>LR990651.1:18536799-19831038 GCA_905147715.2 Xestia xanthographa | reverse complement strand
TTGATATGATATTTCTGACACTGCCGGTGACTTTAGACGTTGTTACCGCCTTAGTGAATGCATCTATCATATCCTCATCTTTCCCTAACCCATGGAAAATTGCTAAAGTGCTCCCATTGCCGAAGACTCTAAATGCATCGGACATGAAGGATCTTAGACCTGTTAGTATACCGCCAGTACAGAAAGTTTCTAAAGTTTTAGAGAAAGTAGTATGTGCGCAATTGGTTGATTTTTTAGAGACTAATAGAATTCTCCCTGATGTCCAGTCAGGGTTTAGGAAGGGCCGTAGTACGGCCACAGCTTTGTTGGATGTGACTGACAATATCTTGTCAGCTCAAGATAATGGGATGTGCACACTCTTAGTTTTGCTTGATTTTTATTTATTTATTTATTAAAACTTTATGCACATAATGTACAAAGGCGGGCTTAATTTTTCACGCGCATTTGACTGTATTAACGTTCCTTTATTATTATCAAAGATGGTTTTCTATGGATTTGACGAGGCCACAGTAAAATGGTTTGATAGCTATCTTAGTGATCGTACGCAATTCGTTGAAATACGCCGGGCGGACGGATCAACAGTTGTTTCTAGTCGTTGCTCAGTAGGAAGGGGTGTTCCGCAGGGCTCTATCCTTGGGCCAGTATTGTTTATCTTATACTGTGCAGATTTGATAGAGTTATTAATAAATGTAAGTATCATATTTATGCCGATGACACACAAGTTTACATTTCATTTAAGCCGGAAGACTATGAGCAAGCATTAAGGGATCTTAATCTTAATGCAGATCTTGAGAGCATAGTACAGTGGTCTAATTCCAACACGCTTGCGTTGAATCCTACAAAAACTAAATTTATGCTTTTTGGTACTGTGAACCAGCTAAGTAAAATTAAACCCTGTGCCGGCTGTGTAACAATTATGGGTCAGCCTATCGAACGGGTTTACGAAGCACGTAATCTGGGTCTTATAATGGACGCGGAACTCCGTTTTCACAAACACGTGACTGAGTGTTTGCGTAATTGTTATTATAGGCTTAAGATCTTATACAAAGCTCGTCCGTATCTTAGCGAGGAATTGCGTGTTTTGCTTGTGGAGTCTTTGGTTTTATCAAAGTTAAATTATGCGGATACAGTATATGGTCAACGGCTTCTCTCAAAAACCGAAAGAATGATCCAAAGACTCCAAAACGCCTGTGCACGCTTCGGCTTTAAAGTTCCTTTTAGGGGACATGTTACACCCTTCTTAAATGAGCATAACATTCTAAAAATGAAAAAAGCTAGGCGTAAACTGGACTTGGCGACCCTTTTTGGGGTTATCAAGTCTCACTCCCCATCTTACCTATACGATAGGCTGTTATGGATTAGTAGGCACAAAATCGGTGAGGGAAGAAAATGTTCCCAACAGCTTTCCATTCCCCAGCATAAGTCGGCAGCCTTTAGGGGCAGTTTTCGTTACGCAGCTACCAAATGTTGTAACAAGATCCCGCCTCCCATAAAGTTCAGTAAAAGTTGCTCGACATTCAAGTCAAAATTAAAGTTGTTTTTATTAAATCATCAAAATGATTTTCAAGATGTTCGAGCCGACATTTCAGCCATTTGAAACAAAACAATTTTTTTTAAATATATTTTTTCAACTCGGTTTACACATTTCAAGTATTTGTTATTTTGTGCATTTTTAGGGTTCCGTACCCAAAGGGTAAAAACGGAACCCTATTACTAAGACTTCGCTGTCTGTCCGTCTGTCCGTCTGTCCATCTGTCCGTCTGTCCGTCTGTCCGTCTGTCCGTCTGTCTGTCACCAGGCTGTATCTCATGAACCGTGACAGCTAGACAGTTGAAATTTTTACAGATGATGTATTTCTGTTGCCGCTATAACAACAAATACTAAAAACAGAATAAAATTAATATTTAAGGGGGGCTCCCATACAACAAACGTGTTTTTTTTGCCCTTTTTTTGATAATAATGGTACGGAACCCTTCGTGCGCGAGTCCGACTCGCACTTGGCCGGTTTTTAATTATTAGCATTGTATCAATTTTACACATTTTAAATTTTATCACTGTTAAGCTTTATTCAATTTTACCCTTGTTATTAATTTTACACATTGCTCCATTTTTTACTTTTTGTTATTGATTCTTAGTGTACATAAGTCATTAAATTTATTTTTGTTATCAATTTTATAAAATTTTCGATTTTATCTTTTATGCTTTTTACTATTACTGCCTTTTTGTTCTTTTAATTATTGGGCACAGTATTTCATAAATATATATTCTACCAATGTTATCAATTTTACACATTCTATAATTTTTATTATTGTTTGTTGATGTATCAATTTTAAACAATTTTCATCAATGTTTTTATCAATTAGGGTATATTATCATGTATATGTCGCCGCAAGAGGCTCTATCTGCTAAGATTTAATCTAATTATTAACACTCATAATTCTATTCCATGAACCTGCCATCTCTGCTTCGTGGTACAGTTATTACATCACTTGACAAATGAGTTAAGCGCCATCTATTGGCGTAACTAGCACTTAGATAGTTCGTGGTTTCAAATAGTAATTTATTAAACAAAAGTCTAGCTAAAGACTCAGTAAGTCTTTAGCTAAATCTATAGTTAAAATTATGATAAGCAAGTATTTTATGACATTGGATTTGTAAATTATTATTGTTCATTTTGACACAAGATTTTTATGAGGCAACACTACAGGCCGAATACGATTTGATCAATAAATCAATTAATAATTTGAAACTACAATTAAATCAGATTATCTAACTAAATTACAAACTAAAAAGTAACAAGATTATTTTACAGAACAATTTATTAGTGAAAGACTTCGTAGGTGTTCTTTGTACTAAATACTTTGACTTGCCGGAAATGGTTTTAAAAGATTGAATATTGTTGTAAAAAGTATTGAAGCGACTAATTAGCTTTAACTTGATAAAACCTTTGCATTTGTGAATATTGGTATTGTTTAATTATTAAAATGATTAATAATTATGAATTACTCTAGTATTGTTTGTAAGTTTTAATGAACTTATTAATGAGTTACCTGTACTGTGTGGAGGACTTCCGCCCACACAGAAGAATGGACGCGTGAGCGTCGAGCAGTCACGTTATCAGATTAGCAACAATTGAAATGCTAAGTAATTATAAGTGTTTAGTGAAGTGAATGATTAGTTGTGAAAATGAGAATGTACCTAAATGGTTTAATAGAAATAAACGTTTGGAGTTCGAGTCAAGTGCTGTGTGTGATTTCAAATACCCAGTACCCACCTACCTATCTACCAACAATGAAGAATCGTATCGTAAGGCGATGTGATAGATGACTGAAAGACAATATGGTGGCGGATGGTGCCAATATTGGGACAGTGTTCCTCTAGGCTTTCCCTGCCGTGATATATATCATTAATACAATCATTTTTAATTTTATCATAGTTATCAATTCTATTATCTTTCATTTTTGTAATTTCATCAATTTTTATTCGTTACCCAATGATATTTAATTAAACAGATATGTTATGAGCGCGCAATCGTGAAGACTCGAAAACGTGTCAATTGGCCTGTTTTTCCTTTATTCTGCGTCACTGCGTGTATGTGAGCTGGCTCTCCCCCGCGGCACACTTTTTTCGGTGGTTTTGTAGGTGTATAACATATCTGTTTGTTAGAATATCATTGTCGTTACCTCAGATTAAAGAAATAGGCAGATGGAACGCTCAGAACACGCGAGTGGTTCCACCAAAACAAATACAACATCAAAAGCAAATACAAACTCGCGACAGTACCAAGCTACGCATCGTCTCGCTCACACGTCACTAGTGATTTGTCATTTTAGGTCAAAACATGCCGCCGTCTTGTGTGTTTAAACACTGCAAAAGTTGTTCACAAAAACTAAGAAAACAAGATGGAATATCTTTCCACAGGTAACTCTTGTTATTTTTTTGTTTTGGTATTTATTTTCCATCAAATATTTTCGGCTCACTTGAAACACAAAACCTCAACAGTAAGTCGTCTGTGTTGCTAGTTTATGACGGGAAAATTACCCTGAATTAGGGGAAAAAAAATAATCGATATTTTTTATGCACAATAAACAAATTAGGGGGAAAAAAATATCGATTAATTTATACTTAGGTAATTGCGTATAAGGAAATATTGTATCTAAAGTGCATTTAATTTCATGACGAATATTTTAACCTCCGGCATTACTAACGATACTAATTGTACTACGCAACTCAAAAACATTATTAAATTATTAATGCATATTAGTATGCAGTATTTAAAACCTCACAACAGCTGACTTACACATACTACATCACAGTAACAGTCCACTAAGTTAACACTGCGATCCAAATTATCACTACGAGTGGCGCGAGCGCCGATCACGTCACGGGACAAATCGATGAAATGCGTCGATACACCTGCGCAGTCGTTACACGAGGTCATTAGTTAGTTCCGTCCGGGTCGTAAAGACTTCGGGTCTTGGGAGGGCACCCCCGCGCGCGGGGCTGTATTCGTATGTTTGCGTGAGAAAGAGGGACGGAGAGCATGCCTTTAAACTATTTGGTACTTGTAAGGATATGCCGCGCTCGCGCCGCTGGATTATTTTATTATTTGATGTACGTTTACTTTTCGTTCCGCGCGCGGTGTACTGCGCTTTCAAATTTTAATATTTCAAGACTTATAAATAATAATAATAAATAAATATAATAAATATTGCTGGACATTACACACAGCGCCATCTAGTGCCACACTAAGCAACGAGGCTTGTGTCGTGGACACCAGATAGTTGATATACTACATAGATACTTTTTTTTTTTTTTTTTGTAAATACATACTTATTATACATATAAACATCCATGACTCGGAAACAAATTGTCCATGCTCATCACACAAACATTTGCTCCGACCGGGATTCGAACCCGGGACCCTAAGAACGTAAGGCAGCCTCACTACCGCTGCGCCAATCGGGTCGTCAAACTTATTGGGGTTTATGAAGTATTTTATTATTACTTTTAGTGTTTAATTGCAACAATTAGCCTTTGCCATGTGACATGCTACATTTTAAAGGTTAGGTTAAAAGTTTAGGTAAATACATTTGCTTAAATAGTTTATTAAACAAATTACCAAAAAATGTTATAAAGTGTTATCTTGTCTGATATAAATTAATTAAATAGTAAGTAATTACGCATACTTATTTAACTTTTATTCCCTTATTATTATTCTGTTCAAATACTACGCGCTTTTGCTATCTGGGTATAACCATAAAGCAAAATCGCGTTTCCAATTTAAAAAAATAGTAGTACAATATTTGGGAACAATTTAACTGAACAAAAATATGGGAGTATTTCTCAATATCTGGCAACCGTAAACGCACACAGACGCGCGTGTCCCTACACGGCGCCTCTTGTCTGCCGCGCACACATAAATAAAAACCGGAGCCACCTTGTTTGTCGCGCATGTTCTATCTGCCAATTTCTTTAATCTGAGGTCGTTACCTATTAAATTTTACCAATGTCATTAATTTTATACATTCTATTATTGTTACTTTTATTATTGATTCTTATTGTATGGTATGTCCTCAATTTTATTATGGTTATCAATTTTATACATTTCTCGTTTTAAACTTATATTGTCACTTACGGGATATCTTCCGTGATAATAAATTGTTTTGAGCTCCCGATATTTCGACGCTGTTGCAAGCGCCATGATCGCGGGTTGACTGGAGAATGCGGGTGGATGGAAAATAAATTGTTAAGAGCAGACAAATCTGTCTACCCTCTTTCTTTGTCTTTTGCTACGCGCACTATTGGAAATCGCCACTAAGTCACGACAAAACACACTCACAGTATCACCAGGTTTTGTGGAGTCCTTATCATGATGCCGGCTGCTACTTTTGAGCATACTCAAAACTGGATTCCACGTACTCGACAATTTGAAGCCATCCTCTCGATTGAAATTTTTATGTTTTCTTATTTCAATTGCCTCTCTTGTCAGCCTAGGTAAGTAATGTTTATCCTTAGACAAAATCCGTGGCTTATGAAATTCGATCCAGTGATTGGTCCCTGACTGCAGTAGATGCTCAGCTATGGCAGATTTTTGCTCATCCTTATTTTTCACAGCTTTTATGTGTTCCTTGATGCGGCATGAGATGGTTCGCTTCGTTTGACCGATGTATGAACTGCCGCAACTGCAATCAATCTTGTACACCCCAGGATGTTCAAACGGGATCTTATCCTTCGGGGAACGCAGACTTTGCGCAATTTTCTCATGAGGAGTAAACACGGTCTTTCTGGCTATTGGGCAGAGCCAGCTCACGAAACTGAAGACCGACGATGGTAGGATCTTATCCGCCAAACCGGAACTTCTGAGGGAGATCGAGAGCTTCTATGGACAGTTGTACACGTCAACCAGTAAACCCGTCGTAGATCTAGCCAACGACCCAAGAGCTAGACTGACCCGACACTATACCGAAGACATCCCGGACGTCAGCCTGTACGAGATTAGGATGGCTCTGAAGCAGCTCAAAAACAACAAGGCACCGGGTGATGACGGAATTACGGCCGAACTCCTGAAGGCGGGTGGAAAACCGGTACTTAAGGCCCTTCAGAAGCTGTTTAATTCCGTCATACTTGAGGGAAAAACGCCACAGGCATGGTGCAGGGGTGTGGTGGTGCTCTTCTTCAAAAAGGGTGGCAATGCCCGGCCGAAGAATTATAGGCCCATCTCACTTCTAAGCCATGTCTACAAGTTGTTTTCTAGAGTCATCACGAATCGTCTCGCGCGCAGGTTTGACGATTTCCAGCCACTCGAACAAGCCGGTTTCCGAAAAGGCTTTAGCACCGTGGACCACATACATACGCTGCGGCAAGTTATACAGAAGACAGAAGAGTATAACCTGCCTCTCTGTTTAGCGTTTGTGGACTACGAGAAAGCCTTCGATTCGATCGAGACCTGGGCTGTACTGCAGTCTCTCCAACGGTGCCAAATCGATTATCGGTACATCGAGGTGTTGAAGTGTTTGTACAAAAACGCCACCATGTCAGTCCGACTTCAGGACCAAGCCTCGAAACCTATCCTCCTGCAGCGAGGTGTGAGACAGGGAGACGTCATATCTCCGAAACTGTTCACCGCTGCACTGGAGGATGTCTTCAAGGTTCTGGACTGGAGAGGGCTAGGCATCAACGTCAATGGCGAGTACATCACTCACCTTCGGTTTGCCGATGATATAGTGGTAATGGCTGAGACCATGGAGGACCTCAGTACAATGCTCGATGACCTCAGTAGAGCTTCCGGAAGAGTGGGTCTAAAAATGAACATGGACAAGATTAAGGTCATGTTGAATGCCCATGTCACACCCACTCCTATCAAGATCGGAGACTCTACTCTCGAAGTTGTAGACGATTATGTGTACCTGGGACAAACGGTCCAGTTAGGTAGGTCTAACTTCGAGAAAGAGGTCAATCGTCGAATCCGACTCGGTTGGGCAGCGTTCGGGAAATTGCGCGGTATCTTCTCGTCCAACCTACCGCAGTGTCTCAAGACGAAAGTCTATGACCAGTGTGTGTTGCCAGTGATTACATACGGGACCGAAACGTGGTCGCTCACAATGGGCCTCATCAGAAGGCTTAAAGTCACCCAAAGGGCAATGGAGAGGACTATGCTCGGAGTTTCCTCAATCAAATCAGAAATGAAGACATCCGCAAGAGAACAAAGGTTACCGACGTAGCCCGAAGAATTGCCAAACTTAAGTGGCAGTGGGCAGGGCACATTGCTCGCAGAACGGATGGCCGATGGGGCCGAAAAGTTCTGGAGTGGCGACCGCGAACCGGAAGACGTTGCGTTGGAAGGCCTCCCACTAGGTGGACCGATGACCTGGTGAAGGTTGCAGGAATCCGCTGGATGCGAGTTGCACGGGACCGGTCAATGTGGCGACACTTGGGGGAGGCCTATGTCCAGCAGTGGACGTCTTTCGGCTGAAATGATGATGATGAAAAAATCTAATGTTATTTATTCTATGCATTTCATCATTTTACTTTTTGTTATTGTTTTTTAATGTATTTGTCGGATCAGGTCATGAGTACGGACGGGCGAATGTATCGAAAGCGCGCCAGTAGTGACATCACGCGACCTATTTACCAGTCTACCCCACCATGGCGGCTTCTACAGAGTCCTGATGTTAACAACATGCGGCGAGGCGGACATTCTATGTCTGATCGCAGCGGAGTTAAGAAGTCTTGAAACTGTACCCGAATCATTGTGCCCAGTGTTAATGTGTCAAAGTGTAATGTCAAGTAATTTGTTAGACTCAGTGTATCTGTTTGAAAAGAGTAACCATGGAGTTTCTTGCTGGTTTTTCTCCATGGAAACCACCACACCGAACCGTGCAATGTGAAATAAAATAGTGTATCACATCCAGTGTGTTTTCAATAGCACGAAACCCGTCTTCTGCCCACATAAGCTCGAGCCTAGCGAAATAAATCCTGACCGTCCCGACATCAGAAGTGGGATAAAATCGTGCTAATGAAATCATACAAAGTGACAGTGCCAATAACAATCAGTGTCAACTTCGTAAAAACCGAAAAGGTGCCGAAAAAAGTTCGCGATGAGTTTCGTGTGTCGGGTACCGAGTGCAAAAAACGATCAAGAAAGAGGTGCTTGCAACAGCGCCGAAATATCTGGATACACACCGTTTTTTAGTGTTAGTGACAATCAGTGACGGTTTTAATTTTAAAAATGCAGAACAAAGACGTTGTATCGTTTACAAATTCTTAAAACCTAGCCAGTGAATAGTAAGATAGTGTCGTGGACCAGTTCAAAGAATTGTTCAGTGCCAAATTCGTGTACGTCGTACGTCATTTACGTGAGTAGTGACAAACACGTGGATTTTCGGCCGAAGACGACTGCCGTCATGAAGTTGCCTGTGCCAGCTGCTAAAGGCGTTTGGCAGCGACCGCAGGCCAGCAGCAACTCACTGATGTGATTTAAGTGTGGCACACCGGTCCACATTGCCAGCTGCTGTACAGCAAGCTGGTCCAGTGCTGCTGTACTGGTTGAGAAGCGAGCTTTGCATCGTCGAGCCGGAATATGAAAGTACTTTGGTGAGTCGTTTTCATTTTGTTATGACTCTGGAGCAGAGTGCTAATTCTGTTTCATCATTAAAAACTAAAAGCTTTGAATTATAAGGGTGCCTACAGGGCACAGGGTAGGCTAAGAAAGATGCCAGTGGGTCACGTACTAGTCGATGTTGATAAGAATTTTAATGATGATGAGCAAGCTTAAGTGGTAGCAGCCTGTGTGGCACCTGGAGGCCTGTGTGGCACCTGTAGGACGGGGAGCTTTAATGGTGTGCATACTTAGTGTAAACGTAGTGCATACGTAGTGTAAACGTAGTGCAAACGTAGTGTAAACGTAGTGCATACGTAGTGTAAACGTAGTGCATACGTAGTGTAAACGTAGTGCATACGTAGTGTAAACGTAGTGGATGCGTAGTGTAGACGTAGTGCATACGTAGTGCGTACGTAGTGGATGCGTAGTGTATGAGATACATACGTAGTCCATGCGTAGCTTGCGTAGTGTGTGCGTTGCATATGTAGTCCGTGCGTAGCTTGCGTAGTGTGTGCGTTACATGCGTAGTGTGTGCGTTGCATACGTTGTGTACCACTGTTTTAGTACCCTTTCGGTTATAGTAGTGTGTTTGACCGTACCAGTAGTTATTGCGTAGTCGTGGTCCGTGGGGCGCGATGCGTGTTTAACTCTGGCGGAGGTTGGGGTTTAGAAAGACCGTAGTGTGTAGTCACTGGGTGATGCACATGGCAGATCCATTTGATGGATGTGAGAGCAATGCGATTGCTGGTCGGCTGGAGTGCCGTGGCGTTAGAGGTTTTGCTTGCGGTTTTCTGAAAGCTTGGCAGTTTTTATAGCAGTAGAGTTTTAAAGGTTCATTCGAACGACTATGGTACATGGCCCATGCGTTGATCTTGTAGGGTCAGAAATTGACCGGGCCAAGAAAATTGAAAGCTAAAGGAACGATACTTGTTCGGCCTAGCTAAGTCCGGTCCAGTTTAACTGAAGGGACACCTGAAGGGCAAAAAAAGAATTGCCGGACCAGGGGGTTGATCTTGTAGGGTCAGGAGTTGACCGGACCAAGAAAATTGAAAGCTAAAGGAACGATACTTGTTCGGCCTAGCTAAGTCCGGTCCAGTTTAACTGAAGGGACACCTGAAGGGCAAAAAAAGAATTGCCGGACCAGGGGGTTGATCTTGTAGGGTCAGGAGTTGACCGGACCAAGACAATTGAAAGCTTAAGGAACGATACTTGTTCGGCCTAGCTAAGTCCGGTCCAGTTTAACTGAAGGGACACACCTGAAGGGCAAAAAAAGACTTGCCGGACCAGGGGGTTCAACTGCCTCGTTGGTCTAGTGATGTCAAGCGTGACTGCTGACCGTGAGATCCTGGGTTCGATTCCCAGGTCGGGAAAAGCGTTATTGGGTTTTTCCATCGGGAATTTCTCAGTAACAGCCACGAAGTTTGGATTTGCGCACAGTTGATGGCAATAGGCTCGCCCCCTATTACATGGGACTTGGACATAGCTGGCGAACTTTGAGTGTGCTGTTGGGTGCACCTCTGTTAGACCCTTTGGGGATTGGAGTTGTGAAGTTATGATGTTTGATTCTATTAGAGTAAGATGTGGTTAAAATAAAACGGTAAAGTTCTTTACTTTCACCGACCCGATGAATCTAGAGTTTGGTCAGGAGTGACCGAGTGGAACAAATTTCTGTCGTGGCCTTTTTGTTTGCAGGGTTACCATCACACGAGGACGTGTGCTAGCAGGATGGCCGTGTCGGATCAGGTCATGAGTACGGACGGGCGAATGTATCGAAAGCGCGCCAGTGGTGACATCACGCGACCTATTTACCAGTCTACCCCACCATGGCGGCTTCTACAGAGTCCTGATGTTAACAACATGCGGCGAGGCGGACATTCTATGTCTGATCGCAGCGGAGTTAAGAAGTCTTGAAACTGTACCCGAATCATTGTGCCCAGTGTTAATGTGTCAAAGTGTAATGTCAAGTAATTTGTTAGACTCAGTGTATCTGTTTGAAAAGAGTAACCATGGAGTTTCTTGCCGGTTCTTCTCCATGGAAACCACCACGCCGAACCGTGCAATGTGAAATAAAATAGTGTATCACATCCAGTGTGTTTTCAATAGCACGAAACCCGTCTTCTGCCCACATAAGCTCGAGCCTAGCGAAATAAATCCTGACCGTCCCGACATATTTATAATATAGCATTTTATTTTTATTTTTAGTAGGTATTTGTGCAAAAATTGTAAACATTAATATGTGTTTGTTTATGTTGTCGAGCGTATGGCACTCGTGGGCTGCAGCTGAAAATAATAAAAGAAGTGTCAAATTTCCAAAACAAAGTCGGTACCGACACAGCACAATTATCGAAGAATTCAATAAATTTTATTTAATAGTGATTTATGCAGTGGTTTTTTCATAAAATTCGATTTCTCAAAAGCCTTTTCATGTTTTTTTACGCGCGCCTTTTACTATGAATTTTCGTGCATCTCACTGAATAATGTTCCCCCGGTGCGGTGCGGGAGGGGGACACGCGATATTGACATGTCCTTCGTTTGATAGAAGAACAAGACCTATATTTCTGTCCTTTTCGTTTCATGCATGACGTCAGTGACGTGTCATTTGTTTTTCGCTGAAGTTGAAGGGCCTGTGCATTTTTATTGCACTCCTATAATGTGTGCGTTTCGATGGCGCGACCACGTCATTATTTTTTTTTTTAACTATGGCAAGATTTTGTAAAGAAATTAAATTAAAATTAAATTAATTAAATTAATTTATTTCAATTTTAAATTTCACATTCAGAACATTTTGAAGGTGATAAGCGATACGAGGATTTTTTATATTTTTTTTACAAATTCAATCTGTAATTTACCTAAATTTCAGGTCTCTGCAACGCTTAGTTTTTAAGATTTCCGTGGCCGCGCGGTTCTCCGCGTTTTGATGGCGTGGCCACGTTCAAACCCTTATAACTTTTTAACCATAACTTTGACAAATTTAAGGTTTTGGGAAATTTGAACCACGTACATACATATTTTTACAAAATCATGGCATAGTTATTTAAAAAAAAAACGCCGTGGTCGCGCCATCGAAACGCACACCCTATAATATGGTGTAGCGACCTACTTATTTAGAAACTTTATACATATAGGCACATAAAACCTTCACGATATAATTTTTACTTTTCTTCTGATCTGTCACTTCTCTGTCTTGTGTTGACTAAATTTATATAGAATGAGGGATTTTCTTTTTAGCTCTTCCCTAGTCGCTGGATAGATGGCGCTAGGAGTAAGTATGATAATGCAAGAACGGAACCTAAAAAAACTGATTTTAACAAAGCGCGAGAAATGTTGGTTATATTCGGAAGGTTAAGCAAATGAAAGTGTCAGTCAACGAGAGTATGTGACGTGACACAATGTTTTTTTTTTCAAGCGTTTTGGCTTTGGCATAGTAAGTTCAACGCCATCTATATAGTTCTTGGAAACTAAGTTTTTTTTTAAAACCTCAAAAGGAAAACCTCTCATTATGAACATTTTTAAATTAATTTAGTTAGTGTACAACAACCACTAAATTGGTGACTCCGACGTGATACGCCCTGAAAAGGAAATCCTAAACTTTATCAGGCCAAGGAAATCCACAGTACCACGATGACAATATAAAGCAGTCGTCTGCCGACCAACGTCCAGACTCTGCTGGCTTCACAGCCATTTATTTCTCTCGAGGGATTAGCAGACCTGGCGAACAATAACAAACAATATAGTTATACAATATTATTGTTGCCAATAATCTCGCGAATTGTGTAGTGACGATGACGTTATAAGTTGATAGTAAAAATTTTAAAGAAAAAGTTTATTTTGTTCTTTTTAGCGCATTTAAATAAAAGGTCAGACGAAAGTATTATATAACTTCGTTTTTGTTCGGAACGGTTCGGAACGCTGAGTGTGTGCGTACGAACTAGACGCGCGTGAAGACTAGCGTCTAACTGCTCATCACTGATACTATCTCTGTCGGGCACGATGCCAGGTGAGACAGCGTGCTTTTTGGCCACACCCACCAATGAGTTCGAGCCCGTGCCGTGTGATGTGTCACCTTAACTGTACAAAACATCGGACACTAAGTTGCAAATTTGCGAAGACTACTCGTACGTATGGTGCGGCCGCTTTTACGTGACCTTTTTAATTTGGTCGGCTTATAAGAGAATTTCTGACATATTCTTGATTTTGATATAACTTTCATTACAGCCGTAATTGAAAGCTGAAATTAACAGGAATTAATGTTCATGAATCATTTTAATTTGTTTTAAGTGTGCCACGTTTCTTAATGTTTTGGGAACTGCGTATTTCATCGCTAAAGTACGACCAGTCTAAAATTAATCAATTTTGTTTTTATCTTCATATCGTATAAAATTACATAATCTATTTTACTTGACGTGATAAGTGTCTACCATGGATATTTTTTACAGCTGTTTATTTGGTTATAAGTGTTTTGGTTTACTTGCAAATCCGTTTTTATCTGATTTTTAAAATCATTTAATTCCATTGGTTTATGACAACCAAATCAAAAACTAATGTTTAAACTAATGTTTAAACTAATTTAAACAAATTAAGGTGTCTTATTGGTATTTTTTTCCAAACTTCTGCGTTGAGCCGTTTTCGAGATCTGGGAAATCCCAAAACGTTACCGCAGCAAAATCTTAAATAACTCAAGAACCATACCACACACAAATTTTGCTATTTACAAACATTTACTACGCAACAAAAGCTATCTAATCATGTATTTGGTTACGGGCTGAACGAATTTTTGAAAATCGATTTTGCCAGGATAACGTTTCAAACGTTATTCCAGCAAAATGTGTTTTTCTCAAATAACTTTAAAACTACAATTCACACAAATTTTGCTACTATTAACCCTTAACCACCTGACCCCTATATCAGTTACGTAACCACCTGCGCGCGGTCACAGTGACCGCATCGGATACACGTGAGTTTTCTTAGGATGTTACGGTTTTATTATAAGAATAAATTAATAATAGTCTTTAATATTATATAAAATTATTTATTTAAGTGAAAAAAGAAACAATAACAAAACATGTTCTTCTCATAAATGTGAACAATTAAATTGCTGGCATATTTCAACTAAAAATATAATTATGCTTACATTATGAGATCTATCAACATAGGAACAAAATATTATATCAAATTTGGTATTTCTATAGAGAATCTAATAATATTCTAATGACATAAAAAAAAAGTATTAAAAACATCAAAACTTCGAGATAATTGCAGGGGGTAAAGTTTTACAATTTTTCACGACAATTTTCGCACATTTTGTTAGAACATTCCACACAGATTGGTTTTTTACAAATAAAACACAGATGAAATGTTTTTCGTTTCTTCTTGGGATCGCAAGTTGAACACGTTTTGCGTGTTTCAAGATGATGACGACACTTGCAGGCAGTCATCAGATTCACAGTCTTCTAAAATCACAGGAACTTCCAAATCTTCAGGTTCTACATGACTGCAACTCTCATCAAGGGTATCCTCCACATCCGACAGTTCCTCCTCTAACCATCTCACAACATTGTCGTTGTTTACCTCCATTTTTACGCTAATACAGTAAACACGAATGTTATACAAAATAATCACTTAAGGGTTAAGTAAACAAATTGCTCGTCATGACACACTAATTATTTTTTATGGTCTCATCTCTCAAATGCACAACATTTTGCCAGGGTTATGCACACATCAGAATGAGTAGTTATAGGTGAATACTGAATCTGACTTCCGCGCTGACAGCTTACATTGTTTACCGACTGTTGCCTCTTTTTGGCTTAGCACCAGATACATTCCGGACATAACCATTTCTTTATATATGTCTGGGTGTATGTCTAAAACGCATCTTTGTTTATTTCGAGACAGGCTATATCATACCTTTTCATGCAATTATCATTGGCACATTCCATGTAATCATCAATTATGGGCGAACCACAAACGCCGCAATTATTATGCATTTTTATTGGTATCGCAGACATAATTTCAAATCTTGATGATCAAACCGAGCACTTCGCGGTTCACAGCGGCACGACAGAGACGAATTATTTATTTTTCGCAGCCAGTCTCTTTCACTCAAGGTGAGGAGGAGCCTACCTCGGCGTTCTCGGACGGCGCGATGTCGCGGTCGCATATTCTTTTCACCAAAACAGTTCACACCACTTAAGCACTTGTTGTTCTTATTTTCAAGACACCTTATGAGTCAATATTGCACAAATTAATGCTCTTCAAAAAATTGAGCAAAACAAAATAACAAAAAACACGTCTGCCACTTACCACAGCTAGCACCGCATCGAAAACCGAAATCTGGATCTTCTAAACAGCAGGATGGATTTCGACAAGGTGATAAAGAAATTTACTAAGAAACATACATACAAGATACGCGCGAAAAACAAGCCTTCCTTGGCAGTATGGTAAAAAGAAAGGGTCAAATTCCTCTTCAAGCTCTGGCAAAACTGCTTTGAAAAAAAACAACAAAATTTAAATAAAAAGTTTTAATATTAAACTTACAAGCTAAAATTTACAGTAACTCAGTCTATATCAAGACATTCTAAATCATTTTATATTTACTATGTGACCACCTAGTATACAAATGTGGTAATAACTGCAATTTATATCTTCACACAGATCGGCCAACATACAGTGCATTTCATTCACTTTTAAAGATAGTGTTCATGTATTTTTAGGCCCGTGGTGTAAATATGATACAGTTTTAGAAAGAGAAACACTGATATGTCTCTGACACTCATACAAACTTAAATATGTATGACCGACAGAGACAAATTATGCTCAACAAACCCAACCTTTTTAAAACTCGGTGTTGGTGCTGGTTTTCTTCTGACAACTACCCTTGGCTAGTTCTTCGCCACCGACCGCTAAACTCGAGTTGTTTTATTGGGGGGAAAATATAATGACCACCAAAAATAACTTTGTGGCGACAAAGTTATTTTTGGTGGTCATTATATTTTCATCTATCACCTAAAATATCAATTGATCACCAAATTTAGTAAATTAACCAAATTTTAATAAAGTGGTTGATGACAAACTAACTTTGCCTAGGCCGACTTGGGGCACCCGATATGAGCGAGTGAAGCGAGCGAATAGACCCCGCCATACCCTTCTAACCGTCGTTCGTGGTTATTTTTTTATAAACTATACAGAAGTAGAAACCCCGCGACCGGGTCTCCCTCGACTTGGATGCAAGAGCATAACAGTTCGATTTCTGGTGGTTATTAACTAAAAAAATAAATTTTTGTTTCTAATTTTACGATAAAATGGGGATTAATTTTGGTGATCAAGTTTTTTTTGCCGTTACATTTTGCTAAATCTGGTGTATGCCGTTTTATTGTGACTCTGATTGCCGCAAGGGACGGAAGCAAACTATACAGTGTGTTAGGTTACCGATACTTCCTGCCGGGGTTGCGGGACCTGCCGGGGTTGCGGGACCTGCCGCCGGGGTTGCGGGACTGTTCGAAAGAGATACCGTGGCCCCGGAACACAAAGGGCGATGAAGGAGCATGGATGGGTTTTAGTCAGTAAAAGTCTGACACTCCCTCCTGCACCGCCCAGAGCGGGAGGAGTTATTTGATGATTTCCCATCCGAAAAAAAAAAAGAAAAAAAGGTTACCGATACTTTAGGGGCTTCATATATACTCATTTCTATCAACAAATACACGTTCATAAATACTCCTAACCCAACACCCCGAAAATGGCCGCCATTTTGTTTTTTTTATTCGACTGATCTAGGGTATGTTCAATGAAATGCTAACATCTTTCAATCAAGATACCTAAGCAAATTACTTTATTGCAAGGGCAAACGCCGAGGCTATCGAATTATTAAATATTTTTTCCTGAATAATGTGCAAGCCTATAAAAAAATTAAAAAAACAAGTTAAGCTACACAACATTTTTTTTTACATTTTCTACTTGAGTGCAAAATATCCCTCTGAATGTTGCATATGTTTTTATGTTTAATCAGAAGTATTTGAGCCAACCTACAAGATTAAAACAAAATAATGACACTGCACCGTAGTTATACCCATTCGAACATAGCCCTGTACCAGCGTGTAGACTCCATATTGCCGTCGGTACTCCGTAATTTGTTAGATAAGGATCCAAATTTACTAGTGGGAGTGAGTGAGATGGCAGAATGGTCACCGACCATTCTGCGTGAGCGCGACCATTCTGTGTCAGTGTGAGGAGAAAACCAGCCTTATATTAACAGCCACATACTATTTACATGTTCAAGTTTTTCATAGTCTATGACTGTTGGCGTGGCGCTCCTTGCTGTGGCGGGGCGGGGGGAGCGGGCGGCGCGGGCGCGTCCGGAGGCTGCAGGGTGCGCGTGCGCCGGCGTGTGTAGTGCTGCCACAGCAAAATAGCTTGGTCATCCATGAACTTGCATACCTAAAAAACATATTATACATTATATTGTAGTTAATGATTATCATTTCTATTAAACTATGAGCCCTATGGGCCCCAGAGTTTCAACCTGAATGTCTCAAAAACATAGTTTCCACAAAGGTTACTATATTTATGCCGCTTGAAGTTCTCTGCAGCCACATCGGCAGAGCCAGTACAGCACAATGAGCTTGGAAGACAGCTGTGATGGTACAAGAGTATCGACACATGTTCAGGTTGTGTTATAAAGTAGGTTATAATCTTGATGGTTTAAATGATTCTACAAAATCAATCTGTAACATCATCATACCTGTGCAGATACACATTCTCTTCTAAACGCCTCGTGCTGCAGCAGCTCTAAGAAGTGAAGACACATTGGGTACTTGAGGTAGCGAGCATATTCTGGTTCCCGCCAGTATTGTAGGTAGCGAATATAGTTGATAAATGTGGCTTCTTTCAAGTAGCCGCGCTGTGCCAAAACTGAAAATATTGGTTATCAAAATTATATCAGCAAAAAAGATTTATAATAATATGAAATTTACTTTTTTTCTTTTTTTTTTATATTACATTCGTTTATTCATTTGTTTAGGATAGCAATACAATGACAACTTTACAGACAACACAAAATTACATTCTTTAACTTGTAAAAGAAATGACTAAGTACCTACTTAACAACTACATGACAAAGTGTATTTTTTGTGGATACTTACAATGTATATAATTCGGATTTGCCAAACACTGTACAAATTCCAGTTCAACTTGAAACCTTATTCTGTTTTGTTCCTCTGTTTCTGGCATTACTGAAATGTTTATTAATCTTGTTAGTATACAATTACATGTACATGGGCGTTTTTGTAACGATATTGGGTTCGTGAGTCCTAAATTTCAAGCTATAGAAAGAAAAGTAGGTACTAAATAAGACGAAATTAACCTTTTCCAGCCATCATCTTGAAAGCTTCTCTAAAATTTCAAATGCACCCATAGAAATTCCACTATTATTATATCGTAGTTAGTTGTGACTATGTTATTTTTGTAATAGTATTCTTTTTATTTTCGCAATAATTCATCGTATTCACATCACACACTTGTGAAGTTGTGACAAAAGCTAAAATTCTTAGTTTCTTGATTTCTTTCTTGTCTTGTTGACGTTTGACGTTTGTCTTTTTTTTTTTTTTTTTTCATTTTCCCTTTTGGGAAGGCAAAGAGATCTATCTTTTTTTTTTCTCCTCTCTTGTCTACCTGGCTAAAGGCTAATCTCCGTTGAGGTTGGTCGCCGTGATCGAAATTGATTAACACAATATTCAATAACGAATATATTATAGAATTATCACTTTTTCTTGTTTCACTTGATTTCCACTTTTCTGTCATGAAAAAAATAGTTATATAGCATAGTTTGCAATAAATTGTTAACGCCAACATGATGGCATTTCCATACGATTTCTTAAATGCCTCGTATTCCAATTAATGAAATGGGGGCTATCGTTTTTGAGCTCACCAGATGGCGCACTGTCGAGTAAGGTCCTGTCAGTAAATCTGTAGGTGGATGCTCAAGGGTAGCCCGCGAAATTCAAATTTTCTTACGTTTTTTGTAATTTGCAGGCCAGTGCTAGGTTGTATGTTGATTAAAATATTGTTTGCGACTGTAAGACGTATGTAGTAACACAATTATAATCATCAAAATCATCAATACAACCCTCCAAGTTCATAAAGGTGCAAGAATGATTTTGACCTTGGAAAAGTAATTTTTCCACCTATAGGAATTTTGAGGGTTGTATTGATGATTTTGATGAATATAATTCTGTAACTACATACGTCTTACAGTCGCAAACAAAATTTTAATCAACATACAACCTAGCACTGGCCTGCAAATTGCAAAAAACGTAAGAAAATTTGAATTTCGCGGGCTACCCTTGAGCTTGACCTTAATACTTTAAAGCACCAATAACTTCGCAAAAAAGTTTATTTTATTACGTTTAACAACACTGTGTAAGCTTTAGATATATATTTACAATATTCTTCCTAAAATTAGCAAGCATGAAACATTTCAAAATCATTCTACCTCCAAGTACTATTGGCTTAAAATCTTCAAGACATAATTAATCAGGAATGGGCTCAATCCAGAACGCAATCGTGAGTATTAGTATAAATACGTGATAAAAAAGCACGCAACGCGCGCACACCCTATAGCCTGGGCAATGAATGATTGTGGTTGGAAAAGTTGAAAGCAGAAAATCTGACTTATGAACTTTGTTTGGACTAGTTAGAAGATAAACATAATAAAAGTCCTGACCCCTCCGAGGTGAGCCCGAGGTGGGGGGGGACAAAGAAGGTCCCGTTTTTTGGTTTTTTGCTTATATCTCGAAAACGATGCGTCGTATAAAATTTTGTTGTACTACATAATAAAACCTCATAAAATTCTCTTCAACTTTGCTTTTCAAATTTTTTATCTATCTCTTATCGTTGAATTGGTATGAGCTCCGAAAAACGAACAATTTTTAAAAAATTGTCCAATTCTCTGTCCCGTTCGTTGTTTTTGGTTTGCATCTCGAAAACGGTGTGTCGCACGAATACTTGTTGTACTACACAATGAAATCTGATAAAATTCTCTACAACTTTGCTATATTTTTTTTTATTTATCTGTTATCATTGCAAAGCTATGACCTGTGAAAAAAAATAGATTTTTCAAAAATGTTTTTTCATCCATTAAGATCACCGACGAAAAAGTTCCTGTAGACCCCCTTTTACTTTTTCAAAGGATTTCTATCAGTAAAAAGACGGATGACGACTTGAAAAACTATTTAGTTTATGAACTGGCTCCATTTCCTTTAGCCCTCTTCAATGAAAATGGGATGAGAAAAAACAAAAAATCTGCCCTCTACTCCCTGTTTGATGCAACCAGCAAGCCTTGTGACTTCACAAATTTGGACATTGTAATTGACGGAGGACTCCTCATTCATAAAGTGATTTGGCCAAGAGGAGGCACAGTGGCAACTATATGTGAGACCTACATACAATTCATAAAACGTAACTACCCAGGTAGAACGTGTACTGTTGTTTTCGATGGATATACAAACTCTGCCAACAGCATAAAGACAGCTGAACAAGAGCGTAGGTATAGATTAAAGCAATCAGCTGATATCACTTTAAATTTAGGCACTATTATCAATGTCAAGCAGGAACATTTTCTCTCAAATAGCCGCAATAAAAGCAACTTCATTGCCCTTCTCCGATCACAACTTCACAGCAACGGGATTGAGACGCAACAAGCACCAGACGATGCTGACTTAATGGTGGTCACTACTGCCATTGAAAAGTCAAAGGAATCTCAAGTTGCAGTGATTGGGGAAGAGGTTGATTTGGTAGTTCTACTTATAGCAAGGACCCCTCCTGATCGGGATGTTATATTTGTTAAACCTAGTAGAGGTAAAGTACCTACTACCTGTTATTCAAGTCAGGAACTGCAACAACTAGGCCTGAAAGACATATTGTTTCTTCATGCCTTCACGGGCTGCGACACCACTTCTGCTACAGTTCGGAGAAGTAAAGTTGGTTTCTGTAAACTTTACTTAAAAAGTCCCGAGATCCGTCAACCCGCAGAAGTGTTTTCAAACCCCTCTTCATCGCATGATGTTATAAGAGAAAATGGAAACTAATGCTTTTTAAGGTGGTATGGAGCAAAACAGAAGGAGACTTCTCTTAATAACTATCGCTACCAGCGTTTCCTTCAGTCAGTATCAAATGTCAAACCAGACATTTCCTACCTATCACCAACTGAGGGAGCAGCGATGGAGCATTCTTTCCGTACTTACCATCAGGTCCAGGCTTGGCTTGGACAAGACCTTTCCCCTGAACTATGGGGATGGAAACGGACTGAAAGCAACCTTTTGTTTCCTGTTCAAACCAAAGAACCAGCTGCACCGGAAGAAATACTAAAGTTAATATTTTGCCGATGCACTACTGATTGTAGTAGTGCTAGATGTGGGTGTAGGAAAGCCTCCATGCTATGCTCTACTATTTGTCACAATTGCAATGGAAGTTGCACAAATGGCATTCATTCGTTGCAACACAACGACGATGACGACGACGGCGAGGATGATGTAGCAGAAGTAGCAGCCTGCGTTCCATCTTCTGATAATGATTCAACAGATGATGAGAAAGAAGAAGAGGCGAACCCTGACGAACCACAACCAGGCCCGTCATGCCCAAAGAGGCGGCGAGTGTTAAATAGTCCGGTTGTCTAGTTTTTAAGAAAAAAAAATATAAAAGAGCAATGTGTGATAAGAAACGTAAGAGTGAAGAACGTATTTTATAAAATCCACTTTTTTCGAGGCTCATAGCTAGGCGATTGAAGATAGATAAAAAATGCGAAAGGCAAAAATGTAGAAAGTTTATCAGGTTTCATTCTCTAGTACAACTAAATTTCATGCGATGCACCGTTTTCAAGATATAAACAAGAAAACAAAGAACGAGACAGAAAATTTAACACATTTTTGAAAATCGGTCATTTTTCGGAGCTCACAGCTATGCAAATATTGGAGATAGATAAAAAATGTGACAAACAAAGTTGTAGAGAATTTTATGAGGTTTTATTATGTAGTACAACAAAATTTTATACGACGCATCGTTTTCGGGATATAAGCAAAAAACCAAAAAACGGGACCTTCTTTGCCCCCCCCCCCCTCGGGCTCACCTCGGAGGGGTCAGGACTTTTAATATGTTTATCTTATAACTAGTCCAAACGAAGTTCAAAAGTCAGATTTTCTACTTTCGACTTTTCCAACCACACACCCCTTTTGAGCACTCATTTACCAGACAGTCTACACAAGCGCCTGGCAAATTCACACGCGATAGGGAACGTGCACAACGACGGTGCTGCTGACTGGCGTCACCAATCCGAATCTTGTGCTCTATATTAATACCTACTTGACATTGACATGTAAAACAAGTAAACAGAATTAATTTTATTATTGAAAATGATTATTATAGCTAATCATAATGCATTGTCGCATTTCTGGATGTACCAATACATCCACAAAAATGAAAATTAATCAAATAGCGTAAATTTAATAAAATTCTATTACTTTCCAAAGAATAGTACTCTCTTAGCATGTTAAAGTAAAAACGCAAAAAATGGATAAATGCAGTAAGAAAAATATTTGAACACAATTTGTTTTTGTTACACTCTGCATTGAAAAAGTTCAATAGCCTTCAAAATCAACCGTCCAAGCAAACATTAAATGGTACTGGCGTACCATTTAAACTTCAGCGAACACACATATTAGACTGCACTGAAGTTCACACCGAATATTCCTCAACAGTTAAACAAAAAGTCCACATGTACTCAGATTATAAACATGGACACTAAGGTTTTAGTTGGCTGCACTCCTTGTGGTTTCATAAGTTTTGTATCTAAATGCTACGGAGGGCGTTCTAGTGATTGCTTATAACAAATGATTATGGATTAGACTGCACTGAAGTTCACACCGAATATTCCTCAACAGTTGAACAAAGAGTCCACATATGCTCAGATTATAAACATTGGTATACAATAAAGTTTTTAGTTGGCCGCACTCCTTGTGGTTTCATAAGTTTTGTATCTAAATGCTATGGAGGGCGTTCCAGACTGCACTGAAGTTCACACCGAATATTCCTCAACCGTCTCCACATGAACTCAGATTATAAACATGGTTATACAATAAAGTTTTTAATTGGCTGAACTCCTTGTGGTTTCCTAAGTTTTGTATCTAAATGCTACGGAGGGCGTTATAGTGATTGCTTATAACAAATGATTGTGGATTGATTTGTTATAGCCTGGAGATACTGTTCTCGCTGATAAAGGATTCCCGTCCATTAAAACATGTGTTGAAAATAAGAAAGTTGTTTATGCCACCGTTTCTTCATGCACCACAATTTTCATCAGAGAAAGTAAACGAAACATACAAAATTCATATTGGTCAACATTCATGTTACGCTGACGAACATTATTGATAGACCGAAACCCATGTTTTATACCTTTTGCCTTTTATCATAATCAAAAATAATACTTTTGAAGAGATTTGCGTGACAGCATAAGTTTCCTTTACTGTCCGCATAGTGTCTCTTTTGTCGTTTAGTGCTGCCACCTATAGTTCCTGCACGTTCCCTATAGCCCCCATTTCGAGACGATCTGTCACCAGTGATGCCAGATCTACTGATTTAGCAGTAGATCTACCTGATTTTAAAAAATCTACTGATCTACTTAACTGCCTTGATTGGAAATCTACCTGCTTTATTTTCAAATTAGATCGTATCATGTTATTGACGACGCGACGTGTCATCCATCTGGCTTTTATGCCTAAATAACATGATATTTGTTCAATAACCGTAGTAAGTATCGAAAAATATTGGAAACGGGTTCTTTGTTTTATCAATTTAATAAAAATTGACGAAGATAAAACGTGTCAAAGATCATGAGTTTGGCTTGTGACGTCACACTTGAGTAAAAAATGTACTTAAATGTGACGTCACATGAGTTTTCAACGCACTGTATCGTCTTCATTTTGTTTACGTGAAAAAATAAAAAATACATGTCTAATATTTTTTGGAAATCTATCTGACGGACTAATTAGATGTTTTTTGTCATGTACTCTATTCAAGCTCAAGTTCTTTTTACTTCATGTGGGTATGAATTTTTTAATCTGATTAATGATTTTGATTTTTCCTTCGATCAAACTAAAACTTTAATTTTTCTACTGATTTCTTCAGATTCCATCTAGCAACACTACCTGTCACTGTCATTATTTTATTTGTAAAGCCTGCCTGCCCCTCCGCCCCCTTTCTCTACGTCACGTCATCTGCAGTGTTACCAATTTAGCATATTGTATGCTGAATTTGGCATATTTTGTTCTTGTTTAGCATATTTTTTTGGCTTTTAGCCTAAAGCATATTTTTTTGACATATTTTATAAAACGTGAAAAGAATGTAAATCACAATCTTTCTTGAAATAAAAATTGAAATCGATACTTGATTCCGTGGTGGTTTGGCGGTGAGAACCCTGAATGCTATTTTGTACGTCAGATTCGGCCTAAAAAGAGCAGGAAAGTGCTGATAGTCTTACACTGATCCCGAAAATATACTACTTTGTGTCGAAACCAAATAGAGTTATGGCTCTAGCTCTCAGCCAACCACATCAGCTAATGTTAATGAATATCAAGACATTGATATTTTAATCCCCCTAATTTCTTAACCCTTATGATCCCAGCCGTGCCCAAATGGGCACGGTGCATTGTTATTTTAATTGTGTCTGTAATTGCGGGTATTGAAATGCTGATATTTATATAAATATGTCGGCATTTTTTGGAGGTTAGCATATTTTTGGTATATTTTTTACACCAATCTAGCATATTTTGAAGTAGTTGAGTTGGCAACACTGGTCATTTGTGTCATTCATCCATGTCGTTATCATTTCGTGTAAATACCTACGTAAAAGGGTATTCATATTTCATAATAATATTCGGATACCATCCACAAGGAATATTTAATTTGTGTGGCGTAAATTTTTGAGTAAAGAAGTGTTGCTGTCACTCATATTCTCATAGAACAACGAACAGGAAACAACTGCGAAAATGTCTCGTCCTGGAGCTACTTACGTTAATCCCAACAAATTGTTCGAGGATGACGATGATGTAGACGATGACACATTCGTCAATAGTTTCCGGACAAGAATCCCGCCACCACAGCCCAGTAAGCCGGCACCATCCGCATACGGAAGTCACATAGCTGCGTTGGAACAACAAAGACAAGCTATGTTGGAAAGACAAAGAGAAATCGAACAGCGAACCTTGGATTCATCCTCGCGCAGCATAGGTCTGCTGCGTGAGTCCGAACAGATTGGCATCGCCACCGCAGAAGAGCTTAGTCGACAACGAGAGCAACTCCAAAACACGAACAAACGTCTCGACGAAATAAACACTAATCTGAACTACAGTCAAAAGCATTTGAATGGTATCAAATCTGTATTCCATGGCCTCAAGAACTACATCTCTGGTAAATCTGATCAGACTCCTCCTAGAAGCCAGCTCTCTCCTAGCTTGCAGAGTGTAGGCACAAGCAGCAGGCTGGATGACACAATTGACAACCTATCACAAGACAACAGCGATGACCGCTTCAGATCTCATCCAGCAACTCGTCTGCGTGAGTTAGATGCACAGGTGCAGGCTGAACCCATACCTGACAGTCAGCGAGTCAACCAGGTACTGGATGCCAACTTAGATGAAATGCTGCATTCCATTTCAAGACTGAAAGGACTTGGAATTGCTCTTGGTGAAGAAATAGAACAGCAAACTGAAATCATTGACACCATACAGGATAAAGTTGAAGTTGCTGATATAAAGATGGGCAAACAGAACAAAATGATGAATAAAATACTTGGAAAATAACCCACATTCCTATAATAATCAAGAGTTGTATTGTTGAACCAAATGCGACTGTTAAACTGTTAGTTGGAAGAAAATTACGTACTTTTCATGTGAGGGGTAGTTAGTGCAATATTCAGTTTTAGCATTGCCCCAAATTGTATACTCTTAAACTGAATCTGCTACATTTGGCTTTGTATAACAAATCCAGTTGTCAATACATAATCTTATTTTCTGATATTTTGATTTCTGAATGTGATTATACTATGTATGTTCTCAACCATAGTGCTGTTTATAGGATGCAACATGCCTCAACATTTGCGGTCATCTAGTTAATATTATACAGCATCAAGGCTGATCAAATCATCTGAATTATTTCCTGTTATTTGTTTAGATTATAATATGCACCATTATAATTGAGTAGGAAAATATGTGAGCACTATAAATATTTTTAACATAGTTTTAGGCAGAGAAATTATATAATGTAGCTTTTGTTTATAATTAAATACCAATGTTGTTGCTTCATTTGTTGAATTGTAATTGTACAACAAAATTAATATTTTATATTATACTTATTTCCTCGTACATCACTTAAATGAAGTAGCAGTTGTGTATTAATTTGTTATTAGGGAGCAATAACATTATGTACATAATATTTTTTTAGTTCTATTGCTTTCATAGGTTTCGGTTTATTTTGTGTGATGTGAATTTTAAATATATATGAGTTTCTATTCTACCTAATTTAAATAGGCAATTACTGTTATCAGTCTGACTCACATTGAAGCCTTATCTACCAATTAATTCATACATTATATCAAATAACCTAGAGAATGACTGTGTAAACACGAATTCATAATCAATAAAAATTATTGCATGTGAAATGCTGTATAAGTATGGAAGTATAATAAAATGTTCTTACAATAAAAACCATGTTTAATTTTATTGGTTTTTTTGAAACTGCAGTACCTGTGGAATATTAATAGTCTTGATGGATGCAAACATTCGAGGCACCAATATCAACATTTCTAATTAAGTACCTATCTCTTTTTATTATTGAAACTAAAAGAACAAGGATAAAAAAGTGTGCTCAATGTGCAAAACAATTACTAGATTACCTTGACAATTAGATTCTTAATTCTATTGTCTTTAACCCTCAAGAGACAATAGTTGGGTATTTTAATGAAAACAACTTTGTACTCTTACATTGTTTTTATTAACACAAATAATGGTGGGACAGCGGTATACATAGGAAATCATAATGCTGCATATTTATCACAAAGAATACAATAATATTATTACAATAAACCTACTAAGCTTGGTCTACAGTTTCTAAAATCATATCATTGGCATCAACATCATGAGTTTTCATGTGTTTTTGTAGTACCCGCTTGGTTCTAAGTTTTTTACAACAATAGTTACATGACACCATGTTGTTACCGTGAGATTCTATGTGTATCTTTAATCCACTTGCCGTAGCAAAGCCCTTAGAACAGATATCACACTTGTGAGATCTCTCTGTAGTATGTGCATGTGCGATATGCACCACTAAGGAATGTTTGGTTGGAAAACTTCTAGCACAGCCTTGGTGTGAACATGAGAAAGGTCTGGGCTTCTGCTGACCAGTGTGTACCAGCATGTGAGCTTTCAAATATGACGCCCTTGTATATGTCTTTGGACAGCTAGAACATGCGAATTTCTCTCCATTATGAGTCTTAACATGCATGTTTAAGGTTGATCTTGCTGTGAACCTTTTCCCACAAGTTACACACACAAATAGCATGCGATTGCTGGAATGTGCCACACGAAAATGCTCCTTGAGTGACTGCCTTGATTTGTATGTCTTTTGACAAAAACCGCATTTAAATTGAGCAATATCTCTATGTGATATTGAATGCTGCTTCAATCCATTAGAAGTGTAGAAACTCTTTCCACATTTCGAACAGAGGTACTTCCGAGTATCGGTATGTTTTGCCATGTGGTAACGCAGTCCATACAGCCTAGTGAATGACTTTGTACAAACAGTGCAGGCATAGCGTTTCTCTCCCTCTATTCGCTGTGGCTGCTCTCCAGAAGTTATTTCAGTAACAGGTGGCAGTGGTGCCAATTTGTTATCTGATAAAGTGCTTTCAAAGTCTAATGTTGGGTGATTACTGAACAGTGGCACCTCATACTCATGGTCTTGATAAACAACATTGATATCAATAGAATCTATGTCAGTCCTCTGTAGATTAGTGGGAGATTGTATCATAAGAATTTGCGATAACATAGAATTTGCCTTCAGACAGTTTAATTTAAAGTTATAAGCGACTAAAGCTGTAGAAACACATGAATAACATATTCCTTGAGGCCAGTTCTCTTCGTCATTGTTCTCTAAACAATTAAGGAACACCAAAATATCAATTAATTTAACCTTAATCATCTCGTGTTCAATCAAGTCTTGTATGTTCATAAACATCGTGGCATCTGTTTCTAGTAGACAAGTGCGACATATGTTTTTTGTCAAAGGAAGAATTAGCCCTGTAAACTCCATGGCTTATTTCGATGTTTACTTTTACAGTATTTTTTTTTTTCTGAAGACATCACATCTTCCTTGCTTTCCACACGTTTTTGATATGACAACTGACAAGACAATGACAACTACAGTGTTGTCAGATTCCCATTTCACGTTCTCCCCAAAATCGCTCCAAAATAATTGAGGTTTTGAAGAAAAAATCCCCCACAAATGGCAATTGTTTTTTTTAACCGACTTCCAAAAGGAGGAGGTTCTCTCTCAATTCAATTGGTATTTTTTTTTAATGTATTTACACCGATTACGCTGAGATTTATGATCCTGTTATAATCTGTGGTAAATATTATAATCTTGATTTATAATCTGGCAACATCACTGTCTCTATTCGGTACTAAAAAATGTGTCATGGCGTTGCTTGCTTCTATCCTGTGTAACGATAATATGTAAAATTATGTTAAGGTGATTTAATAAACACTAATTAATATAATGTGGCCTAATCATTCATATCAACCATATCCACCAACTCCAACAGATCCATTTTACGTGATTTTTCTTTAGTTTGATGCGGAATAGTTGCCATTTGGTCCCAATTTTATTAAAGTACTATTGTTAAAATTAACCCTGGTCCGGTCAACTGTACCACGGTTCACAGAAAAAAAAATGGTCCAGTCAACTGTAACACTGTTAAATTTTTTTACCATGGTCCAGTCAACCGGACCTAGCCAACTGTACCACGGGCAAGGAATGAAAATTTTAACATATTTTGGCTCCCTAGTTTTCATTACGAACATTTTTACTTCAGTCATGTGGTATAATTTCATGTATGTTCACCGATTTCTCCTCCATTTGTGGAGCGATTCTCAAAATTCTTGAAAGAGTATACTCTTGAGATAGTCACATTTAAATTTGGTAAAAATTTGATGCTGATCTTCGGAGATATACAATGGAACTCTTCAAAACTAGACGGTAAATCGGTCGTGATTGCTGCAATCGCTTAGATGTTTATTGTATACAACATCATGAAGTAACATCACGCTTGTATGCTTTGAGGAGTACGCAGATGTGTACAATACACCCAAATTTCGACAGTATGTCAAGTTCCATTAGGTATGTTAAGTTCCATTTTGGGGATAAACCTTAATAGGCACAAGATGGATTAAGGATTTGGCAGTGTGAATGGCTAATCTGTATCGATACTTGTGTTTAATAATGGGGAAGGCGACTGTATAACTAATGGCGCTGGCATCGCTTGTACCAAACATCGTCATTGGTTGAAAATCTGTCAATGACATAATAAATTACAAAATAGTTTGACCTCATTGGTCAAACTGGGACTAAGCTATGGACACGCCTACTGTCGAATTAAATAAACTGACGAGTGAGGGAAACTAACCAGTGTTACGCGGACTCCTACAATCAGCTTTGACCAGCCTTCACCGTTGCTACTCGGGAGAAAGCTTGCGTTAGAAAAACACAACGACAAATTCCTAATCCCAATTTGTTATTTAGAACCTCCTAATTTCCTCCCACATTTTTTGCCCTTCATGAATCCCCCCAAAAATACTGTCCCCCCAATGGGGAAGGAAACTGTGGAACTAATGGCGCTAGCATAGCTGGTTCCCAACATCGTCCTATGTTGAAAATGTGGTAATGTCATTTTAAATTTCAAAATAGCCTAAGGTCAGAATGAGACTCTACTTCTAAGTCAATGATTGAGACCAAGTTAGGTGGCCACAGAGCATCTATATAGACGGGGTAGGTGGCGCTATCTTAGATTATCTTGGCCTGTGTCTCCCCATTGTCCCTCTAATAACAAAATATTATTGGAAAAAAATTAAAACTATGGCCAAACTTAACGTACCTAACTACACAGATGGCAGCACTATCTATGAAAATGTTGTTTGAAGCCAATCTAAGGAAGAAAGTTGCACCCCCTTGGCGAGGCAGAAAGTCGTGATGTCGAACAAAAGGCCGAAGCTCGGCAATTCCTCGGAATTTCTAAACGTTAATAGCCTCGGAGTAGCACAGCACATAAATAATTCATCTCGTGAAAGCCAAGATATTCTTGCTTGTTAATTTCTCAGTGCCGTGGACCGAGGATATGAAAGCCTATTTATTACGATTATGCAGAGTAGCTTGTGTCCGAGTTCGGTCTTCCAAAGCCACATCTAAAGCCATATGTCAAAATGCCATATGTAAAGCCGTATGTCATACGGTATTTTACTATGGGGACGGGCTGCAGACATCGAGTCTATATTTATTCTGCAGAAAAGAGCCATCAGAGCCATTTATGAATTACGTAGACGCGATTCTCTAAGAGAACTGTTTAAGGAAATTAATATCATGACAGTACCTTGTCAATACATCTATGAAAACATCATGTACGTTAGAAAAAATCGGCATTTATTCAGTAAGAGAGGGGACAGACACCACTATAACACTAGAAATAGGGACCAACTAGTTCAGCCAGGTTTCAGGCTTGCTAAAGTGGATTCATCTTTCATGGGGTTTCTTTTCATTACTGTTTGAAATGTTACAATAAAATACCTCCCCACATTCTTCAACTGAATGAGACGAAATTTAAATCTTGTATAAAACGCACACTATGTAGGCAAGCATATTATAAGTTGGGGGATTACATTGATGATAAAAATGCTTGGCTAAATGCTGGTCCTGCTCCACAACCATAGGTGGGGGGGGGGGGGGGGCAAACTAATTGTTTGTACTGGTCGGGCATTATTTGAGTCCATCGTCACGTAAAGAAGAAGATGAAGAATTGATTCCCATGTTAATGTATTGTGGAAGCTGCAGAAGATTGTAAAAATATACTTGCATTGTATAGATTCCAGTTCTTAGTATTATACAATTGCATAGCACATGTGTGAGTACTTTGTACTGTTCAGCCACCATTTACATTTATTTATCTTTCATTGACTTGAATATGCCTTGGTAGCTGAGCGAATGTCATGCTCACTTAGATGTCTCGCTGATGGTGGCGGGTGTGTTGGGTCATTTAGTTCCCTTCAATATGGTTGAGTTGAATGGCGCCGGTACATGCGTCATGTCTGTGAACGGGCGCTGTCAGTTGGGACTGGTCATCTCTTAGCTGCCAAGGTTCATTTTAATTACTTTATTCATAAATTTTTGATCAAATCTTTTACTCTGGATGCTCTTAGTGTGCACGTCTTTCTACATCGTTCTCACATACATGTATAATCTCAAAATTAATGATGTAACCAAGATTTTGTAACAATATTTTGATTTTAAAAGAGTGTCCATCATTGATTTAAATAGTAAAGATGCGGTCGTCCGAACGTTCGCCGAACGCGGTCGCCATACAGAAACACTAACGCCATCTATTAGAACTACTATGAACTACGATGTCAATCGGCGTGGTCTGCCCCTAGACGTAACCTCGTAAGAGCGGGTATTTTTCGCACCGAATCAGTAGGAAATCTGCAAATTAAATACGTATTTTCACTGTACTTATAGATTTTTCCCAGTAAGTACATAAAAACACATTTTAATTTGCTTGTAATAAACAATAAAAATTATTTTATACATATAAAATTAATTTAATGATATGAATTTTAAATCTTTTCATTTCATCGGCTAAAACGCGCGCCGCTGCAAAGTTATGTCTAACTTTTACGCGGCTTCGCGTCGTCTTTGCCAAACGTTGAGACAAATACGAAAGAAAATTGTTTAAATAATGTTAGAAGTTGATATAATATTTTTTTTTAACTTACCGGTGATAAGAAATGTTATCATTTATTTTATTGTGCTTTTTGTCGTAGTTCATGCATCCCTTCACGACACAACTTGGCATTTTTGCTTGTAAAATTTACGACCGCTCCCGAAGACAGCCGATGAGCCGAACGCGTTCTAGTTTAGTTCGCTATAGGGAAGACCATTTTGGGACCACGTTCGAGGCGTCATTGTAACATGCGGTCCACCCAGTCCTTACGCAGTAATATATATGTCAATGGTGTCCATGGAGTTTCTTGCCCGTTCTTCTCCCTATAGATCTACGCTAGGGAATGGGCAACTACAGTACTTTCTCAAGTTATTATGCCTTGTGACTGGGACTGTAGCTTTGATTTTCTTTTTTGTATTTTTGACTTTCAAAAGTTAATAATGGTCTAATTGAAATAAATGCTTTGAGTTTGAGTTTGAGCCGCCCCGGGACGGGCAAACGGTTTGATCCAAACCTTACGTGTTTGATGAAACCGTTTGATATCGATTTGAACAGCTGTCAAACGGCACTGCGCAGTTTGGTTCGGTAGGCCGTTATTATTGAGGAGTTTAGTAACGAATTGAACACAGAGGAATAAGCTCTAGAGGAGACAGTTTTAGACGGTTTTTAATGCAGTTTTTTGGGAGGCGGGTGCGCGCCATCCAAGTGTGACAGATAGCGCTCAAGTGTAGTGCAGCACTGTTATCAAGTGTGACAGATAGCGCCTGAGTGGATGCATTGTTGCATTTCTGGATGTACCAGTACATCCACAAAAAAGAAATTAATCAAAATAGCGCAAAATAATAAAATTCTATTACTTTTCAAAGAATAGTACTCTCCTATCATGTTTATGTGAAAAACGCAAAAAATTGATAAACGCATTAGAGGAAAATATTTGAAAACAACTTGTTTTTGTTACACTGCATTGAAAAAGTTTAGTGGCCTTCAAAATCAACCGTCCAAGCAAAAATCCCAGTACCATTTAAACTTCATGCGCACACACATGTTATAATGATAGAATAGACTGCACTGAAATGGCACTGAAGTTCACACCGAATATTCCTCAAGAGTTAAACAAAGAGTCCACATGTACTCAGATTATAAACTATAGACAATAAAGTTTTTAGTTGGCTGCACTCCTTGTGGTTTCTTAAGTTTTGTATCTAAATGCTACGGAGGGCGTTCTAGTGATTGCTTTTAACAAATCGTTGTGGACTAATTTATTGATTTGTTAGAGCCTGGAGATACTGTTCTCGCTGATAATGGATTCTCTTCCATTAAAACATATGTTGAAAATAAGAAAGCTGTTTTAGAAGCCCCCATTTCTTCATGCACCACAATTTTCATCAGAGAAAGTAGACGAAACATATTAAATTCATATTATTAAACATTCATGTTACGCTGACGATCATTATTGATAGACTGGAATCCATATTTCATACCTTGATAACATATTATTCAAAAGGATTCTCGCCACAGAGTGTATTTGGTTAGCACGTGTGTCCTGAATTTCAAGTTGTTTTTAGTGAAAGAGTGACTTGTTGTGACTAGTTTTTGTATTTCTATGTTGTCCTTGTGTTGTTAATCGGGTTTGTATTGTTCATTTCTTGGTATAGTCGTTTTTACCGTAGTAATGGAGCGAAATAAGCCTCCCGAACCTGATCCTCCACCTGACATCCCTTCTTCTTCAATTTCCGATTATGCTCCCCTATCACCGAACTCCCCCCTATCTCCACTCACCAGTTGCTTGCAGCATAGCAGACACGCAAATTTCATCCAATCCGTCACGCAAACGTCCAGTTGACGATGTTAATATGACAAGCCCTCCTACGAAGCAACAAAGAGCTCAAGTTGGTCGTACTAAGTACTCAGCGACAGATAAAGCGCCTTTCCTAGTCCACGTATCCCGTACGGAATCCCATCCTAATGCCAATACTACACTCCGTCCCGTTACATTCGGCATGTTTCTATTCAATAATAACATTGGTAACGTAGTTCGTGACGGAGTTAAACGAGTTGGTCGTAACCGAGTTTCTGTGGAATTTACTTTCCCTCAGGATGCGAATGCCTTTATCTTAAACAGTATTTTGTCCAAAAATGGTTACATCGCTAGTATCCCCACATTTAATGACTGAATGAATGTATTACCAATGAATGAAATTACCCGTATGGGTGTTGTAAAAGGAGTTCCCCATGACATGTCGGAAGAGGAGTGTAAAAGTTATCTATCAGTTCCATCTGGCTGTGGACAAATTCTTAAGATCAGACGCCTAAACAAAAAGAATTTCCATGACGGGGCTATAGAATGGAAACCCACAGAAACTTGCGTGATCACGTTTGACGGACAGGTTTTACCTAATAGAATCTACTGTTGCTACACATCTCTCCCAGTATAGCAATATGTTTTCCCAACAATTCAGTGCCGTAAATGCTGCAGATTTGGTCACATTGAATCAATCTGTAGGTCAAAACCACGCTGCAGTAAATGTGGCAATGATCACCCTGGTGATGGTTGCAGCATTCCTGAGGCTGAAGCTTTCTGTGTACTATGCTCGGGGAATCACTTTGCTAATAGCAAGTCATGCCCGGAGTTTGGTAGACAGAAAGCTATAAAGACTATCATGGCTGAGAAATCTTTGTCCTATGCTGAAGTAAGCAAAACTGTCCCAGCTGCTTCCCGTAAGTATGCCAATATTACAAAATCCCAACCCCAATCATAATATCGCAAAACAGTTTTTCTAAACCCATGCCCCCCTTTCCTCATCATACGATAGAGTTGCTCATGAGCAAATAACTAGTTCTCCCCAATCTTCACAGCCTAATGGCTGCTCTCTTAATAACCCCTACGTCGACCGTAATAATATTTCCTCTTTCATTGAAATTCTCATAAAACTCTTGTCCACTGTAATGTCTTCTTCTAGCTTACAAATACCGTCCAACGTTGCTCACCAACTTGTTACTCTTCTAGAAATTAAAAATGGTGGGTTGCCAAGTATTCTTTCAGTGGAATGTGAGGAGCGTGTGGCATAAAAAGCACGACCTCTCATATCCCTCCTAAATGAGTACAAGCCCTTGGCTTGCTCCATTGCAGAGACTTGGCTCACCCCAAGTCTTAGCTTTCGTGTACCATACTTTAATATTCTTAGATGCGATAGATCTGATGGCTATGGAGGGTCGGCCCTCCTTTTCAATAACCGTGTCTCACTTTTGTCCTTATCCTTACCTGCGCTTGGTGGTGATGTGAATGTTGTTGGAGGGACTGTTGAGGGGATCACGGTCCTCTCTATATACATTTCATCAGAGTCAGGATGGCTGGACCAAGAGAGATTTTGGAAGTTTGAGCAATACCAAGTGTTAGTACCTGTTTTGTACTATTTGGTACCAGACATCAAATAATGTGTACCTCGCTAAAGAGGGAAAACTATTACGTGGAAAGTGGCCAGCCATTCTGACGTCAGAATGGCTGGACCAAGCCGGTTTCACCTAGTTGTGGGCGTTATAACTAGTTCATCTTTTCGTTAAAATGTAGTACCTCATTTGTACCTCAACATATGTTTTTCTTAGATTTTTTCGATAAGCCAGAAAAAAGTTACACCTATAAGAAATTTTGCATGTAATCTGGAGGGCTCAGGCGCAAAATGTCGCTTTTGCAAAATATCTACTGGTAGTAAAATGTCTCTTTCTCATAATGTCGCTTTCGCAGAATATCTCTTTCGCAAAATGTCGCGATAGTAACTTAGAAAATCAAATTCATCAAATAAAAAAAATAATTCAAATCATATCTTTCAAATCGTACACAGATAACGAGAATCACTAAATTCGACGACAAAATTAATAGTATTACGCACTTTGATTCTCAACCCCGGATCTTTGGTGTACCGCAGGGAAGCATTTTAGGGCCACCGTTATTCCTTATATACGTAAATGATCTTCCACAAGCGATAGACCAAGATTGTGTTCTGTTTGCTGATGACACAACAGTAATTTTAGATGATAAAAATAGTGAACCACATGAGTGTATCGGTAAGTCGGTTAATTATTTCATGGTTAGATATAAACGCCTTAAAAATAAATATAGAAAAAACCAAAATATTAAATTTTAAAACACAGAAGAGTAAATATGTACACCTTAAAATATCACACAGGGACCAAATAGTTGAACAAATTCATAAAACAAAATTTCTGGGTATTACTATTGATGAACATCTCACCTGGAAGGATCATATTGATGAAATATGTATTAAAATAAATAGATTTGTTTTCGCTTTGAAAAAAGTTAAAGATGAGACCTCCAGACAAACTGCGTTAATGGTATATCATGCCTATGTTTGCTCCATCATTAGGTATGGAATCATTGTCTGGGGAAACTCTTCTGAAGTTAATAGGGTGTTGTTAGCACAAAAAAAATGCATACGCTCAATCTTCAATATGGACTGGACTGATTCTTGCAGACCAGTGTATAAATCACACAACCTTCTCACGGTTCCTTGTATTTATATTTATGAAATTGCAAAATTTGTCAAAACGAACTCTTCACTTTTTGAACTAAAAAACAATATTAATAAACGTACAGTTACACAGTATCTACTTACCATGCCTATACCTAGGATTGAATTATTTAGACGTAATTGTGTATATATGGCTCCACTCATCTTTAACTCTCTACCTAATTTTATTACTGATCTTCCGCACAGAAAATTCTGCAAAGTTCTGAAAAAATGGCTCATTTCACATACCTTTTATTCCGTAACTGAATTTCTCAAAAAATCTAATTGTCAATCCTACCATTACCGGAATGTATTAGGTATAGAGAATTTCCTAAAATTATAATAATATTGTTGTGTTTGTATATTAGAAAATATTCTATTTTCATATTATTTTCCTTCTGTTAACAATTTCTTTGTTTGGTTTTAGTATTTAACAGAAAAATGTTGTTATGTATTGAGTAACTTTGCGATACGCATAGTTAGCTAATTTAATGTTTGTTAAACATTCAGATAATATGTTTTGAAATTAGCTTCTAATTCTTTAATGTTTGCATGCCAATTTTATGGCGAAATGTGTCATTGCACTACATATTATTTTTACCATCTTTTGTACCACATTTACTACAAATAAATAATTTTGACTTTGACTTTGACTTTGAAAAAAAAAATAGCCAGTTTTAAAAAAAAGGTTTGTTTTTTTTTTTCTTCGATTTTGACGAAGACGCAGAAGAACTGTTTATCTCACTTCTGGCGATCTCTTCAATATCTTCAGATTTTGATGTCGTAGAATCGGTGCAAAACCGACTCGACGTAGTCTTGTCTGCCCTATTCCTAGTGTACGAGCATCGCCACATGATATTTATTGTTTTAGTTTTTACCTGAACTAGCAGTTGCTAAATTCACCGATTTATTTACATTCGCTGACTAGGCCCTATTACGCCCGCCACAAGTCACCTACTTTTTGTATTATATCTGTGTGTATATTTGTGTCAATCATTTACGGACACAAAACAGTGATTTTATTCCCTGTACACATCCCGTGTGATTCGTCCATCTACATACAACCTCTCAGTGTGCGGAGCTGCTGCCCGTACACCTAGAATGTTATTTAATATCGCGTAGGCGCGGAGGGGTGAGGTGGCCCGCGAGCTGAGGAGCAGGTGGTTCTAACACTCGCCACTGGTGAGCGTGAACCACATCTGCGACGATAAGCTCGCATGGGACCACCGGAGCCCCGCAGCGCCGGAGCGTGTGACTGACACTGGCTTGGCCACCATCAGGGATTTTAATTTTGATAACACAAAAAAATTGTCGCTAATTAGCCGAAATTTGTCGCCAAATATCAGAATTTGTCGGTCACTGGTTCAAAAAATATAAGGGTTTATAGGTGGCCGATCTGGAGAGAGTCTCCCCACCTTGGCCACATGTATATCTCAAAAACTAGGGCACCTAGCGATGATCTGTTTTCTATCATATTTTGTCGCCAATTACTCGCAATTTGTCACCAAGTCACAGATTTAATCAGGTTTTAGTTCAGAAGATAGTTCAATTAGTAAGGTATAGTCCAAGAGCTAGATCGAATGAACACTCTAATTTCTTTCGATCTAGCTCTTGGACTAGTAGACATTAACAATATTTACGGGAGTATGAAGCTGACTTTAATACCAGATGAAAGGACAATCCAGTTTGTTGGCAATGTATTGTTTGTTTTATTATTATTATATCCTATTCACATGATATTCGCAAAACCTGGCGTGGTCTAGTCATCTTGACGTTCATCATTTTTCTGCGATTCCGTAAAACCTTTGAAAATGAAAATATTACGTAATGGAGCAATTTCATTTAAACGTTTTAAAATAAATTGCCTTCACATGGAAGTGGTGCCAAGGCACCTGCCCCCTCCGTTCTCCTGCCAAACGGTACTAAATTTTTACCTTTTTTCATTCTAATAACTAAATAGCGCTATTCTAGCCTCAAAACTTTAACCATAGATATCTCTATAACCATGGGGCTCCGCGGGGTGAGGGTGACACAGAGGGGTAGTCCCTCCTCCAACCCCTTCCCTCACCCCTTCCTTGGCCTTTAAATCGTTGTCCTGCAATGTAAAGTTTAACCCATTTATGTCAATCCAATTGACATTGATTATGAATTATGGTTACTAGCGTAATAAAAATCTGAACCCATAATTAAACTTCATTTGGTTTTATTTAGAAAACTTTTTCTCTTCAGAAACCCCAAATTAATACAAAATTATATAATTATTATTTATTAATTAATTTCCAAATTTCAGCTCAATCGGTAACCGAGAAGTGGATCAAATTTAGCTTGCAAGATTTGATTACAGACAGACAAAGAACAAACATGAAAAAAAAAAACATCAAAAGAAAAGGACAGGTGAAACTAAATAAAAGCTTTTAAAAAGCGACATTATGAGAAAGAGACATTTTACTACCAGTAGACGTTTTGCAAAAGCGACATTTTGCGCCTGAGCCCTCCAGATTACATGCAAAATTTCTTCTAGGTGTAACTTTTTTCTGGCTTATCGAAAAAATCTAAGAAAAACATATGTTGAGGTACAAATGAGGTACTACATTTTAACGAAAAGATGAACTAGTTATAACGCCCACAACTAGGTGAAACCGGCTTGGTCCAGCCATTCTGACGTCAGAATGGCTGGCCACTTTCCACGTAATAGTTTTCCCTCTTTAGCGAGGTACACATTATTTGATGTCTGGTACCAAATAGTACAAAACAGGTACTAACACTTGGTATTGCTCAAACTTCCAAAATCTCTCTTGGTCCAGCCATCCTGACTCTCACATACATTTCGCATCATCATCATAACTTTTTAACCATTTAAAAAAATATTTTTAGTAGTATCCATGGTCCCCTTTTGGTCATGGGTGACTTCAATTGCCATCACTTTAGGTAGGGTTCTAATAGATGCGATTCTTTCGGGGAAGGTTTGGTAGAAATTCTAGATGACCTTAACCTCTGTGTCCTAAATGACGGTTGCTCGACCCGTAGATCTCTTCGTGGGCAGCAAAAGAGTTGTGTAGATCTCACATTCTGTTCTGTGGGGTTGGCGGCATCGATTCATTGGCAATGCACTACTCTGACGCATGGTAGTGACCATTACCCTATAGTTATATCTTTGATTAATAAGACCTTTTTAGAAAAAACTTCTCCTCCACTTCTGAAGTACAACTTGTCCAAACCCGATTGGACAAAGTTTTCATCATTACTGGAGGAGTAAATTAGTGAACTCCCAAATTTAAATTCAGCATTTTCAGGCCTTTTCGGTCACTGCCATGTTAAGAATTGTTATGAAGGCTTTGTTTCGGCCATAATCTCAAGTGCAGATTCGTCCTTTAAGTTGCGGAACTGTGCCAGAAACAAGATTCCATCACCCCCATGGTGGGACCAGGAATGCACAGCAGCAATACAGTCGATGAATGACGCCGAAATACAGTACAATGAATCGATGAATAACGACAATTTACTACAGTATAGACGAGTGTATGCTCAATCTAAACATCTTCTTCGTAAGAAGAAACGTTCGAGTTGGGTTAAGTTTTGCACTTCTCTATCCACTCCCGTATCAGCAGTCTGGAAGAGTATAAACCGCTTTAGGCGTGGTTGCTCCCCGTCAATCTCTTCCCCCATCACCAGACAAACTGCTGAATCCTTCTTCGATAAAATTGCTCTGCCCTATGTTCCCTTATCTTCAGAATTTTTACTCACGCCTGTAAATACTGCGGATGATCCGCTGGATTACCCCTTCTCAATGGAGGAATTGAATACGGTGCTTCGAAATGTACGGGATACCGCCCCTGGCAAGGATGGCATCCCATACTCCTTTATAGTCCACTGGTACCAACGCTAAGAACTATTTTCTCGAAATTGTAAATTACTGTTATCGTTTTGGTTGGGTACCGGATCAGTGGAAACTACAAATCGTCATTCCTCTTTTGAAACTAGGCAAGAGTGCCGATGACCCGAATGGACTTAGACCAATTGCTTTGTCGTCCGTCTTGGCCAAGTTACTGGAACATTTCATTAAAAATAGACTTGAGTGGTTTGTTGAGTCTCGGGATCTACTACCCAGCCATCAATCAATCAATCAGTTTATTTGTGAAACATAGGTGTTTACATAGGTGTTTACATAAATAAGAGGTACGCTATGTTTTGTCATAATTAAGACATACAAATTTAAAAGTGACCCAATATGTGTCGTTACATTATGTCACAAAACAAAAAAAAAGAAACATCAAATACAATAAAATTAATAAATAGTCATAGTACTTCTTAATGCATTAGGTATTCTAATAACTGGTCATTCAAAAATTCGTCTAGATTATAATCGCGAATAACATTTGTCAATTAATAATTTGATAAGAGCTTTTTTAAACTTACATAATGTCATGTTTTTTAAGTCATTAGGAATTTTATTAAACACTTTAGGTGCCATACCAAAAAAACTTTTTCGCATCAATGCGGTCTAATTAGATTACATAGTTTATTTACGTATTGGGCACGCAATGGAGTTTTTTTAGTGGAAGATATTTTTTCAAATAAATGTGTGTTTCTTTTCACAAACAACGCAGTTTCCAATATGTATAATTCTGGAAGGGTTAGTATTTGTAAAGACTTAAAATAGGGTCTACAGCTATCCGTTGTTTTTATATTACAATTTAGCTTTAGGAAGGGACTTAGTACAATGGACAGCGTGGCAACGTTAGTTACGGATATAAGTACAGCCTTTTCCAAAAATGAATCTGCTGTAGCCGCCTTCCTAGACATATCTTCCGCATATGACAATGTCCTTCTTCCCATTCTCAGGCAAAAATTGCAACAACTGAGTATTCTGGTGAAGATGGTACAGTGCATATGCGGGCTTCTTATGTCCCGCTCTTTGGTGTTGAGAGTCCAGGGTGAGATATTTGAGGAAAGTCAGACGTGGAAGGGTCTTCCCCAAGGCTCTGTCCTCAGCCCATTACTGTACAACTTATACACAGCTGACATTGGCTCATGCCTTAATACTGACTGTCATCTTTTACAGTATGCCGACGATCTTGTCCTGTACGCAGCCAATGCATCAGTTGTTGATGCTGCTTCATCTCTCTGTCTCTCTCTGGACTCTTTAAATCAATGGCTTTTAGACCATGGTCTCTCCCTATCTGCTCCGAAAAGTGTTGAAGCGTCTGGATTGAATATAGAAACAAATCAATATAACTAAATATTTTACTCAATGAAAAAATAATATGAGTGACACTGTCTTAATAGCAGTTATCAAAAATAGAAAAATAAAAAGGGTATAGTTTCAATATCAGCATATGAAACCTCCTTCAACATCCTCCCTTTTTGATATCACTGTTACTAATCAGTGCTCATCAGGCCAATCTTCTTTAGAAGTACCAGAAGTCTTGGCCCACTTACTGGTTTTGTCAGCATATCTGCACATTGATACTCAGTTAGAGTATATTTCACTTGCACTTCCTTGTTGGTCACCAATTCTCTGATGTAGAAGTGCCTAAGCGCTATATGCTTGGTTCTCCTGTGCAGTTCAGGATTTTGGGATATCTTTATCGCTGCATCATTGTCCACCAAAAGGCTTGGAATCCCATTCAGTTGGGAGACTTCTATGATCAGCCTTTTCAACCAGATCATCTCCCTTGCAGTTTCACTGGCCGCTACTAGTTCGGCTTCAGTGCTCGAGATCGCTACGCAGGTCTGGCGCCGGCTGGCCCAGGATATAATTCCACCGGAGTATGTGCAAAGGATACCTGATGTAGAGCGTCCTGTCTGTTTATCTCCTCCATGGTCAGAGTCACTGTAGCATAGTAGTCCTTTATTTCCTTTTCGGTAAATAAGACCATAATCAACAGTACACTTGATGTAGCGGAATATACGCTTTACTTTTGTAACATCCTCCCGGCTGGGATTTTCGAGATTGCGCGAAACAACACTGATAGCATAAGACAAGTCCGGTCTAGATCCAGTCATCAGATACATAAGTGCTCCAACTGCTTCTCTGTACGGGAATTTAAGTTCGTCATCGGTTGCTATTGGTTGTGCTGTAGCATCTTTGATAATAGGAGTGCTCACAGATTTACATTCATACATTCCAAAGCGTTCTAGCAATTTCTCAGCATAATGCTTCTGCGTAAGCTTGATACCATCCTCATACTTTAATATCTCCATACCTAAGTAGTATGACGCAGGTTTTACGGTTATTTTGAACCGTTTCTTCAATTCAGCTAAAAATCTTTCTGAATCCTTAGGGTTCGTGGCAGCGATCAAACCGTCGTCCACATACAACGCAAGTATGATCTTGGCACCTTGTTTAACTCTCACAAATAAACAGAGATCATTTTGACATTGCTTAAATCCAATACTGATCAAGTAATCCACGATGCATCTGTTCCAACATCTTAGAGCCTGCTTTAAGCCATACAGACTTCTCAGAAGTTTACACACTTTGTTTGTTCCGTCACTATAACCTTCCGGTTGGTTCATATAATTATCTTCATCAAGTGAACCATTGAGGAATGCCGTTGCAACATCAAACTGTGTTAGAGCAAGATCTTCATCAACTGCGATTTTTATGCTGACTTTGACCTTGAAAAAATCGTTTCTCGACCTTTATGAAGTTGGAGGGTTGTATTGATGGTTTTGATGATTATAATTCTGTAACTACATACGTCTTACAATCGCGTCCAATATTTTAATCAACATACAACCTAGCACTGGCCTGCAATTTGCCAAAAACGTAAGAAAATTTGAATTTCGCGGGCTACCCTGGAGCATTAGCCTTAATAGAATATCGTTGGTTGCCCCGGTGTAAAGCAGTCCCATGTAAAGCATGTGTGCTGCAAACACCTGCAAAAAATCAATTTACTTTTTTACCTAGCTGCATTTTGGTAAACGTAGATTAACTTATATTTAATTACTGTTCTTGACATAAACAAGAAATAGAGCATCTAAATTTATAAAGTAAGAAATTAATTCTATTTTCTATTTTTTATTCTAATAATCACTCATCATGAGTATTTAGAACAATTGCTTAGATTATTGCTCTTTATATAACGCTCTTCGTCAGTCCAACACGATCCTATTGTCATTTTGGTAAAAGTTCGTAGTCTGCTAAATTCATAGTGATCGATCATTGTCCGGACAATGGTCTCGTGTTGTAATGACTTTGTTGTATTGCCATTAATATAAGACCCGATAGTAGAAATGATTTTCGAAAAACTACTATTACATTTGAACATTTATTCATGCCAGATTTCATTTATTTATTTATTTACATATTATTTATTAGTGTTAGAAGCCATCTGAATTAATAAAAAGTTCGTAAATAGGAAAAAACATTAAAATTTTCAACGCGGATTAATGTAAATTTAATATGTCGGCGCACATTAGCATTTGTCATTGTCAAGAGTGACAGGTTGTCAACGTCACTCTAGCGTAGCGTCGAGTCTGTGGTAGCGGGGCGGCCATCTTAGAATTCAGTTCTTTGAGAGCGGTCGCCAGCGCACCAAGTTTTCGACGAATCGCTATCCATCGCCTTAATCATAGTGTATTTTATAGTGACTATTGTTGATCAGAATATTAGTGATTATCATTTACGCAAATGTAGAATTATTTTAATGTTATAAGAAAATCGTTTATTTTAATCTGATTGGACTACCCACATCCCCGTTGCAAGATGGATTCTGATGAAGGCCGTTCTGAGCTTTCAAATATTTTATCTGTTTATATGTCAAAGTCAAATGTGGCATTACTGTTTACTGGCGTTTATTTGTTTTTGTATCTAGCGGCCGGTGTTTTGTTATTGTATTTATTTTCATTTGATTGTCTAGTTAGATTTTTGTTTGTATATTTTTACCCCTAAGACGACCCACTGACCGAGAAGCCTATATTTATTGATTTTATACAAAATGTTGATAATTGAGCAAATTTCGGCTCCACTTGAGGAAAACCACCAATGAAGGGCGAAGTTTATCGAAGGTAAAGATCTTGCAATTATTTGTTTTGACCATTAACGCCCCACTTTATGGGCAAAGTATGTCGCCCGATGTTACAAAATATATATTTTTTTATAGAAACAGACCATGTACCCTCTCGAAGTTGCTCAATCAAGGCTGGATGCTATTGAAGCCAGGAACGAGGCGACTTTAAAACATGCTCGGGCAGGCCATCAACAACTCAGCTGCTGCATTGATGGACAGCTCCACCACAGAAAAAATGGTGAACCATAGAGGCCACTGTGTGCCAAAAAAGGTAATTACTAATTACTGTTGATTTATAGGTAAGTCATTCACCTTTAGGTAATGGTTTCACCCAAAATCGGAACTTCTACTCATTGTTTGTGCTACCAACATACCCACAATAAGTATTATGGAGCATTGAAAACAAAACAATAAAAATTATAATAATTAATATGACCCCTCCATCTAAGCTTATAAGCTTGTGTTAGGTTTAGGCTCAATCAGTAGTAGTACATTGGCCAGAATCTGACATCTTGATTGTAACTCTGATACTAAGCGCTAGGTTACACAACATGCTATAAAAGAAGTTGCAACTTTTGTATTAAACTTAATTTTGTTTTCACACAAACTCTGCAGAATTATAATGTCATGACAAAATGATTAAATGAAACAGTATTTATAAAAAGAGTATTAATTTATTTTAACCTATAAGTATACCCGTAATTACAGGAATAACAATGTTCTGTTCCCGGGCTTGAAACGTTAAATCATATTTTGTCAATACTGTGGTCACTGTGGATCTGTAACAAAGAGTTAAATCATTTTATTAATACTTAGAGCATTTTCGTACTTCATTAGAACATTATGGTAGGTTTACAGTACATACCTGCTAATTTAATTTATGCATTTCTCCACAGTCTGTCAAGAAGAGCCTGCTGCAGTGCCCGACCTTCAAGAAGATCCCGATTCACCCTTTGATGATTTTGATAATTAGGTGCTGCATTATTATTTTCCTCCTAAATTAAAAGACAGATTAGTGATTAATGACATGACTTATTATTTTTATTAAAAGGTAATATTTGTGATTTGTTATTCAAATGATGATTTAAATTAAAATAGGTATTGAAGATCTTTTTGATTTGTATGAAGACTGATTTTGATTTGTTATTATTATTACATTAGATATTGTAACTTGTCTTTTGTTTTATGTAGTACTTATATTTACATTTCAGGTTTTTCAATTGACTTGAAATTCAAGTTTAAAATGTTAAATAAATATTTAGTTTATGAGAAATAAAGATTATTTTAAATGTTGATTTTTAACATAACAGTATTATTTTAAATTCCATCTTCATTCTAAGTGAAATGTGGACTGTAAATCACCTATTGCAAGCCAAGTACTTCTAGATAAACTTCATCGGGTGGCAACGGTGCTCTTGCCATGTATGGAATGTTGTGCAATATGTAACATGCATTCACAATCTTGCCTGCAGTTGTTCGACTATAATGTAAAGTATGAACTGCAACCTGAAAAAATCAATTTACTTTTATAAGTACAACCGCAGGTAACTTAACTTTTATTTAATTAATACTGTTCTTGACATAAACTATTGCATCTAATCATTGTTATTGAGTATCTAAAACAATAAATTGCTTATAATAATGAGTCTTTACCTGAAACATGCTTCTAATACGCTGCAATGGGGAATGAGTTCTTCAATTTATTAACCTCCATATGAGTTCTTTCCAAGGCGAAACGACTTTACAAATTCCGCCTCGGGAATATCTTAAAAGGGTTCAAATAATCCCTTTAGGCTCAAAACGTCTACTCTCCCAAAACATCCACTCTCCCAAAACGTCCATCATTCGCGTCAAGCGAAGGGCACGACGACGTCTTCTGCATTCCGCCCATCTTCTTTCTCTAGCATCCACTGCGTTGGCTAGCTCGAGAACATTTTGTTCGTAGTGAATTCATTGTCTCCATTCAATATTCCACAAACACGATCGAAATAAAAGCAATGATTGCACAATGACGTTCCCCTAGTAGGTCAGTGATCAAAAGAACTGTCAAAACTTTAGCAGATTACCGCTTTATGTTAGTCATTGTGTACGAGATTACCATTCTATGCCATTTCTTATAATGGAGTGTCAGCGGTTGTTCATTGGAAAGCCATAATGACGCCATTATATTAGTAGATTACCAAACTTGTCAAAATCAACAAATAGAAGATCAACGATAGATCATTCTGACACTATTGTAATAGCAGACTTGATTTGCGTTGGCTGGCTCGAGAATATTTTGTTCGTAGTGAATTCATTGTCTCCATTCAATAATCCACAACCACGATCGAATTAAAAACCATGACCGCACAATGACGTTTCAATGATAAGTCAATGATCCAAAGGAACTGTCAAAATTTTAGCAGATTACCGCTTATGTCAGTCATTCATTTGTCATTGTGTACGAGATTACCATTCTATGCCATTTCTTTCAATGGAGTGTCAGTGGTTGTTCATTGGAAAGCCATAATGACGCCATTATATTAGTAGATTACCAAACTTGTCAAAATCGACAATTATGAGATCAATGAACGACTATTCTGACACTATTGTAATAGCAGACTTGAGGCCCAGGTCTTAGTTTCAGACAGTGATTTCATCTCGCTTTCCATAGCTTTCAGCCATTTCTTCTTCTGAGGGCTTCTCAATGCTTCTTTGTAAGTCTTGGGTTCAACGAAGGAACTCAAATTTAATACGAAGTCACCGTACCTCGCAGGTGGTCGTAACTGGCTTCTATCTCGAGGGACCCTATCTACACTTTCTTCTTCCTCAGAATCATATGGAGTATCGTAACTTTCCTGTTCCTGATTATCAATCTGAGGCACTTCATCCGTTGAGTCAGAAAAATCTTGGCTTGTCTGGGGCATACAGATAGATGGCTGATTGGCTTCATCTTGCTCATCCTCCCTTGCACCTGACATGTCAATAGGCAGTTGAATGGCTTCGCTAGGCTCATCCTCCCTTGCTCTTGACACTTGACCATTTTCAATGATCGAGGGAAATTTGTACTCATAATTTTCTTCGACGCTTTCATTTGCTTCTGAAGGTGGACGAGAGTGACTCTCTTCGTAATCTGTAAGAAGCATTGGCAGCTCCTAAGTGTTTCTTTTAGGTTCAGGTATTGCAGAAGTTGTATCAATCTTAGTTTTCTTAAGTGAAGGTAACTCATCAAACACAACATTTCGAGATCTGATCAGTTTCAATTCCTATACATTGAAAATTCGATATCCTTCATCACCGTCGTACCCAATAAGAATGCCTTTCTCAGCTTTTCTGCCAATCTTACTTTCTCTCTTTTGTTTGGGCACATGTACATATAGCAATCGCTTCCAATGATTTTCAAATGATTTATCTTGGGCTTTTTGCCGTACCAGAGCTCATGCGGTGACCTTTCTTCTATAGGAGTAGATCCCGTTCTGTTTAATATATAAACAGAAGCTTTGGCTATCTCTGCCCATAAACCTTCTGGTATCTTTTCATGAGCGTGCATCAGTGCTCTTGTCATCTCCACGATTGTACGGTTCTCTCTTTCTGAGGATCCGTTTCGTTCTGGAGTGTATGGCATCGTAAATCTTTGTTTTATGCCATATTTTCTCAAAGTGTTACGTACTTGTTCGTTATCGAACTCACCTCCATTATCGCTTAGCAGTTCCATCACGACGTGTCCGGAAATTTTTGCTTCTGCTAGAAAGTCCTTCATGCTAGCGTGAACTTCAGACTTTTGTCTCAAGAAGTAGATCCATCGATATTTTGAGAAGGAGTCTTTGAACAGAACATAATATCTGAACTTGGAGATCGAGTAAGGGAATGGACCACATACGTCTGTACTGATTAGCTCTCCAGGTCTGTTTGCTCTTGGTCTCTCTCCGAACTTCTGCCTATGGCTCTTGCCGAAGACGCAGCCTTCACAGATATCAGTAGAACTTGAGTCCAGCTTCACTCCAAGCTCTCTTTGTATCAGTTTTGCTACATGTCTCTTGTTCTGATGTCCAATGCGTTCATGGTAGAGTTGAAGATTCTGTGACGTCGTTAGTTGGTTTATCTCAAGCTCGGGCATCAGTACTTTTACTTTAAGTTTGTACAGACCACCATACTTGTCACGATTCCCGACTAAAATGACTTTGTCATCGTTCTTCACATAACATGACTGAGCAGTTGACTGAAAGATGCTATTCTTTAGCGTATCTTGTGCAGCTAGCACAGAAAATAGATTGCGTTCAATGCTTGGAACGTACCATACGTTTGTTAAGACCAGTAATTCTTTGTGGCCGTATATATCAGCTTCAAGTTAAATAGAGCCTTTTCCTATGGCTTCAATTACCTCTCCATTGGCTGTCATAACTGTATGAGGCTCGTCAAAAACTTCGAAGGTGCGAAATACATCTCTTCTATTAGTGACGTGGCTTGTCGCGCCATTGTCCACATACCACAAGTCTTTATCTGTTTTCTTACTATCGCAGGCTAGTGTTAGGCCTGTCAGCATCCCAATATTTGAAGATTGCTTTGGAGGTTTTGGAGGTCTACCGTCCGCAATCCACTTCTTGCAAGATGTGACTTTGTGAAAGCCTTCTCCACAGTAATTGCATTTCTTCCATTTCTTTTTGCTAATCCCTTGTTTTTCGTAGCGTTTCTCTCCTCTTAACATAAAGAAGTCCATTGCTACTTCCACTTTCTTCTAAATTCTTTTAATCTAAGGACCTCTCAAAAGCACATACTTGTGTCGTCAGGTTTTCTATATTTTTGTCACTCTTATTCATCAACAGCCAGCTCGACTTAAAGTTGAAATATTGCTCAGGAAGTGTATCCAATATTTTACATATCAATAAAATTTCTGGTAGGTCATTTCCTTCAATCTCATTGTTCAAGTCATACCAAACAGTCTTGAGAGTCGAAATATGCGTGGCCATATCATGCTCCTCGCTTTTCTGGTAGCGGAAGAACCTCATGCAGAGATCGTAACTTCTGTCTTCCTTTGCTCCATCATAAAGCCTATGAAGCTCTTTCCACATCTCTCATGACGTTTCAAATCGCATTACCTTTTGTAAAGTTTCTTCAGTCATATTTGTAGTAAGAATTAGAAGTGCTTGACTGTCACATTTTTGAAACATAATCCATTTCATTCTTAAACTTTTGTAAATATTCAGTTCTAGTTGTTTGTCCTGGATCTTTCGGCTTAATTAACTTGCCTTCAATTGCTTCTAGCGTACCTGGAGTACTCTTCAGTAGTAATTTCACCTTGTATCTCCATGTTTGCCAGTTAGTGATACCGTCGAGTCGACTAATCTCGATTTTTACGCCGGACGATTGCATATTTGAGAACTCGTTAGTTTTTCACTATTGCAACTAAAAAATGTTAATTGTTAACGCTCTGCTACCATGTTGAAGCGTCTGGATTGAATATAGAAACAAATCAATATAACTAAATATTTTACTCAATGAAAAAATAATATGAGTGACACTGTCCTAATAGCAGTTTTTTTTTTTTTTTTTTTTTTTTTTTCTCCTTTTGGCATTGCACTATTCGTGCTTATTGCCACTGACAATATTATATTTGATAACAAAACGTAGGAATCAAGTACTCGCGAAATTATAAAATTTAACAACGAAAAATTTGGAAATGGAAAGGAGATTAGTTGTTAAATATAAATATAATAAATTAACAGTACGGGAAAATTATAATACAACAGAAAACTAACCTAACGCAACCGTGGCCCAACAAAAAGGCCGACTCGGTGCATTTAAAGAACTACTTATTAAATTAAATAGTTATGTACTTAAAAATCTAGAAAATGTTTAAATAGCTATATCATTATTTACAAGGAAAAGAGCTATGGTTTTATATATATCTACATTAAAATTAAATAAAATACATGAGATAGAAGTGGGTAAAGGGACTCGGAGGGAAACAAGACTTTGGAAAAGTGAGGAGTGGTCATAAAGGGGGCAAGAAAAAATAAGGTGGTTCAGATCTCCCACTTCAGCGCCACATTCACACGCAGGGTTCTGCACAATGCCAAGCCTGGCAAGATGAGCAGGAGTGCACACGTGACCCAATCGCATACGTATGAATATTGTTGTAATCTTTTTGCTTAACTTGTACTTGCTAAACCAAGGTTTAACAAAAATGGATGGCTGAATATTACGATAAAATTTCCCTTTCGCTGATTGCTCGGACCAAAGCTGATCCCAGGATTTCTGTAGATAAACCCTGGGCAGAGCTGTCAGATCTTGGGTGTTATTTTTGTACGGAAAAACGTCGCCACACAATACGGCATCATTAGCTAACTGGTCAGCTCTCTCATTACCTAGAATGCCACAATGCGAGGGTATCCAAGCAAAATGCACTGAATACCCCTTCATAGAACACCTAGAGAGGAGTTCACGTGTTTCAAATATAATAAAAGGATTATGAGAATAGAAAGGGAATCTGGCCAAAGATTGTAAGGCACTCCTTGCATCAGTTAAAATGAGTGAATTCCGTAAGCCCATCATAAGTATATATTCGACAGCTTTGAATAGACCGTAACATTCTCCCGTAAATACAGATGATTCGGGCGGGAGCTTTATTTTTTGGACGATATTATATTGGGAGTGGCATACACCTACTCCCACACATGAGTCTCTTCCATGCTTCGAAGCATCTGTAAACAAGAGATGGCAGCCCTTCCAGTCTCTATCCATAGTGAAGTTGAAGTTAAGGTTATGACATACGTCATTTCGAAAAATGTTAAGGTTATAATGTAAAAGATAAAGATAAAGATAAAGATACTTTATTTGTCAAAAACATGCGTTTACACACAAAGAGCATGCAAGATCTTGGTAAAATAGGGTAGGTCCGTACATGTTTTACCTGGTGAGGTGTACAAATTTGTGTTTTTTTTACAATTATGCGGATTCCAATATTTGTAGTTTAGGCATTTCTCTGGTACACTCATAATAACTAATAATTTTCTTTGAATTACATAATAAAAAATATAAACAAAAAATACACATTGTCCCATTTTCATAAACGTAAAACTGAAATAATGATGTGTAAAGGTAAAATATGTCAAAAGTACAAAATAATAATATAATAATATCAGATGGTAATCTATGTCAAAAAGTAAAAATGTAGGTATCATAGGTAAAATATGTCAATAGATAAAATATGTCAAAAGGTATCCGATAAGAAGTCATTTATATTATAGTAACTTTTGTCTGTTAATAAATTCCGAATCTTTTTTTTAAATAAATTTGTGGTCAGAGATTTATAAGCCTGAGGTATTTTGTTGTAAATCTTAGGGGCCATACAAAAAAAGCTTTTCGACATTAAAGCGGTTTTTGCTGAGTGTAAGCAAAGTTGGCTATTGTCGCGTCTGTTGCGTGGAAACGCGTCTGATAGTCGAGGAAATAGTTGCGGGTTACTTTTTACAAAACATGCTACTTCAAAAATGTATAAAGACGGTAAGGTTAATAATTTGTATTTAGTGAAGAACGGTTTGCAGCTTTCTGTCGATTTTAAGTTAAACATAGCTCGTATACATCTCTTTTGCGCTTTGAACGCAATTTCTTTATTTGTTGAGTTTCCCCAAAAAATTATACCATAGCGCAGCACTGATGCTACCAATCCATGATAAGCCGTTATTAAGGCGTCTGGGTTAAGTTCTGGGGCCAGTTTGAAAAGCGCATACGCGGATGAGCTCAGCTTTTTACTCACGAGTTCGATGTGGGCTTTCCAGTTCAAATTCGTGTCAATTATTACACCGAGAAATTTAGCATTGTCAACTTTCATTAGTACTGAGCCATTGTGCTGGGCTTCAATAGCATTATCAGTCTGAGTCCGTTGAGTGAAATGCATAATATTAGTCTTATCTAAATTAATTTTAAGATTATTCCGATTTAGCCATGATATTATCGCTGTCAGAGATTCATTAATGTCAATTTCGTACATGTCCTTGTTTTTACACGTTATAGTCATTGTACTGTCATCTGCAAATAGGGTCATGGGGTGTTTAATAGCACTAGGCAGGTCATTAATGTATATTATAAAAAATAGAGATCCTAGTACGCCGCCTTGCGGGACTCCGTATCCTGGCGTTCGTTTATTCGATACAAAGATTTCCTCTTTCTTTGTCTTAATATTAATTTTGGCTATTTCCGTGTACTGTTTTCTGTCAGTTAGGTAAGACTGTATAAGACTGAATATATTTCCCCTAATACCACATGCCTCTAGCTTCTTTAAAAGAACCTTATGGTCTACGTAATCAAACGCTTGCGTCATATCGCAATAAATAGCGCACACTGGAATTCTCTTATCCATACTACCTATTACTTTATGCAAGAAGTCATAAATGGCCATATTGGTTGACCGGTTTTTTCTAAATCCTTTCTGCTCATCTACTAATATGTGTTTCTTTTCAAAATACGAATACAGTTCTTTATAAATATATTTTTCAAAAATTTTAGATATGATCGGAATGAGGGCAATTGGTCTGTAGTTAGCCATCTGTTCATTATCGTTCTTTTTAAATAATGGCTTTACTATAGATACTTTAAGGGCATCTGGATATACACCCGCACAGATACTTAGATTTATAAGATAGCTTAGGTGGGTACAGATAACGTCAGATACATATTTGATTACCTTTGTAGAAATTCCGTCATATCCTGTGCTGTTTGTTGACTTTAGTGACTTTATAATGTTTTTTATGTCTCCAGGTATGCTGGGGGAAACATAAATTGAATCTTGACACGGTATAATCTTTGATGTCGCATTAATTCCTGAGTCTTGATTGGGTTGAATTTTGTCTACGAAAAAATTATTAAATGCATTAGCTATTTCTTGGGGATCTTTTATTATTTTACTATCTACGTTAATCTGTGCGACTGATTCTTTAGGGAAACACGATTTTGATTTGTTTATTATATTCCACGTTGTTTTAGATTTGTTTGTTGAAGTTTTTATAGAATAATTGTTTTGAGCTCTTCTAGTTAGGCTTATAATTTTTTTAAACCTTTTATTATAATTTTGGAAATTTGATTTGTTTGTTATGTTTGGTTTAAGTCTGTAACGCCATAGTAGTTTTCGTTTATTTTTGCTGCATAGTTTTATCCCGTGTGATATCCATTTAGGTTTTTTTATTACATTTATTTTTATCCATTTATAAGGAAAACAGAGGTCATAAAAAAGTTTAAAAGTGTCAATGAAAATGTCAAACGCGTTATTGGGATTATCCGTTTTATACACTTCTGAGAAAGTAAGTTGCTCTAAACATTCTTTAAATTTCAAAAGGTTCTCTGCACTATAATCTCGCCTTTTTATACGCCAGTATTTTAAAATATTGTTTTTCTTTACCGGGCACTTAATTATTTGCGCTGTGTGATCTGACAGTGCAAATTCGATAACTTCCGTTTTACATTTTGCTTTAAAGTTATGTGCGATATTGTCTATGCAAGTTTTGCTGTGCAGTCTGGTTGGCTGCTTGAATGCTAATGTGAGATTGAAATTTAGTAACAGACATTCAAATTCTAATACAATATTATTTCTTTTAATTATATCTATGTTAAAGTCTCCTGCCATTATAATATGCTCATATTTCTTTTTACATAAGTTTTGTAATATTTTTCCTATTACTTCAAAAAATATGTTTATATTATTTAGTTTCGGCACCCTGTAAACACACAAAATAATAGTTTTATATTGTATGAGCTCTACACCACAACACTCAACTACCCCAGTTATTGATGACTTTGCTATTTGGGGCACATCTTTCCATTGATGCCCGTTTCTAATTAGGATACAAGTTCCACCTCGTTTGCTATCTTTCCTAGAAAAAAATGATGCTAAACTGAAGTTAGGGATTCGTAGGTGATTTTCGTAACCCGACATCATAAAATGTTCTGTTATACACAGTGCATCAACATTAGTGTTTTTTTCTTCTAATTCCTGCATACAAACAGTCAGTGCAGTTGTCTTATTTAGAAGTCCCGCTATGTTCTGATGCATCACGTATATGCTATTATTAACGAAATAACTGTCTCTCAGTTTCCAGTACATGGCTTGGTTCGTGCGTCGTTAATGTTATCAAGTGGCTCCTTTGATTTTGCGTGTTAAAGCATTGTATGTCCCTAATTAATGTGAGAAGACTAGCAAAAATAGTACGGAGTCCATGGTTATTTATTTGACCAGACTGCCTAAAGAATGTATTGTAGTCATATTCTATATTTGCATTCACATCTAAAACATATGCATATTTGTGAATTCTGACGTCTTGATACAGAGACTGATTAAAATTCATGACACGCCAATTATACATATTTGCATTAATATTATATTTATAAGTTGGTAAACATATAATAATGTTAGTATGTGTTATGTCATTGAGGGTGTTCCTTATGTCTGTTATGAGTTTAGAGTAATTATTACTAATTTGAAAGTCCTCTTCACCGATAAAAATCACACAGAAATCATTTTTCGTGTAGTCAGCAAGTTTTGTATTTATCCCCTCCATGAGATTGTATGTGGTTCCTCCTGGTATTACATAGTGACAAAAGTTAAATTTCTTGTCAATCATTTCTTCGGCTATTGCAAGTATCCTGTTATGTGTATTGGTACTCAAAATGCACAATTTGTTTTGCTTGTATTGTTCCTTATTGTTAGTGATGGTTTCCTGAGGCACCGAGGAATGTTTTTTTCGAGACTCGTGATCGTTTGATTCTCTATGGGTGCTAACATTTTGAGTGATGATTTTTGGTGATGTCTTTGTCTGCTGTATTTCATCAGAGCTACATATTGATCCGGCTGTGTTGAACGAGACGTCTCCCACCTCGCTTGTTGGAGTTTGTATCACTACGTCGCTGTCCGGGTGATGATGAGTCATATTCATATTAGAATGCAGAGTTAACTTTGTCGGGGTAGAAAAACAGCTCGTTCTTAGGGTATTTCTTTTGCGTGCAGACTTCGGTGAGAATCTCTTTGTTTCTAATATATTAACTTTCTTATAGCTTTCAATTACTTTCTGGTATTGGCCTATATCCATTTTAAGGCGAAAATTTTCACTGTTTAAATTATCGATTTCGAAATGTGCACTTTTTAATTCCATGGTTAACTTATTAATTGTTTCTTTGAGATTTAATATAGCATCGCTGTCATTTATTGATGTGTTTGGTAAACTCTGCATTGTTGTGTCGAGCTGTATAGAATTTGTGCTTAAGTTGGTCTCGAAGATACTGTCCATTGAGTTTGACCTTGGTGTTTTTCGGAACGTAATATTCTCCATTTCTGAATTACAATCCATGCCCTATTACTTCAATTTTTTAATTTTTTAAGTAGTGTTCTTCCTTGAGTCAAAGCAATGTAGGCACAAAACGTTGCCCAGTCTGCGTCGCTTAGTCTTTGGTGCGGGCCGTCGTATGCGTCACCGCGCGGCGAAGCAAACGATAATGTGACTTCTGCGCGCTACCGAACCGTGAGAATACTTTGCACTGCGCGTAAAGTGTATTGTCATTCACTCACCAGCTGATCAGTTGTGATTTAAAATGTTTAACTGCTAACACGACATCACTTCAGTTTATGCACTTATTTTGTACTTCTTTTTACGAAATTCACTTCACTGATGTACTATTGTTACACTGATGTAGTTTATTTTAAGATTATGTTGGAATTTCATACAATTAAAGATATTCAAACACAGAACAAATGAACACGTATGTTGACCGCATGAATGCCGGGGCAAAGATGAAATGTATGTTCGGTGACATTATTAGTGAACTGTAATTACAGTGAAATAAAGGAAGAAACTCAGATTGGTGACAAGGAGCTTCAATGAGTGTCAAAAGGCGTTTGTGGCGAGTACATGTTGTTTTGGTGCTCTCACTGATTTTTGGCTCTTTCTCTGCTTTTTTTGGTGGTTTTTGGGTGTATTTTACGTGTTTGTGCTCGTCCTGTGTTTGTCTTTGTTTGTGTACGTGATCTTACATTTGGTAAGTTTTTATTCTATTTAATATTCTACTGCCCTATGCTGACTGACAATGGCGGATGACGAGCGGTCTCCTGGCCGCCCGCCGGACCCCCCCTCCCCGCTCAGCTACAATCCCAAGATTTGTTTTCACATGCGCCTATTCTGACGGCTCCACTGTCTCAATTTGAGACAATGGAAGTTGAAGTAGCTTCTCAAAAAAGGAAACGCATTGAAAATCATCTCCACAATGACTCTACGAATGTCACGGACGAAAATGCTTCAGCGACTAAACGCGACCGGGTCACGGCTCCGTCATTGATCTCACGCACCAAGTACTCACATTTAGATAGACATCCATTTTTAGTCTACGCATCTCTTTTCGAATCCGATCCAGCCTCTGGCACTACCCTCCACCCCATAAAATTCGGCCAATTATTACAGAAACTGAATGTTGTGAATATTGTAGATGGGGGTATAAAGAGAATAGGAAGAAACAGGGTATCAGTAGAGTTCAAGGGCCCGGAAGATGCCAATGCATTTATCGACAATGAGTCAATAAAACAAAAAGGCTTCACGTTAACAATACCCACATTCAACATCACCAGGATGGGTGTTGTGAGGGGCGTCCCTACTGATTGGACTGACATTGAAGTCTTGGATGCCCTGAAGTCCCCACTTGGCAAGGTGTTGAAAGTGAGGAGGTTGAACCGCAGAGTTAACAATGATGGGAAAACGGAATGGATTGCCACATCGAGCGTAGTAATCACATTTGATGGTCAGAGCCTCCCGGATCGAGTTTTTTGCTGTTTTAATTCCCTTCCAGTGGAGATTTATAATTTTTCCACTGTCCAGTGTTTCGGATGCTGCAAATTCGGACACACCAGGACTCAATGCCGGTCAAAGCCACGGTGTTACCGCTGTGGTGGTGACCACTTTGGAGACGGGTGTTCCATTGAAGAGCCTAAGTGCTTTTATTGTACGGGTGCCCACTCTGCGAACAGTCGTCAATGCCCAGAATACCTGCGTCAGCGGAACATCAAGTCCACCATGGCTAAGGATAATGTATCTTATTCTGAAGCAGCCAAACGTCACGCCCCCTCCTACCGATCTTTTGCAGACATTACGGCATCAGCCCCTCCTGCACTGACTATCCACCAGACTCTTAACCATGATCCCCGTCCCCCCCGTCTCCCAATTCCTAATTATACCTCCCATTCCCAACCCCCTCCTTCTTCCTCCAGCAAAAAATTTGTGATTACCCGTCCAAAGCCCCACACACCCCCCCATCCTGGTTATGACCGTAGGGCCCATCAGGATATTATTAACAGTTATTCTTTCCCCCCCTCTCCTAATGGTTGTGCTCTGATGGTCCACCCTCCGACTCATAATGAGAATGAAGAGACTATCAACACTATTATTACTCTGCTTTCCACCTTACTTTCAAATTACTCATTACCAGACCACGTAGCCGACAACATAGTCAATAAAATTAAAAACCGTAACATTCCATCTCATGCAGTGGAACACCAGAAGTGCACTACCCAAAAAACATGAAATCTGCCACCTTATTAATTTGTATAAACCTGCAATTTTTGCAATCTCAGAATCGTGGTTAACTCCACGACTCCAATTTAATTTCCCTGGCTATAGCACTCTCCGGGATGACCGCTCTGACGGTTATGGCGGGGCTGCTATGCTGGTGACCAATCTTCTTCCTTCCTCCCCTCTATCCCTTCCTCCCCACGGAGATGAGATTAATGCTGTAGGTGTTAATATCCTTGGCATTAATTTTATATCTGTCTATATTCCCTCCCCCAATCCCTCCTGCTTTCAATACATTCATAACATATGTTCCTCACTGAATCCTGTTATAATTTTGAGAGATTTTAATTGTCATCATTCCCTGTGGGGCTCTGACCATTCTGATCCCCCTGGTTTTGAGTTGGTTGATCTGTTGGAAGACTTGGGTTTATGTGTTGTCAACGATGGTTCCGTCACTCGCCTGCCTAGACCTGGCCAGAGTAGAAGCTGTGTAGACCTTACCCTGTGTTCAGCTAGTTTGTCCGCCCAGTTGGAGTGGAAGCGACTTAACCTCACGTATGGTAGTGACCACTACCCAATATGCACTACTCTGGTCAATAGGTCCTTACCTCATAGGGACAACCCTCCTCTTTTAAAATATAGGCTTACTGGCGCGGATTGGGAATTATACACTCAAACTCTTGAGGATATAATTTCCACTTTGCCTCAGGTTTCCCCAGCCAACTTAGAGGACTGTATATTCAAATTTTCCGGTGCAATTTCTTCTGCCGCGGACGACAGCATACCGCTTAAAAATTCAGCCTCCGGAAAAATATCATCTCCTCCCTGGTGGGATCGGGAATGTACCAGCATGGTTAAATCCAGAAATGAAGCCGAACTTAATTATGCTGAAAATATGACTGCTGAAAACCTGATTGAGTACAACCGGATTGGTGCGAGATCCAGGCGTCTATTAAAAAAAAAAAAATATGAAGGATGGAAGAAATTCTGCACTTCACTTTCCCCTTCAACCCCTTCCTCTCTTGTTTGGCAAAATTTCAAACGTTTTAAACGTGGCTGCTCCGTCCGAAACTCCTCATCTATGCCTGGCGACATTGCAGAACCTTTCCTGATGAAACTTGCTCCCCCTTCCGCTCCCTTTTTGGGAGAATGCCCCTCTCCTTCTGGGGGGGGCGAAATTTCCAATGACCCCTTAGATTCTCCCTTCTCGCTAAGCGAACTGGATGCAGTCCTCAAACACGTTCACGATTCCGCCCCAGGCATAGATGGCCATCCATATTCGTTTTTTAGAAAATTGGGGTCCCGCAGTCGCCAATACCTTTTAACTATAATCAACGCATGTTTTATTCTCTCCCATATCCCTGACGCCTGGAAAACGCAACTAATAATTCCCATCCTAAAACCAGGGAAAACTCCTGATTGCCCTGAAAACTTTCGACCCATTGCTCTATCTCCTGTTATAGGTAAAATCCTGGAACACCTTCTAAAAAACAGGTTGGAGTGGTTTGTTGAAAGCCGAGGCCTTCTAGCAAAAACTCAATTTGGTTTTCGAAAGGGTGCTAGCACAACGGACAGCATTGGTATATTTATGACCGATGTCCGGATTGCCTTCAGCAAAAGTGATTCAGTTCTAGCGGTCTTTCTTGACATTTCAGCAGCGTACGACAGTGTCCTTCTTTCCGTACTCAGAAGTAAATTACGCCAGCTGAGTATTCCGGTAAAGATACTCAACTGTATCTGTAACTTGCTTGCTGGACGCAGCATTAAACTCCATATTCCAGGTGAATCATATGACCCCAGAACTGTTTGGCGTGGGTTACCCCAGGGTTCAGTACTAAGTCCTCTTTTATACAGTATTTACACCTCTGATCTTCACAAGTCCCTTAATAACGACTGCCAGATTTTACAATACGCAGATGACCTATGCTTATATATTCCTACCTCGTCTGTGGAAATTGCTACGGAATCCATGCAAATATCCCTTAACTCCCTAAACCAGTGGTTAATCTCTCATGGACTTACCTTGTCAGCTCCTAAAAGCTCCGTTGTAGTTTTCTCACGTAAACGTTTAACGTCAAATGTCCACCTTGAAATTGAAGGATCCCTGATCAATGTCGAGGATAATGTGAAATTCCTTGGGGTAATTTTGGACTGTAAATTATCTGGTGTCTTTCATCTCAATTATATAATCAATAAATGTGAGAAGAACCTTAATATGCTACGTGCTCTAGCGGGTGTTTGGTGGGGTGCTCATCCCTTTACTCTCAAACTCATATACAATGCTACGATAAGAAGTTTACTGGACTATGGGGCTTTCCTCCTGGAACCCTGTGGTAAGGTTGCATTGGCCAAGCTGGAAACCATTCAGTCGAAATCCCTCCGCATTGTACTAGGGTGTATGAGATCCACTCCTACGAACGCACTGCAAGTTGAGAGTGGCGACCCTCCCCTTCTTCTCCGTAGACAATACCTAGCCGATAAATATTTGTACAAGGCATATCTTCTTAGTGATCACATAGTTCTTTCTAAGCTTTCCACACTAGATAATTTATGTAGACAAAGCGATTATTGGAAACATAAAGACCCCCCTTTGATCCTTAATTCATTTAGGAATATCCGGAATGTGGAAGATAATTCTCCCATTCCCCAGTGTAATAAATTCCCACTCTACACATGTCCATATGAAATTCTAAATTTTGTTCCAAAGATCACTTATATTGGAATAAATAAGGATACCACCAATGCTAATGACCATTTTCTTTCGACTGTTAATAACAACTGGCCTGATCACTACAAATTTTATACGGACGCTTCTAAATTGACCTCCGACGGTAAAACAGGCATTGCTGTATATAATTCCAACTCCCAGATATTCCTTCAGTTCCAGTGCCCTCCCGAGTCTTCGGTTTTTACTGGGGAGTGCATTGGAATTTTGGAGGCGTGTTTATTTATTTCCTCTCATTCAGGTATTTCAAAAGCAGTCATCTTTTCTGATTCTAGGAGTGCTCTGGAGGCAATAGTTAAAAATTCATTTAAAGATAACCTACGCAGCCCAATTATAGTTGAAATCAAAACTGTCCTACATTCTTGTTTTAAAAAAAACATTGAGATAATATTGGTATGGATTCCTAGTCATATGAATATTAGGGGCAATGAGCTGGTAGATATTGCAGCTAAGAATGCGGTCAGCAGCAATTTGGCAGATAAAAAACATTATGCTGTTCAGGTCTATGACTTGATTCACAAGGCCAAAGTAGATCTTTTTAAATCATGGCAAGACCACTGGTCTCAATCCTCCAAGTCAAAAGCTAGCTTGTTTGCATCTATTCAACCAACCATTCCCCCCAAGCCTTGGTTCTATAAATACAAAGAAACATCCAAAACCGTCACATCCGTTATATGCAGAATCCGTATTGGTCACTGCTGTACCCCAGTTTTTCTCCATAAAATTAGGGTCCGCGACAGTTCTTTGTGTGAGTGTGGTCTAGATGATGGTACGTTAGATCATATATTTTTAAATTGCCCTTTGAATAATGTTTCCTCTTTTGATAAAGTTATTACAAAATTGAACATCCAAAAACCCATTAATGTCCGTCACCTCCTCTCATTTTTCCCTAATCCCCAAATTATACGTGCTTTTATTAAATTTATTTCCAATAACAATATTAAACTATAATATTCAGACATCTAAAAGTTATTAGATATATTGTATAGATACGACTATATATATTTTAAAGCTACTAACTATTACTAACTCCTATGTTTTATGTTTGTTTCAGGGCTAAAAGGATTGCCACAAAAAGTTTAAGTTCATATTCTCTCTGTAAATCAGTTATAATACCCATGTATAGCCACTACGCGACACTGGCAGAAATTGCCGTAGTCTTCGGCAAATTGCCATAAAAGAAAAAAAAAAAAAAAAAAAAAAAAGGAGCTTCAATTAAATTGTATTTTCTAAAGCTTTTAACTAAACACGGAGTAGCTTTGTGCCTCCAGTAAGTGGATGAAATTACTTCTTCAGAGAGAATGGAAAGTTTATTTCGTAAAGGATGATACGTAAATTGCAAACAGCGAGCCATAAATCTATCAGCCAAAAATTGACGTCGTAAATGAAGTGGAGGGTCTCCACATTCCACCTGAAGACAATTAATAGGACTGCTTTTCATTGCACCTGAAACCACTCTAAGTGCCTTGGACTGAACACTGTCCAGTTTCTTAAGACCAGCAACATTAGCAGGATCCAGCAAAAAAGTCCCATAATCCAATACGCTTCTAATCAAGGTGTTGTACAGTAATTTTAATGAAAAGGGATGTGCTCCCCACCAAACACCAGCAAGACATCTAAGTATGTTGATATTTCGTTCGCATTTAGCAGCTATATAATCACAGTGTGGTAAGCCAGTAAGATGTGTATCCAAAATAAGACCTAAAAATTTTACCTGGTTTATAATGGGCATAGGGATATTATTATACCTTACTGTAAATATAGGAGGCTTACGCATTCTAGTAAACAAGACAATGTTGCTTTTATCAATTGATAGGTCTAGACCATTCGTTTCTAGCCAAGTCTTCAGTAAGCCTAGAGAAGAGGTTAAGGAAGTACAAATATTTTCAATAGAATGACCAGATAAATAAAGAAGTAAATCATCTGCATATTGAAGGACTTTCACTGACTCATTTAGAGAGGATTCTAAATCATAAGTGTAAATATTGTAGAGAATTGGACTAAGTACAGAACCTTGAGGGAGACCTTTCCATACTAAACGGGTAAATGTAAACCCTTCAATATGAAGATGTAAAGATCTTTCTGAAAGCATGTTAATAATGAACTTAGACAGCATTGTTGGAACTTGTAATGAATTCAGCTTTTGTTCTAGGATTGATACCAGGACATTATCGTAAGCTGAGCTAATATCCAGGAAAGCAGCAATTACAGAGTTATTAGAAGTGAAGGCTAAGCAAATATCTGTTGTGAACACACTAAGGCTGTCCATCGTACTTTTACCCTTCCTAAAACCAAACTGTGATGTAGCTAGCAAGTTTTTGCTTTCCAAAAACCACTCCAAACGATTCTTAACGAGATGTTCAGCAATTTTAGCAAGAACTGTAGAAAGTGCAATTGGTCGATAAGAAGAAACATTAGAAGAAGTTTTGTTTGGTTTCAGAATAGGAATAATTGTTTGAGACTTCCAACTTGATGGAATGTTGCCAGATATCAAAGCTGTATTGATGAGATTTAAATATATTAAAAGAACAGAGTCAGACAGATTAGCTATAAATGAATATGGTATACCATCTTCACCAGGAGCTGAATCCTTAACATGTGAAAGGACTCCTTTCAATTCACTTATTGTGAAGAGAGAATTCAACTCAGAATTAGGAATAGGAACATAGGGAAAATGCATTAAAGATCTCTGTTCTGGGGCTGAAGGAGGAGCTAAATGATCCATAAACTCATTGGCTAATTCTAATGGTAGTTTTGAGGCTGTTGTGTCACTGAATGCTGACCTGAATCGCCTAATATTTTGCCATACTAGAGATGCGTTAACTTCTGGCGAGATAGATGCACAGAATCTTTGCCAACCTTCAAATTTCTTTTTCTTAAGGAGCTTACGAGTTGTACGAGCAGCTTCTAGGTATATCTCAAAATTATGACGAGTCATAGTATGACTATAATTTTTTTCTGCTTCTTTTCTTTTTTTTATGGCCTGAGTGCACTCAGCATCCCACCAAGGTGGTGAAGGAATTTTAGCTTTAGCACCATTCTTAATAGGGAAAGTATTATCTGCCACCTCTATTAAAATTCTTGTTATTTGATTAGATAATAGCTGAGGATCATGTAGTTGTAAGGAATTAGTTAAAGCAAGAATTTTTTCTTCTACACAGTTTTTGTATGTATCCCAATCTGCATTTTGAAGTCTATACTTTAATCGTGGTGTTGGATTACAAGCAGCTGGTTTTTTATGTAGAAAAGAAATTATTAAGGGGTAATGATCACTACCATAAGAAGACGGTAAAGGGGACCAGGATAATGTCGATGCTAAATCAGGTGTGCAGATTGAAAGGTCAGGGGCACTTACTCCCTCATCTGGATTCGTTTGGCGTGTTGGGAGACATGTATTTAAAATACACAAATTATTAGAGTCTAGAATTTCTAGTAACTTTTCCCCATAGTTATTGGAACTAGAACTACCCCAGGACTGATGTTGTGTATTAAAGTCGCCCATTACCAAAAATGGTTTAGGTAAAACTGAAAGAAGATTACTTATTTCAGAAAGAATATTTACAGTGGGACGCGAATAATATATACATACTAAACAGATTTTATTTACAATAGCAGCGACAGCAGATATATCGTCACTGAGACTTGGAAGAGGAAAAGATTGAAAAGACAAGTTATTTTTAATAAGTATGGCGACACCGCCATACCCATCGCTTCTGTCTGTTCTTAGACACGCATAGCCAGGAATTCTAAAAGAGAACCCTGGTTTAAGCCATGTCTCACAGAGAGCGACTGCAAAGGGATCGTATTTGTTCAATATGTAGGACAGATCAGATTTTTTATTCACAATGCTGCGACTGTTCCACTGAACAATCTTGAGTAGACTTGGATCCATTATGATTAAAGTTAAATAAGTTAGACAGCGTATCAATTAAAGTAGCAACGTTGGACGGTTCAATATTATTATTTTTAGATAAGGTATTAATTAACATGATTATTAAATTTAAAATTTGACTCTCATTATTATTTGTTGTTTTATTTTGGAATGCAACACCATTCCCTGACATAGAAACTTCATTACTGATTATTGACTGATGAGCTGCCCGGTCATAGCCCTTGGCAATTTTTGGGGGATCTCGAGGTTTAATGAATACCGTTTTCCTTTGTGAGGAGACAATTGGTGTGTTATGTGATTGGGGCAAAGGTTGTGAATAAAAAGAATTTTTATTGGTATGTGATGGGGCAGATGTTACCACATCTGCATACAATTTTGAGATTGGTGGATGAAGCTGCGACGCTTCAGCATATGACACGCAGCTATGGGCCATATAATGCTTAATTGATTTTTGTCTTTCAAATTCTGGGCATTTTTTATTGATGGCGTAATGAATGCCACCGCAATGGCAGCATTTACTATTACTCTCGTCTTCAATACTGCAAGTGTCAGCAGAATGCTTCTCTCCCACACTTGAAGCACTGAGGGTTCGACCTGCATTGTACCTTTGTATGGCCAAAACGACAACAATTAAAACACTGAATTGTAGGGAATGTATACAATTCCACTGGCATGGAATTGTAACAACAAAACACACGTTTTGGTAGAATTTGTCCGTCGAAGGTGAGCACGACTGTTTGGGATGGTTTCCACACAGGGGTCGGTTCGTGTATTTTATAGTTGAGACGCCTTGCTTTGATTACTTTCCCGCATCCAGCTGGGACAGATATATTTTCCAATATTTCCTCCGGAGACCATTCGGTAGGAACGCCTTTAATAATTCCAATGCGACACACATTTATTGATGGAACAAATGCCTTCAATTTCTCCTTGGCCAAACTTGGGTCATTTATAAAAGAGTTAGCATCTACGTAACGGGAGAAGCTTAAAGATATTCTATTTCGACCAATGCGTTTTAGAGAACCGTTAATAATATTGTTGTTTCTGCGATTTTTCAGGAAATGCCCTAAAGTTACTGGGTGTAATGTTTGAGCCGAGTTTTGTGTATCAACATTTTTTTGGATGTGTACAACGTATGGCGACAGGTCTGTGGCTTCGTACAAAGCCCTAGCAACCTGTGGCGCCTTCTGGGGAAGATCTGACTTTAGGAGGTTTTCAGTCTGGGGACCATCCACAGAACGTGGAGTGGCTTCTTTGTGAACTAAAACTGAATGTACGTCTGATGTTATTTTTGGACTGACTACTGATTCGTTATCACAATGACAATTAGTTTCATTATTCATTCCTGTTGAGTGATGACCACTTCGCCTTCTTTTATTGCAATTTTTACATATTTTTCGTGGAGCTCTAGCCCTTTTCCGCTCCGATCTGGTTAAGGACGAGTCTGTATCCATACTGGATTCGTAAATTGTAATATTATGCCCGACCGAGGGGACTGTGCCCCCCGGATCAGGCGGTTCATTGTCCATTGTGGCCAGAAAAAATAAAATATAAAAGAAACTTACCCTAATATACGAAGAATTTTATCTACAAACTATTAAATTAACTAATCTAATGAATATTTACATAAATCTACACAACTTATCTCCAATCTCAAACGTTTTTTAATATTTAGAAGAAAACGAAAGAAAAATCACGCCCGCCAAATTCGATGATTCCCGCGCTTTTCCTAATAGCAGTTATCAAAAATAGAAAAATAAAAAGGGTATAGTTTCAATATCAGCATATGAAACCTCCTTCAACAAAAAGTTCGGTTGTCATTTTCTCCCGGAAACAACGGATCCCTCAAGTCTCAGTTAGCATTGAAGATCAAGGTATTCCAGTAGTTAAGGTGTATTTTTTATTTTAATGTTATTAACAATTATAATTTATTTTAGGTATGTTCTTGTTTGTTTCAGTGCTGTCCTACTAACCCAACAATAAGTTCTACAATGAGTACTACTACTTAACTGTTAAATTGCTTCTCTCTGGTTTTTCTCTACACATCACTTGCTTTCTCATTCACTTCTGACATTGGCAGAATTGTCGACATTGGCATCGACAGCATTTGCCAATAAAAATAGAATAGAACCGGCGTTCCTGTCTTCTGTCCACAGCACTGAAAAGCTAACCGGGAAAATTTTAACTCTTTCCCTGGTTAGCTCGGAAGTGCCGTGCTTGTCCGACGCAGAGGACGCCTGGAAAGTGGCTTGCCCGGACACGGATCGGCCCGAGAACCCGTTTTCCCAGAGACAGTGGGATGAGCCGCGCTGCAGGTTGGTACAGAATAAACTTATTAATACGTCTACCAATACTGCTGAGCGTGCCCGCCTGCTGGCGGTGGGTGAATGGGAGTCGGGCCTCTGGCTTCAGGCACTACCGTCACCTAATATAGGCACTATGTTAGGTGACACAACCTTCCGGCTCGCTACATGTTTGCGTTTGGGCGCTCCTTGTGGGGCTCCACATCGCTGTCAATGTGGTGAAGCAGTCGACTGCCTCGGACACCATGGCCTTTCTTGCAGTAAGAGTGCAGGTTGGATAGCGCGGCACGCTAGCATTAATGATCTCATCCGTCGTGCTCTTGCCACCGGGGTGCCAGCTGTTTTAGAACCCACTGGCTTGGCACGCGTCGATGGCAAGAGACCAGATGGTATGACCATAATGCCATGGAAGTTGGGTAGGCCTTTGGTGTGGGACGCAACTTGCGTCGACACCCTTGCGCCATCCCATCTTCCTAGCACAGTGTGCTGCGCTGGGGCGGCTGCTGCTGGTGCTGAAAACCTCAAACGGCGCAAATACAATAATTTAATTGGTAATTATGTGTTTGAGCCGTTTGGGGTTGAAACACTAGGGCCATGGGGTCCGAGTGCCCACCTAGTTTTTCGAGAAATCGCCAAACGGTTAGTCGACTCTTCACGTGACCAGAGGGAGGGCCTATTTTTTGGCCAAAGAATCAGCATTGCCATCCAACGTGGCAATGCTGCCAGCCTTCTGGGCACTTTTCCTGTTGACAGCGATGTGGACGAATTTTTCGACGCCCTGTAACCCTTTTTGATACTTGTAAATATTTTTATTTCTATTACAGAGTTAGTATGTAAATAATGTTTGTGTTTAATAAATAAATAAATATTCATTGAAGAGATCATTTTGCGTGACAGCTGATAGAGTTTGGCCAACGAAAGCTGTCCACGACATATTTTCAGAAGTTTTGATATGGCAATAATTTAGGACTGTCAAAATTGACATAATTATTTACGTTTCATACTTGAGTCATCTTGTGTTTACAGGTTTCATAATTTTATTGGTTTTGTTTAAAATAATGCCGAAGAAAAGGCGTTTGTGGCGAGTACATGTTGTTTTGGTGCTCTCACTGATTTTTGGCTCTTTCTCTGCTTTTTTTGGTGGTTTTTGGGTGTATTTTACGTGTTTGTGCTCGTCCTGTGTTTGTTTTTGTTTGTGTACGTGATCTTACATTTGGTAAGTTTTTATTCTATTTAATATTCTTCTGCCCTATGCTGACTGACAATGGCGGATGACGAGCGGTCTCCTGGCCGCCCGCCGGACCCCCCCCACCCCGCTCAGCTACAATCCCAAGATTTGTTTTCACATGCGCCTGTTCTGACGGCTCCACTGTCTCAATTTGAGACAATGGAAGTTGAAGTAGCTTCTCAAAAAAGGAAACGCATTGAAAATCATCTCCACAGTGACTCTACGAATGTCACGGACGAAAATGCTTCAGCGACTAAACGCGACCGGGTCACGGCTCCGTCATTGATCTCACGCACCAAGTACTCACATTTAGATAGACATCCATTTTTAGTCTACGCATCTCTTTTCGAATCCGATCCAGCCTCTGGCACTACCCTCCACCCCATAAAATTCGGTCAATTATTACAGAAACTGAATGTTGTGAATATTGTAGATGGGGGTATAAAGAGAATAGGAAGAAACAGGGTATCAGTAGAGTTCAAGGGCCCGGAAGATGCCAATGCATTTATCGACAATGAGTCAATAAAACAAAAAGGCTTCACTTTAACAATACCCACATTCAACATCACCAGGATGGGTGTTGTGAGGGGCGTCCCTACTGATTGGACTGACATTGAAGTCTTGGATGCCCTGAAGTCCCCACTTGGCAAGGTGTTGAAAGTGAGGAGATTGAACCGCAGAGTTAACAATGATGGGAAAACGGAATGGATTGCCACATCGAGCGTAGTAATCACATTTGATGGTCAGAGCCTCCCGGATCGAGTTTTTTGCTGTTTTAATTCCCTTCCAGTGGAGATTTATAATTTTCCCACTGTCCAGTGTTTCGGATGCTGCAAATTCGGACACACCAGGACTCAATGCCGGTCAAAGCCACGGTGTTACCGCTGTGGTGGTGACCACTTTGGGGACGGGTGTTCCATTGAAGAGCCTAAGTGCTTTTATTGTACGGGTGCCCACTCTGCGAACAGTCGTCAATGCCCAGAATACCTGCGTCAGCGGAACATCAAGTCCACCATGGCTAAGGATAATGTATCTTATTCTGAAGCAGCCAAACGTCACGCCCCCTCCTACCGATCTTTTGCAGACATTACGGCATCAGCCCCTCCTGCACTGACTATCCACCAGACTCTTAACCATGATCCCCGTCCCCCCCGTCTCCCAATTCCTAATTATACCTCCCATTCCCAACCCCCTCCTTCTTCCTCCAGCAAAAAATTTGTGATTACCCGTCCAAAGCCCCACACACCCCCCCATCCTGGTTATGACCGTAGGGCCCATCAGGATATTATTAACAGTTATTCTTTCCCCCCCTCTCCTAATGGTTGTGCTCTGATGGTCCACCCTCCGACTCATAATGAGAATGAAGAGACTATCAACACTATTATTACTCTGCTTTCCACCTTACTTTCAAATTACTCATTACCAGACCACGTAGCCGACAACATAGTCAATAAAATTAAAAACCGTAACATTCCATCTCATGCAGTGGAACACCAGAAGTGCACTACCCAAAAAACATGAAATCTGCCACCTTATTAATTTGTATAAACCTGCAATTTTTGCAATCTCAGAATCGTGGTTAACTCCACGACTCCAATTTAATTTCCCTGGCTATAGCACTCTCCGGGATGACCGCTCTGACGGTTATGGCGGGGCTGCTATGCTGGTGACCAATCTTCTTCCTTCCTCCCCTCTATCCCTTCCTCCCCACGGAGATGAGATTAATGCTGTAGGTGTTAATATCCTTGGCATTAATTTTATATCTGTCTATATTCCCTCCCCCAATCCCTCCTGCTTTCAATACATTCATAACATATGTTCCTCACTGAATCCTGTTATAATTTTGGGAGATTTTAATTGTCATCATTCCCTGTGGGGCTCTGACCATTCTGATCCCCCTGGTTTTGAGTTGGTTGATCTGTTGGAAGACTTGGGTTTATGTGTTGTCAACGATGGTTCCGTCACTCGCCTGCCTAGACCTGGCCAGAGTAGAAGCTGTGTAGACCTTACCCTGTGTTCAGCTAGTTTGTCCGCCCAGTTGGAGTGGAAGCGACTTAACCTCACGTATGGTAGTGACCACTACCCAATATGCACTACTCTGGTCAATAGGTCCTTACCTCATAGGGACAACCCTCCTCTTTTAAAATATAGGCTTACTGGCGCGGATTGGGAATTATACACTCAAACTCTTGAGGATATAATTTCCACTTTGCCTCAGGTTTCCCCAGCCAACTTAGAGGACTGTATATTCAAATTTTCCGGTGCAATTTCTTCTGCCGCAGACGACAGCATACCGCTTAAAAATTCAGCCTCCGGAAAAATATCATCCCCTCCCTGGTGGGATCGGGAATGTACCAGCATGGTTAAATCCAGAAATGAAGCCGAACTTAATTATGCTGAAAATATGACTGCTGAAAACCTGATTGAGTACAACCGGATTGGTGCGAGATCCAGGCGTCTATTAAAAAAAAAAAAATATGAAGGATGGAAGAAATTCTGCACTTCACTTTCCCCTTCAACCCCTTCCTCTCTTGTTTGGCAAAATTTCAAACGTTTTAAACGTGGCTGCTCCGTCCGAAACTCCTCATCTATGCCTGGCGACATTGCAGAACCTTTCCTGATGAAACTTGCTCCCCCTTCCGCTCCCTTTTTGGGAGAATGCCCCTCTCCTTCTGGGGGGGGCGAAATTTCCAATGACCCCTTAGATTCTCCCTTCTCGCTAAGCGAACTGGATGCAGTCCTCAAACACGTTCACGATTCCGCCCCAGGCATAGATGGCCATCCATATTCGTTTTTTAAAAAATTGGGGTCCCGCAGTCGCCAATACCTTTTAACTATAATCAACGCATGTTTTATTCTCTCCCATATCCCTGACGCCTGGAAAACGCAACTAATAATTCCCATCCTAAAACCAGGGAAAACTCCTGATTGCCCTGAAAACTTTCGACCCATTGCTCTATCTCCTGTTATAGGTAAAATCCTGGAACACCTTCTAAAAAACAGGTTGGAGTGGTTTGTTGAAAGCCGAGGCCTTCTAGCAAAAACTCAATTTGGTTTCCGAAAGGGTGCTAGCACAACGGATAGCATTGGTATATTTATGACCGATGTCCGGATTGCCTTCAGCAAAAGTGATTCAGTTCTAGCGGTCTTTCTTGACATTTCAGCAGCGTACGACAGTGTCCTTCTTTCCGTACTCAGAAGTAAATTACGCCAGCTGAGTATTCCGGTAAAGATACTCAACTGTATCTGTAACTTGCTTGCTGGACGCAGCATTAAACTCCATATTCCAGGTGAATCATATGACCCCAGAACTGTTTGGCGTGGGTTACCCCAGGGTTCAGTACTAAGTCCTCTTTTATACAGTATTTACACCTCTGATCTTCACAAGTCCCTTAATAACGACTGCCAGATTTTACAATACGCAGATGACCTATGCTTATATATTCCTACCTCGTCTGTGGAAATTGCTACGGAATCCATGCAAATATCCCTGAACTCCCTAAACCAGTGGTTAATCTCTCATGGACTTACCTTGTCAGCTCCTAAAAGCTCCGTTGTAGTTTTCTCACGTAAACGTTTAACGCCAAGTGTCCACCTTGAAATTGAAGGATCCCTGATCAATGTCGAGGATAATGTGAAATTCCTTGGGGTAATTTTGGACTGTAAATTATCTGGTGTCTTTCATCTCAATTATATAATCAATAAATGTGAGAAGAACCTTAATATGCTACGTGCTCTAGCGGGTGTTTGGTGGGGTGCTCATCCCTTTACTCTCAAACTCATATACAATGCTACGATAAGAAGTTTACTTGACTATGGGGCTTTCCTCCTGGAACCCTGTGGTAAGGTTGCATTGGCCAAGCTGGAAACCATTCAGTCGAAATCCCTCCGCATTGTACTAGGGTGTATGAGATCAACTCCTACCAACGCACTGCAAGTTGAGAGTGGCGACCCTCCCCTTCTTCTCCGTAGACAATACCTAGCCGATAAATATTTGTACAAGGCATATCTTCTTAGTGATCACATAGTTCTTTCTAAGCTTTCCACACTAGATAATCTATGTAGACAAAGCGATTATTGGAAACATAAAGACCCCCCTTTGATCCTTAATTCATTTAGGAATATCCGGAATATGGAAGATAATTGTCCCATTCCCCAGTGTAATAAATTCCCACTCTACACATGTCCATATGAAATTCTAAATTTTGTTCCAAAGATCACATACATTGGAATAAATAAGGATACCACCAATGCTAATGACCATTTTCTTTCGACTGTTAATAACAACTGGCCTGATCACTACAAATTTTATACGGACGCTTCTAAATTGACCCCCGACGGTAAAACAGGCATTGCTGTATATAATTCCAACTCCCAGATATTCCTTCAGTTCCAGTGCCCTCCCGAGTCTTCGGTTTTTACCGGGGAGTGCATTGGAATTTTGGAGGCGTGTTTATTTATTTCCTCTCATTCAGGTATTTCAAAAGCGGTCATCTTTTCTGATTCTAGGAGTGCTCTGGAGGCAATAGTTAAAAATTCATTTAAAGATAACCTACGCAGCCCAATTATAGTTGAAATCAAAACTGTCCTACATTCTTGTTTTAAAAAAAACATTGAGATAATATTGGTATGGATTCCTAGTCATATGAATATTAGGGGCAATGAGCTGGTAGATATTGCAGCTAAGAATGCGGTCAGCAGCAATTTGGCAGATAAAAAACATTATGCTGTTCAGGTCTATGACTTGATTCACAAGGCCAAAGTAGATCTTTTTAAATCATGGCAAGACCACTGGTCTCAATCCTCCAAGTCAAAAGCTAGCTTGTTTGCATCTATTCAACCAGCCATTTCCCCCAAGCCTTGGTTTTATAAATACAAAGAAACATCCAAAACCGTCACATCCGTTATATGCAGAATCCGTATTGGTCACTGCTGTACCCCAGTTTTTCTCCATAAAATTAGGGTCCGCGACAGTTCTTTGTGTGAGTGTGGTCTAGATGATGGTACGTTAGATCATATATTTTTAAATTGCCCTTTGAATAATGTTTCCTCTTTTGATAAAGTTATTACAAAATTGAACATCCAAAAACCCATTAATGTCCGTCACCTCCTCTCATTTTTCCCTAATCCCCAAATTATACGTGCTTTTATTAAATTTATTTCCAATAACAATATTAAACTATAATATTCAGACATCTAAAAGTTATTAAATATAGTGTATAGATACGACTATATATATTTTAAGCTACTAACTATTACTAACTCCTATGTTTTATGTTTGTTTCAGGGCTAAAAGGATTGCCACAAAAAGTTTAAGTTCATATTCTCTCTGTAAATATTAATTAATTAATTATAATACCCATGTATAGCCACTACGCGACACTGGCAGAAATTGCCGTAGTCTTCGGCAAATTGCCATAAAAGGAAAAAAAAAAAAAAAAAAAAAAAAATAATGCCGAAAACAATCAAAAGTTCGACGAGGAAGCTTTTATTTACTATGATTGACAAATTCAAAGACATAAAAAGTGATATGAATCAGAAATTGCAGAGAAAATACTACGACTGGATTCAATCATTTCATTTATTGAATTTCTAATGAAAGTTAGTTTATTGAATTTCTAATGAAATACCTTGATACTTTTCGACTATTTATAACAAATCGCAATATTTTTCACGGTCTATCTACTTTTCAGGAAGTATTAACAACGAGGAGGCAAAACTTAAAATTGTGGAAGCAGTAAAGAAATTGAAAACTCGAAAAAAATGAAATGTCGACCTGTGAATCTCATTATTTTGTAAAGATATCTTCAATGACAGGTATTACTTTAGAAATTATAGATTTTTAACAGTTACTTCGAAGGGTTTAAACATTTATGATAATGTATGGATGGCTAAATTAAATAATAAACTCTCTATCTGTATTTTATTATGGTTTTTTACTTTAATGACTGATTATTAATAATATACTGTTACATAATTTATTGTATTTGTTCCCTTCAGATGTAAGTGTGAAGACCATAATTATGAAGAATTTAAATTGAAGGGTCTAACAATCAAGGACAGTGGAATACTCCGGGGAAAAATCGTCCACATTCATCAACAGTTTCCAATTTGGATAATTTTGATATTTCAGCTTGAAACAAAATAAACGAATTTTAAGGACACTACCTACTACTGGAAGAAGAAAGAAAAAAAGGAAACATAGCCTTTTTAAGATATGACAAATTAATAGTAAAGAAGTCATCGGGAATAAACAGAGACAAGAGTCATCTCAGAAGAAAATGGACTTAAAAGTCAATCCAGTGGCCACACCCACCAAGGCAAAAGAAATCCTAAAACCCAACATACTTAACTACGTCGAACGAGGCAGGACTGCTTCACTGTCAGAAATTCCAAAAAACCTGTAATGACCACCGGTACTCGAAAACAAGCTAGAACAACTAATACAAAAATTACAACTGAAAAATGCACCCCAAGCCGGTTGGTCACCGTGGGGAAAGAAGACCACTACCCTTCAGCAAATTAAGCAAATGAAAAACCTAAAGAAAAAGAAAAACCAAACAATATCTATGTAGCCACTCTAAACACACTATCATTAAGGACGACAGAAAAACTACTCGAATTAGAGATAGCTTTGTGTAAAATTAAATGGGATATTCTTGGTATGAGCGAAGTAAGACGAATGGGAAATCACATCGAAGAGCATGACGACTACATCCTGTACTACATTGGTGAAACAAAGGGTCAATATGGAGTTGGATTTATGGTGAAAAAACATCTAAAGCAACAAATAATAGAGTTCAAAGGGTTATCCGAAAGAATAGCTTTACTAAATATACAGCTACAAGGCTATAAGAACAAATGGACCTTAGTACAAATATACGCGCCAACAGAAGCAGCGGACGAAACAACAAAAGACGAATTCTACAACAAACTTACAACTACGCTAGAGACTGCCCATAAAAACGTTATTGTCATGGGAGACTTCAATGGAAAAATAGGTAAACAAAAGCATGGTGAAGAGACAGTAGTAGGAAAGTATGGTATAGGAAAGCGAAGCAAGAACGGCAAGAGAATTGTAAATTTGGCTCTGGAGAATAACTTAACCATATTAAATAGCGTTTTCAAGAAAAGACATGCCAAGAAGTGGACTTGGATATCGCCTGATGGAACTTACTGCAATGAAATAGACTTTATAACTAGTAATCAACCAAAGTTTTTTCAAGATGTTAGCGTAATAAACAATCTCAACTTTAATAGCAACCATCGTATGGTCAGAGCAGTACTATCCCACAAACAGCAAAAGAAACAGCGAAAACATTTTCATCTGGGGAAAAATACTTGCACGACTGATGCTACGTCTCAAAACAGTATAACATCCGAAGAAATAGACAAAACACAAGAAATTTACAACATACAAACAAACAATATTTATAGAAAGGTGAACAAGTCAATAACAAACAAAAATAAACTGAGCTCAAAGACAATAGATCTCATTCAAAAAAGGAAAGAATTGCTTAAAAATAGAAGAAATAAAACAACATTACATGAAATCACTGAACTAAGCAAGGAAATAAGTCGTAACATAAAACAAGATAAGTCAAACGAAAGAATCAAATGTATCCAAAAGCACATTACTAAAACAGGAGGTATCAATAAAGCACTCAAAGAATTAAAAGAAGCGACGCTATGGGTCCCGAAAATGAAAACCAAAAACAAAAAGGAAGAAACAAGGAGACAGCCAATTTTAAAAATAGCAACAGACTACTATAGGAAACTATACTCTACCGGAAACACCTTAAAACACAACATAAACCTTGAAGACGAGACAGAAGAAATCCCTCAGATTCTTGAAAGGGAGGTCCAGCATGCGATAGAAACACAGAAAAATGACAAAGCTCCTGGACCTGACCATATAACCAACGAGATGATGAAAGCTACATTGCCAGAAACAACAAAAATACTTACTTGTTTAATCTTATCCTAAACACGGAATCTATACCATCACAGTGGACAATAAGCACTATAATACTCATCTTTAAGAAAGGAGATAGATCAGAAATAGCAAACTATCGCCCAATAAGTCTCATGTCGAACATATACAAGGTGTTCTCAAAAATAATACTAAAACGTATCACCAAAAAACTTGACGAACAACAATCAAGAGAACAGGCTGGATTCCGATCGGGATTCGCAACAATAGATCACATACATGTGGTAAAACAGCTCATTGAAAAATGTCAAGAATATCATTACCCACTATACATGGCATTTGTGGACTATAATAAAGCATTTGACTGCCTGGAACATCAGTACATTTGGGAAGCCCTGAAAAATCAAGGAATAGAAAAGAAATATTTAGGGTTAATAAAAAATGTATATTCCAACAGCAAGGCACGAATAAAACTAGAAACAGAGGGGGAATTTTTTCCAATACACAGGGGAGTGAGGCAGGGAGACCCACTCTCACCAAAACTTTTTTCATCCGTGCTAGAGGAAGTCATCAGGAAGATGGAATGGGACAACATAGGGATTAACATAAATGGAACACGTTTAAATCATTTCAGATTCGCAGATGACATAATACTTTTAACAGATAACCCAAATAAAGCCTTAAAAACATGCTACAAGATTTGTCATGTGAAAGCAAAAAAGTGGGACTAACAATAAACAAAACAAAGACCAAGATAATAACAAACGGATCCCAAATAAGTATCACAGTAGATGAGGAAGAAATAGAATATGTTAATTCCTATATATACTTGGGCCAACTGATTGCCTTCAACAACCAAATGGATTCAGAAATAGAAAGACGGGTAGCCAATTCCTGGAAGACATTTTGGTCGCTCAAAGAAGTGCTAAAAGGTAATCAATATAATATTGCAATAAAAAGGAAAATATACAATACATGCATATTACCAATTCTTACCTATGGGTGCCAGACCTGGGCAAACACACAAAAACAAAACCAAAAACTGATAACATGCCAAAGAGCAATGGAGAGGAGTATACTGGGTTACACAAAAAGAGACAGAAAAAGAGCTGTAGATCTAAGAAAAATAACTAAAATGGAAGATGTTGTTGTTAAAACCCAAAAACTCAAATGGAGGTGGGTAGGCCACATGATGAGAGAGGAGAGTAATAAATGGACGAAAGCAATAACAGAATGGACCCCTAGATTCCAAACAAAGAGGAAACGAGGAAGGCAAAGAAAACGTTGGTCTGATGACATAAAAAGGCATGCGGGTCCTATATGGCACAGGTTAACCCAAACAAGAGAAAAATGGAAAGAGCTGGAGGAGGCCTTCGTGTCGCAAAGACACGCCGACGCCCAATCTAATAATAATATAAAATCCTAAAATTAATGATAGCAATAACATTTAATGATAATAATAAATTGCAATTGTAATACTAATGAATTTAATTTAATGAATGCCAATGTAAAATCTAATGAATTTTAATAATAATAAAATTGCAATTGTAATATATTAATAATAATGAATTTAATGTAAATTTACAATTTAATGTTATAAGCTATGAAAAATTATTTAATGAGAGGTTTTCCTTTTGAGGTTTTAAAAAAAAACTTAGTTTCCAAGAACTCTATAGATGGCGTTGAACTTACTATGCCAAAGCCAAAACGCTTGAAAAAAAAACATTGTGTGACGTCACATACTCTCGTTGACTGACACTTTCATTTGCTTAACCTTCCGAATATAACCAACATTTCTCGCGCTTTGTTAAAAATCAGTTTTTTTAGGTTCCGTTCCTTGCATTATCATACTTACTCCTAGCGCCATCTATCCAGCGACTAGGGAAGAGCTAAAAAGAAAATCCCTCATTGCATGATAAATATAATTAATCAACTGTGAAATCCTAAATTATGTATATATAATATATTGTGTTGGCAATAAAGGCTTAATAAAAAAAAAGGACACTACCTCACAGGTGGCGTGGAAACGTGAACATAAAATTATGAACTATTTGAAAATAATAAAAAGGCAGAATTAAAAGTACATACTCTTTTATTTAATATTCTTCATTACACTCGAAAATTACAGCTCATAAAACATAAATAAAAAAGACTACTTGCTGAATAATAAATAGTATCAACAACGTAGCAGTGTATAGCCAGGGTTAACAGCTCTTGATTTTTTAAAATTCCCGCCTTTTTTCTTGGACAGCTTTCGTTGGCCAGACTCTTAAGTTTCCTTTACTGTCCGCATAGTGTCTCTTTTGTCGATTTAGTGCTGCCACCTATAGTTCCTGCACGTTCCCCTAAAGAAGGCATCCATTTTTTAGGCATCCCATTATTTTTATTATTTTTAATCTCTAGCCTCTAGCTGTCATAATCACACAAGTCAACTATCAAGTCATATTTTATCTGTGTCTTTTTGACGTGTGTGGTGCGTCGTGGGCAGACTGGAGTTTGTCCAGTTTCAATATTTTAAGATATTTTCATGATTTGTGCACCATTATCCGTTGTTGAGAACAAAACAATCTATAGAACATTTTGTAGAAGGTAAGTAAAAACCGCCTATCAATCTAATCGGCTTAAATTTGTTATGTGAAAGTTCTAACCTCAACCTCCCGGACAACACCTTTGATGTTCCATATTTTTGATAAAAAATAGTGTTTATTTTTATTTTATAAGGAACTCGGTGTGAATATACGTGAGAGTGAATCTATGATAAATCTCTCATTGTTGTTTTGTAGGTGAATAAATAGAAAAATACAATCATGAGTCGTTTCTTTGCGACTGGTACTGACTCGGAGTCCGAGAGCTCAAGTGAGGACGAGCCAGTAGTACGCGCGCCCGCGCCCGTCTACACGGTGAGTTTATGCACAATTACACGCCAAAAACATTGGGGCACTTATTATTAAAGATTAATAATTACGCTTTTGCCACAGAAAACATTTAAGCAATTTCATTAGTATCATATAGTGTTAACCTAATGCTAACACATCAGGATAACATAAGTACAGCTTCTTTTTATCTAATGTTGTTAAAGTTTGTTGTTTTTGTTGGCAGTTAATGGCCATCAAAATCGCACATAAATATTTTTATTTACAAAGCAAAAGTTCATTGGGAAAAACAAGTCTGTTCTGCAATTCTGCAAAACCAAATCGTTATAGGCTTAAAATAATTGTTAAATTTTTCAGTACTTAATGTTACACCAAACATTTTCATAATTATGTTTATATTTTTCATCATTCTTTAGCATAATAAAGAGTTGTGATGAGTCAATCTATTATTACAATGAAGTGCAAGACTTGCATAATTATATTTGACTTCTTCATCATTCTACCTACAAACACTTTTTAAGTCAAGCTAATTTACTTTAGTCAATGGTAAAAGCTTAGCTTAGTATATTTTTAAATAAATTATTCTTATTAATATAGTATGTTTTTTAAAAGAATAAAACCTTTGTTTAATCCAACAAGTGTTTATTCTTGTTCTTGAATTATGATATGTGTAAAAATAGTTATGTTTTTGAATCAAAGAGGGCACTTATCGTTATATCATAATGCTGAATCACGGTGTTAAGATTCTCTGAAAAATAATGACCTTCTAATGGAACATATAATTTAATTGTCTTGCTCTGAAGTTACTGTGTTACTTTGACATATTGGGAGATAGCTTGATAGTATCAACCAGCCTGGTTTATATTTATGTGAAGCATGGTTCCAACATCCTTATTATTTAAATGCACGTTATTGCATTGCAATGGCAAATTGGAAGAAACAGTACTTTGGAGTTAAAACTGCTAGTAATTTCTTCCCCTTTCAAAGAAGTTACTTTTTATTTCATGTAGCTCACTAGCCTGCATCTTGCTATAACTAATGTATCCAGTTATTATCAATATTCACAAAAACTGATCATAACTACACAATCTTTTAAAGATTAATCATAAGCCAAGCTGTAAAAGTTCAGAGAGAAAGATCAAATAAATAGTGTCTTGAAGTAACTAATAACCAGTCCGACCACTCTTTAAATGTATCCCTTTCTATGAATGTAGAACTAATGTTGTATTTAGAAAATCTTACAAAACAATTCATTTATCCTACAGTTCAGTGACGATGAGGAGGAAACAAAGCGTGTTGTGCGCTCTATGAAGGAGAAGAGGTATGAAGAATTGGAAGCCATCATCCATTCTCTGCGTAACCACAAAAAGATCAAAGACTTTGCATCAGCTCTAGCTTCTTTCGAGGAGCTTCAAAAAGCCTACACTCGTGCTGCACCAGTTGTACTCAAAGAAGAAAATGGAGTTGCTCCAAGATTCTTCATTAGGGCACTGGCAGAGTTGGATGACTGGGTGGTTCAAGCGTGGAATGACCGTGACAGTAGAAAGGTACTGTCTAAAGGGAACAGCAAAGCACTCACATCGCTGAGGCAGAAACTGAGAAAGTATGCCAAAGACTTTGATGCTGAGATGTCCAAGTTCCGTGAGGATCCGGATCTTCCTGATGATGATGATGAACGTAAAGGTAATGCGTTTTTCCAGTCTACTAAGCTTGTTTCAATATTTATTTTCATAGACACTGTCATAGTACATGTTCCTTTCATAACAGTGTGTTACTGATGCTGGCAACTCATCCTCTGATTGTATCATCTTTCTGTTTAGACACATCGTCGTCGGACGAATCTGATGATGAAGAGAAGCCCAAAGAGAAGCCGCGCGTGCGTCGCTCCCCCGAGCCACCACGCCGCCCCCCTCCCCAAGACGACGAGTCTTCCGACTCAATGGACTGGGGATCCAGCTCCTCAGACTCCAGCTCAAGCTCTGATGACGAAAACCGCGGCGCTACCACCATCAGAGAGAGGTTCTTGAAGAGAAACACTGAAAGAGATGAGGATGAAGACAGGGACAGGCGCAAGGCCAAACGGCGTGAGGACAGACGTGACGCCAGGATCGGCAAGGTCGGCAAGAAGGACCAGGCTGATGATGGCGGTGAATGGGAGACCGTCAGGAAGGGAGCTGCAACTTCAGATAAGCCTAAGATGTTCGCTAAGGTAAGAGATTCGAGCATTTCTACTTGCTTTTAAACTTCTATATCTTTCCAATGGTGATTATTAACAATTATTACTTTTTATAGGACAGCGACATTGACGCGGCTCTAGTAGTCAAGAAATTGGGTGAGATTAGCGCAGCTCGTGGTCGCAAGCGTACCGACCGCCGCGCTCAGTTGGAGCTCCTGCACGAGCTACGTACTGTTGCCGCAGCACACAACCTCGGAGATGCTCTTCAACTCAAACTGCGCGCCGCCACCGTTGCTGCTCTCTTTGACTACAACCCCAAGGTGTCCGACGCCATGAAGCCCGAATACTGGTCCAAACTAGTCGAAAATGTAGACCACATGGTCACTCTACTCTTAGCTCATGAAGACATGCAACTGAGCGAAACTATCACTGAAGAAAATGAGCAGCTTGTCACGGGACCCTTCCTCGTTCGCGGTTGCCTTTTGACCGCCCTGGAGCGACTCGACGATGAGTTCACCAAGCTGCTCAAGGAGTGCGATCCTCATTCTAATGAATATGTTGAGAGACTGAAGGACGAAGTTCGCGTTTCTACTCTGATTGACCGCGTGTGCCAAGTAGTCGAACGTGATGGCACTCCACAAGAAATATGCCGTGCTTACCTACGTAAAATTGATCATCTGTACTACAAGTTTGATCCTCGCGCTGTGCGCAAGGACCTTCCTCCTGGTGAGGAAACTACCATCAAGAAGATGGAGAAATTCTGCAAGTTCATCTACGGTCACGACGAGTCTGACCGTCTGAGAACTCGTGCCATCCTCTCTCACATCTACCATCACGCTCTGCACGACAACTGGTTCCAAGCTCGTGACTTGCTGCTGATGTCGCATTTGCAAGAAACAGTTCAGCACTCTGATCCAAGCACTCAGATTCTGTACAATCGTACCATGGCTAACTTGGGTCTGTGCGCATTCCGCCGCGGAAACGTCAAGGAAGCTCACGGTTGTCTAGCTGAACTGATGATGACTGGCAAACCTAAGGAGTTGCTGGCTCAGGGTTTGCTTCCTCAGCGCCAACACGAGCGTTCCAAAGAGCAGGAGAAGATCGAGAAGCAGCGTCAGATGCCGTTCCACATGCACATCAACTTGGAGTTGCTTGAATGTGTGTATTTGGTGTCTGCGATGCTTATCGAAATCCCTTACATGGCGGCTCACGAGTTTGATGCTCGTCGCCGCATGATCAGTAAGACGTTCTACCAGAACCTGCGCGCGAGTGAGCGCCAGGCGTTGGTGGGTCCGCCCGAGTCCATGCGCGAGCACGCGGTGGCAGCTGCTAGGGCTATGCGCCGTGGAGACTGGCGCGCTTGCCTAAATTTTATTGTTAATGAAAAAATGAATGCCAAGGTAATTTAAAAACAAATTCATGAGTGATTAAATAAATTGTTTAGGTACTATATAGTTCCAACATAAACAAATCTCTTTATTTCATTACAGGTGTGGGACTTAATGGTTGGCGCCGACAACGTCCGCGCTATGCTCGGTCGTCTGATCCGCGAGGAATCGGTCCGCACTTACTTGTTCACTTACGCTCACGTATACGCGTCCCTCTCTCTGCGATCACTCGCCGACATGTTCGAGCTTCCCCGCCAACGTGTGCACTCGCTCGTCTCTAAGATGATCATCAATGAAGAGCTGCTGGCCTCGCTTGATGACCCCAGTGAATGCGCTATCCTACATCGTTCGGAGCCTACCAGGATGCAAGCTTTGGCTTTGCAGCTTGCTGATAAGGTAATTAAAAATAACCAAAACACATCAAGAAATCGACACACGATGATGATCTAAGATATAATATACGTAAGTTCAAACATGCCGCGATTTCCAAAATGATCAGCAGGCGTATGGCGAAGCTGGCCATCTCCATTGGTCTGGAAAATTAGCACATTGTGTTTAACTATTTGTTTATCTATTAATAGGTGATCATCTTTTTTTTAGTCTTCAGAGAATCTGTGATAAAATTGGCCTTGCCGTGCTAGGAACACCATCATTAATTTCTTAGTACCATCATAACCTTGTTTTTTCGCAGGTCGGCAATCTAGTGGACTCCAACGAGCGCATCTTCGAGAAGCAAGGCTCGTTCTTCCAGCGTGGAGGCGCAGGACGGGGAGGGGAAGGGCGCGGGCAGCGCGAGCGGCCGCGCGAGGGCTGGAACAGGCGCACGCGCAACCGACGCCGCGACGACGAGCGTGGGGATGACTAGCGATACCATCGGATGTAAAGAAGACCAGTCGAATTGTTTATTAATGTATCATGTATCCATCGCAAAATACGTCCTATCAATTTTGGCGCTCAGCGAAAAAATCTGAAGATCTTCAACTGCCAATAGGGTGTTGATGTTCCTAAGATATTTCCGCTGAGTTAGAGACGAAAAATAAACAAAGTCTACTGGTCCTCATTATAATCTGTCACAAAAATCCAATTGGAACTTCATTCATATGCCGTTTTTATAAGTTTATAGTATTTGGATCAACGTTTAGTTCTGTCAAATATATTTTATAGGAGGTTATAGGTATTTAAACTATGTAAATGAAGAGGTCGTTATCTTTCGTTTTTATGTAGATGAAAATGATAATTAGAATTTGATCTATATTTTTGATTAGACCAGCGAGTATAGAATATTATATTTAAAGTAATTCGTTGAATACTGACGGAATCCTAAAGTATCGGAAATCTATATTCTCCAGTTGCATCTGTTACAATGTTATAGTCTCCCCGTAATCCAGTCGCGTTAATAAAGAGCGTATCTCAAATATCTTGCATTTTAATTCCAATAAAGCTTGCCTACTTTGCGACACCCACTTAATATTATAAGACCTACAATCAAAACATAGCAAGACCATTTTAAGCTATGATTATAAGGGACCTCGCACACTACGCGACCACGACCAACACTTTTGGTCGCAAAAGCGCAGACCAGGAAGAAAATTTGGTCGCACAGCCGGGCGTCCGACCAGTTTAGCTCTAAGATAGCGGCCGGTCATGCGATAAGTCGTGGTCGTGGCCGCGTAGTGAGCTGAATATTACAAGATCTATCATCTAGGTACTCGCGGACGCGGCTTGAAGCACGTATTACAGCAGTCTTGATTTTTCTAACAAATAAACAAACCTGTTTCTTGTTATGTACTAGTTGTTACCTACAGGTTGTATCTGGGTTCGATTCCCGGTTGAGGTACTATGTTGTATCTTTTGTTTATGAGTTCTATTTCAGTTAACTCCTGTGTTTGCCCTGCAAATCTAGGGAGTGTTTACTTTTTAATAAATAAATCATAATCATTTTATAAAATGAGTCATAAATTCGTTCCATTTGGGTGAGTGCAAACAAATCGTCATCATTTCTCACCTGGACCTTTTTAGTTCGACAATAGAGGGCGCTGTAATAAACAATCCGAACTACGTTTTGTTTCTTATTTCACCAAGCAAGATGAACCTTGTTTTTTTAATTCATAATGTTGAAATTTTTAAATGCAGTATTAATTCAAGTCAAGTTACTTATTTTCTAAATTTTTAAATTAAAAACTAACACTAGTTAAATATTATTTTATTGTATAAAAAATAATTTTATTTTGCAACTTACAAGTTGATAGTTCTTTGTGCTAACATAACGTAGCGAAATTTTGTTGGTGTTCGTCGCATTTGCAGAAAAATTTTCAGCATTTTGCGAACTAATCCTACTATAATTTGTTAGTGCCGTATAATTATGGTGGTCGTGTGGAACTGTAAATAAATAAAAAACTTGAGTTTTTCAAGAATCGCTGCAAGAAATCTTAGGTTGGAACTTTGACAGATTCTAATACAATGGCTGCAACGAGGAGACTACAGAAGGTGAGACATCATTTTTTATGACCTATCTAATTCTTCATCATCGACTATTATGATTGTAACACAGTAGATACGATCAGTATTCATATTAATACTTAGTTTCGTACTGAATTGTATGTATATGGAGTAGTAAATAAAATGAAAACTGGGGGCTTAAAATTGGGAAACACCGCAAAGGCCTATTTTATTATTGATACTTAGTAAAATCGTTGACCTAATAATATAAATACAATAAACAGATTGTTCAAACGTGCTATAGAATTCTCACATTTAAAAATTACTTAAAATCACAAGGGAATCAAAAGATATGGGCTCATAGAGACAACAGATTTTTAGTTCTTATGGCCTGTGACACAATCGTTCATTACAATTTACCGATAAAGACTGGTTCATGGATATAACTTCTCTAATATTTTGAATTAAAATTTTAAGGAAATCCTTTCCAATCAACGTTCTTGCCTCCCAACTTGAAGTAATAATATGAATAGGTACATATTTTGATGATGTTACCAATCCCATTTCTTCCAGGAACTGAATGATATCAGGCAATCAGGCCTAAAGTCCTTTAGGGACATACAAGTGGATGAATCAAATATTCTAACATGGCAAGGATTAATTGTTCCTGTAAGTATATGATGTTGTTCAGTTTGTATAATAATCTAGGTCACCTTCTTTTTAACCTAAGGTCAGTATTTAAAATATATTATGTGGAAAAAATACTGCCTGATTTTACTCAATCAAAGGATAATGGTAGCAGTAAAATGGCATTTAAAACCCTGACTTACCACCATAGACCTATGACTCATTATTAGATCTAGTGGTTATACACAAAATGTAAATCTTTGTAGCTATCAGATTGGTTGTGTATGTTAATTACACATTAGATTAAAGATATTTATACACAATCATGTTGCTATGTTATCAAATTCTGATAGTTGTGAGTGCTATGAATGGTGAATCCTTTCTTATCTAACACATCTTTTTTGATAATTCAAGCCAAATTTTATTTGTGTGGTTTGGCACTAATAGTAAATGACACAACATTTTATACTGTAAAGGCTTGTTTGGATGTCACTGACTCGATGATTGCTGAAATGAATACTATCCAAGTCAGGCAGACAAATAGTCCATCTTCTGCTCGGCTCCATAAAGAGAATAGGAACTTACCTTTGTATGCTAGTCATTTCAATACACCCTTACCCAAAAAAGAGAGTTGCAGTACAGTCTAGATGAAACCAGTACAATTTGGTGCACATGGATTGATACTTTTCCATTTTCAGGACAATTCTCCTTACAACAAGGGTGCTTTCCGCATTGAGATTAACTTCCCAGCAGAATATCCATTTAAACCTCCTAAGATTAGTTTCAAAACGAAGATTTATCATCCAAATATTGATGAGAAAGGCCAGGTGTGCCTGCCCATAATCAGTGCTGAGAACTGGAAGCCTGCCACCAAGACTGACCAAGGTAGGCAACTGACATTAGTAAAACATTATTTAGTTGATGAATGTCTGTTCTTATAAATTTTTATCATATTCCAGTTATTCAGGCTTTAGTGGCCCTTGTCAATGACCCCGAGCCAGAGCACCCACTGCGTGCGGAACTCGCAGAAGAGTTTCTTAAGGACAGGAAGAAGTTCTCAAAGAATGCAGAGGAATTCACTAAAAAGCACAGTGAAAAGCGGCCCTCAGACTAAAGTAGCTAACTGAATCATTGTTGTTTAGCTTGGATTTGCAGCATTGGAGCTAAACTGACGCTTTTGTAGCAATGTGTGAATAAGTTATTAAGAATGCATTTATTTTTCCAAGACAGTATTTGTAAGACCTTCTGAAGCAGTCGGAATGCATTGCTGGTTACAAATTCAGATCAATTCCATTGCTGTGGATTCAATCTAATTTTGCATTTGATTTTACACTGGTACTAGCTTTTGAATCACCTTGCTTGCAATACATACATAAGCACTTTATAAACAATTAGGTAAATAGAAATCGGAAAATATTAAAAGCTTAAGTGTGTTAGAGATTTGGTATTAAGTTGGGTAATATTTTTATTTTAAACAATTTTGTTAGCATTCAAAATCAGAAATTTCCAAAAATTATAGGTCTTGCAAAGGAATTTATTATCTGCTTTTGTTTCTGAAGACGGGTAGCTTTTATCTATGTAATGTTTGATGTAAATTAATGCTATGTAAATATGTGAAAGACCTGTGTTAGCAGACCCCAAGCTATAGATTAATCCTTTGAACAAATTGTCTATTTCAGTTGTATTGTAATACATTACTGTGTGCGTTTTTATTTAAACAATATGTTAACGTTGTGGCATATTATGTCGTGTACATGTACTTATTGCATCAACATAAAATCCATCTGAACACGAGACTATACCTACTTCTTTAATCTCACTTCATGTCAATGTTACTGGGTAACTTCCCTGTGTGCTGAACAGTTCAGTGCAAACTTTAAATATATATTTTTTTCGAATTAATTTCTTGTTTTATTTTACGTTTTTATTTGTCTTACATAACAGGAAGTAAAATAAAACTATTGTTGGGTAAAATATTGGAATAGTTATTTAGTCCACAAAAGCATACACATCCTTAACAACATTTATTTCATTTTCCTGTTCACTATTTCTGTTATAAATATTTTCTGGGTTTTTAAATTTCAATTCAGTCTTTATTCTTTTTGCTCCTGGTTCTGTAGTTTCTGATAAGTACTTTACTAAATTACCTGTAACAAAAATTATATTCATTATCTTTTAATTACTGTATTACATGTTAGGCAAAAAGTATAAAAAATAATAATGAAACAATTTTAGACAATAAAAACTGTTGTGTTATTTTTGTTCTAATTAGCTTGAATCATGAAACCAAGTGCTCTAAAAAATCTCACCATCTATTGTTTTAATACATTTTTCTATGTAAGAACTTCTGTTGTTGTCTTTGGCTAAAGTTGGCTCCACGGCTATCGTAAAATCAGGTCCATATTCTGGCCAGTGGCCATGTTCTGGTATTTGGTCATCCAACGTCACTCCAGCCACCAGGGCGGTCAGCGACGCCCACAGACGTGCTGTGTTCACATGTTTATATCCACCTGGAAGATCAGATATTCTAGAATAAAGGCCTTTTCACCTTACATCGCTGGACATTACACCAGGCGCGGATACAGGATTTCCTATAAGGAGGGGCAATTTTTGGAAAATTCATTAATAAAAAATGATAAACTTTTGATAATAAATAGGCGTTACTTTATAGAAATCCATGATATGCAAGATACAAAGGGACCGCCAGCTTTTGGGCCAGGGGGGGTGGGAGCGTAGCGAGAAATTCTCACGACACCTTGCCTTGGACAGGTTAGAATGGTTTCGAACGTTATGAACGTTCGAAACCATTCTAACCTGTCCAAGGCAATTATAGGAGTTATAGTTCAGTTCAAACTTAATGGCGGCTCGGAAGTTAGCTGCGTCACTTGCAGCTAACTTCCGAGCCGCCATTAAGTTTGAACCGAACTATACTTGGTTGAATTTTAGATAAATTCAAGAGAAAGTAGTCTGTAGACCGAGCGAAGCGAGCTATTGCACCCATTGCCACCCCCCTCCCCGTATCCGCGCCTGCATTACACACAGCGCCATCTAGTGCCACACTAAGCAACGAGGCTTGTGTCGTGGACACCAGATGGTTGATATACTACATACATAGATACTTTTTGTTTGTAAATACATACTTATTATACATTATAAACGTCCATGACTCAGAAACAAATGTCTATGCTAATCACACAAACATTTGCTCACACCGGCATTCGAACCCGGGACCCTATCTATCATGTATAACCGCTGCGCCATCGCCATTCGGGTCGTCGACATGTTTATGCTCAGTTGTAGACATTATTTTATCAGATATTCGTTGCTGGAACTAATCTTAATCAAAATCCAGATAAAAATTGTTAAATTGCAACCTACCTCCTCCTAACAATAAGGTAGGTTTTTGTTTGTCAAGCACAAGCCGCACACACCCGCAGTAGCTGCGCGTTGTCAGGTTTGCGCCGCCATTAGGATCTCTCGCACATGCGTCCGCGCCGCACTGCGTCACGATGACGTCAGGCTTAAAATGATTATAAACTGAGTTGAAAACTCTGAAACATTAATAACATGTACAGACATTTTATTTACTAAAGGCTGCTTTACGCCGGGACAACACTGTGTGGCATTATGGCATGCCACAATGCCGCATGCTACAATAATTTAAAATGTTGTACATTGTGGCAAGAATCGTGGCAACACCTTGCGTCATGATGCTAAAGTTACTATAACAGCCATATTCTACGGTGTCTTGTCCCCTCGATCAATCAAGTTGGTAGACCAAAACACTCCAATAAAGTTTTACCTACAGCACGATGCTTTGAAAATTATCTAGGCACGTTGTTGCCTCGGCGTAAAATAGGCTGCCGGATACCGCAATTGTCGCTTATGTTGGTTATTTGTAGCATACCACAAGATGACGCACGCCACAATATGAAGCATGCAGCAATACCGCACAGTGTTGCCCCGGAGGAAAGCAGCCTTAAAAGATTCAATGTTATTGATGAGCAACAGGCAAGAGTTCTTGAGTAAAATTCTGTGTGGTGTGTGAGGACTTACTAACTTTTCAAAAGCATACTCCATAGTGCTATCAGAGTAAGCTGCAGCGAGTGGAAAGTTACAACTGTATCCTGTTCCTCCACCTGTCCCAATATCATTTATGCCTCCAGTGCCAGGGTAGAAACCGGGTTCAAACTTGTGGAAAGACAGAGTAAACACTGAGTTGCTTGTGCTATAGGCATCTTGTACACCATTTCCTGAAAAAAAAAAAAGTGGGGCATGGAACCGTTCAAAGGTGATTATTTAATTCAATATAAAAAACACTTCAATAGGGCATAAGTAACTCTTAGAATAAGAGCTCTAAAGACTTTAAACTTTATTTTGTACCTCTCATAGAGAGAAGGCCTGTGTTCCAGCAGTGGGAACATATTAATGGGAGATGAGATAGTATTCATCATCTCTAAGTGAATTGATAGGTGTTGATCAGGCCCGGACTGGGACCCGAAACCGGCCCGGGCATTTTAGAGACAGACGGTCGGCCCTCGATATCCACTATCAAGAGAAAGGAAAACTACCAAGTAATGTAGATGTTGAATGGACCGAAGAAACCATCTAAAATAGAATAATAGGCAGAAATGATGAGCTGCGACTTTGTTATAGATAAAAGAGACTCGAAACTAAAAGAATAGCAACGCTAAAAGTTTCTTTTGAGCCAGGAGTGGGGGGTGGCGCAAAAGTTATATGAAAAGTCTAAGACCAACATAGGGAGACATTTTTTTAAAACAAAATGAAGCAAGGCTCCAAGAGCGAGTGAAGCGAGTTCGGCAATTTTAGCACCCTACTTTGGACAGGTTAGAAATATTGTTTCGACCCTATAAACAAGAGTTACTTGGTTGACTTACAGACAAAGCCAAGATTCAAGAGGAAATAGTCCGCAAGAGCGACATTCAACAGTAGAATAGAACAAGTTCGCCGAGTTTATCAAACAGGAAGACAAGCCTTTGAACGTGAAAACTGCTCAGCGGCATTTCTTGATGTACAACAAGCTTTTGATCGTGTCTGGCACAGGATTACTGGCAAAAGTGAAGGAAATAATTCCACACTCAATGTTCCTGCGCATCCGGTCGTACTTATCCGATCGCTGCTTCCGAGTTAAACAGGGCGAAGCACGATCTAAGACTGTTTGATGTGGAACCTGGAGTACGACAGGGTTCCGTTCTTGGCCCTGTGTTGAATAACTTAGATACATCAGATTTACCCACATTGGACGACATAATAGTTGCAACATATGCTGACGACATAGCATACTTATCAGTGGACGACAACCCAGAAATGGCCAGCAATATACTCCAAATCAGTTAAACGAAACACCTAAATGGCTCTGTAAATGGCGGATACGCGCCAGTGCATCCAAGTCTAATCATGTCACCTTCACGCTCAGGCACGGAAACCCCTCCTGTTAGTCTTGGACCTCATACCTTACCACACACAAATTGTGTTAAATATCTTGGCTTCCATTTAGCTATGCGCCTAACATGGACGCATCACATTAAACAAAAAAGGGAGGAGACAAACCATAAGTTCCGCAACCTGTATTGGCTCAAGGGAAGAAACTCTGTACTCTCTGTAGACAACAAGCTACTCATTTACAACTCGGTCCTTAAACCAATATGGACGTACGGAAACCAATTGTGGGGCGTAGCCAGCAAAACTAACATTCTCTGCCCGCAAAGGGTTCAAAATGAACTAAGAGCTATAGTAAATGCACCTTGGTTTGCTCGAAATAGCGAAATCCATGACTTCCTGCAGGTGCCGCTCGTAAACTCTGAAATCGAGCGATACAAAGGTGAACACAAGGCACGCCTAGCCATGCACCCAAAACCCCTAGTGACTGAACTGTTAAACCCTACAGCGGTGGTAAAAAGGCTGAAAAGGAACCACCTTCTAAAGTGGGAGGCGCAGCACAGGCTGCTCCACCACAAATTCGCTTATGGTCTGACGACCGATTGCAAATACTTAATAAAAAATAAAAATAAAGTGCGAGTCAGACTCGCGCACGAAAGGTTCCGTACCATTATCTATACAGCATTAGACAAAACAGCAAAAAATCACGTTTTTGTATAAATAAATATTTAAAATAAATAATAATAATTATTTATTTATTTATCTCCCCTTAAATATTTATTTTATTCTGTTTTTAGTATTTGTTGTTATAGCGGCAGCAGAAATACATCATCTGTGAAAATTTCAACTGTCTAGCTGTCAACGGTTGATGAGATACAGCCTGGGGACAGACAGACGGACAGTGGAGTCTTAGTATTAGGGTCCCGTTTTTACCCTTGTTGTTGCATGTTGCATTCACAGATAAATAAATTTAACATCAATGGGTGCACTAATTTTAATAGGGTATATTTGTATATATTTGAATTTATTTTAATATTTGTTAATATCATTGGTATACCTGTAAGCCCCTTTCGGACCGGAAAGGGTTTTTTTCAACATATTGCGCCATACAATAATAAACAGGATAAAGAATTAAAAACATAAAAACAAATATGGGACCTACCATGATGTACGTCTAAATCAATGTACAGTACTTTTGGAAACTTTTTCCTTAACTTTTCAATAGCTATGACTATGTCATTTACATAGCAGAATCCCTCAGCTCCAAGCCTGAAAATTATTATTTTGTAATCAGATAAGAAACCTTAAGTTTGTAATAGTATCATGAATCAGCTTATAAGAATATAAAATAGCAGGACAAAACCTTTGGTCTAAAAGAAGGTAAGCACAATTCGTATTTTAAATAAATAGAACTGGCATACCAGGACATACTAGTTTGCCGATACGGTGGTTTTAAGTGCGTGTGGGGTCAGAAAGTTTGGCAAATTATAAAGCGTGTTGTCAGTTGGAGGTTTACTGAACGACTAACACAAAGATTACAATATACAGTACAGTGGTTGAGGGCTTAGAGTTAACTTATGAGCTACGTCATACATGACCTAAGACTAAAGCTAAACTAGTATTACCAAAGCATATTGTATTACCCGTTAGTGGTAGAAATCATATAGGCAGTTGCTCAATGTTAAATACTGGTATTCAGTATATCTGGTTAGACTGGAGCCCATCTCAGCATAGTTGGGCAAAGGTTAGGCAGACGAGTACCTGTGTGCATGATGCCAGCCCCCGCACCAATTGATAGCAACATCAGTAATTCCGAGTAGGAGACATCGGGCTGCTGTTATTGAACCACCAGCTATGGTGGACACGAGCTCAAACATATTGGAAACAGGAGGGCAGTCATATCCTGCAAGAATTTTAGAACCATGAACATTATGTTTTCATGATTCAGGAAGACATTTTAAATATATTTTATATCAAAATCTTATTTAGTTTTTAGGTACCTACAATGATTATTATTTGGTAGTAATTAAGCTTGTGTTTCAAATTGTTTACAGACATTTTAATGTATCCTGTCGGTTTTTGAAGTGGATGAGGAATGACAATTATTTCATAGTTCTCTAAAATCAATGTGGTTGTAAACGATATATCAAATCAATGTGGTTATAGATGATATATCAGAACATAGTGGGTCACTTCAACACATGTTTATGCATTAACATGAGCATGACTGCCATATAAGGCCGTAATGGTCTGATGAGATAATAACTTCTCCATTATTTTAATATTTCAGAACATAATACTACAATTTTGTTTACTATACCTACCAATGCCACACTCCTCGTCTTGAGCGTTAGTCATATAATCGTCATCGACTTCAGTAAATGTCTTCAAATGATCAAGATACAACTCGGAGTGGAACTCTTTCATATCTTTGTGAGTTGCTGGAGCCGACCTCACAACTGTACATAGTTTCAAGATATCGTAAGCCAATATTAAATCATGTACCATGCTAGCCTAGAAAAACAAAACAGTATTTATTTTATTTACAAAAATTTTATTCTAGGAGCTAAATATTATTTTATTAACTTTATTTTGACTTTTATTACCCTTCCGATAACTGCAGGCAATCGATCGCATTCCTCGATCAATTTTTCATCCCAAATGTAGCATGGTTTTCTTTCACTCATTACAATTACTTTTTCTGTGAGATAATTATTTTGCAAGTTACCTAGATAATGTTTGTTTCGGCCGATTTCGAGGACAAAACGGCGCGAAGTGCGCGAACCGTATTGTATATTGTATTACCAAAGAGAGCATAGAGTACAACGTTGAGTCGTTGACATTGACGGCTGTATGGCGATGTCATTGACATTTGACCTTAAAATCAGTGTTGCCAACTTTTTTTTTAGAAGATCGTACCATGGACTAGAAAATATCGTATTTTGCCAACATTTCAAGGAAAAAAATAGTACGTAATTAAATTTCATTATATCAACGTAAATAATTTTCAAATTTTGAATCAATATTTATCATATAAAGAAAACAAAAGTACACAGCAAATTAGTTAGGTTTGCAGAGCACACCAATATAATGCTGGTGTGCGTAAAGTCAACTGGTGTATTACTTCGCCTCACGTCTCACAATAAGTCAGCAAACATGCGTGTGTGTAGCTAATCTTCGCTAAGATTGGCCGCCGTGATTGAAAACGGTTAGGACTATTTTGTAGGCAAAGAATATTAAGCATAAATTTCACGTTGTTGCTAACTGGTCTTGTGGCATAGGTATATAAGCAATGGGCTGGTAAAACAAATTTCGTAGGATCGAATCCCGCCACCGTCATTGACTTTTTGCATTTTTAAAAGCTTTTGATGTAATTTTGTTGAATTTTTATTTTTCTATTTGACTGTTAATAAGAAAAAAATATGGAAGCGAAAATTAAACAATTTGTAATAAGAAATCAACAATATTTATTGCCTAGGTTTTTATTGTAATTACAAATTATAAAGTTTTGTGCATGACAAATATTCTAAGTCGGACAGGAAATAACGTTATTTTTCATATTCAAGAGAGTAATTTAATTATAGTGATATGAATAAACATGTTAGTAAGAAAGATATTAAGATACAGGTATCCTAAATTTTTATCTCACTAACAATAACATCACTCACATAAAACAAATTACCCCTTGATATTTTTATTAATAGCCGATTGGTGCGCCTTTACTATCGGTATGCAACGCGCACACTTGGTAGCATCAGGTTATGTAAAACGTTCAAGTAACCTTCACTGGTATTGCGACCCCCTACTTGCACTAATTCACCAGGACCCATTGATGACATTCATCGCCAAAATCCCAAAGTAAAGCAGCCACTAGACCTGCATGGAAGAATATTTTTTTTATTATAGCGTTCACCATCTTTTCGCCACAATATTTTGCGACCGTCTCTGTCCGACTTAAAACATTTTTCGACGCTAAATATAACAACATTATTGCACCAATTGAAATCCAAATATTTTCTTCCGAAGCGTACCCGGTTTTGTCTGTGAATATCTGACAGTAATATTTTCTTGGCTGGCCTACGACATTTCACACCAGCTGCACGCAAGTGGTTCCGTACAGTTTGTAATTTCACGTCATATTTAGTCGCCGTTCAGCCCCGGATCTTGAAATTTTTCGAGGCGGGGCATAAACTAAAAAATGCCGCCCCCGCCCGTCTATATTTTTATTTTTATCATCATCATTATTTCACCCATCAGACGCCTAATGATGGCCATAGGCCCAGGGGTGGACCGTGAGTTTGTTGGGCCCTGGGCTAATACTACTTGGGGCCTGGCCAAGGGCGTCGCCAGCTTTTGGGCCAGAAGGCCTATCAGCAGGGTGCGATTTGTAAGTTTACTATTTACGGATGCAGCTGAAGTGCATATAATAATAATAATAATCATTTTATTGTCAGGCGACTAAGGCCCATAGATAAAATACACAAAATAATAATTAAAAACAGTAATACACTAATACATATTTTAAACCTTAAGAAACTAAAACTATACACGCAACGTTATCGGCGTCGTGTTTTTCTGCGTGGTGTCGCGTAACCGTCCTCGGAAACGTCGATATACGACACCCTTCGGCCAAAAGTCCTCCTTCATGCAGGTCTGTAGATGGTGGGTTGGAACTCGTACCACGAATGACTTAAAGTTGATGTTGTGGCGCGATTCCAACCTTTCGACCCTCAGAGTCCAGTCATATAGCCACTTCAAAAACGTTAGCACCTCCGTGACCTCGGATTGGTTAGTTTAGGTTTTGAAGAGTTATTTGAAAAGGTTAGGAACTAAATGAAAATTTGGTTCATAAATAGATGCTACTAAATCAATTTAGGGAGACAATTTAATGAGAAAGAGGAACTAAGACTCCAAGAGCGAGCGAAGCGAGCTCGAAAATTTTAACATCCTACTTTGGACAGATTAGAATTATGTCGTCACTTCATACAGGAGTTACTTGGTTGACTTTCAAAGTTAAGATTTAAGAAGAACTTGACTGCATGAGCGAGCGAAGCAAGCTCGAAAATTTTTTGACACCTTGCTTTGGACAGGTTTGAATTGTTTCGATCCTTCATACAGGAATGACTTGGACGACTTTTAGGCAAAGTCTAAAGAAAGTAGTCTAAAAAGCAAGCGAAGCCAGTTCGAAAACTTAACAGTTTACCTACCTTGGACAAGTTAGAATTGATTCGAACTACCGGAGTTACTTAGGTGACTTATGGACAAAGATAAAATTCAAGAGAAATTGGCTGTAAGAGCGAGCGACGCGAGCTCGAAAATTTTACGTCTTTCCTCAGAAGAGAGAGATCTTGCGATCTGAGAATGTCCACATGCACCATTTTTTACAAAAGGTGACTGGAGGCCCTTTATATCCACGGGGCGCTGGGCTGCAGCTCAAAAAGCCCTTATATAGTTCCACCCCTGCATAAGCCTCGCGGATAGAATGCTACAAGGACCTAACTAGCGCTGCTCTTTCTGTGTTTACACTATTTATTTACAAATATACCTACATACATGAACGTGTAGGACATATATTGTAGTTATGAAAGCAAATACCCTGTGCTCTGAAACAAAACGAGTTGGATATATTATTGTATTGTATTTCAAATTGAAATTACAATTTTACTCTTCTAGCTTTTTGTTCTGCAAACAAATCTATGGCCTTGTCATAATTTATTTCATGTGCCATTCGATTTTCTATCGCTAAGATTGCCAGACTTGACAAATGTTCCTGGCTCATAGATGATCGCAAATGACTTTTAATAAGTTCTGTGATGACTTAGGAGCAGTCTCCACAGTAGTGAACAGGGCGTCGGTTCCCGAACTTTGCAGCACATGTGCTTTTCCAAGAACGCATGCCCGGAGAGTACCTGTGTCAGACGGAAAATGAGGGCGCCATGCCGTCTCTTAATGCCTCTTCTTATGTCACTTCTTCGTCAAGGGTCTTATCGCCGTAAAAGTGAAAAAGATGTGCACTGGATTTAGAACCTGGGTTGGCGAACTTCTCATTCCACCACTAGGACCTGGTGGAGCACAGCCCTGTACACCTCGACATCATGGCGTTGGCGGCGCATCAGGTACTTGCTCTGTGTAAGGACTATAACGTCAAGATCTCATGGTGGTGATCCGGCCAAAAAGATCGCCGCCTTGAATGAGACCGTTTGATTTATTCTCACCACCCTGACGGCCATCGCTCTCTGAGTTCATCTCTAAATTACGGTAAGAATTTAGGTCGTCAAGTTGTCCGCCCATACTGGCACTCCATAGGGCGCTATGGACCGTACGATCCCCATATAGAATCTTTTGCAGGAATGGGATCCCCTCAGATTGGGCAGTAGCCACGAGATTAAGTTCGCGGTGCCCATCAACCGGGGTGTCAACTGCTGAAAATGCGGCTATTAGAGACGAGTCCCAGGTACTTCATCGTCGACAAGGATCCCATCTACGACCCCAGAGCTGTCGCCAAGATGGTCACCTGCCGAAACGTTTGCCTTCACCAGCGTGTCATCAGCTTATCAGATGACACAAACACCATGAAGAAGCTAATCGCGAAGCACCCAGTTTTATGTAGATGATATCTCTATCCCTCAGATAGGCCCTGATTATGCGGCAGAAGTTGGTATGGCATAGGTTTGGCATGGTATAGGAGTGCCTCCAATCTTTTTTTTTCTTGAGTTGGAAATCCTGAGTCCTGTGGAGAGTCGAGGAGTCTGACAACTGCTTGGTTGCTCTGCGACGCAGGGGCATCTAAGCGTGTCCGCCAGATCCTCAGTAGCCAGGTGCTTATAGGTGAAATAGGCGGTCTACAGTTTAGCTCTAAAATAGTTTGTCTTCCTTATCTAAATCGATGGGCTAGTATGCATATGGGGTGTCTGCACGACACCAAGAACAGTTTTCCAGTCTTCAACAGAAATCAATGAGTTGTATCGTTACAACTCGAATCATCATTATCGCAACTTTGACCATATATCTGCCAAGCTTGAATTTGCCGCCCCCTAAACTTGCCGCCCGGGGCATGGGCCCCGGCTTGCCCCCCCCCTAGATCCGGGCCTGTCGCCGTTAAACGAGTAGTGAAGAAGAGCTCAGCGATATGCGTTGCAACTATATCACGGTGCCGCGCATTGCCATCTGTGTATGCTATGGATTAGCCTTCGGTCCCGGTCGGCAAGGATCAATGCTTCCCGAATCTGCATATCGATGGACCCACAATTGCACAGTCCTTCTCTGTGAACAATAATAAAATATTATTACAAAAAACAACAATCAATAACATGTGGATTATATAAACATTATTATTAATCTTCTAAACATATTAATAACATTTTGTTACTTACCGATATCTTTAAACGCCTCGCAATTTCACTAATTGAAACGTTTTGCTCACGCAAAATAATAATCTCAGCTCTTAAAAGTGTAGTTAAGTGATTCATAATGATTAACAAATAAAAGCACTGCTCAAAACACGCAGGGTATAATGTCTAAAAACGTAAGCCCGATAGTCAATAACATTATGACGATGAACTTAAACTATTAACGTAGACCTCAAATAAATTCTAACTCAAATATAAACAAGACTTGCCAATATTTAAGCAATGAATTGAACAAACAAATGTAAAACGTTTCATTATAACATACAAAACACCGATGTGTTGGCAGTCGGATTTGAACTTACGGCGCTAGGCGCTGGCGGCGCGCGTAAGATACTGTTTACCGCACGCTCGACCATTGCGCCACGGAGAAGATTGTTAAGTTGGCTAAATTTATGTTGAAGCGTCTGGATTGAATATAGAAACAAATCAATATAACTAAGTATTTTACTCAACGAAAAAATAATATGAGTGACACTGTCTTAATAGCAGTTATCAAAAATAGAAAAATAAAAAGGGTATAGTTTTAATATCAGCATATGAAACCTCCTTCAACATCCTCCCTTTTTGATATCACTGTTACTAATCAGTGCTCATCAGGCCAATCTTCTTTAGAAGTACCAGAAGCCTTGGACCACTTACTGGTTTTGTCAGCATATCTGCACATTGATACTCAGTTGGAGTATATTTCACTTGGACTTCCTTGTTGGTCACCGATTCTCTGGTGTAGAAGTGCCTAAGCGCTATATGCTTGGTTCTTCTGTGCAGTTTAGGATTTTGGGATATCTTTATCGCTGCATCATTGTCCACCAAAAGGCTTGGAGTCCCATTCAGTTGGGAGACTTCTATGATCAGCCTTTTCAACCAGATCATCTCCCTTGCAGTTTCACTGGCCGCTACTAGTTCGGCTTCAGTGCTCGAGATCGCTACGCAGGTCTGGCGCCTGCTGGCCCAGGATATAATTCCACCAGAGTATGTGCAAAGGATACCTGATGTAGAGCGTCCTGTCTGTTTATCTCCTCCATGGTCAGAGCCACTGTAGCATAGTAGTCCTTTATTTCCTTTTCGGTAAATTAGACCCTAATCAACAGTACCCTTGATGTAGCGGAATATACGCTTTACTTTTGTAACATCCTCCCGGCTGGGATTGTCGAGATTGCGCGAAACAACACTGATAGCATAAGACAAGTCCGGTCTAGATCCAGTCATCAGATACATAAGTGCTCCAACTGCTTCTCTGTACGGGAATTTAAGTTCCTCATCGGTTGCTATTGGTTGTGCTGTAGCATCTTTGATAATAGGAGTGCTCACAGATTTATACATTCCAAAGCGTTCTAGCAATTTCTCAGCATAATGCTTCTGCGTAAGCTTGATACCATCCTCATGCTTTAATATCTCCATACCTAAGTAGTATGACGCAGGTTTTACGGTTATTTTGAACCGTTTCTTCAATTCAGCTAAAAATCTTTCTGAATCCTTAGGGTTCGTGGCAGCGATCAAACCGTCGTCCACATACAACGCAAGTATGATCTTGGCACCTTGTTTAACTCTCACAAATAAACAGGGATCATTTTGACATTGCTTAAATCCAATACTGATCAAGTAATCCACGATGCATCTGTTCCAACATCTTGGAGCCTGCTTTAAGCCATACAGGCTTCTCAGAAGTTTACACACTTTGTTTGTTCCGTCACTATAACCTTCCGGTTGGTTCATATAAATATCTTCATCAAGTGAACCATTGAGGAATGCCGTTGCAACATCAAACTGTGTTAGAGCAAGATCTTCATCAACTGCGATTTTTATGATCAGTTTGACTGTAGCTAGCTTTGCCACAGGGCTGAAAGTTTCGTAGAAGTCAACTCCTTCCTTTTGAGTGAATCCTCTAGCCACTGGCCTAGCTTTGAATTTGTCGAGACTTCCATCCGCATTTGTCTTAACTTTATAGATCCATTTACATGAAATTGGTTTTCGACCTTTGGGCAAGTTCACCAAAATCCAGGTCTTAGTTTCAGACAGTGATTTCATCTCGCTTTCCATAGCTTTCAGCCATTTCTCCTTCTGAGAGCTTCTCAATGCTTCTTTGTAAGTCTTGGGTTCAACGAAGGAACTCAAATTTAATACGAAGTCACCGTACCTCGCAGGTGGTCGTAACTGGCTTCTATCTCGAAGGACCCTATCTACACTTTCTTCTTCCTCAGAATCATATGGAGTATCGTAACTTTCCTGTTCCTGATTATCAATCTGAGGCACTTCATCCGTTGAGTCAGAAAAATCTTGGCTTGTCTGGGGCATACAGATAGATGGCTGATTGGCTTCATCTTGCTCATCCTCCCTTGCACCTGACATGTCAATAGGCAGTTGAATGGCTTCGCTAGGCTCATCCTCCCTTGCTCTTGACACTTGACCATTTTCAATGATCGAGGGAAATTTGTACTCATAATTTTCTTCGACGCTTTCATTTGCTTCTGAAGGTGGACGAGAGTGACTCTATTCGTAATCTGTAAGAGGCATTGGCAGCTCGTAGGTGTTTCTTTTAGGTTCAGGTATTGCAGAAGTTGTATCAATCTTAGTTTTCTTAAGTGAAGGTAACTCATTAAACACAACATTTCGAGATCTGATCAGTTTCAATTCCTTTACATTGAAAATTCGATATCCTTCATCACCGTCGTACCCAATAAGAATGCCTTTCTCAGCTTTTCTGCCAATCTTACTTTCTCTCTTTTGTTTGGGCACATGTACATAGCAATCGCTTCCAATGATTTTCAAATGATTTATCTTGGGCTTTTTGCCGTACCAGAGCTCATGCGGTGACCTTTCTTCTATAGGAGTAGATCCCGTTCTGTTTAATATATAAACAGAAGCTTTGGCTATCTCTGCCCATAAACCTTCTGGTATCTTTTCATGAGCGTGCATCAGTGCTCTTGTCATCTCCACGATTGTACGGTTCTCTCTTTCTGAGGATCCGTTTCGTTCTGGAGTGTATGGCATCGTAAATCTTTGTTTTATGCCATATGTTCTCAAAGTGTTACGTACTTGTTCGTTATCGAACTCACCTCCATTATCGCTTAGCAGTTCCATCACGACGTGTCCGGAAGTTTTTGCTTCTGCTAGAAAGTCCTTCATGCTAGCGTGAACTTCAGACTTTTGTCTCAAGAAGTAGATCCATCGATATTTTGAGAAGGAGTCTTTGAACAGAACATAATATCTGAACTTGGAGATCGAGTAAGGGAATGGACCACATACGTCTGTACTGATTAGCTCTCCAGGTCTGTTTGCTCTTGGTCTCTCTCCGAACTTCTGCCTATGGCTCTTGCCGAAGACGCAGCCTTCACAGATATCAGTAGAACTTGAGTCCAGCTTCACTCCAAGCTCTCTTTGTATCAGTTTTGCTACATGTCTCTTGTTCTGATGTCCAAGGCGTTCATGGTAGAGTTGAAGATTCTGTGACGTCGTTAGTTGGTTTATCTCAGGCATCAGTACTTTTACTTTAAGTTTGTACAGACCACCATACTTGTCACGATTCCCGACTAAAATGACTTTGTCATCGTTCTTCACATAACATGACTGAGCAGTTGACTGAAAGATGCTATTCTTTAGCGTATCTTGTGCAGCTAGCACAGAAAATAGATTGCGTTCAATGCTTGGAACGTACCATACGTTTGTTAAGACCAGTAATTCTTTGTGGCCGTATATATCAGCTTCAAGTTGAATAGAGCCTTTTCCTATGGCTTCAATCACCTCTCCATTGGCTGTCATAACTGTATGAGGCTCGTCAAAAACTTCGAAGGTGCGAAATACATCTCTTCTATTAGTGACGTGGCTTGTCGCGCCATTGTCCACATACCACAAGTCTTTATCTGTTTTCTTACTATCGCAGGCTAGAGTTAGGCCTGTCAGCATCCCAATATTTAAGGTTGCTTTGGAGGTTTTGGAGGTCTACCGTCCGCAATCCACTTCTTGCAAGATGTGACTTTGTGAAAGCCTTCTCCACAGTAATTGCATTTCTTCCATTTCTTTTTGCTAATCCCTTGTTTTTCGTAGCGTTTCTCTCCTCTTAACATAAGAAGTCCATTGCTACTTCCGCTTTCTTCTAAATTCTTCTGATCTAAAGACCTCTCAAAAGCACATACTTGTGTCGTCAGGTTTTCTATATTTTTGTCACTCTTATTCATCAACAGCCAGCTCGACTTAAAGTTGAAATATTGCTCAGGAAGTGTATCCAATATTTTACATATCAATAAAATTTCTGGTAGATCATTTCCTTCAATCTCATTGTTCAAGTCATACCAAACAGTCTTGAGAGTCGAAATATGCGTGGCCATATCATGCTACTCGCTTTTCTGGCAGCGGAAGAACCTCATGCAGAGATCGTAACTCCTGTCTTCCTTTGCTCCATCATAAAGCCTATGAAGCTCTTTCCACATCTCACATGACGTTTCACATCGCATTACCTTTTGTAAAGTTTCTTCAGTCATATTCGTAGTAAGAATTAGAAGTGCTTGACTGTCACATTTTTGAAACATATCTATTTCATTCTTAAACTTTTGTAAATCTTCAGTTCTAGTTGTTTGTCCTGGATCTTTCGGCTTAATTAACTTGCCTTCAATTGCTTCTAGCGTACCTGGAGTACTCTTCAGTAGTAATTTCACCTTGTATCTCCATGTTTGCCAGTTAGTGATACCGTCGAGTCGACCAATCTCGATTTTTACGCCGGACGATTGCATATTTGAGAACTCGTTAGTTTTTCACTATTGCAACTAAACAATGTTAATTGTTAACGCTCTGCTACCATGTTGAAGCGTCTGGATTGAATATAGAAACAAATCAATATAACTAAGTATTTTACTCAACGAAAAAATAATATGAGTGACACTGTCTTAATAGCAGTTATCAAAAATAGAAAAATAAAAAGGGTATAGTTTTAATATCAGCATATGAAACCTCCTTCAACAATTTATGCTTCATATTCCATGCAACATCAAGTGACAAGAAATTGCAAGTGTGTGGGTGGACAACGGGTTATTGCAAAGCGCAAACACTAATAAATAGGCGAAGCCAGACAGCCGTTGACTTTACGCACACCAATAACTTTGTTAGGGTGCCCTGCAAACCGAACTAGTTTGCAGTGTGTACATACCTATACATTTCATAATTTAACGGTTACGCTTCGACAGATTAGAATCTGCCGAATAATAATGCGTGTAAGCAATATGTTCAATTGACAATATTTCGACAGTTTACAATCTGACGGGTTTTACAATTTGACGCCGACACATATACTCATAAGCTGTGTATTTCTTTAGAGTGTGAATGAGAGAGATAAAAAAATATTAGATGCACTCATAAAAATACAAATAAAAGTTTAGCTCGTTCAAGTCTTCTACTTGTTTTTTTTTTTATAATATCAACCATTAATTTAATTTGTCATCTATTTTTACTTCGTTACGATGATGGGTATAAGATTTGAAAAGATCGTAATATTGTGCGTACGATTTCGATTACTCGATCGTACATCATACAAGAGCCAAAAAACCGGCCAAGTGCGACTCAGACTCGCGTACGAAGGGTTCCGTACCATTATCTATACATTAGACAAAATGGCAAAAAAATCACGTTTGTTGTATGGGAGCCCCCCTTAAATATTAATTTTATTCTGTTTTTAGTATTTGTTGTTATAGCGGCAATAGAAATACATCATCTGTGAAAATTTCAACTATCTAGCTGTCACGGTTCATGAGATACAGCCTGGTGACAGACAGACGGACAGACAGCGAAGTCTTAGTAATAGGGTTCCGTTTTTACCCTTTGGGTACGGAACCCTAAAAGGTCGTATAAATACGATTTAAATCGTACGGTTGGCAACACTGCTTAAAATCTATGTATGCGACTGAAATACTTTGTTTCTATGGTCATGAATTAATTGTTATATGTAATTAAGTAAGATAAGAGTAGTATGTTTAATGATTTCGACTGAAGGATATGTATCCATGGTCATGAATAAACATTTAAAAAAAAAAAAAAAAAAATGCGCTACTTTGACCGCCTGGAAGTTCTAAAAACCGTAAAACTCTGTAATCCAGGATCGTTTTAGGCACAATAACAATAACACAACCACTCTGTGGAATCTGTCTAAAGTGTAAATATGGCTCACTTGGATACTTGGATGGACTATCGCCTCGATGTGGGCACATCGGCACGAATATATAAAAACTTGTTCCAGTCAGCCAGAAGTAAGGCCTCTGGCCCTTTAGAATACACAGCTGATTAGTCGAAGACTTACATGCTCGAAAGTTAAAATACGCACTGGATGTGGAAGAAAAGTGGTTGCCCTTTCATGTAGCATTGAAGAAGCACGAAATGAGCTTTATTTATTGAGAGGGGTGTATGAGAATGTACTCTTTCAAAGACAAATGATGCTTTTCAAACTGCTAGTCTATGGCTAAAATTTAAATTCATTGGTTAAAATATACTTGGGTGACCAATCACAAGAAAGCAGCTTATGAAAAACAAGCGTCCATTTTCTACAGGAATCGCAATATCAGTCTTGACATTTTCGAAGAAACTGAATGAATTACTAATATTTTTTTCTAAAATACGCGTTACAGTAGTTAATATCTTGCGTTTTATATTTAAAGAAATTCGAAAAACTGTAAGATAATGGAAAATACGTGACATCAGACAAATCACATGATAAGTTCTTGCGATCCTAATAAGACAAGGTCTGTTACAAAATATTGGTAACTCGAGCCAGTCTGGTTTTGTTTGTGTCTAGTTTAACCACTTCTTCGATGGTGTTTTGTGATTTTATAACAGTGATTATCAAGTTCAAGTGGAAATGGTTCGAGGTTAGTATCGTTTATTTACATAACTATACCTAAAATTGTCATGAAGTCCATGTTATGTTTGAAGCATCCTTTGTTCGCGGTACCCTCTTCAGTGTTCCATCTTTTACTGCACGCGTTTACAAACACATTTATTTCCAAAAATATGCATATGATAGTGTGTACCAGTACCAGCCAATACGCATTTTTTCAAGTGTTTCAGTAGTTTATCATAGAAACTCCTCTGATGGCAAATTCTGGACGCTAACCTTAAATATTTTTGAAACATATGTCTATAAGCTAACCTAATTAATAGGGGACCGTAAATCAAGATTTATTCATCGTAAATATTTTCCCATAACTATTTATGATTCCAATAAATTATAATTTTTTTAAATATTTTCATAGATGCTATGAATTCTTCAAATTATAGGGTCATGAAATAGGTCATGTGATTCAACTAACCACCAGGGAAGATTAAAAAAAAATACTGCTGGTAATAATAGTTTATGAAGTAAAGTGTATCATGTATGTTCAAAAATACTAAGATATAATTCCCATAATTCCATAACTTCAGTCTAAATTCTTTGATGAGTTGGCAAAGATAAGGTGCCACATGCTGCCCATGGTCTACGCATCATGCCCGGACCACATACATACATATTTCTATTGCCTCTGCCCTAAGATCGCTTCTAACATTATGTTAGACTTCTTCTAATTTTTTTTTTTAAATTGAATTAGCATGGTCATGATTCCCATTGGACTTTGAACCTTCTGCTTGCACTTGATTCATGTGACGTCACTTTTTTTTCATGAACTATTGTATTACAGGCAGTACAGCAGGAATAAATTCAATAATTTGAGGTTCATTTATTTATTTGACTTGTCTAGATATAATTCTGATAATTTATTTATTTATCTATAATTTTTAAATTAATATTATTCATAAAATCTAAAATCTTCCCTAAAAATAAAATACATAAAATTATTCAAAAACATACAATGTCGTTCCTGTTCGAATTATTATTGTACAGAAATGGTATTAAAATATTAATAAACAATTTAAAATAAAATATCAAACAGGTTGTAATGATTTGATTAAGTTCTGATTGTAACATGTAAGGCATGTTCTCACCTATGCTTTGGAAAATATTTTGGTACCTATATTATAAAGGCATACAATTAACAACCACCAGATTTAGCAAAATGCAACGGCAAAAAAATCACTTTTGATTGCCAAAATCGGTAAATGATCACCAAAATTATTCCCCATTTTATCATTAAATTAGAACCAAAAATTTATTTTTTTAGTTAATGACCACCAGTAATTGAACTGTTATGCTCTTGCATCCGAGTCGAGGGAGACCCGGATGACGGAGCTCCTACTTCTGAATGGTTTATAAAAAAATAACCACGAAGGGTATGGTATGGTATGGTGGTAATCTATCTGTGTCGGGGTGTCCCAAGTCGGCCTAGGCAAAACTAGTTTGTCATCTACCACCTCATTAAAATTCGGTGCTCAATTCACAAAATTTGGTGATCAATTGATATTTTAGGTGATAGATGTTTTATTTTTGGTGGTCATTATATTTCCCCCTATTATAAATCCTGGTTTTTTCGATATGCATTTTTGTAGTCTTAACAAAAAAATCTTAGGCGTTTATTTAAAATATACATAATATTTTAAATAAACGCCTAAGATTTTTTTTATAACTTACTAATTATAACTCATACTTTGTACATGCTTACAATTTCTTTTTAAGCATGTACAAATACATGCTTAAAATGTCTCACATGCTGTATGAAAATGTAAATATTGCATACTACTCCTATTATTTAGATAACTCCTGCATGATTTTTTATGTATTAGTATAATTATCTGTAGATATATAGAATTCATAGAGAAAAAACAAAAAAAAAAAAACAGAAAAACATGGAAATACAGTGTGAATTTTTCAAATGGGTGTGGATGGCCAAATCCGAAACTTCCTCATAGTTTCGGATTAAGCCATCCATTGCCAATTAAAAATTTACCCTTGTCTTACAAAAACATATACTTAGTTGATAGTACGGTTTCCAGCCAGTAGCTTGATGGCAGCTCAGGAGGGTGTGAAGACTCCCCACCGCATTGAACTATGCGAGGAGAAGCCTGTCAGACCTACGCGCAACTATAGAAAGCGCAGGTAACTGAGGCACCTATTTATTTAATATCTTTAATTTTCGCACTCTCACAATTTCATTATTAAGTCTATATTAATATTCAGTTGCACCTGCTCAAAACTAACCCCAAAGCGATATTGGATGGACTGGGGATATGTTCTTAAGAAGTTAAACTGTAGCATACTAAACAATGCATTCATGGAAAATTTAACGTTTATTCATATTTTAATGTTCTGCTATCTGTAAAAAGCTTCATTTTTATGGGATCCTCTTACATATCTGTGGTTGTGGTCATTTGAAAACTAGCTCACATTATCTACAATTCTACAGTAACATTTTATTTATAGGATTATAGCAGCTGTACAGCCAAAGACTGAGAATGCAGAACTAAATTCCGAACCTCCTTTGAAAAAGATTGAATTGAGGTCTAAGCCACTGAAAACTAGCAACGGTATAACAAATAATAATATGACGAACGGACATACGTTGAGGTCGAGAGGGGCGCGTGCCGCCGCCCGCGCCGCAGAAAGCCACAAGCTTACCGAGTACTTCAAGGAAGAGCTCAAAAGTCCCAAAGTCGAGCCTCCACCTTCACCACCACCTATTGAGAAAACAATCCAAAAAATAGATAAAGTAGTGAATGGTGACACTAACCACAAATTAACAGAATACTTCCCAGTAAGACGAAGTGTTAGGAAGACTTCCAAATGTGTGATGGCGGAGAAGATGCGTGACTTGGAGCGGGCTGTGAGAGAACAGAGGGAAGATGGTCTACAGGTAATTTATTTGTTTACAATTATATCTATTATGTCGAAAAACTCGCCATCAATAACAACAAAGTCTAAACTTGGCGGGAACCCGAAACAGTCTACTCATGAGCAATAAGATAAAACGATAGATAAGCCACGGCTTTTGAATTAACTAATTGAAGGCAAAGTCGTATTCACATTTGTGTCACAACACACATACTCATAATACCACTCTGACTATAAGTCCCTATGGACTTAATGGTTACCATTACAACTTCACCTACGCAACTAGAGAAGTAGGTATGTACTTACATTATAATTATGTTTACCGTCATTCCCCTCGCTAGATAAACTGAGAGTTACTTAGTATATGCCACTTCAATAAATTATGTAAACAACATACTTATGTTATGTAGAATCGCGTTGAAATATTTACCAGTGCTTGGCTTTCATTGCCGAATCAGTATTTGTCCATTAACTTTAGTAATGACTTCCTGCAAATGTTAAACTGTTCACGAGAAAAACAATACGAACAAATGATTATTGGTTGCAATTATCTGAACGAATGTACGTACTTGCTATTACATTTGGCCATTATCTGTAATTGCTTATAACAGACAATTTAATGCGTCATTGGAAAAAAGCTGTACTTATAGTTAAAATTAAAAAAGTATTTGATGACGCGTTATTCATGCATATTGTGCTGTCATTCGACCAAAGCATCGAGATTATTGATAACTCTGAAGTAATTGGAGTATCAATGGAGTCAAAAAAATTACAAAAATTTACAGCGACATAAAAACTAATACATACAGTAAAGAAGATCGAATTAAAATAGACTGACACCATGTGTCAGGACTTTCAAATCATCAATCAGAAACGCGGAAACTAAACGCTTACTTAGCACTTAAGGCCCTTCTTACCCTAAAGGGGAATGACAATTTTAGGCCCACAGTTGCACATGGAATTGGTTTCCATAAAAAAATATGTCCATATTTTTCCCATGTGTTCCACGTCTTCATTAGTCTGTGCAAGTCAGCAACATTTTTTCGAAAATAATAAATATTGAAACGACTAAATTAGTGAAACTAGAACAAAACTTAATTTTTAAATGTTGCCTTTGCAAAAAAATGTTGACAGGTAATTATTAATCGGAATAATCAGTCATATTTTTTTCGCCGTTCATTGTCTGCCAAGCAAACTTAATTGTATACATTATGAATCACAGAAATCCCCTTTCGTAATTATTATTAATTCTAGATTTGAAGAAGCTAATGATAAATTAATCGCTCTATCGATTTTTTTGCACTTTTTATGGCAACACAAAGTCTAACTTGTCAGCTACCGGAAAACGTTAATGTCAAAATCATTGCTTGTTTGCGACTCCATTGCGGCGACTTGTGTTTATTTATTGCGGTTTAAATTGACTACTTTTGCCCATGAATACTACTGACTCCGACGATTCTCCCATACCTGACGACCACGGCCTGATTAATTATGCTCGTTAATAAATTCAAATAATGTATTATGTGATATTTAACATAACCAGTACCTGCAAATCTAAGAACCTTAAATAACTTTAAAATGCAAAGTTATTTGTAAGTTATTTATTTTACTAATTAATTAATGGAATTGTCCCCTATTATTATCATTAATCTTCATATGTGTGCACAGTGGGCCTAAATTACTATGGCGACTTGGCATTCCCCTTTAGCAACTCTATTTGTGGTGGTTCAAACTTCGTTTGAAAAACTGTTAGAATAAAGTTCTAATCAGCCTGCACTACAAAGCGGTTGTTACGTCAGTCACTGCGGCCGAATAGTGCGAAATGAGTGGTTTTTTGCGATTTACAAAAAATCTATTGATTGGACTAAAAAAATAAAACACATAAGACCTGCTTTATAGTTAGTTCAGTTAGTATGCAAAGTTTCATGATCTAATTTGAAGAACTTTTTGAATACCAGCGGTTCGATTTGGAGGTAACTTTGGATTTTTTTTCTATCGAGAAAAGTTTATGGAATCGTGTTTTCGTCACACATAGGACTTAGCATTAATCCTCAACTTTACCATACATTTATTTCAAAATTAATACTGCAGTACTTTAGGCGTAACGGAGGATCATGCTAAGCCATTTGAGGGATATATAGCACTTAACAGGCAGATAACTTACTTCCTCGGACAAGTACAGGTTAAAGGAAAGATAAGCCGACTTATCAGTGCAACGCCAAGGCCAACCGTTAAAACTATCTGCCAACAGGTTATTGTTTACAGAGATTAACGTTGCGACGAGAATATTCTATTAGTTATACAAGATAATAGATTTCGTAATCTTCATAATGTTTTATAAAACTACGTAAGAAATGACACTGGATTGCAAAAATATTGCATCTACCTCATCCATTGTTTTCTTTAGCTTTCAATGAACTTTTTCTAGGTTCACGTTTCTGGTTGACTGACGACCCCTATTACTAAACTTGCAAAAACCGTTACCGGTAACCGTTGGTCACGCGGCACGCCTGTTATTCCCGAACCGAATGGGCAGTTAAGTGCCCATTATCATTATTAATTACCATGTACTCAGACATGCTAAAACTTTCGAGATTGATTAAACCTGTGATTACCTGTGAACCTGAACTTATTTTATTTTTCACATGTCGCGAAATTTCAATCATAGTCCCACTGTCGGGCGTCAACAGCAATACCCCTCTCTCACCGCGTAGCTAGCCCAAGCACCATCTCATTTTACCGATTTTGTGCTCTCACGTTTATTAACTCTTCGTATCGGCCGGAACGTAGATCTACGAGAGACACAATGGCTTTTTAATATTGTGTCAATAATTACGGCATACGATGGCTTGATCAGAACTAGTAATGAGAGCTAAATCGATCAAAACCTTGTTCCATTCCATAAATAGCATGTCTTCTCACACTCTCAAAATATTCTGGTATCTGTCACTATTATCATCACAATTTCTTTGCTGCAGGTAGCATATTTCGACGGAAAGGGGCGAGGGGTCATAGCGACCCGTCCATTCGGTCGTGGACAGTTCGTGGTGGAATACTCCGGGGAACTGGTGGGTGTGGCGGAGGCACGGGAGAGGGAGCACAAGTACGCGCAGGACCCCGAGGCGGGCTGCTATATGTACTACTTCAGACACGGAGATCAGCAATATTGGTGAGTTTGATACACTTCTTCTCGTTTCAGAATATGACGACAGAATTATCGGATCCAAATACAAGTGATTTAAGGCGCTGTACTTAGTCAAAATAGGCTTCACAAAACAGTTTTTAAGCCATTTTAGAGCAGCTAAAAAAATATATATTATTATTAATCTTGATCATATTTATGGGTGGACCATTGTGTTCAAAACATGTTTTCGGTAAATATTCTCGATAAGAAAAAACCATAAACTAACCATTTAAATTGAAATTGTAGCAATTGTAACTGTATTATTTATAAACAATTCTTGATAATATTAATACCAGTGATGTAATATATAATAATAAAGGGAACTGTTGTTTTATTTATTCTTTTTATTTATCACTTTTGTTTATTTCAATATTTATTCATTATTTTCTTCTAAAACCTGGCCGCCCAGTAATAGTGACGTCTCATTTACTCCCATACAAAGACAGTGTGCGCGATTTTGCTGTTCACAGCGCCTTAATGTTAAGATGTTACACTTTTAAAATAGTGTCAGGTGCAACAATTGCAACGTCACACTTCGCCCTAATGATATGTGTGTGTTGGCAAGCTTCGCTCTATGCTCTCCTGACATCTTGTCTAGCATAATGTCTTTCAGAACAGTTGTTATATAGATGTGTTTATTTAACTTAATGTTAAGTCGTGGTTTTGGCCGCGTAGTGCGCGACGGAGCATAAGAGATTGGCTTACAAAAACATGCAGTCTAAAACTTATCTACTTTTATTCTTTTAGTATCGACGCAACGGCAGAATCCGGCCGGCTAGGTCGTCTTGTCAACCACTCCCGCAACGGTAACCTGTCAACAAAAGCGTTGTGGGTCGACGGGCCGCGGTTGGTGTTGCTCGCGGCCCACGACATCGCGCCCGGAGACGAGCTCACCTACGACTACGGCGACCGCTCCAAAGAGTCCCTACAGCATCATCCCTGGCTCGCGCTTTGACCTGGGTGAGCTTATTGTTTTTATTTTAGAGATGACTAGCGGACGTCACGCGGTTTCACCCGTAGTTCCCGTTCCCGTGGGAGTACGGGGATAAAATGTAGCCTATGTTACTCGCTGATAATGTAGCCTCTTTATAATATTAGTATAGTTGGTAGTGGAAAAAGAAGAGTGTAATATGATTAGGTTAGGTCCCCAGGGTGTGCAGGGTCTGCTCCGCAAGGACGAATAATCTATGACGTATCATTAAACACGGTCTTAGCCAGTGCTAGAATTAATGTTCAAAATACTGCTGACAACGAAAACAACATTTCGTCCATGTCTGCTGATCTGCGAAATCCGAAACCAGGGCGGATCATTTATTTTTTGGGCTCTCCCAAATCATAATTCTTGGACTTACTTGATGTATCTACACAACTCGAGCTGATCCTGTTTTCCGATTCACGGTCACCACCAGAATCGTCACTGCCAACGTAAATCGATCTATAATGGCCAAATTATTTCGGCTTCCACTCACAAATTTGGAAAGATTTAGTTTGGCTCCAGATTAGTCCACACAATCTGATAACAGATTTCATCCTTCTCATAGACATTTGTTGTTCATCATGATTTACTATCTTTCTTTTTATGGTTTCTTAATATAATATCTATTTACCAATTGGTTAATACCTGATTTCGGCAATGACTGGCTCAATGTGAATTGATACTATGTGTGTGTTTGTTACCACATGTCTTGGAAGCGGCCCATGCATGCCATGATGCTATATGAAAAAGGGAGCAAGGTATGCAAAGTTTAAGGGCCGGCCTTAGACAAAGATTATGGTGCTGGTTTTTTTGTAAAGACAAAAACTATCCTTACTCAAACAACTTAAAGATTGTTTTTGCCAAGTGCCATGGTGTACCACAGAATTAAGTCGATTACTAGGGTTTTTTTGGATTGTCAGTCAAAATTATTGTCATATACCATAGATAAGCGGCGGCCTTTAAACATAGTAGAAAATACTAAAATATCACAATGATAAAAAAAAATTAAAACTTAAAATTGCATCTTTTCCAGGTATGGTCATCATAAATCTCATTGGACTACTAAGAATAATTTATTAATTTAGTCTTAGTTACTATGAAGTTTGTTTATTATAAAGATTTATGTTAATTGGACATTCATGTGTTTAGTAATGAGACAAGCGGCCTAACACTTTCGGATAATGACGGAGTGGTCGGTTCACGATATAAACTGCCTTAAACCACTCGTGGTTATGTGACTAAGATACGGAAATAAATAAATACAACTATGTAAGGAGGTTGCGTCAAAGCAGTTGCAGTTATGTCTTAGTTCGAATAATTAGTGAACGAATTAGTCATTTTCAAGACGACTGAAGAAAATACAAAGATTATATTATGAGATACGAAATGAACTGATTAAAAATGTAGAAAGCAATATGTTTTTGCTTAGTAAGTCGAGGATGGAAAAGACAAAAGATAACTACTCTAAACCAACTGTTTTGACGATCTCTACTTGTCCAAAAAGATCTTAGAAGGTTTGTAAGGACGTTGAGTTTCTTTCTGTACGTTATCTTTTTGTAATAGACAATAGTATTGAACTGTGTATCAGTATTTCATGTTTGTTTTGTGACGGGAGTAATCTCAGGTCCATACACAGTGTTTACTGCTTAGTTTTTATTTGTGGGTTAATTAAATTAGTTAAATGTATTGACAAATATTCGGTTACCCAAAATAAGGATTATGGTGACTTAGAAAGTGATTTCGATGATGAGAACGAAACTTGGAAAAAATATGAACAATATTCAGTGGGGCCGATGACATCAAAACTTGGCAATTAATATTTTATGCTGGTTTTACTTTTAAAATAAGTTAAACACAAAGATTATGTCATAATTTGATTTAAGGAAACAAACAAAACACAAAATATTTTATAAATGTATATATTTATTCACATTGATTCGTTTTATCCCTCACTACAATCAGTTGATTCTTCATCGCTGTCTTCAGTGTATGTCACCTCATCGGTTGATGAAGCCGCAGATGTATTTAAATCTGGACAGTCCAGTAATTGGATTGTATCTGGATCAAAACTTGATTTCCGCTTTATCGGTTGATGCATACTTGAAATGAGAGGATCCGATGATATCAAAAGTCGATATAAAATATCAGCATTGGTTTTTTCGCGAGAAGTTTTCCGTGAAAATCTCTCTCTGTACCTTTTAAACATTTTGTTATTTGCTTCTTGCGCTTCTTCACTCAGTTGTCCTTTAGGCAGTAATGCATTTTCTATAATAAAAGGCCCATGGATCAGTACCTTATGTATCGTAGGAGGCATTGAGTACCAGGAGTATTTTTCAACAAATAGGTATGCTGTTTCCAAAGCATAAGCTTTGAATCGGTTTACGTTTATATCAAACCCACTAGCTATGGCTTTTAAAATTGTGCGAAATCTTTTTATAATATCAATATCAATCCCTGTTATTCTGGCAGATGTATCAGCATTCTCGAAAAACGCCTTGCGGTGTTCCCATCGTTACTACTCCCGTAACCTGGTTTCGGTTTGTCTATAATCAGGCCAAGTTCACTCTTAAATTCCTCACATATTCTCTTTTTGTTGGCATCAACAATTTTTTGATTTTCTTTTCCTCGAGCTTGCCAGGTTTTTATTGGTAATTTGTAGGCTACTTTCAGAAGACATTCGAAGAATCTAATCCATGCATGGAGCGTTGACATTCCAAATTGTAGTCTAGATTAGTCTACTGTAGCTTCCACACATTTCGAAATATTGTTAAACTTTTTTGATGTTAATCCGCAGAGATAACATTTCATTGTTGAACTGGTATCAGTCAATGCATTGCAGATTTTCCCGTCAACCATTGTGAACAAAAGTTTGTGACGTATTACAATACTGCGACCATTTATTTCGTATGCAGTTTGTATCAAGTTAAGAATTTGTGTATTAATATGGTCATGTTCTTTTTTAGCGAGTTCAGTGGTCTCATGAGCAAATTGAAATTTAATCGGGCGACAATATCTTGTGGACGAAGGCCTCGGGTTACTCCAATACACAACTTGTACTTTTACTGGGCCCTCGGGATCGCCAGATATAAGTCTCAGAGGTACAACTGATGACAAAAAAATGCTTGCATCACTGGCTACCCCACTTGCAAATGTTTGCTTATATTCGGAATGCCCAGATGAACCATCAAATCCCCATTTATAAATTAATAATAATTCAAAAACATCGTTTTGATCTTCGAAAACAATCTTTTGAGATTGCATAAGGCGAGAGGCTGTGTGATCTAGAAGTGCTTGAAGATTTATTTCAGCTGAAAGATCAGTAATTGATATAAATTGTCTGTCAGGGTAACAATTCTTTTTAGCCTTTTGAATAATTTTATACGAAGGAAATCGCGCCTTGTCTTTATTTCTAAATATGTTGTACTGATGCCTCGTCACTTGAGCGTCTATAAATGTACTTAAAGCTTCTTCTGCTGAAAGCTGGGTTATTTGTCGATCAGTGCTTTTTTATAAGCTGCTTTGTAACGAGTGGCACGTTTGGGTGATATTTGGGTAACTTCTTTGACTATTGTTGCCGCATCAGTTGCCCCTGAAGACCTTAAACTCATTTGTGCTGCATAGCACAATTCTGCAGTATTACGTGTAGACCTTAAGTCTTGAGTTTTTAGTCTCTTAGTCCTCTCTGAAGCGGCTTTGAAGTCAATATTGGGTCTTCCCTTTTTTTTTGGAAATTTCTGTGTCGATACATTCCTCATAATTCCGAAAATTTATTGACTTTTCTAGCCAAGCAGTGTTTTTATCTAAAAATCGATGCTTCATCCTTTGAGAACTTGACCATCTCTTCTTAAAATCAGAAACGAAGTACGAAATTTTGTTGTGTAATTCAGCTAATTTCAATTTAGGACACCTTGTTCGCTTTTCTAAGTATTTTGTTAAAAATAACACTTTTTCTTCTAATTTAGAATGGCCAGACTCATTCATTTTCTCATATAAAAACTTTCTGGACAAGAATATATCAGTACTACCCGAACCTAAAACAAAAGAAAAATAAAAATGTATTTTCTTTAATTTTACAAAAAAAATACCATATATTATAGGTTCGGTTTTGAGCTTTTAATTAAAAAAGGTGCAAATTGGTGCAAGATTTCTTTTTTTAGATTTGAAGAATATACTTTTATACATAATATAAAACTATAAAATAAACACCTATGGCTACCTAGTGTAACTAAAACTCTATGGGTTTAAAAAGATAATTTAAAAAAAAATATGAACTCGCTTCCCATTTTATTCAGATGTTTTTACTAACTTACACTCCACAAAATATATGTTTTATGCTAAAATAAGACCACTTACCTCCTGCCAATGATGCCATATCAGCGGGTTTTGATGAACACTTCGATATTTAATTACAATTATATAACGAAAGCAACAGTTTAAAAACACAGTTCTCGGCACTAACAAACAATCCGTACGAAGTTCAAGTTTCGACTGTTCACTGTTACGTCCCCTCGCGCCACACGGGTTGACAAAAACCGGTTTCAGGTAGGCCGGTTACCCATCTAACGATAACGAATAATGTAACAACAATGTGATGCATTTAGACTTTATGAGTTTCTGCCATGTTTTTATATGATCGGCCCCACAGTGGGCGTAAGGTTTTGGATATTGAGGCTTCGAATCAACAAGATAAATCCACAATATTCGGTTAATGGCGTATTTTAGATTTAAAAAATGTAGAATAATGTCAGTAATGAAAAAGGATTGACATATTTATTGATTGTTCAAGAGGCCAACTTTACAAAGTTGAGTTCAACTAAACTATGTATTATTTTTTAATAGACATTTACGTTTTACGCCCACTAAATATGAATGATCTTTCAACTAGGTATCTTAAAACAGGGATATATTGTTAAACCAAATTGTTCGAATTTTATAAGAGCTATTTTGGGTAGACTTTCGGTCCATTCAAAAAGATATCAAGTAGATAGTTCAATTGTTAGTAGAATGTTGCAGAGTGCCTCAAGTACTTGCTAATCGGAAGCAACGATAGACACAGTTGGGTCACGTATTTAATCGACGGCGGCTTGAAAGAAGTGACAAGCTTGGGTCAGGAAACAGCAAAGTCTGGAAACATCAGTAAATTATTTTCCAGACTGCCGGTTGGCCATGACCTGAACATCAATTCTATTTATTTTCTAGGTAATTTAAATAGCTTTGGTACTGTCAGTTCCTAGCTGTCGATCTCCTCAGTCACGTCGATTACCTAAAATTAAACTTGATGAAAGATGCCTATAAGGTACAAAATTGACCAAGACATGACGATGGTTTGCAGACTGCTGCAATATCAAAGACCAGCCACGATACAAACTCGGTCGCGACACAAACTCGAATAGTTTTCGTATTTATAATTAGTTTTAATTTGTTCTAAGATAAGTTAATATTTTCAGAAAGACGGTGAGGTTGTAAGAGTTGCTCATTGTATGTTGAAAGGTATATTTTAAAAATAGTGAGTCCTATAGTCCAAATATTACATTGCTTCATGTTATTTAAATTCTTCATTAAATTTTTAATACAATATCATTCGAAGTTCGTGCCGTAATCATTCGTAAAGCGATACTGCGATTGCCCACCGAAGTGATAAATTAGGCTACCATCCATTGTGACATCACAGAACATCATTATAGCAATAATACATTATATAAATTAGAATATTAGGCGCCGTTGACTTTGTAAGTGACGAACACTCCAGGCATAATAGAGAACAATTATTTTTTAATATTAGATTTTTCAGAACTGAATCGGTTTCGGTAATAAGTGATCGTAGAATAATACACCAAACAATTCATATAAATAATTTTATAAATCGATCGAGGAATTCGAGTTCACTCTTGAATAAAAGGAAATGAAGAAGAGTCGCGTATTTAGTTACATCGGATGATACGCTTAATTAGATCGTTAGTCCAAACAATAAGTGGCACGAATAATATTTGCCAAACTATATTGGTGGGCATACTAAATTAGGTACCTAGACTGCAATTGATAACGCGCGAGGCGTTGTATGTTATAGGCATATTGTGATAGTTGCGATCCTCACGGAACGGTCGGTAGCAAGCGGGAGCTCGCACAATGGGGAAGGCTGGTTGTAGATGGCGCGTCCATAGCTTAGTCCCAATCTGACCAATGAGGTCAAACTATTTTGAAATATAAAATGACTTTGACAGATTTTCAACCAAGAGGTACAAGCGATGCTAGCGCCATTAGTTCCACAGTTGCCATCCCCATTTATACTAACCGCATCCGGTGCCACTATCACACACATTGACACGTATACTAGTAAAATACATGACAACGCTCGTGAGTTGCAAAATCTTGCAAGTAAGTAATAATAAAAAAGTGTGAACTTATTTTTACTATTGGAGCAATGGAAAACCTTACAGTTTCTTTTACGAAATGTCTACTAGCGAGACTCGTATAAGTGATTATAAGCGTATGTGTGATAGAGACTATCCTTGATAGTAAGTAGATACGGGAGATGGAGGTGTTCTCTTTTTGAAGTGGAGCATGCGCCCGAGACGCGCCCTACCTCGGTGCAAGCGCCTTATCGACGAACCTGTGTCGGGAACGCATTTTTGATACATGTCAGAAGTAGTACGGAATTTTGTAATACTAAGAAATTTTTATATGTATCGTAGTGTATAATGATTGTAAGTTATGCAGCTGGTGAGTAGCAGTGGTCACCGAGAGTAATATTACATTATTATTGTTAATGATAATAATTATAGTTGAGGTTAGCCGGTCCTTGTATCTTTGTAATTCTGCTTCGTTTATTAGTTTGAGCCTTTCAGAAATTGTATGTGTTATGTTTTATACTATGAAATTATTATAAATTAATGTGTAGCAAATTAATGTTAATCGGCTGGCGAACCTATTAAGAATAATGTTATTGTACCGATCGTGCACTTCATTTTTTCTACTTAACATTAGCCAATGTAGCTGGATCCAATCTATAGTGAAACGCGTATTTATCGCGCGAACACACACTACTTACAATATTATACGCTTGTCGCATTATGATGCCAAATATTTGTATACAGTTGTGAATGTAGCCATGCCATCTTAAGCCTTAACTAAAGATCCAGCAACATTACTACTGTATAACATTAGTATTGCTTTGTAGTTCCTACTTCCTCTAACACAACGTGTGACTTCCTAACCTACCCTACCTACTATCTCTATTGTTATCTACGTCGCTGCTACAAAGCCTTATATTTTATTACTATCTACGGTCAAATTAGTGATACTTATGTAAAAACTCGTTAGTTGCATACCTCCTTAATCAAACTTCTTTACAAATATAGGTTAAATAAATCATTAAATTAATTGAATAGATTAATATATTTATATTAAGTGCATTTTGTTTAATTGAAATGATAATTTGCGCCGCGATTTTAATCAGTTTGCTCTACAGATTTTTGTGTTTCGTTGTTAACGTGTTGCAGAAGCAACTGTGATATCGAATAGCTGTCATCTTAGCTAAATAAATGGAATAAAGGTTCAGATTGATAGTAGCTAATGTTTTTTGACAAAACTTGTAAATAATCGGTGACAAGCTATCCTATCAAAGAATCTGTCGATTAAACTAGATTACAGCGGGATTTTAGTATGATATTATTATTTTTATTAGAATCCTTTTTTTATTATTGTGCCGAGTCAAAATGCTTCAGCGATTATAGTTCCATTCAAAATGTATAACTGGATTATTTATTCCCGAATATTTGAAGCGAAGCAATCTGAGATCAATGACGAAACTAAACCAGAGAACCAAAACCAACATATTTGCGCTCATGTGATTATGCACAGACTAGCGATCGTAGCAGGTATAACGGACAATCAAAGAGAGTGAATGGACACATTTGAAAATTTTCTAATTTTCTTCAATGTCCCTCTTCGTCTTTTTACATTATCACAATATCATCTGCCTCTGAAAACGCTGATCGAATTTAGTGGTTTGAGTTATTGAGGAAAGGCGCAAAAAAAGCGCGCAAGTTTGCTGAGCTTCAAATGTGGACTTTTTGTTGTAAATAAATGATCTAGAACCAAGTGTCTTTTGCACCAATGTCTGCGACATGGCAAGTAATTGTGTTTAGCGCTTATATTGTTTATGAATAACTTAATATAATTCCTAGGTTGATAAGCGATTATTTATAATTGTAAATCATTGAAGATATTGTTAGACATTCTCCACTGCTTATGTAACTGATGTCTAGTTTGACTACATAATATAGATGTTATCTTGCAAAATGTGCTTTATACAGCGTTCTAAAGTTCTAACTTCGCTGTAAGGTACGTTTTCGCAAGAAGTCATAAACTAATCGTTTTTAAAACCTAAGTAACACTTGTGCAGTGGAACATCGATTTAAATTTCAAGTTGAATTTTATTCTCTTCATATTACACAATGATGCCTCTAATATACACAAATAGTGAACGAATAAAGTTTTTGAATACAAAGAATATATTTTTGTATATCCAAAGTTACTTTTCCGAAACAGTTTTTACAGAACACTTTTTATGTTCCTTGTGAAATATGAAGCGATGGGATTGCAAAAGATTGGAACTATGATTTATAACAGTATTGTTAAAGGCTATTTTCCTAAGTAGCGGTGTTATGAGACTTAATAATTTATTTTAAATGCGGGCCGCCACACTGCCCTAATAATAATCAGTAGTGATTGAGAATTGGGTGAAATATAAAAAATGAACTTTAACTGTGTTTTAATTATTTATTACACTGATAAAAAACGCTAATTAACCTAATTAATTTATATTAGAAATGCCTTGCCGTCATTTCCTCAATAGACAAAATAAAACATACATTAGATATTATTATCAATCTATGAGTTAAATAATAATTAATTTAAATAGATTCTGACTGATATTAAGCGACGGTCACATTGTGATGCATTTTGAGATAGTAGAGCTGCGCTTGCGACTCTAGTTCCTGCAGAGACTTCACCACTGGCGCCATCTGGCTCACGTGATCCTGAAAATGAATCGTTACCATAAAATTCCAGAAAATGTTTCCTGTTTTTTAACTTTATTTCAATTGGCAAAAGGTCGATGTCTATTTAGCTGTAACAACGGCGTTGTGCTTAGCCAGGTCTTGCCAGACATTTTCTTTTTACCCCATACAACCTTCTCCGTCATGAAGGATCCTAGGCTATAGTTGGTAACTTAGCAAATAAGGAATCCTACCTGATATCCAGAACCAGCTTGCCTTTTCTTCTGTCCGTACACGACCTTGCCGTCAAACTCGTTAGCGGGCACTACCATGTCGTTGGCGACCTGCTGGATCGTGATGGTCAGGTGGTCCTCGATGTCAGCAAGATACTGGAAAGTGAAGAATGGCATATCTAAGCATGATCCACTCGTTTCTTCGCTAAAGTTATCAAGGCTAGAAAGCCGTTTAAGCTTAGAGGCCAAGAAAGCCCAGAGCTCTTTTATGTATGAATAAGTTAATAAAAAAAGTGAGCCATCGCGGGAAGCCTGGCAGATGTGAAACATCGAAATTATTTTGTACAAAAATAAGCATTAAAAAAAATACTCGATTCACAAAAACAATATCCCTATGATGGAATCGAACTCGAAGTCACGAGATTGTAATTTGTAACCCAGCGCTCTGTGCCCCGCGACCAGCTGGCTTGTTGTAAATCGTGGCGAATATGAAGATCTTATGCTGCTTCAACAGGTCGGTAATGTTCGGGCCGGGTTCGATTGCCACGCTCGCCACGAATTTTTCATTTATTTTTTGGTATACCCGCGCCTATAGATGTTTCACATCAAAAATTGTAAGCAGGAACTTTTTAGCTCAAATATTTTTGGCCTCCGTAAGTACCTCGGTCACTGACGGCGGCGTTGAAGCAACCAGTTATTTTGTTGATGGATGTAGGGTTAAGATGGAGATCAAAGAGATAAAGATAATAAAAAGATGATATTGGTTACAATACCTGTGGCTCGTTGTACCAGGTGCAACATCCCCTGGGATGGTCGTCGATTAGGTTGGTGTTCCAACAGTTACGACCTCGCGACGAGCACCATTCGCCGTGGTACCACACCTGCGAACAAACGCAGTGAACATGAACACTTCACTCATACCTTACCAAATCGGCTTCCAGCAGCATGAAGAAGACCGACTTGGCTAAAAGTAAAATCGATTACATTTTTTGATTCAACTAGGTGAAGGTAGTTTCCTGTATCAAAATGTTCCATAAAACCATGGGCAGAGCTATTGCACTCCGTGTGTAGGCATGAGATAATTACCTACCGCTTCGCGCATATTGAATATGCAAGCTCTCTAGGGCTGTCGCGCTCCAGCCGTGCGTAACTGCGTACAGTGCCTACATATGCCGCGTTAATTTTTCGCGCTCTTTTGACCTTGCGTCGCGTACCTACCTACTCGTACTTCGTGTTTGTTAACTGACTGATTTATTGATCATTAATCATTATCAGTGAAAATGACAAGCCGGATAAACTGTTGCTGTTAATAAATGTAGAAAAAAATTGTCTTTTTTATATAAATTTCACTGCTCCATGTCCATGCTTCCCATCAGAGTTTATTTTAAAATTACCTATTTGTTAGATTTCGCATTTATGCTGCTATTAAATTCCTTATGTAGGTAATCGTAATTTTAGAGAAGGCAAGATATAAATGAGACATTTTATTAGAGTAAAACAATTGTAATTATAAAAGTTTTAATTAACATTTAAATAATAATACATTAAAATACAAAAATGTTGGTAGTATTTTATTTTGAGTACTTGAGGCAACCCTACCGACTGACCATTAAGCAGTGAGACGCCGAATATTATACGCTAACGCGTGGCGTCAAGGCACAGTTTAGATCGAGCGGGCCCAGTTTAGGTAGTTATAATGTCGGCTTTCTTCAAGATCAAAGGAGTGCAACTTCTGTACGCTAGTACTATTATCTATTCTGTGCCATGGGCAAGAAACTCATGTTACATAATTATTGTTATCACCAAGTAAAAAACTTGCATTGCAGAAATATCATTCTGTGATGCAACTTTTTTTTTTGCACCAAGAGTCATGAACGAGCATTTCCTGTTTTAAAGTTGCTTGGTATGCATTTAAACAGAAAAAAAAACGGCCAAGTGCGAGTCGGACTCGCACACGAAGGGTTCCGTACCATTGACTATATTTAGTATTTGTTGTTATAGCGGCAACAGAAATACATCATCTGTGAAAATTTCAACTGTCTAGCTGTCACGGTTCATGAGATACAGCCTGGTGACAGACAGACGGACAGACAGCGAAGTCTTAGTAATAGGGTTCCGTTTTTACCCTTTGAGTACGAAACCCTAAAAAACGAAGTTATTTACCTTCTCCGGCACGGTGGAGACAAGACTGATGGCGAGCCCCATGCGCTCCGCTCGGCCGACACGACCGATGCGATGCACGTAGTTCGACTTCTCGTCCGGCAGAGTCACATTGATCACTAATCAAATAAAATAAACAAGTTACAACATCAACTTCATGATTTTCAAATTTTATAGGAAAGAAAAAAGAAAACTTTTTAACTGAATATCAGTAAAGAGCTAGACGACTCCTCAAGGTTATGAAGTCTGAGAAAAACTGAATGAGAGGTTTTCCTTTTGAGGTATTAAAAAAAAACCTAGTTTCCAAGAACTCTATAGATGGCGTTGAACTGACTATGATAGTTGGTTGGTTGTAGTTGGTGCCAAAGCCAAAACGCTTGGAAAAAGAAACATTGCGTCACGTCAAATACGCTCGTTGACTGACACTTTCGTTTGCTTAACCTTCCGAATATAACAAGTTCTGATCCTTGCATTATCTTACTAAGTTCAGCGACTAGGGAAGAGCTAAAAAGAAAATCCCTCATTGGTAGCCAAGTTGATACGACGAGTCGATCGCTCGTTCTCTAATGTCTGTAGAAAAAACCTACACTTTAGTCTATAGTGAGCGTTCCTACCAAAGAGTTTAGCGATCAACATTGTAGAAAAGATAACATTCTATTCTATAATTTTGAACGATGTAAACTTGTCTACGAATTTTCTATTCGTTTGTGTTGATCACGTAATTTAACGTTGAGATGATGTCATTAGGGCACGCCACGATAGTGGCGATAAGTCCCCTCTTTGAGGAGTGGCTTGAGAGACGCCACGGCGTCCTCACCTTCCGCCTGACGCAGGTCCTCACCGGACATGGAGTGTTCGGGAGGTTCCTGCACCGAATCGGGCGGGAGGAAACGCCCGGGTGCTTCCATTGTGAGGATCGACCGGAGGACACGGTGGAGGTGTGCCCCGCGTGGGCGGAGCACCGCCGTGTCCTCGAAGCGGCGATTGGCGGCGGCGACCTCTCGCGTCCGGCCCTGGTGCAAGCCATGGTCCGAAGCGAGACGGAATGGGACGCCGTCACCTCCTTCTGCGAAGCAGTAATGCTAGAGAAGGAGGTGGCGGAACGTGAGAGGGAGCGAACCTCTCAACGTCCCGGCCGCCGCGGGAGACGCCCCGGGCGTCGGGGGCCACCACCACGTGGCCCCCGGCCACCGTAGACGCGGGCCTGTGGACGGTGGGCTATGGGCTAGCTCGCCGTCCGTCCGTCTCATGACGACAGGCCGTGTCGACGGCGCGTTCGTGTTCCACGCGCGCCTCAAAGAGAGTCAGCAAAAAGGAAGGGGTCCGTAAAGACCGATGCCTGCCGGGGTTGCGGGACAGTTCGAAAGAGATACCGCGGCCCCGGAACACAAAGGGCGATGAAGGAACATGGATGGGTTTTAGTCAGTAAAAGTCTGACACTCCCTCCTGCTCCGCCCAGAGCGGGAGGGGTTATTTGATGATTTCCCATCCGAAAAAAAAAAAAAAAAAAAAAAAAAAGATGATGTCATTCTCATTCATTAAGGCCCATTTAGACGGAGAGAGTTTCTCGACTCGAAGATACGATTATCGAAAGAACTTAAAAAAAGTTTATTCGTGTAAACATTCACGATTGTCGCCCTTCCCCTTGGGTGACAATTGCCTCGCATCGAATATATATCTATCTCCGTGTAAACTACAGAGCGAGAATTGTATTTCGAGGTTTTGTTTTTTTTTTTCATATTTTTAATTTTTGCTGTTATTTCCTTTGGGCCAAATTCCTCAACTCCCAATTCTCTTGTAAATGCACCAAGAGCTGCACTTCTTGCATCACGGTTTTTATACTAATTCACATTCGCCGTATCCCACAAACACTCGTAATTTCTATACATTTCAATGAACTTAACAGTATCGGCAGTACCAAATTTGAATGATTTTTGTGTCATTTTGAGAACAATACCGTAGTAATCACTGAACTCGAATGGCAAATCTCGCACTCAAAAACGGTTCAAACCGATTTGTACGATACTCGTATGAACTTGATAAAATGTCATACGAGATCGTGTTTATACAAGTCGAGAACTCGTAAGTCGTAAGCAAGAATCTTCTTACTATAATTTTCGCCGTGTAAACAATCGCAGTAACTTATCGCCTAGCGATACTTTACTTGCGAATCTCGTATGACATAATCGTCGGCGAGAATTTAGTTCTTGCCTGTATGTACATTGTGATACATAATCTTATGGCGATTTATTGCTTGCGATAGTAGCGTTCGATTTCTGGCCCAGAATCATTCGAGAAACTCTCTCCATCTAAATGGGCCTTTAGAATAGTTTTCAACTAGCGTTAACGATTGTAGATTTTCAACTTGGCTAGGGGTGCTGATCAGTAAGTGACTCATATCGGAGAGAATATCCCAAAAAAAAAAAGTGTAAGTTAGGGTTCGTCAGAGATTTCTGTAGCTTCAAATAAGAAAATTATACTAGATTTCTTTTACTTCAAATGAGAAAATTGTACTAGGTTTCTTTTCCTTCAAATGAGAAAATTTAACAAGGTTTCTTTTATTTCAAATGAGAGAATTTAACTAGGTTTCTTTTCCTTCAAATGAGAAAATTTAACAAGGTTTCTTTTATTTCAAATGAGAGAATTTAACTAGGTTTCTTTTCCTTCAGAAGAAAATTTAACTAGGTTTCTTTTCCTTCAAATGAGAAAATTAAACTAGGTTTCTTTTCCTTCAAATGAGACAATTTAACTAAGTTTCATTTTCTTCTAATGAGAAAATTTAACTAGGTTTCTTTTCCTTCAAGTGAGAAAATTTAACTAGGTTTCTTTTCCTTCAAGTGAGAAAATTTAACTAGGTTTCTTTTCCTTCAAGTGAGAAAATTTAACTAGGTTTCTTTTCCTTCAAGTGAGAAAATTTAACTAGGTTTCTTTTCCTTCAAGTGAGAAAATTTAACTAGGTTTCTTTTACAAAGATACTTGACACAACGCAGTTTTATAATAAGTCAACAAAACCACTTACTAAACGGCAGTCCGGAGATATCAATGCCCCTAGCAGCGACATCAGTGCAGATGAGGTACTTGACTTGGCTGGCCTTGAACTTCTCCAGGTTGGCCTTGCGTTCTTGCGGCTTACGGTCACCGTGCAGGCAGACGCAGCTGAACTCGGAACCGTAGGACTTTAGGTAACGTTCCAAGTTGTCGCAGTCAAGCTTTGTGCGGCAGAAGATTATGGCTCTGTCAGAGAATTGTATAAGCATTATAAGGGTTAATTATTTTGAAGGTGGCAGAAGTAAGTAAGAAACTAGATATCGAAATCGTGATGTACAGAGCTACAATTATTAGGGACAAGGTAAGTAAACAATAAACATACAACCCGGTTACATTATCTCTGGACCTGGTTTCGATGACTTTTATAACAATAAAAGTCCAAACGTAACACAAAATAAATAAATATCGCTGGGCATTACAGCAACGAGGCTTGTGTCGTGAACGCCAGATAATTGATATATTACATAGATACTTTTTGTTTGTAAATACATACTTATTATACATATAAACATCCATGACTCGGAAACAAATGTCCATGCTCATCACACAAATATTTGCCCTACCGGGATTCAAGCCCGGAACCCAAAAACGAAAGGCCTCACTACCGCTGCGCCATTCGGGTCGTCAAATAAAGCAGTGATAACACGAAAATATCACATGTATCGGCAACGAAAGTGTTTGTTTTTGAACATTTCATTGTTACGTTTGGACTTTTATTGTTATAAAAGTCATCGACGCCAGGTCCAGAGATAATGTAACCGAGTTGTGTACGTGTTTTTTTTTTAAAGAACCAATCGAAACCTAGGATGCCATTTTGAATACAATTGTTGGAACCAAGATGGCGGCATTCGTTTCGATTTGAGCCACGCGCACAAATGACAATATGCAAATGAAGGTAAGTGAGATTTTCGATTGAATCTACGTAATTGAGAACTTTGAAGAAAGTTAAATAGAACAAGAGCTCACCTGTCCATCTTATGTTCCTTGATAGCGCGCACGCAGTACTCTCCCTTGAGTATCTTGACGGCTTCCGACAACGTCTCCGGGGTTGTGTTGCCGCTGCGAATGTTGTCCTTTGAGTGAACGCCGTCGGTTTGAACGTGCCTAAAACGGCAATACAAATTAATGTTATTGAATTGATTTATTTACCTTGGTAGACAGACTTCGTAAATGGCTGAAAAGATATAATGCTGTTCCCAAGCTACTTAAGAGGGCTATCACAATTTTTCTTGTATTTGAGTGTTGAAGAGTGAAACATTCAAATTCAAGAAATATTGTGATATTTATTTAGGACACTCCCGAGAGAAATAATCAAACTTTCTTCGGCATTTTTGAAGTGAAAACTTCTTTAGGCGCGTTGACCACTTTTTAGGTGAAGGAAAAACATTGAACTCATCGTCACGTAACGTAACGTGCGGTCACGCTTCGTAGCCGTTCGTAGCACTCGTAGCATCCGCTACGGCGTAGCACCACATAGGCATGCGCGGTGCATAACCAGTGCTACGACTGGGGCGGGGCCTGTGTACTTTTTGTTTTCACTTCTATCGGCAGTCCCCAAAGACTGCCTCGATTTTTTTTTCAATTTTTAACTGAATGGATACCTCAGTCCTTAAATAAGTGAAACGTAAAAAAAAAGTTATGGAAATGTTTTATTGTTAATCATTTCTACCATCTGACCCGCTGGCTACTTACTTGCGAACAGTCTCCCACAGGCGATCCTTCTGTGGGTCTACATTGACGACCACGTGGTGAACTGTCTCTGGTACAGAATCCTCTCCCTTCAGGTCCACCCATGTCGGGAAGTGCATCAATTTCTCCTGTTATAAAGAATAGCTAATATTTGAATCTGTAGAGGATTAGTGTATAACTCAAAGATGATAATATTATGTAAGTATTTATTTGGGACGCACGGGACCAGTCAACGTAGTGACACTTGAGCATTGACATATATATTACTGCGTAAGGACTGGGTGGACCGCATGTTACAATGACGCCTCGAACGTGGTCCCAAAATGGTCTTCCCTATAGCGAACTAAACTAGAACGCGTTCGGCTGTCTTCGGGAGCGGTCGTAAATTGCGTGAACTACGACAAAAAGCACAATAAAATAAATGATAACATTTCTTATCACCGGTAAGTTAAAAAAAAATATTATATCAACACTTCTAACATTATCCTCCTGAGGCACAGTGTATTGTTATTTTAATTGTGTCTGTAATTGCGGGTATTGAAGTGCTACAACAATTTTCTTTCGTATTTGTCTCAACGTTTGGCAAAGACGACGCGAAGCCGCGTAAAAGTTAGACATAACTTTGCAGCGGCGCGCGTTTTAGCCGATGAAATGAAAAGATTTAATAATTCATATCATAAAATTAATTTTATATGTATAAAATAATTTGTATTGTTTATTACAAGCAAATTAAAATGTGTTTTTATGTACTTACTGGTAAAAATCTATAAGTACAGTGAAAATACGTATTTAATTTGCAGATTTCCTACTGATTCGGTGCGAAAAATACCCGCTCTTACAAGGTTACGTCTAGGGGCAGACCACGCCGATTGACATCGTAGTTCATAGTAGTTCTAATAGATGGCGTTAGTGTTTCTGTATGGCGACCGCGTTCGGCGAACGTTCGGACGACCGTATCTTTACTATTTAAATCAATGCACTTGAGGGAGGCCTATGTCCAGCAGTGGACGTTTTTCGGCTGAAATGATGATGATAATTCTTTGGGACTCAATTGAAAAAAAAATCTACTGTAAATATTTTTTTTATGATATGACATCATAAAAAAAATATTTACAGTAGATTTTTTTTTATTTCTACCCTTTTTAAAAAAAAAAAGTCCTTTCAGTGTCATTCGGCATGACGTGTAGGTACTCAAGGTACCAAAGTCTCAACTATAAACTTACGGCCATCTTCTTGACTTCGAAAGCGTGGAGCGTGGCGGAACAGACGACCATTTGCAGCCGTCGGCCATCGGACGTGATCTTCGGTATCTGTCGGTGGAGGCGCTCGATGAGCTCTCCATACCCTGCCTTCAGCAGACCGTCCGCCTCGTCCAGCACGAAGAAACGACAGTGGGTGAGCGTTATGTAACCTGAACGAACAAATGCGGTATTGGTTGCCGTAAAATATACAGTTAGGTAGGTACTATCGTGGACAGTCCCGCCTGATCACCACTAAGCTAATCTATGCTTGCACTCGCAACATAGAAACGCTCTCTAGCCCCGCCCCGTTGGCTTTGTATAGAAATAACGGATGAAAGACAATACCAATCGGCCGATTGTTATTTTGCGCGCCAAATTGACGCTTTACTAATAGGCCTAAACTTTAAGGGGGCGTGGCTCGGCGCCTCCGCATGATTTAAACGAAAAAGAAATTAACGAAAGTACAACGAAAAGTTTCGGTTGACAAAAAGGGCCAAAAACTAACAATGGGCTGTTCAGCAACGTTGATTATCATCATACGGAGCCTTAACCAAAACGAATAAAACAGTCAAACCTTCTTGAAGATATTGTGGCCCTAAACTCAACATCATCTGCCGAAGCTTTTCCTTTTTCGGGTTTCAGGCTAACCAAATGCAACTGAATAGTTTTACATGGAGCGACTGTCTATCTGACCTCCACAACCCAGTTACAACCGGGAAATACGATACCCATGGTAACATTGGTTGTCAGACTTTCTCCAAACAATGTTAAGCTATTTCAAGGAAAAATTATCTACTTATCTCACCTCCTTGAATAAGATCCTCCAACCGCCCAGGAGTGCCCACAACAATATCAATGCCAGCATTGAGCGCATTGATTTGTTCCTTAACATTGATGCCTCCTACTACCAGCAGCTCACGAATCTTTGGGTTGTCCAAGTGTTTCTTGAACTTCGTTATCTGATTACAGGTCTGCTCTGCTAATTCTCTTGAGGGCTGTGTAAAAACTCATGGTTATTTTATGATTGGTTTAGCGGAAATGAGGGCTGATTATTTCACTAGAATTTATTCGTTTCTTTTCTCCCTGGGTAATGGCACTAGATAGAGCAAATATTTTTATTGACGATTCACCTTAAGGTTGAACTGTGCAACATATTTTCCATACAAATTTCGGGGGGCTATTACTCCACTGTTTGACATGGTACATCTAAAGTTAAACATGATATCGTTTTGTCTCATTATTAATTGTGTCTGTGCGGAAACAGAATAGTAAAATAAAAAGCCATTCAAAAGTTACGAGCTACCAAAGATTCATTTTTATTGCCAATTTTAACGTAACTTTGGGCGTAAATTTGTAATAAAAGTGTCAAATTTCCAAAACAAAGTCGGTACCGACACAGCTCAATTATCGAAGAATTCAATAAATTTTATTTGATAATGATTTATGCAGTGGTTTTTTCATAAAATTCGATTTCCCAAAAGCCTTTTCATATTTTTTTACGCGCGCCTTTTACTATGAATTTTCGTGCATCTCACTGAATATTGTTTCCCCCGGTGCGGTGCGGGAGGGGGACACGCGATATTGACATGTCGTTCGTTTGATAGAAGAACAAGACCTATATTTCCGTCCTTTTCATTTCATGCATGACGTCAGTGACGTGTCATTTGTTTTTCGCTGAAGTTGAAGGGCCTGTGCATTTTTATTGCTCTCCTATAATGTGTGCGTTTCGATGGCGCGACCACAGCATTTTTTTTTTTTTAAACTATGGCAAGATTTGGTAAAAAAAATAATTTAAAATTAAATTAATTAATTTCAATTTTGAATTTCACATTCAGAACATTTTGAAGGTTATAAGCGATACCGTACGTATGCTCCTGAAATATAAACCTAGGATTTTTTTATATTTTTTTTACAAATTCAATATGTTATTTACCTAAATTTCAGGTCTCTGCAACGCTTAGTTTTTAAGATTTCCGTGGCCGCGCAGTTCTCCGCGTTTCGATGGCGTGGCCACGTTCAAACCCTTATAACTTTTTAACCATAACTTTGACAAATTTAAGGTTTTGGGAAATTTGAACCACGTACTATAACAGTCAGAAGTCGACTGCCAATCTCGCAACACAATGGCAAAGCAATATTGGTGGTACTTATGACCTTCTTCTATAAGAACGTTTGACAACACTTACACATTAGCAACTTGTTGCCCGCTTAAGATTGTTATTACAAATTTCAATGAGTTGTGTAAGTGATACGGTGGCCAAATTGGTTGTTAGCGTTGGAACATCACTCACACGGATAAATATGCGTATGTGTGTATAGGCGCCGCCGCCCGTATAGCGCAAACGATAATGTGCATTGCGGTGGAAGTGGAATTTTGACCTTTGACTATACATACATATTTTTACAAAATCATGGCATAGTTATTTTTAAAAAAAACGCCGTGGTCGCGCCATCGAAACGCACACCCTATAATATGGTGTAGCGACCTACTTATTTAGAAAAAACCTTCACGATATAATTTTTACTTTTCTTCTGATCTGTCACTTCTCTGTCTTGTGTTGACTAAATTTATATAGAATTATGAACATTTTTAATTTAATTTAGTTAGTGCAGGCGCGTGCGCCCTGAAGAGGCAATTAGACAATGCCTACCCTACCAACTGGGGCAATTATTATAACTAATGAACTATGTAATAAAATAACACTTTGTACAAATTTGCCCTTTGGCTTAAAGTCACCCAAAGGGCAATGGAGAGGGCTATGCTCGGAGTTTCCTTGCGCGATCGAATCAGAAATGAAGACATCCGCAAGAGAACCAAGGTTACCGACGTAGCCCGAAGAATTGCCAAACTTAAGTGGCAGTGGGCAGGGCACATTGCTCGCAGAACGGATGGCCGATGGGGCCGAAAAGTTCTGGAGTGGCGACCGCGAACCGGAAGACGTTGCGTTCGAAGGCCTCCCACTAGGTGGACCGATGACCTGGTGAAGGCTGCGGGAATCCGCTGGATGCGAGTCGCACGGGACCGTTCAATGTGGCGACACTTGGGGGAGGCCTATGTCCAGCAGTGGACGTCTTTCGGCTGAAATGATGATGATGATGATGTACAAAATATTTTTAAAAAATCCAACCCCTATTCGAATACTTATAGCAATTTTTCGCGCCCGTGTTACGTAACTAACACTGTACTGGAAGTTGCTAAGAAGCTCGACGCTCACCCGCCGCACGTATGTAATAGGCAAATTGTCTTCGAGCCTAGATCTCATTGATAAATTTACGCACACAGCGGCACATTGGTGCATATTTTCGTGTGTATGAACCGCACACATGTATAGATTGCAGCCATTTTGGGGCGGTAACTCCTGCGAGTGTAGCTGGGCTATGATTGGCTGCTACAATACAAGGTCAGGATTCAAGGTGGATGTTCTTTAGCCCGCGAAATTCAAATTTCCTTACGTTTTTTGAAATTTGCAGCCGCAAATCATATAATCATCAACATACAACCTAGCACTGGCCTGCAAATTGCAAAAAACGTGAGGAAATTTGAATTTCGCGGGCTACCGTGCAGTAATGCCAGTAATGCACTAAGTGGTTCCGGTTCCCTTCCAAATTAAATATAGATTAGTGGAGATTTCGTATTATCCTGCAAAATTTTGTTGATCACTGTCGTGAGAGCAACTCGATATGAAAATGATGCAATTTTATTTGGTCGTATTTTTTTATCGACAAATTAGAAATTATATTTTTATTCTGAAGGAAGCCATTATTGTTTCTTTGTGACAAGCAATTTATATCGCGATCTTGAATGTTTTAATTTTAACATATTATTAACTTATTTACACATTTGTTTTGAAACGAAATACGTACATTTAACAGTAACAGTAGTGTAAATATTAATTTTGTTGTGTATATCAATTGTTTATTCACGGAATGGTGTTTACTTGTGATGTTTGTGCTGATAATGTGTGTTTGAAGTTAAAGGCAATAAGTTTTCTCAATTATCGTATAATGATAAGCTTCAAGTTGTGTCTAAAGGTAGATGTGTACCGTTAACTTATTAAATATATGTACCTATACATGCGAATCACAATGAAATATGGCCTGCAAAGGCCGCTTCGGATATCTTGCAAGTGACGTGTTCTGTAACTATCACCCACTCACTTGGTTAAGATATTTGAGGTGGCAGAACCTTTCTTCTGTTTGCATCGTTAGAAAATTGTGAGTTGTGTCACAGATAATGTTGTGTTCATGAATCGTTGAGTGAGAACCTTGAATAATGTGGTGAGTTCTTGACTTCTTGCATTTATAACTTTTGTTTGTACAGGGTTATTTTCAAATATTATAAATCAATAAATGTGACTATTTTGAGGGCCATCATAATGTAGAGCGACGTTGTGGAGTTGGGCGTTTTTTTTTTTTTTTTTTGCTCTCCTTATTTCGTGGCCTACCCATCCTGCTGGGCCTCTGCACGCCACTGAGTTAGTGTACATCAACCACTAAATTAGTGACTCCGACGTGATATGCCCTGAAAAGGAAATCCTAAACTTTATCAGGCCAAGGAAATCCACAGTACCACGATGACAATATAAAGCAGTCGTCTGCCGACTAACGTCCAGACTCTGCTGGCTTCACAGCCATTTATTTCTCTCGAGGGATTAGCAGACCTGGCGAACAATAACAAACAATATAGTTATACAATATTATTGTTGCCACTAATCTCGCGAATTGTGTAGTGACGATGACGTTATAACGTTCGGAACGGTTCGGAACGCTGAGTGTGTGCGTACGAACTAGACGCGCGTGAAGACTAGCGTCTAACTGCTCATCACTGATACTATCTCTGTCGGGCACGATGCCAGGTGAGACAGCGTGCTTTTTGGCCACGCCCACCAATGAGTTCGAGCCCGTGTGATGTGCCACCTTAAAGTACACGCATAAAATAAAATAAAACCGGCCATTCACGTTTGTTGTATGGGAGCCCCCCTTAAATATTGATTTAATTTTGTTTTTAGTATTTGTTGTTATAGCGGCAACAGAAATACATCATCTGTGAAAATTTCAACTGTCTAGCTGTCACGGTTCATGAGATACAGCCTGGTGACAGACAGACGGACAGACAGCGAAGTCTTAGTAATAGGGTTCCGTTTTTACCCTTTGGGTGCGGAACCCTAAAAAGACTTATAAGTCACTGTACCCAAGTTGTAATATTTTGTTGTTCTTGTATTACTATTACTTTTAATATTTTTTTTTATTGTTCATTTCTGTTGTTATTAAAGTTCATCTTATATGTAATTGATCTTGTTTCTTTTGTATAATATTTTGTGTAATGTATTTTGATTTGTTTAGATTTTTAACCTTATCAAATGTACTGTATGTACTTGTAACTTGTATTTGTCCCTGATCTATGTATACTTGCATGTAATTGTGTAGTTTCTGTTGGAGATCCAATAAATAAATCAATTTTAGATTCTTTCTCTGACTTACCTCAATGATAATAGATCGGGGCGCGTTATTAACGATCGTCGTCTCCACTGCGCTGTCCGATGACACTACATTACGCTTCAGAAATTCCTTGGATGCCGTGGCAATGGCGGTGTACCCGGCTGGTGGTGAGTGCTGTGCAATGAAAAAAGAGAATTTTCTATTTTTGTCAAAGTAGGTCCAAGATTGTGGGCAGAATTTGTTAGAAGGTTTAAACCAGCTGAGGTTTGTTAATTTTTGCTTTTTTTAAGTGGTAAGAGAGTATTCAATTATAAATTTAAATATATATTTGTAACATAAAAGGCAGTGAAACTAAAATACCTTCCTATTGAAACAGTAGAAGGAAAAGTTGTAAAAATTTTGTTTATAGGTAAGTTGCAAAATAAGTGATGAAATTGTGAATATATTTCTCGCAACATTAAAGAATGAATTGAATTAATTTGTACCTTGAACGGCATCTTGCCAAAATTGAAGCTTATCTCGGCATTTTTCAGTACAACAGCAGGGAAGTAGGTGTCAGCCCGTCTCTCTGGGGCTAGGGTGAACGCCACCCCGAGGTTTTCTCCATTCTTTGTAAAGCTAATCTCACCATTGTTAAGATTCAAGAGGCAACCTGAAATAATGCACCATAATGATAAATAACACATATTTTATGGCAAGTACTTGCACAGTATATAAATAAAAACAAAAGGCCGGACTGACTGACTCATCAACGCCCAGCCCAAACCATTGGACCTAGAAAGCTGAAATTTTGCACAGAGGTTTCCTTTATAACATAGACAAGGAATAAGAAAGGTTTTTTAGAAATTCAACCCCTAAGGGAGTTAAATAGGGGATGAAAATTTGTATGGAAAATCGTCAGTTTTAAAGTTAGGATCTTCAAGTTTTGTGTTTCGGCTGATGATTAAAAAATAATTAACACATGTCTCAGCGTTTTTTCATAATTTCACCCCCAAAGGGTTAAAAAGGGGGATGAAGTTGTGTATGGAAAATCGCCAGTCTTAAAGTAAGGATCTTCAAATTTTGTGTTTAAGCTGATGATTAAAAATTAATTTATACGGGTCTCAGCGTTTCTCATAATTCTACCCCCGAAGGATTAAAAACGGGGATGAAGTTGTGTATGAAAAATCGTCAGTTTTAAAGTAAAGATCTTCAAATTTTGTGTTTAGGCTAATGATTAAATAGTACATTTTGATACAAGAGGAGAAAGTTTGTTATTGCATTCGAGGCGGAATTATAACACACGAGCCGTAGGCGAGGGTGTTTTTGAGCCGAGAACTGCAATAACAAATGTCCACGTGTATCAAACGACGTTTTTCAATACACTTTTGAAGAATAAAAATAAAATAACGAAAAATATTTTTGTCACGAAATAAGAAACTATGATTTTAATTTTCTTTTTTTCCGCGCTTTGCTCTCGCCAGGTTGAAGGAGAGGCAAAGGTATGAAGACGTTAAACAGTCTAATATAAAAATAGATTTATTTTATAGTTTTGAATTCAGAATACAAACTAATGTTAATTTGTGTATAAAAATAACTATTAGTTTTTAATAATCATGTTTATCTATGATATTCTATTTATAAACACAATTTTAATATTCAAAAAATATTATGCCGTTAAGACGCGTAGTGCTTTGCAGAAATTAAAAAAAAACATTCACCTCAGACTATAGGCATTGAACCAATTTGGACTAAGTATAGGTATAGTTATCTGTGGCAATTTTCATTCCCGCACACGTGCGGGAAAGTGGAAAAAAACGCACCCGTGTGAAATACATTGCATGTTGTACCTAATCATAGTGCGTTATGGACCAGTTTTCGAGGAAGTGTATTGAAAAATTAATTTACACATGTCTCAGCGTTTTTCATAATACCACCCCCGAAGGATTAAAAAGGGGAATGAAGTTGTTTATAGAAAGTCCATAATTTTCGAAGTAAAAATCACTAAATTTATTATCTAGGCTTATGGTTGGAAGCTAACGCAACGGTGTTGTAAGAATTTCAACCCTTACGGGGGTGAAAGATGAAAAGGGGGCTTTGTTTATAATTAAAGTTCTTTATTTTTTAAGTTAAAATCACGGGTGTAAACAGACTCTTCACGAAGCCGTCAACCAAGCATTCTGAACATCAAACTAAGTAACCCTACGCAAAAATTTTTGCTGGGAAATGACTTTTTTTTGGGGTGAGAAATCTGACTTTTCGGTAGGACTCAATGTAACGCACTTAAAACATTGCAAGTGCTGATGAATGTATTCAATAGTACGGGGGCCGTGAAGGTGTTTTAAGTAAAAACCATACATTAAAAACATGTAAATAAAAACTTGTGAAAAAGTTGGAATTTTGACCCTTGAACTAGAGGGTTCCCAGTTATGGTCTAGAACAAAAAAATATCGCAATAACGGGATGAACAAGTACCTTTCGGCCTCGTTAAGAGTCTTTTTACACTCTTTTTAACTAACACAACGTAATTCGTTGCTTTTTTTTTTTTAATTTCAACCCGCAGGGGTGTGAAAAGTGGTTTATTCGTTAATGGAGAAACCCAAACTCCATAGAACCTTGGACCTGGCATTACAGGGCTAGAAATTTGCCATAATTTAATTAATTAACATAATTTGCATTTGGAAAGGTTTTTTCACTAGCACAATTTTCACGTCTCCCAGCAATGGCCAAATTGGTAAAATCGGACAATGTTTACATTTTAGGTTATTTTACTAAGTATTTCAGTTATTGTGATATAAAAGAGTTACTTATTATTGGTTTTCTTAGAAATGTGATTTCATAAAATACGTTGTTTGAGAATGACCTTTCTATTAAAGAGATATTTTAACGAAATTGATGCCAATACCTTTTGACCTCTATATTTAAAATCAATAGCACAAAAGGATTCACATCGATTATAACTTCATTAGTTTAGGAAATATAGTAAGTAAAAATTGTAAAGTGTTTTATCCAGATTTTATTTTTAAACATCCTAAGCTAGGACTTTTATTTCATTGTAATTTTTATTGGCTCCGAGGTTGACAGAACTTCTAGCTTTATTTGCGTTACCGCGCGTTATAGCACAAAGATTACTTATTATCCCAGCAGGCCTATTACGTATCTTTTTGATATCCAGTGACTAACAAGCTTCGGTTGTACACCGAACTTTGATGACAACCGTGAATGTCAAAATATTGGTATTACGTATTACACAGAGGATGGAGGATGGTGGATGTCACTTTACGGTGACTAACAGCCCGGGTACGGTGTAACGTTTTTCACAAAAGCCACTTCAAACTCAGTTGTCATCAATTTGATGTCCACTATGCTTACATAATCGCATTATTATAAGAATCGATACGAAAGCGTCTGTTGAAATGAGTTACGGTGACTATCAGCCTCGATGACAACCAATGACGTCATATTTGATCGCGATTAGAGATGGGCATATACCCGGTAAAAACCCAGACTTTGGGTAAATACCCATTTATACCCATTTTTACCTTCCCATTTTTAATTTATACCGGGTAAAAATTAAAATCAGTTTAATTTAAACTAATTATTGTATTTTTAATAGATACTTTGACATACAGAATTTTATAATTTATTTTATTTGAGACCGATCGTCGGCACAACATACGCGGACATAGTTTTCTCATTAGAACAAAATAGTATAGCACTGTAACTGTTCAATGAGGGATGACGTGGAGGGGTGCATTTCGTCAACTATAGCTTCGCTTCGTTTTTGTTCTTGTGTGTCTTACGTCTGAGATATACTTTTACGATTTACATTTCTTTTTTCAAAGGCAGTGTGACGTAAATGAGTGTGAAGTTTTGTTAATTTAAACTATAAAAGAAGGTAGGCCAATTTTAATTCATAGTACATTATTGTAGATAAATAAAATATAGAACGCACACTGCCTGCTAAAGTCATCATCATCATTCATCATTTCAACCGAAAGACGTCCACTGCTGGACATAGACCTCCCCCAAGTGTCGCCACATTGACCAGTCCCGTGCGACTCGCATCCAACGGATTCCCGCAACCTTCACCAGGTCATCATTTATTTTATTTATCAGTCCACCTAGTGGGAGGTCTTCCAGCGCAACGTTTTCCGGTTCGCGGTCGCCACTCTAGAACTTTTCGGCCCCATCGGCCATCCGTTCTGCGAGCAATGTGCCCTGCCCACTGCTACTTAAGTTTGGCACTTCTTGCGGCTACGTCGGTGACCTTGATTCTCTTGAGGATGTCTTCATTTCTGATTCGATCACGCAAATAAACTCCGAGCATAGCCCTCTTCATTGCCCTTTGGGTGACTTTAAGCCTTCTGATGAGGCCCATTGTGAGCGAGCACGTTTCGGTCCCGTATGTAACTCACTGGCAACACACACTGGTCATAGACTTTCGTCTTGAGACACTGCGGTAAGTTGGACGAGAAGATACCGCGCAGCTTCCCGAACGCTGCCCAGCCGAGTCGGATTCGACGATTGACCTCTTTCTCGAAATTAGACTTACCTAACTGGACCGTTTGTCCCAGGTACACATAATCGTCCACAGCTTCGAGTGTAGTGTCTCCGATTTTGATAGGAGTGGTTGTTACATGGGCATTCAACATGACTTTGGTTTTGTCCATGTTCATTTTTAGCCCCACTCTTTCGGAAGCTCTACCGAAGTCATCGAGCATTGTACTGAGGTCCTCCATGGTCTCAGCCATGGTCTCATTGACGTTGATGCCTAGCTCTCTCCAGTCCAGAACTTTGAAGACATTCTCCAGTGCAGCTGTGAACAGTTTCGGAGATATGACGTCTCCCTGTCTCATACCTCGCTGCTGAAGGATAGGTTCCGAGGCTTGGTCCTGAAGGCGGACTGACATGGTGGCGTTTTAGGGTTCCATACCCAAAGGGTAAAAACGGAACCCTATTACTAAGACTTCGCTGTCTGTCCGTCCGTCTGTCTGTCACCAGGCTGTATCTCATGAACCGTGATAGCTAGACAGTTGAAATTTTCACAGATGATGTATTTCTGTTGCCGCTATAACAACAAATACTAAAAACAGAATAAAATTAATATTTAAGGGGGGCTCCCATACAACAAACGTGATTTTTTATAATAATTGGTACGGAACCCTTCGTGCGCGAGTCCGACTCGCACTTGGCCGGTTTTTGTACAAACACTTCCAACACCTCGATGTACCGGGAGTCGATTTGGCACCGTTGGACAAACTAGAGTACAGCCCAGGTCTCGAACGAATCGAAGGCTTTCTCGTAGTCCACAAACGCTAAACAGAGAAACAGGTTATACTCTTCGGTCTTCTGTATAAACTGCCGCAGCGTATGTATGTGGTCCACGGTGCTAAAGCCTTTTCGGAAACCGGCTTGTTCGGGAGGCTGAAAATCGTCAATCCTGCGCGCGAGACGATTCGTGATGTCTCTTGAAAACAACTTGTAGACATGACTTAGAAGTGAGATTGGCCTATAATTCTTCAGACTGGCATTGTCACCCTTCTTGAAGAAGAGCCTGCACCCTGCTAAAGTATCCAAAATAATCATATTTCGACATTCACAAAACAGTGTAGGTATATCACTTTACTTTAAATAATATACGTCTAAATTACATATATTTTTTCCTAGCCTAGATGAACTTGACCTACGTGGTATTTTCTAGCCTTTATTTTGATTTGTGAGGAGTTCGTGAAGTTTTAAGACTATTTTCGTGTAGCTGAAGGTAGTTCTCTTTATTGCCCCGTTTACCGTATCCATCCTGTATACGTTAAACGAGTATCAAACTAATTGTTCAATTTTGATATTTTATATAATTACTGTTTGGGTTGCATTGCAATTATTGTATTCTGAAACGAAAAATCTAAGTAATTGTTACTCATGTATTTATTGGTTTTGAAATGATTTCACGATTTAAAAATGTTATATCTGTTTATTTGTTAAAGGTAGTGTGCAACATTTCGCTAACTATTATTATCTTTGTTTTTATTCTGAACAGTTTACTTTATTTGAAAATTTATGTTGATTAAAGATTTAAAAGAAACATAATTAACTTCATTCTAACGTAGCTCAGGCTGCTTTACGCCGGGGCAACACTATGCGACATTGCGGCATGCCGCAAGGCCGCGTGCTACAATAATTTAAAATATTGCACATCGTGGCAAAAATCGACCGGCATGGCAACATCTTGCGTCATGCTGCTAAAGTTACTTCATCAGCCTTAATCGACGGTGTCTTGTCCCCTCGATCAATCAAGTTGGTAGACCAAAACACTCCAACAAAATTTACAGCCCGATGCTTTGAAAATTATCTACGCATGATGTTGCCTCGATGTTAAATAGGCTGCCGCATACCGCAATTGCCGCATATACTCGCAATTGCCGCATATACCGGTGTAAAGCAGCCTTTAGATACCCGCAATTACAGACACATTTAAAATAACAATGCACCGGTCCCCTTCGGCCCTTCGAGAACGGCTGGGGACATACAATCAATATTATCTTCAATGGTCAAGGTCAAAATTAACATGGTAGATCGTAGTATTGATGACGAAGCCAATTAAATTATATAAAGACACTATACATTTCATGGCAAAGCCATTTAAATAATATAAAAGCAGTACTCAATTTTTACCCGGTATTTTTTATTAATACCCGGTAAAAAAGGGTATTTTTTCTTTTTTACCTATTTTACCCTTTCCTTCCAATTTTTACCTTCCCATTTTTTACCCACCCGCCCATCTCTAATCGCGATTGGTCATACATAATACGAAACTAACCGTTTGACAGTTAATTGATATACACTGAGCCCAGTTACTATCAATTATCGCTGTCAACAGAGATACATAATAGCCCTGCAGAAGTAAAATCCCGTGCGCAAATTTAGAACTTTACGCGGGCGAAGCCGCGGTCACAAGCTAGTGTTTAATAAAATACATAGTTCTAATGTACTTGACTTGGAAAAACAAAATGTTTCAAAGTTCCAGAGAATCTACTCTACATTTCTGTGTAATAGGGATGATGACTGACTAAAAAATATGATTCTGTTTAGTGTTTTTTGTTTTATCAAATTAATAAAAATTTACGAAGATAAAGCGTGTCAAAGATGATGAGTGGGGGCTTGTGAAGTTTTGATGACACATTTGAGTAAAAAAAGCACTCAAATGTGACTTTACACGAGTTTTTGCCGCACTGTATCGTCTTCATCTTACGTTTATTGTTTACATGAAAAAAGATAAATAAATGTGTCCAATATTTTTTGGAAATCTATCTGACGGACTAATTCGATTTTTTTTTTGTTCTACCCTATTGAATTTGATTATACTCACTACTCATTAAGTTACTAAATATCATCATCATCTTGTTAGCCGAGTGCAATTAGACAAAAAATACTCAAAAGGTGGAACGAAGTTTATAGTGGTCGGATTTTCATGGGACTTTTTTTATTGAGTTCCTAGAGGTGTGGAGAAAAAAAAAATTTAAAAAAATTCACCACTCGCGACTTATTTTTTTTTTTTTAATTTTCTTTGGAATATTTTTTTTTTTGTTTAGGTATACATATTTATACTTATATATAAACAGATCAAATTAGTGTTTAATGGATGCACGTATGTCACATTATTACGCTACAATATGAATTCATCGAATTTGAAGTTGGACATATCGAAAAAAAAATATTCCAAAGAAAAAAGAAAAAAAAAAAAACGCGAGCGGCGAATTTTTTTTTTAACTTTCTTCTCCACTCCTCTAGAAACTCAATAAAAAAGTCCCATGAAAATCCGACCACTATAAACTTTGTTCCACCTTATTGTCTAATTGCACTCAACTATGTCATTAATGAATATCTTGTTAATATAAATATTGTTTAAAGTACGGTTAGGTCAGAAGCAACATACCTATAACATCATGCATTCCATATGGTGCACCATAATCATCAAAGTTCTTGCTATTTGACTTCTTGCCGGTGCCTCCAAACCCAAATCCCAGTCTGTCTGTACCCAGGTCCAGCCTTGCCTAAAAATTATTATTAATTAATAAAATAAATATTTAGTTTTGAATATCAAATCTTCATTTAAGTGTCGATACTTTCATGCCATCACATCTTCTAACCTCATCGTGCTGTGCTACACATTACCAGCTGACAGCCTTGAGAAAGAGTTTTTTGATGCCCTTTTATGGTTTGTTGTTAGTTTATTTAATAGTTTTTAATCTCTTTATAGAAAAAAGAAAAGTTATGTCTAATATTTATCTCTATGAATCAGAATCTAAATATTTTGAAACAATAATATGATGCAATATGCAGTCGTTAGGTACTCAGAGCCCCAAAAAGTCTGACAACCAGTCTTACCAAGGGGTATAGTATTACCCGGTACTAACTGGGTTGTGGAGGTCAGATAGGCAGTTGCTCCATGTAAAATACTGGAAACCGACCCCAACATAGTTGGAAAAGACTAGGCAGATGATGAATATGATGCAATATCATTGAAACCTATCAGAATTTTATGGTGAAATGAAAATTTAAATGTATAATTTCTTGTTCCGAAATAGATATAGTAACAACACACAAGAGGTTTTCTTATCAATATAATTCTATAATGTTATCTACTTACAGCCTGCGTAGACCAGCCCACGCGGCACAGGCCCTCGTCAGTGACAGTGGCTTCATAGTAATAAGCACCCTTGCTGTGCACACCCTTGGTGGCCCTGCAGCCGTGCCAGCCCTTCTGGTCGCGCGACTGGCAGCGCAGCCCGTCTGGCGTCACCGCCAGCGCGTCCGTACGATCAAAGAACGACATCGTCAGTTCTGTCGATATTGTTTGTATTATCTTACTCGTCTTCCCCTCTTGTATGTCTTTCAAAGTCTCCCATACTATCTGTAAAATCGGCAAACAGAAAGCACCAGTCTTCCCGCTGCCTGTTTCAGCAGCCATAAGCACGTCGCCACCCCCTAAGATGAGCGGTATTGCTTCGGCCTGGACATCTGTTGGTAGTGTCCAGTCCATTTCGTCAATGGCCTTCCCCAGCTCGGGGAGGACACCGAACTCTTCGAAAGCAGTCATTTGTAGTACTAATCTAATAATCCTACGTATAAAGTACACACTTAGAAAGCAGATGGAGATCAGTAAAAGAAACTTCAGCAGTCTGCAATCGGCATCGGCAATATTTTATATTTTCAATTTTGCAATTGCTATTTGACAGTGACAAACTGACAGTGACAGATGACATGACGCATGATTAGCCCATTCTGCAATATTTTTCCAACCTGGCAATGCTGCCAGTCTTTGAGCACTTTTCCTAGTGAAAATGATGTGAACGAATTTGTTGACGCCCTATAATTATTTTCCCATTTTGATAATTTTATGTACATACTGAATTCACAGCTCAATGCTAGATTGACGTAAAATCTCCACACAATGAATCCTAGTTACAATCATAAGGCTGCTTTACACCGGGGCAACACTGTGCGGCAATGCAGCATGGTAGGTAATGCGGCGTGCATGCGTCTACTTGTGGTATGCTACAAATAACCAACATTTGCGGCAATTGCGGCATGCGGCAACCTATTTTTCGCCGAGGCAACATCCTGCCCAGATAATGAGGGATTTTCTTTTTAGCTCTTCCCTAGTCGCTGGATAGATGGCGCTAGGAGTAAGTATGGTAATGCAAGGAACGGAACCTAAAAAAACTGATTTTAACAAAGCGTGATAAATGTTGGTTATATTCGGAAGGTTAAGCAAATGAAAATGTCAGTCAACGAGAGTATGTGACGTGACACAATGTTTTTTTTTTCAAGCGTTTTGGCTTTGGCATTCAAACTAAACAACTACTAAACAAAAACTTACTAAAAAAATACTTAAGTTTTTTTTTAAAACCTCAAAAGGAAAACCTCTCGTTTTCAAAGCATCTTTAGTAAACATAACCTAACTATTGTATGATGTACCAAAAATGTGGCATGGAATCCATTGTGTTTGGATAGAAGCTGGGACTGGCTGCAACAGTCTGCCACATGACGCAAATTGTTGCCATGCCGCACTGTCTGTACCGCATAGTGTAACAATTGTAGCATGCGGCCTAGTGGCATGCTGCAATGCCGCACATTGTTGCCCCGGTAAAAAGCAGCCTTTATGGTGAATGCTCCAAGGTAGCCCGCGAAATTCAAATTTTCTTACGTTTTCTGCAATTTGAAGGCCAGTGCTAGGTTGTATGTTGATTAAAATATTGTTCGCGGCTATAAGACGTATGTAGTTATCAAGGGCAACACTTTGCTGCAATGCCGCACAGTGTTGTTGTCGTTGTTTTGTAGATGTGAGCGATTATTTTATATTACGGAATGCAGCCTTGAGCCTAGTCGAAATAGGAGTGTTCTGTGGTCGAAATGTCACTGTCAATCAAAATCACGAAATGTAATGTAACCTCAATTTTCTAGTCGTAATGTTAGTTTACAATAATAAAATGGAACTAGAAGTACTCCGAGATCCAGGCACAAAAAATTCAACAAAGCTATCCTCTACCGGAAAAGTATTGATTTGTGTCACCGGAGGCCTAGCTGTTGGAGTTAGTATTATTTGTATACCGTTCACCGTACTACCAGCGCTGAGGAAAGTGTGTTTGCCTTACGTCCCTGCCACCACAGAACAACTCCTTGGAATTAGCAAAGCTTTAGCTGGTCGCAGTGGCAAATTATTAGATGTGGGTTCGGGCGATGGAAGGATTGTGTTTACCGCCGCAAAGTTAGGTTTTCGAGCAGATGGAGTAGAGTTAAACCCCTGGCTAGTCTACTATTCTAGAATCTCTGCGTTACTGAAACCGGAATACCGAAGGAGCAAATTTTTCCGGTGTGACCTATGGAAGTTTGACCTAAAGCCATACAACAACATCGTCATATTTGGTGTGGAGCAGATGATGAAGGACTTCGAACAAAAGTTAATAACAGAGACAAACAAAGACACAGTAGTGGTGGCGTGCAGGTTCCCATTGCCAAACATGATTCCTGTAGAAACAATAGGGAGTGGTGTCGATACTGTTTGGAAATATGTTGTGAAACGATAGATCAGAATAAAAACTTAGGTACTTGTATTAGAGATTAACTTAAAATTTTAAAAAATATTATACACTGTTGACTTTACAAAACTTATTATTTCTAAAAGCGGCCACTTCTTTTCCTGCCCGTATACTTGGTGTCAGCCTTGGTGTCCTTGCCTTGTTTCCTTCTCCGTTCCTTTTTCTCTATGATCCAAGCTCTTGTATTTTTCAGTGGTTTACCTCTAATATTTCTAGTTGCTTCTCTTTTAGCATACTGGACTTGAAGGCTGTTGTCCATTTCATCAGTACCTGGAAAATTGCAAAAATAATCACAAATGACAAACATGTTTTAGGCAAAAATAAAATTGAGACTGTTTAAAAATTACCATTATAATTGTTTTGGTCTTGATTCACCAATTAGTGGGTATAACCCTAATTGCTATCAGTATATTTGTTGCTGAGTATGTTATATATTATGTCCTACCAGTGGAGAGACAAGAAGTATGACCAATTGTGTCTTAATCAAGTCGTTCATTTAATAATTACCTAGTGCTTGAGGAAGGGGAGCTGATCCTCCAGTCATCAGCACCAAGAAGAACTTCTTGGCTTTGGCAGAATTAGGAAAGTCTACTACCACACCTCCATAGAAGCCAGCTTTCATGGCTTGTGAGGTAACCAGGTCCATTTGACTCTCATTCTCTGGGTAGAACTGGAATACTGCTCTGGCTGATCTTGACTGAAATAAAGTACTATCTAATTTCTTATTCCAATAATGTAATGTATGATTGCCATAATGGGTAAATATTAAAAAAAGAACTTTCATAGTATGCACATTCGATTTTGGGCAACCCATGATTTGAAATGGGTGATGATTTGAAAAAAAAACAAAAAAGTCCATTGGCAATTCGAGGTATTGAAGTTCATGTAAAAGTAAAATTCTTTTGGATTAGTAACATATTCCTAAAATCAATTCAGGAATATAAACAAGCACTTTGTTGGGTTGTGTTGTGACTTTATTCATTTTATTTGGAGGATTTGGTTTTAATCAGACCCCTAATGCCTAGTTTATTATAACATATTTAAGAATAACATACCAAAGAAGCATACAAGGAACTAAAGAACTGATGGAGCCTTTTGACAGGGTGATGTGACTTCTTGTCAGCATTGAACAGCCACTGCAGGGCTGACACTGATACTGCTCCATCAAAACACCCAGCTCTGAATGGCACTCCCTCACCCATGTCCGATAGTACCAGGTCACCTTCTGTTTCTCTTTCTTTGGCTACGTCTGAAATGTATTTTATGGTGAGTGACAGGCAAGTAGACTGCATTGAAGGGCCACTGTAGATTCAAGAGAGCCGAGAGCTTTTATAATATAACTATTTTAAAATTGAATCAGGACACTTGAAACTTGTTATTGGTATACAGTTTGAGAGTAGATTATGATATGATAGTGGTGATATAGTGGGTGTGGTGGATTTATTGTAAAGATCAGATAAGTATCATGTTATTTAAGAATTTATAATGATGTACCAAGCATAGAAGGTGATATGTCCATGCCGATCCACATGTGTCCGTTTTCTTCAAGTACTGTGCCAGATAAGCCTGAACCGCATCCTATATCCAGGAGAAGACATGGAATATCCTCTGGTAGCAGCAGTAATTCTAAACATCTTTCTGTCATTTGTGCTTGGATGTCCATAATACGTGAACTGAAAAAGTGAAATTCCTATTAAGTTGCCATCTTATGAAAGAGTTTGTCGACTGCTGGTTGTTGTCAGTAGGGTAAACTTACTTCTGAGTGTACTTTCGGGCTTCGTCTTCATTGTAGAACTAAAAATAACAAAAAATTGGCGATTATTTATGTAAACAAAAGCATTTTCTACCTGGTTTTGTATTTACAAACATAGTCTTACAACTTCAGGTGGCGCCTGATGTTCTGGTCTCTTTGACATGGTTAAAAAATATTTAGAACGGCCTAGAATTTAATATTTTCTAAATAAAAACAAAGCGACACGAGACCTAACCTCAGTCCTGACTTTTGTTAACACTGACATGACAGATATTTTCTGCATGTTGGATAAAGACAAAGTTATTACCACAGGTTATGTTGGTTAGCTGCGTTCAATTACTGGAACAAAGTAGTCGATTTTATGAACCGTAAATAAATCAAGATTTTGTACTAACAAGTTGAAAGCACATCCCTCAGTAGATTTTGTCTTTGGTTTTGCAAATGTCAATGTCAGGTTCAGTTCAGCACTCAGCACTTCAGCTGGTAATGTCAAAATAACGCGGGAGAAAACTTATTTATTTACACCACCTGGTAATGTTTCACTAACGTTTTTTTTAATATTACGTGCATTATAATAATAATGCGTACAATATGCCAAGAGCATTAAGTTTGAAAAAGGTACAATACTATTGGAATCTGCAAAAACCCGTAAGCTATCTTTCATCTTTTGACTTATTCATCTTAATTTTGAACTTGTCGCAACAGGCTGGTCCTTCAAAGAATCAAAAATCCATAAAAGATTTCCTCAAAAATGGTGCTTCCTGTCAGAAGCCGATTGCTGCCAAAACTCAAATACAAGCGATAAGTCCTGAAAAGAGTTTCAAAAGAAAGGCATCTTCACCAAACTCCATAAATGATGATGATACAGACTTTAAATCGGCAACTAAAGGCAATTTAAATCATGGCGCGACTTCTAAAAAACTTAAGACTGAAAATGGTAGTATAAGCTCTTCACCACTTAAAACAAGCCCTAAGAAGAAAACATCACCTAACAAGGAGAATGTATTACTATCCAATATCTCTCCGAAAAAGAACCTATCGGCTGATTTCGAGGGACACAACAGAAATGGAGTTACGGTAGACCAAATTGAGAAGAAAAAAGACTGCCCTCACACATCATCGCCTGAAAATGGGAATAAACTACAAAATCATGTATCACCAAATAATATTACAAATGGAAACAAAAAACAATCATGTGTATTTGATAATGAGGACAATTTAGAATATTGTAAACAAAAAGTTGTTACTGCTATGAAACAATCGCCATTTAAAAATAATGGAAATGTTAACAGCCCTCATCAAAGAACACCTCAGAAAAGTCCTCTAAACGGTATGAATCAAACCTACCTTTATCTTTCTGTAAACGATCACAATTTACTTAGAGTCTGCATGTCTTTTTCCACGCTTAATTTCTTTCATCTCAGTCTGCTTCTTGAAACTGATATTTTTGTATTTTTCAGAGCTCTCCTGCTCACCAGTCAATAAGTTGACTACTCCAAAGAAAACACTCAAAGAAGTGATGTCTCCTCAAAAAAGTGGGTCCCCTGTAAAAGTGTTGGATTTCAGCACAGAGAATGTTTGTGATGACTTTGAGGAAGACTGGGATGTGGATGATATTGAAGAGGTATGATCACACAATGCAGTTTGGGTTTTTTTTTGTCAGAGTAGGACCTACGGAGTTCACTGATGGTCAAACACTTTCACCCTTATGTCCTGAGTAATAAGGTTGATAAGTGGTTGACCGTCAGTGAGTGCGGTAGTACATGTATAGTATAGACCTGTACAGGTAAGCCTATACCCATATTTTACTGGTAATGTTGGGTTGACTACAGTTCTCATCTATCATACATCATCATCTGCCTTTTTATTTTGGTTGGGAATTCATCAAATAACTCCTCCCGCTCTGGGTGGACTGGAAGGGAGTATCAGACTGTTATTAACTAAAACCTATCCATGTTCCTTCTTAGCCCTTTGTGTTTCAGGGCCGCGGTATCTCTTATTCCCAACTAAGATATTTTATTCAACTGAAAAAATATAAATAACCCTCTTTATTTACTATCACAAAAAAAGTTTATTTATAAACATTTATTTTTTGGTACAGGATGGTATAGAAGATTTGGATCTGACCACAATGCAGCGCTGTGAGATACTCAGTGCTAAGAACATGACAACTAGGATAGAACTAAGACTGAAGAACAGTGATCACAAGAAGGCAACATGCTTTGTCGAAGGAATATGGTGAGATTTATCATTTCATTATTTCACGCATTTTGTTGGATTCAGTGTTCATTATTTTTTTTTTTATTTCGTTTATTCATTCAAATTCTTACGTAATTACATTTTTAAGTATTTCTTAAAATAAAAGCACAACCAAAAAAAAAACACTTACAATATAAAAAAATAGAGGTCCACCGGTGTCGGGAGCAGGGTCCAAGCCACCGGTGGTTAGGGCTGCAGAGACAGGAACCTCCTCACAATGCGAGCCGTATCGAGGAGTACTGCCTTCTGAATCAGGCCCTTGATCCAACCGCCTAAAGAGAGCTTCGATAGATGGTCATCGAAGCTCTTGGCTATAAGGCCATTGGCCGTCACGACAATCGGCACAATGATAACCGAGTTCATATTCCACATGTCGCGAACCTCGTGTGCCAAGTCGAGATATTTTATTTGTTTCTCTTTCTCAGCTTTCACGAGGTTCTCGTCATGCGGAATGGTAACATCGATTATCATTACGCGGCGCGCTGTTCGGTCTATCACTATATCAGGCTTATTGGCGACAATAGTCCTGTCAGTAATGATAGACCGATCCCAGTACAGCGTGACATGGTCTTTTTCGAGAACTAGGTCGGGCACATACTTGTAGTACGGTACCTCAGATTCCACAAGTTTATATTTCAAGGCAAGTTGCTGGTGTATAATCCTGGCTACTTGGTTGTGCCTGTGCAAGTACTCGCCGTTAGCCAGACGAGAACAACCAGAAATGATATGTCTGATGGACTCACCCGGAAGGTGGCATGCCCGACACACGTCAACCGTCCCGTCCTACATAATATATTTCCGGTAGTTTTCGTCAACATAACTTCGTCCATAATCGCACAGACAAAACCTTCAGTTTCCCCAAAGAGGTCGCCGAAACGTAACCAGGACACGGTCGCTAGAAAATCTACATCGGGCCCATGAAGAGCCAGAAGTAAGGTTTGCTGTAAGAAAACCCAATTCTGGGTTAATGTCGCCGTTGTACATAAGCTATATATTTTAACTAGCTGACCCACGCAACTTCGTCTGCGTCACATAAGAGAGAAAAAGCTAACAAAAGGAATACATTTTCCCCGTTTCTGCAACATCTTTCATTTATGCTCCGCTCCTTTTGGTCGTAGCGTGATGTTATATAGCCTATAACCTTCCTCAATAAATGGGCTATCCAACACAAAAATAATTTTTCAATTCCAACCAGTAGTTCCTGAGATTAGCGCGTTCAAACAAACAAACTCTTCAGCTTTATAATATTAGTATAGATAAGAGCCCGGTAGAAGCGCCCGTGAAGCTCTTTGCCTTGCCATACTTCCTTGCGGTCATCGGTGGTAAGTACCTCAGGTTTGTGGCAGTTCTCTTTAGCCATGGACAGCGGGGTGAGTCCCTTGTCCACTGCGACCACATCTCGGTGCATACGCATCTCGGCTTTTAAAAAATATTCTCTGAGACTGCACACCTCGCGGTTGTGGAGGGTCTTCGCGTTTAAAAAGCCTCGACCTCCGCACTTCCGCGGGATGTATAGTCTCATTACCGATGATCGTGGGTGATGCATCCGGCTTTCGGTCAGCAGTGTACGAACTCTTCTATCCAGAGCGTCGAGTTCGGTCTGAGTCCATTTGAGTAAGCCGAAAGAGTACATTAAAACCGGCATGACCCAACCATTGAAGGCGCGCACCTTGTTCCCGCCTGAAAGAAGGCTATTTAATATCTTCCTCAGGCGACTGAAGAAGCGTTCCCTCAACGATTGCTTCATGTCAGTTACATTAATGCCTAACGCTTCCGACATACCCAAATACTTATAGTTTTCGGATGAGGAAAGAGATCTTAGGTGTATGGAGTCCGAGAGCTGAAGTCGCTCGGACTCCATAATCTCCCCTCGCTTTACATACATGACTGCACATTTGTCCACACCAAATTCCATCCTGATGGCGCTACTAAATGTTTCAGTTACTTTCAGTAGCTCCATCAGTCGCAATTTGTTGGGGGCAAAGAGTTTCAGATCATCCATGTAAAGCAGGTGAGATATAACCTGACCATCCTTCCTCAACCGGCAGCCTAGGCCTGAATTCTCCAGCAATGTGCTTAGAGGATTCAGGGCTAAACAGAACTAAAGTGGACTCAGACTGTCGCACTGGAATATTCCCCGCTTAATCTATACAGGCTCATCTCTCCCCTGGATCTGTCGACATCGAAGGACCGTCTTCCATTGCCCCATACATGACTCAAGAAAGGTGCGTAGAGTTGTATCTATTTTGTACAACTCCAATTTTTTTTTATTATTATTATTTAAGCTTTATTTATCCATACTTAGTTACTAAAAAACCCTACAGGGGTGTAGGGTAAAAAGCCTCCTCCAACTTTTTCCATTTCTGTTTATCTTGGGCGGTGTGTTGAGTTTTTCCCAGCCGTTTTTACGATGTCGTCAACCCATCGTTTCTTTTGCCGTCATCTTTGTCTTTTTCCAGTGGGACCGAGCCACTTTGTTGTTTGTAATGACCATCTGTTATCCTGGTACCTAGCAATATAGCCTACCCACTTCTACTTCAGTGTCATGGCTTGTTGCAATGCATCTGTGAGTTTTGTTTTGTTGCGTATATCAGAATTTCTTGTTTTATCTATTCTTCTTAGTTTCAGGATACTTCTTTGCATAGCATTTCTATACACAATTTAAATATAGGGTGTAACACCCTTCACGAAGCCGTCAACCAAGCAATCGTACACCAAACTAAGTAACTTCACGCAAAAATTATCGCTAGGAAACAACTTTTTTTTGGGGTGAAAAATCACGTTTTTACGGTAGAACTCAATGTAACGCACTTAAAACATTGTTCCAATGGATGAATTGAATGGTACGGGGGTCGTGAAATCTTACATTAAAAACATGTATAAAAAAAAAAAACTTGTATAAAAGTTGGAACATTGACCCCCAATATCTCCGTAACTAGAAGGTTCCCAGGTACGGTGTAGAACAAAAAAACCGGCCAAGTGCGAGTCGGACTCGCGCACGAAGGGTTCCGTACCATTATCATACATTAGACAAAACGGCAAAAAAATCACGTTTGTTGTATGGGAGCCCCCCCTTTTTTTTTTTTCGGATGGGAAATCATCAAATAACTCCTCCCGCTCTGGGCGGAGCAGGAGGGAGTGTCAGACTTTTACTGACTAAAACCCATCCATGTTCCTTCATCGCCCTTTGTGTTCCGGGGCCACGGTATCTCTTTCGAACAGTCCCGAAACCCCGGCAGGCATCGGTCCTTACGGACCCCTTCCCTTTTGCTGACTCTCTTTGAGGCGCGCGTGGAACACGAACGCGCCGTCGACACGGCCTGTCGTCATGAGACGGATGGACGGCGAGCTAGCCCATAGCCCACCGTCCACAGGCCCGCGTCTACGGTGGCCGGGGGCCACGTGGTGGTGGCCCCCGACGCCCTGGGCGTCTCCCGCGGCGGCCGGGACGTTGAGAGGTTCTCTCCCTCTCACGTTCCGCCACCTCCTTCTCTAGCATTACTGCTTTGCAGGAGGTGACGGCGTCCCATTCCGTCTCGCTCCGGACCATGGCTTGCACCAGGGCCGGACGCGAGAGGTCGCCGCCGCCGATCGCCGCTTCGAGGACACGGCGGTGCTCCGCCCACGCTGCGCACACCTCCACCGTGTGTTCCACCGTGTCCTCCGGTCGATCCTCACAATGGAAGCACCCGGGCGTTTCCTCCCGCCCGATTCGATTCAGGAACCTCCCGAACACTCCGTGTCCGGTGAGGACCTGCGTCAGGCGGAAGGTGAGGACGCCGTGGCGTCTCTCAAGCCACTTCTCAAAGAGGGGACTTATCGCCACTATTGTGGCGTGCCCTGCGCGGGGTTGCGACAGTCGCTCTCTCCATGTGGCCATGAGATCCCGCCGGAAGTCTGTCCGCTGAGCGACAATTTGTCGCTGCAGTGGAGTTTCCCCCCGGCGTAGCGCCTCCGCGCGCCATTCATGCAGGCGCGCGAGGACTATCGCCTCCAGATCCCATGGCGGCAATCCGGCAAGGAGGCTCGCCGCCTCGCGGGCAATCGTGCGGTAGCCCCGGGCCAGCCTTACGGCTACCACCTTTTGGGGCGCGTTCAGGTAGTGGGCGGCTCGCCGCCTCAATGAACGCGCCCACACCGGGGCCCCGTAAAGGGCCATGGACCGCACGACTCCCGCGTAGAGCCTCCGGCAGGAGGCGTTCGGCCCCCCCAGGTTGGGCAGGAGCTGCCTGAAGGCAGCCCCAGTCCGTTCCAGTTTGGGGGCCAAACGTCGCAAGTGCTCCACGAAGTTCCACCGGCTGTCGAGGACGAGTCCTAGGTACTTCAAAGTCGACTCGACACCGATGGATACCCCTCCTACCGTGAGTAAGGATCCCGGAGGTGGCGCATTCCGAGGCCCATGAAAGCACATGGCCTCGGACTTGTGCAGTGCCACCTCGAGACCAATTGCCGGATCCTCTCAACGACTATCGCAACCCCGCGTGTCATCGCTTCGGCCGCCGCCTCGTGCGACCTCCCCTGCGCCAGCACCAGCGTGTCGTCAGCGTAGCACACTACGCCGACACCGCTGGGGAGGTTGGTGGGGGGAGGGAGCCCCCCTTAAATATTAATTTTATTCTGTTTAGTATTTGTTGTTATAGCGGCAACAGAAATACATCATCTGTGAAAATTTTAACTGTCTAGCTGTCACGTTTCATGAGATACAGCCTGGTGACAGACAGACGGACAGACGAGAGAGTCTTAGTAATAGGGTTCCGTTTTTACCCTTTGGGTACGGAACCCTAAAAAATGGTCGCAATGACGGGGAAAACAAGTGCGTTTCGTCTTCGTTAAAAGAGTCTTTTTACACCCTTTTTACCAATAGGGAACGTGCACAACGACGGTGCTGCCAACTGGCGTCGCCAATCCGAATCTTGTGCTCTATTAATGCTTGACATTGACTTTTCTAACAAGTAAACAGAATTAATTTTATAGTGAAAATTAATTAACTAATCATAATGCATTGTTGCATTTCTGGATGTAGGTACCAATACATCCACAAAAATGAAAATAAATCAATTAGCGTAGAATTCTATTACTTTCCAAAGAATACTACTATCATACCATGTTTTGGTGAAAAACGCAAAAAATGGATAAACGCAGTATAGAAAAATATTTGAAAACAACTTGTTTTTGTTACACTCTGCATTGAAAAGGCCCTCAAAATCAACCGTCCATGCAAACATACCAGAACCATTTATGCTTCACCATACACGTGTTCTACTAGACCGCACTAAAGTTCACACCGACCATCCCTCAACAGTTAATCAAAGACTCCACATGTACTCAGAATATAAACATGGTTATACCCACAATAATGTTTTTAGTTGGCTCCACTCCTTTGGTTTTTTAAGTTTTGTATCTGAATGCTACGGACTGCATTTTATTGATTGCTTCATCAAATGATTGTGAACTAATTGATTTATTAGAGCCTGGAGATACTGTTCTCGTTGATAAAGGATTCCCTTCCATTATAACATGTGTTGAAAATAAGAAAGCTATCTTAGTTATGCCAGCCACCATGTCTTCATATGTACACCACAATTTTCATCAGAAAGTAAACGAAAGATATAAAATTCATATTATTAAACATTTATATTACGCTGACGATCGTTATTGATAGACCGAAACTCATATTTTATACCTTTTAGCATATTCAAAAATAATATAATTGAAGAGACAATTTTGTCCTAAGTAAATTGAAAGCACGATGAGAAGTAATAAGTTTCCTTTTCTGTCCGCATAGTGTCTCTTTTGTCGATTAGTGCTGCCACCTATAGTTCCTGCACGTTCCCTATACTATTTGAAATGGTGACCAAAAAAATACAGTTAAATACCCATATTGAATAGCCGAACCCTAAGTCCCATATGACTGCCTCGTTGGTCTAGTGGTTGCAAGTGTGACTGCTGAACATGAGGTTCTGGGTTTGATTCCCAGTTCGAGCAAAGTGTTATTGCGTTTTTCCATCAGGAATTTCTCAGTAGCAGCCATGGAGTCTGGAATTGCGTCCAGATTGATGGCTCGCCCCTTATTACATGGGACTTAAAAATAACTGGTGAAATGTGGGTGTACTATTAAGTACACCTCTGCCTAACCCTTGGAGGATTACAGGCGTTATGTGAATAGCCAGTCCTGAACAATACTATTAGCAAAAGGATTGTTTCTGTAGATAAATGATTAAAAGTAAGTTATACATAAAGGTTTAACAAGACCCTTGCTAGTTACGGAGCTATTGGGGGTCAAAGTTACTACTTTTTTTTAAAATACTTGTTTGTAATGGAAGGTTTTTAATTTAAACATCTCCATGACCCTCATACTATTAAATCCATCCATCAGGTTAAAGTTTTGAGTGCGCTACATTGAGTCCTACCGTGAAAAGTGATTTTCACCCCAAAAAAAATGTCGTTTCCCAGCAATCATTTTTGTTTAAAGTTACTTATCTATAGAATGCTTGGTTGATGGCTTCGTGAAGGGTCCGCTTACACCCTATACAGGGTGTAAAAGACCTCATCACGAAGCCGGCAACAAGCATTCTGTACATCAAACTATGTAACTTTAAACGACTTTTTTTTTTGGAGTGATGAAAAATCATGTTTTGTGATAGAACTCAATGTAACGCACTCAAAACATTGTGCTGATGGATGAATTGAATAGTACAGGGGTCGTGGAGGTGTTAAAAGTAAAAATCTTAGTTTAAAAACTTGTATTAAAAAAAAAAACTTGTCAAAAAGTTGGAACTTTGACCCCCAATATCTCCGTAACTAGAAGGTTCCCAGGTATGGTGTAAAACAAAAAAATGATCGCAATGACGGGGAGAACAAGTGCCTTTTGGCTTCGTTAAGAGGTGTTTTACACTCTTTATAAGACCTGTTAATGTTACGAAGATAGATTAATAGATCCGTGGCTGGCGTGAATATGTTAACATGTCTAGAATTGCAAATTGTCAGGGCGGCCATTTTAAAGTTTTGACGTCTTCTGGTAAATCGGTAAAAGTAAAGAAAAATGCCCTTTTTGTAGAAAAAGCACATCAGTAAGGCTTATTTTCGCCCACTCCTACGCTCAGATGTCGCCTCCTTACTTGGGGTGGCAAAAGTATAATTTTAATAGTAAACATGGATTGAATAGGCTTGTCAACTGAAAAAATCTAATTAGTCCGTCTAGTCGAGTGTGTTATTAATTGTGTATATATGTAGATATGTGACTAGATGTCATGTAAATATTTAATATTCGTTAATTATTAGGTTTTAAAGGGAAAATATAAACAATAGGATTCAATTCATAATAACATTATATTTATATATTTAGTATATAACAACTATCGTAGTGGTGTATATAACACAACGTTACGTTACAACAATATACCAACCATAATTAACAATAGGTCATAACGACCCGTATTTAAAATACATCAGTCATCGTAATAACATTACATTACATAATTCATAAATGAACCATAAATATACAATACACAACAATAAATCAACAATAATAGAATAATATTATCATACCTTAGATGTTAATGCCTTGAAAACCGAAGACCAACTGAACTGCTCGACGATGGAATTCGCAGCGCCCCCGCCAGGGGGCGCGGCAGGCGGTTTCAGGGCTACGCCCTCTGACCGCGGAGGCCATACCTCGGTCCGTTAAAACGGACCCGTCCTTGGGTTGGACACTGTCCATGGACTATTGGACGCATGTAAACATGCGCCCATATGTGTGGTTGCTGTGTTGTGACTGTAGGCGCGCCACAGCGCTGTTGCACAGCGCTGCTTTCTTCACAGTGCCCCGGCGGTCCGTCTCCGCCGGGTGAGACCCCCGGTTACCCGAGGGAAGCCCAGCGGGAGACAACCAGCGACAGAGGCACCGACTTACAGCGCACCTACAGTGGATGTGTGATTCCCGCCCGCCCCACTAGCCAGAGCTAGCCGGCAGTGGTACGGGCTGCGGAAACGACGTGTGTGTGTGGGCGGTATTGTATGTGTAACACCGCCCATGTGTGCGTTTACCGCGCGCTCGAGAGCTGCGTCCACGCGTGTGTCTACGTGAGTGTAGAGAATGCATGTGTGGTTATAGCTGCGCGCCCTGCCTATATTAACTTAGAACAAGTCGCGCAGCTGGGTGAGAGTGATGTGTGTGGAGTCATATTGTGCAGGTAAGCTGCGTGTAACGAGGTAACAGCTTACCTGGGTCAATCCGGTAGTGACTGGGCGGCGGAGGGGGGCGACCTTGCTTTGCCGGTCGCGGACGCTCCAACTGGGTCATCCTTGACGGTCTATCCGTGGTACAAGGAGAGTAACGCAGCTAGGCCGTCAAGGACGACCAGTTCCACGTCCCGACCCTGCCTGATGGCGCTGATTAGGTCCATCAGTAGGCGGATGGCGCGGGCTGTGAACTCCTTCTTGGCTTCTGGGCCGGCAACTGGGCCGGCGCTGGTGGTGCCACTCGGGACGTGGCTTCGTGTTGGTTGTTCGGCCGAGGGCTGCGCCATGCCGGCGCCAGCTGTCGGCCTCTCGATCTTCCTCTTCTCTGGCTGCTGTGGGACTGCTTCCGGGGTCACAGCCCGCGCCAGGGTCGTTGGCAGGTCGCCCGGTTGGTCTCCCTCAGGAGCGGTGGGGGGCGCAGGTAACTTACCTTTACCCCCTCGCTTCCTCTTCTTGCCCCTCCGCCGCTTCGAGGAGGGGGGAGCTTCTCCCCTGTTGGTGGGCCCGTTGGCCGCCGCCATCAGCGACTCACCTTGGGCCTCGGTGGAGGCCACCTCTGTTGGCCTCTCAGCGACCGTGCTCGGTCGTTGTGAGGCGGTAATGGCGGCAGCTGTGCCCGCCCGCCTGTTAGCCCTTATCTCCGCCTGAAAGGAGGGGCACTTAATGTTGTTGGCGGGATGGTCGCCCCCGCAGTTGACACACGTGGCTGGCTCGTCACGTGGTCGGGGGCAATCCCGCGCAGAGTGCCCCTCTCCGCAGCGGACACAGGCGAGCGGTCGGTGGCAGTGGTGCGACGAGTGCCTCCATTTCTGGCACCGGTGGCACTGGGCGGGCCCACGCTTGCCCCGCCAGGCTTCAATCCTGACACCCCGCATGTTTAGGAACACGGAGGTGCCGAAGATGCTGCGTACTTCAGGCGTCCTACTGAGTACGGCGTGGAACACACAGCCGGGGCGTCCCTGACTCGCCCTGATATGGCGAACGTATTCCGGCTTGTGTCCCATCGCGCGGAGCTCCTCCTCGATCTCCTGTGGAGTGGTGTCAACAGGCAGCCCCCTGATGGCCACCTTGCAGCTTCGCTCCGCTGGCAACGAGTAGGCGTACCAAGATGTGCCATCCTCCTTCTCCAGGCCAGTCAAATAGCGCTGGACCACCCTATATTCGAGTTCACTCTCTGGAGTGAACCGAATTCCAGTGCCAAATGGTTGGGCACTGGGGGGGTGGCCCAGTTTTTCTTTGAGGGCCCTGAAGTGAGAAGCCCATCCCGGCAGCTTTTCCACCGTCAGCGGAGGATACCTCAGCCGCTTCGGCGGCTTTGGCTTGGGCTGCGCAGCGGTCGTGTCCCGGGGGGCCGCTAGCTGTGAGGGAGAGACAACGATGTCAACACTCACCCCACGCTGCGTCCCTGATGTCGTCGGCGTCGGTATTGGTGAGGGGGGGGGCGTGCGGCGGGTAGCCTCCGCAAAGGTAGGCGACCCGGCGGTGACGTGCCCGCCCCGCGGCGGCGCGCGGTCGCGCTGCAGCGGCGGGTCGAGGCAGTACCGCTTTGCCTCCTCCTCGGCCTCATCTGTACTGCGGCGACGTCGCTGGGGCCGTGACTCCGACCGAGAATCGGAGCCATAATCCCGCGACGGCGACGGTGCCGGTCCTGGGGTGTGCCTCCCCCGCATACTCGGTCCCGAGTCCTCCGACCCCACAGACGCGAGCGACATGCTCGAGCCGGCTCGCGACGAGCATGCCGATCGCTCTGCCGGAGAGTCGCAGGCCGAGGCACGGGGGGGCGCTGGTGAGGCCGGGACCTGGGACGCCAGGAGAGCCTGGCGCGTTCCCGGTGCCAGCCTGGGGTCGCGGTTGGAGGCCCTCACCGCGGACGCAGCCCCGAAGGGCGCAGTCGACGCGGCGGGGCGCGCGGCCGTGGCGGCGCGTGGTTGCGCGGCAGGACGCGCGGATGGCGCTGGTGTCGGCGCTGTGGGCGCTGAGGCGCGAATGGAGGCCGCTGGGTTGCGCGGCAGCGGCGTGGGCGCGCGCCACGAGATTGTGGCGGTTTGCCCCTGTAGCGCGGGATCGCGCGCAGCCACACGCGCGGGTGCGGCGGCGCGCGCTTGCGGCGCGCGGTCAGATTTCATGGCGGCGGCGGGGGGCCCCTGGGCCTGCGTCGGAACAGGGCGGGGCGCGGGCGGGCGCACAGATACAGCGTGCGGTCGGCTCGGCGGAGGCACCGGCGCAGCACGCGCAGGCGCCGGTGACGTCGACGGGCCGCGCGCAACAGCAGCTGCGCCTTGGCTCGCTCCGTCCTCTTCCATCTTCACCCGGGCTTCGGGCGTCGCTTTCTTTTTGGCGGCGGAGGTCCTCTTCTTGCCGGTCGTCTTCCTCTCCTCACTTTGAGGGGGGGGGGGACCGGGCAGCGCTGGATCCGGCAGCACGAAGCCGATATTCGGCATCGACACCGTCCGCTCCAGCGCCCAGAGACGGGCCTCGTAGTCGGCGTCGCCGTGACCAGGAGAGTCACGGGCGCCGGACTTCGGCATCTTCTTCTGCAGGCTTCTCGCTTAGGAAGTGATGTTGCGACCACTGCGGCACTCAGGGTACCGGGTGGCAAGTGGGCTCCCCCTGTGCTCGCGCCAGCGCTAAGCACTTGCACGAACACAGGGAAAGTGATTAAATGCGGTCCGCGCAACAAAAGTTTTCCACTGAGTACCCCCAATTGTTGGTACTTTAGCTGGGAACTTTCCCGCTGCGACGATCTTCGGTGAACACGTCCAATCGGCGCGGATCACTGGCCGATCCCGAACTGCTCCACTGTGGCTCCGCTCTTTTATACCCGTTAACATAAAGTGACAGTTGATTCAAATCAGTGTTTGACTTCTAGCAAAATAAGTTTGCTGTGAAAATCGTTTAGTAAATTCATTATTTAATTTTAACAATTGAGAATAAGATATTAAACAGATAATAATTACATTTATAGGTAAATCAAGTATTTATTTTTAAATATTAGACACATACTCGTAATAATTACATTTATATATCAAGTGCAATTAGACAATAAGGTGGAACAAAGTTTATAGTGGTCGGATTTTCATGGAATTTTTTTTATTGAGTTCCTAGCGGAGTGGAGAAGAAAGTTAAAAAAAAAATTTCGACGCTCGCAACTTTTTTTTTTTTTTTGAATGTTCGTTGAAATATTTTTTTTTGTTTATGAATAACTTCAAATTCGACGAATTCATATTGTAGCGTAACAGTGTGACCTATGTCCATCCATTAAACGCTAATTTGGTCTGTTTCTTTGTTCATTGTTGTCGATTTAATGTATATTTCAAGTATTTTTGAAAATTTCCTATTTTCTGTAATTATTTCTAAAATCTCGAACTTTAAGACCAAGATTTCTTTTGAAATTGGTAACTGATGCTTTTTCACAGATAACTGGATCAGAAAGTTTTAATGAAGACCACTTTCATGAGTGTAGTGACTTAAAATTCATTCGGAAATGTTAGAAAATCGTCTATGTTAATGAAAGCATTTTTTTCCAAATACTGCAATGAAACTCAATGTGCAAATTATTGTCATAATTCTCATTTTATTAGCTATCAAACGAGGTATAATAACTAGAAAAACATTTAAGGATACTTGTTAAATATTGGTAACTGCTGAAAAAGTAAATCATGACAAAAGGGCTCTATCGCTAAGAAGTGGGAGTGGTATCGGGCGCAATTTAATATCAATACCTATCGGTATTGATATTAAATTGCGCGCAGAGACCCAAGCTTGCAACTTATCTCAGATAGAAATCGTGAGAAATGGTTACGTTATAATTACGATAACGTTTGTAAATTTACCAGCGGCCCCATTCCACCTTTGTCAGCAATAATCAACCTTTATCGAGTACCACCAATTTTTTTTTTTAGTTTTTGTTATCTATGGATAGCAGACATAATAAGGAAATTTTCAGGATAATATTAAGGTTGACTGTCATAGAAATAGTTATAGATAATAGAGAAAAATGGCCTTCTTTACTTTTATATAGACGATTTCCTGATAATTGTGAATACATTTTTAGTCACTTTACTCGTAAACATGGTTTTCTTGAATATTTTTACATCCATTTATCTATGAAAAAGTATCAGTTTAACGTAAAAATAATTGCAGAAAATAGGACATTTTCAAAAAAGACTTGAAATATTGCATTACATCGACTACTATGAACAAAGAAACAGACTAAATTAGCATTTAATGGATGCACACATGTCACACTATTACGCTACAATATGAATTCGTCGAATTTGAAGTTGGTTATAAACGAAAAAAAAAAATTCCAAAGAATTAAAAAAAAAAAAAAAAAAATTCGCGATTGGCGAAATTTTTTTTTTTAACTTTCTTCTCCACTCCTCTAGGAACTCAATAAAACAAGTCCCATGAAAATCCGACCACTATAAACTTCGTTCCACCTTTTGAGTATTTTTTGTCTAATTGCACTCGGCTAGTCAGTTAGGCTATCAAAAAATATTTGACACGTATTTTTTCTTTTGATAAGTAAACCAAAATTGACGAAGATACGACGCTTTTAAAATTCTCAATACGTCACGTCCGTGCCGTGGTATAATTTTTAGTGCGTTCTGACGTCACGACTCACAAGCCCCCTCCCCCCCACTCCCGAGTTTTGATGCGTTTTATCTTTGTCAATATTCATTGATTTACAAAAACAAAAAATATGTGTCCATTATTTTCCAATACTCTGACTGACGGACTAAATAGATTTGCAATTTATTGATGGTGGAAACTAGCCTATTATTGCCAATTCTAGATAAGGGGATTCTCTTATCTTTGTATTCTTTTAATAGTTATTTATGCAACTGTTGTATAATGAGGGGTATTAAAACACGAATGTGTTCGCCTCGTGTGATAATAGTATCACATGAGTGTTTTAATACCTAATTATGTACAGTTGCATACAAGACTTTATCTACATCCATGATATGAATCCTCCATAAAAGGTTCTGAAACCATAGGATGTTGCAGTGTTGTAAGAAGTCTATGTAAATTCATGGAAAGTTTAATTGCTGAGTATTTAATACAAACAAACCATGTATAGGTAATAATATAATTATTAACATTTTGGATTGTACAATTATTAAAATGCACAAAGCTTGTATCACTCATTTTTGTAAACAACAATGTAGGTACTTAGTGCAACACTAATATCCAAATATCGAACAAAAATGGCGGGATACGACGTGAATTCGAATTAACCTATAAGTTTTTTTTTATTACGTCGCTGTGGTAGTGAATCGCACGTGCTAGACAATGTTCTTTTTTTAAAAACGAGTTGCATAATGAAATTCAGTACAACATTAATAACACCCGTTTGGATGTTATATATAATGTTTTCACTTCTCATGCTCTGAAAGTGCTTGTTTGTGCAGGATATAGGCTGCACAAAATCGAATTTTGTGCACAAGGGCATTAATGTATCTACTCATAAATGTATCTATATTAAGGCAAAGAAAATGAGCCATACAGCCAAACGCAATAAGAAGTTCATAGATAGAATTTGTTATTTTATAATATTTACTTTAATTTTGTGTTTTTTAAGACATAAAAGACATAAAAAATTAAATTCAAGTACCTACGGTAGGTTATTTAATTAATTTAAGAAAATTATTATAAAAAAAATATATTTAATAGTAGGCTGTATAGGTCTGCAGCCCAAGTCTAATATCAATGTCGTAAGATTTCAAAAAAAGAAAGCGGCGGGAAACAAATAGCTCTTGTTTTTGCGTGTTTATTAATTTCTTCAATTTATACTACTGTTTTATTTCCTCGCAATCGAAGTGAAAAGCAGAGTTTATAACTCGTCCACAAAACCATTTTTATCCTCGACATTACTATCAGCCCTCGCCTACGGCTCGGGCTGCTAAAAATCTCGGATAAAAATGGTTCGTTTTGTGCACTTGTTGTAAAATCTACTATTATTATGACACTGGCTGTTTTAATGTTGGCCATAAGCTAACTGTTTCAGATACTTTTATAGAGGATTTATAGCATGGGTGTAGATAATAGCTATTTATTCACCAAGGGGAGTAAGGCACAGATTACTAATCGAGTGTGCATTTGAGGCCCGACGCGAAGCGGAGGGCCGTGAACCACACGAGTTTAGTAATCTGTATACTTACCCTCGAGTGATATATACTGCTTTATACTACACTTGCACTTTTAAGCACAAAAAAATAAAGACAAAATAGCAAAAAAAGCATTTTATTAAAAAGTTATATTGACAAACTTTACCAAGAAAATTGTCTCTACAAAATACGTCAACCAACAATAAGTATTTTTATTCATTTTAGCGCGTCAAACAATTTTCGCGCCAGAAGACGTTAGAGAAGATAAAAACGCCCCGTATGGTAAAATTAAATCGTTTGATTGCAATGATATTCAATTAAACAGATATGATAAGAGCGCGCAATCGTGAAGACTCGAAAACGCGTCAATTGGCCTGTTTTGCCTTTATTCTACGTCACTGCGTGTATGTGAGCTGGCTCTCCCCCGCGGCACACACAAAACGCGTTAGTAATGCATTACTACCCTGATTTTCAGGGCAGTAATGGATTACTACCCTGATTTTCAGGGCAGTAATGAAATTCCATACAATATAACTGCCTAGATTTTTGAGAAGGTTTATTGAACAGCTTTCAAGCCTTTTAGTGGGGTAGTATTGGTACACTTACTAAGCAAGTGTAGTATAAAAGTGTTTATCTACACCCATGCTATAAATCCTCTATAAAGGTATCTGAAACAGTTAGCTTATGGCCAACATTAAAACAGCCAGTGTCATAATAACCATTATAACACCCAAACGGGTGTTATAATGTTGTACTGAATTTCATTATGCAACTCGTTTTAAAAAAAGAACATCGAATGTGGTAGTGAATCGAACATCTAGCACGTGCGATTCACTACCACAGCGCCGTAATTAAAAAAAAACTTATAGGTTAATTCGAATTCACGTCGTATCCCGCCATTTTTGTTCGACATTTGGATATTAGTATTGCATTATGTACTTTGTTGTTTACAAAAATGAGTGATACAAGCTTTGTGAATTTTGATAATTGAACAATCCAAAATGTAAATAATTATATTACTACCTATACACGGTTTGTTTGTATTAAATACAAGCAATTAAACTTTCCATGAATTTACATAGACTTCTTAGAACACTGCAACACCCTATGATTTCAGAACCTTTTATGGAGGATTCATATCATGGATGTAGATAAAGTCTTGTATGCAACTGTACATAATTAGGTATTAAAACACTCATGTGATACTATTATCACACTCGGCTTCGCCTCGTGTGATAAACCCACATTCGTGTTTTAATACCCCTCATTATACAACAGTTGCATAAATAACTATTATGTATCAACTAAATTCTCAAAAAACAAAATTTGCAGGCTCGATACCCCCCTACTGACTGGCGACATAGTCAGCATACTGGCATCTCGTGACTCGTCCGGTCACTACAGCGTGACCAACACATCCGGCCTGCTAGTGTTGCGCCCAGACCACCTGGTGTCCAGCACTAGTGTTGTAGCTGGCGTGTTCTGTAAGCGTAAGGCTGTGCTGCAGGAACGGTGGAGAGGGATTGACTCTGCTAATATGGCTGTAAGTGGGAATTGCTTTAAATGTTTCCAAACATACTTCTTTACATAGTATAAAACAAAGTAGCTCCCGCAGTCTGTACGCTTAGATTTTTTAAGGCGATTACAGGAGCTAAATTAGCAACTTTATTTGTGGTGGTTCAAACTTCGTTTGAAATACTGTTAGAATAAGGTTCTAATCAGCTTTCACTACAAAGTCGTTGTTTCGTCAGTCACTGCGGGCCGAATAGTGCGAAATGAGTGTTTTTTTCGATTTACAAAAAGTCTATTATATATATTACTAGCTGTTGCCCGCGGCTTCGCCCGCGTGCAGTTCGGTAACTGTCCCACTGAATCATACTAAAGGGATAAATAGTGTCCTACATGTTAATTTAAGTTATAAACTATCTATGTGCCAAATTTCATAATCATCACAATTTATTTTTATCATCACAATCACCATCACTATCACAACCACCATAATTATCACAATCACCATCACTATCACAACCACCATCATTATCACAATCATTATCACCATCACTATCACGGTCACCATCATTATCACAATCACCATCACAATCACCATCACAATCACCATCACAATCACCATCACAATCACCATCACAATCACCATCACTATCACAACCACCATCATTATCACAATCACTATCACAATCATCATCGCAATCATCATCACAATCACAAACACCATCACAATCCCCATCACCATCGCTATCACCATCACAATCACCGTCACTATCACAATCAGCATCACCATCACAATAATCATTAAAATCACTATCACAATCACCATCATCGTTATCACAATCATCATCATCGTAATCACAATCACCATCACTATCACAATCACAATCACCATCACAATCACCATCACAATCGCCATCACAATCACCATCGCGATTACAATCACCATCACCATTACAATCACAATCATTATCATCGTAATCACAATTACCTTCATCATTATCACCATCACTGTCACAATCACAATCACCTTTACCATCACAATTACCGTCACTATCATAATCACCATCATCATCAAAATCACTATCACAATCACCATCATCGTTATCACAATCATCATCATCGTAATCACAATCATCACCATCGTAATCACAATCATTATCATCGTAATCACAATCATTATCATCGTTATTAAAATCACCATCACAATCTCGATCACAATCACTATCATCATTTTAACAATCATTATCATCGTAATCACAATCATCATCATCACAATCCCCATCCTCGTCATCACAATCATTATCATCGTAATCTCAATCATTTTCATCTTGATCACAATCATCATGATCACAATCGCCATCACTATCACAACCACAATCATTATCACAATCACCATCACTATCACTATCACAATCACAATCACCATCATTATCACTACCACTATCACAATCACAATCACCATCACAATCACCGTCACATAACCATTACAATCACCATCACAATCACTATCACAATCATTATCATCGTAATCACAATCACCTTCATCATTATCACCATCACTGTCACAATCACAATCACCATCACCATCGCTATCAAGATCCCAATCACCGTCACTATCATAATCACCATCATCATCAAAATCACTATCACAATCACCGTCATCGTTATCACAATCATCATCATCGTAATCACAATCATCACCATCGTAATCACAATCATTATCATCGTAATCACAATCATTATCATCGTAATCACAATCATTATCATCGTAATCTCAATCATTATCATCTTAATCATAATCATCATGATCACAATCACCATCACTATCACAACCACAATCATTATCACAATCACCATTACTATCACTATCACAATCACAATCACCATCACTATCACAATCACCATCATCGTTATCACAATCATTATCATCGTAATCACAATCATTATCATCTTAATCATAATCATCAACATCACAATCTCCATCCCCGTTATCACAACCATCGCTATCACCATCACAATCACCGTCACTATCACAATCGCCATCACTATCACAATCATTATCACAATCACCATCATCGTTATCAAACTCATTATGATCGTAATCAAAATCATCATCACAATCATCATGATGTTGTTGGATGGTGATGTTGTCTGTATGGTGTCGGACTTAAAGAACAGCACCATCCCATATCTTCCCGTGGGTGTCGTAAGAGGCGACTAAGGGACTTACCAGAGAATGGGCTGCAGCGTTCTCTGTGCTTTTGTAACAACCGCACTGCGATCGCCAACCCGCCTGCCAAGCGTGGCGATTATGGCAAAACCCCCCATTTTGGGGAGGCCTATGTCGAGCAGTGGATGTCTTTCGGCTGAAATGATGATGATCATCATGATCATTATCACAATCATCATCGTAATCACAATCATTATCATCGTAATCACAATCATCATCATCACAATCAACATCATCATTATAACAATCATCATCATCGTTATCACAATCATCACAATAAATCAACAATAACCCTGTATAGAAGTTGAATCCGCTATCTTCTGGATCTCAAAATAAATGCCATTTTCGACATCAGCACCCCTGATAATCTCGGTTTCGACACCCATATTGATTTTTAGACATTTCAACCCCATCGCACCCCAACAGGGAATGATGGTAATTCAGGTCCGCCACATTAAATCTTGAAATCGATGTTTTTGTAATACACCCAACCGAATTCACCATACAAACAATACCTATGTTGAATTTCAGACTTTGTTACCCCATTTCCCCCTTTAGGGGTTGAATTCTGAAAAAACCTGAAACACAAATGTTAACTCATTTATCGATAGGAGTACTCCTGTTAAGTTTCGAATAAAGTAGTCTAACTAATCTTATTTTCCCATGTAATCTTTGGACCCCTGTTTCAACCCCTGAGGGGGTTAATTTTGAAAAATCCTTTCTTAATGCCCCCCTAAACCCCATAAAGAACCTATGTGCCAAATTTGGAATCTCCAGACTCTGTGGTTTGGGCTGTGCATTGATTTTTATACTTTGCCACCCCATTTTCCCCTCTTGGGGGTTGAATTCTGAAAAAAACTGAAACCCGTTTCTACTCATTTATCAATAGGAGCACTACTGTGAAGTTTCGGATAAAATAGTTAAACTAATCTTGTTTCCCCATACAAACTTTGGAGCCCCGTTTAACCCCCCTAGGGGATGAATTTTGCAAAATCCTTTCTTAGTGCACCCCTAGACCACATAAGGAACCAATGTGCCAAATTTGGAATCTCTAGACTCTGTGGTTTGGGCTGTGCATTGATTTTTATACTTTGCCACCCCATTTTCCCCTCTTGGGGGTTGAATTCTGAAAAAAACTCAAACCCGTTTCTATTCATTTATCAATAGGAGCACTACTGTGAAGTTTCGGATAAAATAGTTAAACTAATCTTGTTTCCCCATACAAACTTTGGAGCCCCGTTTAACCCCCCTAGGGGATGAATTTTGCAAAATCCTTTCTTAGTACACCCCTAGACCACATAAGGAACCAATGTGCCAAATTTGGAATCTCTAGACTTAGCGGTTTGGGCTGTGCTTTGATTTTTAGACTTTGTCACCCCTTTTCCCCCTCTTAGGGGTTGAATTCTGAAAAATCCTGAAACCCGTTTCTACTCATTTATCAATAGGAGCACTCCTGTAAAGTTTCGAATAAAATAGACTAACTAATCTTGTTTCCCCATACAAACTTTGGAGTCCCGTTTAACCACCTTAGGGGATGAATTTTGGAAAATCCTTTCTTAGTGCACCCCTAGACCACATAAGGAACCTACTTGCCAAATTTGAACTCTGTAGACCCAGCGGTTTGGGCTGTGCGTTGATAGATGAGTCAGTCAGTCAGTCAGTCAGTTTCTTCTTTTATATATTTAAGATATGAACTAAAAAAGTAAAACACTATGATGCTAATATGTTGCTTGTAGAATTATTTGCCAAAAAATCAGAATGATCGCATGTATTTTATTATGGTTTTTACTCGATAAAAGAAATTTTTAGAGATAAGTTCGTGATTTTTTTCTATTCAATAAAGTTAGTTGTATTATGTTTTCAAAACACTATCGTACTAGCATATATCCTGAAGAATATCATAATATATATTTTTCTGGTTTTGTTTATTGCAGTGAATTATATGCTTTTTTGCATTATAAAACTCGCGTTTAGCTCATGTAGTCGCCTTAAACTACGCAACGGATTTTAATGCAGTTTTCAGCAATAGATAAGAGTGTTTCAAGAGGATAGGTTTATATCTACATTGTACCTGTGCGGAGCCGGGGCGGGTCGCTAGTCTATATCTATACTTCTATACTAATATTATAAAGAGAATAGACTTGTGTTTTTGTATGTAACGAATAAACTTAAAAATCTACTGGACCGATTTGAAAAATTCTTTCAGAAATGGATAGCTACATTATCAGCAAGTAATATAGGCTATTTTTATCCTCGTACTCCCACGGGAACGGAAACTACGCGGGTGAAACCGTGTGACGTCCGCTAGTAGTTTATAAATTCGAAATTACTGTGTCTGTTACCGTTTCACAGCTTCACAGCACAGGGATATAGCTGAAACTCATAAGGTCTGACCTGGGTTAGGACAATTATATAGAATACACAAAGTATTCTATATAATAGTCCTAACCCATGTTGCCTGTCTTGGTTGTATATTGTCCTCGAGTCCATTATTGTTGATTGTTAACTTTATTAACTATCCAATAATAGTAAAATGGTTCTGTATAATCTGTATGGTGTCAGACGTAAAGAATAGCACCATCCCATATCTTCCCGTGGGTGTCATACGAGGCGACTAAGGGACTTACCAGAGAATGGGCAGCAGCGTTCTCTGTGCTTTTGTAACAACCATACTGCGATCGCCAACCCAGGCGGGTTGGCGATCGCAGTACGTTGGGTGGGGTTTTTGCCATAAATGGGTGGGGTTTTTGCAATAATCGCCACGCTTGGCAGGCGCCAAGCGTGGCGATTATGGCAAAAACCCCCCTTTGGGGGAGGCACATGACCAACAGTGGACTTCTTTCGGCTGAAATGATGAATATTTAAATTGGTCTAATGCAGAACGCGCTTTTCTCGTCTCACGACTTCACCTTAAACAATTTAAGACTTGATTGTGTTTTATTTCAGATGACAACAGGAATATTAATTCACGAGCTAGTACAAAAAGCTCTGACTCAAAAGATAACATCAATAGAACAACTCCGGTCAGTGACTGACAGTATTATAAAGGAGTCTGTGGAGAGACTGTATGATGCGGGCTTGAGTGAAGAGGAAGCGCGAACTAACATATACAATTATGTACCACCACTCGCTGACTTTATGAACACTTATGTTGCGGATAAACCACCTACAGTTGCGGTAATTATTATTTTCACAAACATGCTTGGCTTGAGCATTATTTTGACAACCTTCTTCGAGATAAATCAAAATTGCTGTACTGGCCAGATACATGCGACCAGCGGCCGGCAAAAGTTGTATGAAAATCCATATCTGTCGTGTTTAGCGCCAAATAAAATAAATAATAAACTCTTAAGTGTCGTGTTATTTAAAAATGGAACGATCTTTTGCTCTGAAACATGGCAACTAAGGAGCTAACTTATCAAAGGTTTTATTTAAATTTAGAATTGGCTTGCAGATAGAAAGCAGTTGGTTTAATGCGAGAGTTAAAATTTCCTCGCAATATTTGAGAAAAGTACTATACAACTTTACAAGCCGTGGCCGCAACTAGGCATTGATGGACTTACGTGTGTTTACACGTTCGTCCATCAATGCCTCTGTTGCTGGCTGCTGCAGTAATGTACTATTTTACGGTCAACAACGTAGTTGACGATACCCATTTATACCCAAATTGATGTTGGGTGATTTTTTAGTTCACTGTAATATTAACGCCCGGTTTAATCTGTCTGACGCGGCCATAAAACGTTGGAATGAGACGATAATCAAATCAGCTTAAGCATAACCAGCCTATAATGTTCCCACTGCTGGGACAAAGGCCTCCTCTCTATTCTCATAGATAGCTGGGTGGATATATGTACACATGCTAAGTTTTTCAAGTAGGTGTGGATGGTCAAATGCGAAACTATGAGCAATAGCGAAAAATGCTCAAAGGAAATTCGAAGACTTGTGATGTTTAGGGTATATCACAAGTCTTCGAATTTTAGGTTCTATAACATGCCGGTTTTCTCACGATGTTTTACTTCACCGTTTTGAGAGTAGTGATGATGATATAAATTACACAAACTAACGCACCTGCTTGTGTTTGAACTCGTACGGTCGAACAAGCTATTTGGTTTACATTTTACAATGTAATTTGTTGGTTAAACTGTAAACCAAATAACTTGATCGACCGTACGTCGTCAGGGCCACAGGGCCACGACTGCTCTCAAAACAGAGTTTCTAAGAAATCCGTGCTAAATATTCTCCATCCTGCGAGCCTAAAATGGCTGCTGACCGTAAAATCCATTTAAAGAATTTATTTTTTTAACGTGATTCGCCATTTTAGACCCCCTGGTCTCACGTTTTATGACCGCGCCTGGAGCAAGACGTTTATTATTATTGTTCCTTGTCCACAGACAGTCAAAAAGGACAAAAACAACTGGTCAGGACACATTGATAAAATATTGGATATTGAAGAGAATTTGTGCTGTCCTAAACTGGGGTTAAAGGGGAAAATTGATGCGACTGTACAAGTCACAATTCATGAGAGAAATGGTAAGAATTAACTCAACTACTGTATACAGACTTAGCTGTTAATATGGGACATGGAGTTTCTGTAGAAATACATCTGGACCGTCCTAGAGCTTGTTGGGTCGACAATATCGTTAAAGTCGCGAGAAACATCTGGATAAGAGACGCACTGAACCCGCAACTTTGGCAGAAAAAAGGGGAGGCCTATATACGAAGTGTTTCCGGACGATATCGATAAACTTTGACCGGTCATTGTACTTATAAATTACATTATAAACAACTATTACTAAGGGACCAAACCCTGAATCGCGAAAAAAAATCGGCTGTTCCATACATTTTGATGAGTTATGCGAACTTAATTGTAGGGAACAGTGCCATCAAACACCATGTGCCAAGTATTTTATTCGTCACGTACTTTCTGCTAATAACGAAGTTCGTTTTCTATAATAGAAACATTGTTTAAAGGTCGTCAACGCGCCGTAGTACCTCTAGAGCTGAAGAGTGGCAAGGCGTCCATGTCAGCGGAACACCGCGGTCAACTGGTACTATACGGCATGATGCTGAACTTGCAGAACTGCGAGGACCCCACGCAGGCGGCACAGCGCGGTCTACTGCTGTACTTGAAGTAAGTAATCACATTATACATGGTAGGATAGACATATTGACACAAACTTTTACCATGGATTCAATACATATTATGACCCACGACGGATTCCGAAGGTTTTAAAAAAAGCTAATACTAGTATTTAGCTACATACTGTATCTTCCAGAAGGTTTTGTAATACTAGTATTTAGCTACATGCTGCATCTTCCAGAAGGTTTTGTAATACTAGTATTTAGGTGCAAGCTGCATCTTCCAGGTTTTGTAATGTAATACTAGTATTTAGCTACATGCTGGATCTTCAGAAAGTTTTATTGTAATACTAGTATTTAGCTACATGCTGCATCTTCCAGAAGGTTTTGTAATACTAGTATTTAGCTGCATGCTGTATCTTCCAGGTTTTGTAATGTAATACTAGTATTTAGCTATATGCTGGATCTTCGAGAAGGTTTAGTAATACTAGTATTTAGCTACATGCTGCATCTACCAGAAGGTTTTGTAATACTAGTATTTAGCTACATGCTGGATCTTCCAGGTTTTGTAATACTAGTATTTAGCTACATGCTGCATCTTCCAGAAGGTTTTGTAATACTAGTATTTAGCTACATGCTGCATCATCCAGAAGATCTTCCAGAAGGTTTTGTAATACTAGTATTTAGATTCATGCTGGATCTTCTTTTGTAATACTCGTATTCAACTGCATCCGGTTAGACAGGAAGCAAACAATAACATACTTGGGAAAAAGCAAGGCAGACGATGAGTGGATTGGCCTTCCGCACATCTCCATTTCCAGGAGTAGATTGACACAACGTGGCCTAACCTGTTTATGATGATAATATCTTCTAGGTTTAAAATAATCCTATTTGTGCAGGGATCGCGTAGAGTTGCGTGAGGTAAGCTGTGGCTACCCGGAGCGTCGCGACTTAGTGATGCTACGAAATCAACTCGTGCAGTATCTTACCACTGCGCCACAGGATATCGACCCAGGTATCTTAGTATTTTATAGTTGGTAACACAAATACGTCTTATTTTGTATGAAAAAGCCCCAAATTAAAAAGCTAGACGTACATATATCTCTCACCGTTGACCTTAAGGCGACTACAGGAGCTAAATTAGCAACTCTATTTGTGGTGGTTTAAACTTCGTTTGAAATACTGTTAGAATAAAGTTCTAATCAGCTTGCACTACAAATTGGTTGTTACGTCAGTCACTGCGGGCCGAATAGTGCGAAATGAGTGGTTTTTTGCAGTTTCCAAAAAATTGCTAATGGACTAAAAAAATAAAACACTATCATGCTAATACGTTGCTTGTAGAATTATTTGCCCAAAAATCAGAATGATTGCATGTATTTTAGTATGGTTTTTACTCGTTAAAAGTTTTTTAGAAATAAGTTCGTGATTAGTTGTATTATGTTTTCAAAACACTATCATACTAGCATATATCCTGAAGAATATCATATTATATTTTTCTGGTTTTGTGTATTGCGGTGAATCATATGTTTTTTTGCATTATAAAACCCAATATGTGACCCCCTTAAATTATTATCAATTATTTGTTTTCAGAGAGCCTGGTGGACATCGAGGACGCGTCTGTAATGTTACAACAGAAGCTGCCGGAACCAGTGGACCATCACAACGCCTGCGCCAAGTGTCCCTACCTTACTCTATGCTCGCTGCATTTATGGTAAGAAAGCCATTGATATTTTAGCACTACTGTCTTCGAATTAGCATCAATGTGCAATGTAAACTAAAGAAAAACACAGTGGAGATAATTGTAAACTTGAAAGAAAGAAAAATAGTTTATTCTGCACAAACAACGCCCATAATAGTGCAAGTTTTACATAAAAATAAAACTTGTATTATTTAGCAGAGACGATGCACAGCATCGGTGAGAGGGCGCTGTATACTTCCCGTTAGTTGTGAGCCAATCACAGCTCTCGTAGTCACGTGGTTCCGGTTGTGATGTGGTCCAAGGTGGCGTGTTCGCTAGTGGCGGACTTTTACCTCATAGAAGTCTCTCACCAGGAGACCTTGAATGGATGCTGTGCATCGTCTCTGCTAAATAATACAAGTTTTATTTTTATGTAAAACTTGCACTATTATTCGGCATGTGACGATGCACAGCATCGTTGCGAGACGTCTTTATAACTCCTGGTGACCAAAACGACGCTATGTGACAATATGATATTTGCTGAAAAATAAAACCAAGCAACATCTATTAAACAATCAATGCAACATCTATAGTACACAGATCAGAATATGGTACCTCCAGTTTTAAAATTCAATTTAGGTACCTTGAACTATTTTTTTTTTCTAATACAGTTTAGGATATTGTAATAATCTAGAAAACAAAGAATCAATCCGCTGAACATCGATATAGAGACCATCGATTTTATCTTATATTAGTTTAAAATTATTCAAGAGATTACTCGGACTTGGTGAAGTGATAGCTTTACCTCTAGTCTGTTTACAATAATATTTGACAAAAGTATTCGGTCTACGCCAATTACCACAAGAAGGGATTTCTTCAATTGGAACATTCTCGTACAAATTCAAGGAAACTACGGCTGCACGCACACTTCCTGGAGATACAGATGTACCTGCATCTTTTAGTAAGCTTTTAATCCAATTACCTAGCACAGTTCGTGATGCACTTTGTGGGGGACCCCATATTGATACAAACAATGAACGACATTCGGCTGTACGTCTCTGTATTCTCAATTCCAAAACTTTCCTAAACCAATTAACTGGACTTAATATATTTTCGTTAGCGTGGCAAGACAACTTCCAGCCTAACTGCATGTACGCAGCAGTGTCAGTGTTTGACCCAAACACGGGATACAGAATGATATGATCACTGTGATCAATATAATGACTTGACGAGACCCTGAGTAGAGTAAGGTTATGAACTAGTCTTCCTGACTAACAACAACAGACAAGCCAATCGTCGTGACGCATTGAATAAAGTGAAGTTATTAGGAGGATTCGCCTGCATCCAGGCAATCAGTTCACCTAGATCCTAAATAGGAGGCCTCTCTGCTCTAGGAGATTGGAGGGAGATAGCTTTGAGTATATGTTGTACTAAGAAGTCTGAATTCAAAATTTTCGTTACAGGCCGGTCGTGCAAAGGTCAGAACTACAGATTTATGCAACAATATGGTAGAATAAGCTAATCTGTCCTCAATGAATAGGAATGCAAAAATCTTGTCAAACTAATATTATTGGGATAATCGAAGTCAAAATTGTTATCTATAAGTTGGTGCCAGTTAACATCGGAATAGAGGTCATTGCTCCGACTTTCATCCCGATATCTAAATATTAGCGATACTGTCGCTCCATCCGTACAAACCTGTCGCAAAACTGATATCGCTTGAGTCTCATAATACATCCACAGTGTCCCACATACATAACACAGTGCACAACCCAAAAAAATAATAAATCGAGCAAACGTACCCTACGAAATTAATTGATTTAAATATTTTATTTTCGTTTTAACACTGTTTTAACTTACTGAGACAATTTTAATAAAGTAAATATATTATTATACATCTTACAATTAGGATCTGAGACTTATGCGCGAAAGACATTTTCGCAAAGAACACTTGTTGTGCGCACCCACTTGCGCGAATGGACTTATGCGCGAAAGGAATCTTGCGCGAATGGACACTTGCACGATTGGAATCTTGCGCGTCTTAATGGCCACTGAGGTTTACTCTGTAGAGTAAACATAACATCACGCCTATTATTACTCGAATCTGTTTTTTTTTTGGTTTTTCCGTCATGAGTGTCGTTTTCATGGATTTCGGGGTCGTTGATAATGAAAATGAAAATGATTTGTTGAAATCAAATTTAACCAAAGGCAAGGTAAATCATTGAATCCATTTCACTATTCGTCATTCAAAAGTGCGTTTGAATGATCTAATTGAAATAAATAATTATTGACCTCATTTTCTTTATCCTTTAACCATGAAAACGAAATGAGGTTCATTTCGTTATCAACGACCCCGAAAATCGTGAAAACGACATCCATGACGAAAAAACCAAAAAAAACTTGGACGCCATCTTGGATTTTCATTTTGAGCTCATTTTCGTAATCAACGACCCCGAAAACCATGAAAACGACACCCATGACGGAAAAACCAAAAAAATCTTGGACGCCATCTTGGATTTTCATTTTGAGCTCATTTTCGTAATCAACGACCCCGAAAACCATGAAAACGACACCCATGACGGAAAAACCAAAAAAATCTTGGACGCCATCTTGGATTTTCATTTTGAGCTCATTTTCGTAATCAACGACCCCGAAAACCATGAAAACGACACCCATGACGGAAAAACCAAAAAAATCTTGGACGCCATCTTGGATTTTCATTTTGAGCTCATTTTCGTTATCAACGACCCCGAAAACCATGAAAACGACATCCATGACGGAAAAACCAAAAAAAATCTTGGACGCCATCTTGGATTTTCATTTTGAGCTCATTTTCGTAATCCATGACGGAAAAACCATAAGTACCTATCTAAATATAATTATGACATCACAAAAACTATCTCATCACAAAAAAATATAATTCTGATCTTATGCCGTTTTCGTTTTACGAGGTCATCGCGTCAGGTGTGCAGCACATTATGGTCACGGTGCGGGGGCATTTACGTCACACGTAAATTTATTAGCATAAAATTAGTTTTCTAGCAAAAAATAATAATAAATTCGAATTGGAACAACACAAGATTCTCAACCCCTGTATGTCTAGCCGACTGGTATTATGATACTCTAGCGATGTAGCAAAGTATCGCTTATTGGTCGATTTAGGAAACTAGTAAGTGTCGTTATCGCTTTGTGATAAAAAACTTGGTAGGTAGGTGTTAATGACCTCTATTCCGATGTTAACTGGCACCAACTTATACACCATTTGACCCACCGAGACCAGGCCGGTCTATAAGTTCTAAGTGTGGATTCCCTCCAGCTAGATCGGAGTAGGGACCTTTCAGATTCTGACCAATTGTTAGTTATTTCCCCACCCGCTATCTTCCAAACATAGAGCTCCATGTCTTGAATGCAAGGAGGTGGCAGGCCCGTGCTCCAATCCAATAAAACTCTGGAATTCTCAAAGGTCTGCCGAGTGCTCGTCGTCGAAGATCCGGTAACCAATAAGCTCTCGTCCACATTGAAGCCATTAATCAAGAATACACCTTGAGCCGACTTCAGATGGTTTAGAACTCGAGGGATCAGGCTTGGAGGCGGGAACACCTACGCCAGCTGAAATAGCCACTGACGACTGAAGGCATTGCAAAAATGAGCTAATGAGTCTGAACATTCTTCGGTAACATACTCCTTCACAATCCTGGTTTCTCTGGCGGCTAAGAGGTCTATCTGGGGAACTCCAAATTTGCGAAAAGCATATCTTAGAGCTGGATGCTATTCTACTGTCCGAGTCTCGATTCCCGCGTGATAACCTGGATCCGAAAGATCGTCTAACTGTGCTCCCCACCCGTAATCTGCAGCATACGTGGTCATGAAATGGTGAATCACCTCCGGGTGCAAGCAGATCTAAACTAAGGGCTTTTCCAAAATTGTGACCCACCATTTCAGATCGACGACGAACCATGATGATGACCATGTGTGATGGTTTGGAGGTAAATGGCAGATACATTCCCGTGATCATTTCGAGAAGGGCTTCAGGAGCCCGCAGCGTCTGCCACTGCCTCCGATACGCTCGGAGACAGCCTCCGTAAAAGTGGTGTTGCTGGTGGTTTGGAGGTAAATGCTAGACGCATTCCCGTGATCATTCCGAGAAGGGCCTCCGAAGCCCGCAGCGTTTGCCACTGTCTCCTTTATCTTACAGACCGATAGAAACAAAACGCCACAGAAAAGCTCCGATTCTTCCATGAATCAAGTAACAGGAAGGTGACGTGGATAGGATACTTCAAGCTAACTTTGTGAAAACGGCCTTAAGTAGACGACTTGCATGCCTTTGGATCGTAGAACTTGGGCCACCCAGTTGGTCAACGCTGAGAAATATAGGCTGAACGGCAGGCAGGTCATCTGCAGAATTGACCATAAATTAGTCGGAGGAACCGACGGTAGATTCTCAGAAGTCAGAATGCTTACGCGAAAATATGCTGAGGAACTATGTGCTGGTTCAAGCGCTTCAGGTTGAATATGGGCCTCTTGGACCCGTCGCTCTTGTTTGTAAGAAAAATTCATCTCTACCCCTTTCCCAACCATGTCGGGGTCGGTTTCCAGTCCAACCGGATGCAGCTGAATACCTGAATTTATGTCCGTTTCGACCGCGCGGCCACGGCGTTTTTTTAAAAAAAAAAACTATGCCAAGTTTTTGTGAAAGTTTGTAAAAGTTGATTCCCAAAACCATAAATTTGTCAAAGTTATGGTTAAAAAGTTATAAGGGTTTGAACGTGGCCGCGCCATCGAAACGCGGAGAACCGCGCGGCCACGGAGATCTTTAAAACTAAGCGTTGTAGAGACCTGAAATTTAGGTAAATAACGGATTGAATTTGTAAAAAATTTGTAAAAATATACAAAAAAATCCTAGGTTTATATCTTAGGAGCTAAGACTTAAAACCCCATGGCCGCGCCATCGAAACGGTGAAAAATACGTTATCACCGATATCACGCTGAAAAAGCATCGCAGAAGTCCGAAGTTCTTTGTAAAACACAGATTTGAATTTGTCAAAACTGGTAAAAATACTTCAAAAAATCCTCTGGTTATATTTTAGGAGCTTTAAGACTACAAACCCATGGCTGCGCCATTGAAACGGTGAAAAATACGTTATCGCCAATATCTCGCTGAAGAAGCATCGCAGAGGTCTGAAGTTTTTTGTAAAACCTAGATTTGAATTTGTCAAAACTCGTAAAAATACACAAAATAATCCTAAAAATACACAAAAAAATTCCTTATATTTCAGGAGCTGTAGTACGGTATCGCTTAGAAATAAGTCGTGATTATTTATCGAAGAAAGTAAGTATTAGCTTGATTTTTTTTTTGTAAACAAAACCTAATTAAGTAGAACTAACGATAGAAGGCAAAAAAGTATTTTTTTTAAATAATATAAACCCTGTAATAACGTTTTGAATGTTTCGATAGGGTGACCATGACTTATTGTTTACAGAAAACTTTCCGCCTATTGTATTAGAAATTATTTCTCAAGGATCCTAAATTAAATAAAAATGAAAAGTCGTATGTTCATTCCTATAAACATAATTATGTTTTTGTAACATATTGGTTGACATCGAGTAACATCCACCAATCCGCACGTGGCCAGCGTGGTGGATTATTGCCCATTCCCTCTCAGAGGAGGCCTGTGTCCCAGCAGTGGGAACATTAATAGGCTGATGATGATCTTATCGTTTCATTTTAATTTATTTTTTAATTATAAAAATAAAAACACTTAAATCACAGATTATTCAGTTAGGTGCTTTTTCAGCTATCAAGCAATGAAGGGCTCCATTGCTTAATAGCTGAAAAAGCATCTAAATTAAAAAAGTAATTGTTTTGAATTTGTCTAAAGGATTTGAAATATATGCATTATTACAGAAATAAGTGTCATTGCATAGTATTTCCAGAATGATTTGTTATGACGATGGTAAAACCGAAATGCACGCAAGTTCCGAACAACCTATGACAATACATAATCTAACATAATTATGGTCTATACATAGATGATTAAGATAATAAAAAAAATTCTTAGTGTAAGTAAATAATCTGTGATTTGTGGTTTTGTCAGAAATATGTAAGTTAGCAATCTGTGATTTATGTGATTTTTTAAGAAATAAACATGTTTTTGTATCTTATCATTTTAATTTAATTTCTAATCCTTGAAAAATATTTTTTAATGTAATAGGTGGAAGTTTTTTGTAAGCAATAAGTCATGGTCACCCTAACCAAACATTCAGAACGTTTTGAAGGTTATAAGCGATACCGTACTACAGCTCCTGAAATATAAACCTAGGATATTTTTGTGTATTTTTACGAGTTTTGACAAATTCAAATCTAGGTTTTACAAAAAACTTCAGACCTCTGCGATGCTTCTTCAGCGAGATATTGGCGATAACGTATTTTTCACCGTTTCAATGGCGCGGCCATGGGTTTGTACTCTTACAGCACCTAAAATATAACCCGAGGACTTTTTGAAGTATTTTTACCAGTTTTGACAAATTCAAATCTGTGTTTTACAAAAAACTTCAGACCTCTACGATGCTTTTTCAGCGAGATATCGGCGATAACGTGTTATTCACCGTTTCGATGGCGCGGCCATGAGGTTTTAGTCTTACAGCTCCTAAAATATAAACCTAGGATTTTTTTGTATATTTTTACAATTTTTTTACAAATTCAATCTGTTATTTACCTAAATTTCAGGTGTCTGCAACGCTTAGTTTTAAAGATCTCCGTGGCCGCGCGGTTCTCCGCGTTTCGATGGCGCGGCCACGTTCAAACCCTTATAACTTTTTAACCATAACTTTGACAAATTTATGGTTTTGGGAATCAACTTTTACAAACTTTTACAAAAACTTGGCATAGTTTTTTTTAAAAAAAAACGCCATGGCCGCGCGGTCGAAACGGACACCTGTATTTTACATGGAGCGACAGCCTATCTGACCTCCACAACCCAGCCTTTTTTTTTTTGTCCTCTGACTACCTGTAACGACCGTCAAAGATCTGCAAACGACAGCCGGGACCAACGGCTTAATGTGCTTTCAGAGGCACGGAGGAAACCCAGTATGTAATGGGTGGTCACCCATCGACAGACCAACCTAGGCAAGCACGACTTAACCTAAGGATCAACCCGAGCGGCTGTTATTATTTAGTCACGGGCTCGCGATGATCCACACCTTCCAGAACGCCTTGATCTTATAATTGTTCTACCTGGATTGACATCTCTAGCGATTGTGCGATCTTGAATCGGCGCATGACTGATTCATACTGATGGATGAATTCATTCCCGTGATAATTCCGAGAAGGGCCTCCGGAGCCCGCAGTATCTGCCACTGCCTCCGAAACGCTCGGAGACAGCCTCCGTAAGAGTGGTGTGACTGCGATTCATTGGAAGCTCGCGAAAGTGGTCTATTTGGTATGTCCGCCACCTTAGGGGTGGTCTTATTTTGACCTTTGTCGGTGCCGAACCAAGGACGTACCCATTTGTCCATGCCGCCTGTATTCTGAATGTAGGCGCGCAGTTGAATTTCATCAAATAGGCAATTAGAACTCGGAGGATCTTACGCAGACCGTCACGAAAGTTCTTATTTGCAATTTCGCTAAGAATACGCTCCCGGCGATTTTCTTTTAATAGCTCGTTTTCCGCAAACTAGCTGCATGATTTCCTCACAAATTTTGCGGAATTTTGATGAGGGTAGAAATGAAATGTTCCCAAATTTTATCAAAAATGCTAGAGGCTGTAAGTGAAGCATCAGACAGAAGCTGTCCACCCAATGAAATTTTGTAAGCTTTGAGTAACTCGCGTTGTGAAATTAAAGCATTACACAGGGCTGCTAACAATCATTCGGAATTTGCCTTTAACAAAATGTCGAAGTACATCGTTAATATCAAGCTCGACAAAACCAGGCGCAGCGTTATGAATCTTCAAGGCGTCCGCGTAGCGCATGTGCGCTTCCATGAAGAATCACCGAACTTTTGTAACGCTTCAAGTCGCTTCACGTGGTACGGATTAGAGCGATGCACCTTAGGGTCTTTAAGAGATGTATTAACAATTGAATGCTTAAATTTAAACACGGAACTCCACTGAATATATTATTGGTAGCCGCCGGCGGACGATTTAAATTGAAGTCCAACGGTAACGTGGAGCTAGGTCCAGGAACTGGTTCGGGCACCTGAGCCGCTGTATGATTATTTGGAGTCGAACCCGATGTACCCACGTTTTGCATTAAACGGTTCGTTAGTACAGCCACTTGGTTCACAAGGTTAGAAATCTAATGACTCACCGCATTTCCGTCGCTTTACCTCAGAACCTGAAGAATCAGATTGCGAAGAGCTCGAATCGCTTCTTGGTAGCCGGCGTTTTACGGCACGCTCAAGGCATCAAGTCGTCGCCTACATGCACTTGTTGATCCGAACCACAATTCTTCACTATTGCGCTATTTATTTGATTTTCACTCATTTTTATTTATTTAAAACACTTATCACTCTGTACGTAAAATACACGTTTGGACGTGGAGCTACGGGCACCAGCCCGTTGTACAAAACAATACAAACACTTAGCACTTTTTAGGGTTCCGTAGTCAACTAGGAACCCTTATAGTTTCGCCATGTCTATCCGTCCGTCCTCGCTTAATCTCTGTGATCGTTAGCACTAGAAAGCTGAAATTTGGTACCAATATGTATATCAATCAAGCCGACAAAGTAAAGTGGGAAGTGATTTTTTTTTTAATTTCAACCCTAACGTGTGATATATTGTTGGAAAGGTATTTAAAAATGAATAGGGGTTTCCTAAAATCATTTTTTGATAATGTCAATAATTTCGGAAATAATCGCTCCAAAAGTAAAAAACAATGTGTCCCCCCCCCTCTAACTTTTGAACCATAAGTTTAGAAAATATAAAAAAAATACGAAAAGTAGAACTTTATATTGACTTTCTAGGAAAATCATTTTGAACTTGATGGAAACAACAGTTTTTGTACAAAAGAGACAAAAAACAAAATAATTTCTGGACTAAGTTTGTAGTATATTCGTATATGCAAGCATTTTTACATAATGGATACCCACCTTTAAACTCATAAGTGGGAACACTTATTGTGACGGACGGGAAACTACGGAACCCTACACTGAGCGTGGCCCGACACGCTCTTGGCCGGTTTTTAAAAAATGAAATAGGTTTCAAAGTATTAAAAAGTAGCTGCAAACACTAAATTTAGATGTTGCTTGCTCGAGAAGTAACGACGCTATGAGGTAAAAGTCCGCCACTAGCGAACACGCCACCTTGGACCACGTCACTACCGGAACCACGTGACTATCGAGAGCTGTGATTGGCTTACAACCAACGGGAAGTATACAGCGCCCTCTCACCGATGCTGTGCATCGTCACATGCCGAATAATAAACCAAATTTTAATGAGAATACGCGCTGTATTAACCTCGTTTGATGTCTGCGTTCATGTTCGTTTAATTTTACATTTTAGGAACGGTTTCGCACTACGTCCGATCCGAATCCGATCCGTGAAGTGAAGACAAAGTGTATGGCTCTGGACCTGCCCGGAAGTTTTCTGGTAATTTTATAATTATCTACATGAATGTAGAGTACTAGTACTTGTGGTTTATAAAGGTAAACAGACATACCACCTTATGATGACTTTTCACGTGTCGGACCGACTCGGACTCGGATCGGACGTAGTGCGAAACCGCTCTAAAGGTCACTAAATAAAGCATATTATTGAAATATGAGAAGAGATTAGAATTTAGAGCCACACAATTAATAGTAGATTATACAACAAGTGAAAAAAAAGGGAATTTAATTCGAGGGACCAAGTTGAATCCCGAGAGCTGCGAAGGACTCTAGAGTAGATTCCCGAGCGAAGCAAGGGATTCTAGAGTAGAATCCTGAGCGGAGCGAGGGATGCAAGAACCGTGATGTTTTTTTTTTTCACGAGTTGTGTACTCTACTTTTTACCATTGACTGCGAGAAAATATATACTTAGAAGAATAGTATTTATATTTCTCATGGGTTAATAATAACAGCCACTTTGGTCGATCTTCAAGGTTAAGCCACGCTTACCAAGGTTGGTCTGAGGATGGGTGACCACTAATTCATTACATACTGAGTTTTCTACGTGCGTCGGAAAGTACGTAAAGCCCTGGGTCCCGGTTGTCATTTGTAGTTCTTTGACAGTCGTAACAGGAAGCCAGTGCCCAAAAGTCTGACAACCAGTCTTACCAAGGGGTACCGTATTACCCAGTACCAACTGGTTTGTGAAGGTCAGATAGGCAGTCGCTCCATGTAAAATACTGATTGAAATTAGAACAATATTCGAAATTCATTTTTATTTGTTAATTATTAGTCCTTGTTCCAAATTCAAAATGTCTTTATTCACTCAGTGAGTAAAAGAGCGTTTTATTTACTGCTATCGATGAATAAAATGCCCTTTTTCGAGTGGCAATGTTAAAAACAATTATGTTGTCTTGATGTCATCAGAAAACACTTTTTGGATCTGTATTTGTACAGTGATGTACAAATACAGAAAGTCTAAGTTACCCTTTTTTATTTATCCTAGGCATACAAATGGACCAAGTGTGTCAGAGTCCCACCCTCTATCTAAACTACGCACAGAAGCAATGGGCCATCTCTCACCGAAACACATAGAGTATTTCCTGCACTGGACGGCCTTACTAAAGATGGAAGAGAGAGGGCAGATGGTGTCGTCTCCCTTACACGCGCTGTGGACTGATAGCGTTGAAAAGAGGTGAGAATTTAATAACAAAGGATGATTCATAAATGCTAAGGGTATTCAGGCAGTTTAAATACAACGGGTGTAAACTAGAGATGCAACGGATAGTTGTTTGGCCGGATACCGAATAACGGATATTCGGCGAACTGCGAGGCCGGAATGTCGGATATCCGGCCGAGAGTATGTAGTTCTCTGAGGCAAGTAGTGACATGTTCAGCGTCGTACAGCAGCGGGCAACGCGATTAGATCATTTCGGGCGGTTTCGGATCTCATCGGGAGTGATCGTGCCACTTGTTGATTATAAATATTAATTTTTAACTTGTTAAAAAATACTTGTTTTAGTACAGTGCGATGATTTAGAGACGTTAGAGTACGTACTATCGGGGTCTTTTCCGCCTGACCATTTTAATTTTTTTTCGCTTAAATCATGCGGAGGCGCCGAGCCACGCCCCCTTAAAGTTTGGGCCTATTAGGAAAGCGTCAACTTTGGCGCGCAAAATAACAATAACTCTCGTTTGGCGTGCGTCGTCAATGTGCTCGGCCGATTCGGTATCTTTTCATTCAATTTTTTACACAAAGTCAACGGGGCGGGGCTAGAGAGCGTTTTAATGTTGCGAGTGTAAGCAAAAATTAGCTTAGTGGTGGTCAGGCGGGAGTGTCCTCGATAGTACATATAGCTTTTAATAGAACTTTCATAATTGCTAGCTGTTGTCTTATTTCATGTCCGTTTTAAAGGATTTTTTAGCAAATTTATGAATATCCGGTATCCGCCGGATAATGAGTTACTATCCGGTATCCGGCTGGATAGTAAAATTTGGGCCGGATAGGCCGGATACCGAATAGTTACCGGATATCCATTGCATCTCTAGTGTAAACGCACTATTCACGAAGCCGTTAACCAAGCATTCTGTACATCAATCTAAGTAACCCTACACAAAAATGATTGCTCGGAAATTACTTTTTTTTTGGGGTGAAAAATTACGTTTTACGGTAAAACTCAATGTAACGCACTCAACACATTGTGCTAATGGATGGATTGAATAGATGGATTGGGGGTCGTGGAGGTGTTTAAAGTACAGTTCTTACATTCAAAATTAGGATGAATTTTAAAAAAAACCTCAATATCTCCGTAACTAGAAGGTTCCCAGGTATGATCTAGAACAAAAACAAGTGCCTTTCGGCTTCGTTAAGAGTCTTTTTATACCCTTTATGTTTACTTTGCTACTGGTCAAAACATATTGTTTTATGAGATAAAAGATGTGAATTAAGAGGAGAGAGAGACAGAAATATAGATTTCAACATGCTATTATGCGAATGGTACACCAGTATAAAGGAAACTTAGCCGTAATACTATTTAATTAATACATTGCTTATATCAAGACATTTAAGTCGTGTCCGATATTGGCTAGAAAACTACTTAATACTTGAAATGTTTCAGAGAGAAGCGAGGCACGTGTGCAGCACACTTAAAATTAACTGCAGTAACACATTTAGAAGACAGATACCTACACATATTTCATAGAAAAAGTGAGGACAAAGGTAACCAAGAATTTGTGTGGTATACTACAACTAAAAAAGTGAACCGTCACGGGACGCCTGGCAGATGTGAAACATCGAAATTATTTTGTACAAGTAATATGCTTAAAAAAAAGTCAATATAAAAACAAATATATAAATTAAAACAAAATGACTCGATTCACAAAATGACTCGATTCACAAAATGACTCGATTCACAAAATGATTCGATTCACAAAATGACTCGATTCACAAAAACAAAAATCCTTATGCTAGGATCGAACTCGAAGTCACGAGATTGTAACCCAGCGCTGTGCCCCGAGACCAGCTGGCTTATTGCAAACCGTGGCTAATATGCAGATCTTATGCTGCTTCAACAGGTCGGTAATGTTCAGGATTGTTCGGGCCGGGTTGACAACTTGACAATTGACGACACGTCGTCACGGCTTGCGTCGCCACGCCATTTTTTTGTTTTACCCGCGCCTATAGATGTTTCACATCAAAAGCCGGACTACTAAAAAATCACGCTCTCATTAAATTCAGGGTAAAATCGATTCCTCCTATTGTTGATGTCGGTTAAAATGCAGCCTATATATAATAAAAAAAAAATTGAAAAACCAACGACGGCGACGGTTAAAAAGTAATGAGAGGTTTTCCTTTTGAGGTTTTAAAAAAAAACTTAGTTTCCAAGAACTCTATAGATGGCGTTGAACTTGCTATGCCAAAGCCAAAACGCTTGAAAAACAAAACATTGTGGCACGTCACATACTCTCGTTGACTGACACTTTAATTTGCTTATCCTTCCGAATATAACTAACATTTCTCGCGCTTTGTTAAAATCAGTTTTTTTAGGTTCCGTTCCTTGCATTATCATACTTACTCCTAGCGCCATCTATCCAGCGACTAGGGAAGAGCTAAAAAGAAAATCCCTCATTGAAAAAGGTTAAAATAATTAAAAAAAAAAAAACAACTTAATAAAAAACTCACGAATATCCGTCGGGGGCTGCCATGAAATGAACTCGTTTTGCAGTTTTATAGTAACTTGAATAATTGGAGATTTTTAGCGCTATGTTTACACCCTTAATGGGCAGGCCGTGGCCCTACAGTGGGGCTCACCTTTAGAAGTTGATGATTATACTTATTTTTATTTACGATGAAATTTAAACTAGTGATGGCAGCCCCCGACGGATATTCGTGGGTTTTTTATTAAGTTGTTTTTTTTTTATTATTTTATCCTTTTTCAAGTACTTTTTAACCGTCGTGGGTTTTTCAAAATTTTTAATTTTGCTTTTTATTTTAAACTTTTTAGAGAGCATCAAAATCGGATTAGTAGTTTTGGAGAAAAATGACAAACATGAATTTGAACAAACAAACATCCTCTCACCCCAAACGCATATACCTACCGTCTCCGTTCCGTCGAAGCTAAAAATACTGGTATTCAGCTGCATCCGATTAGACTGGAAGCCGACCCCAACTCGGGACAAGCTTTTATGAAAGTTGTTCGTTTTCATTTACTAAAAGCTTTATTTTCTTCTTTTCAGTACATTTTTAGGGTTCCGTATCCAAAGGGTAAAAACGGAACCCTATTACTAAGACTTCGCTCTCTGTCCGTCTGTCTGTCACCAGGCTGTATCTCATGAACCGTGACAGCTAGACAGTTGAAATTTTCACAGATGATGTATTTCTGTTGCCGCTATCACAACAAATACTAAAAACAGAATAAAATTAATATTTAAGGGGGGCTCCCATACAACAAACGTGATTTTTTGATAATAATGGTACGGAACCCTTTGTGCGCGAGTCCGACTCGCACTTGGATGCTTTTTATAAAAGCTTATTTAATAAGATATTTTAAAAAGGTTTTTTAATTAATAATTTATACATTTTTAGTTTTGTCGTAATCATTCAATTCGTGCTATTTACCGTTGAGGAGTTCCCTCGTGAGAAGACAATCCTGGCTGTAGGATCAGGTCATGATAGAAATCATGTTTATCTATCAAAAATATGAAGGCGTCTACAAATTTTCGTATTCGTGCTATTTAGTTGCTATGTAGTGTGTATTTATTTGTCTCTGATTTTTTATTACAAACATTATGTTTTTTAGTGTACCTACTAACAAAACTATGGATCATTGTGTCTGAATTAAATTAAATTAAATTTACCGTTGAGGAGTTCCCTCGCGAGAAGACAATCCTGGCTGTAGGATCAGAACATGATAAAAATCATGTTTATCTATCAAATATGAACGAGTCTACAAATCTTCGTATTCGTGCTATTTACCGTTGAGGAGTTCCCTCGCGAGAAGACAATCCTGGCTGTAGAATCAGGTCATGATAGAAATCATGTTTATCTATCAAATAGAACGCGTCGACAAATTTTCGTATCCGTGCTATTTACCGTTAAGGAGTTTCCTCGTGAGAAGACAACTCGTGAGATGTCACCGTAACACCTATCTAAGAATATGCACCAATAAAATCCAAACCCATAATTGAAAATTGCATCAAAATCGAACTAGTAGTTTTGGAGAAAAATGCCAACATGGATTTGCAAAAAAATTGATTTCTGCAGCGCCCCCTGGTGAGTTGTCACCGTAACACCTATCTAAGAACATGCACCAAAGAAATCCGAACCCATAACTGAAAATTGCATCAAAATCGGACTAGCAGTTTTGGAGACAAATGGCAACTTATATTTGCACAAAAAATGCTTGCTGCAGCGCCCCCTGGTGAGTTGTCACCGTAACAACTGTTTAAGAACATGCACCAATCGAACTCGAACCCATAACTGAAAACCGCATCAAAATCGGACTAGTAGTTTTGAAGAAAAACGGCAACATGTATTTGCAAAAACAAACAAACACACAAACAAACATTCTCTCACCCCAAACGCATACAACGTCTCCGTTCCGTCGTGGGTAAAAATAATAATAATAAACCATTTTTTAGGTAACAAAGACCCATAGATAAATACCTTAAGAGGCCGGGGAGTGTGAATTTATCCATACAAACGTAATACCAAAATCATTTTCAGTCTGAGCATATTTCCACCTTAATATGCTGTTATTCGGAACAAGATGGTAATTACCTAGGTTTCCATTGTTTTTTTTTTGCAAAATACTTATCAAGAGCGAAATGCAAACAAATTGAATATCTCACATTTTTACAGTATAAATACGATGTTTTCATCTCATCTGTTCTATATTAAAAACGGTAGTATTTGTAACATTGTTCAAATGGAAACATGTCTTATATTGTTAAGTTAAATAATATAAAAAAAAAATGGAAAAGCATTGAGTTTTCATTCATCATTTTTGGTATTACGGCACACATTCAAATTAATCACAAATGTTCATCGGAAGTCGTGCCATCGCATCAAGCATTGAGCTGGGGCGGGGCGCGGTCGCGCGGGGCGAGGGACAGTACATTTGGATGTGTTGAGTATAGTGACAAAATATGTAAATGTGTGCCTGCGCACCTCGCCACCCGGCCGGGCCGGGCAATTCGTTCGTCAATGTTAGACGATTACTTGATTGCATTGTGCGTGCGTATTTTTTTGCCAATTGTGTCGTAATATTTCTGACACTTCTTTACCTATGCTACGGATTTGGATTTAGATTTGCCTTGTGATTTGGAATCGAGTAACCTACCTCCCTACTTTAGTACGACTTTTGTTTTGTTTACGGACTTCGATATTTGCTTACAATTTGGTTAAATTTAGGTTACAAAACAGGTACCTACATAAACATAATTATATATAAAGGTTAGCAACATGGACTCCAAACGTTGGGATGGGATGTAGGAATCTCACAGTAAGTATCTACCTACCTTTTTGTTTTCATATTTTTTTAAACTCAGACCAAAAAAATGCCTGCCACATATTTTTTCTCGTTCATAATCGAAATTACATTACACTGGGTTAGTACATACTGAATTAGATGTGTTTAGGATTCAAATGTCCGACTAATAGGTTTCATTCATAATCATAACATAAGGGTACCTAGGTACCTACCGACTAAATAAATATTATGTTTTATTTTACAAGCTTTGATATAGTTTCACGTGTCCCGATGTTTGTCTGTAATCTGTAAGTAATCAAATCTTGCAAGTAAAATTTGATCCACTTTCCGATTACCGATTGAGCTGAAATTTTGCACGCATATGTAGGTACAGTGTAACTCGGTTAAGTGGGACCTGGATAAGTGAGAAACCTCCATAACTGGAACTCATGCTGAGGTCCTAATACTTTGGCACTGAATTACCTCTGTTAGTGGGACGAGGTAAGCCTCTATATCTGGGATTTGTTCTTTCGATTTATCATCATAGTTACCTCTATAACTGAGACAGCGAGTAAATTTTATATGCATAAACCTCTGTAACTGAGATAACATTGTTTGTTTACTCATTCTTATTCTACCCACAAATTCCACACATAATTTCAAGTACGTAAGTACAAATTTTGAGTTTCAATTCAGTTTTAGTTTCGCTTTACTATCATACAGATGTTTATTTGAAAAATGCCAAAACGAAAGCTACAATCGTTATCATTACGTGAAAAACTGAAGTTAATATCCGTTTATGAAAGTGGGAAGACACGCGAAGAAGTTTGTGCCGAATTTAATGTGCCAAAATCTACTCTTTGTAGAATAATTCAGAGTAAACATAAAATTGAATCACAATGTTCTGAAGGACAAGGAAAACTAAAACGTGTACGTTTATCAGAATATCCTGAACACAGTGTTTGCTAACATGGGTCAAGCAACTTCGTAACAAAAACGTTCCGGTAAGTGGACCGATGATTAAAGAAAAGGCACAAGATTTCGCGCGAAGGCTCGATATTCATAATTTTTGTAGCAGCAATGGTTGGATGGAAGGGTTTAAGAAAAGAAACGGTATAGTTTTCAAAGCAATTTGTGGAGAAAGTAACGCTGTTGATGTTAACAAATGTAGCCAATGGATTGAAGACCTACCACTTCTATTACGCAATTATTCTGCTGATGATATTTTTAACGCAGACGAAACGGGTTTATTTTACAAGTGTCTACCCGATAAAACTTTTACCTTAAAAGGTGAGTCTTGTCATGGCGGGAAACTCAGTAAAGAGCGCATTACAATACTTCTAGGTGCTAACATGTCAGGAACTGAAAAGTTGCCTATCCTATTAATCGGAAAATCCAAGTCTCCGCGATGTTTCAAAGGTGTTAAAACTTTGCCTGTGAATTACCAAAATAATAAAAAGGCATGGATGACATCCATTATTTTTTCTGATTGGTTGAAGAATTCAAACCAAGAAATGAAAGCCCAGAAGCGAAAAATTTTAATGTTTGTGGACAATTGTACTGCTCACAATAATATGCCTGCGAATACGACAAGTAAATTGCAGCCAATGGATCAAGGCATCGTCAACAATTTCAAAATTTATTACAGAAAAGAAGTTGTTCGACATGTTAATCTATAGAAGACAATCAGTGCCCACAAATCGATGTTCTTCAGGCGATGAGGTTTGCTAGGAAAGCTTGGTTTTCTGTGACCAAAACTACTATAGCAAACTGCTTTAAAAAATCTGGATTTAAATCTGAAGTAACTGAAGCTGAAAGCTTACAAGAGGAGGACGAAAATTTAGAAACTGATCCTGAAGATTGGAATTTAGCCATCAGCAACGACAATAATCAACAGCCAACATTCCAAGATTTTATAAACGTCGATGACGGTTTAATAGTTTCAGGAGAACTTAATGAAAGCGACATTGTTCATGCCTTCTCGTCTTCTTCATTGGAAAATGAAGAAGAAGACGATGAAATGAGCGCGGAAGTAAATTTAGTAAAAATTTCTAAACGCGAAGCAGTAAAAGCACTAGAAACTTTGCACAGTTATTTTGAAATGTCATCAATTGTTGACCAAAGCATATTTGATAAAATTTATAACATCGAAAAACATCTGATGGCTGATACTTCAAAACGACAAACTAAAATGACAGATTTTTATAATTGATACATTCTGTTTCCATATTCGTACATCATCATCATATGTTTAAGAGCTCAGCTCTTGTCGTTGAGTACATATTACGTGTAAAAACGTGCTTGAATATTTTTGTTGATTACATAAATTTGTATGATTAACCTTTAAGTACTATTTTTTTTTTTATTAAAACTCATTTACACACATAACACGTTATTTTATTTTATTTAATAATTTAACCTGTATAACTGAAATAACCTGTATTCTCATCTCTATTAATGGAACCCTCTGTAAATGAGACAGATATTTATTTATACCTGTATATCTGAGACACTGGGTAAGTGGAATACCACTATAAGTGAAACGACAGTGCAGGTCCCTTGATGTCTCACTTAACCGAGTTACACTGTATATCGCGTGACAATGCTATAGGTGGCCATAGGAATTCTATAATGTAACGACGTAACCCCATCGAGTTTGAACTTGTTTGATTCGTCGTGACGAGTACTTTGTCTTTAGGGTCCAGGGTCTGATGATGGAGCTAGAAGGTGTCCATGGGAACTCCGTTACAAAACGACATAACCCCATCGAGTTTGGGCTCGTATGATTTGTCTTGACGAGTACTTTGGTGCCAAGTGGTAATCAGGGTTTGATGATGAAGCTGAAAGGGGGGCCAAAGGATCTCCGTAATAAAACAACGCAACGGCTTCGAGTTTGGGCTCGTTTGATTCGTCTTGATGAGTACCTACTACCTACCTACTGCCTACCTACTGCCTACCTACTGCCTACCTACTGCCTACCTACTGACTACCTACTGCCTACCTACTGCCTACCTACTGCCTACCTACTGCCTACCTACTACCTACCTACTTTTAGGTTCTAGGATACTTATGCCGGTTTCCTTTCCTCACGATGTTTTCCTTCACCGTTTTGAGAGCAGAGTTGATGAATTACACAAAGTAATGCTCCTGCCTGGGTTCGAACCTACGACTTAGGCGCGGGCAGTATTATAAGTACTAAGTCTATGGGCGCGGGACAAATACAACACACGGTAGGTATATCGTTTATCGTCACATCCTCGTCAGCGCAATGATATACCCTGTAGCCTAAATTGCACGTTATTTCCATGCATTTTGTATGATATTTGAATGGAATAGGAAGCCGCCCGCGCCATGTCCGCGCCCGACGCCTCTTGTATTTGTCCCGCGCCTTACTGTTCGTAAGTCGGGGCCGCCACCACTGAGCCACCAGGGGGTCTAAAATGGCCGCTTTATCAGAATCGTAATATGAATCACGATAAAAATTTAAAATTCTTAAAATGGACTTTAACCTCATAAACATAAAGTCCATTTTAAGAATTTTAAATTTTTGACGTGATTCATACTAAGATTCTGCGTGGATTCTGCTAGAGCGGCCATTTTAGACCCGCAGTACGTACCTACTTTTATTTCAGATTTTCAGTTATCTACATTAGTGGTATAGAAAGAGTAGTAAGTAACCCAGATTTTTTAGGGTTCCGTACCCAAAGGGTAAAAACGGAACCCTATTACTAAGACTTCGCTGTCTGTCCGTCTGTCTGTCACCAGGCTGTATCTCATGAACCGTGACAGCTAGACAGTTGAAATTTTCACAGATGATGTATCACTGTTGCCGCTATAACAACAAATACTAAATATAGTCAATGGTACGGAACCCTTCGTGTGCGAGTCAGACTCGCACTTGGCCGGTTTTTTTCAACAAAGCCTAGATTTTGAGTTAATCTAACATTTGAGATAAAAACATTGTAGACAGATTTCCTAAAAACGCATTACTATTCTGCACATATACTAACGATTGCACAAAGTAACTAACAAAAATAAAGCAAACAATGAACATGATAACTAATAAAAAGGTAAACACCAAACACTATTAACACACGCATAGGTACACTCTATTCACACTGGCTCACGCGCGGCTACGCAACGGGCCGGGGAGTGTGAAACAGAGACAACAATATTTCAACGTGTTTTGCCTTCGCTTCGAATTGCAGTTGCGAGCGGATGGCGCCGCACTCTTAACCTAAAAATACATACTAATAAAAATTGAATGTAACCCGGGCCATATAACGAATCGAATCGAATCTTTTACTTTGCAAATTGTCAAATGTTATTGTTTTAAGAGATAAAATATGTGAATTCATATATTTTATCTCTTAATAACATTTTTCTTTTATATTGCTGTCTCGCTCTCCTCTTAATTAAGAGGAGAGAGAGACAGCAATATAGATTTCAACATGCTATTCTGTGAATGGTACACCAGTATAAAGGAAACTTGGCCGTAATAATATACGTATATAATACATTGCTTTTGATTTCTTATATCAAGACTTTTAAGACCACGACATCGACCGATGATACAAGGCGCTACGGAGGAACACATACAGCTAAAATCATAACCCTCCCTTTTGGCTTCGTCGCAGTCGGGTAACACAAAACATTTAATTCGATTCGATTAAGATTTCGTTATTCTCCAAATAGTTTCGAATTCATAAAAAGTTTTTAATAGACCTGCCATCTCATGCCAAATTTAAAATAATATTTCCTTGTAAGACGTGAACTTAAACCCGTTTCATAATATTTTTAGGTGATAATGTCGACGTGAAGGTAGCTAAAGGCCCTCAAGAGGGAGAATTCTCAATCGTCAGCGTTGAGGACCGACCGTGGATCGCCGCAGGAGTTGTCACTGTCTCAAATTCTAAAGATATACACATATTTTTAGAGAGGTAGGTACACCACCTTGTATGGATATATTCTACTGTCAACACTTAAAGTACTTACGGGATAATATCCGTGGTTATATCGGGAGCTCATTAATAAAGAAAACCACGGATATTATGCCGTAAGTACTTTAAGTGTAGTGAAAAACCGTGAAAGTCTTAAACAGTGTTCTACTGTCAAATTCGTTTTTTGAGAGATTGATGAATTTTCAGAATCTATTCTAAGTAAGTTGCTACGATTGCATAATCAGCGTATAATGACGACCCGAATGGCGCAGCGGTAGTGAGGCTGCCTTACCTTTTTAGGGTACCGGGTTCGAATCCCGGTCGGAGCAAATGTTTGTGTGATGAGCATCCGGACATTTTTTTCCGAGTCATGGATGTTTAAATGTATAATAAGTATGTATTTACAAACAAAAAGTATCTATGTAGTATATCAACTATCTGGTGTCCACAACACAAGCCTCGTTACTTAATTTGGCACTAGATGGCGGCGCTGTGTGTAATGTCCAGCGATATTTATTTATTTATTGCTCCCACTGCTGGGACACACGACCTCTTCTCTATGAGAGGGAATGGGATTGCGCGTAGTGGATTATAGAATCCACCACGCGGGCCGGCGCCGGCGGTACGATTGGGTGACCAAATAACATTGGCTTATAATATCGATATTTATAATTGTTAAATAATTTTAATTTGATTTAAAACAGGGATGTGGGCAGTCGTTTAAACAAGAATACAGTGTACCACATCGACACATACGAGTCTTATGCGACCACTGTACAGAATCTGACCAACTTGGGAGTGCTCATGGAGGACAGCGACAGAGCCGAGAGACTTCGGAAGTAAGTAGTCTTCATCCAAAATATGTCAAGAATGATAAATAGTACATTTTGATACAAGTGGAGAAAGTTTGTTATTGCATCCGAGGCGGAATTAACACAAGCCGAAGGCGAGGTTGTTATTGAGCCGAGAACTGCAGTTAATTATTAGAGACTATGATTTTAATTTTCTTTTTTTTTCCGCGCTTTGCTTTCGCCAGGTTGAAGAAGCAAAGGTATGAAGTCGTTAAACAGCCTAATATAAAAAACCGGCCAAGTGCGAGTCGGACTCGCGCACGAAGGGTTCCGTACCATTATTATCAAAAAAAGGGCAAAAAAATAACGTTTGTTGTATGGGAGCCCCCCTTAAATATTAATTTTATTCTATTTTTAGTATTTGTTGTTATAGCGGCAACAGAAATACATCATCTGTGAAAATTTCAACTGTCTAGCTGTCACAGTTCATGAGATACAGCCTGGTGACAGACAGACGGACAGACAGCGAAGTCTTAGTGTTCCGTTTTTACCCTTTGGGTACGGAACCCTAAAAATATAAAAAAAATGTATTTTTTAATTTAGAACACAAATAGATGTTAATTTGTTTATAAAATGAAATACTAGTTTAAATAATCATGTTTATCTATGATATTCTATCTAAAAAAACAATTTGAATATTCAAAAGACGCACATTGCTTTGCCGAAATAAAAAAAAAACATTCACCTCCGACTATAGACATTGAACCGATTTGAACTTCGTATAATGTACGTTACCTGTAGAATTTTTTTTCCCGCACGTGTGCGGGAATAAAGAAAACGCACGCGTGTGAAATACATTACATGTACAAACCTAATCGTAAGAACCCGTTTTTAAAATTGAAAAAAATATTGTGATCGGCTGCAAACTTAGTTGAATAATATTTGATTTGAATCGAATCATGTATGTTTATGTGTGTATGTTTGTCTAAAGAATGTAACTGTTGTAAATCAATTTCGGCGTTCTTGCAGGTTAATTATAGACAAGGAATCCCCTCAATTCGAAGCCAAGCTGCCTCGCGACGTGGGCCGCCTTGGTACCCGCCTTATGAAGTCCCTGAACATTCAGCAACAGCGCGCTGTGCTCAAGTGTGTGGCGGCGAGTGACTACGCGCTCATGTGCGGCCTACCGGGCACTGGTAACTATGCAATGTTAAGGCGCTACATCGATACCTCGCACCGGGCGCCTGATCTACTAAGCGAGCGATAGTGATGCAATTACTTTTGAAACGTAAAAGAAGAGAGATGGCTATAATGTGCGTGCGCTCGGAGTAAAACAACGTATGTGCCAAAACGAATTTACTCTTTTTTTTACAAAATAAAGAATTAAATTTAAAACTACTTTGAGTAAACTTTGATACAATAATTATCTATGTTTTAAAGTAAATTCCATTGAATAACCCTTAAACGTTACGCCATGATGTCGAAAAAAGTAAAAAATTAGATATCTTTGCAATTTTTTTGTATCAAGAAAAAAATATTTAATCGTGTATTCCTTTTACACGATACTACTACTACTTACTACTATACCAAAGAGTCAAAAAGCATATACCAAAATGTTAAATCCGTATTCCACATACTCAACAAGTTACACGAAATAGAAAAAACACATCTTTTTCAACATATCACCTTAAGGGCCAAGTTCACCGAAAAAATAACAGTCTGATTATCTAAAAACAGCTGTTTAAAACACATTTTCATGTACAAAAATGTGTTTTAAACAGCTGTTGTTAAGGTGACTACAAGAGCTAAACTCAAGTTTTATAATGCAATAAAGCATATGATTCACTACAATAAATAAAACCAGAAAAACATGCTAGTACGATAGTGTTTTGAAAAGATAATACAACAAATTTCATTCGATAAAAAAAAATCACGAACTTATCTCTAAAAATTTCTTTTAACGTGTAAATGTGTAATGGTGTCGATTCTGTTGTGCACAAACTAAACTTAATTCAGGCTATTGCTATCTTTTACTAAAAGGCAGTGCGAGAAAAGGATGGCTATAGCTATGAGGTAAGTAAGAGATGTCAAACTTGTTTATACCTTGCGTTTCACCGTGTTTTTAGTCGACATGTTTTTACGTGCACCCTTAATTTGTATGGAATGATTAGTCCCAACTAAATTTGACAGCTCTAAATTACGTCCGTCTCTTTCTCGTTTTATTAGAGAGAAAAAGATAGCAATAGCCTAAATTAAGTTTAGTTTGTGCACAATAAAATCGACACCAATGTTAACTAACTAGTGAAACTTTTCAAATGTGGGTAAAGTCTTATTCGTTAATATTATTTATTTAGTACAGTACTTAAAACCATTAACACTAAATTAAATACCTAATCCTTTTACTCGGTCTTCTCGCAGAACCACAAACATTCCAATATTATCGTCTTCCATTCATGAGCAAACAAGTCCAATCCAGGGTTGGTCTCTCATTATTATTATCTTTTGCATCGAAATACAATGTTTTTGTCTCACCAACTTACTTTAATATTATTTATTACTACTTGCCTTAGTAAAATTCTACTCCTCTGCTTGCTTAACTGATATCATTATCAAATCATAACGAAGTTATTTTACCACCCATTACATCATTACATACCGAATTTTCTCTGTGCCTAGGAAAGCACTTTAAAGGTAAGCGTCCACATGTCCGCATCGCTGCATTGTAAGCATCAGAAGCATCGCATCAGACTGATTGTAGTATTCTTTGTATATAACTAGCTGATGCCCGCGGCTTCGCTCGCCCGAAATTATAAACTAAAACCTTCCTCTTGAATCACTCTATCTATTTAAAAAAAAACCCGCATCAAAATCCGTTGCGTATAGTTTTAAAGATCTCAGCATACATACAGACGCGGCGGGCGACTTTGTTTTATAATATGTAGTGAAGTCACAAAATTGCGTCTACTGATCCGTACCGTACGAATCGCTCGAATCTGTTCAATAATACTACGATCCGTTTGATGCGATGCGTCCGATACTTACGATGCGGAGATGTGGACGCTTACCTTTAGCCGTTGGTCCAGGCTGTCATTTGTAGATCATTGACAGTCGTTACGGCAGTCAGTAGCGTGAAAGTCGGACAACCAGTCTAACCAAGGGGTATCGTAGTACCCAGTATTAACAAGTTTGTGGAGGTCAGATAGACAGTCGCTCCATATAAAATACTGGTAGTCAGCTGCATCCTGTTAGACTGGAAGCCGACCCCAACATAGTGCAGAAAAGGCTAGTCAGATGAACTAAGCTATTTTAATACTGACATTGACACGTGTGATACTCCGTGCAGGTAAAACGCAGACGATCAGCGTGCTCATACAAATGTTGGTCGCCCTGAAGCTGCGCGTCCTCGTCACTGCGCACACGCACTCCGCCGTTGATACAGTACTTAGCAGGTGGGTAGATGATTCTAACTTGATAATTGACGTAAAGGTTTTTTTGGATTATTTTTAACGAGATTATAACTTCTTGTTAGAGTCATTGACGGCCATTTTCCCATCAGAAATTCAAAAACTAATTTCAAATTGAAAAAAGCAATGATTAATGAGTTTAAGTGTCAGTATTTATGCAAAAGAGCAGCGGTGGTCCAGTGGTGGTGGCCCCGACTTACGAACAGTAAGTCGTGGGTTCGAACCCAGGCAGGCGCATTACTTTGTGTAATTTATTTCATCACCGCTGCTCTCAAAACGGTGAAGGAAAACACCGTGAGGAAACATGGCACAGGCATGTCCTAGAACCAAAAAATTCGAAGACAGGTGACATCTACCAATCCGCACTGGGCCCGCGTGGTGGATTATAGCCCATTCCCTCTCATAGAGAGGAGGCCTGTGTCCCAGCAGTGGGAACATTAATAGGCTGATGATGAGGATTTATGCAAAATACAAGGATGCCTCATACATTATATTCTACAAAAGTAGCTACGTTGTTTCGCCAGGTTGCCAGAATCGTTGCATATACTGCGCTTGGGCACATCGGCGCGCATTGCTCCCGCGCTGCAGAAGCGCAGCGAAAAGATATTGACCAAGGAATGCGACACGCCTGAGAAACTTGCCGCGCTCTATGATTCTATGGTAACTGATCAATTTTGTTATAATAATGCAATTAATTCTAGGCCGAAATTATCTTATTTTTGTTGCAAAATGTACAGCTTTGGTAGGTATTCACAAAATGACGGCCTCGTGTCAATGCAGTTGCATTGCACTTTTACAATGCTTCAAAAAAGTTTTTGGTGAAGAAAACACTGAAAAAAAAACAACTGACTTTTTTTTTTGTTAAATGGCGTTTTATTTTACCCTTTTCAGTTGTAGTATTCCGCACGAACTCTTATTAAGTTTGTTTTTTTAATTTACATTGCCGTGAAATAAAAATACGTAGGTATTCAATAAAGGAGCTAACTCATAAACTTGTCTCTCCCAAATCAAAAACCACCTAAATTGGCCCAGTAGTCACGGAGTAATCAGTGTACATACAAAAAAATAAACCGGACGAATACATTAGAATTCCTTTTTTAGAAGCCGGTAAAAAATAACAATTATCTTCTTTGTGTAATATGTAAGTCCAAAGCCATTTATATTTACAGGAGGTTGTAGGCGTGACATGTCTGGGCGCCTCGCACGCAATGCTTTCCCGAACTACTTTCGATCTCTGCATAGTTGATGAAGCTACACAGGTAATTCTTATCACAGCGACTAGTGAAAGTTTATGTTGTAATGAAAACACAATAATATGCTACAAAATAAAATATACAATATGTTAAAAAAGCCCTGTCCGATCTGATTCTTAGGTATCGAGATTAGATTTATTTATTTAAACTTCATGTACAATAGTGGTACATAGGCGGACATAATGCCACAAGGCATTCTCTACCAGTCAACCTTTGGGTTAAATATTTTTACACAATGCGGACAGCATTGTGTTAAATACTTTAACACAATGCTGTCCGCATTGTGTTAAAGTACAAAAAAATATAAGAAAAATACTATAGATACCAATCACCATTCCATAGATTCTATTTATGTTATCCTTTTTGGAGAACAAGTAAAAAGAAAATACCTCTATGAAAATCAAATAAAAATGTGCTAAAAGGCAACACACCGGCGCGAGCAGTCGCTTCTTGGGTAGTGACGTCATAAAAAACAATTGACGATCGAACATACTTATGCCCAAGATGATGTCATGTTTTAAGTTTTTAGAATTTGGGGAATCGGTGGTAATATGAGTCAACAATCATGCATTTTAAAATTTATTGATATTTTTTAAATATTTTTTGTTTCTTTTTTATTTGGCAATGTCATTTAAATTTTTCCCCTTTCGTATCGGACAGGATTTTTTTTTAACATATTGGATAAATGTTTTATATTGCAGGTGTTACAGTGTACTGTATTACGTCCCTTGTTCGCGGCAAAGAGGTTTGTTTTAGTGGGAGATCCAGAACAGTTGCCGCCAGTAGTCAGGAGTCGTGCAGCAAGGTAAAACTCACAGCATCTTAAAAATAAATATCAAGACATTACACCTGGGGGTGTAAAAGGGTCGCTTTACCAAAATCGTAATATGAATCACGTTAAAAATTTAACATTGAAATGGACTTTATGGTTATGAACATAAAGTCCATTTTATGATTTTTTTAACGTGATTCTCATTATGATTCTGTTAAAGCGGCCATTTAGCCGTGTGGTATCCGGCAGAGTAGAATAGAACCAACCCATTACACTGACGGGTGTCGTATAAGGTGACTAATGTCTGAGGCAGAACACCTTGCGCCTCCGTAGACCTGATGAGAATGGGCAGCAGCGTTTTCTGTTAGTCTTTCATCACTGCGATCTCCAATCCGCCTGCCAAGCGTGGAGATTACGGCAAATTCCTCCCATCGCGGGAGAGGCTTATGTCCAGCAGTGGACGTTATGGGCTGATGTAGTAAAGCGGCCATTTTAGACCCCTCTGCAATCCTCAAAGATTTAGGCAGTGTATTTAAGATAATAGGGATCAATAAATCGCAAATCTATTTAGTCCGTCGGTTAGAGTATTGGAAAATAATGGACACGTATTTTGTTGTTTTTGTAAATCAATCGATATTGACAAAAATGAAACGCATCAAAAGTCGAGAGTGGTGCTCGTGACGTCACAACGCACTAAACATTATAACACGGCGTGACGTATTGAGAATTTTAAATGCGTCATAAATCTTCGTCAATTTTGGTTTACGTAACAAAAGAAAAAATACGTGTCAAATATTTTTTGATAGATTATCTAAAAATATTTGACACGTATTTTTTCTTTTTTGGTCAATATCGATTGATTTCCAAAAACAACAAAATACGTGTCCATTATTTTCCAATACTCTAACTGACGGACTAAATAGATTTTTTCAGGACACAAGCCTATAATGTACGGTCGAACAAGCTATTTGGTTTACATTTTACAATGTAATTTGTGGGTTAAACTGTAAACCAAATAGCTTGTTCGACCGTACTCCAGCTTACCTCTTACAATCATTGCCCCTCGCTACGGGGGCCCTACTCCCTAACGCTTCGTCCGTATATTCGGATCTATCCGTCTGGCTCATTCGCACTCATCTGCAGACGTGCGCGAGAGAGACAGATCTGAATATACCCTCTGAAATATATCAAATGTAACGACCTTCATTCTCATTCCAGACGGCTAGGTATGGAAGAGAGCTTGTTCCACCGCCTGATGTGCGAGCAAGCAACGTCGACGCTACAGCTGCAGTATCGCATGAACCAAGCTCTGGTCGACATCGCGAACCAGGTGGCCTACAACGATCGGCTCAAGTGCGCCAACCAGAGCATAGCGTTAGCTAGGTTGGATGTAGATGTACTGGTGAGAAATGAGAGTATTAAAACTCTAGCGCTTCGCCCGCGACTTGTCCGCGAAAATTCTGATAGCTCGGCTAATTTGCATGACATCAATATAATTTATAGCCTATGTTACTCGGTAAAGATGTAGCTTTCTAACGGTGAAATATTTTTAAAATCGGTTGAGTAGTTCTTGAGTTAAATCGTAACAAACACTCAAACAAAAAATCAAATTTTTCCTCTTTATAATATTAGTTTAGAAGTAAACTTACGAACACGGAATTTTAACGGAACAGTAAAAGAAAACCAATGTCACAATCTCAAATCCCAGGGAAAATACTCTTAATACCGGAGATAGCAAATTTTACTCAAAGGAAACATTCCTTTATTTTTTTTAAATAAATTAATCTGCATTGAAAATTCGCGTGCCACACTCGGGAATCGAACCGGCTAAATTCCAAAAAAATAACATTCTGTACAGTACGATTCAAACTTAATGGCGGCTCGGAACATCGTACGTGCCGCTGCGCAGATCGCAATTTTTAGGTATCAGCGGGACGTAGAGGGACGTGCCGGCGGGGCACATCCCCGCGCGCTCACTCACTCACCCGCACTCGCCCTACGCGTTGACGCTTTAGTGTGTGAGTTATGTCTGTATTCTGCACACGCGCGCGAATTTCTGCATAAGTACAGTCGAGCTCATATTAATTTGTTGTTGTTTGTTAACTGTTTTTTTTTTTTTTGTTATTGTTTTGATAAGTTCTTTTTGTTATTATTCCGTTCGTTGTTCGTTATTTACGTAAAGTTTTAAGACTGTTTTTGGTTATACGGAAAATACTTTGGTATTTATTTGTAAACTGCTTCGCGGACGATGCGTTTTACGCAGACAAGCGAGAAAAATGGTTTATAATGTCATCCAATTTCTTAACTCTTTCTTCTTTCTTTCTCAACTCTGAATCTGAAAAGGAATCAGATTCAAGTGAAGACGAAGGAAGCGATAGTTCCATGGAAGTTCCTTCCACAAGAAAACAAGTTTTTATGGAGGGTGTTCAGCCGTTGTAAAATAAATTTAAAATACTTACATTTCTTATATTTTTCATAAAACCTATTTTATTTTTCTTCGAACCCTCTCTGTACTTGATAAACTAACAAATAAATACGTACTATCAGCACAAAATCATTCACACAAGTTTCAGTTACTTATAAAAATAATTAAACGAGCTTAGATGATTTTCGACTTAACTGTACATGCGCGAACCTGCACTGGCAGCTAACTTCCGAGCCGCCATTAAGTTTGAATCGAGCTGTACTTTTATGGCACCAATCGGTAGGGTCAATCATAAGGATCAAATCCTCTCTAACAATTATTATGAATTAAATGAAAGGAAAACCATGAAATCTAAAGTTATAAATTCAATGGGATAAATTTAATACGATAAGGTACTTTTATTCAAAGGATGGACCTTTACAATTGAAGAAAGAAGATTGAAATTTGCACGTGTTTATTTCTGCAAATTCCTCTTCCTATCTAAATAGTTCTTCATCATTTTAATAAATAAATATCGTCAAAAGATAATTGTTTATTAGTTTCTAACTTATGTAATTGGAGTAAAAGTCCTCTATGTTGTCCCATTGAATTTATAAGTTAAGATTTCATGGTTTTCCTTTCATTTAATTTATCATGTTTGTTAGAGGGATTTGATCCTTATGATTGACCGGAATTGACCCTATCGATTAGTGCCATAAAAGAACAGGATGTTATTTTGTTGGAACTTAGCCGGTTCGATTCCCGAGTCGAGTGTGGTATGCGAATTTTCAAAATCTTTGAATGCAGATTAATTTCTTTTAAAAAATAAAGGAATGTTTCCTTTGAGTAAAATTTGCTATCTCCGGTATTTATAGTACTTTCCCTCCAGGTGGCATGCAAAAATTCCATCCTGTATATAATCTCAATAAGTTATCATTTTACATACTGGAATAACAATTATTATGTATTAGTTCTACCCACTCGCTCTGGTATTGTGTTACCTAGTAAGTTTGAGCCCAAACGAGCGTAATGAATGCTTGAAGATTTTAAGTAGCAACTTAGGATCTAATTTGTTAGTACTTGGAGGAAGAATGATTTTTAATTGTTTCATGCTTGCTAATTTGAGGGACAATATTGTAAATATGTATTTGAAGTTTACACTATGTTGATAAACGTAATAAAATAAACGTTTTATGAAGTTATTGGCACATTAAAAGTATAAAAGCTCAAAAACTATAGCCCTCATTATGCGATCAGATTGGTCACTATGTAAAATACTGCTCTTCAGCTGCATCCGGCTAGACTGGACTGGCTCCAACATTGGGGAAATATTAGCCAGATGATGAATTAATTCTACCCACTGCTGAGTTTAAACCGCAGTAATGACAGTCTGTTTCTGACACACCATTTTTGATGTGAAACAGGTAGGTAGATAGGCGCGGGTAAAACCAAAAAATGGCGTGGCGACGCGTCGCCAACTGTCAAGTTGGCCCGAACAATACCGAACATTACCGACCTGTTGAAGCAGCATAAGATCTACATATTCGCCATGATTTACAACAAGCCAGCTGCTCTCGGGGCACAGCGCTGGGTTACAATCTCGTGACTTCGAGTTCGATCACAGTATAAGGATTTTCTTTTTGTGAATCGAGACATTTTATTTTATTGTATGTGTTTGTTTTTAGGGTTCCGTACCCAAAGGGTAAAAACGGAACCCTATTACTAAGACTTCGCTGTCTGTCCGTCTGTCCATCTGTCCGTCTGTCCGTCTCTCTGTCACCAGGCTGTATCTCATGAACCGTGATAGCTAGACAGTTGAAATTTTCACAGATGATGTATTTCTGTTGCCGCTATAACAACAAATACTAAATATAGTCAATGGTACGGAACCCTTCGTGTGCGAGTCCGACTCGCACTTGGCCGGGTTTTTTTTATATTGACTTTTGTTTTATATTTGTTGTTTGCTTTTGTTAGGGTTCCGTACCCAAAGGGTAAAAACGAAACCCTATTACTAAGACTTCGCTGTCTGTCCGTCTGTCCGTCTGTCTGTCACCAGGCTGTATCTCATGAACCGTGACAGCTAGACAGTTGAAATTTTCACAGATGATGTATTTCTGTTGCCGCTATAACAACAAATACTAAAAACAGAATAAAATTAATATTTAAGGGGGGCTCCCATACAACAAACGTGATTTTTTTGCCCTTTTTTGATAATAATGGTACGGAACCCTTCGTGCGCGAGTCCGACTCGCACTTGGCCGGTTTTTTATATTACTTGTACAAAATATATTACGTAACGGCTCACTTTTTCCTTACAGAAAATACCTCACCTGTCAGACTCACCATGGCTCTTCACGGCTTGTAGTCCTGACCCGCAGCACGCAGCGCTGTTCCTAAACGTGGAACCTGCTGAAGACATTCTCGAAGTTACGAACAATAAGAACTCTTGCGCAAATCCTGTTGAAGCGTGTGTGGTCGTCGCTTTGGTGGACGCTTTGAAACAGGTTCGTAAAACTTTGTTGAAGTCAGAATTATGGAGTTTAGGGTGACAAGTGGGCACAGCAAGGGGTAACGTAACTGGTTGGTGCAGGTCAGATAGGGACAGTAGTTCCGTGTAAAATACTGATATCCAGCTGCATAAGGTTAGACTGAAAGCTGACCCCAACATAGGCTAGGAAGATGTTTAGGGTGTGGAAACACCCGACTTTGTATTCCAGGTGAACTCAGTCAGTCTGAGGGGAATCTAGCAAACTGACTTTAATAAATGTTCTGATTTTGGTAGAATGTTCTTGTTCATATCGAGTTGAAATAAAAAAAAGGATTTGGATAATTTTAGTTTTTTACCATTCGTTTGATTGTGATGTGTATGGACTTCATCAAAAAGGTAGGTAGTAGAGTCTGCTACTTTAATAATAATAATCATCACTTCACCCAAGTACTACTATAATCAAGACTGTTTTTCTTATCTTGTTGTATCTATTTCGTTAGCAGTAAGGTTGCTTTTGACTGAGCCTAATCCATCATCTTATACCAACAGGGCAACGTAAAATCATCGGATATAGGCGTCATAGCGCCGTACCGCGACCAAGTGTCCCTCCTGCGCCGCTCTCTGTCACACCTCGCGGTGGAAGTGAGCACCGTGGACCAGTTCCAGGGCAGGGACAAGTCCGTCATCATATACTCGTGTACAAGACGCCCCGATAAACATGATGATAAAAAAAATAAGGTTAGTCAGTAAAACTTTCTTAAAAACATATTTTTGTGACTAATGCCCGTGCCTGACTGTTGTAAACAAGCCCTTCACACACCTCCACATCGGTGTCCTCCGGCGCGCGGTTTACAACAGTGCGTGCTGTTGTAAACCGCTAGTGGAGACCGATGGGGAAGTGTGTGGAGGGATTGTTTACAATAGTCTGGCCCACGCTTTATTGACATGAGTCTACAGAGCATCAAATACCAGCTAATGACAGATTTCTTTTGTTCATCTGTCATTTTGTCGATTCTTTATTCGAAGAAACCCGTTTCTACGGTGGTTATGCTACGCGGGCATGAGTCTTGCGTTTGGCGTTGACCAAAGAGTAGAACACTTATACCAAGCGTTGACTGATGAGATAACAAAATTGTCAACTAAAAGAAGACAGTAAAAGTTTTCAACATTTTATATACAGGATGTAAAAGACCTCATCACGAAGCCGTCAACCAAGCATTCTGTACATCAAACTAAGTAACTTTACGCAAAAATTATTGCTGGGAAATGACTTTTTTTTTGGGTGAAAATCATGTTTTGTGGTAGAACTCAATGTAACACACTCAAAACATTGTGCTGATGGATGGATTGAATAGTACGGGGACCGTGGACGTGTTTAAAGTAAAAATCGTACATTGAAAACTTGTCAAAAAGTTGGATCTTTGACCCCCAATATCTCCGTAACTAGAAGGTTCCCAGGTATGGTGTGGAACAAAAAAATGATCGCAATGACGAGGAGAACAAGTGCCTTTCAGCTTCGTTAAGAGGTATAGGTGAGGTTAGGTGAGGAGGTATAGGTGGGTGGTAAGGTGGTGGGGCCCTTTATTTTTGTTTTTGCCAGTGGGAACGCAAAATAGGTGTAGATAAAGACACGAATGCATCAAACTGAATATAGGCACAATGGTACCCCATGCCTGTATCGCCACGACCGACCGGCCCTTGCTGCCCAAATGCAGCAGATTCGTCGATTCTGGCTGAAATTCTATTATAATTATGTTTCAGGAAGGCGAAGTTCTAAACGACCAACGTCGCCTTGCCGTAAGCGTAACCCGAGCGAAACACAAACTCCTTATAGTCGGCAACTCGACCGCTTTGCGTCGGTACGCGCCGTTCCAGAAGCTCATACAAACATGCACTGCCGTCCAACTAGATAAGAATATTGTGAACAAATTACGGAATAGGTATAAATTGTATGTATCGTGAATTCGTGATGGTGAACCGTATTATTATAGTGTAATTTGTGCCTTAATAATGATTGTGAATTATTAGAATTATGAGCCTGCATCTATGGGTCTGTAATACTGTTCTATGTTATTATTTTTAATATTAAATACTTAAATATTAATATATAGAGCAATAGTTTTATTTTCTCTAAAAGATAAAATTCAGTTTTTTTTTGTCAACTTATTACTTTATTACTTGATCTAATGGGGATGGCCACTGGAACTAATGGCGCTAGCATCGCTTGTAGTGCTTGTACATTGTACGTCATTGGTTAAAAATCTGTCAATATAATTTTATATTTCAAAATAGTTTGACCTCATTGGTCAGATTGGGTCTAAGCTATGGACGCGCCATCTACAATCAGCTTTGACCAGCCTTCCCCATTTTCTGCAGTGTTATTCGACTATTAGACTTTTTATTTAGTATAATCGACTACGAAAATATCTTTAAAATATTGAACGCATTTGTTATTGCCGTGCGGTTGCCTGCTTGCTGTTCTGTCAACGTCACGCAGCTGAGTAGCTGACATATTTTTTGTGTGCAGACTAAAAAAAAAACAGTTTGTGGTTGATTGAGGCCGGTGTTGGACTGTTGGACCTGCTATAATTATTATTGTGTTTAAATTACTACATCACTTATCAGTGTGATGTAACAAGGTCTGTTCATTCATTCACCAGCATATCAGTTGTAATACAAGTTAGTCAACCGATTAAAAGGTAAGTAAACAGTTTTTTTATTAGTTTTTTATTTCACCACCAAATTCACTTGTTGCATGCTTACGATAATGATAGTTAGAATCGTTTATTCGAAAGTTTTTAATTAATAGTAACGTTTTTCACTTAATTTTTGGCTAAATACTTACATAATGTTTGTACATGGACTTATTTATGTTATATTTTGTATCATGTAGATCTGCAAGATGGTGAAAGCAGTAGCAGTGATCACCATCAGTGACACATGTTTCAAAGACAATACAAAAGATATGTCAGGACCAGCATTAGCTGACTATGTGAAAGAACTATTCCCTGAAGCTAACCTCCACACAATTATCATCCCCGATGAGAGAGAAATCATTGAAAGGGAGCTTAAATACTTCTGTGAAACTAACCTGGACCTCGTGTTGACTACGGGAGGAACAGGATTGACCCCTAGGGATGTTACTCCTGAAGCAACAAAAGCGATCATACAGAGAGAAGTGCCAGGTATCACTACTGCGATCACCCTAGCAAGCTTGAAAAAGACACCAATGGCCCAGCTATCTCGTGCTGTTGCTGGGATCAGAGACAAAACTCTCATTGTAAACTTCCCAGGCAGCAAAAAAGCTGTCACAGAATGTTTTGAGGTTGTCAAGCCAATCCTACCGCATGCTATATCTTTGATCCACAATGAGGTGGCAGAGGTGAGCTACATTCACGACAACATGCAGTTCAACCACACATGCATGCATAGTAGTAATGTGGATATATCTAAGGTAGCATTAAGACCGAGGGAGTCTCCGTTCCCCATGATAGAGATGGCTGATGCATGGAAGGCAGTTGATGATGTGATGTCGGAATGGAAGGAGAGGTTGGAGATTGTAACCATTGAAGAAGGGCTAGGCAGAGTGGTGGCACAAGCACTGCTTGCCAAGGAGCCCATGCCTCCGTTTCCTGCGTCAGTTAAAGATGGTAAGTTCTTTATTTTCAATTGTGTCAGTTACCTTGAAATTATAAAATTCTGATGGTAGCAGCTGTCACAACATGTGGGCAAACAATGCTATTGCTTGATCTTTAAATCCTTTTATCTTTACTTCAACTTTCAAAATACATTTTCTATCAGAATTTATTGAGGACTTACTTTAACAAAAATAAGTGATCTAACCAAGCATTTGTATGAATTCAATATACTTATTGAATTCATACAAATGTTTAGTTAGTTCCTTTTTTTTATCACAAAATTAATCATTTACCTAAGATTGATATACATAACAATCATAGGTAAATGATTAATTTTGTGATACATATGTAACAATGATTATTTGTTAACCATGAACTATTAAATTCATTTATAAAATAGATTCAAGTAGTATGATTATTACCACATTGTTAGCTGTGTGTAGATAATAGATATAGCATTGTTAGTAGATGGATAATGTATACGAGAATAAAAAAAACTAGTTCTGCTATTTGGTATGTAACATAATAACGTAGGTACAGCGTAACTATGTACCAAGTGTCTACATGAAAGATATTTCCATGAAATTATTTGACCTTGAAGCTACAATGAGTATGCGTTTTATTTGTAACACGGTAGCCGGTTTTTATGTTAGCACATATGTTTTTGGAAGTGTAAATACACTAAGCAAATATATGCAGGTGATAAATTGTTGTCAAGACCTGATAGTATTTAATTTTGAAGTTAATTAACATTTTAAAACCCACATAACTGGCCAAATGTGGATTGTACTGTATATAGATCTTCAACATCAGCCTACAGCAGCTTAGTCCACTGCTGGAAATAGGCCTCTTCAATATGGTATAATATACCCTATTGAAGAGGTATGCATGATTTTTTTTTATCACTCTAAACAAAGCTTAAGAGCCATTTCACAAAATTCAAACGCTCGAGTTTAGGTAAAAGACCGCAGCGTTGTGTATGTGTGCGTAGCTATCCACACTTACACAACGCGAACAGTGCAGCGCGAGTGTCGAGACGGACTAAACAATCTTGGGCCGTTATAATCGTAATGCACCTTGGTTTGAGATTTAGGCAAAACGATAATTTATTTATTCAGTCTTTTATCTATTAAACCCTTCTAAACTAATAAAACACAAATATATGTTATGTAAATATGTTTTTTATGTGTATGTTTCTATTACATATTTATTATTATACTTTTTATTATATTTAGTAGGTAGGAAGGTTGATAAACATGATAATCTTCATTTCGAAGCGCATACTCTTTCTGGTTCCTTAAATACATTAAATTCAAGCGTTTACAGTATTTCACAGTAACGAGGTTTTTCCATATTCTTACCTTTGATCGACTGATTATGCTCTCAGAGTTGAAAGAATTTTTTTAAGGATACCTACTCTGTGTAGGTGTACCTATGATATATCATGGATTGCATCTATTTGCTTTGTTCATAAACTTCTTCCGTGTCGATGGCCATCTAAATTGATTCCCCTCAAAAATTTAGTACGAGTTCCTTTAGTAGGTATTAAAAAAAAAGTACTAACAAGTTGTAATTAAAATTAACAGTAAGTAAGTCAGTTTATTAGTATGTTGTTTTGTAGAAGATGTCAGGAATATACCACGACTTCACGTTCTCATGTAATGTTCCCTGATAATGCCAAAAGAATACACGCTGACGTGAGCGAAGCCGCGGGCACAGCTAGTTGTAACTAAAACAATCAATTTTATTAAATCACTTTCCACTAGTACCCTGCACGGCGTCTCTTCTAAAAGTACTATCCTCTGTTTTCATTCTAAAATGAAAACAAAATAGCTATCAAATTTCGGACCCCAAATATTTCTAAAGGAGTGTTAAGTGTTTTCAAACCCTTCACATTGTAATTACGGTTCTGTATTCCATGTCGATATAATTATATGTTAAGAAAAGAAAATTTATATGTCAGTGTTAGGTTGTATGTTGAACAAAATATGATTCGCGATCGCAGCAAATAATGGATTTGCGGAGTTATAATCAACTCATCAATGAAATAGTCGTTAGAAAATTTGAATTTCGCGGGGTACCTTACGTGATCGATAACTATGTATAAGAATTGCAAATAAAACTAATATCCAACTCGCTTCTGTTTCTTTTTTCTTTTATTCTTTCCTTATATTGACACAATGATAATATAACCCTTACGCCCCATTGCTAAAACTAATAAAACAGAAATATAACAATTCATCTACAAACTACTAAAATAATACTTTACTTGATAATAAACAAAATTCCAACGTAATGAAAAAAAATACAAAGAGAATCAAAATGTTGTAGTCGTAGTATAACAATGCGTTTACGATAGATACGCTCGAAAATCGGGACGCGGAAAAAAATGGCACAGGTCCTTCGCCGATGGGCGCTCGGGCCGTACTAATCCGTGATCGCTTATGCGTCGTAATTTATTCTAATTTAGAGTGATGTTAAAAATTATATTGTATCTGATTAAATGAATTGATTTTAATAAAACTTTGGAATTAGTTTAGTAAAAGAACATAGTTTATTTTTACATTTTTTTTTCAATGTAATTACGCTTTATTCAAACCAAAAATCACGATAAAATAGCAATATAAAACGTAAAAATTTACCTAAGACTTTATTTTTTTACCAATTAATGTTATTAATTATCGATATTCTAGAACATTATTTGTCGACAAAAGTATATGTCTGATGCTTTGTGTATTTTTTTGAGTGAAATTTATAAATATTTATGATAGAATTAGGAGTCTGAAATTGACTCTGCGAAGATTTTTTAGTAAACTAGTTGTGGGAGATCACTACATAGTAAACAAATAAGTTTTTTGTAAATGTGTTACATTAAGTGTCAATAAGAAAAACTGATCTATTTTTAACATGTATTCAAAAATGTCAGGATGTTTTCTAAGATGGTAATTTAGGCGACTAAAGTCTTAGAAATTTTCGCGAAAACGTGAAATGGCTCTTAATAACATCAGAAATAGCAAAGTGAAATATTTTTTTTAATATCTATAAAAAAGTTATAAGCATTTGAAACTGCTGATTAGACAGAGAGATCCGATAAAGCGAATGACGTCATGCTCTGCATCGACGTACAAAATCCATACTAAATTCCGTTTATGTAGAAAGAGATACAAACTAAAGTTTAAATGGTTATAACTTTTGCGTTGTTTGGCCGATTTATGTCTTGTTTTCGCTTTTTGTCATTATTTTTATAGTACTCTAGCATTCCGTATCGAAATAAAATAAAAGAAAATTCATGCATATTCCCTATTGCATACCACTTAGCTCGATTATAGGTCGCCTCTGCCTATTCCGGGAAATCAGGCGTGATTATGGTAGGTTTATGAGGAAATACCGAATCATTTTTTTTTTCACATCGCTTCACCTATGTTTTAGAGGAGCTCGTGGTAAATTATAACAGCCGCTCGGGTCGATCTTTAGGTTAAGCCGTACTTGCCTAGGTTGGTCTGTGGATGGGTGAGCACCCTTCCATACCGAGTTTCCTCCGTGTCTCGAAAAGCACGTTAAACTGTTGTTACAGGTAGTCAGTGGCTCAAAAAGTCTGACAACCAGTCTCACCAAGGGGTATCGAATTACCCAGTACTAAGTAGGTTATGGAGGTCAGATAGGCAGTCGCTCCCTGTAAAATACTGGTATTCAGCTGCATCCGGTTAGACTGGAAGCCGACCCCAACATACCTAGTTGGGAAAAGGCTAAGCAGATGATGCTTCTTCTATGTTTTAAAGCCATTTGGAAAACCAATTTGCAAAGGTGATGTTAGTTTCAATGGAATTCATTTCCTAGTAGGTCAGGTTACGGCCTCTTACTTGACAACTTGAACCTATAAGCTAAACTTCAGTTTTTTGTTTTTTCTACAACACTATCTCATCCTCAGGATACGCCTGCCTCAGTATAGACGGTGCAGGCGTCCGACGAGTGCGCACGGCGGTGACGGCCGGTGATGCCCCCACCTCTCCTCTGTGCTCGGGACAGTGCGCAAGAATCAACACCGGCGCAGCCCTGCCCGCGGGAGCCGACTGCGTTGTACAGGTACCAATACCATTGGGTCACCATCATATCTTCGCTACAACACCAAATCTTGTGATTGTCGCGTCCAGTGAATTCCCGCGGTTTTCACCAGGTGCGTCCGTATCATTGGGTTACCCGAACAGGTTCTGCGCATGCTGCCGTGTGCGATAGCACTCCTGTTTTGTTTATCGCTCTAGCAAGTGACGGTTCTGAGCGATGCGCGACGGTAAAGGATAGAAGCATGGAAATTGCGATCCCATGCTGCTAGATGTGGCACAACCTTGAATAAGAGTTTGAGAATCCTATAGTTTGAAACTCAAGATGATGCCTTGAGCCTCAAGAACTTAGAAGACCGAAGTAAACACGTAGGCGAACGAGTGGAAGGACTTACCAATTGTATTTAGGTATTCATGTCGCTTCCAAGTGGTGATATATTATTAGAGCGTTTTCTCTTTATTTATTCTTGTTACCACACGAACTCAAACGAGTTTGTAAAACTAATCTTCCTAATTATTATGCAAGTGTGTATGACGTCCACATTTCACAATCGAGGTGCTAATAGATATTGTACCTAGCCTACATCATTAAAGTAGGTACTATATCTACATTTAGATATCGCTCGCTAAGCAGCATCCCGTCTGAAACGTTAAAGAATACGTAGTTTCCGACGAACTTGCAAAATTTCGGATGAGTTTAAAAAGAGTAGGTAGGTACACACTACAGGCCCATGTCCAAAAATGGATGGGTCATATGAACTACCAGGTGACGTCTAAAGGACGATCTATGAGCATAAAATAATAAGATTCAGCACTATGCCGTCACTTGTAAGCTGTCCAACTGAGTGCTGGTGAGAATTCAAAAGTGCAGGTAGAGTGAGTACATTTTGGTCATATATTTTTGTACGGCATTTTTACCATCGAGAGATCCATGAAAAATAAAAAGAAAGCGTGCAGTGCCGTAAAAAAATGGTGCGCCACAAAGTCGTTTTTTTTTTTTCTGACAATTTCCAGGGTAAATTTGGTAATTTCATTCTATACGGCATCAGTTTCATATACTGTTTCAATACAGCTTCTAATCCATTATTCCGCAACGCCGTACAAAAATCATGCGACAAGGGGAAAAAATCGAGGGTTGCAACACCCTGTCTTCCCGTGGTCAGAAAAAAAAAATGAAAATGCGATACATCGCTTAGTAAGACAAGTAAATTTTATATTATCATGATTCGCTTCATTTCACGTGTGCTGCAAATAAGTTGGCGCTTGTTCTACAAAGTCAAGCCAAGTGTAAGTGACCGGCTGAGATGGTAAACACATTTACTTTCACCTTCACGCCTTTAGACTCCACAATAGGTGCTTAGTATAACAACAATATAGATAATAAAATAATACATGCAAGGGCGTCACCAGCTTTGCAGCTTGGTCGAGATTGAGAAAATAAAAGAGATTTGTAAGGGTTTTGTTTACTATTTACGGATCTTCTTCTTTAATCGGTCCCTCATTAGTGACATTACTGAGGATCGTGGTCACTGGTCCTCTTTTAACGGACAATCTGCCTCCATCGACCCGATCCGAAGTTGCCATCACCACTTGCTGGAATTTGCTTGAGGACATAGCCTCTTTTACTTGGTCGGACCATTGTGTTGGCGACTGGCCTCGTGCTGTCTTGCCTTCGGTATTGCCAACAATGACCAGCTTTATTTCAAGACTGCTATATATCTCCACTTCGCATTTTGTGTGTAATCTCTTAACAGAAATAAGGTTTGCTGTAAGAAAACCCAATTCTGGGTTAAGCTCGCCCTTGTACATAAGCTATATATTTTAATTTTGTGTGTATATTTTTTAATTTTGTGTGCAATAAAGAATGAGAATGTGGCCGAAATAGGTCAAAATCCGCTGTTGGCAAACTGTAGTCAATCGGGTCTTGATATCGAGTTGGAAAAGTATAGACACATTTATAAGGAGCTTGATGTGCAGCTCGGGGATGGCTAGGGGCTGGTTGTCTTCCTCAGACAGTGAAAGGCCAAATTCTTGAGGGGCACAGTTTATTTGCTCGCAACACATGAACACACACAGTACAGCTGTTGTATTTAGGTATATCCTTGGTATATCACTTTATGCACGGAAATTGTCTTTTTACTATAAATAATTGTGATTGTAGGTTATAAAATGTACGGACGCGTACACCGACCGAGGCAACGGAAGAGAGTTAAATTTAACGTTGCCAAAACAAAAAAAAAACAAAAAAAATTGTTGGTGTTGCCATCACATTTGTGGAATTACGGATGCAACTGTACAAAATGGGCAATCGGGCAAAAATCATATCTGGTTTCAATTTATTTGCCTGAGTGAAAATTTCCTTTCCTAGGTCGAGGACACCAGGCTTGTATCGGCGTCTGATGATGGGATGACCGAGCTGGAAGTAGAGATCCTGAAGGCGCCCGAGCCGCAACAAGATGTCAGGAACGTGGGCTTCGACATCGCTATGGGAACTGTGCTGGTGGATAAAGGTTGGTCTTATTATAGACTAACGGACGTCACGCGGTTTCACCCGCGTAGTTCCCGTTCCCGTGGGAGTACGGGGATAAAATATAGCCTATGTGACATTGGCTATATTTTCACCATTGTGAAAGAATTTTTGAAATCGGCGCAGTATTTTTTGAGTTTATTCATTACAAACATACACCACACACAAAAATACAAATCTTTCCTCTTTATAATATTAGTACCTATAGATTTGTACAAAGCAATTTGCAACGTTTAGCACAGTGCCTTTAGTTGACAATCCAACAGCACGCTTTTCGCTTATGACATTTCAAACCACCGAATCGAATTCTATAAAAACAAATCCCGTCCGTGACTCGTGATGATGATTCTGGCTTTGAATGTATGAATACTTAGATAGACTCATGTACGGAGACTTTGACAAACCGTTTTAATGTTTGGTTCATTTTTCCAGGTCAAATAATAGACTCTGCTAAAATCGGAATACTGGCCGGCGCTGGAAATCAAAATGTAACCGTTCGTGTGCCTCCTAAGGTGGCGCTACTGTCCACTGGCAACGAGCTACAAGAACCTTCAGAGGTCAAGCTCAAACCTGCTCACATCCGAGACTCCAACAGAACCATGCTCAGGGTGTTACTCAAGTAAGAACTGATAAATTTTATCTCAAATATACTTAAAACGTTGTGAAACTTAATATCATCAATTCATCACCATAATTCAACTGGCACCATGCTGGACTGTCTCCCTCGAAGTTTATTCACAAAGATAGTTCCTGTGATTCCGTAGCCTTATTATTATTATTAATACTTGTCCGCCTGCAGGACTAGTCTGATACCTCTTCCTGCAGGACTTACGAGTTGATAATTTCAGACCTATAAAGGTCAGGTACCTAAACAAAATATATACTGTTTACGAATTGTAAAACAATACAGATAATTTTACGAGTCTACAATTTTATATCGCTCATTTAAGATAAGTGTTCATTATGTTTTTACGTAATACGTTGTGTGCCAAGTATTCGCTACGATCGACAGATAAAGTGGAGAGTTGTTGATATAAGTAAGATTCTATTTTGAGACTGCATGTGTTTATAAATAGATCAAGAAAAAAAAGATGGTTGTATCTCACTGTGTTTGCAGAATGATTGATGCCTACAACATGACTTTTGAACATATTGATATTTTTGCATGTTCTCCCAGTAAGTTCAAATGTCTTATACTCAAGGAGCTCTCTTGATTGATGTGTATAAATACAGATAAGCATGATAGTTAAGTAAGTATAGTTTTTAATATTATTTTGTATTATTTAATACCCTAGCATTTCAATTAATTGTTTATTATATTCCACAGTTAATCTGTGAACAGCGTTGTGGGCTACAATATTGTTCAATTGTTATGTGTATCTCTTTTTAGGGTTCCGTACCCAAAGGGTAAAAACGGAACCCTATTACTAAGACTTCGCTGTCTGTCCGTCTGTCTGTCACCAGGCTGTATCTCATGAACCGTGACAGCTAGACAGTTGAAATTTTCACAGATGATGTATTTCTGTTGCCGCTATAACAACAAATACTAAAAACAGAATAAAATTAATTTTTAAGGGGGGCTCCCATACAACAAACGTGATTTTTTTTTATAATAATTGGTACGGAACCCTTCGTGCGCGAGTCCGACTCGCACTTGGCCGGTTTTTTTTTTATACTTTGTGTTGTAGCTGTTTGCTGTTCCTCTTGAATAAAATAAAATTGTGCTCTCGAAGTCACGTTTGAAGTTCTAAGTTTGACTCCTTGGTCGGAAAGTGTTGTTGGTGGCGGGGGGTCCATTTAAAGTACGGAGTAACATTCCGAGTCTGGATTTTAAGTCATTATTAGGTTGACCCTGTTGCAACGAACTTAAACTTAACTTCTGCTTCGAGTCAGCAGTCCGTTTCAGTGAATACCAGGCCTGATTATATGTTTTAATTTTTCTAGAGAGCACGGTTACGACAGTATAGACTGTGGCATAGCTCGCGACACCCCGCCAGAGATAGTGGCAGGCATAGCCTCGGCGCTCAAGTTAGCTGACGTGTTGGTGTGTACCGGGGGCGTGTCTATGGGCGAGAAGGATCTGCTTAAACCTGTGCTGCTCAAGGTAAGAGGGCATAGCTCGCGACGCTCCGCCACATATACTGGAAGGCATAGACTCGATCGTTCAATAAAATGGTACCCGTAAAACATGTGAATAGGGGCGCGCTTCTGTGTGCATGTTTGATTTTTATGTTTTATCCGTATAAATTACTAGCTGACGTCCCGCGGTTTCACCCGCGTAGTTCCCGTTCCCGTGGGAGTTCGGAAATAAAATATAGCCTATAGCACTCACGAATAATGTAGCTTTCTGCCAGTGAAACAATTTTTAAAATTGGTTCATTACTTCCGGAGATTACCCCCTACATACAAACTTACAAACAAATGTTACCTCTTTATAATATTAGTATAGAGTATAGATAAATGCATCCATGAGTTAAAGTGTAAGAGCGACTTTCATTTACTTACATAAAATCATCCTTTGTAAAATGACACACCTTTTTATTTGTATGTTGTCTGTCCATAGTGGAACACTCAAAATTCCGAAAATCACAATAGGGAATATGCATATATTTTCTTTTTTTTTATTTCGATACGGAATGTTAAAGTACTATAAAATAATGACAAAAAGCGAAAACAAGACTTAAATCGGCCAAAAATCACAAAAGTTATAACCATTTAAACTTTTGTTTCTATCTCTTTCTAGATAAACGTAATTTAGTATGGATTTTGTACGTCGATGCAGCGTTTGACGTCATTCGCTATATCGGATCTCTCTGTCTAATCAGCAGTTTCAAATGCTTATAACTTAGTATTTTTTATAGATATTAAAAAAATAATTTCACTTTGCTATTTCTGATGTTATTACGCTTTGTTTAGAGTGATAAAAAAAAATCATGCATATACCCTATTCCGAATCTCATAATTCCGAAGAGTTATAGTGGTGTCGATTCTGTTGTGCACAAACTAACCACCCAGACATACCCGATCGGGTAAGGTGTGCATTGTTATTTTAATTGTGTCTGTAATTGTGGGTATCGAAGAGCTACTTTAGGATATTGCTATCTTTTTCTCTCTAACAAAACGAGGAAGATACGGACGTAATTTAGAGCTGGCAAATTTAGTTGGAACTAATATTTTCATACAAATGAAGGGTGAACGTAAACGGCAGAAGGTATTTTGCGGCGGAGTGACGACGACATTTGTGACAGAAAGTGGGTGTGTAATGTAAAATGCGAGCGTAGCGAGCACGCGTCATGGAGTCGTAGCAGGTTCTACATTTGCTTATATCTCGAAAACGGTGCGTCTTATTGCAAAAATAATGAAAAATTTGCGCCTTTATATGAATGAAAAAACGAAAAATTATTTTTAATGTTTCTTATTATCAGTAAGTCGGACTAATGGAATTCGGTATTTTAAGAATAGTCATTATGAACGTTCGGAATTATGAAAATAGGATTAATGAAAACTCGGAATTGTTATATTCGGAATTTTGAACCATTCGAAATTATGAAAATTGGTATTTTGAAATTAGGAATTGTGACTTTCGGAATTTTGTTTTTCGGAATTATGTAGTGTACCCGTCCATAATAAAGAGTATTCTATCAATCTATCTAGATCTACCAACCGAGGTCATACAATTTCTGATTATAGGACTTCAACGCGACCCTGCACTACGGGCGCGTGCGCATGAAGCCAGGCAAGCCGTGCACCTTCGCCACCTGCGAGTTCGAGGGCAAGAAGAAATACATCTTCGCTTTACCAGGTAAGCACATACCATACATTGAAGCAACAAAATAAAAATAAGCAATCTCTTAAATACTAGGTACACCAATCATATCGCTTCAAGAGTCTTCAAGTTTAAGCTAACGGGTCTGCTGAACAGCTATGTATTGCGTTCCTACCTTAAAATTATTGCTTGACAGTTATAGTGACACTGTGATGTGCCTAAAATTAAAATGTCGAAATGTTGTTAGTGGAGTTTCTCACCTTTTTTTAAATAACTTGTTTTGCATTGAAATACGTAGGTATGTATTTTGTAAACTCAGGTAACCCAGTGTCGGCGTACGTGTGCGCGCTACTGTTCGTGATTCGCGCGCTGCGCGTGGCGTGCGGCGTGCGCGGCAGCTGGGCGCGCCTGCGCGTGCGCCTGGCCCACGCCGCACAGCTGGACGCGCGCCCCGAGTACGCGCGCGCGTCGTTAGAGCTGCACGCGGACCGGGACATGCCTTACGCGACGATGTTAGGGAGTCAGGTATGTCATGAAAACACTAGGAAGTCGCGGAGAGCAGACGTTTTGGGGGACTATTTTATCATGTAATTTTTGTCGTTCAAAAAGTGCTGATTTTTGGTCTATTCTGATTTCTGAATAAAACTTTTGATTAATTATACCTTGTTCCTATGAAAATAACTTCCAAAGACAGAAACAGTCTTATTACAAAAAACTAAATAAACCTTGGTTTAAACCTGGACTATCAAGTCCAGGCTTATCTGCAAAACCATGGTCTAAATTTGTTCGTATTACAAAACTTAAAAAAACCGTGGTCTTCTTAGTACCTTCATTTGAACCATTGTCTAAATATCAACCACAGATTAATACAAATATCATTCGTTCAACATGATGTCATTCTATTGCAACGTTCCGTTTGCCCAGAAAATAAAACGTTTTGATAATACGGTAATGATTAGATGATGTTTAAGAGTGTTTAAAATATTGAGACCTGGTTATTTTACATGGATACAAACATTATTTAGTTATTTCATCCATTGTAGTTTTGTTTAGGTTTAAGCACATTACTTTTGTCGTATTAATTTCTAAACGTACATCTAAGTACGTGTATCGAAACGTAACATTCTTACGTGCGCGTTATATGAAACCATAACATTAAACAAAACCATCGCAAGGTGAACAAAGTTCATTTAGCTTTGGTATTTATACGTATGTCTATAGTAGAACAATAAATTATTGCCTGTTTGTTTACCTCCTTTAATAATTTAATGTGATGAACCAACAAAAAAAAAAACGATCTGAGAATTGGAATGCCGCGGAAAAGTAAGTAAACGTAAATTACTTAGGCTTAGATTGACTTGAAATACGTCTCTAATTTATTGATTTTAAGCTAAAACAACACAACACAATGCAAAAGATGATAATTAACCTAAAAGAGGAACTGACAGACCCGATTTAGTGATTTAGACCATCGTTAAACTAGGGGTCGCCGAGGTTTAGCATTAGACCATGGTTTAGTCCATGGTTTATCGCAAAACTACGATTTGTAATACCATTTTTGTGTAAACCGTGGTTTATAGAAGTTTAAACCAGGTTTATTAGTTAAACCGCTTTTTGTAATAAGACTGGATCAGTCTTATTACAAAAAACTAAATAAACCTTGGTTTAAACCTGGACTATCAAGTCCAGGCTTATCTGCAAAACCATGGTCTAAATCTGTTCGTATTATAAAACTTAAAAAAACCGTGGTCTTCTTAGTACCGTCATTTGAACCATTGTCTAAATATCAACCACAGATTAATACAAATATCATTCGTTCAACATGATGTCATTCTATTGCAACGTTCCGTTTGCCCAGAAAAGAAAACGTTTTGATAATACGCTAATGATTAGATGATGTTTAGGAGTGTTTAAAATATTGAGACCTGGTTATTTTACATGGATACAAACATTATTTAGTTATTTTATCCTTTGTAGTTTTGTTTAGGTTTAAGCACATTACTTTTGTCGTATTAATTTCTAAACGTACATCTAAGTACGTGTATCGAAACGTAACATTCTTACGTGCGCGTTATATGAAACCATAACATTAAACAAAACCATCGCAAGGTGAACAAAGTTAATTTCGCTTTGCCATTTATACGTATGTCTTATTAGAACAATAAAATATTGCCCGTTTGTTTACCTCCTTTAATAATTTAATGTGATGAACCAACAAAAAAAAAAACGATCTGAGAATTGGAATGCCGAGGAAAAGTAAGTAAAAGTAAATTACTTAGACTTAGATTAACTTGAAATACGTCTCTAATTTATTGATTTTAAGCTAAAACAACACAACACAATGCAAAAGATGATAATTAACCTAAAAGAGGCACTGGCAGATTCGATTTAGTGATTTAGACCATCGTTAAACTAGGGGTCGCCGAGGTTTAGCGTTAGACCATGGTTTAGTCCATGGTTTATCGCAAAACTACGATTTGTAATACCATTTTTGTGTAAACCGTGGTTTATAGAAGTTTAAACCAGGTTTATTAGTTAAACCGCTTTTTGTAATAAGACTGTTCGGGTTTAAGCCTGGAATACTTGCTGATGGACCAGAATAGCTGGGAGAGGCTTATATCTTGCAGTACACTACTATAAGGTTGAGACATCGATAAAGTGATGAAATGACACTTATAGATAGACTAGTATTTGCGTGGGTGCGCGAGCTGCGCGCAGCTCGCGTGTTGTCGTGTTCTTGAGAAGTATTCCTTACCATCATAAAATTTTGAGAATCCATAGGAATCCTTAAAATAATTGGAAAATCCGTTACAACTACCCCTAAATCAGTATGAAAACCCTTAAGAACCCCTAAAACATAATAAAATTAATATAAAAAAACCTTATAAAATAAAAGTAAAAAACCTTACTTAAAATCTGAGACCCATTAAAAAAAACATAACCCTAAAGTTGCTTGTCGTCGCCCCTGAGTTACGCTTCACCCACTTGACCTTCGTTACGCTACGGAGGTCGCCGGCTCGCTTCGCTCGCCACCTCCCCCCTTCTCTCCACTCGGTCTCGCAGGTTCGCTCCACTCGGGACTTACCACCACCAGACAGGTTTCGACGCCTACTATAATATTTGTTCAAACACATAATGGCTATCTCTGACCGTTACGAAGTTATAGCCCTTTTATTTTTAGGGGAGGTTGGGGAGTGAAGGAAACCCTCCGTATACAAATTTAAACGCTCCTCAATAATAATTTATGGTAAAAATTAAAAAGCCGCTACGTGTCCTAGATTCCGAGATAAGATGGGGAGATGGGTGAAGGGGGGAGAGTGGGGAGTTTTGAAAAATGATTTTGACTAACTCCAGGCCCCTTCTTACGAATCTGAAAAAAAAAATGTTCCAAGTATCTCAACTTCCGAGATCCACCTCAAGGGGGGAGAAGGGGGAAAAAGGGGTTAATTTTGCAAACTGCTTTTTACTTTTCCGAGCCTCTTCTATACGAATCTGAAAAAAAATGTTCCAAGTCTCTTAACTTCCGAGATCCGCCTTAAGGGGGTGAAAAGGGGGGCAAGGGGAGCAACTTTTGAAAACTGGTTTTTACTTTCCTGAGCCTCCTCTAAACGAATCTGAAAAAAAAAATGTTCCAAGTCTCTCAACTTCCGAGATCCGCCTAAAAGGGGGAGAAGGGGGAAAAAGGGGTCAATTTCGAAAACTGGTTTTTACTTTCCCGAGCCTCCTCTATACGAATCCGTAAACGAAAAATACGGGTGTCTTTGTTTCCGAGATACGATAGGGAGGGGGAGGAAGAGGGGCGAAAAGGGGAGGTTTGGGACTTTTCCCATACTCACGGGAGTTACTTGTTTACGAATCTGTCAAAATATACCCACCTCCCCATCCACCATCTGGGAGAACAATTATGTCAGTGAGTCAGTCAGTCAGTCAGTGAGTGGTAATCGAGCTTTATATAGTATAACTAGTATTTGCGTGGGTGCGCGAGCTGCGCGCAGCTCGCGTGTTGTCGTGTTCTTGAGAAGTATTCCTTACCATCATAAAATTTTGAGAATCCATAGGAATCCTTAAAATAATTGGAAAATCCGTTACTACTACCCCTAAATTAGTATGAAAACCCTTAAGAACCCCTAAAACATTCTAAAACCTAATTCAATAAAAACAAAAAGTAAAAAAAAGAATTCATTAGAAACGTTAAAAGCTGAGTTACGCTTCACCCACTCGACCTTCATTACGCTACGGAGGTCGCCGGCTCGCTTCGCTCGCCACCTCCCCCCTTCTCTCCACTCGGTCTCGCAGGTTCGCTCCACTCGGGACTTACCACCACCGGACAGGTTTCGACGCCTACTATAATATTTGTTCAAACACATAATGGCTATCTCTGACCGTTACGAAGTTATAGCCCTTTTATTTTTAGGGGAGGTTGGGGAGGTGAGGATACCCTCCGTATACAAATTTAAACGCTCCTCAATAAAAATTTATAGCAAAAATCAAAAAGCCGCTACTTGTCCTAGTTTCCGAGATACGATGGGGAGAGGGGTGAAAGAGGGGAGAGTGGGGAGTTTTGAAAAATGATTTTGACTAACGCGTTGCCCCTTTATATGAATCTGAAAAAAAAAATGTTCCAAGTCTTTCAATTTCCGAGATTCGCCTAAAGGGGGTGAAAAGGGGGGCAAGGGGGGCAATTTTGAAAACTGGTTTTTACTTTCCCGAGCCTCCTCTATACGAATCTGAAAAAAAAAACGTTCCAAATCCCTTGGTTTCCGAGATAAGATAGGGGGGGGTAAGAAGGGGGGCGAAAAGGGGAGGTTTGGCACTTTTCCCATACTCGCGAGAGTCACTTGTTTACGAATCTGTCAAAATATACCCACCTCCCCATCCACCATCTGGGAGAACAATTATGTCAGTCAGTGAGTGGTAATCGAGCTTTATATAGTATAACTAGTTTTTGCGTGGGTGCGCGAGCTGCGCGCAGCTCGCGTGTTGTCGTGTTCTTGAGAAGTATTCCTTACCATCATAAAATTTTGAGAATCCATAGGAATCCTTAAAATAACTGAAACCGTTACAACTACCCCTAAATCAGTATGAAAACCCTTAAGAACCCCTAAAACATTCTAAAAACCAAAAAAAAAATATTACCTTTAAAAACCAAATAATATTAAAGTAAAAAACCTTATTTAAAAACTCAGACCCATTAAAAAAAAACACTACTCTAAAGTTTGCTTGTCGTCGCCCTGAGTTACGCTTCACCCACTCAACCTTCGTTACGCTGCGGAGGTCGCCGGCTCGCTTCGCTCGCCACCTCCCCCCTTCGCTCCACTCGGTCTCGCAGGTTCGCTCCACTCAAAACCTACCTACCACCAGACAGGTTTCGACGCCTACTATAATATTTGTTCAAGCACCCAATGGCTATCTCTAACCGTTACGAAGTTACAGCCTTTTCAATTTTAGGGGAGGTTGGGGAGGAGAGGATACCCTCCGTATACAAATTTAAACGCTCCTCAATAATAATTTATAGCAAAAATCAAAAAGCCGCTACGTGTCTTAGTTTCCGAGATACGATGGGGGGAGGGGTGAAGGGGGGGAGAGTGGGGAGTTTTGAAAAATGATTTTGACTAACTCTAGGCCCCTTCTTACGAATCTGAAAAAAAAAATGTTCCGAGTCTCTCAACTTCCGAGATCCGCCTAAAGGGGGTGAAAAGGGGGGCAAGGGGGGCAATTTTGAAAACTTGTTTTTACTTTTCCGAGCCTCCTCTATACGAATCTGAAAAAAAAAACGTTCCAAATCCCTTGGTTTCCGAGATACGATAGGGGGGGGTGAGAAGGGGGGCGAAAAGGGGAGGTTTGGCACTTTTCCCATACTCGCGGGAGTGAGTTGTTTACGAATCTGTCAAAATATACCCACCTCCCCATCCACCATCTGGGAGAACAATTATGTCAGTGAGTCAGTCAGTGAGTGGTAATCGAGCTTTATATAGTATAACTAGTATTTGCGTGGGTGCGCGAGCTGCGCGCAGCTCGCGTGTTGTCGTGTTCTTGAGAAGTATTCCTTGCCATCATAAAATTTTGAGAATCCATAGGAATCCTTAAAATAATTGGAAAATCCGTTACAACTACCCCTAAATCAGTATGAAACCCCTTAAGAACTCCTAAAACGTTCTAAAAACCAATTTAAAAAAATATTACCTGTAAAAACCAAATATTAAAAACTCAGACCCATTAAAAAAACACTACCCTAAAGTTTGCTTGTCGTCGCCCTGAGTTACGCTTCACCCACTCAACCTTCGTTACGCTGCGGAGGTCGCCGGCTCGCTTCGCTCGCCACCTCCCCCCTTCGCTCCACTCGGTCTCGCAGGTTCGCTCCACTCAGAACCTACCTACCACCAGACAGGTTTCGACGCCTACTATAATATTTGTTCAAACACGTAATGGCTATCTCTGACCGTTACGAAGTTATAGCCCTTTTATTTTTAGGGGAGGTTGGGGAAAGGTGGAAAGGGTGTACAAATTTAAACGCTCCTCAGTAATAATTTATAGTAAAAATCAAAAAGCCGCTACGTGTCCTAGTTTCCGAGATACGATGGGGGGAGGGGTGAAGGGGGGGAGAGTGGGTAGTTTTGAAAAATGATTTTGACTAACGCGTTGCCCCTTTATATGAATCTGAAAAATAAAATATTCCAAGTCTCTCAACTTCCGAGATCCGCCTAAAGGGGGGAGAAGGGGGAAAAAAGGGTCAATTTTGAAAACTGGTTTTTACTTTTCCGACCCTCCTCTATACGAATCCGTAAAAAACGAAAAATACGGGTCTCTTTGTTTCCGAGATACGATGGGGAGGGGGAGGAAAGGGGGCGAAAAGGGGAGGTTTGGGACTTTTCCTATACTCACGGGAGTTACTTGTTTACGAATCTGTCAAAATATACCCACCTCCCCATCCACCATCTGGGAGAACAATTATGTCAATGAGTCAGTGAGTCAGTGAGTGGTAATCGAGCTTTATATAGTATAACTAGTATTTGCTTGGGTGCGCGAGCTGCGCGCAGCTCGCGTGTCGTCGTGTTCTTGAGACGTATTCCATACCCTTATAAATTTTGAGAATCCATAAGAATCCTTAAACGAATTGGAAAAACCGTTACAACTACCCCTAGATCAGTATGAAAACCCTTAAGAACCCCTAAAACATTATAAAATTAATATAAAAAAAAACCTAATAAAATAAAAGTAAAAAACCTTACTTAAAAACTGAGACCCATAAAAAAAAGCAGTCCCTAAAGTTTGCTTGTCGTCGGCCTGAGTTACGCTTCACCCACTCAACCTTCGTTACGCTGCGGAGGTCGCCGGCTCGCTTCGCTCGCCACCTCCCCCCTTCGCTCCACTCGGTCTCGCAAGTTCGCTCCACTCAGAAACTACCTACCACCAGACAGGTTTCGACGCCTACTATAATATTTGTTAAAACACCCAATGGCTATCTCTAACCGTTACGAAGTTACAGCCCTTTCAGTTTTAGGGGAGGTTGGGGAGGGGAGGAAATGGTATACAATTTTTTAATTTCAACGCCCCTCAATAGGTTTAGGTAAGAATTAAAACATTTTTCAGTAGAAAAAAAGGGGTGAAAAGGGGGGGGGGGTGAAGTGGGGGAGAGTGGGGAGTTTTGAAAAATGATTTTGACTAACTCTAGGCCCCTTCTTACGAATCTGAAAAAAAAAATGTTCCAGGTCTCTCAACTTCCGAGATCCGCCTTAAGGGGGTGAAAAGGGGGGCAAGGGGGGCAACTTTGAAAACTGGTTTTTACTTTTCCGAGCCTCCTCTATACGAATCTGAAAAAAAAAATGTTCCAAATCCCTTGGTTTCCGAGATACGATAGGGGGGGGTGAGAAGGGGGGCGAAAAGGGGAGGTTTGGCACTTTTCCCATAACCACGGGAGTTACTTGTTTACGAATCTGTCAAAATATACCCCCCTCCCCATCCACCATCTGGGAGAACAATTCTGTCAGTGAGTGAGTCAGTCAGTCAGTGGTAATCGAGCTTTATATAGTATAATATCAGTATCTGTATTGGTGATTGCTTCCATCCTAACCTAGCTCAGCTTAAAGCATTGAAAAATGGACCCTAATGTTCCACTAACAAGATCTATATTCGCTCAACAGTGCAGCAGTCGTCTATTCAGCGCTTGCGGTGCCAACGTACTGCTAGAGCTGCCGGCTGCCACTCCCTCGCTGCAGCGACTGCCGGCCGGCTCCGTCGTCCCAGCACTCGTTACTGGAAGACTTGACATCTACTCTTAGGGAAATATTGTGACTGGTGAACTAGACCTCATAGAGGCAATGCTCGCTGTCATATTTTGGATGAGCGGGTGAATAACCTCCTATAATAGAAACTCAGAAAAATCCTGCACTTATGGCTAATTGTTACCTTTTCGCACTTGACTGCGGCAACGCCAATAAGTATTTTTTTTTATTATTTTACAATGAGAGATTTTCTTTTTGAGGTTTTAAAAAAAAACTTAGTTTCCAAGAACTCTGTAAATAGCGTTGAACTGACTACGTTACTTGGTGCCAAAGCTAAAACGCTTGAAAAAAAAATCGGAGCAGTCTTTGGGGACTGCCGATGGAAAAGAAAAGAAAAAGTACACAGGCCCCGACCCCACTCGTAGCAGTGGTTGTGCCCCGCGCATGCCTATATGGTGCTACGCCGTAGCGGATGCTACGAGTGCTACGAACGGCTACGAAGCGTGACCGCACGTTACGTTACGTGACGATGAGTTCAATGTTTTTCCTTCACCCAAAAAGTGCTCAACGCGCCTAAAGAAGTTTTCACTTCAAAACATTGCGTCACGTCACATACGCTCGTTGACTGACACTTTCGTTTGCTTAAGCTTCCGAATAGAACCTAGTTTTCTCGCGCTTTGTTAAAATCAGTTTTGTTAGGTTCCGTTCCTTGCAGTAACTTACCAAGTTCAGCGCCATCTATCCAGCGACTAGGGAAGAGCTAAAAAGAAAATCCCTCATTGACACTGTAACGTCATTTGTCATGTTGTACGTCAAATTAAACCTGTTAAACAGGCATTGGCCATGGTTCAGGAAAAATCTCATTTATCATACTTAGGCTATATTTTCGCCAAGTGTGAATCTCAAAAGAAACGAATATATTTTTTCAAAAAGATCTAGATATAAGATTATGAATATTATTTTTGAAGAGGGAAATCTAATATTTACACAGAAGCAATCTGATTGCTATTAGATGATAAGCAGAAATAATAGTTTTCCAATAAAAATCAAAGCAAAAAAAAACTAGAATATTCCAGAATGATTTCCTATTTCGAACTGTTGATGCTGTTGTACTTGTAAATGTTGTCAATAAATTGTTTTAAATGAAGATTTTTAGTTTTTGTTATTATAATCATCCTCATCAGCCTATTAATGTTCCCACTGCTGGGACACAGGCCTCTTCTCTATGAATGCCCAATGCGGGTTGGTAGATTTTACATGTCTTCGAATTTTTGGTTCTAGGACATGCCGGTTTCCTCACGATGTTTTCTTCACCGTTTTGAGAGCAGTGGTGATGAAATAAATTACACAAAGTAATGCGCCTGTCTGGGTTCAAACCCAGGACTTACTGTTCGTAAGTCGGGACCGCCACCACTGGGCCACCGCTGCTCTCGTTATTATAATACAGGATGTATATTTGACTTGGATCTGATCTGATCGATGCTGAAGGTTATACTAACCAAGTAAAACACCATGATACAAACAATATTAATTTATTTAGTCATCCAACATCCTACATACATCTGCACACTGACCCATACACACTTCAGATCGCGAGGAATCCACTCTTGTCTCGCTCCCATATATTTTATTTAATGGTATGTGAAATGAACATATAATATGTATATGAAATTAAATAGTATGTATAGTCTGTGCCATTCTTTTGAGCATAAGGCGTGGGTGCTTAAGTCACATGCTCTTTTGAACCGACTTCCAAAAGGAGGAGGTTATCAATTCTTCCGTTATTTTTTTATTTCATTTCGGTTGTCATCAATATGTAAATTGTTAACCCATACATTATAATGGTTTACCCGTATAATTATTAATCAAACATATGGGTAATAAGTCTAACCGGTTCACCTTTTAACTCGATTAATCGGTCCCTGGCGTAAACTCGTTACCAAGTTCTTGGCGACTAAAGTCATTCATTCTTTCAGCACAGACGGTACTGATCCATTCCATCATTAAAAGTGGCATTTGAACGAATTATTACAATGTATTATTTGTACAGGTGAAGTTCTTCATTTTGTGATGAATGAGACAAAGTAATATATGGGAGCGAGATATTTATAAAAAAAATAGGATATATTTCTCAGTAAGTGTAAGGCCACGTTGGACTTCACTTTGTCGTGACGACAGATAATCGAGTAGTTTTAAGTGTCGTGGCTCGTGTATTTAAACGGAGGTGTTCACATACAGGACGACGCGATTCCTGTCGTCCACGAGTTTTGCCAACTAAAAACCAACGATAAATTAATCATCACGACATGAGAACGCGGCGTAATTCGCACTAAGTACTTATTTTATATCTGTAAGAGCTAAAATGATCTTAGAAAGAAATATATCCCTTAAGCGACTGTACCTACAAATTTCCTTGGTCTGCAGAAATTTGCAGGTAGAGTAGTGAATGCTTTCGGCACTATTACACAACGCGTTGGACTTCGAAGAACCTCTTAAGGTAGTACACCTGTCCGAGAGTCATGATGAGGAGGACGGAAGCTTCGAAGATGGACCACATTACCACTCGAGAGTTCGTGCTTTCGTTGATCGCACGATGGATGCGGTCGCGCACCTGGAAAATAAAAATAATATTAAGATATTAAAGGTCACCAATGGTTCTCTGTGGGGCATTGGCCTCTCCAAATGAATTCTTCATTTAGATTAGCTATCTTTTTCTGGACAAGTGGGTTTGCTGCCGCGTACGTGCGTACGTTGCACCTGTACTCAAAAACTCGCATGCATGACAGGAAGAGTATATAAGATGCGATAGGATGCGGGAGCGCAAATCTGTCTCAATAAAAAAAAACCATGTGAAGGAGGCTGTTCCAACTAATGAAAATACCTCCCATAGTATTTCTAATTTGTGGTGTCCAGGTTTACTAGAGCTATTTACTATTTAAAAATTGTTTTTTTTTTTTTTTTTATCATACCTGCATGTATTCCTGTTCGTGTTTGACAGTTTTGAGTGTGGTAGCCAGCTCTTTGATCATGTCCTCCAGTTTGTTGTGGTTCACTTCCTCATCCTTGGTACCAGTCTGGCCCTGAGGAGCTGCTCCTATCTCCAAGTTGAACATCACAACCTGAAAGAAGAAACATTAATTAGTTGAAGTAAGATGGAAAATATTACTATGATGCTATAAATGCTACTGCCTGAAAATGGATATTCTTTAAATTGACTGGCTAACAGGTTCTGAACTTTTGAAGAAACTTGTTTATAGAAATCTTGTTTCAAAACTCTACAATTGTTTCAGATATTTAAGAGGGCCCTTCCCGGCGCGTATATCGTCAACGCGAGCTTGGTCGAAAAGCTTGTTGTTTCATCCAGAGCCACAGCGGATATTCTTTCAACTCCCCTGTCTCACCTAGCCCCGACCCCGCACTACTCGTCTCCCGCGCACCTCATACCGCCTAACGCGAGGACATTGAACGAAAAATAGTGTTCGAAAATTTATAACACTTGTTCCAGGAAATTCGTGTTTTTGAATAAGTCAAGTAGTAGTAAGTGAAGTATGTGAAATAAATATTTATTTAGAATTTACACTACATTTACAAGGCTTCTATCAGGATGCTTTCTTTACTTTTACAATTTATGAGAACATTATGAACGGCCAAAGTTGAGGTAAAAATTTTGCAAAACAGCAATTTTTGAGGCATAATTATACTGTATTTGTTTTCTTTTATTTTTTGCTTTGATAGAAGCCTAGATAAAGTGCACAAGATACCTATTAGTTCAAAAATTTCAAAGATCCAAGGGTCTAAACAGGGGCATAATCACACACAAGCTTTGTCAAAATTCTTACAAAAAGAATGGTGGGTTGGGCTCTCTTAAAAGTAAATATTGGATAATTATTATAATATGTACTGTAGTAGGCCAGCCACTATCTAGAATCTAGATAACTGTTCCAACAGGTTCAAGTGGTACCAAGAAAAATAATGTAACAGACCACGAGTAAAACAACTTCTATTATAAGTTATTAGTTCTAAATAGCGTCAAGATATTTGACTGAGTGTGGGGAGTAGAGGGAGATTATAGTTGGTGCCAGTTAACATCGGAATAGAGGTCATTAACACCTACCTACCAAGTTTTTGATCACAAAGCGATAACGACACTTACTAGTTACCTAAATCGTCCAATAAGCGATACTTTGCTACATCGCTAGAGTATCATAATACCAGTCGGCTAGACATACAGGGGTTGAGAATCTTGTGTTGTTCCAATTCGAATTTATTATTATTTTTTGCTAGAAAACTAATTTTATGCTTGTAGATTTACGTGTGACGTAAACGCCCCCGCACCGTGACCATAATGTGCTGCACACCTGACGCGATGACCTCGTAAAACGAAAACGGCATAAGATCAGAATTATATTTTTTTGTGATGAGATAGTTTTAGTGATGTCATAATTATATTTATATACATATGGTTTTTCCGTCATGGGTGTCGTTTTCATGGTTTTCGGGGTCGTTGATTACGAAAATGAGCTCAAAATGAAAATCCAAGATGACGTCCAAGTTTTTTTTGGCTTTTCCGTCATGGATGTCGTTTTCATGGTTTTCGGGGTCGTTAATTACGAAAATGAGCTCAAAATGAAAATCCAAGATGGCGTCCAAGATTTTTTTTGGTTTTTCTGTCATGGATGTCGTTTTCATGGTTTTCGGGGTCGTTGATTACGAAAATTAGTTCAAAATGATAATCCAAGATGGCGTCCAGGATTTTTTTTGGTATTTCCGTCATGGGTGTCGTTTTCATGGTTTTAGGGTCCGTGAATATGAAAATGAGGTCCAAACGAAAATCCTAGATGGTGTCATCGAGGAAAATTTTTGGTTTTTTTAATCATGGGTGTCGTTTTCATGATTTACGGGGTCGATGATAACGAAATGAGGTTAAAATGAAAAACCAAGATGGCGCTGGGAAAAAAATTCGATTTTTCCGTTATAGCCGTCGTTTTCATGGAAGGATAAAGAAAATGAGGTCAATAATTACTTATTTCAATTAGGTCATTCAAAGGCACTTTTGAATGACGAATAGTGAAATGGATTCAATGATTTACCTTGCCTTTGGTTAAATCTGATTTCAACAAATCATTTTCATTATCAGCGACCCCGAAAACCATGAAAACGACACGCATGACGGAAAAACCAAAAAAAAAAAACACCTTCAAGTAATAATAGGCGTGATGTTATGTTTACTCTACAGAGTAAACCTCAGTGGCCATTAAGTCGCGCAAGAGTCCAATCGTGCAAGTGTCCATTCGCGCAAGATTCCTTTCGCGCATAAGTCCATTCGCGCAAAAGTTCGTTCGCGCAAAAGTCCATGTGCGCATATGTCTTTTCGCGCAAGTGGGTGGGCGCAACAAGTGTTCTTTGCGCAAATGTCTTTGCAAAAGTCTCAGATCCTAATTTTAAGATGTATAATTAATAATAATATATTTACTTTATTAAAATTGTCTCAGTAAGTTAAAATAGTGTTAAAAACGAAAATAAAGTATTTAAATCAATTAATTTCGTAGGGTATGTTTGCTTGATATCTTATTTTTTTGGGTTGTGCACTGTGTTATGTATGTGGGACACTGTGGATGTATTATGATTATGAGACTCAAGCGATATCAATTTTGTGATAGGTTTGTACTGATGGAGCGACAGTATCGCTAATATTTAGATATCGGGATGAAAGTCGGAGCAATGACCTCTATTCCGATGTTAACTGGCACCAACTATAGCTTAGCAGTGAGACAGTTTCAAATACTCAAAAAAATATGATCATTAAGTAGTATGTTATGGATATTTGTTGTGGAAAGACCAAAGAAACGGTGGGCAGACGATATCACAGAGGTTGCAGGTGGGAACTGGTGGAGTCACAGTGAAAAAAGAGAGGACTGGAAGAGGATGAAGGCTTTTACCCAAAAGGGATCCATTACAAGTGTAAAAAAACAAATACTTGAATAACTCAACTATGTATACACCAATTACTTAGAAATGGAATAAAGAAGCTTTTTATTATTATTATATTTTATGGATATTTGTTATGGAACTCAAATGGAGTTGGGCAGGTCACCTAACAAGGTGCCGTGATGGCAGGTGGAGTAAAGCTTTGACCGAGTGGCGTACAAGGAATGGAAAGAGTAGTGTTGGTTGTCCGGCGGCGAGATGGGCAGACGATATTGTTGCCATTGCGGGAATATCCTGGATGAGGTTGGCACAAGAGCGAGAAGCTTGGCACAGAGGCCTATACCAGCAGTGGGTAAAGTTGGGCTACGGATGATGATGATGATTTTGGATTTATTGTAAAAATTAGCCATCAAGCTTTATTGGTTTTCAAAAACCACATAATTTTTGTTAAATACTTGCCTTAGGTGTCATAGTAGACATCTTATTGCTGAAGCAATAAGTGTACCGTCCTGAGGTAGGGGCAGAGAATGTGTACATTCCCGAGGACTCCCGCTCTCCCTTGTAGATCACGGCACCATCTGGTCCTGTTATTGTTACATCTATGTCTAGAAAGCCACCTTCTGCTATCTCAAAAGTCAGACCTGGAAAAATTTAAATAAAGAAATTAAAAAGATTGCTACAATTGTTGATTGCTGATTTATAGAATTATACTATAAGAGTGAAGATTGTTGATGGTTTATTCTTATAATACTGGATCTTAAACTTCTTATTGTATGTGATCACTGCTAAGTGATTGTGACTTAGTTTAAGATTCATTGTTTATGTTTATATTTTTAGTCTAAATTTATAACTAGTACTAAGTACAGTCACATGAAATCACTAAGCATTCTAAGCAGAGAATGTATGTCAGAACTGCACTTAGAGGTTATAAAATCAATCAGAAAATAAGATAAAGTTTTAGTATAGATAGGCAATTCTGTAAAAGATAACTGTGCTATCACCACTTGATGTTAGAGCAACATACATTTTATCACCGGCATGAAATCGCCGTTCTTATTGAAAAAAAAACATCATAAAGACTTGTATGAAATGTGCCTAACAAGGTACAGTTCTAAGTGGAACGACCTCAAATAAACTGCGCACTTTTTTTGGTCAGGTGTATTATTATTATTATTTTGGTTATGAGATGCTCACCCATTTTAGTATCTGCTTCAACATTTTCGAAAAAGCACTCCTCCGCATGAGCATCGACGGTGATGGTATAACAGTTGGCTGTGTTCAATAACGCTGCCGCTAATAGAATGGCGAAACTAATTGATCTCCACGAACTTTTCATTTTGTTTAATTAATAGTAATTTGCCTAAAATATGTTTTTCTTTAATCACAAGCAAACATAAGCTTGTTTTCCCTACGTGAAAGCCACGTAATTTGACAACTCACAGGATGACAAACTGACACAAATGTGACAGCTGTAACAATGCGTTCATAAATTTAACAAATTTTATTTCAGATCTTGTGATTTGTGAAATAACGAGTAAGAAATATTTTATTCATTAAATCTGTGTAAATGTTTAGTATTTTTAACCGACTTCAAAAAGGAGGAGGTTCTCAATTCGATGTGTTTTTTTTTTAAACCATATCAGTACAGTGATAGTATGCGATTTTTTTATTTTATAAAGTTATTGCTACTCGCCGTTAGATGGCACTGCACAGTGCACACGTTCTGACTTTGGAAAATTTCCTTTTTTTTTTTTAGTTCCTGACGGAACAGGCTAAGGTCTGAGACCATGCTGCAGCCTAGTCATCAGTTAGCATTTTTCTTGAGTGGAATTTGTTTGCATAGGCGTAAGTTTACCTATAAATTATTAACCGACTTCAAAAAAGAAGGAGGTTCTATGTTCGATGGTATGTATTTTTTTTTAGAATTTTTCTTTGTAACAATTGTTTTTCTGTTCTTGTGGAAGTTAATCTAACATTTCTCTAGAAGTCTAATTTTCAGATATAAAGTAGGTAAAGGCTGGATCCGACACGGCCATCCTGCTCGTACACGTCCTCGTGTGATAGTTAGGTACCCTGCAAACAAATTGTCCGCGACAAAATTTTGTTCCATTCGGTCACTCCTGACCAATCTCTAGAAGTCTAGATTCTTACAGAAACCCTCGAGTAAAACCTCTTACGCCACGACTCTCTAGCCGACCAAACAAACACATTGCTCTCACACATCCAGCGCATGGATCAAAACTTATGTACGCATATCCATCAACGACATAACGTGGATTTCATGGTTAGATGTCTTTAATCAACGGGGAAGTAGCTAGTGGTGTAGATATTCTACGAATCTCGATCGTCGTGTCATTTACCTACTCACTTTTTAGTGTTGGTGAAAACGGGCATTAGGAATTCAGTAAGGTGTTACTTACTGTCGATGATAACAGGAATAAGGCATTAGGCATTGAGTTAGGTGTCACTTAGTAATTATTTAAGCTCAATATGCCCCCAAAAACCTGTATTTCTCGCACAGCATGCGGATAGCGAAAATGGCTTCCGTTTTTCCCTGACCAGGCATAAAGCCGAATTGGTTCTATGAAATTTTGCTCTCTTCTCTCATTCGCCTTTCATACCATTCTCCCAAACTTTCATACTATTTGACATTACTTATTTCCTTTCTTTGTTTTCAAAAATGGACACCAGAGAAGCCATGCTTCTTCCAGGAACAATTTGTTGAAGAATAAAGCTAAGCACGTCCATCCGCAATAACTTCCACCACAATTCCGTCCGGTCCTATAATGCCTTACCGTGAAACCTGGCTACTTTGCCACTTTAAGCTGGCTAAAAAAGTTTGCAAACATTTTTCTTAAAAAATCTCTACGAGGTAATACAAAACAACCAATCAGCCAATTAGTAAATTTTATGCATTATTGAAATAAAGTATAATATCTATTGTTTTCTCATTCATTAATGAATGTTTGAAGAATAAAGCTAAGCACGTCCATCCGCAATAACTTCCACCACAATTCCGTCCGGTCCTATAATGCCTTACCGTGAAACCTGGCTACTTTGCCACTTTAAGCTGGCTAAAAAAGTTTGCAAACATTTTTCTTAAAAAATCTCTACGAGGTAATACAAAACAACCAATCAGCCAATTAGTAAATTTTATGCATTATTGAAATAAAGTATAATATCTATTGTTTTCTCATTCATTAATGAATTTTAGTCCAAAAAGCGAATATGGCAAAGTCAACCATCACGGGTAAGATTGCCAAACCAAATTTTTGGATAAAATAAATCGAACTATCAAAAATTATGATAGTCATCTTTGCCACAAACATATTTACACTTAAAATATACTAAAATTGAGTAATATTTTGCATTGGCAATAGAAATTTCCTCAATGTGGCAAATTTACCCGCCTTGTTTCGTTTTTTTCAAACAAAATGGAAATATCTGTCAGGGTTGTCGAAAAATTAAAAAGTCAAAAGAATAATTTTTTCTTAGAATAAATATTTATTTAAATTATAACTTCAAAAAAAAAAACATAACACTGATAGGTTACATTAAAGTACCTGTAGTATTTAATATTGCAAATAAAAATAAACAAATAGGTATAAAAAAAGTTTAGGAACATAAAATCTTTGAACAATTCCATTAAGCTTTTTTTTTATTTGCTTATCAGTAAGTAAACCTAAGAGATTCCTAAGGCCTAAGAGATAGATCTAACATTTCGGTAGAATATTTTTTGTAGAATCTGCTTCCCACCTTACACCTCGATCGATCACACATTTGCTAAAAAATAAAATGAAAAAATAATTGATTATTTTATAAAGGTATGACAAGATTTATAAGGTATGACAAGTTAAGATTGAGAAACTTACGTAATCAAATTTAATAAAATCCGAAGTAGGTAAGTAGCAAACAAAACAGAATATTTTTGTGACAGCCCTAGCCTCTAACAAAACATGGCAAAGTTACCATCACTAAAACTTTGCATTAGATGTTAAATTTGCCAACGGGGATTTCTAAGGTTAAATTGCTTAGAGAGACGTAAATTATCATGATTATAATTAAAGAACACTGTTAGGAATGTGTCATTAAAATTTGACTTACCTACGCAACGTTTATCCCACTAATTTTTATTGAAGTTTCGGAGCACAAATCCACCCACAGTCGACACAGGAAAAAAGTAAACCGTCAAAAATGACAGTTTTTTGAAAGCTGGGTTGTCATGTAAAATATAATTGGGAATCAAACGAGCTTACCTGTTAAGCGAAGTCTTGATTCAAATTTTATGAGTGGCAATCTGAAAAATAATTATTATAACTTGGTAGTATTTCTTATATCTACGTTACTTCACCGCGGTTTTTAGAGAATTAAAAAATAATATTTTTTAAGAATTGCAACCTTCGTATGCCTCTCTCATCTGACACATGACGCGGTACGTCACTTATTTTAGAGATCTTATCATTGGAACAATCTCTGTTTTATGTACAGAGTAGTTCCAAATACCTATATTCACTATATTTTCCTGAAAGGTTAAAATTGAATTAGGTAGACTAATTATTGCAGCTTTGGGGCTGTTAGTGTTAACTATATTATAGCGGCGGGTGGGTAATTATTTTTCAGATTGCCACTCATAAAATTTGAATCAAGACTTCGCTTAACAGGTAAGCTCGTTTGATTCCCAATTTTACTTCGTGGCAATCTTTCAAATAATTATTATAACTTGGTAGATGTTCAGAGTTGGCTGCAATAATTAATTTATTAACTGATTAAAATGCAAGTAATTCTGAGTGTTGATCTGTGATAATTACATTGGACCTTCTTCTGTAAGAATATTAAAGCTTCCATATTAAAGCTTCAAGGATACTTTACAATAAATATATTACATTTTGTAAAATAACTTTGATAACCATGTAATCCACATTATGTCTGACTTCGTTGATGCCAGCTCTAATTTGAGCTGTTGTTTTGGTTGTATAGTGAGAGTTTAATTCTGGAGTTTAGATGCCCCTTTCACTTGAAATCTGACAAACTTACGAATATTAGGGTTTGATATATTTTAATAACTGTTTTATTGCTCCAATGGGTTAAAGTTAGAGCTAGGAGAACAATCAATGTCTTTGTTTTCTAAATTTTGCTCATATTATCAAACTATGACGAAATTAATTATACTTTTGATAGATTCTATGATTGAGGCAATGATAGCCTCAGATCTCTCAGTAAGTAATTTTATAATTTGAAATCCAGTTGTAGTGTTAGTATTTTATAGATGTGTCTGCAAATAAAAAAGGCTCATCAACTCCATTATTTAGTGTTGAATTGTCTGGAAGTACTATCAAGGAATGCCACTGGCATTATTTTTATTCACTTAGGGCCTTTTGTTAAAATACTTGCAACAGAATAGTGCAACCAAGGCAATGTTTATTCACTTAGGGCCTTTTGTTACAATACTTGCAACAGAAGAGTGCAAACAAGGCAAGTATAGAGTTCCATAGATATATTGTCTCAAAAGGTGATTGTATAACTATAAAAAATTTAATGTAATGATTTTATGATCACATACAATGTCTAACTATTGTTCAATAGTAGAAGAGCCCGAGTCCATTCAAAACACTGTTTCCAATTAATATTACAGCCAATTAATCAGAATACAGAAATCTCTTCACTTTATTGTCGTGAGAATTAAACTGATTTTATTAATCAGTACCTAGTAGTAAGTACTTCTTATCAATAAAGCTCAGTCATTTTTTAAGGGTCTAGGTAGATCCTTGATCAAATATTATGGATATTAAAGTGTTCACTCTATCATCACCAATTAATATAGTTACATACAATTAATAAGAAAAGAAAGAGAAACCTCTTTATTACAGTGTGGATTAAACTGTTTTTATTATTAATTAGTACCTAGTAGTACATAGTATAAATAAAGCTAAAAATTTTGCTAAGGGTCTGGTAGTCTTATGACTAAATATTATGAATGTTAAGGGATTCACTCCTTACTGGTAAAACAGAATTTGAGATTTAGTCAATTGGCTCGAAAAGGACAGTTGAGCTATTTTCTCAAAACTGTTTGTATTTAAGTCTTAGAAACTGATTTCTGCTTAATACTTTTAGTCTGGTAAATTTTGTACATTATGATTTCGTTTATAATTCATTTTTTAACCTATTATTCCTATAATGATAGAAACAATATAAATAAAAACATTGTTATTATTATGTTTTCCCAGGCACCTTGTAAAGGAGCAATAAGTTTTTGCGGTTTCATAGTAGAAAAAATATAATACTTAGAGGTCTGGTCTCCACGATGAATATTTGCTATATTAGTATAATTTCCCAAACTATTTCAAATATTAGGAACTTCTACAAGAATCAGCAGTGTTTTCATGACAATGTCTTTCAAGGGTCTCGAACACTCCTGTTTAATCATCTAGTAATTCTAAAGAATTGACTAAATGTTGTGCAATTAGTGGATATGTGTTGACCATATTCAGTCAACATTGTGTAGGTAATTGGCTACATTGCCGTAATGTACTGTCAATTGTTATGAATTTTAGTTGGATTTTATTAGCTCTACACTAAATGTATGGCATTTTATCTTCTAGTCACAATCCATTGATCTCTGCACTCGCATGCACCCCCCCCCCCTTTTGTTTCACTTTATGGTTATTTTCAATAGAAAGCTATGAAGCTATTAAAGCCAATACTCCAATTGGTAATGAAAACTGAGAATAAATGAGATTTCTTAGTTAAAATTTATTTTTATGAGTTTGTATAAATCTCACAATAATGTCTGCCCATCTATCTTTTCGGGTATTTTAATTGTGATTTTAATTTTATGTTATGATTCAATGTAGGTAGATGACATGTTGTTATTTGATAGGGATTAATTTGTTTTCAGCATGGTTCATTTTCTAGTAGGCTACAGCTGATTATAGGGGTCAACGCCCGGAACCAGGGAGCAATGAAGTTATGTTTTACTACTGTCTTCATAAGGTAGTCAAAGTAATAATTATATTTCATTTTAGTTTTAAGGTATGAGTCAGCAACAATATGATTAAGAAAGGTGCTTAATTATTATGGGTAAGGTTTAAGTGATTTTAAAATGCAATGCAATGCAGGAAAAACTATCTGGTCATGAGAACCCTTCCAAAAATACTCTTGGACTTAAGGGGTACTTAAAAAAATTGCATGATTAATATACCCATAATTTAATATTGTATCTATGGATTGCTAGATAAAGCAATAGGTTACTATTGGAGATGTTATTTTAGATTGGGCTTATACATAATGATGATAAGAATATTATCTTTGTTCGAAGCTGGGGTGGGATTTAGTTCCACTTTGCAATTTGATTTAACACTTCAATACCCGCAATTACAGACACAATTAAAATAACAATGCACTGTGCCTCACGAGGCACGGCCGGGACCATACGGGTTAGAACTAAAACAGGTTTAGTTGTTAATGTCATTTGTACATTGACAGGCTGTTATGACCTCCAAACTTTGTAAGTCTATAACCCTTTCCCTCTCAATACTAATAGTTTTGAGTATTATGACATTATGGTGTATAGATTTGATAACAAATGGTTTCTTGAACCATTGTACTTAAACCAAGTACCCAGATCATTACTTTATAACTGGTATATAATATGGTTAAATCATTCCGGTACCATCCTTGATGTGTTCTCTTTTGGGGGTACTGACTTAGCACTCCAGTATCTATTATTGTGTTCAGTCTTGAAAGATTTTTGTTAACGGGATACTTTTTTGGGTGTTGAATTTTATTGTGCTAGGCACAAACAGATTAATTGATCTTCTTGTTGTTGGTGGTAAAATCTCTTTGGCTACATGTATTAGTTATTTGGAAATATACATAATAAGCTAAGAATATAACTATTGTCCTTATAGGTTTGGTGTTTCATTTCATTAAAGGAAATATAAATAATATTAATTTAATCTCGAGGTTGACATTGAACATTGGTAGGTTGTGTTATGCAGTGTCATTCAAGCCATTCATCGGTTGCTTTGCTTATGATAACAGTAACATTCTAATTTGGTTTAGAACATCTCAATACCTTGGTTCACTGGTTCACCATATGTATAGTAGTGAAACAGAAGTCTGTCATAAGTGTCTGGAACATTTTCCATCAGCTGTTCTCTCATAGTATTAAGTGAACAAAGAATCTTGTTCTATTATTTGAATGAAAAGTTGTTATATTTAAATGTAAATATTACTTCATCGCTGAAAGATCAAAATTACAAGTTTATGGCATAGCCACAGGGTTCTTTGATAATATCATACTTGACGTCAAAGCTTACACACATAGTGTAGATTATAACATGCTGTAAATATCTCGTATTTAGGCATGTAGATATTATAAATATCCTGTATAGTCTGACATAACTTCCACCAAAATAGAATAAATACACTTTTTGGGCTGGTGTTTTCATTAGTTAAACGTATGTGTAACATTAATTTATACTTGATGTTCAAGCTAAATCTGCGCCAGTCACTTTGCAGCAATGATGTCACAATCTGTTTTCTGTTTTATTTTGTTTGTAAATGTATTACTAACATAGTTTTTAAGTATATTGTTACTAACGCTGAGTCTTGTTGCTCGAAACAAATAAGTTATTATTATTAAAAACACATTATATGGGCTTAACATGCTGTTAGTATCTCGTACTTAAGAATGTGTGGTCCTGACAAATGTATGTCAGCCAGCCAGCAACTTTACTCCCTGATGGGAATCCAGGCAAGGAATGGTTCCACATTCACTGCGAGAGTATAATGCATTTGCAAGGTTATAACACACACGGGATGTGCTAAGTTAAGCAGGGTCGTCTTACGACCTGCATGGTCATGGATATATAGCTCAATTTTGTAATTACCTGATCAAGGTAATGAAAGTACCTGCCCTTTGCTAGCATTGTTCGATAAATTTAGCTGGACACCGCGTGTCAAACTGATAATTTACCATGCAGCTAGTAACATGAGGTGTTACTGGTCTTGAAAATGGCACTTACCTGCCGTTGAATGCTATGCCATTAGATTTTCAGTGTTAGCATCGTTCAAAGACTCAGCTAAAGGATATCTCGTATCTCCACTGATAGATCACCATCCAGCTAGTAACCAGTAGTAGTGTTACTGAGGTATCGCGTACCCACTGGAGGAAAAAAGCTTTAACGAGCTTACAACCCCCTTAGTGCTTCGATGAGCACTGTGGATATCGCGTATCCGGGGGTCATTTAAAGTCGGGCATCCAAGTTGTTGTCAGGAATACACTTTTCCTGCTTCGTCTCTGATGTCTTCTGATAAATAATGTCCTTCCAATTTACGTCCTGGTCGGTAGCGAGCGTTATTTGTAAATGCTTGGATTTCTGTTTCGGGTTTACGAATTTCACTAAAGATGCACTTAGTACACTTCCTGTCACTCGACATTTTGTTATTTTGTTAAAATGTAATGTAAACTTAGTTATAAATGAATAATTTGACGAGAAAGATTTTTTCTTGCGGTGTCGATAACGCGCCAATAAAAAAAGTGCGGTGAAGTAACGTAGATATAAGAAATACTACCAAGTTATAATAATTATTTGAAAGATTGCCACGAAGTAAAATGTTGCCTATCAAATATTAAAATTTGATTTAAGGGTGCTAAATACGGTAAAAAAAATACGGTTTCGTTGTAACAAATTATTTTGCCTTGGAAGTCGGTATATGGCAAATTTAACAACCTTTGGCAAAGTTGCCAGGTTTCACGGTACCATTCTTAATTCCATTTACTGCAATGATCAATTCTTCTTTCATGTTGGGAAGCGCAAATTACCTATGTCATAGGTATTATTTAAAAAAGTAAGCTCCTACCCTTTGATTATATATATAATCAAAGGCTCCTACCATTGAGCTATTACTACTGCTTATAGAGAAGACAGCACGAACATCTGTGCACAGTGCGGGGTGCGGGGGGGGCGGCTAACCCCGTATGTAGAGATGCTCTGTGGCGAGCAGGAGTGACTGAGTGAGTGAGTGAACTACAGCATAGATAATACACTATATAATACAAGACCTGAACTACAGTCAGCCGACAGCAGTTGAACGGAGCACAGATTTTGTTCGCGCCGTCTTCTCTATACGTAGTAGTAAAAGCTCAATGGCTTCTACATAATTTATATCAGCTTTTGAGTACCTACCTAACGCTTAAGGAAGTGAGATAATACGAAAAAACTGGTTTAAAAATATCAAATTTACTTAAGGTTAACGATCACGTTAAACAAGATAATTACTTGAATATTTATTTAAATCAGAGTAGGACCTACCGATTTGAATTTTCACCTTTTGTTTAAATCATTTAATTTATCATGTATCGGGTACCTAACTAATAGGGGCCAGGGAGCATACCTACTCATAGATAATTTTATTATAATATTACAGGTACGAATTGCGGAAATACGTTGCACGACCTGAGAATCGAACCATAGGTCCAGAAGCCTAATATGCTTCACCAGTTTCCCACTAGTTTTCCCAGTTGGTTCAAATATTTTGCCATGGACATTAACATCAAAGTGAACAAGTAAGAAGTGATACGCTTATGATTTTATAGCGTGATCAGCATATGGCATACCAACATATCAACAATATTTTAAGTGTAACATATAGGTACAGGCTGATTTTTTCAAGTGGGGGTGAATGAACAGATAGATGGCTATTTTGATAAGAAACCAAAACTGCATCACAGGATTTTTGAAAAATCTATATTCCTAGTCAGGTAATGCGTCGTTGCTATTTTGAAAAAAAAAAACATACACTTAATCTAAGACTGTAGTTAATAATAATAGGTCTTTTATTTTTTCGCTAGAATTCTAAGTTCAATTTTTTTTTTTTTAATTTATGTTTTTTTTTTTCAATTAGTCATTTGTTAAATGGTTAGCGTTATCACACGCATAGGAAACGCTCTAAAAACCAAAAACCCAACACTGGGCGCTTTCATAGACATAGAGGGCGCTTTTGACAAACCCAACTTCACCAGCATCAGCCAGGCACTAGTTGTGCACGGTGTGGCGCGGTGTGGCGCCAACGCTTCTACAATGGATTCACAACATGTTAAAATACCGCGCTATTCAATTTACTGTTAACACCACCACACGAGGTATCGTTAGTAGGGGCTGCCCACAGGGTGGGGTGCCGTCACCACTACTGTGGAACCTAGTAGTAAATGAGCTCATTACAGAGCTCAATGCTTGCTAGCAGTCTATACTCGGTGGGTTATGCAGATGACATAGCAATTCTAATTACGGGGAAATTTGAAGGAGTCTTATGTGACCTCATGAGGAAAGCCTTCAAAATAATCGAGAATTGGTGTACAAAACACGAACTATCAGTTAACCCCACTAAAACAGAACTGATAATGTTTACAAACAAAAGAGTCTTTGGACCACACAAACTTCCTAAACTATTTAACACCGAACTAACACTTAAAGAAGAAGTCAAGTACTTAGGAGTGATCCTCGATAACAAATTGCTCTGGAATAGGCATCTTGACTACAAACTTAACAAAAGCACAATCGCACTGTACCAATGCAAAAACATGTTAGGAAAAACGTGGGGGCTCTCTCCAAAGATCACGCTGTGGCTTTACACACTTTGAACATAATGATGGAGAAGCTCGCACATCTCCAACCAGCTTTGGTCAATCGTTCGGCTCCGCTGCTCCTGCACGTCAACGCGCGACCTCATACTGCACAGCAGACGGTCTCCAAGTTACAAGAGCTGGGGTTGGAAGTTCTCCATTATCCACCGAACTCACCAGACCTTGCTCTACAGACTTCTACTTTTTCCAGAATTTGGATCTTTAAAAATAAATTTAATTTAAACTTCTTGGCGGGGAAAAAATTCAATAACCGAGAGGCAGTTCAAAATGCTTTTGAAGAATTTTTGGCCTCCCGTCCAGGAAGAGGTATTGCAACGGGGTCGTAAGATGAAATTGCAACAGGGCTTCAAAATTAATGAGAGGGAGAGGAAGGCCAAAGAAAAATGGATGGATTGTATGAAGAATGATATCAAAGAGAAAGGAGTAAATGATAGCGTGACGTCTGGCAGGAGAGAATGGAAGAAGACAACGTGTTGCGTAGGAAGATGAGTCAATGAGATTTACCTCTCTGAACTGAACCAGTGGTAATAAAAAAAGACAAAACGGTACAAACGGAACCAATACAAGCAAAGATGCGACGTTGTACAAAAAAATAAATTACCATAATACATCATTGCCCGTGATATAACAATTTGATTATGTAATGAGCCACAGGTGTGACATTTTAAGTAACCAGTTAACCAGGTTTTAGAAAATGCTTATAGACGAAGCACGCACTTTACCTATAACGAAGAGGATACCACATTTAATAACAATACTATAAAACTTGTATTTCCTGATCTACCACTTACATAATCATTTATTCAGATATGCGCTAAGATGACTGCTGGGAATTTTGCAGACGTAGGAGCAAAATATTTATGAAGAGGTTTTCAAACACTTGTTCTGTCGATTTGATTAGAATGAAACACCATTTATATATTCTACAGTGCTTTAATTTCGAGCAAGCAGTCATAATCCCAAAATATCACAATATAAAAACCTATAGGTACTTACATAATTATTTAAACACTACGTTGAGTACTTACAATTAGAAGCTTTCTACCTTAAAAGTTTAAGACAACACCTTAGATTAAAAAATGACATTTTTTAATCTAAGGACAACACCGATACACTGGCTTTCAGAAATACTGATCTACAGTAACATCCCTGTTGTTTCAACGAAATAGTTTTCCTTTCTTCCTTTTAAAGGTAATACAAGAACAAAGAAGGTTTTGCTGAATCGTATGTTAAAAGTTCTAAAGAGTTTACAAAACTAAAATACAACATCGGAATACATTGTATTGCTTTTTATAGAACGTATTTTAACAGCGGTTCATTTTCTAGCCATTTATCCCATTTCTTGTAACCTAGCTAGCCTAAGATCTAGAACTAAGACCTTCCAAGGTTGCGTTGTAATGGGTCATGTTAGTCGATATCCAGTTTTCTGAAAGCTCCTACTGTGCCGTAAATATCGACGTCGCTGATGGGCGCCGGGGCTTCGCAGCAGGCTTCGTTAAAGATGCGCAGATAGGGGCTGACCTCATCGATGCGCCGGCGCCACTTCTTCGCTAGCACGTCGATAGTATCTTCCTCTCCGCCCCATTCGCTGGGCAGCACTCTCGCAGGGATGTGCTCCAGTAGTTGCTCCACTTTCGGATGCAGGTAGTACTGTGGGAGAATGTAACATTAGTTCTACAACGTGATGCTGATAAGCTACAGACCAAGCTGAACAACTTTCTCAAAAATGTTTTCATTTCGCGAAGACAAAATACAGAATTTCAATTTTGGAGGCAACACTTGGTCAGTTTTCAATTTTCATACAAATTATAGTGACCACCCACATGTTTTTGTTGTGGTACGCGTGAAACAAGAATTACTAGATCTAATTCTTGTTTCACGCGTAGTAGGTACCACAACAAAAACATGTATTGACATTTTGTATGTGGCAGCTGATTATTTTTGTTGCGTTGTAAGCAGTTGGGTGCAGTGTTGCCAATTTAGCATAGTATGCTAAATTTGGCATATTTTGTCCTTGTTTAGCATATTTTTTTAGCTTTTAGCATATAGCATATTTTTTTGACATATTTTATAAAACATGAAAAGAATGCAAATCACAATCTTTCTTGAAATAAAAATTGAAATCGATACTCGACTCCGCGGCGATTTGGCGGTGAGAACCCTGAATGCTATTTTGTACGTCAGATTCAGCCTAAAAAAAAACAAGAAAGTGCTGATAGTCTTACACTGTTCCAGACAATGTACTACTTTGTATCGGAATCAAAGAGAGTTACGACTCTAGCTCTCAGCCTTCCACATCAGCTGATGTTGATGAATATCAAGACACTGATATTCTATTCCCCTGATTTAATTTCTTAATAAATACTGCCATTTTTTTGTTGGCATTTTTTTTGGTGTTTTTTAGAGAAGGCTAGCATATTTTGGCATATTTTTTACACCAATCTAGCACATTTTGAAGTAGTTGAGTTGGCAACACTGGTTGGGTGGTAATTTGCGTGTCTTTTAATAAAGTTAAGTAGGTATTCGTTTTAATCGTAAACAATCCTTAGTTTCCTCAATCATAGGTAAGCGAAGGCGGCAACTTATAGTATCATACTTAGTTGTTTCCTTATATCCATCAGTATGACGTCGTAGTGTAAGTAATAACCAAAAACATATTAGGTAGGTACCTATAAAAGTATTCTAGGGCAAAATCCCGGAAATAGAAAATACCAAAAAAAAACAAATTGTTTTCTTTGATCAAGAAATAGATTTTCTCGGTTTGCTAATGAATTTGAAACATACCCGTTTCTTGATCTTCTCGTTGACGCAGTTGCGCATGAGCGCGAGGGAGGAGGCAAGGAAGGGCGGGGAGCCCACTACGTGGATCCTCTTCAGCCGCTGAGGGTAGGCGGCTTGAGCCAGCTGGATAGACCGCCTCACCGAATTGGCAGCTGCTGCGACATGGGCCACGATCGAGCCGCGAACGTTGGACACCTGGGTAGGGAATCAATTCATTTTGTAAACTATCCTGGATTTATATTCAGCTGGGACGGAAACTAAGGAAGGTAGTCTAGCAGTCGAGACAAATATGGGAGCAGGTCAAATTAAAACCATTAAAATAAATTCTTATAAAGTGAAATAAGAACTTACATTCGTAAAAGCTGAATGGTCTTTAGATGGAATTTAAAGGATATTTTGGTAAAAAATATACATCAACTGATGACCCTAAGTTGAATGACCGTGTCAATTAGCATAAGATTATCATGTGCTGCAAACTAATCAACGATTGCATTTTTCTACACCTCTAAATCATCGACTGTTTTGATCATTTAATACTTTATAAGATCTGTTTTATTATTATGATCATTAATCATCATCTAGGAACTTGTTCTAATAACCGGTGATGGTATTCAGAGGTTGTCTGATGCGTGATTTATCTTATCTGGATAAGATAAGAATTGACCCCGAAGTCACAGAAGAAAGAATCTTAGTGCGTCTTTCGGAGGTCGGCTTCAGGCTTTGTTACTGTGGGTGGGTCCTTCGTCGATTAATCTAATGTGGAAATTGTACCACAAAGCTGTGACTGTTCTGGGGGTCAGACCGACATGATCCATGTAAAATAATGGTATTCAGCTGCATCCGGTGGGACTGAAAGCCGACGCTATCATAGTTGGGAAAAGGGTAGGCAGTAGATGATGTCACTTACCTCATAAATAAATACGTCTCCTCCGATCTGGTGTTCGTCATACATCCTGACGTCACTCGTGAGAAGCACAGCGCGAACCGCGTCAGCCACGTCCGCTGAGCTCTCGGGGTACTCCGGACGTATCCTGAAGATCGTGATCCGGTACCCTTCGTCTGTTAGTTTCGGGAGTACTACTATGTCCCTATAGGAGGAGAAAACAACACAGGTTATACAAGTTTGCACGTGCAAGCTTCAGCACCATTTTTTATTTATTTATTTATTTATAAAGGTTCACCAACAGCTTCTGTGTATAACATTTAGGTATACATTGGTTATACAGTTTTGGACTAACACAGTCAATAAGAAATTTTTGATTTTTTGGCGAACAAGAGGTTTTTCTTTGAGCTCGGTAAACATTAAGTGTATTTACTTCACTTGAGTAGGGTCTTAACAAAAGCAAAGGTAACTTACATGAACTTGCACACCACATTGAGCGGTGGACAGCTGAGCGAGCGGTGTTCATACAGGTCCCTGAAGCGAGCTCTAGCTAAGCAATACGCTTCCAACTTGGAGCGTGCACGGTCCAAGTCCATGCGACACCCACGGACAAACAGCTCCAGGACGCGTCTATCTGTGAAGAATTATAACTGTTAAATTAGCAGTAGGAGGGGAATATTTCTAAAATTAGCGAGGCCAGTGCTGTGCTGTTTTTTTTTTCTTTGATTAAATTGAAAATAAAAATCAATGAAATTAAGAATTTGCCATTATTTTTACTCATTTTATGTCGCTTGCCAACCAAACCGGTGATGATATACCTAAAGCTGAAATATTTATCACACCTGTTATAGTGGCTACTATTTCTCATAACCTTGACAATTTCCACGATAGATAACACACACGTGCGTGTGTGTTTCGATTTTATTAAGGCTTTTAGGACTATCTATTCTCATTTTAATCGTATATCTGAATACACTTTTCGAAAAAGAAGACGAGGAAACGATTGATGAATTGTGTGAGGAATGATATGAAAGAAAAAGGAGTAAAAGATAACGTGACGGTTGACAGAGGAGAATAGAAGACAAGAAACACGTGTTGTGTCGCCCCAAGTAACATATGGAGCCAGGGCAGGAAGACGATGATGGTCTGAATACACATTTCGGAATATATTCGACCAATGATAATACCCTTTGATTATGATAATACCATACACTTTCCTCTCGAATTGTCCTTGACCTGTGTTAGACTTGGTTTTATGTCATTGCTTTCTACTTAACATGGTGTTTCCCAGGGAGGCGTCGTTGGCCCTACCCGTTTCTTTGCGAATGCGCTAAATAATTTGATCGTCGCCATTGGTTCCGCAGAGCTTTTAGGAAGAGACTAAAAAATATTGCAAATAAGTACGTACTAACGTTTCTTTCTATAGGTAGGTCTATAGGTATTTCTATAAGTACTGTGAAAATAACATTTACGGTTTGAATGGTTATGTATGTAACAAGTGAAGACTACTAAGTAGTATAAATTGTGTACATAAATAATGAGCACGTCTCTGTTGTTGGCGCTAATTGACAGGCCTCTGTGTGACTTATAAATCGGCTACGATATGATGTATTGATGACGGATGGGCTAAACGCTGTTAGAATTATTAACTCATGAAGAGGAATACTGACGACCTGAATGGCGCAGCGGTAGTGAGGCTGCCTTGCGTTCTTAAAGTCCCGCGCGGGTTCGAATCCCGGTTGGAGCAATTGTTTGTGTGATGAACATGGACATTTGTTTCCGGGTAACGGATGTTTATATGTATAATAAGTATGTATTTACAAACAAAAAGTATCTATGTAGTATATCAACTATCTGGTGTCCACGACACAAGCCTCGTTGCTTAATGTGGCACTAGATGGCGCTGTGTGTAATGTCCAGCGATATTTATTTATAATTATTTGTTTATAATATACGTAGATTGAACAGTTGCTACTTTCTTCTTAGGTATTTTATTATAGGTACTTACTGTTATCAAAACTAGCAAAGCAGATATTTGATTTATTTGACAAAAAGCAGTTCAGACTGTAAAATCTGCTAATAGCTTTATAATATCACTTCCGTGGTTGTTATAAAATAATAATGTGCTAAGCTGCAAAAATAGCCTCTGACTCTGAAGTAGGTTCATAAGTGGGAAGTGTCGGAAGTTAGGAACCCATTGTTTCCGATCGCGTTGCGTTGTGAAATGTATTGCTTAGTTTCTCCAAAAAGTATTAGAAAATTCGTAATATCCTAAAATAAATTTATATCAAAAATTGCAAAAGATGCTGCCATAAAAATTAACGATATCGAGGAAAATGAAAACCCCTGTCGTATGAATTTAAATCCCAAGGTTATATGCTAATCATTGTTATAACGACACAAAGTATGGTGAACCAGTTCGGTACCACCATTTCTGTTATATACGACTCATTATTTTCCTCAAACATCATCTCAAACGACTTTAAAAGTTTCCAATAATTTTGTTTCATTATTAAACAGTGTGCTTATTGCAAAAACAACGTTTATTTAGACGACATCATTTTGTTACATAAGTAATCATGTATAATTACGTAATATAGTTAAATTTATGTAGGTACTTGTATTGGTCGCATCATAACAATAATGACAAGAATAATATTATTCTTAAGATGGCTTGAGTGCGTGTTTTTTTTGTTCCAAATCAACTGGTTCGATTGATTCCTGGCTAGGGCAATTGTCTTTCCAAAAATCCAATGTTGCAGTTTTGGTTTTCATCAAAATCGGGGTCGAGACTCCTTTGTGTATTCCTATTCCTCAACTGTGGGGGCAGTGATACCGAGTTTAGACGACGACGTTGCGCCATAACTCGATCGGCTGCACAAAAGCTAGACAAAATCTGGAGAGACCGCCGAATAACTCAAAATACCAAAATACCGCCTATTATGAACACCTTGGTTTTCCCGATCTTCCTCTATGGAGCGGAGACATGGACATTGCGTATGCGGGACCGACGCAAGATTGACGCACTTGAGATGTGGTGTTGGAGGCGCATGCTAAAGATTCTCTGGACCGCTCATCGGACTAACGTGTCAACGAACTCTATATTAAACAAAGACTGTCGTCGCTTGTGCAATTACGAATCCTCAGATTCTCTGGACACGTTACCCGCAACAATGATTGCATGGAGCGTTTGGTAATTGAGGGTAGAGTCGAAGGCACGAGACCACGTGGTCGATCACCAATCCGATGGACAGACTCCATTAAATCTGTCACCAAGATCCCTCTGGCAGAATGTGCTCGCCATGCGGCCAATAGAGATTGGTGGAAAAGAATCGCGAAGGCAGCGACCGCAGTTGTGGGCGATCCCTCATGACCACGACCACTCTGTCAAGAGTGAACGACTAAGAAGAAAAATTCCTCATAGTTTTGGATTTGGCCATCCACGCCCACTTGAATATATCATCCTGTAGATAACGTTTCATCTGTCTATGGTGCAAGAATACAGCGCAGGCGTTCAGTACTAACGGAATCTAGCCACGGAAAGTGAAATTGCAGAACTGTAAGCGGTTTTATGTCGAAAATTTCGGCCTTACCGGTGCGAAACGCAACGAGGATTGAATTAGACTCATACCAATTAGGTACCAATTTGCAGTTACTTACCGCAAATCTGATTCACTAGAGATAACAGCAGCACGAAAATGATGATGCAAAGCATATTAAATATTCTTGGTGTTTAGCAAGTGGTTTGCCACTTTCGTCGTTGTGATTTATACTAATAAACGTAGTGACTCGTGAGCTATAAGGTTCCGTCGTTTGAGTAGTCCCCAGTTATCCCGGGCAGCGAGCACAAGTACCCTTAGAGTTAATCTACTTACTGATAATTTGGTGGTTTTATTCTAAACCCTATTTAGTGTTTCTAGTGAACACCACTGTCGTTATAGTTCTAACAACGCGCAAGCCATTTTTGGTGATTTTGATTTTTGATGCCGTTTGCTTGAGAATCGGAAGACGCGTTGTTTCAGGCAATCACAGAAACAAGGAGCGTCTCTACCTAATTTTAAGTGGACACACATTTTAAAACGGTATTGTATCATTACATGGAATAAGTACCTACTTATGCAGTTTTGTCAATCTTTTCTAAAGTTAGGTAGGTACTATTTTTGGGTTTACGTGTTGTAAGAACTTCAACGACACTTTGCAGGTAGCCAGAAATCTTAAAAGATTTGATGCATCGACCAGCACCTTAGCGCTCCTCCACGTAATGGCAAAGTAATAAATCCGTAACGGTATCTACGGCCTACGTAATAGTGACCGAATTGACACAACCCGCCTTATCACTGAACCACATCACACACCGTAGCATGAGGAACACGGAACACCGATCGAAATGAAATGTCATTACTTACCCCCGCCATTGTTTAGACAATAGAACATATATCTTCCCAGGAGTGTTACCTCACTGTGCCCAAACGTCGGGTGCATTACAATACGTCCTGCGCTGCGCAGCGCGCACGTTGCGCTGCGCAAAATTACGTGAGCAAGCGACGCTCCTTGACCAAGTTAGCTAAAAAGTATAATTGCAAGACTATTAACACTGATACTCGTGTAATTATATGGATGCCGCCTATGTTATTACCCGACTGCGCCAGTACCTAGGAGTGTTATGTTTTCTTGTGATAGTACTCAGACTGTCTCATTACCATTTATAGGTCTTGTGTGGCGCAGGAGCGGCTATGGATAATAAGGTCCTGAGTTAAGTGACCGTTAGTTATTGATAAGCTGTTCAATGATAATAATGATAATGTTCTGCTCGACTTTTGTGCAAAGATTTTGGTATATCGATCTACATGCATTTACATACTTTTTGCGAATACGGTTTAACGTTCATTACAAAATTAAAATCTAGGATTGAATCCGTGGGGAATTTAGAAAGGAGATCAAATACAGCTTGCTTGAAATTACGCCTGTAGGTGAGGGACCGCTGTCGGTAGTGTTTCATTTAAGTGCAGCCTGAATAGTGACAGCTACGTGCCTCGGAGCAAACTCAGTGGCGTTGTTGAATACGTAATTTAAATATTCGCAATGGCATATTTAGCTACGTGCTCCACATTAAGCACCCTTTGGCGCTTAATCTAAGCTATTTAGGAAAGAAATGAATATTACGGAAGAAATTATTATGTGCCAACATGTACCGGTTGGCACTTCTTCATAAGTATCCAATTAGCCAAGATCCGCAAAATTAATGTTATCCTTCCTGGCGGTAGTTCTATCGTCAGATTTGAAGTGCGATAAAGATTAATTACTCAATTAATAAGAAAATAATTACGAACTAACATACAAAGTTGCTACTTATTCATAATTACCCTGATAATTAAGTAGGCAACTACGGATGTAGGTACCTATATATTCTTGAAAATTTATTTTCTTCTTTAAGAGGTAACAGGCTTGAAAAATAAGTATTTCAAGAAATGATTGCCGTCGCGCTGCGTGAAGCTACCCCCGTAGAGTGCGATAGGGACAGCTGCAGGATTCTGAAACATTTCTCCGACATTCGTTTCGCCGTTGAACGGTTCACCGACAGAACGATTCACTTTTCATTTTTTCACCGACAGAACGTTTCAACGGCGAACGATTCGCCGACAGAACGATTCACTTTTGAAAATTTCATCGATAGAACCTTTTACCGGCGAACGATTCGCCGACCCAACTATTCATCTGCCCCTGGGGTATAAAACATAGGTATTCGACATGTAGACCTGTTTCCGTTTATTGTTTTAAAAAAACACACAAAATCCCGCACGGTGTCCCGGGGTGGGGTCGTCTTGGCGGTGTCTCTCGACATCGCCAACGCATTCAACTTCATGCCCTGGAGCTGCATAAGGGAGGCACTCCCGTATCACCGGGTGCCGACCTACCTTCGTCGTGTGGTCGGGGACTATCTGACGGATAGAGCCTTCATCTCACCCCGGTCGCAGCGGAGAATGGAACCGGCGAGAGATGTCGTGCAGTGTTCCGCAGGGATCGGTTCTAGGGCCGTCCTTGTGGAACATCGGGTACGACTGGGTGCTGCGCGCCAAACTCCCTAGCGGTGTCAGCGTAGTTTGCTACGCTGACAACACGCTGGTGCTGGCACAGGGGAGGTCGCACGAGGCGGCGGCCGAAGCTATGACACGCGGGGTTGCGATAGTCGTTGAGAGGATCCGGCAACTGGGTCTCGAGGTGGCACTGTGCAAGTCCGAGGCCATGTGCTTTCATGGGCCTCGGAATGCGCCACCGAAGGGATCCTTATTCACGGTAGGAGGGGTATCCATCGGCGTCGAGACAACTTTGAAGTACCAAGGACTCGTCCTCGACAGCCGGTGGAACTTCGTGGAGCACTTCCGACGTTTGGCCCACAAACTGGAACGGACTGGGGCTGCCTTCAGATGGCTCCTGCCCAACCTGCAGGGGCCAAACGCCTCCTGCCGGAGGCTTTACGCGTCAGTCGTGCGGTCCATGGCCCTTTACGGGGCCCTGGTGTAGGCGCGTTCCTTGAGGCTGCGTGCCGCCCACTACCTGAACGCACCCCAAAAGGTGGTAGCCGTAAGGCTGGCCTGGGGCTACCGCACGATTGCCCGCGAGGCGGCGACCCTCTTTGCCGGATTGCCGCCATGGGATCTGGAGGCGATAGTCCTCGCGCGCCTGCATGAATGGCGCGCGGAGGCGCTACGGGGGTCGATCAGCGGACAGACTTCCGGCGGGATCTCATGGCGACATGGAGAGAGCGACTGTCGCAACCCCATGCTGGGCACGCCACAATAGTGGCGATAAGTCCCCTCTTTGAGGAGTGGCTTGAGAGACGCCACGGCGTCTTCACCTTCCGCCTGAAGCAAGTCCTCACCGGACACGGTTGTTTCGAGAGGTTCCTGCACCGAATCGGGCGCGAGGAAACGCCCGGGTGTTTCCACTGCGAGAATCGACCGGAAGACACGGTGGAGCACACGGTTGAGGTGTACCCCGCGTGAGCGTGTCCTCGAAGCGGTGATTGGCAGCGTCAGGCCCTGGTGCAAGCCATGGTCCGGAGCGAGACGGAATGGCATGCCGTCACCTCCTTCTGCGAAGCAGTAATGTAATGTAGAGAAGGAGGTGGCGGAACGTGAGAGGGAGAAAACCTCACAGCGTCCCGGTCGCCGCGGGAGACGCCCCGGGTGTCGGGGGTCACCACGTGGCTCCCGGCCACCGTAGGCGTGGGCCTTTGGACGGTGGGCTATGGGCTAGCTCGCCTTCCGTCCGTCTCATGACGACAGGCCGTGTCGACGGCGCGTTCGTGTTCCACGCGCGCCTCAAAGAGAGTCAGCAAAAAGGACGGGGTCCACAAGGACCGATGCCTGCCGGGGTTGCGGGACTGTTCGAAAGAGCTACCGTGGCCCCGGAACACAATGGGCGATGAAGGAACATGGATGGGTTTTAGGCGAGTAAAAGTCTGACACTCCCTCCTGCTGCTCCGCCTAGAGCGGGAGGAGTCATATGATGATTTCCAATCCGAAAAAAAAAGGGGCAGATGAACAGTTGGGTCGGCGAATCGTTCGCCGGTGAAAGGTTCTATCGATGAAATTTTCAAAAGTGAATCGTTTGTCGGCGAATCGTTCGCCGTTGAAACGTTCTGTCGGTGAAAAAATTAAAAGTGAATCGTTCTATCGGTGAACCGTTCAACGGCGAAACGAATGTCGGAGATATGTTTCAGAATCCAGCTGCAGCTTACACAAAAAAATTGGCGAGATCGACGTTTCGGATTCTACTTTGCTCCTCGAAAACTGAGCCTATTCAATTATTTTTTACATTAAAAATGTAAGAATATACCTATGTCTAGGTTCATATCAATTTCTTTTATGTTTAATTTTTTTTAAATCTGTCTGAACATGCATTATTTGACATTTTTGGAGGGTCATATTTTCTTTACTTATTAGTTGAAATGATAGGGGCGTGTCTATAGCAGACCCAGATATTACATTTTTGAAAGAATTAATGGTTTGAATATCTACTGAATTTGTTAGACAGCATCGTTTTCTTCAATAATGTTGCCATAATATACAAAATACTGCCTTTTAACTTATGGAATTAAGACTATTATCACTTTTTCTTAAATATCTCATACTAGCGGGCGTCACCCGCGTAGTTCCCGTTCCCGTGGCAGTACGGGTATAAAATATAGCCTATGTTACTCAGTACAGACGTGGCTTTCTAAAGGTGAAAGAATTTTTGAAATCGGCGCAGTAGTTTTTGAGTCTATTCATTATAAACATACACACACACACAAAAATACAAATCTTTCCTCTTTATAATATTATTATTATAGTATCTCAAGTTTCTCATAAGAGGGTAGAGTGGATTTATCCAAGTATGAAGTTAAGCGACAGTTTGTACTAATGGAGAATCGTAACCCCGGTTCCCTCTTAATATCCGTGTTATCTACCTACCCACAAACTTAATTTTAAACCGGTTTTGGGTCCATTGATAAGGTAAAGTATAAGTTCCGGGCCCTTAATGTATATTGTTAAGAAGGTATAATTACAGTATTATCATAACTAACACACGTCATATTATACGTATATACATGTTGTATAATCATGTTTTCGCATCTAGAGTTCTAGACACAATATTGTTTGTCCGCATCACGACAAAGTAATAAACAGGTGAGTAGAGTAGACCACAAACAGTGGTTCACAATAAGGTGTGAAAACGGGAACGTTGTCACACCTTATTGTGAACCTAGTGTTGAAGAAAACGGGTAATACGTAAAGTCGTAATCTTTTCCGCCTGATCAGTTAATTTTTTTTTTCGCTTAAATCATGCGGAGGCGATGAGACACGCCCCCTTTAGGCCTATTAGGAAAGCGTCAACTGTGGGCGCAAAATAACAATAACTCTCGTTTGGCTTGCGTCGTCAGTGCGCTCGGCCGATCGGTATTTTTTCATTTATTATTTCCATACAAACTCAACGGGGCGGGGCTAGAGAGCCTTTCTATGTTGTAAGTGCAAGCAAAAATTAGCTTAGTGGTGATCAGGCGGGAGTGTCCTTGTTAGTACCTAAGTACAGCTGTTAGGTACTACTTACATAAAATATAAACTCACGCCCTTTTCCCATGAGGGTAGGTAGGAATCACATCTCCATTCCTGTTACCTACTTCTTTTATGTGCGTATAATAAGGTATCATTATCATATAAAATGTGCAGCAAGCATCAAGCTATACATATCCTGTATAACCTGACTATGACTATACATCTGGCTTTGTATGAGCTTCCTGTACCATGAGAGATCAGCTTAATTTGGTTTTGCATAGCTTGATTCGTCGTACTGCATTCAGTCACCAATAAGGGCAATAAGATCTATTCACTTTCGAACACAATATTTCAGAAACACCGCAATGAGTAATACCGAAGTAACATTAAAAAAAACACCATAAACACTTCATTAGGTAAATGCGTGACAATTTACGTGAAATATGCATTATAATTCGACTTAGTTTGTTGACCGTACCTCATCTCCTACATAAATAGTACTTATTGTGTTATTTACTATGTTATTTTATGTAGGTAAGTACCTATGTATTTACATTCGTTAAGTAGGTACACTGCATTAGTAACTTTGTTACGCCTCGCCTGTCTGTTGTATTGAGAGCTGTACTAGTATCAATTTATTATTCCCTACGTAAAATGTAATTTTACTATTTTCATTTGATTATGTTGTTTACATTATGTATGTAAGTAGGTACCTAAGGGAAAACATAGGTAAGTTGGTAACGTACTGATTTAAGTACTTAGTTCATAAATGTTATAATACTATCAAGTTTATTGTTTTTAGGGGACTAATTTTAAAAATGTTGGTTTCAGTTTGAGCCGGGGCACCGGAGCATATTCTGCGCCCCTATAATCAAATTTTGTTCAAACCCATCTGAGGTGGGCCTAAAATTTTCGAGATCACCTCACTCGAGATTATTTTTTGTCTGGATGCAGCTGAATACCAGTATTGTTCATCGAGCGATTGCTTATCTAACCTCCACGACCCAGTTAGTAATTAGTAATTTTAAGGCAAGTATTACTTCAATTGATCTGTTTGCTAATGTACGTCCGTAAGTGTTGGTTTGTCAATTAAAAGCTTTCCCTTTATGGCAGGTCCGCAAGTTTAGTTTGACCTCAAAACTAGTGACATCCGAGTGAACTAGCGAAGTTTGTGGAATACACGAACTGAATTAAAGCCATCATGAGTTCATGTATGTACTATCGAGGACACCCCCGCCTGACTACCACTAAGCTGATTTTTGCTTGCACTAGCAACATAGCCTCTAGCCCCTGCCCCGCCCCGTTGACATTGTATAGAAATAATGTATGAAAAGATACCGAATCGCCGAGCGCACTGACGACGCACGCCAAACGAGAGTTATTGTTATTTTGCGCGCCAAAGTGACGCTTTCCTAATAGGCCCAAACTTTAAGGGGGTGTGGCTCGGCGCCTCCGCATGATTTAAGCGAAAAAAAGTTAAACTGGTCAGGCGGAAAAGACCACGATCGCGATAGTACCTAGTCTGTAGTATCAGCAACAGCTATTAAACTAATTAATTATAACAGGCAGTTGCTCATGGCCTGTCGTCGCCTCTTACTAGACGGTAAGCCAATACGCCTTTCCTGGGAACGGGCGCAAAATAATAATGGCCTTGTCGCTTGTCGCACGACTATAATATTACTGAAGTTTTGCTCATATACACCTACATATAGGTATATATCTAGCATAAACTAGGTAATAGCTGTATATGGAAATTATAAGTTTATAACTCTGGGGCTCAAATAGTGTCAAAATGGTCTATCATTGATTTCATAATTTATTGTTGACTAGCTTCTGCCCGCGACTTCGTACGCGGATCCTGTTGCTTATGCCAGCGACAACGGGGTCGTCAAAATCGAAGATCTGAAACGTCTGATGTCAAATTCTAAGAGCCCGGGGACGGGAACACAACGGGATTTTACGGGATGCGCGAGACGATTGGCCAGTAGTCTAATTTTCAATGATATACCATCGTCGTCATCGAAAATCAGTCCTAAACTGTTACAGCCTTCACCGCGTGGAGGTACTCCCAGCTTATGTTATTTGATGCAGATACATCTCAATCTTCGATTTTTATAAGTCAACAGAGAGTGCTTATCAGATTAAACAACTTTTGCTAAAAGTCATTCCTATATAATTATTCCTCCCATCATGGGAGAGGCGTATGTCCAGCAGTGGACGTTATGGGCTGTTGTAGTATATAATTATATGTTATAGTGTAGCTGGGCTCTTGGAGTTCCACATCAGGTGTTCCAGATCTTCAAATTTATTCTCTCAGCAGAAAATGCTCATCACGTGGAACAATTTTTGCTATGGTAACATTTTTGTGTCTCTTATAGTTCAGCTGGTCTGTTGCGGTTCTGCATCAGGTGTTCAAGTTTCCAAGATAAATGCCTATATGTTGACTTAATACCTATACAACAAAAAAAAAACATTCAAATCCGTCCAGTAGTTCCGAAGATTAGCGTGTACAAACAAATAGGCAGACTTTTTTTTTTGGATTCGTCCTTTATTACTGTTTCTAAACGGGGGTTGAGGGGGCTCAATTATTTCTTTTTTAATATATTCAATGTACAGACACAGTTTTTTTACTGTTTTATTATATGTAATAATGATTTGAGTTTGATAATCTACTAATATAATGGCGTCATTATATGACTTTCCAATGAAAGAAATGGCATGGCATAGAATGATAATCTTATACATAATGACAAATGAATGACTTGGGCGGTGCTATTTACGAACTTCTTATTAGGTACTTCAGATTGCGTAAAACACTAATAATTATTATATAAAAATATATAAATGAAATCTGGCAAAAATAAAATAAAATAATGTCATTATAACACAATTCTATAACGAGACCATTGACCGACCAATGATCGACCATTATGAATTTAGCAGATTACGAACTTTTAGCAAAATGACAATGGGATGAGAATGGGATCTTGGGATCTCTTTGGGAATGGGGACTTGGGCCCCTGGTACTTACTCGTTTTCTTGTGGATAATATTTATTGAGGTTTGCAGCTCTTTCTATCAAATTAGGACAACCGGTTGCGGTCGACATTTTTTTGCGCCTGTAATTTTTATTTTTATTTGACATACACACATGTATAAAATGATTTCATTACCCTTGACTTTGAAAACAAGGGTAATGATATCATAAAATACGTACCTCATAATATACTCTTATTTAATTTTAAGTATTATAAATTTCTAGACATTCCTGCTAGACTGGCTAAAAACGCTAAAGATAATTACCTATCTGTCCTCGTCTACTAGGAAACTCATAAGGTCAAAGACCTTAACAAACGATTTTTAAAATGGCACACCAATCAAGTCTATCCAGATTCTTAATGAATATTAAGATAACTTGAAACAAAATAAAAATGGCTAGTTAGACGACATTCAATAATAATCATTAATTTATTTACATAAAACTTTCAGTAAACTGAAATTTAACAACAACTAAGTACTATCTGGGAGATTAAGAACAACTAAGTACTATCTGGGAGATTAGGAACAACTAAGTACTATCTGGGAGATTACGAACAACTAAGTACTATCTGGGATTAGGAACAATGAAACGCGGGATGGATTGTGTGAGGAATGATATGAAAGAAAGAGGAATAATTGATAGACTGTGGTTGATAGAGGAGAATGGATGAAAAACACGTGTTACGCTGACCATAGGTAACATGGAACAAGGACAGAAAGGTGATGATGACTACCTGCACCCGCCTAAAAGTGCAAATCAATCAAAACAAAACAATAAAAAATACAAAAGTGCGATACTAACACGGAAAAACCGATAAAAAAAGAAATAAAAAAAAAAAACAAAAACACTTGTGTTTTTGTTTTTTTTTTTTTTAAGTCGGTTTTATTTTTGCAAAAAAGTTTTTTATTTTTCCATATTTAGTTGTAATATCCCTATACAAATATTTGCTATGCATTTATTTTACATTGTTAACAATACAACAACAACAACAGCCCATAATGTCCACTGCTGGACATAAGCCTCTCCCCTGATGGGAGGAATTTGCCGTAATCTCCACGCTTGGCAGGCAGATTGGAGATTGCAGTGATGAAAGACTAACAGAAAACGCTGCTGCCCATTCTCAGGTCTACGGAGGCGCAAGGTGTTCTGCCTCAGACATTAGTCGCCTTATACGACACCGACACCCGTGAGTGTAATGGGTTGGTTCTATTCTACTCTGCCGGATACCACACGGCTTAACAATACATGTATTGGTAATAAATAGGCTTATCCCCAATAAAGGACTTAATATACATAATCTGTCAAAATCTTTCAAATATAAAAAGAATTTTGAGAATCGCTCCTTATATGGGGGAGAAAGCGGTGAACATACATACAATTAGACCACACGACTGAAGTAATAACACACAAAAATGATACCGCGTTGATGTCTTTTTGAAGTCCCTTTCTTGGTTATTGTTATTGGTTATTATATATACCACACCAGCACGACTGAAGTAAAAAATTTTTAAAATGAAAACTACTGGGCCAAACTATGTTAAATTTTTATGGGACCAAATGACCTATTCCGCATCAGACTAAAGTAGAAGCCTCCTTTTTGAAGTCGGTTAAAAAAGTATGGAACAGGTGATTTTTTTTGTATTTGATGAAAAATTTCTATATAGCCCCCCTACATGGAAATTTTTGGAATATGTGGAACCGGTTTCGCGTCGCTGTCCCTTGTATCCAGTATGTTCATTGTTTCAGCTGTAAGTGCCTATACCGTCAAAACGTACAGCTTTTGAATTAGTTAATTAATTTGATTTAGTTTAATAAGTTAAAGATAAAGTTAAAAGTATTGAATTAGTTACATTACATTGTAAAATATTGGGAACCACCACGAACCGCAACCGCAACGAATAATAATAATAATAAATCTTTATTGGAACAAAAACACATTTTACAAATTGATTGCGTACGTAAATAGCCACATTAGTTACAAAACTGTGTCGCAGCTATTAACGCCCACCTCCAAGAGGGAGACACAGCGTTCCAGTACAGAGAAAACAAATAAAATAGTAAATTTTTTAAGTAATAAACAATTAAAGTAGTAAATAATAAAAAATTAAATAGGTAAGTGTTAGTTAAGTTGTGCATGCGGGAGTGTTGTATGTGAGTGTAGTGCGTGTCTGTGGGGTGTAAGTGTAGAGTGTGCTTGTGGAACCTCCCCACGAGCACACTCCTCGCTACGTGTATATGGTGTGCATGTCTGAGGAAGAAAGATATTTAGGGTTTAACTAGATTCTCCAACTCTTCGTATGTGAGATTATGAAGCCATTGATCAATTTTCCTTTTGCAATCCCGGAGAGTACATGGATAAATTGTTAGAACTTTATTTATTCTATTATAAAGCACGGGACTGAAGAAAATGAACTGGCGGCGGACAATTTCTAATTTAACGGCTGGTGTCGGGCAAACTCTGTCCGTTCGGCGTTTATGTTTTCTAAACTCTGGGTCAAAAGACAAGTTGGAATGTTTACGCAACATTGTACTTAGCGCAAACGAGTGCCTTACCGTAGGTAGCTTCCATAGCGTGTACAATTCGCAGGTAGGGAAGCGATAGGGTTTGAAGGCCATAACCTTAAGAACAGCCCTCTGCGCCCTCTCCAAACGCAGCAGAAGACATTTACCAGCTCCACCCCAAGCCGAAATACAGTACGTTAAAATGGAATGAGCAAGAGCAAAGTACACAGTTTTCAGGGTAGAGAAATTGGCGGAGGTCCTTAGATTTTTAAAAACAAAAATTAATTTTCTAACCCTAGATACCAGTGATTTGATCTGCTCACTCCACGTCAACGCGCAACACGAATTTTAAGCATCTTCTTCATTTATAATAACGATATTTTTTCAACGTTCAAAAACTCCTGAAAATGTTGTTTCCAGTTGCACTTACCAACGTTTTCAGGCTCGGGCAGGTAGGGTGACGCAGCGAGCATGCTGCGGAGATCCCGCACGCCTCGCTCGATATCCCCGGGAGCTTCGCCCAGCTCCTGCGAGATCAGATCCGCCTGCTTCAGCGACGGGCCTTGCAGAACCGCCATCGCACTTCACTGATACACGACTGTTTACTAAAACACAGCTACTAGTTCTGTTTATATCGCTGAGTCGTTGCTCTAATTCCGGCCGCTGAGATTGCGCACTCCACCTGAGTAAGGACAAAACTGCGCACGCACAGCGCTCACCACCTTTTATAAACTACGCGACGAGACGTTGGAAAACGTAAGGAGAGGAGTGCTCATCGGCTGGTGACAACGTAGGTACACCGGTTAGTTACCTACTACGTCATCGGATACCCGCCGTACCACATAGAAATAGAACACTATACGGATTGATTAACATCATTCGTCTAAATATTTGATACCATATACCTACTACCACACACCAAAGATGAATCAGCGACAAATCAATCTTTTTAATATTACTAAATGTAATTCTTTGTTTCGAACGATCAATACGTGAGATTTTATGCAGTTTTTGTTTATATTGGCTGTAAATGTGTGTCAATGTAAAGTCAAGAGCATCGAAATGTGATGGGTAAGCAAAACCTGTACGTGAGCCGCATTACGACGGTGTTAGGTACATTGCATGAAAATGTGTAACTATTAAAATAAAGGAATTACTTTTTTAAATATTTACATACAAGCCCACATTAGCTAAAATAACTAGCCCAAGACTCCTTCGCGAAATCCTTGGCGAGGTCGCGTGCCTTGTCTATACTAATACTTATTATAAAGCTGAAGAGTTTGTTTGTTTGTTTGAACGCGCTAATCTCAGGGACTACTGGTTGGAATTTGAAAATTATTTTAGTGTTGGATAGTCCATTTCTTGAGGAAGGCTATAGGCTATATAACATCACGCTACGACCAACAGGTGCTGAGCAACGAGGGTGAAACCGCGGGGAACAGCTATAAGCTATATTATGTGACGCAGACGAAGTTGCGCGGGTCAGCGTGTTGGAGTTGCGGTCACGTTGAGCTTTAGGGCTTCTTCACACGTACTACAACTACACCTCAACCACACCACGTGGCCGGGCGTATATTTCGTATTGAAAATGAATAGGGCTATTCACACGTAAGTACCACATTTTGCAGTCGTTATCGACCGTGTGTGTGATACCGGCTACCGACCACATTGCAACCACAACGCAACCACCAGCGAGACTGCGAACTAGTGGCCGACCACATCGCAAACAAAACACAACGTTGCGTCGACGCAACGACAGTGCGCGCACGCCGCCCGCGCTCTTCCCCTCCCCCGGTTCATTAATTCTGCGTTCGACTGAGGTGCCGCGTGTAGTCGAACTGTGTCTCAGTGATGCCAGATCTACTGATTTAGCAGTAGATCTACCTGATTTAAAAAAAATCTACTGATCTACTGCCTTGATAGGAAATCTACCTGTTTTTTTTCAAATCAGATCGTATCATCTAGTTAATGTCGCCGTGTCGTGTCATCTGGCATAAAGGCCTAAATAACATGACATTTGTTCAACAAGTTTTGTGAATTCGCGGTATTTTTTATCTGTAGTATGTGCAAGACCGACCAATCACTGACGGTAGGTACTATATATTACCTGTGGTACTACTTACTGAGTCTGCCAATCTGGTCACAAGGCAATTCAAGGCATAAAAACCCAGTAACAAGGCATAAAAACTGTGAAAGTACTGTACCCTGGTTCTTTTTACCTCATGGGGGTATGACTTTTTTAATCTACTGCTTTTTCCTTCGATCTACTGCTAAAACTTTAACTTTTCTACTGATTTCTTCAGATTCCGTCTGGCAACACTGCTGTGTCTGCACACCACATAACCGCATCGCACCTACTGGCGACAACGCAACCACATCGACATTTTGTCGGTACCACAACGCAACTACAAAAAGCCGCAGCGACGCTATTCATACGTAACCACTGCTTGACAGCATTTTGTCGTTGCGACCGCGGCGATGTGATGTGGTTGTGGTGTACGTGGGTCGGTGAGCTATTTAAAGGTCGCGAGTTCGATCTTACCCGTTTTTAGGGGTACGCTAAATTAAACACGAAAGTTAAGAGCCTATAATACACACACACACACACGCATACACATATACATCTACACATACACACACATCACATAATATACATCTGAGGTAGTCTAAGCCACCACAAATGGAGTTGCTAACAACCCCATTTGTGGTGGTTCAAACTTCGTTTGTAATACTGTTAGAATAACGTTCTAATCAGCTTGCACTGAAAAGTGGTTGTTACGTCAGTCACTGCGGCTGAATAGTGCGAAATTACTTATTTGTCAAAGTTCTTACTTTGACAATTAAGTAGGTACTTACAATAAGTTAATAAGTTTGTCGTTCTTACGACGGCAATCATCTAGGGAATGGGAAGCCGTCACCTCCTTCTGCGAAGCAGTTATGCTAGCTAGCGAAGGAGGTAGTGGAACGTGAGAGGGAGCGAGCCTCACGTAGTCACGTCGTCCCAGCCGCCGCGGGAGACGCCCAGGGCGGGAGTCGGGAATTCGGGATCACGTGATTCACGTGATGGCTCCCGCCGGCCACCTTAGTTTGTATCGTAATCGGTGTAAAATACTTAAAAGATTACGACGAAGTGAGAACCACCTTCTTTTTGAAGTCTTAAAAAAAGAAGAAATATTTTTCTTGAGCAGTCTATGAGTTAGCCCTTATACTGGTACTTACGTTTTTTATTTTGGCCTAAGTGTGTTGATGATCTCAAAATAACTTATGCTATTTAGATACTAATAAGCTAATGTAAAGAAGGTATACCTACCACAACATAGAGACATAAAAACATAAAAAACGAAAACATCTCTTTATACCAGTACGATCGCATAGCTAGCGCTAGGAACTAGGTAATTACTGATGATTCGGCTGTATTATTAAACAAAATTTTCAATAGGTAAATAATTAGTTTTCAGCAATAAGTATTATGGTTTTCAATAACTAGGTCCATCTATTATCGAATAGTAGAATTGATTGACTGTCCAAAAATTGTCCACAGTCCTCGGTACCGCTATCGAGAATATCACGAAATAAAATGCTTTCGTCTATTCGTCAATAGATGGCGTTATTAGAATTGGCATTTTTTGACACATGCTCTTGGAGTAATGTCACATGTGGTATATTCGGTTGAGCTGACGAGAATATCAGGAATTCAAAGGCTGGTCAAAGCTGTTTTTTTTTTTTTTTTTTTTTTTTCTCGTTTTGGCATTGCACTATTCGTGCTTATTGCCACTGACAATATTTATTTGATAACAAAACGTAAGAATCAAGTACTCGCGAAATGATAAAATCTAACAACGGAAAATTTGGAAATGGAAAGGAGATTAGTTGTTAAATATAAATGTAATATAATAAAAACATGTTAACAGTGAGGAAATATAATACAACAGAAAACTAACCATCTAACGCAACCAGGTGGCCTAACAAAAAGGTCGACTCGGTGCGTAAACATGGTAAATTAAATACTATACACAGTCTCTAGAATGTTTAAATAGCTATATCATTATTTACAAGGAAAAGAGCTATGGTTTTATAAATATCTACATTAAAATTAAATAAAATACATGAGATAGAAGTGGGTAAAGGGACTTGGAGGGAAACAAGACTTTGGAAAAGTGAGGAGTGGTCATAAAGGGGGCAAGAAAAAATAAAGTGGTTCAGATCTCCCACTTCAGCGCCACATTCACACGCAGGGTTCTGCACAATGCCAAGCCTGGCAAGATGAGCAGGAGTGCACACGTGACCCAATCGCATACGTATGAATATTGTTGTAATCTTTTTGCTTAGCTTGTACTTGCTAAACCAAGGTTTAACAAAAATGGATGGCTGAATATTACGATAAAATTTCCCTTTCGCTGATTACTCGGACCAAAGCTGACCCCAGGATTTCTGTAGATAAACCCTAGGCAGAGCTGTCAGATCTTGGGTGTTATTTTTGTAAGGAAAAACGTCGCCACACAAAACGGCATCATTAGCTAACTGGCCAGCTCTCTCATTACCTAGAATGCCACAATGCGAGGGTATCCACGCAAAATGCACTGAATACCCCTTAATACAACACCTATAAAGGAGTTCACGTGTTTCAAATATAATATAAGGATTATGAGAATAGAAAGGGAATCTGGCCAAAGATTGTAAGGCACTCCTTGCATCAGTTAAAATGAGTGAATTCCGTAAGCCCATCATAAGTATATATTCGACAGCTTTGAATAGACCGTAACATTCTCCCGTAAATACAGATGATTCGGGCGGGAGCTTTATTTTTTGGACAATATTAAATTGGGAGTGATAAACACCTACTCCCACACATGAGTCTATTCCATGCTTCGAAGCATCTGTAAACAAGAGATGGCAGCCCTTCCAGTCTCTATCCATAGTGAAGTTGAAGTTAAGGTTATGACATACGTCATTTCGAAAAATGTTAAGGTTATAATGTATGTTCGGTGACATTATTAATGAACTGTAATTACAGTGAAATAAAGGAAGAAACTCGGATTGGTGACAAGGAGCTTCAATTAAATTGTATTTTCTAAAGCTTTTAACTAAACACGGAGTAGCTTTGTGCCTCCAGTAAGTGGATGAAATTACTTCTTCAGAGAGAATGGAAAGTTTATTTCGTAAAGGATGATACGTAAATTGCAAACACCGAGCCATAAATCTATCAGCTAAAAATTGACGTCGTAAATGAAGTGGAGGGTCTCCACATTCCACCTGAAGACAATTAATAGGACTGCTTTTCATTGCACCTGAAACCACTCTAAGTGCCTTGGACTGAACACTGTCCAGTTTCTTAAGACCAGCAACACTAGCAGGATCCAGCAAAAAAGTACCATAGTCCAATACGCTTCTAATCAAGGTGTTGTACAGTAATTTTAATGAAAAGGGATGTGCTCCCCACCAAACACCAGCAAGACATCTAAGTATGTTGATATTTCGTTCGCATTTAGCAGCTATATAATCACAGTGTGGTAAACCAGTAAGATGTGTATCCAAAATAAGACCTAAAAATGTTACCTGGTTTTTAATGGGCATAGGGATATTATTGTACCTTACTGTAAATATAGGAGGCTTACGCATTCTAGTAAACAAGACAATGTTGCTTTTATCAATTGACAGGTCTAGACCGTTTGTTTCTAGCCAAGTCTTCAGTAAGCCTAGAGAAGAGGTTAAGGAAGTACAAATATTTTCAACAGAATGACCAGATAAATAAAGAAGTAAATCATCTGCATATTGAAGGACTTTTACTGACTCATTTAGAGAGGATTCCAAATCATAAGTGTAAATATTGTAGAGAATTGGACTAAGTACAGAACCTTGAGGGAGACCTTTCCATACTAAACGGGTAAATGTATACCCTTCAATATGAAGATGTAAAGATCTTTCTGAAAGCATGTTAATAATGAACTTAGACAGCATTGTTGGAACTTGTAATGAATTGAGCTTTTGTTCTAGGATTGATACCAGGACATTATCGTAAGCTGAGCTAATATCCAGGAAAGCAGCAATTACAGAGTTATTAGAAGTGAAGGCTAAGCGAATATCAGTTGTGAACACACTAAGGCTGTCCATCGTACTTTTACCCTTCCTAAAACCAAACTGTGATGTAGCTAGCAAGTTTTTGCTTTCCAAAAACCACTCCAAACGATTCTTAACGAGATGTTCAGCAATTTTAGCAAGAACTGTAGAAAGTGCAATTGGTCGATAAGAAGCAACATTAGAAGAAGTTTTGTTTGGTTTCAGAATAGGAATAATTGTTTGAGACTTCCAACTTGATGGAATGTTGCCAGATATCAAAGCTGTATTGATGAGATTTAAATATATTAAAAGAACAGAGTCAGACAGATTAGCTATAAATGAATATGGTATACCATCTTCACCAGGAGCTGAATCCTTAACATGTGAAAGGACTCCTTTCAATTCACTTAGTGTGAAGAGAGAATTCAACTCAGAATTAGGAATAGGAACATAAGGAAAATGCATTAAATATTTCTGTTCTGGGGCTGAAGGAGGAGCTAAATGATCCATAAACTCATTGGCTAATTCTAATGGTAGTTTTGAGGCTGTTGTGTCACTAAATGCTGACCTGAATCGCCTAATATTTTGCCATACTAGAGATGCATTAACTTCTGGCGAGATAGATGCACAGAATCTTTGCCAACCTTCAAATTTCTTTTTCTTAAGGAGCTTACGAGTTGTACGAGCAGCTTCTAGGTATATCTCAAAATTATGACGAGTCATAGTATGACTATAATTTTTTTCTGCTTCTTTTCTTTTTTTAATGGCCTGAGTGCACTCAGCATCCCACCAAGGTGGTGAAGGAATTTTAGCTGTAGCACCATTCTTAATAGGGAAAGTATTATCTGCCACCTCTATTAAAATTCTTGTTATTTGATTAGATAATAGCTGAGGATCATGTAGTTGTAAGGAATTAGTTAAAGCAAGAATTCTTTCTTCTACACAGTTTTTGTATGTATCCCAATCTGCATTTTGAAGTCTATACTTTAATCGTGGTGTTGGATTACAAGCAGCTGGTTTTTTATGTAGAAAAGAAATTATTAAAGGGTAATGATCACTACCATAAGAAGACTGTAAAGGGGACCAGGATAATGTCGATGCTAAATCAGGTGTGCAGATTGAGAGGTCAGGGGCACTTACTCCCTCATCTGGATTCGTTTGGCGTGTTGGGAGACATGTATTTAAAATACACAAATTATTAGAGTCAAGAATTTCTAGTAACTTTTCCCCATAGTGATTGGAACTAGAACTACCCCAGGACTGATGTTGTGTATTAAAGTCGCCCATTACCAAAAATGGTTTAGGTAAAACTGAAAGAAGATTACTTATTTCAGAAAGAATATTTACAGTGGGACGCGAATAATATATACATACTAAACAGATTTTATTTACAATAGCAGCGACAGCAGATATATCGTCACTGAGACTTGGAAGAGGAAAAGATTGAAAAGACAAGTTATTTTTAATAAGTATGGCGACACCGCCATACCCATCGCTTCTGTCTGTTCTTAGACACGCATAGCCAGGAATTCTAAAAGAGAACCCTGGTTTAAGCCATGTCTCACAGAGAGCGACTGCAAAGGGATCGTATTTGTTCAATATGTAGAACAAATCAGATTTTTTATTCACAATGCTGCGACTGTTCCACTGGACAATCTTGAGTAGACTTGGATCCATTAAGATTAAAGTTAAATAAGTTAGACAGCGTATCAATTATAGTAGCAACGTTGGACGGTTCAATATTATTATTTTTAGATAAGGTATTAATTAACATGATTATTAAATTTAAAATTTGACTCTCATTATTATTTGTTGTTTTATTTTGGAATGCAACACCATTCCCTGACGTAGAAACTTCATTACTGATTAATGCCTGATGAGCTGCCCGGTCATATCCCTTGGCAGTTTTTGGAGGATCCCGAGGTTTAAGGAATACCGTTTTTCTTTGTGAGGAGACAATTTGTGTGTTACGTGATTGGGGCAAAGGTTGTGAATAAAAAGAATTTTTATTGGTATGTGATGGGGCGGATGTTACCACATCTGCATACAATTTTGAGATTGGTGGATGAAGTTGCGACGCTTCAGCATATGACACGCAGCTATGGGCCATATAATGCTTAATTGATTTTTGTCTTTCAAATTCTGGGCATTTTTTATTGATGGCGTAATGAATGCCACCGCAATGGCAGCATTTACTATAACTCTCGTCTTCAATACTGCAAGTGTCAGCAGAATGCTTCTCCCCACACTTGAAGCACTGAGGGTTCGACCTGCATTGTACCTTTGTATGGCCAAAACGACAACAATTAAAACATTGAATTGTTGGGAATGTATACAATTCCACTGGCATGGAATTGTAACAACAAAACACACGTTTTGGTAGAATTTGTCCGTCAAAGGTGAGCACGACTGTTTGAGATGGTTTCCACACAGGGGTCGGTTCGTGTATTTTATAGTTGAGACGCCTTGCTTTGATGACTTTCCCGCATCCAGCGGGGACAGATATATTTTCCATGATTTCCTCCGGAGACCATTCGGTAGGTACGCCTTTAATAATTCCAATGCGACACACATTAATTGATGGAACAAATGCCTTCAATTTCTCCTTGGCCAAACTTGGGTCATTTATAAAAGAGTTAGCATCTACGTAACGGGAGAAGCTTAAAGATATTCTGTTTCGACCAATGCGTTTTAAAGAACCGTTAATAATGTTGTTATATCTCCTATTTTTCAGGAAATGCCCTAAAGTTACTGGGTGTAATGTCTGAGCCGAGTTTTGTGTATCAACATTTTTTTGGATGTGTACAACGTATGGCGACAGGTCTGTGGCTTCGTACAAAGCCCTTGCAACCTGTGGCGCCTTCTGGGGAAGATCTGACTTTATGAGGTTTTCAGTCTGGGGACCATCCACAGAACGTGGAGTGGCTTCTTCGTGAACTAAAACGGAATGTACCAGAACGTCTGATGTTATTTTTGGACTGACTACTGATTCATTATTACAATGACAATTTGTTTCGTTATTAATCCTGTTGAGTTATGACCACTTCGCCTTCTTTTATTACAACTTTTACAAATTTTGCGTGGAGCTCTAGCCCTTTTCCGCTCCGATCTGGTTAAAGACGAGTCTGTATCCATACTGGATTCGTAAATTGTAATATTATGCCCGACCGAGGGGACTGTGCCCCCCGGATCAGGCGGTTCATTGTCCTTAGTGGCCACTGGCCAGAAAAAATAAAATATTTTAAAAACTTACCCTAATAAATGAAGAATTATAGCTACAAACAATTAAACTAACTAATCTAATGAATATTTACATAAATCTACACAACTTATCTCCAATCTCAAACGTTTTTTAATATTTTTATGAAAACGAAAGAAAAATCACGCCCGCCAAATTCGATGATTCCCGCGCTTTTTTCCAGATATTTTTTCCAGATATTTTCTGCATCTCAAAGCTGATTGTAGATGGCGCGTCCTTGTCTTAGTCCCAATCTGACCAATGAGGTCAAACTATTTTGATATGTATAATTACCTTGACAGATTTTCAACCAATGACGATGTTTGGTTCAAGCAATGCTAGCGCCGTTAGTTATACAGTTGCCTTCCCCATTTTACAAATGTTTGGAATAAGGCTGGGTTGTTGAAAAATTTAAATACTTTATATACTCTATGGTATCAGTCAAGCTAACAAGAATATCAGAAATTGAATGTTTCAAAAGGTAATGCTACTCGACAATAGATGGCGCATATGTAAAATTACGTTTTCAGCAAATAATGGCAACTTCAACGAGTTGTGTCAATTTTCAGTCGACAATTCAATTTTCAAATAATAACGACGAAGTTACTGGGCTCAATGCATTGTTGATTCATTTGAGGAATTAAATAAATAAACAAAATATGCGTGTACTTAAATGAAATTTGGTATATTAGTTTAATTTAAAATGGAGCCATCGAAAGAGGCAATCGCTGTTCGCATCACGCGGTTGAATCGTTTGATACTAGGGAAAGTAACAGGTGGGTCTGCAAGGTTCAGCAGAAAGACAGTCGACCGCGAAGCCCTGCTGGATGCTCTCACAGTTCTCTACGATGAATGTAACGATGACCCAGTTAAGAAGAGCGATGACTTGGTCAAAGCTTTCTTGGACAAGTGTAAGTTTGTCTTTGTCTTATCCTTACCTATCCCCCAGACTCAGCAAATAATAGCACTGAAAGAATGAAAACTAATATAACTTCTAATTATGAAGCTTCCCTGGTATTTGAGATTATTAACACAAAGCCTGATTAGTATTCAAATAATGTGGTTGTAGGAAACAGCTGTTCATGAGCTACTAAATTGAAATACATATTAACAAAAAAAAAACAAAGACTTAAACACTGACACTACTGACTGAAACAATAATGCTTATGGAATGTCATGACTAAGGCTAACAATAAGAGTAATATTATAAGAATTCACATAATATAATATGTATCTTTTTTTCCTTTGTAGATCGCAGTACACTGGCAGAGTTGCGTCGGACTAGAGTATGCATCTCTGACTTTGAGATGCTGCAAACAATTGGAAGGGGACATTTTGGTGAAGTTCATGTATGTTCATAAATGTAATTATGTTCTATTTTATTCTGACTATGGTTATAGAGCATACACTAAGGTAGACTGTGACTATTTCATGAAATAGTCATTCAATGGGACTAAAATGAACTTATAGGGTTGTATTAATGATTTTAATTATTACTACTGACTCTTGTCATTTCCTTGTTTTTGGTTATTTTAAATTTGTCTTGAAAATGTTAGATGGTGAGAGAGAAACAAACATGCGACGTATATGCAATGAAAACCTTGCGTAAGGAGCAAGCGCGCAAGCGTGCTGATGATGAGCGAGATGTTCTTGCCACAGCCGCTGGACCATGGCTGCCTAAGTTGCAATATGCTTTCCAAGTAAGTGTTACATTTAATTTTCTACTTTTATTTTCTTTGTTACATATTTGTTTGAAGCATCAAGTTTAAAACATTCTGTGTATATTAAAATTAGTAATTAAACTACATTATATACAGCAGAAAATACTTAACAAATTTTGGCCTCAAAATGGCACCAAAATAATCTCACCAGCTTATTAATTGAATAATTGTGCTAGGAGTGTCTTAAACTTTTCTGTTACTTATTAGGACAGCAGCAACTTGTACCTAGTGATGGAGTTGTGTTGCGGCGGCGACCTGGCGGGCCTGCTCGCCCGTCGCGCGCACCCGCTGCCGGAGCGCGACGCCGCCTTCTACGTAGCCGAGGTGGCTCACGCGCTCAAGGCGCTGCACGCCATGGGATATGTGCACAGAGATGTTAAACCACACAATATACTGCTGGATAGGTGAGTCCATTCACTTTATTTTCGCCCAGAAGAGAACTAGTATGTAGTAAACTTTTACAAAATTTTTGGTACAATGCATAATGTTAGGGTTTACATTATATTTTTGATACCAAAAGGGTAGGAGGAGTTGAATTGATTATATTTCATTATAGTCTTATTATAATATAAAGTAATTGACAAGAAATATGCAAAATAAATACCAAATAGTGAGTAGTTACACCATGAACACTGTTTATGTAATAGATTCATAGTGTAACATGGTGGCAAAAAGACACTTCCAACAATACCTCATTTGTTAAATTATGATAAGTAGTTTAAACGTTATAAGGGAACAGATGAACATTATGTATGTTTGTCGGTATGTGCCATATATATACATACTGGTCAAAATCATAACGCTCCTTTTTTTCTTCGCCATAGTCGAGTAAAAAGTATCAATGAATCATATATAAAGTCAGTAAAGCACGTTGTCTTCGATATAGATGCGGGCACGTGAAACTGGGCGACTTCGGTTCGTCGGCGCGGCTGTCGGAAGGCGGGTGCTCCGGCGTGGCGGCGGCGACGGCGGACTACATGGCGCCCGAGCTGCTGGCGGCCGCCGATTGCGCCGCGCACACTGTGTGTCAACAGTACTGCGGCAGAATCGTTACCACTGCCATTGTGCGTCGGCTCACATGCATGTGCTTATACTTACATTGCGGAAGAGATTTTGCATGGTCATTTGTTGAAACTATTGAGTTCTCAGAGTGCTGCTAAATAAATACATTTAGCTCTAACTCTAAACAATTTTAAAAGATAATTCTATTTCTGTCAATATTTTGAAATTGATGTAGACTGGATATTTTAAGCATGTCTAAGGCTCATTTTATTGAGTGGACTTTGGTTTCAGTATAGTTTTTGGACTTCACGATTATTATGTATTTTTTTCTTTCAATCAGTGATTTTTCTAAAATTAAGCTATTTTTTGAGAACACCATGCAGAATCTCTGGTATTAGATCGTACTTTACAATAGTTTTGTAGAAGGTAGTGGCAGGTTACAAGGATTGTAATGTTTTATAACTTAGCATGTCAGTGTTGGATAGTTATAAATCGTTGAAGTACTAACATACTTGATTAATTTGTCATTCTATGAGGGAATTTTTCCAGAAGCTTTAAAGCTTTCCGTTGTTAGACCACTTTACAAAAAAGGAGACAGACATGACCTAAACAATTACCGCCCTATCACCCTAATACCCATCTTATCTAAAATATACGAAAAATGTATGTACAAAAGAATTACAAATTACTGTACAAAGTTTAATATTATAAAAAAAGAACAGCATGGCTTTCAAAAAGGGAAGTCTACAACATTAGCAATCTATGCCCTCATAAATATTATATTAACTAACATCAATGACAACAATATAACCACAGGATTATTCTTTGATTTATCGAAAGCCTTCGACCTAGTTTCACACGATCTACTACTGCAAAAGCTAGAAGCAATCGGGATTAGAGGGCCACCCTTACAGTGGATAAAATCATACCTTGATAACAGGCAACAATGCGTTACCATAACAAACATTAACGAAGATAAAGAATTAACGCTGCGCTCATCAAACTATAGATATAATAAGTTTGGTGTCCCACAGGAAAGCATACTAGGGCCGATCTTATTCTTGATATATATAAATGACATCATTAAAATAACGAAACATAAGTGCATATTGTTTGCTGATGACATCTCGATTATTGTGACATCTAATAAAAAAACAAATACAATTTACGACCATGAAACTGACATTAACAATACAATTCACATTTTAATTAACTGGCTCCATTTACATAACTTGAAAATAAACCTTGACAAATCCGTTTATATACAATTTAACAAATCGAATAATCATAAATATAACCTTAAATTAAATATACCCAAAATTAAACCAGTAACACATACCAAGTTCCTAGGAGTTACTATTGATGAAGATCTACATTGGAAAGTGCATGTAGACAATGTTTCAAGCAAGATAAATAAGTTTGTGTATGCTCTTAGACAAGTAAAAAAAAGTACTAATCTAAAAACAGCTATATTAGCTTACCGTGCGTATGTGGAATCCATTTTACGTTATGGACTTATAATATGGGGTAACAGTACCGACCAAAATAGAACATTTGTTGCTCAAAAAAAATGCATTAGGGCTCTATACGGACTTCATCCTGAGGAATCATGTCAGCCAGTATTTAAGAAACTTGGCTTGTTACCGCTACCTTGTCTATATATTAGTGAAATATGCATGTTTGTATGGAAACATAAGGAATTATTTAAAGTAGCAAACGATGTAAATCCTCGAAGCCGACGAGATCCTCACAGACTCGTACTTAACAGTGCTCCCAGGCTTGCTAAGTACAATAAAAGCTGCTTAACTATGTGTGTACGAATTTACAACAAATTACCTACTGATCTGAAAATGCTACACTTGAGATATACTTTTAAGAATAAATTGAATGAATGGTTAATTAACAATAACTTCTATAGTCTAAAACAATTCCTGGAACGAAAATAGCGTTGTTGTAATATGATATTGATTTTGTTAAGGAAATTGTAATTACAAATATTTGCATGCTATGTTTAATCTTGGCAAAACATGTCTGTCCTATTTTATACTGTAAGACCTTTTTATACCATGTTTTACGCAAATAAATATATTATTATTATTATTATTATTATAACAAGCAATGTTCAGTAGTTAATAACAAATAAATGGAATGGTTAAAAATAGTTATAATGAATGGCTGCAGTTTAGACTTTAGTAACTATTAAATTCACTGGATTTTGGATAAAATGTGGTAATACGTCACTAACACAATTTAGAGAGTTTCTTGGTTGTATAAATGGCATTTGATTCTTATTTTGAGAGTAAAGTAATCTTCATTTTCCATAATGAACTATAAATAGAAAGCACGTCGTATTAATATGATGTTCTATGTTGTCCAGTCGTCGTGTGACTACTGGTCGCTCGGTGTGATCGCGTTCGAGCTGGTGACACTGCGCCGCCCGTTCTCGTCCGGGGAGGATGACTCTATCGCTCAAATACTTAGTAATATACAAAGGTAAGAACATCTTATTGTATAGGTATAACGAGCGAAGATTCAACGTCAGTCAGCATTTTTATTCTGTAGTATTCAACGATTCTTGATAAAATTAATTATTAATTTGTGACTTTGCCTTACTTTTTTATTAAATGATTTTAAATATTAGTAACGTCATCTACTGTATTTCAATAATCATTTATACTTCAATACTTCTTTCTGTATATTTTATTAGGGTTCCGTACGTCCAAAAGTCAAAACGGCACCCTTATTGAATCAGTCGTGTCTCTATCTGTCGGCTTTTCGGTTCGTCTGTCGTCACAGCTAATTTACTCCGAAACTTCTGGACCGATTATGTTGAAATTTCTATACTTGTGAACTTTCGTGATCATAAATAAATTAATTTTAAATGTGGGAATCAGTCTTGGGAAGCAAAGAAAAATGTTTTGTAAATAGCATTGTGTAACGTATTAAATATGTTACATATTCTTTTTGAACTCAAGTTATTAAAAGAAAAAGATTAAAATGGACCATTCTCCCGTCTTATTTCCAAAACCGCTGAGCAAATTGAAAAATAAAAAAACATAGTTCTTTACTCATAGATTAATCGGAAGATAGACAACATTGTAACATGGGATATTGCTCAATATTATATATGCAATGGAGAATCGCCATCGCCCATAAAATAAATGGAAATCTGGTACAGGCGGTCGAGGGAATACACAACTTGCAATTCAAAGAAAACAAATAAAAAAAAGATTTTTTTTAACATCAACACTCGAAAAATAGCATTTTATTCATCGCTAAACAGTGAATAAAACGCTAGTTTACTCACTGAGTGAAGAAAGACATTTTGAATTTGGAACAAGGACTACTATGAACACATAAAACATAAGACAAGAATATAACACTGAATTTCGAATATTGTTCTAATTTAAATCAGTATTTTACATAGAGCGACTGCCTATCTGACCTTCACAATCCAGTTAGTACTGGGTGCTTAATACGGTACCCCTTGGTAAGACTGGGGTATCATTTAAGCTATCACCAATTTAATTATTTTTGCGTTCCTTAAATAATAGGGTTTGCCTTCAAAATAGTAGATTTGTCACCAAAATGTAGTCACCAAACAATATAAAATCAATTCCACAATAAATCACCTAAAATCATGAAGATATAGGGTCTAGTACCAAATAAATGTCTTTGTATGTAATATAAAAGGTTTGTCCTAATAAGTATTTAAGCAAACTAATTTAAAGAGATCACCAATCGACGGACCTACTTCTGAATGGTTTATAAAAAAATAACCACGAAGGGTATGGCGGGGTCTATTCGCTCGCTTCGCTCGCTCATTCGACCCCGCCATACCCTTCTAACCTAATCTATCCGTGTCGGGGTGCCCCAAGTCGGCCTAGGCAAAACTAGTTTGTCATCAACCACCTCATTAAAATTATAAATTTATGTATTAAATTAATTATTTGGTGACAGATCTACCATTCTGAGCACAAAGCTATTATTTAAGTAATAAAACTATTATTATAAGAACGATGTTTAAATTCATGTAATGCACTACAATGTTATTGGTAATCCATCTCTTATTTTACACATACACACATCAAAAGTATCTAGGGATCAACATATATTTTTGCAATAACTTTTCTCCTGATTGATATTTATTAAAATTTTCTTTAAGGATTCATCAAATAAAGTGTTTTCGTTTGTCACAGTAACGATAAACCAAGTCACCTTTGCATTAATAAAGAAATTTGCCATTTTCCTAATAAAGGGATTTTTGACATTTGAACCACTAACATTAAAGTTCGAAAAAATGACTGAAAACAGTTTTCTTTAAAATTTTATTGGGTAACTTAAACAATTAATAATCCGTGTTTCTACCGCGAACACTAACAACACAAGAACATCGGTTTGGCATACTCAAAATGAGTTCATCCAAATCACGCTGTGGAATGGCCGCCCATGTTCGTTGCAACAACAAAAAAAGGTCTTCTTGCGACTGGATACCCTCCATATTCGGCAGAGCTCTTCTCTGTAGCATATCCCATGCATGCTCAATCGGGTTCAAGTCTGGCGACTGAGCAGGCCAGGGCAGGACATTGATGTTAGCTGCGGCGAGAGTCTGTCTTACAACTCTTGCGGTGTGCGGTCGTGCATTATCATGCATTAACTGAAATAAGGGACCGATTTGCACTTGTAGAGGAACGATGACGTCTGATACAATCGTCTCAGCATAAATTTGAGCGTTGAGGTTGCCTCTGATCCAAATCAACTCAGTTCTTCCGCCGATCCAAATACCCGCCCATACCATGATGGTTCCACCACTATAAGGATGGACTTCCTGGCAGGATTTTAATCGCTGTTGGCGTCCAGGGGTTCTCCAGTGTCGTATACGTCTTGTATCCGGTCTCATACCAAAACGAGACTCATCAGAAAAGCACACGAAACGCCATTGTTCTTCTGCCCAATTTCTGTGTTCAAGAGCCCATTGATATCGAATCCTACGATTGTGCATTGCTATAGGTGGTACCCGTAGCGGTCTTCGGGAATGAAGGTTCACTTCATGCAAGCGGTTTCTGACTGTTTGGTCGCTAATTAAGTTCCCTGAAGAGTGATGAAGCCTCACGGCTAACATCATGGCGGTTATTGTTGGAGCTCTTCGAGTTAAGATTTGAATGTATCGGTCTTGTCTCCGTGTGGTGCAGCGATACCGTCCTCCATGGCGCTCAGCCACGGTACCAGTGCTTCGGTAACGTGTCCAAAGTCGACTGATAACACTCTGACTTGTATTCAGAGCTAAAGCTACAGTACGTTGCCGGGAACCAGCTTCTATCATTCCCACGGCTCTGAGCATTTCTTCCCTGCTTAAATGACGTCGCCGCTCCATAATAACGTTGGTTTTAATCAGTAGTAGGGAAACAGTAGCACTAATAATGTCTTCAATGCGTTGTATGTTTTTATAGGGAAAATATTGACAGCTTATTTTCATCTTTTACTCGAATTTGATTGAGAGTTCCTGATTCAAATTATGAAATGCACCAAAAAGGATCCATATAAATTTATAAAATCATAAATTTATTACAAAGCCACATCTCAATCTCAAGAAATCCGCATAAAAATGCTTGATCCCTAGACACTTTTGATGTGTGTATATTAACATTAATTTGATAATTGGAACCTGGGAACACTTTTTGTTTATCTGAGAACGAACATATTTCGTGGCGATAGATCTATTTATTATGTGATACAACTTGATGACAAATATAAATTATGGTGACAAGAAATATAGTCCCCGTAAGACTGGTTGTCAGACTTTCGGGCCACTGGCTTCCTGTTACGACTGTCAAAGTACTACAAGTGAGAGCCAAGGGACCAAGGGCTTTACGTACTTTCCGACGCACCGAGGAAATTCAGGATGTAATAAATTAGTGGTTACCCATCCACAGACCGACCTTGGTAAGCGTGGCTTGAGAAATATAAATACTATTCTTCTATATATTTTCTCTCAGTCAATGGTGAAAAGTAGAGTACCCAACTCGTGAAAAAAAAAACCATCTCGGTTCTTGGATCCCTCGCTCCGCTCAGGATTCTACTCTAGAATCGTTGGCTGCACTCGGGATCCAACTTAGTCTGTTACTCTGTTGTAGTTACGAGCGGGAATCGTCGCCCCAGCTGCCATGGGAGGAGCCCCCCGGCGGCCCGTCGCGCGAGTGGCGCGGCCTGGCGGCGGGGCTGCTGCGCGTGCTGCCCAGCAAGCGCTACTCGTACCTGGACACGCTGCAGCACGCCGCGCTGGCGCACTTGCCCGCGCACAACATCCGGGACCAGGCGCCGCCGTGGGTGCCGTGTGTGCGCGGTGCGGAGGACGCGTCGTACTTCAGCGTGCCGGCGCGCGGCCCGCAGCCGCCCAGCGCCGCGCCCTTCCGCACGCGCCCGCCTTTCGCCGGACAGCTGCCGTTTGTCGGTTAGTACTCTACTTCTCTCGTACGCACAAATAACAGTCGTGCATCTTTTGAAAAATGCGGTTTTGTACAATGTAAAAAGAACTTTCAACGAAAATTAGTTTGGATAAGATTTGATATTCAGCTTTCACGATATGGGACTTTTTGGTCAAACTGCAGCAGTAACGTCAAATCGGTTAATAAAAACAAAAGTGACCCATGAATGAGATAAAACAGATGAAACAGAATAATAACAATATTTCTAACGAAATATTGTTATTATTCTGTTTGACTACGGAACCTTTAGTGCGCAAGTCTGACTCGCACTTGGCCGGTTTTTATTTTTACGAACGACAATTTGTTGAAAATAATTATTTCTCTGTTTTAGCATACTAAAACATAACATAGCTCTGTTTTCGATAGTCCTTTAAATGTCGACGTCGTGGTTAACCTAAACCTTAACACTCCAAAAAATGTTGTTTATTTAATATGATTGATGACAACAACGTTAATGTTTCATGTTTTGTTGACATTTTGTACATCGACGACAATATCGGCCGCATCCGACGCCAACACAGGTTCATCACTATCAGTCTACCAATCGCACTGGTTCCCACAGGCTACTCATTCGTGGCTCACGAGGAGCACGAGGACCACAGCGGAGGATTCAACGCTTCACATGACTGCACTGCCATCGATTTGGCTACTTTTAAGTGAGTTCTTAGCATATTTTTTTGCGAATTTTATTATGGTTAATATATTTTCTGTTTTACTTTCGTGACTATTTTCAGCGAATATTTTCGAGTTTAATTTGAAATCATAACATGGCAAAGTAAACATTTGAATGAGTTGCATTTTTGTATCTTTAATCTTTTTTTAGGGTTCCGTACCCAAAGGGTAAAAACGGAACCCTATTACTAAGACTTCGCTGTCTGTCCGTCTGTCCGTCTGTCTGTCACCAGGCTGTATCTCATGAACCGTGACAGCTAGACAGTTGAAATTTTCACAGATGATGTATTTCTGTTGCCGCTATAACAACAAATACTTAAAACAGAATAAAATTAATATTTAAGGGGGGCTCCCATACAACAAACGTGATTTTTTTGCCGTTTTGTCTAATGTATAGATAATGGTACGGAACCTTTCGTGCGCGAGTCCGACTCGCACTTGGCCGGTTTTTTATTTTATCCTTTTGTAACTACAAAACTTTTATTATTTATAATTGATTATATCTTCGTAACTTGTAATAAGATTTAATTTATGATCTATGGAGCCACGGACCAAACATACGAAATGAGACTTCAGTCACAATAGTTGACACTATTCATATACTCACACTTCAAATCATTTAGTATTAAACTTCACTCCCTAATTATCTACAACAGTGTTTATCTATACTAATATTATAAAGCTGAAGAGTTTGTTTGGTTGAATGGGCTAATGTCAGGAACTACTGGTTGGAATTGAAAAAATATTTTTGTGTTGGATAGTCCGCTTATTGAGGAAGGTTATAAGCTATATTATGTGACGCAGACGAAGTTGCGGTTGCGGGGGTCAACTAGTGTTAAATATGTTCACTCCTTGGATATCTTCACTCGCACAACCTAGGTCAGCAGAGAAGCTAGCGGCGATGCGCAGTCGTGAGATAGCGTCGCTGCAGACCAAACTAGCGGAGGCCGAGGCGCTGGCGGGCGCTAGTGTGGAGCGCGTGAGGCAGGAGGCCGACGCCGAGGCCGAGAGGCAGCGCGTGCGCCTGCAGGCCGAGATCACAGCACTTAGTCTGCAGAACAAGTAAGCATGATACAATAGTAGATTATACAATTAAATTTAATTTGAGGGATTTAGTTGGATCCCGAGAGCAGCGAAGGATTCTAGAGTAGAATCCCGAGCGTAGCAAAGGATTCTAGAGTAGAATCCTGAGCGGAGCGAGGGATACAAGAACCGAGATGATTTTTTTTTTCACTAGTTGTGTACTCTACTTTTCACCATTGTGAAAAATTGTAATTTAAAATTGATCGATTTAACACAAAAGGAAAAATATCATAGTTTGCGACACCTAATTATCAAATTGAGGTAAATTTTCGGTGTTTAAATATAATTAAAACACACAACTAAGTGAGCTTCTGTTCCTTGGCAGACGTCTAGAACGTCAAGTAGAAGTAGAACGCGAAGAGCGCATGGCTCTCCAGCGCACCAACCAGGAGCTGTCGGCCGGCATCCAGGACCGGAACAGCTGTGAGCTGCGCAGTGCGCGCGCCGCTGCCGCAGCGCTGCAGGCCGAGCGGGACGCGCTCCGGGACGACACGAGGCGCCTGGAGACCACGATACAACACCTGCAGGCTGACTGTAAGCGGGCAGCCGCTGATGCCGAGACAGCGAGGATGCAGCAGCAGCATTACAAGGTTAGTTCACGAATTCTCGATGCAGATCTTTGAAAGTCGTTAGGTAGTCAGTGGCCCGAAAGTCTAACAACCAGTATTACCTAGGGGTATCGCTATTGTATAACCCAGTACTAAATGGGTTGTGGAGGTCAGACAGGCAGTCGCTCCATGTAGAATACTGGTACCCAGCTGCATCCATTTAGATTGGAAGCCGACCCCAACGTAGTTGGAAAAAGGCTAGGCAGATGATGATAAGCTCTGAGTGTAGATTTTTGACAATATGTATTATGTTACATAATTATTGAAAACTAGCGGACGTCACGCGGTTTCATCCGCGTAGTTCCCGTTCGCGAGGGAGTACGGGGATAAAATATAGCCTATGTTACTCAGGGTGAATGTAACTTTCTAATGGTGTAAAGAATTTTTGAAATCGGCGCAGTAGTTTTTGAGTTTATTCATTACAAACATACACACAAAAATACAAATCTTTCCTCTTTATAATATTAGTGTAGAAGAATGACATGTAACTAGCCCTTCGGTAATGCAATGCATATAATGTCTAGAACTAATTTTTTTTTGTTGCCATTTTGTTACGTAATCTGTGCTAAATTCTGAGATGTCCGTTATACTCGTATGCAGGATATAATAGAGCATGTGTACGAGCTGCGACACAGGACGCTCACGGAGATCAACGTGCGCCCCATTGTGAGTGAGCGAGTTTGTTCACTTACTGTAGAGTACTGTGTACCGTCCTATGTGTTTTAGTAATGCAGCCCGCTTAGTATGAACGCCGTAGACACGAAAGAGACTCGACAAATCTTTTGTTCATCTGTCATTTTGTCGATTCAATGACAGATGAACAAACGATTTGTCGTTTCTCTTTCGTGTCTACGGCGTTCATGCTAAGCGGGCAGGACTATCTAGTAGAAGTAGCATGTATATTGTTGTATGTAGTGATGTAGTAGGTGATACTAGTTATGTCAGGGTCTGTGCAAGTCATCGCTTTGAATAACGTCGTATCTCGTTTGGATATTTGTGATTTAATTCTGTAAGCTGCTACGCTTATGGCACAGACTGGGCGGCAAAATACTCGTATTTTGTGCCGATGCAAGTCGATTCCAACAAGTGAGTAGCACGGCTTACGTTCAATAGGGATGATTTCTGACTAAAAAAAATATGATTCTGTTTAGTCCGTCAGTTAGATTATCGGAAAATATTGGATACGTGTTTTTTGTTTTATCAAATTAATAAAAGTTGACGAAGAAAAAACGTGTCAAAGATCATGAGTGGGGGCTTGTGACGTCGAGACGGAATGGGAAGCAGTAATGCTAGAGAAGAAGGTGGTGGAACGTGAGAGGGAGAGAACCTCACAGCGTCCCGGCCGCCGTAGGAGACGCCCCGTGCGTCGGGGGCCACCGTAGGCGCGGGCCTGTGGACGGAGAGCTATGGGCTAGCTCGCCGTCCGTCCGTCTCATGACGACATACAGGCCGTGTCGATGGCGCAGGAGTGTTCCACGCGCGCCTCAAAGAGAGTCAGCAAAAAGCAAAGGGTCTGCAAGGACCGATGCCTGCCGGGGTTACGGGACTGTTCGAAAGAGATACCGTGGCCTCGGAACACAAAGGGCGATGAAGGAACATGGATGGGTTTTAGTAAAAGTCTGACACTCCCTGCTGCGTACGTCACTTTTCGTTAAAAAATGTAGGTACTCGAATGTGACGTCACACGTCTCACGTGTTCGACGCACTGTATCGTCTTCATTTTTTGTTTACGTGTAAAAATAAAAAAAATATGTGTTCAATAATTTTTGGAAATCTATCTGACGGACTAATTAGATTTTTTTGTCATCTAACCTATTACAGGCGTGTACAAAATCAGCAATTGGTATTTATCGCTTCGCCGAAACTTCGATGATTGACGCTGACCTGTAGTCGAAATCTTGCTGTAGCTAGATTCATGATTAAAACTAAAATTTACACGAAAACAAAATCCTATAACATAAAGTGGTGTATTCGCAGGACTCTATAGCGAAAGAGCGTGCGATCCGTCGCCAGACGCTGAGCGGCGGCGACGCCGAGAGTCGCGAGGCCGCGTCGCGCCTGGCCGCGGCTGACGCCAACGCGGCTAAGGAACTGCGCGCGCGCACCGCGCTGGAGAAGAAGCTGGCTCAGCTGGCCGACGAGAACACGGCGCTGAGGGACGAGCTGGACGAGGCTACCAGGACTTTAGCCTCCACACAGGTAAAGGCTGTCACTTTTGTAGTCTTATGCGGCCGCCACACACTCGACGAGTGGCATGGGAAGCAACGAGGAAAGGAGGCAGATACATAGTGTGGCAACATTACTCGTCATGCCGCACGTCATGCTCCTCGTCGTGCCCATCGTTTCCAATGAGAGGTTTTCTTTTTGAGGTATTAAAAAAAAACTTAGTTTTCAAGAACTCTATAGATGGCGTTGAACTTACTATGATAGTTGGTGCCAAAGCCAAAACGCTTGAAAAAAAAAAACATTGTGTCACGTCACATACTCTCGTTGACTGTCACTTTTATTTGATTAACCTTCCGAATATAATCTAGTTTTCTCGCGCTTTGTTAAAATCAGTTTTTCTAGGTTCCGTTCCTTGCATTATCATACTAACTCCTAGCGCCATCTATCCAGCGACTAGGGAAGAACTAAAAAGAAAATCTCTCATTTTGTCGGTTTTTGTGCGCGAGTCAAAGGACCGGCAATTCGAGCGCGAGTGGCTGACTACATAATCGCGCGGTCGCAGTGATGTGATCCACCATCTCCGTTGGCGAGGACGACGACGACGATGTACATTTCTTTTTATCTACACCCATGCTATAAATCCTCTATAAAGGTATCTGAAACAGTTAGCTTATGGCCAACATTAAAACAGCCAGTGTCATAATAACCATTATAACACCCAAACGGGTGTTATAATGTTGTACTAAATTTCATTATGCAACTCGTTTTAAAAAAAGAACATCGAATGTGGTGGTGAATCGAACGTCTAGCACGTGCGATTGACTACCACAGCGCCGTAATTAAAAAAAAAAACTTATGGGTTAATTCGAATTCACGTCGTATCCCGCCATTTTTGTTCGACATTTGGATATTAGTATTGCATTATGTACTTTGTTGTTTACAAAAATGAGTGATACAAGCTTTGTGAATTTTTATAATTGAACAATCCAAAATGTAAATAGTTATATTACTACCTATAGGTACACGGTTTGTTTGTATTAAATACAAGCAATTAAACTTTCCATGAATTTACATAGACTTCTTAGAACACTGCAACATCCTATGGTTTCAGAACCTTTTATGGAGGATTCATATCATGGATGTAGATAAAGTCTTGTATGCAACTGTAAATAATTAGGTATTAAAACACTCATGTGATACTATTATCACACTCGGCTTCGCCTCGTGTGATAAACCCACATTCGTGTTTTAATACCCCTCATTATACAACAGTTGCATAAATAACTATTATGACATTGACATAATTAGCTATAATAAAAATGCATTGCGCGCACGCTGCCACAGTTTCATCGTCCATTGTCAAACAAAGGCAAATGACAAGTGAGGACCGTCGCGATTAATTGCGCGAGTAGAGCAGTGTGTGGGCAGAGAGGGCAACATCGCGGCAAATAGGGGCAGCGCGAGGAGCATAGCGATGAGCAGCGCAAGGAGCATAGTGTAGCGGCTGCATTAGGGTGCTTACATAAAGAAGCAGGTTTCCGGTACGGGCGAGTCGGTACCGATCGGTGCAGGGTTCACTTGCATATAGTTTAAACCTGCTTCTTTATAAGCGAGCGCATAAGATAACATAGAAATGAATACCTGCACCGCTCGGTACCGACTCGCCCGTACCGGTAACCTGCTTCTCTATATAAGCACCCTTATGCTCGTTTAGTTTCTAACGATTGCCCAAATAAATGCATTCCATTAGACCAATAATATTTAAACTTAAATTTAAGTCAAAATCAACAGTACATTTTGATAAAAGTGGGGAAACTTTGTTATTGCATTCGAGGCGGAATTCACACCCGAGCCGCAGGCGAGGTTGTTATGGAGACGATATTGCCCACGTGTATCAAATGACTTCTTTCAATACACTTTCGAAGGAATAAAATAATAGAAAGAAAAGTATTTTTGTCATGAATTATTAGAAAACTATGACTTAATTAGCGTTTTTTCCTCGCTTTGCTTTTGCCAGGTTGAAGAAGAAGCATATGACGTATGGCATATGAAGCCGCTAAACAGTCTAATATAATAGAGAAAATAAAAATATTTTTAAATTTAGAACACAAATAAATGTTAATTTTTTATCAGTATATTTTTTCAATCAGCTCTTTTTTTTTCCTACACGGTCAAAACAGAAGTTTTGACCGTGTAGGAAACACTTTTGAAATAAATAGTTGTTTTTTAATTTAATTACATTGAAATTTTTCAAATTAATGTACTGAGTACGTGCTAAATGATATTATTGTGCATGTACTAGAAATATTTGCACGACCGATAAGTCGAATATAGTGAAACTAAAATTATTTTACCATAATCATGTAAGCATCTATATTCTGGCAAATAAATATATTTCATCTCATTTAAACGATTTCGCGTCGGTTGTTCCTTCCCTTCTAGCTCGTATACTGTGTTAATATAATGTGTATCGACGTGTCAGGAACGTCTGGGCGAGAAGCAGCGCATGGCCAGCACGTCGGCGGAAGAAATTAAGGAGCTGCAAGTGCAGTTGGCGCACGAACGGGTGCGAGCGTCCACGCTACTTGCACAAGTTCAGGTAATACATACATTATTTATTTTATTTTATTCGGAAAACTTACAGCTAGGCAGACACAATAATTTAGTTAATAACAACAATATGGCCAATTACAAGTTTTCACAAATAGTTTTTTGGCAGTGCGAGAAAAGGACGGCTATAGCTACGAACTAAGTTAGAAATGTCAAACTAGTTTATACCTTGCGCTTCACCGTGTTTTTAGTCGAAATATTTTTACGTGCACCCTTCATTTGTATGGAAATATTAGTTCCAACTAAATTTGACAGCTCTAAATTACGTCCGACTCTTTCTCGTTTTATTAGAGAGAAAAAGATAGCAATAGCCTAAATTAAGTTTGGTTTGTGCACAACAGAATCGAAACCAATGGTAAGGATTTAGTACACACAAAAACAATATAGAAAAAAAAAAAGAAAAAAAAAAATGAACACAAATTTACATAATTCAAAGGTTATGAGTTGTCGAAGAAGTGGTTGCAAAGGGTCTTTTTCAATTTAGGCACGCTCGTATTAAAGATGTCGATCTCAACCTCCTGACAAGTCGCATTTTACTCACGGCTCACCCTAATCATGTACGAGTTTTGTCTGTAATTAGTCCTAGTCGTTGGTATGTGCAACATTATTGTCATTTTACATCTTATTTCCTGTCGTTAGCTGGAAACCATAGTCTTATAACCTGATAGTTATGACTCTTTGAATCAGTGATTTGGTTAACCCAAAATTTATTACACACATCCCATCGTGTCTCAAATAATTTAATAAAGAAATGCCATTTAACCTTTAAAAAACCGGTAGGTAGATACTTCTTTTTTGTATTTTTATTAAGACGATATTGACAAGGGCATGTAGTATAAAATAAATGTTTTTGTTTCTTGCTATCGTACTGATAACGTCGCTCGCTAGTATTGAGTAGTGGCATAATTTGCTAGACCCTTCTTGAATCACAATAAGTAGATGACAAAAAAAAATGTAATTAGTCCGTCAGATAGATTTCCAAAAAATATTGGACACATATTTTGTTCTTTTTTCACGTAAACAAAAAAGGAAGACTATACAGTGCGTTGAAAACTCGTTTGACATCACATTTGAGTACATTTATACCGGAAAGTGTCGTCACAAGCCCCGTCTTATGATCTTTGACACGTTTTATCACGTAAAAAACACGTATCCAATAGTTTTCGATAATCTAACATACGGACTAAACAGAATCATATTTTTTTTAGTCAGTCATCATCCCTATTAGTATTGTCTGACCGTGAGTGCGTGTGCGCAGGAGCTGGAGCGCGGCGTGGAGGAGTCTGTGCGGCGCGAGGCCGCGCTGGAGGAGCAGTGCGCGCGCACGGAGGCGCGGCTCAACGAGCGGCTCAGCGACGCCGAGCAACGCGCCGCCAACGCGCTGCACGACGACGCACGACATCGGGAGAAGGTAACCCCTCGACAGGTTTACTGCTGCCACACCAGACACAATACTAAGGCGCCTTATCGTAAGCGGCGATTGGCGGCGGCGACCTCTCGCGTCCGGCCCTGCAGCCTTATTCAGAACCATTCGACTCGATTCCGTACCGAATCGAACGTCTAAGATATCGAAGATGTCCTCCAAACGCAATTCACAAATCCGAAACCGAATAATTTTGACAGTTCAAATTCGATTTGAAGACTCGAATCTTTCCGACAGCTGTTTGCTATCGGGAAAACCAAACAAAAACAACAAAACCGAACAAAATATATATCGAACAAAATTAAAACGAAGAAATAAACCATATTTCCAGCTTATTTCAGTGAAATAAAAAGACTGTAAACTTTTTAAACACTGCCTAAAGTAAGTAAATGAAGTTTTATTATTGTATTGACCATATTTCATTGATGTATCCGCATTTACATAAATTCAAAGTGTTTACAGAAGAAATAATTCGAAGTGTTTCAGAGTGTGATATTCGTTCTAGATTTTAGTTAACATTATTTGATCTTTGGTAGATGGATTAAGTGATTGTGCGAGCCAGAGACCGTCGGCGTGCAGGACAACTGAGGACGAATCCTTTTGCCGAGCCGCGGTTTCAGTTGGTTTATAGACTAACACCCGACATGGCCCTTGGCCTCATTGAAGAACTATGGCCCTATTTCCCTGACACGCAATCATCTGCCGTAATTCCCATAGAAATTTAATTATTCTTTGACAATGAGAAAATAGCAAGAATTGTTTAATACTGATATCAAATACTTGCAGTATTTTTTTCCTTTTTTAAACAAAGTTATTTAAAGTTATCTAAGAAAAAAGAAAACTAGTTTTACTTAAAAAATAAAAAGTTTTTCCACTTTGCCCGTTTGACAGAGGCTGTTTACAAAGCAGGTTTATTCGAAATGAAATAAAGTTTATTTTAGTTACTAATAAAATCATTTTGTATCGTTTGCTGTCTATTAAGTTACTAGCTGTATATTCCTTATTTAAACGGAACTAAATATTCAAATAAACCTATTTTATTTACTATTTTAAATTTTCTACCACGATCATCTATTTACTACCATTTTGTAGCGTTCCCCATAAACACAACGGTCTATCGGATAGAAAAAAACGAATCCGTTCGGATCTGTGAATAGCGTTTTGACAGTTCTTCGGCTCGGAAATGAGATTGTCGAATACGGTTCCTTACCGACACGGAAACTTATCGAATAGTTTAGAATACCCCTGCTGGTGCAAGTCATGGTCCGGAGCGAGACGGAATGGGACGCCGTCACCTCCTTCTGCGAAGCAGTAATGCTAGAGGAGGAGGTGGCGGAACGTGGGCGAACCACCGTAGGCGCGGGCCTGTGGACGGTGGGCTATGGGCTAGCTCAGGCTAAAAAAACAAAAAGAAAAAAAAAGGGGCCTTATCGTATAGAAATACGTCGCGCGACGATAATATAGCCGCGATTCTCTCACTCGTTGAGGCGACCCCTTCTTTTTTTTCGGATGGGAAATCATCAAATGACTTCTCCCGCTCTGAGCAGGAGGGAGTGTCAAACTTTTACTGACTAAAACCCATCCATGTTCCTTCATCGCCCTTTGTGTTCCGGGGCCACGGTATCTCTTTCGAACAGTCCCGCAACCCCTGCAGGCATCGGTCCTTACGGACCCCTTCCTATTGCTGACTCTCTTTGAGGCGCGCGTGGAACACTCCTGCGCCATCGACACGGCCTGTCGTCATGAGACGGACGGACGGCGAGCTAGCCCATAGCCCACCGTCCACAGGCCCGCGCCTACGGTGCACGCCCGGGGCGTCTCCCGCGGCGGCCGGGGCGCTGAGAGGTTCTCTCCCTCTCACGTTCCGCCACCTCCTTCTCTAGCATTACTGCTTCGCAGAAGGAGGTGACGGCATGTTCAAGGGGTCGTCTCGTGGAGACGACCCCTTGAACATGTGTTCCTGTGAAAGAAATTTGTGACTTCACTGCTGTGCCTCAGTCGACATTTTAGGATACTGCAGTTTTATCACAATATTTTAATAGCATTTGATTGTCCAAGTAGTAAACAAGTCATTAATTGTTGTCATTCTCTCGCGTGGATAAGTTAAGAGTAGTTCTAAATAAATGTGATATTTTTACAAGTTCTCCAAACAATAATTTTGATGCTAAAACACAGGTGAACACACTAGAACAACTAGTAAGACAATTGGAAAGAGAAGTGAGCGCTTTAGAGAAGCGTTCATGCATCGCTTGCGCGGCCGCCGCGAGTAGCTCCGCTCAGCCCGAGAGCGAACCTCTCGCCCAGCCCGAGAGCGCTCGGAGCGAAGCGCGCAGGGACCCGCACAGCGACACCGAGAGCGTTGGGGACATGCAGGCACAAGCGCAGATATCCTTGTTGAAGGAACAGTTGGAAAGAGCCGAAGTTCAACTACAGGTATGTCATTAATTTTAGACTTTTCATTTACAGAAGGTTTACTTTCTATTTGCAATACTTTAACAATTGTGTTGTTTTTTAGACACGTGCTGAGGAAATGGCAACTCTACGCCAAGAAGCTAGGGCTGCTAATCTAGCGAGATGGCGAAAGGTACCAATTTTTTTTTGTCCTTTTATAAAGGGTGTAAAAAGACTCTTAATGAAACCAAAAGGCACTTGTTCTCCCCGTCTTTGCGATCATTTTTTTTGTTCTAGACCATACCTGGGAACCTTCTAGTTACGGAGATATTGGGGGGGTCAAAATTCCAACTTTTCCACAAGTATTTTTTTTAAATACATGTTTTTAACAGAGAGCAGCGGTGGCCCAATGGTGGCGGCCCCGGCTTACGAACAGTAAGTCGTGGGTTCGAACCCAGACAGGCGCATTACTTTGTGTAATTTATTTCATCACCACTGCTCTCAATGAAGGAAAACATCGTGAGGAAACCGGCATGTCCTATAACCAATATTTCGAAGACATGTGACATCTACCAATCCGCACTGGGCCCGCGTGGTTGATTAAAGCCCATCCCCTCTCACAGAGAGGAGGCCTGTGTCCCAGCAGTGCGAACATTAATAGGCTGATGATGATGTTTTTAATGTAAGATTTTTACTTTAGACACATCCACGACCCCCACACTATTCAATCCATCCTCCAGCACATTGTTTTGAGTGCGGAACATTGAGTTTTACCGTAAAACGTGATTTTTTCCCCAAAAAAAAAAGTTGTTTCGCAGCAATAATTTTTGCGTAAAGTTACTTAGTATGATGTACAGAATGCTTGGTTGACGGCTTCGTGATGAGGTTGTTTACACCCTATATTATTTTACTGTCAATATTCAGGTGTCCTGCCTTTAAATTCTTGCTGATTATAAGGCCGATAACGGTGTAATTTTATTAGAATGAAAACTACTAATCGTATAATTTATCTCTCTACCAGGAACGTGAATACAACGAACTCTCAGTCGAAGCTAAATCGACGACCCGCGATCTAAAACGCGCTGAAGAGCGTCTAGCACACGCCATTGAAGCGCGCAAGACGGCCGAACAGAAGTCCGGCGAGCTTACGACTGAGCTCGCCAAACTTCGGCCAGAACACGAACGGGCCACGAAAGAGGCCGAACGTTTGAGGACGCAACTTGATAAACTCACGAAGACTCACGAAGTAGTGCAGGCTGAAGTTGACAGGTATGTTATTAACAAATGTATAAAAATAACCAGCCTTTCAGCCAGCGAATCAGAAATGAAGATATTCGCAAGAGAACCAAGGTTACCGACGTAGCCCGAACAATTGCCAAACTTAAGTGGCAGTGGGCAGGGCACATTGCTCGCAGAACAGATGGCCGATGGGGCCGAAAAGTTCTGGAGTGGCGACCGCGAAGCGGAAGACGTTGCGTTGGAAGGCCTCCCACTAGGTGGACCGAAGACCTGGTGAAGGTTGCGGGAATCCGCTGGATGCGAGTCGCACGGGACCGGTCAATGTGGCGACACTTGGGGGAGGCCTACGTCCAGCAGTGGACGTCTTTCGGCTGAAATGATGATGATGATGATGATGAACCAGCCTTTTTTAACTACTGCCACTGCTGGGATTCTGATCTTTTTCTGTATGAGGGTCAGGGCCGTATCCATTGAAATAGACAGCGACAGCGCTGCGTTCCACGGTTCTTTATTTAAATTTGAAGAACTGTGCTTTGAGTGGTTACCATGGCAACGCATTGTTTAAAATTGAACAGATCACGCAGTATATTCTATCCCACTCGCACATGTTATCTCGTTTGTGCTGACTCACAGCACACCTCGCTTAGCATAGCTTGATGCTTAGTTACCTAACACGTCACTCGTGCATCGTGCTAGTTTGATGACGTTACAGACGACTTCAGATTTCTGGTTCTAAAACATACCACTATTCTTCATACGACAACCTTTTATTTCAGCGTTTGTAAGTAGTATTAATACAACTCATACAACAAATCGCATACTTATTTTTGCTTTTTAATAGTGACATTCGCCATCAACACGCTAAGAAGATTTTTTCAAACAGGATAAATGATGTTTATTTTGCAAGTAGGTTTTTACAAACACTTTTACACGTCATTTTTTAAAACTAGATGGGGCCGGTGTTTCGTACCTGACTACTCTGAGAAGAAACAGCCGAAACAAACTCAGAGGTCATAGTCTCTTTTAAAGTCCAGACAATCTTGCTTAATTCACATGAGGACTATGCAGATTAGTGTCTGAGATGGTCTTTTGAAGAAAGAACCATACAGATTTGAGTGGACCTGTCCAGTCAGTGCAAGAATTTGTCAGTTAACGTGTAGCTCGACTTATAACTCAAGGAGCTCAACGAAATATGTTTATTTGTATCATAAAAACCCACAAAAGCTATTTTCTTATCTTTTTTATTTCATACTAGCTCTTGCTCGCGGCTTCGCTCCCGTTATGTACGGTAATTATTTCACTAGAAAGTTTTAAATGTAGCCTATGAGACTCGGGGATAACGTAGCTTTTGTTGGATATATAAACTTATAAGATAGATCATAGACACTGTTGGTTAGTGCTGGTTCCACTTTCTGAGACTGGTAGTTCTCTTGTCTTCTCTTTGGTTTTATGCAAACGTCATGTAGAGTTTGACATCTCTAACTTAGTTCATAGCTATAGCCGCAGTTTTCTCGCACTGCCTTTTAGTAAAAGATAGCAATAGCCTAAATTAAGTTTAGTTTGTGTGTCAATGTGCCCAACAGAATCTATACCATTATGTAAAAAAAAATACGAAGACGTACGAATACGAAGCCGCGGGAGAAAACTAGTCGTATCATATTCGTAAGATTTGATTGAAAACACATCCGTGCGATAAGAAATTTCGATAACTGATTTGGGAATTTAAGATGACTTATCAGTTTAACCCAGTTTGTTAGTAATGCTGGTAGAATGCGTGCATCTGTGGTTATTTTTAACTGAAATGTGTCAAGTTTAAAATGAATAGATCAAGATAAAGTTGAAGTGTTTTCTGTAAAAATTGAACAAAATACAATAAAAATGGTCGAGTGATGACGCCTGTGTACCGAGTCAAGAAGTGTGTACTATACAAGTTTTATTAACAATTATATTGTGTTTTATGTTCTCGGAAAAGCCGAACTCTGTGCTACATCTCTATTTCTTGTTAGCGTGTCGATAATAATCTCGATTGTGTCGACCCCATACTCGGCTACGAGTCGTCTTGAGTCTCTTCATCTCCCAGTTTTCTCCCTTTAAATTTTATGGAATGCGTTTTCAGGAATAACTTAAAATAGGAGAATAAATTTTACTAAATGTAAGGCCCGATTTACATTGGTCAAAGACTACAAGTACAAGCAAGTGCGGTGCAAGTGGTGGGCACCTAGATAGTGACTGTTTACTTGCTACTGGAGTCGATTCTGTTGTGCACAAACTAACCTTGATTTAGGCTATTGCTATCTTTTACTAAAAGGCAGTGCGAGAAAAGGACGGCTATAGCTATGAACTAAGTTAGAGATGTCAAACTAGTTTATGCCTTGCGCTTCACCGTGTTTTTAGTCGACATGTCTTTACGTGCACCCTTCATTTGTATTGAAATATTAGTTCCAATTAAATTTGACAGCTCGAAATTACGTCTGTCTCTTTCTCGTTATAATAGAGAGAAAAAGATAGCAATAGCCTAAATGGTTTGTGCACAACAGAATCGACACCATTGTCCGATTGGTTTACACCACTGTCCTCAACACCTGTACTACATTGTTTTAGTGGTCATTACATTGGTCAAGTGTTTAGCGATGTTAATACATCGCTAAACACTTGACCAATGTAATTCTAGCTTTTGAGGTTAAAAGTGTTACTACTTGTACCACTTTCAGAGAATGAAAAAAATTCTACAACATAGTAATTTTTTTTTTTTTATAATAAAAATAAAACTGTAACATTGCGTTAAATAAATGTCTAATAGGCTAGTTTCCACCATCAAAATCGAAAATTTATTTAGTCCGTCAGTTCAGAGTATTGGAAAATAATGGACACGTATTTTTTGTTTTTGTATATCAATGAATATTGACAAAGATAAAACGCATCAAAACTCGGGAGTGGGGGCTCGTGACGTCACTACGCACTAAAAATTATAGCACGGCGTGACGTATTGAAAATTTTAAAAGCGTCGTCTCTTCGTCAATTTTGGTTTACGTAACAAAAGAAAAAATACGTGTCAAATATTTTTTGATAATCTAACTAACGGACTAATTAGATTTTTAAGGACACAAGCCTATTGTGTACACCTAAGATAGTCACAAGTTGTTGTTTAGACCAGTTACAGTCATGCTAACGTTTCCAGGACTGTGGTCACCAGTGCGTGTCGGAATATAACTATTATACGCACTACAAGATGTCCTTTATTCTCGCAGTAAAATGCGCTGCGTGTTATTTGACGTAAAAGCGTTTCTGCGCGTACTTGTCGTGAGTGACGGTAACTTAACAACTATTTTGTTCACCTTGAACTGTCCTACGGTTTCACTTCCCTGCAAAACGGTTCAAGCACCAGCCCTGACCTGTAAATGTTTTAGGGTTTTTTCAGATGATAGAATACCCTTTGATATGTACTCCATGTAAATAATAGATACACAGTGGTCTTATTGCTTCAGTTTACCAAGTAGGACACTACAAACTCAATATTCCCTTCAGGTCCCGCAACGACATCCGCAAGTTGAAGAGTGAGCTACAGTACAGCGAAAAGAGACGCCTTCACGCCGAGGAGCAGGAGGAGTTGTCCTCCCGCGAGAGGGCGCAGCTGCGCGACGAGCTGCACGAGGTCAGGAGGCACAACACTGAGCTCGTACAGGTAAGCATTATTTGTCATACAGTAGAAGTTTCCCGCGACTTGTTTGATGGACTTACGAGCCACCTGGCCGTGGGACGCACGAACCGCCTGGCTGAGGGACGCACGAACCACCCTGAGAGACACACGAACCACCTGGCTGAGAGAACAAACGAACCACTTGACTGAGGGACCCACGAACCTCCTGGGTGAGGCTCGCGCGAACTACCTGGTTGAAGGACGCACGAACCTCTTGGGTGCGGGACGCATGAATCACCTGGCTAAGAGAACAAACGAACCACTTGACTGAGGGACCCACGAACCTCCTGGGTGAGGCTCGCGTGAACTACCCGGTCGAAGGACGCACGAATCTCTTGGGTGAGGGACGCATGAATTACCTGGCTGAGAGAATAAACGAACCACTTGACTGAGGGACCCACGAACCTCCTGGATGAGGCACGCGCGAACTACCTGGTTGAAGGACGCACGAACCTCCTGGGTGAGGCTCGCGCGAACTACCCGGTCGAAGGACGCACGAATCTCTTGGGTGAGGGACGCATGAATCACCTGGCTGAGAGAATAAACGAACCACTTGACTGAGGGACCCACGAACCTCCTGGGTGAGGCTCGCACGAACTACCTGGTTGAAGGACGCACGAACCTCCTGGGTGAGGGACGCATGAATCACCTGGCTGAGAGAACAAACGACGCACTTGACTGAGGGACAAACGAACCTCCTGGGCGAGGGACCCACGAACCTCCTGGGTGAGGCTCGCACGAACCACCTGGCTGAAGGACGTAAGAACCACCTGGCTGAAGGACGCACGAACAACCTGGCTTGGTCAAAGTTATAGTCTTGTAGTGGAGTTTTCCGCATAAACCACGTATTTTATCAATAGTACTAAAGATTTCCGTATTCATGCCAGCTTATTTTGAGTCAAAACTTTAATCTAAATCAAAAGTCATTTATTGAAATTAGGCTGATAATCAGCACTTTTGGATCGTCAAAATTTACAAGAGACTCTCCCTAAAATTCCCGTCCTTCTACACTTTCTAGTGTTTGAGCTGGGAAGAAGTGGCGAAAAAACTCCCAATAAATACATCCCAAGCAATACATCTGTCTGTTAGGATAGAAGAACCAGATTTTATACAATAGTATGGAAGTTAATATAAACAAAGAACCCATGATAATAGTTGATTGTAGCCAATAAGCCTAACGTAGTGGTGGTGCATCGATCAGAATGCGCGCAATGTTTGTTGACAGAACGGTCCCGCATGACGAGAACCACGTGAAAGCCGAGAAAGATAAGCAAATCAAGTGGCTCGCGAGGTTGTCGACATGTGGGATGTGGAGTCAGCGATCATTGTACCGATAGTCGTATCAGCTCATGGCTTTGCATGGCATAGCATTAATTGCCAAGAGCCTCGATCAATACCTAAGGAGGCTCTCGTTAGGCAGACTCCTGGACACGGCTCGTATTGTTAGGAGGTTCCTCTCTCTGGAGCCCTGGTGGCCGGTAGCTTGGACCCTGTTCCCGATACCGGTGGGGTACTATTTTTTGTATTGTTAGTTTTTTTTTTTGAGATTGAAATATTTAAAAATGCAGTGCTTGCAGTCCCAAACAATACGATCGATAATTAGTTTCTAATTTATTTTCTGTGGCATGTTATCAATGTTTGGATATTCATTTGTCTCATAGATTTGTTTAATATTCACAACGGTCTATCAAAACGTGGTTGTTGTGTTTGTGTGAATGCCGCTGAGCCCATTTTGTAAACAGCATTGTTGAGGCTTCCGATGAGACGTGCGCGACTCATCCGCCTCAGTTTTATGTCAGCGGTGACTACGCGCGCCCTTTCGTTCATCCTCGATATTAATTTGTTATGTATGCTCAAATATTACAGTACTTTGCTTTGGTGTTTTGGGTTAGTGTGTGTCGTGTTGTGCGTCACAAATCGATCGAAGAAGAAAACAGTGTTTTAAAACTATCTAAAAATATCCGTTACAAAATTCAAATCTTTCTCGTGTAATATAACAAAAACCAATCGAAATTCATACGCGTTTTTAAACTTATAAGTATATCACATCCGATTTAAAAATTCAAGTAGGTGCTCGTTTTCGTAAGTCGAAACCATGGCGTCATTCAAAATCCCGTCGATGCCACCATACAAGTCGAAAGTGGTGTACAGCGATGTGCACACGCTGGCTCGCTACAAGCGCAAGTCCATCGAGAAGCCGCCAGTGCGACCCAAGCCGGCGTACCTACGCCAGCTGTTCTCGTGCGGCGTGCGGCGCGAGGGCGGGTGGGCGCGGCGCGTGCGCCTGTCGCTGGCCGCCGACCTCATGCAGGGCCGCTGCCGCGCCGCCGACCATGCCATCTCGGCGATTAACAAGCAATTTGTTGCGGTACTACGACTGACTGAGCTGTTAATATCACTACTATTCTTTTTCTTCTTTCGGATAGACTTGACCTACATGAATAATAAGTATTATTGCCGGGGACTTTGGACGTATCGCAATGTTGATTTTATTTTGTTTCTTCGTATTTTCACAAGCAATCGTGTAACTAACATGGTGTTACAAATTAAAGCCAATCAGCAACTACCCTTAGTAACAAGACAGACTGCTCAAGGTTATGCAGTTTCTAACGATGTTGTATCCAAAGATCTTCGACCAACAATTAACAACTAGATACCGTGTCACGTACAAAATCAAAGCTAAATGCTGTCCGCGTGAATATATGCGTATACGGAGAGAAATGTTTCAAAACAGTTTTAAGTTCAACCTAATTACAACCATGGCACCTAGTACTAAAGTGACAAATCTTCAAAATATGATCTAATACTTAAGATCATTGGTAGATAATAAGTTATTTAATATTTATGTTACTAACACTCTATGGATCTTTGTGTCCGAAATAAAATAAATAATAATAATAATAATTAGTCACAATCAACGAGCAAAGCAATAAATTACTCCTGTCACTTAGAAATGAAAAGACGAAGGCTAAAAAACATTTAGTGTGAAATCAACCTTTATTGGTAACAAAATAAAGTACTTTTCCCCGTTATATTGCCTTGCGAGCTACATCGTATTGTTTCGTATAAAGAAAATACAAAAAACCGGCCAAGAGCGTGTCGGGCCACGCTCAGTGTAGGGTTCCGTAGTTTCCCGTCCGTCACAATAAGTGTTCCCACTTATGAGTTTAAAGGGGCATGTATTTAACGCGGCGACAAACTAATCTGATTAAGGGTTTTAAAAATAATTACAATAGGTAGCAAAAATAATACGTTGGCAGCTACAGTGAAGTAGCATTTTAAGTATAAAGTAGCAGCTTTATTTGGAGTTGTAAGCTTTGTTTAAATTTAAATTTGAAGTGATTTTTTGGTGTGGCAATTGAATTTATTGTTAGGCGACAACTTGACGGCGGATAAAAAGTAGAAAATAGGCTTTCATAAATTAAACAATGAGGTTGTTTATAAAATTAACCGAGATTTAGAACCTGCTACGACCATGCCATGACGCGCGCTCGCTTCGCTCGCATATTGAATAACACTCTTTGACTTCTGTCCCCAAAGTGCCGGGCCTCCGCCGGCCTCCTTCGTCGGCCTACGGCCTGGTGCCCATGCCGCCTATAAATGATTACTTAAATGAAAATTTGAAATGTTAGCCGCCCAGTCATTATTTTTAATACCTCACCTATTATTTCATTGGCCCTGTTTAATATATTTGCTAACTTATAGTAGCAGCCATTATTTAGTTTTTATAGAACCTTGACTTTTGTAGCTCATTTAATATGATTGTGCTAAAAATATTTAATCGCTACCAAGTTATATTTTTTGTAACCAAGTAGTTAGTCGCATAATAAATTGTTATTCGCCTGAAATATAATTAGCCGTTTAAAGGTGGGTATCCATTATGTAAAAATGCTTGCATTTACGAATATACTACAAACTTAGTCCAGAAATTATTTTGTACAACTTTTTGTCTTTTTTGTACAAAAACTGATGTTTCCATCAAGTTCAAAATGATTTTCCTAGAAAGTCCTTATAAAGTTCTACTTTTCAGGTTTTTTTCATATTTTCTAAACTTATGGTTCATAAGTTAGAGGGGGGGGGACACATTGTTTTTTACTTTTGGAGCGATTATTTCCGAAACTATTGACATTTTCAAAAAATGATTCTAGGAAACCCCTATTCATTTTTAAATACCTTTCCAACAATATATCACACGTTAGGGTTGAAATAAAAAAAAATCACTTCCCACTTTACATATAGGGGGGCTACCCTAATAAAACATTTTTTTTCCAATTTTTATTTTACCACTTTGTCGGCGTGATTGATATACATATTGGTACCAAATTTCAGCTTTCTAGTGCTAACGGTCTCAGAGATTAAGCGAGAACGGACAGACGGACGGACGGACAGACATGGCGAAACTATAAGGGTTCCTAGTTGACTACGGAACCCTAAAAAGAACAAAGTTGCTTCTTACAATTTTACTACAGGCGGTATGGAGTCGCGTTAAACACAAAAATAATTTATAATATGAACGCAATAAAAGTTAATAATACTTTTTATGTTTTGGGCATCTATGTTTGTTATTATACCTACATTAGTAAAAGTATAAGATAATTTATTAGCGTTCCGTTTTCGTGTATAAATTGTAATACCTATGTTTATTTACTTTATCAGTGTTTTTTGTTTGTTCACAAAAATTTTTTGTTTGTTCACAAAAATGTAAGTATGCTTGTTTTTTTAAATGTATCCGGGATACCCAATGTGTCTATTGCAGGATGTCACAAATAAAAATATCACGCAATTCCACATCTATAAAATCATCTTTACAATCTTCATGCAGTTCAGTACAAATTATAAATCAAAATCTTTATTTTCGATTCAGCTTAAAGAAATTTTTCCTTTCTGCGTACTTGAACTAATGTCCTTTAAACATGTTGAGCTTTTATACAATTGTCTTTTGGATTTGTTTTTGATATCTCCCGTTTCTTTTTTACATAGTATATGTAATATGTTATGTACCTAATCTTACGTCAATAAATTTTTCAACTACCAATTTGATCATCACTTCTTTCTCTGGCGACAATCGAGATCCATTCTGCACACCTAAACAGATTGCTTGGAAAGCTAAAATAAAAAAAAAACCGGCCAAGAGCGAGTCGGACTCGCGTACCGAGGGTTCCGTACAAACTTTTTAAAGTTAACTTTGCTGTTCGATCCCTAGAAACGGCTATTGCACCAACCGCAAATAATAAGTTTGTAATAGTAAAATCGCTTTTTTTTTTGTTATTAAACTCTTTATTTACGGTTTTCAGATTTTTCCCAAAAAAAATATGAAAAGACATTGCTTCTCCCCAAATTTCGTGATTCTAGGTCAACGGGAACTACCATATACGTTTTCGACCCAAAACCTATAGGGTACTTCCGGTTGACCTAGAACTGTCAATTTTGGTTAGAAGCTCTAGCAAGGTCTTACAGCACAAGTAAAGGGAAAAGCCCGAAAAATAAAATATTGTTGGTACTTACAACTTACAAGTTTTCGCGAAAATCTAAATTTGCCCATATCTTTTTATCATGTTGACTCAGGACCTTGATTTTTATACACCTAATAGGGACTATAGACCTCAATATTTGGTATAAATGTCAAGTTGCTAGGTCCACCCGTTCCTGAGAAAATCGGTGGTTTCAGACGGACAGACAGACGGACAAGAAAGTGATCTTAAAAGGGTTCATTTTTTACCTTTTGAGGTACGGAACCCTAAAAAGGGAAAGCTAAGCATCTAATGAGAGTCCAACAAACAGACACAAAAGTAGCATAAACCAATTTTGAAGTTCTGGTAACAAATTATTACAACACAAATCTACTCCATGCATCTACTGTTCTGTTAAACAAAAGTTTGTGCATATGTTGGCTAGCCTTTAGCCAAGACTCACCAACACACGCATCAACATTTGTAGCGGTGGTTTAAAATCGGTAATTTTATTCAAAGTTTCATGTTTATCGTTAGTTTAAAGCTTTACTTTCTGTAAGTACATGAAGAATAAATTTGATTTTAAATATAATTTATTCTTAAAAAATAATTTATTCATAAATTATATTATAATATAATTATATAATAATAATATAATAAATATAATAAATATAATAAAATAATAATAAATATAATATAATAATAATATATATCAATAATATGTATCATACTAGTCTGGAGGTCAGAGTCTCACCTGAAAGATGCACTTGTAAAGTTCATAATAAAGATTTGTCTATATAATATAATATAAATATATTATAATTTATTCATAAATTATATTTTAAATATAATTTATTCTTCATGTACTAACAGAAAGTAAGATACTCCGGCCGTTAAATTGCTTTTTCGGGCATTATTTTTGCGAATTTTGAAAACACACTGCGTCATTTTGAGACGTGTTTACATTGGCTGTGTTTCAAGCCAACTAAACAAAATAAGATCTCACTTCTCAAGTGAGGTGTTATTTACCGATACGGTTTTTTTGCGGCGACCCGATATCTGGTTGCTAATCGTTGACCGAAGCCAAAGATGCTTCGAAACATACTGTTTCCACGTGAATAAGTGATGTGTAAAGTATGCAGTATTAGAGCCGTTACAATAACGTGCGTTATTCGTTGACAGAACAACAAAGCCCTGCAGGAGGCGTGCGGCATGCTAGAGGAGCAGCTCACTGATCTGGAGAAGTTGGCCGATATACACGAGCTCAAGAATAAGGATCTCGAGGTAAGTGTTTACTGTGTATGTTTGGGTCAAGCGATTGATTTGTATGATAGGAATGATTGCGTAGTTAAATTATGTTAACTGTTGTACCAGGGCCCCTTCACTCGGCCGTACCTACAGCGATAAATGCCTACACTTTCGCGTGGCCTCGTGGCCACTCCGCCAGTCGGTTGTCACCGCTCGCGCGCAGAGATTTTAGATTATCGTGTTGTTCGCAAATAAAATTTTATACGTTTAACGTTTGTTAGGATAGTTTTAAAAAGAATTGTTACGCGTTTCATACATGTTGGATAATTACGAGAACAACTTGAAAATAATTTTTTTGTTTGTTGAGATATCTAAACGATTTTGGTGTCAAATGAAAGGTCTAGGTCTAAAACCATTTTATGCGTTTTAATCGTGTAAATCGATCTAGGCGTTTAGGAGATAATTAAGAATTAGGATAGTGAAAATGTAAACAACCAGAATTTTTGATGTTTTTGATCTGCGAACTATGTGAAAATATGTATTATTATTGTAAGGAGGAATGTTAAACAAAGAGGTAGCCTAAAGATTAGTTTGTTTTCATTTTTTTTAATTAGGTACAAATGTACAAATGACGGACTTTAAATTCGTTATTTAACTAACTAATTGACCGTGTAACTGTGACTAGTTGCTGATTACGTGGTCAAGTACCTAGGTACAACTAGGTTGTAGATGGACGATGAATAATAGCAGCAGCCGCAAGCCGACAACCCTAGCGCCACAGCTAGCGCGTCACTCCGCGCCAGACAGCGACAGAGTTGCGCGTTAGAAGAGAGCGGCAACGTTTAGGTGAATATCGCGATAGGCACTGAGCGCTTATGCGAGCAGAATTGCACTTTGTTGCTTAGTAGCAAGAATCGCTATTCCTATTAATTGTTGCGCGAAGTGCCGCTTCTGTACTTATTCTGTGGTTGTACGTATATGTATGTGTAAGCTTTATAAACTTAATGCGGCCATGTTATGTATCTAAAATGGCCGTAACAATTCTATAGGCATATTGAGGTCAGAATATACTTTCGTCGTTCTTTTGTACCTAATGCCGACCGTGACTTATTATTTATTCGACAGTGGTAATTCGTAGTTGATAAACAAAAAAAATGGGCCAAGTGCGAGTCGGGCTCGCGCACGAATTGTTCCGTACCATCTATACAACATTAGACAAAACGACAAAAAAATCACGTTTGTTGTATTGGATTGCCCTTAAGGGCCTATACTACCTCAAATGGCTTAGCCATGATCCTCCGTTACGCCTAAAATACTGCAGCATTAACTTTGAAATAAATATATGGTAATGTTGAGGATTAATGTTAAGTCCTGTATTTGGCGAAAACACGATTCCATAAAATTTTCTCTATAGAAAAATATCCCAAAGTTACCTCTAAACTGAACAATAAACCGCTGGCAATAAAAAAATACTTCAAATTAGATCATGAAACTTTTTATACTAACTGAACTATAAAGCAGGTCTTATATTATTTTTTTTTTTTAGTCCAATCAATAGATTTTTTGTAAATCGCAAAAAAACTCTAATTTCGCACTATTCGGCCCGCAGTGACTGACGTAACAACCACTTTGTAGTGCAAGCTGATTAGAACTTTATTCTAACAGTATTTCAAACGAAGTTTGAACTACCAAATATAGAGTTGCTAATTTGAAGTAGTATAGGCTCTTAAATATTTATTCAGTTTTTAGTATTTGTGGTAAGCGGCAACAGAAATACATCATCTGTGAAAATTTCAACTGTCTAGCTACCATGGTTCATGAGATACAGCCTGGTGACAGACATACAGTGGAGTCTTAGTAATAGGGGCCCGTTTTTACCCTTTGGGTACGGAACCCTGAAAAAAAAACCTAGAAAATGGCCAAACCTTTTTTCCGTGACATAGTCGATAAAGGATAAATGTACGTAATGGGTCGTACACATCTAAACAAAATTAGTAAAGATAATTTAATTTGACATACTTTTTGAGTTTTTTGGACCTTTGCTAGCAAATTTAATTTATCTTATGTATTAGTAGAGAAGCACAGACTGTAGTATATGCTTTCGACAGACTCAGCTGAACAACGTGCGCTCGGAGCTGGCGGCGACGCGCGTACGCCTGAACGACGCGGAGGCGGCGGCGTGCGAGCGCGGCGCGGCGGCCGAGCGTGCGACCGCCCAGCACGACGAGGCGCGCGACCTGGCGCGCAGCGCACGGGAGGAGCTGCAGCTGCTCAGGGTAACCACCTAGTCACCTACTGCCGCCTACTGCTTAGTGCGAGCGCGGCGCGGCGGCCGAGCGTGCGACCGCCCAGCACGACGAGGCGCGCGACCTGGCGCGCAGCGCACGGGAGGAGCTGCAGCTGCTCAGGGTAACCACCTAGTCACCTACTGCCGCCTACTGCTTAGTGCGAGCGCGGCGCGGCGGCCGAGCGTGCGACCGCCCAGCACGACGAGGCGCGCGACCTGGCGCGCAGCGCACGGGAGGAGCTGCAGCTGCTCAGGGTAACCACCTAGTCACCTACTGCCGCCTACTGCTTAGTGCGAGCGCGGCGCGGCGGCCGAGCGTGCGACCGCCCAGCACGACGAGGCGCGCGACCTGGCGCGCAGCGCACGGGAGGAGCTGCAGCTGCTCAGGGTAACCACCTAGTCACCTACTGCCGCCTACTGCTTAGTGCGAGCGCGGCGCGGCGGCCGAGCGCGCGGCGCCCAGCACGACGAGGCGCGCGACCTGGTGCGCAGCGCACGGGAGGAGCTGCAGCTGCTCAGGGTAACCACCTAGTCACCTACTGCCGCCTACTGCTTAGTGCGAGCGCGGCGCGGCGGCCGAGCGCGCGGCGCCCAGCACGACGAGGCGCGCGACCTGGCGCGCAGCGCACGGGAGGAGCTGCAGCTGCTCAGGGTAACCACCTAGTCACCTACTGCCGCCTACTGCTTAGTGCGAGCGCGGCGCGGCGGCCGAGCGCGCGACCGCCCAGCACGACGAGGCGCGCGACCTGGCGCGCAGCGCACGGGAGGAGCTGCAGCTGCTCAGGGTAACCACCTAGTCACCTACTGCCGCCTACTCCTTAGTTCGAGCGCGGCGCGGCGGCCGAGCGCGCGACCGAACGAAGAGCATTTGTGATCCACTGCACGTTCCATTTTGGAGATCACACTGTGCAGCGCAGATTCTGTTGATTTTCCTGTGGAATACGCGTGTTGTTGTTTGTGGAGTGGTCGCTCCCGAAGAGGTCCGTCCCGAATGTGTCGAGCACAGTCTCTCGAGGGTTTTCATTAGGAAGGATGTTAGGCTTATTGGTATATACGACTTAGGTTGTGTGTAATCTGGTTTGCTTGGTTTAGGTATGAAAATGACTCACCTCTCGCCATGCAAGTGGTATATATTTGTGTGCTATGCAGGCTTGGTATATGACGGTCAGCCATGGCGTGAGGACGTCTACTCCCCATTGTAGCAGGGCGGGGAAAATTTCGTCTTAAGCCTGCGGATTAATATGGTTTTAAAGTCTTTATTGCCCATTTTATTCTCTCTGCGGTTACTATGGTGCGGGCTCTGGCCCAGTCTTGGTCATTTGGTTTATGCGTTGGCTCACTTGCACAGGTTCTGTCCTCGGAGAGATTGCAGTCTGGGAAGTGGGTTTCCAAAAGGACCGACCGTTTCGTGGTCCGACTTTGTGTATGTGTTGTCTGGAGTTTTCAGCGACCCGAGAGTGCGATCTTGATCGGTAGATAGGATCTTTCTCACACGCGCGGCTTGGCTGTTCGATTCAATTTCTTCGCAGAATTTCCGCCAGGCAACCCTGCCATTCCTGACTTGTTTTTTGAAGGTGTATTGTGTTTTCTTGTATGAGTCCCAGTCTTCTGGTAGTCTGGAGTTTTTGGCTCTGTTGAATTGTTTGCACATGGTTTGCCTGAGCCTACTAAGTTCCGCATTCCACCAGGAGTTGCCCTTGCCCTTGGTGTTTGGGTCTTTTAGTTTGCAGCAGGCGTGGTAGGCTTCAATTATAAATTCCGAGAGTTTTGTTACGGTGTCTATGCCTGACCTTTGAGTTTGTTTCGGCTGTTTCTGCTCAGAGTAGTTGGGTACGGAACACCGGCTTCATCTAGTTTTTAAAAAAGATTACGGGGGCGTCTCATAACATATAAATTTATTTGGTATATTTTCATTTCAATAACGTTCACAAGATATAATAAACATGAGTTATACCAACTGTTCGTATAATTTCTTTAGCTATAACATTTATATACTCTAAAACTTATTTCGTATAACGTTATTGGATAAAACGTTTATTTAATCGAAAATCATTAGGCCGATCGTTTAAAACATATAATATTGATATAACGTTTATTTAATCGAAAAGCGTGACAGAAACAAATCGCTGCAAAACCGACTCCACGTTGTCTTGTCTGCCCTACCCCTAGAGTGTTATTTAAAATCGCGTAGGCGCGGAGGGGCGAGGCGGCCCGCGAGCTGAGGAGCAGGTGGTTCTAACACTCGCCGCCACGGCTGAGGCTGCAGCTGTAGTGTGTAAGATAAAGATAAAGATATATTTATTGCGTAACTGTGTACATCAAGCTCTTAGGTTGAACTGCGCAACATATTTTCCATACAAATTTCGGGGAACTATTACTCCACTGTTTGACATGGTACATCTAAAGTTAAACATGATATCGTTTTGTCTCATTATTAATTGTGTCTGTGTGGAAACAGAATAGTAAAATAAAAAGCCATTCAAAAGTTACGAGCTACCAAAGATTCATTTTTATTGCCAATTTTAACGTAACTTTGGGCGTAAATTAGTAATAAAATAAGTGTCAAATTTCCAAAACAAAGTCGGTATCGGTACCGACACAGCACAATTATCGAAGAATTCAATAAATTTTATTTGATAATGATTTATGCAGTAGTTTTTTCATAAAATTCGATTTCCCAAAAGCCTTTTCATATTTTTTTACGCGCGCCTTTTACTATGATCTTTCGTGCATCTCACTGAATAATGTTTCCCCCGGTGCGGTGCGGGAGGGGGAAACGCGATATTGACATGTCCTTCGTTTGATAGAAGAACAAGATCTATATTTCTGTCCTTTTCATTTCATGCATGACGTCAGTGACGTGTCATTTGTTTTTCGCTGAAGTTGAAGGGCCTGTGCATTTTTATTGCACTCCTATAATGTGTGCGTTTCGATGGCGCGACCACGGCATTATTTTTTTTAAACTATGGCAAGATTTTGTAAAAAAAAAAAATTATAATTAAATTCATTATTTAATTTAATTAATCAATTTCAATTTTAAATTTCACATTCAGAACATTTTGAAGGTGATAAGCAGTGATAGGAATAGGTAGTGCTTATTAGCCTAAACTTCGAAGAACAGAGACAAGAATCGGAGACTTCCTTAGACTATATTTTTTTCCGGGACATCACGTAAGTACATCAAAAATTAATGTTATTTGGAATAAGTAATTGGTCTATGTTTACCTAAAGTTTGCGACTAGACATAACATAACACAGTCGTTACAACCATCAAAATTTCTGAAAGTTTTCTTTTTAAGAACATTTTGGAAACGACTTCTTCATCATAAAACTATGATACGCTCTCTTAGGTACGCACTCTTAGAATTTACAAAAAAAAAACTCGCCGTGGTCGCATAATAAAATATAGTCTAAGGAAGTCTCCGATTCTTTTCTCTGTTCTTCTTCGAAGTTTAGGCTAATAAGCACTACCTATTCCTATCACTGGTGATAAGCGATACCTTACGTATGCTCCTGAAATATAAACCTAGGATTTTTTACAAATTCAATCTGTTATTTACCTAAATTTCAGGTCTCTGCAACGCTTAGTTTTTAAGATTTCCATGGCCGCGCGGTTCTCCGCGTTTCGATGGCGTGGCCACGTTCAAACCCTTATAACTTTTTAACCATAACTTTGACAAATTTAAGGTTTTGGGAAATTTGAACCACGTACATACATATTTTTACAAAATCATGGCATAGTTATTTTTAAAAAAAACGCCGTGGTCGCGCCATCCAAAAGCACACCCTATAATATGGTGTAGCGACCTACTTATTTAGAAACTTTATATACATAAAACCTTCACGATATAATTTTTACTTTTCTGCTGATCTGTCACTTCTCTGTCTTGTGTTGACTAAATTTATATAGAATTATGAACATTTTTAATTTAATTTAGTTAGTGTACAACAACCACTAAATTGGTGACTCCGACGTGATACGCCCTGAAAAGGAAATCCTAAACTTTATCAGGCCAAGGAAATCCACAGTACCACGATGACAATATAAAGCAGTCGTCTGCCGACCAACGTCCAGACTCTGCTGGCTTCACAGCCATTTATTTCTCTCGAGGGATTAGCAGACCTGGCGAACAATAACAAACAATATAGTTATACAATATTATTGTTGCCACTAATCTCGCGAATTGTGTAGTGACGATGACGTTATAAGTTGATAGTAAAATTTTTAGAGAAAAAGTTTATTTTATTCTTTTTAGCGTATTTAAATAAAAGGTCGGACGAAAGTATTATATAACTTCGTTTTTGTTCGGAACGGTTCGGAACGCTGAGTGTGTGCGTACGAACTAGACGCGCGTGAAGACTAGCGTCTAACTGCTCATCACTGATACTATCTCTGTCGGGCACGATGCCAGGTGAGACAGCGTGCTTTTTGGCCACGCCCACCAATGAGTTCGAGCCCGTGTGATGTGTCACCTTAATATTAAACATTACATTTCCAGTCTCAACAGTCCACCCAAGTCGGGTATGCAATAGGATTTTAAGCAATTAAGTTCCCAAAAACATTATTTCTTATCAAAAAACTCATGCAGATTATAAAATACATTATTAATTAACATTTTTTTCAATTTATTTTTAAACATAATTCCATTCAATTGCCTAATTGCCGGCGGTAAATGATTGTACACACGAATAGCAGTTACATAGGTACTTTTATAATACATCATATTGTTAATAACTGGTAAATTAATGTCATATTTATATTGTTTCCGAATGTTTCTCTTAGAATTTGATTTGAGATTAAAATATTGCATATTGTTTTTAACAAATAAACATAATTCGAGTATGTAAATACCAGTCAGTGTCAGGAAACCCTCCGTTTTGAAGACATTTCTTAATGATTCGGTACTATGCATTTTATATATTATTGTCTTAGACATTTCTTTTGGAGAATGAATGTGGATTGTACGTTTGTCGAGTTCCCCCAATATATAACACCGTAAGTTAACAGTGGGTACACATTTCCAAAATACGCATTTCTTGTAACACTTGGATTTGTAGTTTCTGCCAGAACTGACAATGCGTAGCAAGCACTGGATATTCTTTTATTAATCTTTTCAATATGTGCCTTCCAGTTTAAATGTTGATCTATAGTAACTCCTAAGAAATTTGTGTCTTTTACTTCTTCAACCACTGTATCAGACATATTTACATTTAATTTGGTAGGTTTACTTTTATAATTTCTAAATTGAATCAATTTGGTTTTTGAGACATTGACTTTTAAGTTTATTGACTGCAACCAATCAGTCACAGTTGTTAATGTTTTATTTATTTCAGTTTCATAAATGAGGTCATTGGAATATTCATTTGAAACAAATATAGTTGCGTCATCAGCGTACATTACGCAAAGATAGTCAATTATATTTGGAAGCTCGTTGATATATAATAAGAACAAGGGAGGTCCCAATATACTGCCTTGCGGTACGCCTAGTATTACGGACTCGAATTTAGATGTCACTACCTCCACCATTTTTGTACGGTCATTATATGTCTCAATGACAGTGCCTTGCATTCTGTTATTTAAATAATTCTCAATTAACTTAAGTGCTATACCTCTTATTCCTATACCTTCCAATTTTTCAAGCAAAATGTCATACTTTACAGAGTCAAATGCTTTTGACATATCAATGAAAAGAGCAGCACATTGCTTTTTATCACTGATTTTATCCCAAATGGAATTGAATAATTTGTATATTGCCAATGATGTAGTTTTATTTTTTTGGAATCCAAATTGGTTAACATTTAAAATATTATTTACATTTAAGAAGTTTGTGATTCTAGCATAGATGACCTTTTCAAAAATCTTCGAGAAATTTGGCAACAATGCAACTGGTCTGTAGTTATTTATATCGTGCCGTGATCCTTTCTTATATATCGGCTTTATGAGAGCTATCTTTAGGGTATCGGGAAAATTACCCGTTTCTAACATAAGATTTAGAATATGTACCAGTGGATCAACAATAAATGGGATGCTTTCCTTGATAACTCTAATGGGAATATTGTCGTGACCGCAACTAGTTTTATTTTTTTATTTTAGAACTATATTTATTATTTCGCTTCTGTCCACTGGGTAAAAAAAACACTGCTTGAATTAGAAATTGTTTGTGATTTGTAATTGTTATTGACCGCTGTCGTAGTATTGACATTTTGGTTAATGTAGAAGTTGTTAAGAATACTAGCCAATTTTACAGGAGATTTTATTACATTGTTATTGTGCAGGATGTAGTCTATTGTGGGCTGAAGAACATTTGCAGTTTGGGTTTGTCGTTCAATTAATGCCCATGTGGCCTTAGTTTTATTGGTACTGCATGAGATGAATTTCGCATTAGAATTTATTCTTGATTGTTTTATTACACGCTTTAAGATTTTACAACAGCGAACATATTTTATTTTATGTTCTTGAGACGAACTACTTTTTGTTTGTAAGTACATTTTTCGTTTATTTTTACTAGAAATTACGATGCCTTTAGTTTTCCAGGTTGTATCTTTTTTATAGTGCATTGTAAGTTTCTCAACTGGTATACAGATATCGAATATTAATTTAAATAAGCTAATAAATTCTTCGTAGGCTGTGTTTACATCCAAATGATGATATACCTCTTGAAATTTTATTTGAGAAATGTATCTTAAAAATATGTCTATGTAATAATTTATGTTACGTCGCATTTTGAACCAGTATTTTTCTCTGAAACTTAAATTAGACGGTATCTTTATTACCTGACATGTATGGTCCGATATTCCTAGATCCCATATGTCTGCTTTAGATTTGTAATGGTTTGTGATTATGTTGTCTATGCACGTTGCAGAATGTAATGTTAATCGGGTTGGTCGGTCTAAGGTCAGGCGCAAATTGAATTTTTTTAACGTATTTTTGAATAAAGTAAGACTAATGTATACGTACCTATGTATCATCTGTATTCTACTATATACATATTAACGACAGTATGTCATGTAATGAGCAGTAACATACGAGATACCAATGAAGGCACTTGTTTTACTCATCTTCCCGGACTGACAACCTTACATGGCGACCCTGCCATTTGAGACGGGTGCCGAGTTCGGTCGCGTGACTTAATTTATTAAAAAACATTAGTGGACAATGGTACTAGTGACTTTCTTTCGTCTTTAAAAGTGGATTTAAATTTTGGTTAAAATGTGCCGGTCGAATGTAGAAAAAAAGAGGACGTTTTTATTTCACAAAGTGCATCGGGTGGTTCAAATTCGGCTTCTATGCAGGAGTACCATTTATCGAACATTAGCATCGTGATGTTCATCATCTGCACCTTGCTAGGAATTGCCGGACTATACGCAGTATACAAAATGTACCAAAGATGTCATTACTCCTGGATAAGGAATGAGGTTCTCGCACAAAACCTAGCACGTTCGTTTCGACGATCAAACCCGGAGGCTCGTGTCTGTTACGAGTGCCGCCAGCAGCAGCGCCAGGAGACTCGCCAGGAAGCGGGTATCAGAGGCCCGAAACCGCAGTAAGTGGTAGTAAAAGTTATAATAAGTGAAAAGTGTAGTGAATTGTGTTTGAACGTCAAATGAAATAAATTAAAAGTTACGCAACGGATAATGGACGAGTAGTTACTATAACCATATTTTTACATTTTATTTTAATATAATATGTTCTGTCATGTAATTATAGAGTAAGTATTGCTCATGTGCATATTTCTTTTTATTGGTAATGGCAAATGACCTTGGATTGTTATATGACCAATTAAAAAATATAGAAACTAATTTGAAAAAACTAAGTTATCTTAGAAGGACAGAAACTGTACTAAAACAGAAGTTAGAAGAAGCAACTTTGTTAAAATGTCAATTTGATGAATGTATACAAACCATATCTATACAAATTGAAAATAAACAATTTAGTACAGAAGTTTTACAGGAAATACAGTCATACTTTGATTTATTTGAAAAGACTTTTAACCAAATAGAAACTTTTTGCTTCAAAGCATACAGTTCTCAACCAAGTGCTGAGTGTACAGTCGAGACTAGAACAGAAGTAAACAATATGGAGGCTTTTAATTACAGGACTGCCGTGGCATTGTTACCAGTTATGAATGGTGACGTCACGAAAAGTTTAATAGATGCCATAGAGTTATACAGTTCTTCACTTACTGAAGAAGGCAACAAAATGCTAGTTAAATTTGTATTAAAAACCAGATTAAACGAGAACGCTAAATTAAGATTGTCTGTCTCATATGAAAGTTGTGAGTCGCTTATAGTTGAGATGCGTCAACACCTTCTTACAAAGAAGTCGAGTACAGCAATACACAAGGAGTTGACACAAATCAACCAAAACGGTTCCACTATAGAAAAATATGGGTTTAGGGTCGAACAGCTTTTTGTAGATCTGACATTCGCACAAGCAGGTGAGGACCAAACTGCATATAAAATATTAAGCCGAAGCCGCGGTGGTGAGCGTGAACCACATCTGCGACGATAAGCTCGCATGGGGCCGCCGGAGCCCCGCAGCGCCGGAGCCGTGACAGAAACCATGCCTGTTGCATGTTGCATGCTTGCTGCATGCTTGCTTGCATGCTGTATGCTTGATTGCATGCTACATGCTTGCTTGCATGCTGCATGCATGGTGTATGCTTGTTTGCATGCCTGCTGCATGCATGGTGTATGCTTATTTGCATATTTTTTACAGGAAAATAAAAACCACGCGTATCATATTAGACTAAATAAGTTTTATGTCTTTTGAGTGGTATATCAAACGATTTTATATTCAATGTAGGTTATGCTTATAAAAATTAGTTACTTTTAAATTATATCAATCGTTTATTATATTAACTGATCGTTATATCGAATAAAATTATAGATTCAGTTGTTGTCTTGTAAATATTAGAGATTTTGTAATTATATCATATATTTTGTAATTATATCATATATTACTTACCCAAAGATTACGTGTAAAAGTGTTTGCAAAAACCTATTTGCAAAATAAACAATGTTAGTATACCAGTACCACTCTTTGTTGACAGTATGACGTCAGAACCGTTACCTCATTAATAGAAAGAAAATATTGTAATCATCAGTCGACAATGGACAGTTTCCACTTAAACACGGGTGTAGAGTCTCTGCTTGCCTCCGGGTCGATATCCTTTAGGAAATTTTTATTATTCAAACTTTTGAAGACTTACGAGCTGTTAGGAAAATTTAAAGCAAGTACCTAATATTCTTAAAACAACTTTGTATTAGAATAAGTCCTGCGCATTGGTTCTTTGGTTTTTAATTCTCGCGTTTTGCTAATCCAACAAACAACATTTAATAATCTTGGATTATTTTTCGTACCTTTAAAACTACACAGATTTTTTAACGCGTCGACTTTTTTGTGATAAAAATACACGTGGCTGCAAAAAGTCCAGCGTGTCGTAAGCTCTCTATTCTAAATAATATTTTACAGTGAATTTGAATTAACTGCATACACTAGAACAAACTGCATCATTTTGCACTTAGATACACGGGCCTCTGCTAAAATCGACAACTATTCTATACGTTTATTAAAAAAAAAGTGAAAACAAAAAGTACACCGGCCCCGCCCCAATCGTAGCACTAGGTTATGCCCCGCGCATGCCTATGTGGTGCTACGCCGTAGCGGATCGCCTACGAGTTACGAGTGCTACGAAGAGCGACCGCACGTTACGTTACGTGACGATGAATTCAATGTTTTTCCTTCACCCAAAAAGTGCTCAACGCGCCTAAAGAAGTTTTCACTTCAAAAAACTGTTGGTGCGTGTCAGCAACAGTGCAAGTGTTAACACGTCGTATATTTCCAGGAGCGCCTGGAAGCTCGCGAGTCGCGCGTGGCGGAGCTGGAGACGCTGGCGGCGGAGCTGGAGAGTGCTTGCGCGGCCGGCGACGCGGCGCTGCGCAGCGCGGGGCGGCGCGTGCGCGACCTGCAGGAGGAGTGCGCCGCGCTGCGCACGCGCGCGCACCAGCACCACGCGCACGCGCTGCAGCTGCAGGCCAGCCTGGCCGACGTGCAGGTAACACTACGCCGTATTGTGGCGCGTGCGCGACCTGCAGGAGGAGTGCGCCGCGCTGCGCACGCGCGCGCACCAGCACCACGCGCACGCGCTGCAGCTGCAGGCCAGCCTGGCCGACGTGCAGGTAACACTACGCCGTATTGTGGCGCGTGCGCGACCTGCAGGAGGAGTGCGCCGCGCTGCGCACGCGCGCGCACCAGCACCACGCGCACGCGCTGCAGCTGCAGGCCAGCCTGGCCGACGTGCAGGTAACACTACGCCATATTGTGGCGCATTGCTGCCCAACACCCTTTCTTTTTCTAATGGAGATTATCTGGCAATGCGTTGTGTGGTATTTCCCTCTATATTATCGGCTCTCCGACGCGCGCACGTCCGTTCACTCCCGAAGCTCAAGGCTAACTAACTGCTCGCGCCCAGAGACGACACAATGCTTCCCTTTCTTTCACTCACAGACACTACACGTTGCTAAATATTATATTACTGATAGAACATTAAAGCTTATAAGCACTGCACCAGACAATACTGATATTTTGCATCACGATCCCGATTTGGGGAAATGTGAGCTACAGTATGCAGTTCCACAGGAGGAGCTGGCGGCGGCGCGCGAGGCGGCGGAGGCGGCGTCGGCGTGGTGGCGCACGCGCGAGACCAAGGCCGACGCCACGCTGCGCCAGCAGGCCAAACTCATCGACTTCCTGCAGGTAACACAACCTCGACCTGACGATACATACATTGTGTGTCAACATTTAGGCGCATTCAGGTAGCAAAGCAGTCGGACATCGCGAAAAAAAAAATCAGCTGTTCAGTACATTTGCATCTCGCCTAACTGGTCAAAATGTACAGAACAGCTAATTTTTTTTTTCACGATTTTAGATTTGATTCCATAGTAAAAGTTGTTTGTTACTATGAGTACAATCACGTGTTTAAGTAATAATAATAATAAAGCTTATTATTCCATATTTTTCTTTACATAATATGTTTTTACAAAAAATGAATAGTTTTATATTTTATTTGGATATGAATTGGGATACCCTTTTGGGTAAAAGCCTCCTCCATCGTGTTTAAGTATCGTACACTAATTACCAGTCACCCTATACATAGCCACAGTAAACCAAATCAAATTTCAGATAAAGCTCATTTTGCAAAGCGTCGTCTCTGTCACTCATCCCTGTGCACGTATCGTTGTAGGCTAAAGTAGAGGAAGCCGGTCGCAAGAAATGCTCGCTTAGTAACAAGTTGTTCGGCCGGTCGGGGCGCAGGACTGCCGCCTCGCCGCCGCTCAGGAGAGCCAACAGGTAACATTTGTCTTACTACTTTATTCAATCATTCACACATTACACGTAAGTGTAAAACATATTTGCTGCGCTAAGGTGACGTAATTTTTTGAAAATATCACGTCAACGATGACAGCACAACGTGACGTTATTCAACGCGAATTACGTCACGCATTGTGAAGGCACCTATACGTATGATGGCACTTCTTCTTAGCGTGTCGATGGCAATCTAAATAGGTTAGATGACATCTCTAAAAAAAACCACTTGATTTTGGGCCTGAAAAACCGATTTATTTTCAATCAATTGCCAAATTCGATTTTTAGTTGCTTTGAAATCAATAAATAGTTGAGTCATTGAGTTGAATAAACAGTGACGTTACAGTTGGCTATTGCCATACAAAATCTATGGGAGAACCAGCTCTTAAAAAGTATCTCAATTGATTGGTTGCCCAGAACTGAGCTACTAGTTTGGCGCTTTCGGTAACGTCCATCAGTTCCTGTAGTGAACAAACAAAGCCTGCAGGACACAATGGTCCATCGATGGCACTGGTTGGATGTTTCGTGAATTAAGTATGGGAGGATAGCGAAGGCCTAACAACAATCGGGTCGTGGTCAGGCCTATTTTGTCCCCCCATACTGTATTAACACTGTAATATAATAACATTTTTTTATCTACACCCATGCTATAAATCCTCTATAAAAGTATCTGAAACAGCTAGCTTATGGCCAACATTAAAACAGCCAGTGTCATAATAACCATTATAACATCCAAACGGGTGTTATAATGTTGTACTGAATTTCATTATGCAACTCGTTTTAAAAAAAGAACATTGTCTAGCACGTGCAATTCACTACCACAGCGACGTAATAAAAAAAAAAACTTATAGGTTAATTCGAATTCACGTCGTATCCCGCCATCTTTGTTCGATATTTGGATATTAGTATTGCACTCAGTACTTTGTTGTTTACAAAAATGAGTGATACAAGCTTTGTGCATTTTAATAACTGTACAATCCAAAATGTTAATAATTATATTATTCCCTATACATGGTTTGTTTGTATTAAATACTCAGCAATTAAACTTTCCATGAATTTACATAGACTTCTTACATCACTGCAACACCCTATGGTTTCACAACCTTTTATGGAGGATTCATATCATGGATGTAGATAAAGTCTTGTATGCAACTGTACATAATTAGGTATTAAAACACTCATGTGATACTATTATCACACTCGGCTTCGCCTCGTGTGATAAACCCACATTCGTGTTTTAATACCCCTCATTATACAACAGTTGCATAAATAACTATTAACTCATCGTCACGTAAAGTAACGTGCGGTCACGCTTCGTAGTACTCGTAGGTGATCCGCTACGTCGTAGCACCACATAGGCATGTGCGGGGCATAACCAGTGCTACGACTGGGGAGGGGTCTGTGTACTTTTTGTTTTCACTTCCATCGGCAGTCCCCGAAGAATTTCTTGCCAGTTCATCTTCATAGGAAACGACTTACTTGATCTGTGCACCTATCTTTTGACGTTTCAAAAGGGCCCACGTGAACATAAATACATCTACTTGGGCCAGTCTCTTTCCAGTCCAGACAAGACATGTAGGTTTATGTTTAATAACATTATTTTGCTTTTGGCCACAGCGACAACAAAAACAAAGTACAATATTTGTTTTGATTGTTAATAACAAGTTTTGAAATACACGCTGTTGTAGTAGAAAAGGAGGGCTTCAGTTTCGCGAGTAGTAGAATGAGACCTTCGCTCAACCCGCTTAGCAGGACCACCGTAGACACGAAAGAGAATCAAATCAAATTCCAAATTCAAATTCATTTTATTAGCATGCCAACAGAATACTGACAGGATTACCAGCGGGTCCCAAACTAGGCAGAGCCTGTATCTTGGTGACCCAGACAAAACACAAGTTAAAACAAATTACAATTTTCTGTTAGCGCAAGAAAATAGCTTGGATTAATTACCATTTGATTACAAAATAAAAAGAAAATAATAATAACTAATAACATTGAAAATAACTTAAATTAGTATGCAAAATGTGATTATTTACAAAATTTGTGAATTAAGAGCCTATACTACCTCATATTAGCAATTCTATTTGTGGTGGTTCAAACTTCGTTTGTAATTACTGTTAGAATAAAGTTCTCATCAGCTTGCACTACAAAGCGGTTGTTACGTCAGTGACTGCGGCCGAATAGTGCGAAATGAGTGGTTTTTATTCTTTATAAAATCAAATTTTCGTCTTTTGGAAAAAATTAAAAAACATAAGACCTGCTTTATAGTTAGTTCAGTTAGTATGCAAAGTTTCATGATCTAATTTGAAGTACTTTTTGAATACCAGCGGTTTATTGTTCGATTTGGAGGTAACTTTGGGATTTTTTTCTATCGAGAAAATTTTATGAAATCGTGTTTTCGCCAAACATAAGACCTAACATTAATCCTCAACTTTACCATATATTTATTTTAAAATTAATGCTGCAGTATTTTAGGCGTAACGGAGGATCATGCTAAGCCATTTGAGGTAGTATAGGCCCTTAAGGTAAGAACAAAGAAAATACGAGTAATTAAAAACAAAATCGACAAATCTTTAGTTCATCTGTCATTGAATCGACAAAATGACATGAACAAAAGATTTGTCGATTCTCTTTCGTGTCTACGGTGGTCATGCTACGCGGACAGGAATACAGGTTGAGAAAGACAACAGAGTAGGATTGGTATTCGTAAAACAGAAATAGTCAACGAATTCGAAGAAGAAGAATAGTTATTGCGAAATAGTCACGGAAGTTCTACCTCTTCAATCTCTCTTCAACTGTATGCGAAGTAGACACAATAGTTAAACAATGGCTTCCCGACCGAATCGGTTGGGTCCACAGACGAATGTGCAGCGTCTTAAGTACCATCACACATTACCTTTAGTAAATAAATAGCTTCTCTTACAGAGAGTTACGTGAAGAAGTAGAGAGACTGCGCGCAAGGCTAGCCGCCTGCAATGGGAATGACGTGAGGTACATATATTATCATCATCATCATCATCATCTGCCTAGCCTTTTCCCAACTATGTTGGGGTCGGCTTCCAGACATAATATTGAATTATATGACACAATATTGCTTGCGCTTCTAAGCGGGCCATGTCCTTGTTTTGATATGCGTGGTTGCTAGTAATATCTTCAGTATGACTGACTGTGCTGGCCAAATATAACAGTTATTATTATATATTATGTCACCGTGAAATTATAAATAGCGTTATATTATAATCAATCTCGCGAGATTGTATACTTTCGAAAGATTTTAACCTGTCCTTGATTGGGGTCGGTCTTACAGTAGGACGTAGGTCGTTCTGTTTATTTCTTAGGTTAATCACAGATTCATTTTACTTCCAACACAATTTCATATAACTAATTCTAAAGCTGTTATTTGTTAGAGTTATTTTCAACACGAAATCAATTTATATCACATAATCACCGAAACACTGTTCGTTTACATTCGACAACAAACGAATTAACAAACAAAAATATGGCGGTGCGAGGTGCGTTCTGTGTTCACAGTCTTTCGAGAGTTTACAATCTCGCGAGATAGATTATAATCATTTACAATTGTACGGTGACATATACATAATGTGTACTTATATAACAAAGGCACAGCTTCTGAAATAAGCTGTGCATTTGTACTCTTAAGTTTATTTAAAATGTTTCCATTATGTTCTCTTTTGTGTATTACATAAATGATAAAATAAAGAAACGCTTTGATGCACTACGTATGAGTTTCACTTAGCTCAGTAGTAAAATTATTGCTGGCAACCCAATGTAGCTACATAATATGTTGTAGCAGAAATATGGCCCGTTTAGAAATCGATTTTTAAGACCCTCTAAGACAAGTAAATTTTTAACACAAACTAGAAATTCATTTTTCAGCTACCCACCATCCACACCGAAGCTCGAGAAATCTAAGCAAATTAATGGGTAAATATACAATTTATGTGAAAATACTTGTATCAAATAAAATTTTAAAAATCTTATGAATGTATAATGTTTTAGGAAGAAAAGTATCGACTCGCCCGATGGATCTGAAGACAAAGGACTGCTGGTTGTTTGGTAAGATCTCTGTTATATCTTTTGGTATTCAAATATTATTTTGTTTCTCAATTTATATTCGTTATATAAGTAATTCAATGTATTAACTGCAAGGAATCGCGCGGCTGCAGCTTTGCGGCCACGCGTTTCTTATTTGTATCGGCAAGTCAGTTTGCAGTTGCATTGCTCTTCATTAATTGCCTCTATTTATTAATTATTAAATTGCCTATTTGAAGACAACCTAAAGGTCCAATTATGAAGGCGTCCGCAGCGTCAAAGCCGCAACCGTCGTGACTGACCGCAGCAACACAGCTGGTTTACAATGTTACTCGACGGCAAACGGTGGCAATGTGTAATTGTACTGTTTTTAGTCCCGAGCTGTTATCAAAAGTAACTCTGAATAAAAAAAAACACATTTTCTTTTTCGCTATTCCAAAGTTCGCTATAGCAATAAATTGCATATCTATTTAGTCCGTCAGTTAGATTATTGGAAAATAATGGACACGTAGTTTTTATTTTTGTAAATCAATGAATATTGACAAAGATAAAACGCATCAAAACTCGGGAGTGGGGCTCGTGACGTAAGAACGCACTAAAAATTATACCACGGCGTGACGTATTGAGAAGGATGTTACCTCGTCCAGTCACTGTATAAAGTCGCATATTCCCCTTGCAGGAAGGACGGCAGTCGCGAGCGCATGCGCGCGCGGTGCGTGGACGACAGCTTGGTGCTCACCAGCGGGAAAAGGGAACTGCGCGGGCGACTCTTGTCCGTCGACGCCAAAAATTTGCCGCACAACGAGGCCAACAGGGCTTTTGTTGTAAGTTACCTGACAAATTATATTCAATTGTGATTTTCCTAGAACCAAAAAATTCGAAGACATGTGACATCTACCAATCCGCACTGGGCCCGCGTGGTGGATTATAGCCCATTCCCTCTCATAGAGAGGAAGCCTGTGTCCAAGCAGTGGGAACATTAATATGCTGATGATGATTTTCTTACTCGGCAGATTACAAAAAGTGTAATCTTATCGCGTATCGTATCACGTAACTTACTAACGATTCAGCACAGTTTTGTTGGCTAAAGCCGCGTTGACACGATCAGAGAACTCGTATTGTGGCAACCCATATTCCGACCGCATTCGAATGGGTTGGTATGGGTTGCTACAATACGAGTTGCGTCCGAGTAGGTATGCGAGTCCACTCGGTCCAAGCAAACTCTGATCGTGTCAATGTGGCTTGATACCTGCTAAAGCCACCACGACCGACTTTCCACAATAGAGGCAGCCAATCGTTCTTACCTGTAGTAAGGAAAAAGAAAAAGATTCAGCTTTTATAAAATGACGTAGGTCTGGCGATTCTATATAATGAGAGGTTTTCCTTTTGAGGTTTTAAAAAAAAACTTAGTTTCCAAGAACTCTATAGATGGCGTTGAACTTACTATGATAGTTGGTGCCAAAGCCAAAACGCTTGGAAAAAAAACATTGTGTCACGTCACATACTCTCGTTGACTGACACTTTCATTTGCTTAACCTTCCGAATATAACCTACATTTCTCGCGCTTACTTAAACTGCCATAAGTCCACCTACAACAACATTTGACTTTTTGATTTAATTGTATTCACCTTTTAAATTCATGTTTGACAGCTCACTTCAAAAGCTCACACAGCACAGCGCAGCACAGGCATTGCCTTGAATAAAACGGTTAAATTTGTCAGTTTTTTTCAAATTCTAGTAAGTCCACAAAGACATTATTTCAAATTCTCACATGTCCATTGCGACCAATCACAAAACGTCAAACTTGTCAATATGGCGTCAGTCTTGCCGAAAGTTTTGTGATTGTGGTTGCGCTCCTCGTGTTTTTTTAGAATATGGAAGGAAATTTAAATCAAATTGATATTGTTGAGCCAGATAAAGCACGTAAAAGAAACAGATTGAAGAGTATAGCGAAGAAAGCAAGCAAAACGAAGTTAAAGTTAATAAAATTATTTTGTTTTTATACCGGTGTCAAACACGTGGCGTCAAACAAATAAAATTCCGATTTCCGATTTAAAGATAAACCGTTCGTGATTGATTTCATTGTATTTTACTAGAAAGTTAGTTACTAAAGTATGTAGTCTACAACAGAGGTTAGTATTTTTCAAACGACTATATAAGTCCATATTAATCATATCAATATTTATCAATATATGTGAGTGGTTGACTAAAAAGGGACCTGGAGGGATTGGAAACCGTTATTTTTTTTTATTGAATTTTTTAATCTGTGGTCTTTTAGCTTTGTTTTGGTCTAACCTATTTACTCGAAATCAATTATTTTCCCTTGAGGTCCCTTTTTGGTCAACCACTCACATATCATAAGTCCAGTATATCAATCGGCAATAAGTCCAAACTATTTTTATCTTTTTCATAGTAGTCTGGTAAATGAATGATTGTGGTTGGGAAATTTGAAAGCAGAAAATCTGACTATTGAACTTTGTTTGGACTAGTTAGAAGATAAACATATTAAAAGTCCTGACTCCTCCGAGGTGAGCCCGAGGGGGGGGGGGGGGGGGGGGGGGGCAAAGAAGGTCCCGTTTTTTGGTTTTTTGCTTATATCTCGAAAACGATGCGTCGTATAAAATTTTGTTGTACTACATAATAAAACCTCATAAAATTCTCTTTAACTTTGTTTTTCAAATTTTTTATCTATCTCTTATCGTTGAATTGGTATGAGCTCCGAAAAACGATCAATTTTTAAAAAATTGTCCAATTATTCTCTGTCCCGTTCGTTGTTTTTGGTTTGCATCTCGAAAACGGTGTGTCGCACGAATACTTGTTGTACTACACCATGAAATCTGATAAAATTCTCTACATTTTTTTTTTTTTTTTTTTTTTTTTTTTTTTTAATATTGGAGATAGATAAAAAGTGTAACAAACAAAGTTGTAGAGAATTTTATGAGGTTTTATTATGTAGTACAACAAAATTTTATACGACGCATCGTTTTCGAGATATAAGCAAAAAACCAAAAAACGGGACCTTCTTTGCCCCCCCCCCCCCCTCAGTCTTCTAACTAGTCCAAACGATGTTCATCAGTCAGATTTTCTGCTTTCGACTTTTCCAACCACACACCCCTTTTGAGCACTCATTTACCAGACTATAGTGTCTATGAATGTTATTGTTAACAGTCGATAGTCAACATTTTATAACACTGTTTGTACAATTTTCCATAACACTAATGTGAAACTAAAAACGTTAATTTCCCAAATTTTGCATGTAGTGGACATAAGGCAGTTTGAAATTTATCAACTCAAATGACATTACCACATTTTCAACCAATGACGATGTTTGGGTACCAGCTATGCTAGCGCCATTAGTTCCACAGTTTCCTTCCCCATTGAAGTCCTACGTCCTGTTTTTACAGGTAAAGCTAGACAACAATGACCGCGGCTCATCAGTGGCGGTAGTATGCGGCAACATATCGGATCGAGCGCAGTGGGTGTCGCGCCTGCGCCTGGCCGAGCCCGCCTCGCCCGGCTACTCGCCCGCGCTACTGGCGCCAGTGCCTAGCGAGCCCACCGCCGCGCTCTACGTGGCGCCCAACGCTGTCGCTATCGGTATGTACTGCACTCGCTAGCTGGTACTGATACTGGCCGAGTCTGCCTGCCCCGGCTACTCGCCCGCGCTACTGGCGCCAGTGCCTAGCGAGCCCACCGCCGCGCTCTACGTGGCGCCCAACGCTGTCGCTATCGGTATGTACTGCACTCGCTAGCTGGTACTGATACTGGCCGAGTCTGCCTGCCCCGGCTACTCGCCTGCGCTACTAGCGCCAGTGCCTAGCGAGCCCACCGCCGCGCTCTACGTGGCGCCCAACGCTGTCGCTATCGGTATGTACTGCACTCGCTAGCTGGTACTGATACTGGCCGAGTCTGCCTGCCCCGGCTACTCGCCCGCACTACTGGCGCCAGTGCCTAGCGAGCCCACCGCCGCGCTCTACGTGGCGCCCAACGCTGTCGCTATCGGTATGTACTGCACTCGCTAGCTGGTAGTGATACTGGCCGAGTCTGCCTGCCCCGGCTACTCGCCCGCGCTACTGGCGCCAGTGCCTAGCGAGCCCACCGCCGCGCTCTACGTGGCGCCCAACGCTGTCGCTATCGGTATGTACTGCACTCGCTAGCTGGTACTGATACTGGCCGAGCCCGCCTCGCCCGGCTACTCGCCCGCGCTACTGGCGCCAGTGCCTAGCGAGCCCATCGCCGCGCTCTACGTGGCGCCCAACGCTGTCGCTATCGGTATGTACTGCACTCGCTAGCTGGTACTGATACTGGCCGAGCCCGCCTCGCCCGGCTACTCGCCCGCGCTACTGGCGCCAGTGCCTAGCGAGCCCACCGCCGCGCTCTACGTGGCGCCCAACGCTGTCGCTATCGGTATGTACTGCACTCGCTAGCTGGTACTGATACTGGCCGAGTCTGCCTGCCCCGGCTACTCGCCCGCGCTACTGGCGCCAGTGCCTAGCGAGCCCACCGCCGCGCTCTACGTGGCGCCCAACGCTGTCGCTATCGGTATGTACTGCACTCGCTAGCTGGTACTGATACTGGCCGAGTCTGCCTGCCCCGGCTACTCGCCCGCGCTACTGGCGCCAGTGCCTAGCGAGCCCACCGCCGCGCTCTACGTGGCGCCCAACGCTGTCGCTATCGGTATGTACTGCACTCGCTAGCTGGTACTGATACTGGCCGAGTCTGCCTGCCCCGGCTACTCGCCCGCGCTACTGGCGCCAGTGCCTAGCGAGCCCACCGCCGCGCTCTACGTGGCGCCCAACGCTGTCGCTATCGGTATGTACTGCACTCGCTAGCTGGTACTGATACTGGCCGAGTCTGCCTGCCCCGGCTACTCGCCCGCGCTACTGGCGCCAGTGCCTAGCGAGCCCACCGCCGCGCTCTACGTGGCGCCCAACGCTGTCGCTATCGGTATGTACTGCACTCGCTAGCTGGTACTGATACTGGCCGAGCCCGCCTCGCCCGGCTACTCGCCCGCGCTACTGGCGCCAGTGCCTAGCGAGCCCATCGCCGCGCTCTACGTGGCGCCCAACGCTGTCGCTATCGGTATGTACTGCACTCGCTAGCTGGTACTGATACTGGCCGAGCCCGCCTCGCCCGGCTACTCGCCCGCGCTACTGGCGCCAGTGCCTAGCGAGCTCACCGCCGCGCTCTACGTGGCGCCCAACGCTGTCGCTATCGGTATGTACTGCACTCGCTAGCTGGTACTGATACTGGCCGAGCCCGCCTCGCCCGGCTACTCGCCCGCGCTACTGGCGCCAGTGCCTAGCGAGCTCACCGCCGCGCTCTACGTGGCGCCCAACGCTGTCGCTATCGGTATGTACTGCACTCGCTAGCTGGTACTGATACTGGCCGAGTCTGCCTGCCCCGGCTACTCGCCCGCGCTACTGGCGCCAGTGCCTAGCGAGCCCACCGCCGCGCTCTACGTGGCGCCCAACGCTGTCGCTATCGGTATGTACTACACTCCCTAGCTGGTACTGCCCCGGCTACTCGCCCACGCTACTGGCGCCAGTGTAGGATTACTACGATTGGTCTTGTTTCTTTATGGAGACTGAATACAAACTAGTCCAGACAAATATCTTAATCGATTTGGACTTCGCTTTCTCAAACACAAAAAGGACGTTTACAACTGGTATAAGCCGTTGCCTAGCACTACGGATAAAAGTTGTGAGCTGTTATAAACACCACGAAATCCATTAACTCGTTACTCGATCATCGAACTCGGGACGATTGGGACTGTTTTTTTTTAAATAAACTAGCTGACCCGCGCAACTTCGTCTGCGTCACATGAGAGAAAGAGGGTTAGAGAGAGTGTGAGTCAACCTTAAGAGATAGACATGATGCTATCGCGGTTTTTTTAGAACGTTTTAAAACGGACAATTCCCTAATACATGATTATTGCGTAACTTTAACCGTTTATGCAGCGCCCGCAAAGGAAGCTCTCAAAAGAAATAAATTTTCCTTGTTTTTGCAACATTTATCATTGACGCTCCGCTCCTTTTAATTATAGCGTGATGTTAGATAGCCTATAGCCGTCCTCGATAACTATTCAACATTAAAAGTTTTTTTTTTAATTCGAACCAGTAGTTCCTGTAATTAGCGCGTTCAACCAACCAAACAAACTCTTTAGCTTTATAATATTAGTGAATATAGATCCAAGTGGGTAACAATTTAATTTCATCGATATATTTGCATTAATCGCTAAAATAATCTACTTATGTTTTTTCAAAAAAGGGCTTGCCTCGACAGCCTTACGTCTTCATCCTTAGACACTCGATGACATCATCATCATACTCCAGCTAGGTCGAAAGTTCTCATCAAAGGTGCAAGAAATTAGCCCAAACACGATTTTTCAATTATAAATGGGACCAACTTTGAGATGTACCCACGCTTTTCACAAAAAAAGGACCATGTACGGACTTCCCTGTAAAAGTTATCCGTGGTCAACAACAACAACAGCACATAACGTCCACTGCTGGACATAAGCCTCTCCCATGATGGGAGGAATTTGCCGTAATCTCCACGCTTGGCAGGCGGATTGGAGATCGCAGTGATGAAAGACTAACAGAAAACGCTGCTGCCCATTCTCTGGTCTACGGAGGCGCAAAGTGTACTGCCTCAGACATTAGTCGCCATAAACGACACCCGTGAGTGTAATAGGTTGGTTCTATTCTACTCTGCCGGACACCACACGGCTTAACCACGGATCACGGCTTTCCGTGGTCATATATAAAAAAATATGCGTCGAATTGAGAACATCCTTCTTTTTGTTTTGTCGGTTAAAAAACCAATCTTGAGGCAACTGACACGGGCGAGGGTCATTCGATTCAGAAAATGGAGTGAAATTAACAACCAAAATGTGAAACTGCTAAAGTATATTATGCTATATATTTTTTTTAAAGCTGGTCAGTCGATTTAAAAGTTATGTGGTGAGCACATTTTTAGTCATTGGTACTATTTTAGTTCAACATATGTCGCTGCATGTATGTATCTTACATTTGATGATTAGTTCTTCTTGAAAACTTTAAGTTCATATATCTTTTATAACAGACAAAAATTCCAAAAATGCTGGAAACGAGTTCTGTTGGTTATCCTATAACACCCTGCAATATTTTTATCAAAATATTTTCGATGTACAAAAACGATTTTTCTACAGATTTATTATATGTATAGATTAACTGTAGGTTGTGCGGACGGGCTGCACTCGCTGCGGGGCGCGGTGCAGCTGCAGTGGGAGGGCGGGGCGTGCGGGGCGGGCGGAGTGGCGCGTGCGGTGGCGGTGGGCGGGCGCGCGCTGCTGGCGCTGGGCGGGGCGGGGCTGGGCGCGGGGCTGGGCGCGGGGCTGGGCGCGGGGCTGGCGCACGCGGGGCTGCTGGCGCTGGGCTCGGCTCTGCGGCGCGCGCCGGGGCTGCAGCCCGTGCTGGACGTCACAAGAGTGCAGCTGCCAGCTGACACACCGCCGCACTGCATTAAGGTAATATCGCAACCTTTTATTTGTTTTGTCTGACTCTTATTTGGAAGCAAGCTCGCTCGAGTGATGAGTTTTTTACCATTGTGGAGCGACAATGTTCATTAGAAATATGGTTTTGTAAAATAGCCTATAAAGTTTCGAATGGGCGGGCACTTTTGCCTTTCAATTTTCGAGAAATTCTCTATTAGTAAATCAAGCTGAGGAACTGAGAATGCAGTTAGACTGTGCGGTCTGTACATCTTGATATTATGAATAGTGTCGGTCTTGTGGTCGATATTGATCAACCGAAATTAAATTGTACTCTACAAAGATGACTAAATTCAATGGGGTTTGAATATTTTTGTATAGAACCTGACCTGCTTCGCCTTTCTTCTTTCCGCCATTTAATTTTATATTGAAGTTGTGGCTACGCGTAAAACCTGTATAGTTGTAGTGGCGGACGAGTCGGCAGTCCAAAATATTTACACACTTTTCGTTTAAATTAAACACTTGTTGTGTCGTTGCAGGCTATCGCGGGCGACAGCGGTGAGGATCCGTGCGTGGCTGTGGCGTGCGGGCGGCGCGTGTTCCTGCTGCGCTACGAGCGCGCCAGCTGCCAGTTCCGCGTGGCGCGCTCGCTCACGGTGGACCGGCCCGCCAGCTCGCTGCTGCTCACGACCAGCACGCTGTACATCGCCGGAGAGAAGCCCCTCAGAGTGAAGCTCCCTTCGGGCGCGCTGGAAGCGTTCGGTATGGACGAGCCCACTGTGGCCGCCGCCGCTAAAAATCGTTCCCCGCCCGAGGCCTTCCTACTCATAAAAGACGAGCCTACAGAAATACTCATCTGTTACGCGGAGTGCGGAGTGTTCGTCGACGAGAGCGGCAAGCGAACGCGCAACGAAGACCCCAAGTGGAGCACCGCCGTGTACAGCTGGGAGTTCGTGAAACCCTTCCTGTACGTGATCGGAGACGACAAGATAACCATCGTGTACCTGAACGACGACGCGTACAGGGTGCCGCCCTGCACGTGTGACAGTACCTCGCTGGCGTCCACCGCTTCAGACTGTTACTTACCCGAAATATTCACGTTAAAGATAAACGAGCCAGTGCTACTGGGCACGGCACCCAGAGGCATAGTCGTAGGCTCCAAACATGACAGCGGATATAACGTGTCAATCGTGGACGGGCTGGCGGCTTTCCGTAGTATCGGTGCGTCCGTCGAGTCCCTAGCCACTATACCAGACTCGAAGGGGGGATCCTGTACTGATTTATTGAGTGCGCAGTCGATGTCAGATTTAACACCACAAGACGTGTCGCAAGAAAGTGTCGAAGTGACAACAGGATTCCTGGCAGACATCAGGAAGCGAGCGCGGCAACTGCGTGACAAACACCGCAAAGAGCAGACGCCTGATGACGTCATCAAAGAAATATTGACAACGGAAGTCGGTTTGCAACGTTTGTCGACCGGTAGGAAATCTCCCGCGACTATATCAGAGTTCGATTCCGACTCGGAATCGGATGAACAGAACGAGGACACGCCGTCGCCCCCGAAGGGCCCGGCGGACTTGTGCGCGGAGATGTTCACCAGACAAGTACGCTTCCAGTGATATTTATATTGCCAGTCAAACTCCAGAGAGTAGTTAGTCTGATATCAAGTATAACGGGTGCAACAAGACCCATTACCAAGCCCAGCGTTACAGTCTCGGCAGATAAGCTTACATGTAGCGATATTGGTCAACACGTTTTTTTTTTTTCATTCCAAACTTTTTGTGTCTGAACAATGTTTTTTACTCAAAGTTACTTCTCAAGCCCACCGCATATTCGTTGTTTTGCCATCCAAAGGTTGGATTTTACTTGCATGTCATAAACGCCAGTTTTAAGAAGATCAATGTAACGTTAATATAGTTTGAATTTGCTGACAGTTTCTGTAAAAAAGAGCTAAGCAGTTTTCGAGGTCGCCCAAACGTAATGTGTAGATGTCGGCTTGGTGATCGATCTTCTTACAGCCTGTAAAGAGCTTGTATGATACAGGAAAACATATCTATGTACCTGAGAGAAGAATGTTTACTGCAGGACTGAAGTCAACCGAGTAGATCTATTGTTAGTATTTTAATAGTATTTTAGGCGTTCATGTTTGATAGGTAATATTTCATTATTTATACCATGCCTTAGCTGCTCACTTTTGAACCATAGCCATATTTAAGATATTAATTATAACATACTAATAGTATGACATTTTATTTATTACATAATTTAACTTGATTTTCTATAGTAAGGAACGCATTATGTGGTTTTAAAGTCAATATTAATTGGATAATATACAAAAAAATCCTTTTTTATAAAATAATTACTAGTGCATTGTCTACTTATTTTACTGTGATTTTATAACTGACTTGATTTCTGTTTAGATTAGTTTTGAATGTAAGCGAACTTTGTTTACGTAACGGACATGTTAAAATATATATTTTTGTAAAATCAAGATTTTTTATTTCGACTGAAACCTAAAGGTCATTTCAGATAGAACGGAAAAATCCTCGAGAAAATTTACTACTAGTTGCATTGAAAATAGGACCGTATTACTATTGTTCAAAGTAGACAATTTTATGAATATCGACGCGGACATCAAGCGTCGCCTCGGTCGCGCGGCTCCTTGCGCATGCTTGGAAGTTCCCGAGACCTCCAAATGTCGCACTGTCTCGACGCGCGTTTCTGCTCTTCGTGAGAATGGCGACCAGTGGTAGCTCGAGCCTGCGCGAGGATTTTTCTGTTCTGTCTGAATCTTAACTGACCAAGGCCGAGTCACACCGGAATGGCAGCGGGCGGCGGCGACGCCAGCGGCCCTGTTCAACTAGTTTAGTTGAACAGTTAACTGAATTAGTGAGATTTCTTTTCTGGCGGCCTCGCGCGACCTCCAGACCCCACCTAGTTTCCTCTTGACTAGTTTATATTCTACATTCGGCCGGCAGCGGCCCGCATGCCGCGAGCGTCCTCGCCCGCGGGCAGAGCCACCGACAACACGCACCGCGGGCGGCCTCGCAATCTCTTTTCAAGCGATACTGGTCTTTTGCTTATGTAGATAAAGTTTAAAATTATTTCACACTAGGTGCTGCCGCGTCGCTGCCATTCCGGTGTGACTCAGCCCTACAAGCCAAGTAGAAACCCTTGCCCTACACGCCAAGCAGAAACAGAAACCCTTTTCTTATCTAGCTTTCTTTTTTAACTTGTGCGTTAACCACGGTTACTTACCCGATGACGTAATGTATACAATGGTAGTGCCTATTGTGAAAAATAAAACGATCCCCCGTTTTTCTCTCTCGTCTCGTCTCTGACATATCCAACTACAGGCCCATTTCTCTGGCCACTGTCGTAGCAAAACTGTTGGACAGTTTGCTTTATAAGCAATTGGCTAAACACCTCGAACTACATGATGCCCAGTTCGGTTTTAAGCCTGGGCTGTCAACTGAGAGTGCAATCTTGTGCCTCAAGCAGACGGTCCAATACTACACGGACAGGAAAACTCCTTTTTTTTTTTGCTTGTTTTCTGGATCTGTCATGTACATTTGATCTTGTATGTTACGATGTTTTGTGGCGTAAACTCGAATGTGAAACTACCTTATCAGCTGAAATAGTGTCGATATTTAAGTACTGGTATAGTAGTCAAACTTAGATTATATAATGTCTAGATGGAGCGTCGCCCTACAATCAAAACATAAAAAACGAGCCAACAATTTCAAGCCTGTGTGCGTGCAGGCGGTGTTTTACACAGTCATACTGTGTCTCTGTGTGCGTGAATAATGTTACCAGCTTGTACAATAATTCTCCCATAAGTCACATATTAAAAATAATAGACTAATTAAATAAAATAAGTTTTAGGTGTATGTATGTAGTAGGTATTATTCAGTTTTAGTAGTGTCTTTTTATTAAGTATGTAGTTACTTTCTTCGATAAATAAAAAAACACTATTTAAATTTAAATAGAGTTGTTTTTAATGTTGTATTAAATCAGCTAAATTAATTAAATAAGTATTACAATTGTGCCGATTCCCTTGTTCACAAACTAAACTAAAATTAGACTATTTCTATCTTTTTCTCTCTGCAGTAGTTTCTCAAACTACATTAGTTTTTGTTGGTTTCCACGTGGCATCTCCGCGGCTTTTTTGAATGCGATCTATCCATCGATTCCTGATAATAGGATTATTGGGTATTCTAAAAAATAAGATGTTATGTTGATCACCATATTCTACTCATTCAATAATTATGTTTGTTAAGGGCTGATTATTCAGTAGTCAGATAACTTTTATCCAAGGAATAAAAATGGAGGTTAAATTACCGATTTAATACTTTTAATCAGTGCCAGTTATTAATAATATTTATGTCGGATATCCGGTTGATTTTTGATTAAAAGTTGTTTATTTGAATTGTAACGGTAGTTGGTGAAGCACGTGGTTTGATCACGTGGGCAGAGTCATAGTGGGCGGGACGCCATTTCGGACGAACAGTCTTGGACGAACCGTCAAAGTGAGAGCACCACTCTGAAACTGTCTCTTCGCCTACTTCCGCCTTAACGTATTTTGTACTAGGTGTTATTGTGTGAAAGTGTAATATCAAGTAATTTGTTAGACTCAGTGTATCTGTTTGAAAAGAGTAACCATGGAGTTTCTTGCCGGTTCTTCTCCATGGAAACTACCAACCCGAACCGTGCAATGTGAAATAAAATAGTGTATCGCATCCAGTGTGTTTTCATAGCACGAAACCCGTCTTCTGCCCACATAAGCTCGAGCCTAGTGAAATAAAATCCTGACAATCCCGACATATATATATATAAATGAATTGCCGTTCGTCGCTCTAAAACTCGAAAACGGCTGGACCGATTTGGCTGATTTGGGTCTTGAATTGTTTGTGGAAGTTCACGGAAGGTTTAAACGGTGAGAAATAGGTAGGTAGGTGGTAGGTAGGTAGTAGGTAGGAAGGGAGTAGGTAGGAAGGTAGTAGGTAGGTAGGTAGGTAATTTCATGTGACGCAGACGATGTTGCGCGGGTCAGCTAATAATGACTAAAATGTGAACATGAAGTCGGTATCAAGTAAATTATTTACCTAGCTAATATAATAACAAGTTTTAATTGGCATCGACTTCAAAATCATATAAAGAAAGACTTAATATGAATTTATAAACTCCACCTTTTTTTAAAATCGATAAATAAAGTAGACCAACCAAATAATATAAACGTAACCCTAGACTAACTAATGTACCCACAAAAAATGACGTTAAGTTGGGAGAATGAAAAAAAGAAACTGGCAACACTGATAAAATATGGCGTAATTTTATGTTCATAAAAACAAAACAGAAATATATAGTTTTTTGATTACTTATCGATGATAGGCGATGTGTTTGGTATTTTTTACCCTTCCTGTATAATTCCGGCACAGTTTAATAGCACATGCCGTCATTTTATCGCTGTTATTTGTTTATTACTTAGCGCGCGTAATACGTGGTGACGCCAAAGCGACACGATCGGCACTAATCGGCGGGTAAGAACTTGTAAGCCAACAGTTAGCTGATATTTTTTGACACGTTTGCGCGCACTTGACGCTCCATCTAGACATTATATAATCAAAGTAGTCAAAGCAATAGCGTGAAGTGGAATGGTTCGCACTCGGACGTGTATCGGTTGGAGTGCGGGGTGAGACAAGGGGGGCTCAGCTCACCCAGGCTCTTCAACCTACACATGAACCAGCTGATCCTCGAGCTCGGCAGCACCAGTGTCGGATGTTATATTGACGGGGTGTGTATTAACAATATTAGTTACATTGACGATATGGTGTTGCTGAGCCCATCGATCGGTGCTCTGAGGCAACTAATCGCTCTAAGCGAATAATATGCGGTGAATCATGGGCTCAAATATAAGAATAAGAATAATTTATTTAAAAAGTAGATATTACAAAAGTGTACAGTAAGCGTCAATAAGTTCAGAGGCACGCTAAGGATTGTATTGCTGTGAACGCACGGTCGAGCGTCCGTGCGTCTGTATGTGTAAGTGGTCTCAATACAGTACGCACACCACAGCCACAGAGTTCGCCCAATCGCATGTCGCGCGTCACACTCCACGAAACATAAGAATACGCAGCAAACCTTATTATTTGTGTAGCGACCTGTTCTTACCATTGGATAGCTAAAATTCACATCTATTTACCATGTGTTGATAGCTGTTGTTGTAATCAGTAGGATTCACGATCAAAGAGATCCGAGTTCGAATCCTGTTAACAATGTGGGGTTTTTGTTTCTTGGTAACATTAGTTATTGGTTCATTATTTATTTTTTATAAGAATAAGTTAAATATTAGTAAAAAAAAACATAGTATTATTATTCAACTATTTATTTATTATTTTAGCTGTTCGGTGTTGGAAGGTGCAAATAAAAAAGTCGTGGTGAATGATAACATAAATGTTTATTCGTTTTATTTATTTATAAAATTAACAAACTTTCATGATAATTGAAACGTCACATTCCTACCTAGATGTAAAAAAGTTCTCTTGTAACCGATCATAAGATTTTTTATTGTATCGGTATACCCACTTACTTTCAATTCATAATAGCATACTTAAGTAACAAGGAAAGGATATTCTAATCACACAAATATAACATATAGTTGATACCCACTTATTGTATCGGTAATCAGCAGAGTTTATTGAAAACTAATATAAATAATTTAGACTTTATGAATATATTTTTTGTGACGTCACAATAAATCTAACTCGTATTGAGGTCATAGTTTAAGTGTTCATTTTCCCGAAGAAAAGAAGATTGAAACTTAACCTCAATTTAAGATCATTAATATAATTACGGATAAGTTAATATTCACTAAATATTTTGTTACACATTTAATTAAAATTAGAGCATCTAGGGATTAATTTTGTAGCATGACATAGTCTGTATTAGGGATTATGTTTTTGTCAGACCAGCAGATTGTTATTCTTGCGCCGTAAATGAAGCCTACTCTTTTGACTTGATTTAAAAAGTCAGTTTTTTTAGTCTTCTCATGGTAGTATTCCAGTAAAAATCTAAATAACCCCGTGCGAAACGTAATCGTTCTTCTATAACTCTTTCTGTCAAGAAGGGCTTCTTAGCTGGTCTTCGCGATACAAGCCTTCAGCGTGGAGGGCACGGCGAACAGTTTGCGATGAGGTGTCAAATAATTCCACAAAGTGTCTCGTAGGTGTGAAACCATTTGTTTCTTATTCGCCAACCATATATTATGTCGTCGCTGCGCATCGCTAATAAGCGACGGCTTTCCACTTCATTGTCGACTATAGTTGGTGCCAGTTAAGATGAGAATAACGGTCATTGACCCACCTACATTTATTAAACTTCTTAACTTTGAAAACCGAAAATAAGCCTGTTCAAGTTTGGAATCGTCATCTATCGTGATCTTCAACATTTTTTGTAATGAAATACGATACATGGTTTATTTGTTTTGGTTCGTACAAAGAGATATTATGGAAAGGGCAATGACCGTTATTCACATCTTAACTGGCACCAACTATAGCAAGGCCTTTTGATCTGACTCACAGTATTCCTCTAAAACAAAAAACAAAAAAATGATGTTAGGCAGCTATAATAAAATACTGAAGTTATCATTCACTCTGCATTTATAAATCTAATAATTAACACTAATTTTTTATCTTTTATGCCTCATGATGGATTTAAAATCAATTTATTAATCCATATGTCACCAAATAAATAAACAATAACAATGTAGGTTTTAATTTTTAAATAAAAACCTTGTTACAATAATTCATAAATATAATACTCACATTAGTCCGGTTTCTTCAGATATTTGCCACTTTTATGCAGCACGATAATATTAGTCGCCCTCGCCTCAATATCAATATTTGCCTGCATTTTGAGAAATACCAACAACAATACCGCTATCTATTAAACCACACGTCACTAACCAAATTTAACACAACCAAACGACAACGTTCATTTCGATCAAGTAAAATATTCATAAAACTCAAGTTTACCTCACAGAAATATAAATTCTTGACTTATTTTTCTATGATCTACCTTCTTCTAACTTTACGAAATGTGTGAACAAAGCGAGAATATTTTTCCGTCCCATTACTTCAAATCGAGTAAAAACTTACAAAAAGTCTAAAAGTAACAACGTGAGATTTGAACTCACGGCTTACTGATTCACTCTTAGATCTGGACGCGCCTAACCACTAGGCCATCTTGACTTATATTTCAATGTTGAAATTTTGGACTACATTTACTCGAAGATGACAATGTCTATTTTCTTGAAAGTAGAAGGTCGTAAGTCAAACTAAACGTCAAGCTATTGCTTTGTGAGATTGCCTATCGACTTTTGGTCGACACTGTACATTTAGGTGCAGTAGTGTTATTTCTTAAAGAATTGTATAATTAGTGCATAAAAATGAACTATAACTACAGTATAATATAACAGTTGCAAGTAACAAACATGTCGAATTCAAATGTTAGGTAGCGACCTGCCTGATCTAGGTTTATTTAAACCTGTGTTTCAGGCCATCACTTTACATTGCATAATTTAATTAAGACAGTAAAAGTTTTAAAATAAAATATATCTATTTATTAACAACTATAACAAAAATCAAATTGGTACAAGTTCCGACCAGCCCGCGAAATTCAAATTTTCTTACGTTTTTTGCAATTTGCTGGCCAGTGCTAGGTTGTATGTTGATTAAAATATTGTTCGCGATTGTTAGACGTATGTAGTTACAGAATCAAAATCATCAATACAACCCTTAAAGTTCGTAAAGGTCTAGCAATGACTTTGACCTTGAAAAAATCGTTTGCCTTTGAAAAATCGTTTTTCTTTCTAGAAAAAGATGCACTGAACTTAAATTTGGTTTAGTTTGTGAACAAGGGAATCGGCACCATTAACTTTTGAACAAGTGACTTGGTGTCGTCACTAGTCTTAGTTTTATCGCTGGGATAGATGGCGATTGAACTCAAATTTGCAGGACGGACGAAATTGTCGGCGCCTTTCTTCACCATGCTAGCATAGGAACTGTTTGTATTCAGCTTCGACTCTATAACCTCTTTGACCTGGTCCAGTGAGTTCGTCATGTTCTTCTGAAGCTGTAAGTGCTGAACGGTACTGTGGGTCTGAATCATTTTCTGCTTCACTGACTGGTAAACGACCACGGACAGCCATCTGAGATGTCCCACTTTGGACTTTCCGGCAAAGATTTACGACACGTTGCTTCTGGTCCGAGTTCATTTTTCCTTCACCAACAATAGTACAAACTTCGGTCAGAATGCCATCAATAGATAATAACCATTTCTGGATCTCTGCGGGTCTAAAATGGACGCTTTAGCAGATTCCACGCAGAATCTTAGCATGAATCACGTTAAAAATTAAAATTCTTAAAATGGACTTTATGTCAATAACAATAAAGTCCATTTTAACAATTTTAAATTTTGAACGTGATTCACAAAACGATTTGCTAAAGCGGCCATTTTAGACCCCCAGTGCTATAACAACTTGATTTTTTAACGTGATTCATGCTAAGATTCTGCGTAGGATCTGCTATAGCGGTCATTTTAGACCCGCTGGTCACAGGTGACCACGGAGTAAATACAAAGAGGAGATGGCCTAAGCAACTGTGCACTGTGATTCTCAACTAGGTCCTGACGTCATCATGTGGGCGTGGCCTTAGTCAGTGTATTGTTGGCGTTCGCCCTGTGCACAACTTTGTGAACGTTCCCATTTTACAGCATTGTTCGCGCTAGACGAAAAAAAGAATGAAGTGTTGTGTTTTGTCTTGTAAAAATTACTCGGATAGACGTTCTGATGCTATGGATGGCATCACATTTCATTTGTAAGTAATTTTATGCGTAATTTATTAAAATAGTTCTAGAAAAATCTCCTAGCGTCGGCGTTTCCAAACATAATCCTACCCGACACTAGATGGCGACACTTGGTGTCATGGAAACTAAAAATATTTAGGTATGTAGAGCCCAGAACTAACATATTTTAATAATATTAATACTGAAATTTGTTCAACATTCATTCCTAAAGACCCTTTAATGGCCAAAATGTTATTTTGGTAGTTTTCATATCATTTTGTAAACAGGCCGCCATCTATCGTCAACTATAAACAACAAACATAAACAACTAAAAGACAGGGCTGTAATTAGAAATCAATTATTTTACTGAATGTCCCGCGGCTGCGGCTGTCTCATAAATGGAAAGTACTTAAAACATTAAATACGCTGGACATAAAAATACAATCTCCTATAAATTAAATATTCTATCTACAATTATTTTATTTATTTAAAGCCCACCTAGTTCATTTAGTTAAATTTTAAATGATGTATGTTTTAGATTTCCATCCGAAGATAATCTAAGACAGCAATGGATTACAACAATTAATAGACAAGACTGGTCTCCGACTAAATATACGAAAATTTGTTCTTGCCATTTTAATGATGAAAACTTCATAGTGACAAAAAAAAACCTTGGAAAAAAAAATCTGCTGTTCCCTACATTTTGACGAGTATAAATGTAGGGAACAGCTGATGTTTTTTCGCGATGTCAAGGTTGGTTCCATAGAAAAAGTTGTTCAAAATGATGAGTACAATGACCCTTTTCGGGTTTAGTGTAAACAAAAAATAATGTTGTATAAGAGAAAATCTAATAATCTTCATTCGTCATTCGTCAGAAACATTTTTTTTTTCGTAATAAAATCACAATTTAAATGAAAAAATACGCATCAAGATGGTTCGCAAAATTAATTTAAAATAAAACAGTACTCCCCGGTACGAAAATTCTGAGTACGACCCTGTTGCATCCTGCACTTAGTGACATCTAGTGTGAGATAGTTACGTAACTACAAAACAAAATCGACAGAACGTGCGAATAGTTTTGCTATTGACCGATAGATGGAAAATAGAGAAGTGGGCGGGATCTAGCACCCCCTCACCCCGTAAAGTGTCACGCGTTGTTTCCTAAGGAAATCTAATTAGGCCATCTCCTCTTTGTATTTACTCCGTGCAGGTGACACACTTTACTTTGTTTTAACTGACGCCGCAAATAATTATTGATAAGTATAATCGTTGTAATTGTTTATAGATATTTCATTTAAGCAAGTACAGAAAAACACGTCCGCTTAGTCTCGCGTCGCGTAAAGCATTTTCATAAATAACGTCACAAAGAGCGAACTAATGGTTTTTAAAGCAGGCAGTGTGACATATTCGTGTATTCCAACTGTCGCTCTTTGTGGAGAACCACTGCGAAGGGTGGACAAGTTTAAGAATTGTGACATTGAAAGAGAACGTAGGTCGCTGGCTGTCCGTTGTAACATGCTGGCTCGCAGGTTTGCATATTGTACGAAGTCAGTAAAAGTAACGCTTTTCAAAGCTTACTGTCAGTCCTTCTACACGTGCAGCCTGTGGGTCAACTTTACTCAGCGGACATACAGCGACCTACGCGTTCAATACAATAATGCACTGAGAGTGCTGCTGCGGCTGCCGTGGCGCAGTAGTGCGTCAGGGATGTTTGCAGATAATAATATTGTTACGAGCTGGGTATGGGATAAATTAATTAGTACCGATTAAACAACAAATAACTTTAATAACCACAAAACACTTAAACTTAATCACAAATACACTGCTGGTCACTAATCGCTTAGATATTGCACTTGTAGTTCACTTCGATTCGCTTCGTTGTGTAGCCAAAATCAGACTGACTCTCCCAAAAACATGTCGCCTATTTATATGGCGACCTATCCTTCGAGAAAGATCCACGACTTACTCGAATATTGTTCTAGACAATTCTATAGTGGGTCATTGTCATTCCCACTGATATAATAAAGAAGGAGATATGCCCGCTAGACAAAAATGTATCGGAACCCTGTGTCTTCACTTTGCCCCTACCACACGGCAACTACTACACATGCAGTTAAGTAAAAGTAATAGATACGCAGTCGTGCACACACCCGTATTTCTTAAAACTGAACGTACTCCACAATCAATTATAAACCCTAAGACGTCAAACACAGCGTGTATTTACCATGCACCGTACAACTTACCCACACAAAAACATCACTCGCTGTCGTTGCGCTGTACAAAAGCATAAGTACGGTAGTGATTGACTAAATCGGAAAGTTATCGAATCTTCCATTTATTATTGTACATTTTTTTTGGGGTCCTGAAAATAATTAAATAAAAATAATCATCATCATCATCATTTCAGCCGAAAGACGTCCACTGCTGGACATAGGCCTCCCCCAAGTGTCGCCTCATTGAACGGTCACGTGCGACTCGCATCCAGCGGATTCCCGCAGCCTTCACCAGGTCATCGGTCCACCTAGTGGGAGGCCTTCCAACGCAACGTCTTCCGGTTCGCGGTCGCCACTCCAGAACTTTTCGGCCCCATCGGCCATCCGTTCTGCGAGCAATGTGCCCTGCCCACTGCCACTTAAGTTTGCCAATTCTTCGGGCTACGTCGGTAACCTTGGTTCTCTTGCGGATGTCTTCATTTCTGATTCGATCGCGCAAGGAAACTCCGAGCATAGCCCTCTCCATTGCCCTTTGGGTGACTTTAAGCCTTCTGATGAGGCCCATTTAAAGCGACCACGTTTCGGTCCCGTATGTAATCACTGGCAACACACACTGGTCATAGACTTTCGTCTTGAGACACTGCGGTAGGTTGGACGAGAAGATACCGCGCAACTTCCCGAACGCTGCCCAGCCGAGTCGAATTCGACGATTGACCTCTTTCTCGAAGTTAGACCTACCTAACTGGACCGTTTGTCCCAGGTACACATAATCGTCTACAACTTCGAGTGTAGAGTCTCCGATCTTGATAGGAGTGGGTGTGACATGGGCATTCAACATGACCTTGGTTTTGTCCATGTTCATTTTAAGACACACTCTTCCGGAAGCTCTACTGAGGTCATCGAGCATTGTACTGAGGTCCTCCATGGTCTCAGCCATGACCACTATGTCGTCGGCAAACCGAAGGTGAGTGATGTACTCGCCATTGACGTTGATGCCTAGCCCTCTCCAGTCCAGAACCTTGAAGACATCCTCCAGTGCAGCAGTAAACAGTTTCGGAGATATGACGTCTCCCTGTCTCACACCTCGCTGCAGGAGGATAGGTTCTGAGACTTGGTCTTGAAGTCGGACTGACATATTGGCGTTTTTGTACAAACACTTCAACACCTCGATGTACCGATAGTTGATTTGGCACCGTTGGAGAGACTGCAGTACAGCCCAGGTCTTGATCGAATCGAAGGCTTTCTCGTAGTCCACAAACGCTAAACAGAGAGGCAGGTTATACTCTTCGGTCTTCTGTATAACTTGCCGCAGCGTATGTATGTGGTCTACAGTGCTATAGCCTTTTCGGAAACCGGCTTGTTCGGGTGGCTGGAAATCGTCAAACCTGCGCGCGAGACGATTCGTGATGACTCTAGAAAACAACTTGTAGACATGGCTTAGAAGTGAGATGGGCCTATAATTCTTCAACCGGGCATTGTCACCCTTTTTGAAGAAGAGCACCACCACACCCCTGCACCATGCCTGTGGCGTTTTTCCCTCAAGTATGACGGAATTAAACAGCTTCTGAAGGGCCTTAAGTACCGGTTTTCCACCCGCCTTCAGGAGTTCGGCCGTAATTCCGTCATCACCCGGTGCCTTGTTGTTTTTGAGCTGCTTCAGAGCCATCCTAATCTCGTACAGGCTGACGTCCGGGATGTCTTCAGTATAGTGTCGGGTCAGTCTAGCTCTTGGGTCGTTTGCTAGATCTACGACGGGTTTACTAGTTGACGTGTACAACTGTCCATAGAAGCTCTCGATCTCCCTCAAAAGCTCCGGTTTGGCGGATAAGATCCTACCATCTTCGGTCTTCAGTTTCGTGAGCTGGCTCTGCCCAATAGCCAGATCTCTTGCAAATACCTTGGAGCCTTTATTCCGCTCAATCGCGTCTTTAATACGCTCGGTATTAAAGCGGCGGAGGTCGCTCTTCAAGGATTTAGAGATCCGTCTATTGAGCTGCCGATATTTACACGCCTCGTCTGAAGACTGCAGGATCATCTCACGCCGCTCCTTCATGAGCTTGAGAGTGTGATCGGAGAGCCTCTTGTTCTGATCTGTACAACGCGCCTTGAAGAACTTAGACCCGGTCGTATGGACAGTTTCCACGAACCCATCGTTGTACTCGTCCACTGAGCTTCCTAGGCTCTCGAAACGGTTGTGGAGTTCAAGCTGAAAGCTCTCGGGGTTTTGGATTTATTTATTAATAAGACTAACCTTTTATATCCTTAATTGGCGTTATTGTACTATACCTGATTGAGTGTTGGGTGACGATATTATCAATATAATATTATACTTAACACCGCTTTATTTTATGTACTTGATTCACATACCACACTGCCGATCAGTGACCTGCACTAATAAATTAATATTCGTTAATTTCACTATTAACTTCTTGATCTTCATATAATAATAATAGCAGATCCTTGCTATTTAATCAATCCAGCTCGTAATGGACCAATATGTGCGGAAATTAGCGTGATTTAAAATAAAAGGCAGCAGGCACATGTAACTTGTATGAGTTTTTAATCGGAGTGAAAAGATGACACATGAATGATGTGCGTACAAACCTAGCGAAAACATAATAGTTTAAATAAGACGGAACACTTAAAGCTAAGACGATTTGCGTAGGCGCTCCAACAACCACTGAACAACACGGAATTGCTATAATTTGTCACGATCGCGGTCGAAAGTACACTAGTTCGCGGAGACGGCCATTTGCCTATGACATGGCCGACTGGTCATGTCGCGCGGACACCGACACGCGCCCTTACCACTTCTCCTGTTTTTTAAATTTCTGTAGTAATTCCACAACTTGTACAAAATAAAGAAGTAGGTACTTTATGCCCTCGCGGCGTACGGTCGAAATTACAATGACAACTTCCTGATTTATTTTATAGGTAGTTTTCGAATTTGTACCTACATCATTCGAGACTCGTACTACCTACCTACTTGTAGGTACACACAGCAAATTAGTTAGGCTTGCGGAGCACACCAATATAATGTTGGTGTGCGTAAAGTCAACTGGTGTATTACTTCGCCTCACGTCTCACAATAAGTCAGCAAACACGCGTGTGTGTAGCTAATCTTCGCTAAGATTGGCCGCCGTGATTGAAAACGGTTAGGACTATTTTGTAGGCAAAGAATATTAAGCATAAATTTCACGTTGTTGCTAACTGGTCTTGTGGCATAGGTGTATAAGCAATGGCCTGGTAAAACAAATGTCGTAGGATCGAATCCCGCCACCATCACTGACTTTTTGCATTTTTAAAAAGTGGCATGGTACAAAAGAAATTTTTAAGAACTATGACTTACAGATGCTTTCACTCTTCTGCGTCTTATGTGAATTTACTGGGAAAATATAATCTTCTAAGCCTAACTGGCCGGCGGTTGTTTTTGGAGACCGTGCTCCTGTACGACCTCTGCAGAAACACGTACAACTGTTCTGATATTTGCAACAGAATTGGTTATTTAGTTCCCAGAAGAATACATTTGCGTGCAGTGCGTAGGCAACCTTTGTTTGCAGTGAGAGCATGTCGAACAAATGCTGGTGTTCGAGCACCGTTGCGACGTCTTGTTGACAATTATAATAAACACTTTCTTGACATCGATTTATTCTGTGCAACACGTGTAAAATTCCGAAACTCGACTCACGAGGCAATCAAAGAATTAGACATCTTGTCCTGTAGCTCTTAGATTATTGTAGGTCAATGTGGGCCATAATCAGTGCACACTTACTTTTAATTATTCAAAAGTTTAAAATAACTGTTTTATTTTAATTTATATCTTTGGTACTTTTATCTTCTCTTTGAAGCGTGTTATTAATATTTTACTTGTATTCTGTGAATAACGCTGCTGAGTTGTTAATTTTAAGTTTTATATCTCTATGCTTTAATAAGTAATTGTTTGTTGTTCCAAATAAAATAAAATAAAAATAAAATAAGTTGTATTTAAGCCTAGGACTTCAGAAATGCATCTTATTTCATAAAATACAAGAACTTGGATCCCTGCCAAATTAAGGGTTAAACCGGTAGTCGAATAACGACTATTACACGTTATAAGCGAAATAACGATAACATAATGGCACTATTTTATCTGTTCACCACACAGACGTATAATATAATGTCAAGTCTGTGGTTCACCAAATCACCACTAATGTTGTTGACTCATGACTGTACAGCCGAATAAAAACAAAAGTTGTAAATACTTTTAATATTTTACATTTGGAGCCTTTGTATAAAGACAATTAAAATGTCTAATCAATAATAATCTGTAAACTGGTACTCCTGAACCCATAAGCCTGAACCCCTCACCTGCGAAATATTTTTGAACACAGGTTTGTTCTGAGTCATGTTATCTAAGTGATAATGTAATGATTACACACTGATTACACCAGTTTGTGTTAGAATATTAATAGCTCGTGTACTGAAAGGATTTGATTGTGAGTAAACTACAGTCAGTACAGTACCATATTGGAAGTGTTCGTTTATAGGTAAGTGACACAATTATTATTAGAAGACATTAAAACCTATTGCAACTATTTTGGCTTCGACTACAAGGTCACTGCTCACAAACGAAATGTGAAATGTTGGAGTTAAAGAAAAAAAACGCTGTTCCATTGAAATTAAAATAAAACCTGATAAATTAGTACCGAAATTTTATAAAGATTTTTTATAAAAAGGGGGCGTAATTTTAATTATTTTACATTGGTTTGGCTAGACACATAAATGGATACTTTAACCTAGGATGTTGTAATTTTTACTGTAGGTTCCTACTAATATAAGAAAACGATTTGTGAAATTTCAACCGTCGGAGTTGAATTTCGGAGATATTAATTGCAGAATTATTGATATTATTGTCAGGGTTGCCACCTTCGATTTTTTAAAGGCGCTAGATCAAGGGTAAAAAGTCGCCAGATTTCAGAAATTTGGACTACAAAAAAACCACCAAATTCCGCTAAATTTACTGCATTTAAATCTGTCAAACCCCTAATTACATGAAAAACGAACGAATATTTAAGAGATGCTAAAAAAATATTTTTTTAAATTTTGTGTACCTATCTAGACTAGAGTACAAAGAGGTTTTATTTTCATTTTTACATTTATATTTTTTATTTACTTACCATTAACCAAACATAAACATTACCTACATTCATTAAAACTTGACAAAAGTACCTAGTATTCTAAAGGGTGTAAAAAGACTCTTAACAAAGCCGAAAGGCACTTGTTCGCCCCGTCTTTGCGATCACTTTTTTGTTCTAGACCATGATACTCGGGAACCTTCTAGTTTTGGTGATATTGGGGGTCAAAGTTCCAAATTTTCCACGAGTTTTTTTTAACTGCATGTTTTTAATGTCAGGTTTTTACTTTAGACACCTCCACGACCCCCGTACTATTCAATCTATCTATCAGCACAATGTTTTGAGTGCGGTACATTGAAACCGTAATTCTTGATTTATACCCCAAAAAAAGTCGTTTTGCAGGAATATTTTTTACACCTAAAGTTATAGTATGTTATACAGATTTAGAATGCTTGGTTGAAGGCTTTGTGAAGAGTCTGTTTAAAATATAGTTCATTTGAATCAAGAGAAACAAGTTAAACAAACGTGAATTAAAGAAACGGTAGGAGATTTCCCTCTCAAAAATGTGATGCCAGATTCCTTATTGAAAAACCGCTAAAAACCACAAAAAAAAAGCGCTAAACGAATAAAAAAATACCACGAGAAGCCTTGAAAAAGCACCAGTTCTGGTGGGAAAACCACCAAGGTGGCAACACTGATTATTGTATTGAAAAAGATGATATTTTACACCATAGACTATTTTCAACCACACCACAGACTATTTTGGCATAGAGTATAACGTATGTGTGGAATGTTCAGAGAGCAAAGCACACCTAGAGGATGCTTTACGCCAAGGCAACACTGTGCGGCATTGCTGCATGCTACATATTATGGCGTGCATCATCTTGTGGTATGCTACAAATAACCAACATAAGTGGCAATGGGACGGGCAACTTGTGGAACTAATGGCGCTAGCATCGCATGAACCAAACATCGTCATTGGTTGAAAATCTGTCAATGTCATTTTATATTTCAAAATAGTTTGACCTCATTGGTCAGATTGGGTCTAAGCTATGGACGCGCCATCTACAATCAGCTTTGACCAGCCTTCCCCATTGCGGTATGCGGCAGCCTATTTTACGCCGAGGCAACATCGTGCCTAGATAATTTTTAAAATAATTGCCCACGACGACCGTCTTGCGGCAGTATCATTTATGGGCGGCATGGGCACCGGGCCGTAGGCCGACGAAGGAGGCCGGCGGAGGCCCGGCACTTCGGGGACAGAAGTCAAAGAGTGTTATTTAATATGCGAGCGGAGCGAGCGCACGTCATGGAGTCGTAGCATGGTATAATAATATACCCCGTAATTCTCAACATGTAGATAAAAAAAGAAAAACAATCCAACTTACATTATGAAGTCGTACTAACCTAGTCCATGCATTTAGAATAGTTAACTACATTGACATACAACCTACCCTAGAAACAATTTCGTCTGTGATTTGAAAAATATTGTTATCTGTGAAATTTTTCTTAGTAGTGTTTTGTATAAGGCGGTCATAAATAAAAGTTATGTTTGTAAACAGTTAAAATATTGGAATTTCAGTGATAAAACTAGTTAAAAACTATTTGTGTGTAAACAATATTATAAGTAATAAGAACAATTAGTACAGGATTCGACTCTGTAAGTAAAATAATAGTTACGGAATTTCTGGGACGGAATTGACGGGGCTCCATCGACTACGCTTTTTAGGCGATTATAATGTATTATTTTTGGTTAGATTACATTAATCGGTTTTGGTGCATTACCTTTTCATGGGAGTGGTACCAGGAGGTAAGGGGGACCCCCCTGTCTTCCCCCCCACAAGCTTCACCCCCCGGCCTGCGGCACGATACTACATTTTTACCAAAAATTTGGTCACTTTTAAAAAATTCTAAAAAAAAAAAATTATGCATCTCCGACGATTTTTTCCCCCCGCGGAGGGTTCCTATGACCTCGTTCCCTCCCCCCCCCCAACCCCCAAGCTCCTACCTAAAAGTATCCATTTAAGTGTCCTTCCATTATTTTGTGCATACAATTACGAACAAAAACCTTACCCATATGATCCCAGCCGTGCCCAAATGGGCACGGTGCATGGTATTGAAGTGGCAAAATCAATATTAGGAAGGCAATATTCATTTTAAAAGGTTTTTGTTCGTAATAAAAACACGGTGTGTGATAATACGTAGCCGAAAGCCTTCCTTGGTTTACAAAGAACATTTTTGCTGAATTTCAATTCAATCTATCCAGTACCTAGTTTTGGCGTGAAGCCGTACCATACACACAGACAAACAGACAAAAATTCTTAAAAAGTATTTTTTTGTCATCAGTTACATTTTTCTAACAAAAGCCACTTATTTTTTTTCGAAAATTCTCAATGTCCAGTTTTTATTTCGTTACTGTTTTATTATATGTATAGATAATTCTGTAACTATACATACGTGTTATTTGCGCGACTCTTTTGTCATCAACATACAACCTAGCACTGACCTGCAGAACGAAAAAAAAAAACGTATAAAAAAATGAATTTCGCGGGTTCATTTTTCGGTTCAGTACGACCTCCGCAGCAATACCCGAGTAAGTGCGGGTTGGGTTTTGAAACGTGCTGCCTCGCTGGAGGAAATGTGATAATATTAGGGGTTCCTAGGGGTCTTACTGATACCCTTGCAACACTTTTTTTTCATAGGAAACGCAGTTTTAACCAAAAAATGAATAAAGAAAATACCTAATTTTTAGGTTAGGAACGAACATATTTAGGCCAAAAATAAACATAATTACGTCAAACTAAACGCAATTTTGTCACTTTGACAGTTGAAATTACACAATTACGTGAAACTAAACGCAATTTTTTTTTTAAATTAAATACACAGACAGGACTTGGCCTCAGAACCGACACAGGGCACCCCGACCCCACGTGGTCTTGTGGTCCCTACCCCTAGAGTGTTTTTTAGAATTGCGGGAGCCAGATGCTCGAGGGAGCTCCTGAGTGGAGCAAGACACACAAAGCCGAGCAGAGCGAAGGGGGGAGGTGGCGAGCGAAGCGAGCCGGCGACCTCCGTAGCGATGCGAAGGTGGAGTGTGGCTTAGCGACACTCAGGGGTGAGCGAGAGTGTCTGGCGGGAGCGCGTCCGGAATCCGACTCAGACCAACTTGACCGGATTAGGTTAGGTCAAAAACACAAAAATATACATTTCTGGCAAGCGGAAAGGGGTGGTGCGAGGTCCCCCTTCCCTTCTCCTACTCTTTCTCTCCCCTGAACCCCCAAAATGTACATTTGCTATGACAAAATTATTGCATCTAAAAAAAATCATAAAAAAAAACTATACATTTCCGGTTAGCGGTAGGGGGGGGATGGGACCCCCTTCCCCTCCCCCTCCCCCCTCCCTGGTCCCCGGAGCCCTATCGGGGCAGCACGCTGCAAAACTTTAACCGTAAGTGCTCGCAGCGTGACGTCGCACTGCGAGCTGCTAGTCGGTATTAACATTTATTTGTTCTAAATTCAAAAATATTAATTTAAAAAAATAATAGGCTGTATACCGGCTTCATACCTTTGCTTCTGCTTCAACCTGGTGAAATTAAGCGCGGAAGAATAGGGGAGCTAAATAATATATTTACGGCGAGGGCACTTTTTTGAATCCAGAGCGAAGTGAGGGATTCTAGAGTAGATTCTTCAGTAGAATCCTGAACGTAGGGATTCAAAGTATGTCGCCCGAGCCAAAAATATATTTTGCGCCCGAGTCTCTGCGACACTCTACTTTTCATCACCCACTATGAGAAAATAAAAGGCGCCTCATAATTTATTCACTGTCACTTGAAAAACTCATTTTTCAAAACAAAACCATGAATTTCTAATAATCCGTGAAAATTTACGAAAACGCGAGCTGTAGTTCGTGCGTTTTTTATTTGATTTCTTTTTTTTTAGTCAGCCTTCGGGCGGGGACTACGGGCCGTCGTACCAGCCAGTCTTTATTCAAAAATATTTGCGTTCGATTTCTTTGGCGCTGAACACTAAGATGTTCCAAATTCAAAAAGTGCGCGGCAAAGATAATTGGGGCGCACTTATAAAGAGGATTAAAAACTCATTACTGCCCGCTAAAACTTTCTTATAGAAAACACTACCTTTGGGTGCACTGAAAAGGACGACTTGGTTCGCCAAGTCGTCCTTTTCGAATAGATGGGATGAAAAATAAATTTTCACACCACCTGCTCGACAATGTTAAATTATATGTCATGCAAACTTAACCGAAAGTAAGTAATTTACGACGTCAGGTCTAGCAGGGTATTAATATTGTACTGAATTTCATTATGACCCGTTGGTACATAATGTAATTTGAATTTGGAACATGAATCGCATACGAATATTTACGATAGGTACCTAGTAGGTACATACACACAGTACACAGCTAAAAAATAAATTGTTCGAAAACCGAACTGGCCACCACGAGATAGAATATAAATTAAAGAAAAATAGAACACAAATTAAAAAGACGCGCGAATACTGATAATTGCTTTGCTTTGTTCATTGTTATACAACAAATTACTTTGTATTTCCACAATTGGTCTAATGTATTAAACGTAACCTTTAACTTTTAATTGTTTTAAATAGGTCTAATAACACACTGTAATTGTTATTTTAATAAATACTTTGATTCTAGTACTACTGCTTTTATGGTCTCGTAGATGGTGTGGAAAGTAGAGTATTCACCTCCTGGATAAAGGTGCCTTTGTCTTGGGCGACCATGATTCCCTCGCTGCACTCAGGATTCTTGTCTTAACTCCCTCGCTTTGCTCGGGAGTTAACTCTAAACTCCCTCGCTCTGCTCGGGAGTTAACGCTAGAATCCTTCGTCTTGCCCGGGATTCAATACGGCGCCCGCTACATAAGACACTACTTTATCCCCTTGGTGCATAATCTAATAAAAAATCATAGTTTCCTACTAATTATGACAAAAATATTTTTCGTTCTTTTATTTTATTTCTTCAGAAGTGTATTGAAAAACGTCGTTTGATACACGTGGACATTTTTTTTGCAGTTCTCGGCTCAAAAACACCCTCGCCTGCGGCTCGGGAGTTAATTACGCCTCGGGTGAAGTCGGGTGCAATAACAAACTTTCTCCACTTATATCAAAATGTACTATTTTTGAGCGGCCGTCTATAATAATAACACATGGCCAAAAGTGCGAGTTCACTCAAAGTAACACAGTACCCAACCATTTAGGTCGTCAGTTGGATTTGGTTCTGAGTGCGGGCATTAGCGGGGGAGTGACGGTGGTGGCGGCGGATGAGGCGCTGGTGCCGGTCGACGCGCACCACCCGCCGCTAGCGGTTAGCGTGCGCCCCGCCGCCGCCCCGACGACGTCCCCCGCCGTCGCCCGCGATTCTAGTGCACACCATATTAGACCACAGTGGAATTGGAATAGGGCTGATTTTCAACTGTTATATTCTAGGATTCTTTCCATTGACTGGAGTATGATGTACGGAATGCGTGATTTAGAAGAAATGTTGAACTTCTTTTATGATAATATTAATTGTACTATTAATGGGTGCGTACCCCGAAAAAAGCTTAGTAGTGGAAATTCGCGGTATGTATACCCAGTATGGTACACGAGAGATATAATAAAAAATATACAAATTAAAGCCACACTTCACAAAAATTCAAAAAAACTAAGTTGGATAATGATTATCACAAATTTGCGGAATGTAGAACTCGTATTAAAAAGTTAATAGAAACTGCGCATATACAACATAAAAATAAAATTCAGTATCAATTTGTAAAGGATCCGAAATCGTTTTGGCAGTATATAAGATCGAAAAGAAAAACACTAAATAAGCAGAGTATCATAAAAGAAGGTCAACATCTAACAGATGATGAGTGTGCTGTGCAGTTCGCTGACCAGTGTTGCCAGATGTACGAGAAATCTCGTAACTTTACGAGATTTAGCGGTCTCTGTACGAGATAGGAGAAAAAAAAAATCTCGTAAAATTTATTACGAGATTTTAACCACGTTTCTTTTTTTTCAAAATTTCAACTACCGGCGATGCCTGGTACACCTAAACATATCCCTATAAACAAAGCAGGATTGTCTAACTTTCCCCTGACTGCACCATGTATCCAAATAAAAATATTATAAAAAAGTTTACAATAAACATTGTAATAAACGATCGACTCACTCAGCATATCACTAGATTCATTACCTCATCTCTGTAGTCTTTGGCCGGGGAATTCCCGCTCAATGTATTTCTTTGTTGTTGTCTTTGTTGCACTCATGTAAACATCGGATTCTTATCTCCCTTGCTCGAACCGAAACACGTAGGGAAATATAATTTAACTCAGTAGTAGTTGAAGTTTATTGAGTTCCAGTGCATTTTGATGTGTCTTCCGAATTATTTAGTGATTAATTTAAAATAATGAGTGGTGACAGTGAATCTCCACCCACTCCACCTAGAAAAAAAACTAAAACGGGAGGGTGGACAGCAAAAGAAACAGGTGACACGGTTTTTAAACATCATTCTCAAACTTTTCGGGATGAATGGTTACAGTGTAAATTATGGATTTTACGACATTTTTATTTTTTTACTTTTACGAGATTATGTTCTGAAATTACGAGATATTTGGCAACCCTGGTACGAGGAAAAAAATTCAACGTCTGGCAACCCTGTCGCTGACTTTTTTGAGTCTGTGTACAGCAAGGAGCCACCCAAACTGGACGCGTGCGCGGCGGCGTCGGAGGTCGGCGCGACCAGTGCACGGGTACACATTGAGACGCTGAGTCTCGCGGAAGTTCGGCAGGCGCTTGGGAGTCTCAAGCCAAAACGTTCGTCTGGCCCAGACGGGATACCAGCGTTTCTGTTCCGAGACTGCGGGAGGGTACTGGCGGAGCCATTACTTCACATTTTTAATGCATGTTTACAAAAAGCCACGTTCCCTCAAAGGTGGAAGATCACGCGCATTGTTCCGGTTCCTAAAGGAAAACCAAGTTCAGATACCTGTAATTATAGACCGGTGGCTGTACTCTCCACGCCTGCTAAAGTACTCGAGTCGGCTATTCAGCGCTCCGTTCAGGAACAAATGCGTGCGCGTCTGTCAGATGAGCAACATGGGTTCCGACCTGGACGCAGCACTGCTACAAACCTTATTAACTTATTATGGTACAGGTGGTGCCGGCAGTAGACTCGGGGGTACAGGTAGATGCTGCGTACTTCGATTTTAAAAAGGCGTTCGATACGGTGGACAATGACATCTTGTTAAGGAAGCTCGCGAAAATTGGATGTACACTACCTCTGATACTGTTCTTCGCTAGCTATATGAAGGATCGCCAGCAATATGTCGACTACAATGGCTGTGTATCTCAACCGTATTACACGAGATCGGGCGTGAGCCAGGGCAGCAATGTAGGGCCTCTCGAGTTTATTATAATGATAAATGACTTGCCGGAAGTCGTCAGACATGGGACCTGTTTATTGTTTGCGGATGACCTGAAATTGCTGCTCGAGGTTCGGGATCACTCGGATTGTGAACGCCTACAGGAGGACATTGACAGAGTGGTCGAATGGAGCAATGACAACAAACTACATTTTAATGTTGCTAAATGTTCGGTGATGTCGTTCACTCGCGCGCGAACTCCCTTGAGTTATCAGTACAAGGTTGAGGATGTGCCGATGCAACGAGTGTCTCAGGTACGAGACTTAGGGGTAGTCTTCTCTCAGGAACTAACCTTCCGTGAGCATATCAATAAGATATGTAAGAAGGCATACAGAAACCTAGGTTTCGTACTCAGGCAGTCCCAAGGATTCACCAACATCACGACACTAAGGGTACTATATGACGCATTAGTCAGAAGTCACCTCGAACATAGCGCATTTATTTTGGCTCCTCATGAGGCGAAATATAGTGTTATGTTGGAACGTATCCAAAATAAGTTCACGAGACACTTATATTACAAACTGTATGGGGTATATCCATTATACCCATTGATGTACCCTACACTATTTGTTCTGGGTATGGTAAGGTATAACACTCTAAGAGTACGACGGGAGTTTTCGCTCGTAGCGTATGTAGTGAAACTACTATGTGGCGTGGCGCATAACCCGGGAGTGCTGCGACACCTACAGCTGTACGTGCCCGACCGGTACGTGTGGAGGCGGCACCGCCCACCCCTGCTCGCTGTGCCTGCAGCCAGGACCAACCTACTGGCGAGTACTCACTAGAGCCATACGTGTGGTGAATGAGGTTCACGGGAGGGTTGATGTATTGTGGTGCAACTTGAGTGAATTCGCAAAAGTTACACTTTATGTAATAAGTTATTTAGATTAAGATATTTTTTTAACTAGGTATAAGGTGTAGATTTAGGATTTAGTTAGTAAGGCCACTCTGTCGCATTGGATCATAGATCTGTAATGATAGTGTAGGTAAGATTGTTATAAATAAATAAAAAGAGGAATTTACTAGAATATCATTGGGAACAGCGAAAAATGCTCAAACGAGTCTTGAGCCCGATTTTGATGAAAACTAAAACTGCATCATTCGATTTTAGATAAATCAATATTCCTAGCCAATAATGAACCCAATGATTTTTGAAAAAAAACAAGACTTAATATTACACCGTAGGATAGTTTCGCTAATAATAAATAAGGATCAAAATAATACCTGAAAAAAAAGGAGGCTTTCGTTAGGGCAGCTGGATCAAGGGCTTGATTCAGAAAGCGGTACTCCTGGACACGGCTTGTATTGTTAGGAGGTTCCTCTCTCTGGAGCTCTGACCGCCGCACAGTAGGACGTAAATCGAGTTTCATAGACGTAGACTACTTACAATTTTTTTTTTTCCGTTTTCTGGCTGGAAACCAATGCAGACCAGTTAAAGAAGCCCTAAAATTATAATATTTTTACACCTCAGGTGATTCTGACGCGAAAATATTATTTTTTTCAATAAAAAATGAATGGACGAAATCAGATAGGTAAATGCATTTTAATCGAGACTCGTGATAGTGCGCACTGCGCAGTAGGTATATCCTCTGGTACGATTTTTGTCCTTATTTTTTACTATTTTTTGACATATCGCACGACCCTCGGTCTGGACGGACTCTGGGCGAAAATAAAAACAAACGTTTTCATCTTATTCCGAGTATTTACGGTGGTATTTACAGTATGGTGTACGACCTATAATTGGTATTTGACACTCGGCCTGTTGCCTTCCTAATGGCAATTTACCTGCTAGTCCGCCATTTTATAATGGACTTAATGACTTAATATTTAATCCCTTCTAATGACCATACGTGATTAAGAGCCCCTTCCAAAAATTCAGTCGCTAGAGTTTAGGCAAATTCGTTGCGATCCTATGTTTGTGTGCATTGTTCATGCAGATACATGCACACACGGGTGCAGATCGAGCGTATTGATCCTGTAGACGATATTATTTTATGTTACAAAATTATAAAGTCAGTACGGTTTAGAAATAAAAGTCTGGAATGTGTGTGTACTGTATACTGATCTGGGACTTTTGCGCTAAAGACATTTGCGCGAAGGACACTTGCGCGAACCCATTTGCGCTAGACAATGCGCTCGACAAATGTTGTTCTTACTCAGTTTATCATTGTTGCTAAATAATTTAGTATTTTAAACGTGCTGGCAAAGGTACTGGTTATTCAGGGAAATTATGAAAAATAAGTCTGTGCCCATCTCGGAAAAGAGAACCATTTACAACACCTGCATACTTCCATTCCTTACCTATGGCTGCCAGACCTGGCCATTAACACCGAAGATTGAACACAAACTAGGTGTTTGCCAAAGAGGACTGGAAAGGAGCATAATGGATCTAAGGTTGAAGGACAAAAAGAAAGCCACAACAACTAGGAACACAACAAAAGTAGCAGATGTTGAAGTAAAAACGCGAACCCTAAAATGGAAATCGTCACAATGATGAAGACACAAAAAGAAAAGTGAACCACAAAAGTTACAGATTGGTACCCAAGGGACGGAAAAAGACGTAGGTAGAGGAACGCAGATAAAGAAATGGGAGGATGATCTCACAGGAGGCCTATGTCACAAGACAGCCTGACCTGCAGGCCTATTACGTATCTCTGTTGACAGCTCGAAATGATAGTAACTGGGCTCAGTGTCCATCAAATAACTGTCAAAAGGTTAGTTTCGTAATAGGTATGACCAGTCGCGATCAAATATGACGTCATCGGTGCCCATCGTGGCTAATAGTCACCGTAACTCATTTTGACAGACGCTTTCGTATCGATTCTTCTAATATTGCGATTATGTAAGCATAGTGGACATCAAATTGATGACAACTGAGTTTGAAGTGACTTTCGTGAAAGACGTCGTACGCTGTTAGTCACCTTAAAGTGATATCCACTCTGTGTAATACGTAATACCAATATTTTGACATTCTTGGCTGTCATCAAAGTTCGGTGTACAACCAAAGCTTGATAGTCACTGGAGATCAAAAAGATACGTAATAGCCATACTGGTAGCTGATAAGACTAACAAATAAAAGGAAAATAATTATATATTATTTAAGTTTAGAAATAGAAAACCATTATATGTCCTCTCTTTTCCTAATTACAAATATTGTGTATACGAAGGTCAGAGTAAATAAAGGCTTTTTTGTTTTTTCGGGCACTGACGAACGGCAGCGACTGCCCAGCGAGCGATTTAATGCCTAAATTTTGATTGATTTTTCTTCTTGGAAAAAAATAATAACGAAATTATAAAATATGTTTTTAACATTTGTTTCAAAATAAAAAGCTCTATCCTAATATAACGTTCAAATGAATTCATAAATGATAAATGAAATTATAAAATATGTTTTCAACATTTGTTTCAAAATAAAAAGCTCTATCCTAATATAACGTTCAAATGAATTCATAAATGATAAATGAAATTATAAAATATGTTTTCAACATTTGTTTCAAAATAAAAAGCTCTATCCTAATATAACGTTCAAATGAATTCATAAATGATAAATGAAATTATAAAATATGTTTTTAACATTTGTTTCAAAATAAAAAGCTCTATCCTAATATAACGTTCAAATGAATTCATAAATGATAAATGAAATTATAAAATATGTTTTTAACATTTGTTTCAAAATAAAAAGCTCTATCCTAATATAACGTTCAAATGAATTCATAAATGAAATTATAAAATATGTTTTCAACATTTGTTTCAAAATAAAAAGATCTATCCTAATATAACGTTCAAATGAATTCATGATGGAATCTTGTAGCAGTACACGTTTAAAATTTTGGTTTTGTGTCATCTATGATTTTTTTTTATCGAGCCAATCATTCTAAATCGCGTTTCTATCTTTACGATTTACTTATTGTTCAATTAATTTTTATTTAAAAAAAAATGTGAGCTGTCACAAAACGCCTGGCAGATGTGAAACTGCGAATTTATTTTGTACAAGTAATATGCAGAAAAGAACAGATTACGACAGGAACTAAATGAAAAACAATTTATTTACTTATTTTTCCATGAAAATGATGATTCAATATAAAAAAACAAACATAACATAAATTAAAAGAAAATAAAAACAAAATGACTCGACTCACAAAAAGAAAATCCAAGGGATCGAACTCGAAGTTACGAGATTATAACCCAGCGCTGTGCTCCGAGATCAGCTTGTTGTAAACCATGGCGAATGTGTCCTAAGCTGCTCCAACAGGCATTCCAACAGGTCGGTATTGTTCGGGCTGGGTTGACAACTTGACAGTTGGCGAAGCGTCGCCACGCCATTTTTTGGTTTTACCCGCGCCTATTGATGTTTCACACCAAAAAAACTCATTTTTTCATTAGATTTTCAGACGTTTAAAAACAAATCATAAAGTGCTGCCCCGCCTTAATTAACTTCTTAATAAAATCACTATTTATTTTCGAGCCTGTCCTCAAGTAGCTTCTAATCTGTATTTATGTTCAAAAGAAAACCTATGTGCTATGTGATTGCCTTATTCGAGCAAGCCACGCATGCACTAATGACGTCAATTCATGCATAGCATGTCCGTGGTTTGCAGTGGACACAATCACATATAATTTCATGCAAAGCGAAGCTTAAGCGTCAGTTCGCGTCGCGACCAGACGCAGGACGCGTGCGCAGGACAGACTGAAGTCACACAAGCTGGTCAGCTTGTGTTTGCATTGCCACGCTGACGTCGGTAAAACGTATAGCTACAGGTCGCGGCACGTAAGTCTAGCGCTGAACGGAACGTGGAGGGGATATCTGCGCATGTTATACGACTGGAGAGCCAATCGGCGCAACGGCGTGCGTTGCGCCGATTGGCTCTTCCCAAGACATTCTTATTTTTTACTTCTGCGCAATAACGGTCACCGCTAGACTTTCGTGCCGCGACCTGTACCTCAGTATTATATATAACATCATTGGGTACCTCGGTACCTCAATGATATTCTAACAAATAGCTAGGATAAACACCTTCAAAACCAGCGAAAAAAGTTGGGACAGAGCCCGTTTTCGAGTCAGAAGACTCGAAAACGGGCCAATTGGGTTGTTTTGCCTTTATTCTGCGTCACTGCGTGTATGTGAGGGGGCTCTGCCCCAACTTTTTCGCTGGTTTTGTAGGTGTATAACATACCTATCTGTTTAATAGAATATCAAGGTAGGTACCTATAATTTGTTTTAAAAACAAACAAATTTAGGAAGGTACCTCTTTAATATCTTTACCCAATTCTAAAAATTCTTTCACATCATTTTCTGCTATAAATTATATTTTTATCATGCTAAGATAACCGAGCTATCACAATTTTTGCGGACGATTTGCTAATAATCTATAGATTCATGCTATGTAAACACCTAGTAAGGAATGAATTTTGATAAACATTACGTCATCGCAGTTCCTACGTATATTTTCGATTGAATTAGGTAGTCATGTTTCGCTTTCGACGTGATATCTGAAACAGAGCTGCGATATCTCACTATTCCGTAGGTCGATAATGATAAGTGCTTATCGATTATTAGCGTTTGTCTATCCATATGCCCAAAATTAGTTTGCTTCAGAATTACTTTTCGAATAGAAAAAAAAAAAACTAAACTACTAATAGTAGGTAAATCGTACATGGCTCATGTGGGTGCTGGAGTTGTATAAAGTAGATGCAACTACGTACTTTCCTGATCAATGACAAATCAAGGGGAACAGCGAACCGATAAGGATCGAGCGTGGTATGTTCCAGGGTGATAGTCCGAGTCCATTGTGGTTCTGTCTTGCCTTCAACCCTCTCAGCACACTGCTGGAGCGTTCAGGTCTAGGCTATCTGTTGAGGAGAGATGGTCAGTTCATATTCTAACCTTCTTTACATGGATGATCTGGAACTCTTTGCCCCCAACAATTTGACCTTTGTTTGATTGATTTAGTTTTTTTGTCACCGACTTCTGAAGCTAAAGTTATTTTTCACTTTTTTGTTTTTTTTTTGAAGTCGGTTTTATTTTTTACAAAAAAGTTTTTTATTTTTCCATTTTTAGTTGTAATGTAACCTATACATATATTTGCTATGCAAACTTCACTTTAAAGTAAGCCCAACAAAAGGTAACTGCTGTAAATAGTTGAGGAATTCTGTCGACTGTCTATGGTCTCCATCATCAGACCTGTAATGGCACATAAAACCCATATGGGCATAGTTCTCATCAATAGAAATGAATTGAGTCCTAACACAAAGTAGCTACTGTAAAACGTTGAGGAGTTCCCTCGGCTGTCCTTTATCTTCATCATCAGGCCCCTAATGACAGTCACAATCCATCTAGGTGTAAAGTTCTCATCAATACAAATTAGGTACCAGGTCCACCAGAAACCAATTGGTAATTGAATGGTAATTGATGTAAATCGTTGAGGAGTTCTCTCGACTGTCTTTCGGCTCCATCATCAGATCGACTCCAGACCTGCATTAAATTGTATTGCTTTAAAATTTTTAATGAAAAAAATAACAAACGCACTAGTCACCAGTACGATTTTCGAAGGTTCCCTTCGATTTCTCTGTGATGCCATCATCAAACCCTGGTTTCCTTATCATGGTACCACTCTTGGGGTATCTCCTTTCCAACAAAAAATAAATCTAAATCTCCTTTTTTAGAAGTAGGTTAAAAATGGCAGTATCACATTGTACTGGGATCAATCCATCGTCACATTCGTCACTGACAGGATTATTGTAGCCAATAAGCCTTATCAGGCTCCGCTCTTTTCGATCCACCACCACTATATCTAGTGGTGGTGGATCGAAAAGAGCGGCGCGAAATGATTGTTGATATAACGGCCCCGCATGATGAGAACCTCGTGAAAGCTGAGAAAGATAATCAAGTATCTATAATGACTTGGCTCGCGAGGTTGTCGACATGTGATGTGGACTCAGTGATCATTGTGCCGATAGTCGTATCAGCCCATGGCTTAATTGCCAAGAGCCTCGATCAACCTGAGGAGGCTCTCGTTAGACAGTTGGATCAAGGGCTTGAAGAAAGCGGTACTCCTGCCTGGCTCGTATTGTTAAGAGTTTCCGCTCTGGAGCCTGTACCCTGTTACCGATAACAGCGGGCAACTATTTTTATATTTTGAATTTTTGTTTTTCTAAATTATTTTGTATAGGAATATTTAAAAATGTAAATAACATGACATGACGTGTTGAAGTGAATATAGGGAATATAATAAATAATAATAATAATATAATAGACTAACATTTTAGGTAGGTACTAGTTTAATAATTTACTACTGTTCACCCCGCGGCTTTGCCCGCGTGGACTACACTACTTATACGTGCAAGCAGCAGCATATTTACCATTAGACAAAGAGGGCCATGGCCCACCTAATTAACTTCTTGATAAAATCACTATTTGTTTTCGAGTTTGCCGTCAAATAGCTTTTAATCTGGATTTATGTTCAAAAGAAAACAAAACCTACGCGAGACTGGGTGTAATTTCGAATGCTGCTTCGCTTGTTCTTATATTTTTTAAGCAGCCTTTCCCAAAGTGGCCGATAACGCCCCTTTGTGGGCGCTGCAGGCCTAAAGGGCAGTAAGAGTCTCAGAAAATGGGGGCGTTGTGTAGAAGCTTAGGGGGCGATTTGTAATTTCATCAAGGAGGACTTTTAGACACCGACTGAGCTCGCGACTCTCGACTACAACTTATGAACATCAACTAATATTATTAAAGAGATCGAGATCGAGAGAAGAATCGATTATGTTTGTTTTATTTTGAATATTTGCATTCTAATAATCATTCTCATTGGCAAGTGTAGCCCGTAAGAGTGCTGATGTGTACTACCTTACTGCGCTCAGGTCTCAAGTTAACTCTTGCGGGTTGTGAAAAAATCATTCTAAACGAGATTTTTACCACAGTAAAAGTCTCGTTTAGAATGAATATTTACTTAATCTCCGCTAATATTCACAATAATCAATTTAATTTGAAGTTATAGTGGTTTTTAAGTAGGTGAAAAAATGGGGCGCTAAAAAATAATTTTGGGAACCCCTGTTCTAAAGGAAGTCACAAAAACATTTATTTTTTATCAGGCTTGTATGCATAAGATGACAATCACCTGTATGAACACAACCTCACAGGGACACACTTCAATTCAATCTGAAATTAGTAAAACATATTTTATTCATTACATTGAATTCCGTTTTTTCGACACACCTAAAATACAAAAAAGTGTAATGTTATATTATATAATGTTATATATATTATACTTAAGTACCTAAATCATTTTTTTTTCAGCTCCTCACAATGTTTCCGGTGGCTCTAGAAGGAGACACTCTCGGTAAAAAGCGCCGACACTTCAACAAGCTAGTCGAAGATGCGATTGCTAATAAAAACTACGAATTACCTAACATTAGTAGCGATGACAGTGACATAGACAACCTTCTGAAAATAGCCATCGCCAGTAAAAACAGGAATGTAGACTATCTCATCGAAGTAATGAAGTCTAACGACATGCTGTATGCGGCGACAGCTATCAAAAAGTCCACGTGGCTAGTCACCGAGCCGCAGTACGCAAACATCATCAATCCAGAGTACCTACACACACAACTATTACCTAGCATGAACACCAAAACATTTAACAAACTCATGCTTCACATTAGACTCAACCTGAAAGACGAAAGTCGAGTAGAAGCCTTTTACGAATACCTGAAAGGAACCGACACTTCTTACAAATGGTTGCAAAACTGCTCCATTCCTTTCACAGAAAATGTCATCAAATACGAACGCCACGTACCACTATCTCTGTATAAACGTTTGTGCAGGAAGTCTCCTAATTTTATTGCATGTTACACAAGAGTAACACAGGGTAGAGTAATGTATTGCTCAAAACAGGAGATCACAACTTACATAAAGTTACATACTCAACAAGTTTTGGATGTACTAGAAAACGATACATTATATGATCACTGCATGGTCCAAATAGGTAAAAAAAAAACGGAGTTTCTCATGAAAGCACACCCGCAAAAAGTATTTGATAAATTTGAAAAGTACGTAAAGATAATTGACCTGTCCGTGGCGGCAAAATATTTAAATAAGATCAAAATAAAAACCTTTCTCAAAAAGCAAATGAAAACTTATCCATGTCCAATTTATCTATTAGATAAGGATTTCGCCTTGGGCTATTTCATTAAAAACATGCCAGAAAATGAAAGGTTTGAATTTGTAAGGAAAACTTTTATCGATAAAACTGAACTGGCTGCTTTCTATCCAGATTATGAAAAGAACAACCGGCCAATAAAATCTTACAAGTGGTATGAGTTCGCCCCGTTCACAGTTGCATTGTCTGAATTAAAAAATGAGATACGCAAAGAGACCTCATCCTCTGAACGATGTGCCATGCTCTCAGTTTTGATCACTTGTACAGGAAGAAATCCGCAGCATATAAAAACTTTACTAAAATATGTGTACGAGAAACACATTAATGAACCATTCACATTTAAGATTCAGTTCGTGATTAATCTGCTTTCAAAAATATTATCCTACGAGTTCGACGTTGAAAATTGGAACGTTTTGGATCAGTTGTTCCACAGTATGCAAGTGTACAACGAATCAGAAAACGACGTGCAAATGTGTCGCGAATCTATAGTCCTATATAAAGTTTTGCACGATGAACCTGTGCCGGAAAACATAGAACAGAAGATGACATTTAATACTTTTCAAACGATTCGAAATAAACTTAATGAAGAACAGAGAAGCAAAATGTTTACTTACTTATTTAATTCCGTTCTGACAAAGGTTCAAATTGAAAACATTGCCAATGAATCCGATTTCAGTGAGACCATAGAACAATTAAAAAATACCTTGACTTTGTTAAAAGATTGGAAAAAGGATATCAGTAAGTATCCATTCGTTCTTGATAACATTCAAGAACTGATAAAGATAAAAGAAGAAAACATGTGGAAAACAGACATTTCGTGTTTGTACAACGTGAAGAAATCGTGGCGGAAGCACATGTTTAAGGAATCGTTGTCACTGTGTCTGACCGAGGAAGCGTGCCTGAACGCGCTGAAGCACAAGCCGCAGCTGCTGACGCGCCACGACAAACAAATAGACACTTTGCGAACTGACGACGCTGTCTCGCTGCGACGTCTGCTCGCCAAGCTGCGCGTCTACTGGCCGCACTCACTCGCCCAGCACTTCACCGACACCTACTTACTACATCTGAACAAACCTACTGGACAAAAAGCCGTTATAAGCGGTCTATTTACACTACTACCACAAAATAAAATTATTGACTTTGCGAAACAACATATTCCCGATGATAAAAAAGTAAATTGGGGTACTACTGACGAGATCGAAATAAGTATAAAGAAAAATATTGCAAAACATTTGCACATAGCCAGACCGCTGATTCCCTTAGACACGGTTTTGTGGTATGCTAAAGGAGACTACTTACAACATACAGTTCCATCACTAAATGCTTTATTGCCAAATTTGAATGAAGCTGAAAGTCGTGAATATTTACCAAAATTATTGGATGCACCAGTATCCTTACAAAAATTTGGACTAAATCTTTCAATTTCCAAATTCGAACCTGAAGATCTCAAAACAATATTTTCGAATGTTTGGAAAACTTCAAAGAATAAAACAATTCGATCAGTCCTATTTAAGCACACTTACAATCAGATATGTAAGGCCGACAGTCCAACTGTTCAGAAAGAACTCTGGCAAGTATTAAGTTCATTTATAGATAACTTAACTGCAGAAGAGAGTGCAGAAATATACAAAAAATTTAAAGACGTTCTAAATGTTCCTATTAGTATTAGAGCAGAATTTTACATGAAGAGTTACGAGTTTTTAACTTCTTTGCCTGCTAGGGCTAACTGTGAATATTATGTGAAAGATTTAATATATTATGCACCAAAAGTAATGGAATTACTCGACGAAGACTTCGTAGCCAATAAAATGCTTTCACCAGCCGAAACTAAATTTTGTTTGTATGAAAAAAAATATTTAGAAGTATTTGCATGTTACGTATTGTGTGGTAAGAGTGAGGAAGATCAGCTTCTGAGATACAGGCGAGTGGTAGAGCCAGCGATTGATGAAGCTTTTCAGTTATGGGACACAATCCGTTTCGGGCAGTTTTATGTTAGAGATCACTTCGAAAAATTTTTACATCATTTGGTTTGGAATTTCAGAATTTATGTCCTTAGTTTTAATGAAAAAACTGTGCCAGTCAAACTGTTCTTAGAGATAAAAACTAAAATGGAAAAAAAGTTGCCATTTTTAGAAAACTATGTATTGCATACTAGTTGGAAACTTGTAATAGAATACGTTAAGATATTGGACGAACACAAATCTGTGTTTGGTACATTTGGGGTACACCATCATTTGTGCATGTCACATCAAATGGATAGCGCGTGGAAAGATATTCATATTAAAATATTTCCTACATTAGCTGCCATCATTGTGAAGTGTTTAAAAAAAGACAACGAACAGTTTAATTTTTCAACAACTTATTATTTGTACGCTAAAGCTATTGATAAAATGTTGGAATTTCTGAACTGTAGAGCTGATGAGGTTGTACTAGAAATCCTACGACACATGCTTAATGATACTGATTTAGTTCAATGTTATTTGGTTGTTTCCTATTTGACACCCAACTATGGTAATTACTGGAGTGATTGCAAACTTAGGCGATCAGAAATACGTAAAAAACTGGAAGCACATCCATCGAAAACAGTGCAAGTACATTATTTTAACGATTTTAAAATAGCAGAACATACTGAAGCCGTAGCTGAAGTTTAGTAATGACTACCTTATTTTAATTTATTGTACCTACTTAGGTACCTAATGATTATTTTTAATACTGTTACTATTGTATTTAGTCGAACTTTGTACTTTCTAGTACTTCAAAAGTAAATTGTCTTTACTCATTGCATTGGTTGTTTTATTTGATTACCTACTTCACCATCATCGCATTCCACTTGGTTCGCCAATCTCCTCTCATATCATCCAAGTTCTACCTGCGAAGGCAACATTCCCATATCTACACTCGATCGACCGACACTCTACATACAGTTCTAAAATTTTATTAATACCTTAAATACACCGATTTTGCCAACCACTCAGGAATCAAAACCTCCCGAAGTCATAAAAAGCTGTTTACAAATAAAAATATACAAACAAGATAAACGCGAAAAACGTGTGCATAACCCTGGCAAAATGTTGTGCATTTGAGAGATGAGACCATAAAAAATAATTAGTGTATCATGAGGAGCAATTTGTTTAATAGTAGCAAACTTTGTGTGCATTGTAGTTTTAAAGTTATTTGAGAAAAACACATTTTGCTGGAGTAACGTTATCCTGGCAAAATCGATTTTCAAAAATTCGTTCGGCCCGGAACCAAATACATGATTAGATAGCTTTTGTTGCGTAGTAAATGTTTGTAAATAGCAAAATTTGTGTGTGGTATGGTTCTTGAGTTATTTAAGATTTTGCTGCGGTAACGTTTTGGGATTTCCCAGATCTCAAAAACGGCTCAACGCAGAAGATTGAAAAAAATACCAATAAGAGACCTTAATTTGTTTAAATTAGTTTAAACATTAGTTTTTGATTTGGTTGTCGTAAACCAATGGAATTAAATGGTTTCAAAAATCAGATAAAAACGGATTTGCAAGTAAACCAAAACACTTATATATAACCAAATAAACAGCTGTAAAAAATACCCTATGGTAGACACTTATCACGTCAAGTAAAATAGATTATTTAACTTTATACGATATGAAGATAAAAACAAAATTGATTAATTTTAGACTGGTCGTACTTTAGCGTTGAAATACGCAGTTCCCAAAACATTAAGAAACGTGGCATACTTTAAACTAATTAAAATTATTCATGAACATTAATTAGTGTATCATGAGGAGCAATTTGTTTAATAGTAGCAAAATTTGTGTGAATTGTAGTTTTAAATTTATTTGAGAAAAACACATTTTGCTGGAGTAACGTTTGAAACGTTATCCTGGCAAAATCGATTTTCAAAAATTCGTTCAGCCCGGAACCAAATACATGATTAGATAGCTTTTGTTGCGTAGTAAATGTTTGTAAATAGCAAAATTTATGTTTGGTATGGTTCTTGAGTTATTTAAGATTTTGCTGCGGTAACGTTTTGGGATTTCCCAAATCTCAAAAACGGCTCAACGCAGAAGATTGAAAAAAATACCAATAAGAGACCTTAATTTGTTTAAATTTGTTTAAACATTAGTTTTTGATTTGGTATTCGTAAACCAATGGAATTAAATGGTTTCAAAAATCAGATAAAAACGGATTTGCAAGTAAACCAAAACACTTATAATCAAATAAACAGCTGTAAAAAATACCCATGGTAGACACTTATCGCGTCAAGTAAAATAGATTATGTAACTTACGTTATGAAGATAAAAACAAAAATGATTAATTTTAGACTGGTCGTACTTTAGCGATGAAATACGCAGTTCCCAAAACATTAAGAAACGTGGCATACTTTAAACAAGTTAAAATGATTCATGAACATTAATTCCTGTTAATTTCAGCTTTCAATTACGGCTGTAATGAAAGTTATATCAAAAACAGGAAAATGTCAGCAATTCTCTAATAAGCCGACCAAATCGAAAAGGTCACGAAAAAGCGGCCGCACTATACATAATCGTAACCATCTTAAATGAATGGGATAATATGGATCTTTTGTTAGTACAGTTGCGTACGTACGTTGTTGTTACTGTTGCGTAGGTTGCTGGTCATGGTGTTCATTATTTTTATTTAAAAATCAGTCTCATACAAATTATTGTATATCTTTGCCTTAGCATTAACATATTGAGGAAAAAATCTCAGATAAGTTACGTACTTAATTTTAATATTTGGCAGAAATGTTTTTCTGTTTAATATTTCATTAAAACTTAAAGCTGACATACAATCTAGAAACTTTTTAATATTATCTTTATTGTAATCTCTTTTGAATTGTTTGGAATCTTCGGCTTATTATTAGCTATCGGCACATACAATTAGTAAAATTATTCTATTAAGGGCAAAAAATTAGATGTAGGTAAACAAGGCAGATTGTGATAAAAGACGTCACATCATGGCCGCGACAGCTACGGACGTTTGAACTGTCGTAGAAAATTGTAGGACTTTAATATTATTTTTAAGTGACAAGCAGTAGTTGGATTTAACTTTTAATACTTTTCTTGGGTTGCTTATACTGTAGTTTATTGATTTAAGTGAAGAAAAACTTACGTGCATATTCCCTATTGGTAACACATATTTTATTCGTCACATTGAATTCCGTTTTTTCGACACACCTAAAACACAAGAAAATGCAACGTAAGTACCTAAATCATTTTTTTTTTCAGCTCCTCACAATGCTTCCGGTGGCTCTAGAAGGAGACACTCTCGGTAAAAAGCGCCGAAACTTCAACAAGCTAGTTGAAGATGCGATTGCAAATGAAAACTACGAATTACGTAACATTAGTAGCAATGACAGCGACGTAGACAACCTTCTGAAAATAGCCATCGCCAGTAAAAACAGAAATGTAGACTTTCTCATCGATGTAATAAAATCTAACGACATGCTGTATGCGGTGACAGCTATCAAAAAGTCCACGTGGCTAGTCACCGAGCCGCAGTACGCAAACATCATCAATCCAGAGTACCTACACACACAACTATTACCTAGCATGAACACCAAAACATTTAACAAACTCCTGCTTCACATTAGACTCAATCTGAAAGACGAAAGTCGAGTAGAAGCCTTTTACGAATACCTGAAAGGAACCGACACTTCTTACAAATGGTTGCAAAACTGTTCCATTCCTTTCACAGAAAATGTCATCAAATACGAACGCCACGTACCACTATCTCTTTACAAACGTTTGTGCAGAAAGTCTCCTAATTTTATTGCATGTTACGCAAGAGTAACAAAGGGTAGAGTAATGCGCACCTCAAAACAGGAGATACTGTCTCACATAAAGTTACATACTCAACAAGTTATGGATGTACTAGAAAACGATGAATATCTTCATTTCCGCGAGCTCCAATTAGGTAAAAAAAAGACAGAGTTCCTCATGAAAACACACCCGCAAAAAGTATTTGATAAATTTGAAAAGTACGTAAAGGTAATTGACCTGTCCGTGGCGGCAAAATATTTAAATAAGATCAAAATAAAAACCTTTCTCAAAAAGCAAATGAAAACTTATCCATGTGCACTTTATCTATTAGATAAGGATTTGGCCTTGGGCTATTTCATTAAAAACATGCCAGAAAATGAAAGGTTTGAATTTGTAAGGAAAACTTTTATCGATAAAACTGAACCGGCTGCTTTCCATCCAGATTATGAAAAGAACCACCGGCCAATAAAATCTTACAAGTGGTATGAGTTCGTCCCGTTCACAGTTGCATTGTCTGAATTAAAAAATGAGATACGCAAAGAGACCTCATCCTCTGAACGATGTGCCATGCTCTCAGTTTTGATCACTTGTACAGGAAGAAATCCGCAGCATATAAAAACTTTACTAAAATATGTGTACGAGAAACACATTAATGAACCATTCACATTTAAGATTCAGTTCGTAAATAATCTGCTTTCAAAAATATTATCCTACGAGTTCGACGTTGAAAATTGGAACGTTTTGGATCAGTTGTTCCACAGTATGCAAGTGTACACCGAATCAGAAAACGACGTGCAAATGTGTCGCGAATCTATAGTCCTATATAAAGTTTTGCACGATGAACCTGTGCCGGAAAACATAGAACAGAAGATGACATTTAATACTTTTCAAACGATTCGAAATAAACTTAATGAAGAACAGAGAAGCAAAATGTTTACTTACTTATTTAATTCCGTTCTGACAAAGGTTCAAATTGAAAACATTGCCAATGAATCCGATTTCAGTGAGACCATAGAACAATTAAAAAATACCTTGACTTTGTTAAAAGATTGGAAAAAGGATATCAGTAAGTATCCATTCGTTCTTGATAACATTCAAGAACTGATAAAGATAAAAGAAGAAAACATGTGGAAAACAGACATGTCGTGTTTGTACAACGTGAAGAAATCGTGGCGGAAGCACATGTTTAAGGAATCGTTGTCACTGTGTCTGACCGAGGAAGCGTGCCTGAACGCGCTGAAGCACAAGCCGCAGCTGCTGACGCGCCACGACAAACAAATAGACACTTTGCGAACTGACGACGCTGTCTCGCTGCGACGTCTGCTCGCCAAGCTGCGCGTCTACTGGCCGCACTCACTCGCCCAGCACTTCACCGACACCTACTTACTACATCTGAACAAACCTACTGGACAAAAAGCCGTTATAAGCGGTCTATTTACACTACTACCACAAAATAAAATTATTGACTTTGCGAAACAACATATTCCCGATGATAAAAAAGTAAATTGGGGTACTACTGACGACATCGAAATAAGTATAAAGAAAAATATTGCAAAACATTTGCACATAGCCAGACCGCTGATTCCCTTAGACACGGTTTTGTGGTATGCTAAAGGAGACTACTTACAACATACAGTTCCATCACTAAATGCTTTATTGCCAAATTTGAATGAAGCTGAAAGTCGTGAATATTTACCAAAATTATTGGATGCACCAGTATCCTTACAAAAATTTGGACTAAATCTTTCAATTTCCAAATTCGAACCTGAAGATCTCAAAACAATATTTTCGAATGTTTGGAAAACTTCAAAGAATAAAACAATTCGATCAGTCCTATTTAAGCACACTTACAATCAGATATGTAAGGCCGACAGTCCAACTGTTCAGAAAGAACTCTGGCAAGTATTAAGATCATTTATAGATAACTTAACTGCAGAAGAGAGTGCAGAAATATACAAAAAATTTAAAGACGTTCTAAATGTTCCTATTAGTATTAGAGCAGAATTTTACATGAAGAGTTACGAGTTTTTAACTTCTTTGCCTGCTAGGGCTAACTGTGAATATTATGTGAAAGATTTAATATATTATGCACCAAAAGTAATGGAATTACTCGACGAAGACTTCGTAGCCAATAAAATGCTTTCACCAGCCGAAACTAAATTTTGTTTGTATGAAAAAAAATATTTAGAAGTATTTGCATGTTACGTATTGTGTGGTAAGAGTGAGGAAGATCAGCTTCTGAGATACAGGCGAGTGGTAGAGCCAGCGATTGATGAAGCTTTTCAGTTATGGGACACAATCCGTTTCGGGCAGTTTTATGTTAGAGATCACTTCGAAAATTTTTTACATCATTTGGTTTGGAATTTCAGAATTTATGTCCTTAGTTTTAATGAAAAAACTGTGCCAGTCAAACTGTTCTTAGAGATAAAAACTAAAATGGAAAAAAAGTTGCCATTTTTAGAAAACTATGTATTGCATACTAGTTGGAAACTTGTAATAGAATACGTTAAGATATTGGACGAACACAAATCTGTGTTTGGTACATTTGGGGTACACCATCATTTGTGCATGTCACATCAAATGGATAGCGCGTGGAAAGATATTCATATTAAAATATTTCCTACATTAGCTGCCATCATTGTGAAGTGTTTAAAAAAAGACAACGAACAGTTTAATTTTTCAACAACTTATTATTTGTACGCTAAAGCTATTGATAAAATGTTGGAATTTCTGAACTGTAGAGCTGATGAGGTTGTACTAGAAATCCTACGACACATGCTTAATGATACTGATTTAGTTCAATGTTATTTGGTTGTTTCCTATTTGACACCCAACTATGGTAATTACTGGAGTGATTGCAAACTTAGGCGATCAGAAATACGTAAAAAACTGGAAGCACATCCATCGAAAACAGTGCAAGTACATTATTTTAACGATTTTAAAATAGCAGAACATACTGAAGCCGTAGCTGAAGTTTAGTAATGACTACCTTATTTTAATTTATTGTACCTACTTAGGTACCTAATGATTATTTTTAATACTGTTACTATTGTATTTAGTCGAACTTTGTACTTTCTAGTACTTCAAAAGTAAATTGTCTTTACTCATTGCATTGGTTGTTTTATTTGATTACCTACTTCACCATCATCGCATTCCACTTGGTTCGCCAATCTCCTCTCATATCATCCAAGTTCTACCTGCGAAGGCAACATTCCCATATCTACACTCGATCGACCGACACTCTACATACAGTTCTAAAATTTTATTAATACCTTAAATACACCGATTTTGCCAACCACTCGGGAATCAAAACCTCCCGAAGTCATAAAAAGCTGTTTACAAATAAAAATATACAAACAAGATAAACGCGAAAAACGTGTGCATAACCCTGGCAAAATGTTGTGCATTTGAGAGATGAGACCATAAAAAATAATTAGTGTATCATGAGGAGCAATTTGTTTAATAGTAGCAAACTTTGTGTGAATTGTAGTTTTAAAATTATTTGAGAAAAACACATTTTGCTGGAGTAACGTTATCCTGGCAAAATCGATTTTCAAAAATTCGTTCGGCCCGGAACCAAATACATGATTAGATAGCTTTTGTTGCGTAGTAAATGTTTGTAAATAGCAAAATTTGTGTGTGGTATGGTTCTTGAGTTATTTAAGATTTTGCTGCGGTAACGTTTTGGGATTTCCCAGATCTCGAAAACGGCTCAACGCAGAAGATTGAAAAAAAATACCAATAAGAGACCTTAATTTGTTTAAATTAGTTTAAACATTAGTTTTTGATTTGGTTGTCGTAAACCAATGGAATTAAATGGTTTCAAAAATCAGATAAAAACGGATTTGCAAGTAAACCAAAACACTTATATATAACCAAATAAACAGCTGTAAAAAATACCCCATGGTAGACACTTATCACGTCAAGTAAAATAGATTATTTAACTTTATACGATATGAAGATAAAAACAAAATTGATTAATTTTAGACTGGTCGTACTTTAGCGTTGAAATACGCAGTTCCCAAAACATTAAGAAACGTGGCATACTTTAAACTAATTAAAATGATTCATGAACATTAATTAGTGTATCATGAGGAGCAATTTGTTTAATAGTAGCAAAATTTGTGTGAATTGTAGTTTTAAATTTATTTGAGAAAAACACATTTTGCTGGAGTAACGTTTGAAACGTTATCCTGGCAAAATCGATTTTCAAAAATTCGTTCAGCCCGGAACCAAATACATGATTAGATAGCTTTTGTTGCGTAGTAAATGTTTGTAAATAGCAAAATTTATGTTTGATATGGTTCTTGAGTTATTTAAGATTTTGCTGCGGTAACGTTTTGGGATTTCCCAGATCTCAAAAACGGCTCAACGCAGAAGATTGAAAAAAATACCAATAAGAGACCTTAATTTGTTTAAATTAGTTTAAACATTAGTTTTTGATTTGGTATTCGTAAACCAATGGAATTAAATGGTTTCAAAAATCAGATAAAAACGGATTTGCAAGTAAACCAAAACACTTATAACCAAATAAACAGCTGTAAAAAATACCCATGGTAGACACTTATCGCGTCAAGTAAAATAGATTATGTAACTTTATACGATATGAAGATAAAAACAAAATTGATTAATTTTAGACTGGTCGTACTTTAGCGATGAAATACGCAGTTCCCAAAACATTAAGAAACGTGGCATACTTTAAACAAGTTAAAATGATTCATGAACATTAATTCCTGTTAATTTCAGCTTTCAATTACGGCTGTAATGAAAGTTATATCAAAAACAGGAAAATGTCAGCAATTCTCTAATAAGCCGACCAAATCGAAAAGGTCACGAAAAAGCGGCCGCACTATACATAATCGTAACCATCTTAAATGAATGGGATAATATGGATCTTTTGTTAGTACAGTTGCGTACGTACGTTGTTGTTACTGTTGCGTAGGTTGCTGGTCATGGTGTTCATTATTTTTATTTTAAAATCAGTCTCATACAAATTATTGTATATCTTTGCCATAGCATTAACATATTGAGGAAAAAATCTCAGATAAGTTACGTACGTACTTAATTTTAATATTTGGCAGAAATGTTTTTCTGTTTGTCAAGTACCAATGCTTAAACTTATAATACAACTAGTATTTGCTTGGGTGCGCGAGCTGCGCGCAGCTCGCGTGTTGTCGTGTGCTTGAGAAGTATTCCTTACCATCATAAAAATTTGAGAATCCATAGGAATCCTTAAAATAATTGGAAAATCCGTTACAACTACCCCTATATCAGTATGAAAACCCTTAAGAACCCCTAAAACATTCTAAAAACCAATTAAAAAAATTGTGAAAAACCGTATTTAAAAACTCAGTCCCGTAAAAAAAACACTACCCTAAAGTTTGCTTGTCGTCGCCCCTGAGTTACGCTTCACCCACTCAACCTTCGTTCGCACAGAACCTGCCACCACCGGACAGGTTTTGACGCCTACTATAATATTTGTTCAACCACCCAATGGCTATCTCTAACCGTTATGAAGTTACAGCCCTTTCAATTTTAGGGGAGGTTGGGGAGGGGAGGAAATGGTATACAATTTTTTAATTTCAACGTCGTCAATAGTTTTAGGTACGAATCAAAAGATTTTTCAGTAGTAAAAAATGGGGTGAAGAGGGGGGGGGGGGAGAGTGGGGAGTTTTGAAAAATGATTTTGACTAACTCTAGGCCCCTTCTTACGAATCTGAAAAAAAAAATGTTCCAAGTCTCTCAACTTCCGAGATCCGCCTAAAGGGGGGAAAAGGGGGTAAAAGGGGTCAATTTTGAAAACTGGTTTTTACTTTCCCGAGCCTCTTCTATACGAATTTGAAAAAAAATATGTTTCAAGTCTCTTTGTTTCCGAGATACGATAGGGAGGGGGAGGAAGGGGGGTGAAAAGGGGATGTTTGGCACTTTTCCCATACTTGCGGGAGTTACTTGTTTACGAATCTGTCAAAATATACCCACCTCCCCATCCACCATCAGGGAGAACAATTCTGTCAGTGAGTCAGTGAGTGAGTGGTAATCGAGCTTTATATAGTATAATGTTGATTCATAGTTTGTACAATTTTCCTTAAGACGGAGATAGGCACCTACTAAACACGTAGGTGGTAGGTGGACTCCATTTCCCCTCGACTTACAGTATGGCATTTAAACATGAGCTTTGTAACGTGTAACTTAGTGGTTATTTCAACATTACATGTGACTGTTACAGGTGATCAACGTGTGAACCACGCGTCGTCAATCAAAATCACACTATAAATTATTTACTGAGATTATTACTTACCTTTTTAAAGTTACTTTGACTTTAAATAATTACTTAGGATCCATTAAATTGTTAAACTACTGTTAATTAACATGATTTTCATTTATAAAATAGAAAACTAGTAGAAAATGTGTAATATGGTACCTGCACTTCGAACATTAAAAAATCGGTTACACGTAAAACGTTTTTCTGCTTAACTGTACAAAACATCGGACACTAAGTTGCTAATTTGCGAAGACTACTCGTACGTATGGTGCGGCCGCTTTTACGTGACCTTTTGAATTTGGTCGGCTTATTAGAGAATTTCTGACATATTCTTGATTTTGATATAACTTTCATTACAGCTGTAATTGAAAGCTGAAATTAACAGGAATTGAGGGGTATGAAAGCAAATCCGCCATTGTCCATAAATTGTATCTAGGTCATTCAAAGAAACTCTAGAAAACCAACATTAAAATCGATTTTCTATAGCAATGCCTGTTTTTAATGCCAGGAAAGATATTTTAAATTGAAATCAATCATTATATTCTAAACTAATATAAATTCTATAATAGAAACCCAATAAAACAGACATGACAGTGGTGACTCTGCATCTCACATTGGACATTGGTGAATCTGCGTCTAACCGACATTGGACAGTGGTGAATCTGCAGAAAGGACAGTAGTGCATTTGCTTTTAGGCGTACTATTAATAGATAAAAGTATAGTCAATGAAACAAGTCGGAATGATTTTATGAGTCTCTTTATTTTAAACCAGCAATCTATACTAATATTATAAAGCTGAAGAGTTTGTTTGTTTGTTTGAACGCGCTAATCTCTGGAACTACTGGACCGATTTGAATGATTCTTTCAGTGTTGGGTAGTCCATTTACCGAGGAAGGCTATAGGCTATAGCCTATAGCGTGATGTTATATATAACATCACGCTGCGACCAAAAGGAGCGGAGCATAAATGAATAATATTGCAAAAACGGGGAAAAATGTATTCCTTTTGTGAGCTGTTTCTCTTTTATGTGACGCAGACGAAGTTGCGTGGGTCAGCTAGTAAAAAAATAAGTTTAATAAAATTATGCAATTAAATTCTTAAGTCCGGTAAAACAAGTTTAATGTAATGAAATTTTAATTTTAATTCTTCTAAATTCTCAATTCTTTGAACCTTTGCCCTAGCCCGTCACCAAGTCTCTGGTGCTTTTTTCTTTTTGCGAGCGCGTTCTGGTGTCACTACCACTACATTTTCTTCCATTACATTTTTTGAGTCCTATTACATTTTTTACGCATTTTTTTTATTTTTACTTCCTGGATCAAATTATTTCGGTCGGCGTACACGAGTCGATAATAATAGCGATCTCCGGATGATTGTCGATTGATACTGACGAAAATTAGAAACGAGACTGACATGAGACTGAGGAGCGACCTGAATTGACGCTGAATTATAGTACTTTAATTTTATTTATTGTAATTTTGTCTTATTATATTGACAAACGAAATCTAATGAAACTTATTCATTGTAGATTGAAGTTTTATATCATATTAATTTATTTGATAAAATTTAGTTTATTTGGAATATAATGGACGCTGAATCAAGACATCTAAGGCTTAAATTACGCTTTCTTTACGATTTTTTCCGTGATAATTCAAGGAATTAAAGAAATTCTAAAACTCCAATAAACACGTAAAACATTCAGCTTATTTTTCAGTAATTTAGCTTTTATAAGAATTGCATGTAACAATGTGAATTTGAGCGTCAAAGTTCCATCGCCGACGGTTTTTCTTGCGAACTGAGTTCGTAAAATATTTATAGTAAATTACACGAAAAGAAAAATGAAAATGTGTAACTCCAACTTACAAGAAAGAGAATGGCACTAGTGTTATTCATAAGCAAATAATTAAAATATCTAACCGATGCTGAAAATTACTGCGTCAAAAATCATGAATTTGCGTAAAAAATGTAATAGGACTCATAAAACACGAAATGTAATTTTAAAACGCAAAATAGCCAGACACAGTTTCACAAGGAAATCTCAGCCACGAGACCATCTGCGGCCATCTTGAATTGAATATCTAAACATATAACGGGCTGTGATTGGCTAAAATGGACAATGGCGTGTTTGCATCTGATTTGTTTAGGACAGTGGCAGTTTTGCTTCTCACCTCAATTTTTATACACCATTTACTATGGGACAGTGGGAACTTACCTCTAAATTGTTATGTGAGCTCTACTAGATGGCATTCATACTTTAGTTTTTGTCTTTTGTTCAAAATGGACAGTGGCGGATTTGCTTTTATACCCCGGCCCTCATATCTCCGTAACTAGAAGGTTCCCCGGTATGGTCTAGCATAATAGTACATTTTGATACAAGTGGAGAAAGTTTGTTATTGCTTCCGAGGCGGAATTAACTCCCGAGCCGTAGGCGAGGGTATTTTTGAGCCGAGAACAGTAATAACAAATTAATGTCCACGTGTATCAAACGACGTTTTTCAATACAATTTTGAAGAAATAAATTATAAAAATATTTTTGTCATGAATTACTATGAAACTATGATTTTGTTTCTCTTTTTCCGCGCTTTACTTTCCCCAGGTGAAGGACAAGCAAAGATATGAAGCCGCTAAACAGCCTAATGGAAAAAATAGCTTTTTTTTTACATTTCTGAATTTAGAACACCAATAAATGTTAATTTGTGTTTATAAGTAACTATTCGTTTTTATAATCATGTTTATTTATGATATTCTATTTATAAACACAATTTGAATATTCATAAAATATTTATGCCGTAGAGACGCGTTGTGCTTTGCCAGAATTAAAAAAAAAAACATCACCTCAGACTATAGGCATTGAACCAATTTGGACAAAGTATTAGGTAGGTATAGTTATCTGTGGCAATTTTCATTCCCGCACACGTGCGGGAAAATGAAAAAAAAACGCACGCGTGTGAATACAATGCATGTTTTACCTAACCGTAGTGCGTTATGGATAGGACTTGTAATCCAGATATCCGGATCTCCGCCGATTTTCAAATCCGGATTTTACTTGCATCATTATCCGGATTTTTCGGATAATACGGATAGTTATATTTCTATTTTAAATATTTAATAAAAAGCTGTAATCTGCAAAGTACGTAACTGTTATTACGTTATTTATTATTTTAATATAGAGCTAATCACTCTTGCAATTGTTTGTTCACTTTACAAATCACAACACAATAAGTTAATTTAGTGACAGAGATCATAACAATATTGACCACTTGTTAAAGTTAAACTTACATCCATACTACACGTATTTTCAAGATTGTATTGTATTGTATCGCACGCATGGTTGCTTCTCACTTAAAACCAGTTCTTGTTCTAAAGTGATATTTTATTTATTTTTATTATGTTTTAAATAGGTTGATTTGATTAGGATTTTCAATTAGAATTCTCTTTTTTATCTCTAATTCTAATTCTAATGAAATCTTATTTTTAATTAGAATTGTTTTAAGTATGAGAAGAATAGATACAAATTAAATAATATATACTCGAGGAACACGGTGTGGACCCTGCGAGGATTGAGTCACAAATATGCTCCGACTAAGAGCCGTACAAGTAACGGTAAACGACACCACTAGAGCAATAGTGGCGAAGGGCTGCCCCCAAGGTGATGTCCTTTCGCCACTACTATGGAACCTCGTAGTAGACAGCCTCATCAAACGTCTCAACAGCAGAGGCTACTACACGGTGGGCTATGCCGATGATCTGACCATAATAATAAACGGCACACACGAAAACACACTATGCAACCTTATGCGCCAAGCCCTAAGGATAGTAGAAGACTGGTGCAAGGAATACAGACTAGCAGTGAACCCTACCAAAACCGAACTCGTCCTCTTCACAAAGAAAAGGAAGCTAGCAACGTTGCAATTACCAAGCTTCTTTGGGACAACCCTAAGCCTATCGACTGAAACCAAATACCTGGGTATCTTTTTGGACAAGCAGCTGAACTGGGCAAAACACACCGAATACACCATCACAAAAGCCAGTATAGCCTTATGGCAATGTAAGAGACTCCTCGGGAGAAACTGGGGCATAAGCCCCAAAATTGTTGGAGGTGCAATGGCACACCACTAAAAAAAAAAAAAAAAAAATAGCACTCTGCCTCTTGTACGGGTGTGTGGGCGTAACGCCATGTTTTTTTCTTGATCTTATTAAAACTATTGGATATAAACAGTTTTTCATCTGGAAAGAACCTAACAACAACAGGTTATGGGCCCAGAGGCGCGTGAAGAAGTTAACAGTTACGATCGGCGGTAAATGCGGCGTGCTGTTATAATTCCAGAGGTGCGGGAAAGAATAAGAAATCACAGTAGCGGTCGGCGGTAAATGCGGCGTGCTGTTGGTTGAGGTTCCCAGAGGCGCGTGAAGAAGTTAACAGTTACGATCGGTGGTAAATGCGGCGTGCTGTTATAATTCCAGAGGTGAGGGAAGAAATTCACATTAGCGATCGGCGGTAAATGCGGTGTGCTGTAAGAAAACAAAATGGAAGGTCGCATGGAAAATAAGTATGTAGTACTAAATGGAAAGAATTGGGCCTCGTGGAAATTCCAAATGTCAGTGGTACTGAAGTCAAAAAGGTTGTATGGAATTGTAACGGGTGCTGAAGTCAAGACAGGGTCAGACGCTCAAAAAGAGAAAGATTATGAAGACAAAGATTGTAAAGCCCAAGAAATTATAGTCACTAGAGTCGACGAGAATATAATCTCGTACTTGTCAGTATGTAAAACCAGTTCAGAAATGTGGCAAAAGTTATTAGCATTATATGAGCCGTCGTCACAGGTGAGTGTGCACCTAATACAGCAGCAGTTTTTCAACCTGAAGTTTGAGGAACCTATGATGAAGTTCATCACTAAGATTGAGGAGATAGTGTTGGAGGTGCAATGGCACATCACTAAAAAAAAAAAAAAAAATAGCACTCTGCCTCTTGTACGGGTGTGTGGGCGTAACGCCATGTTTTTTTCTTGATCTTATTAAAACTATTGGATATAAACAGTTTTTCATCTGAAAAGAACCTAACAACAACAAAAATCACCTACTGGCTATACAACACAGTTATCCGACCAATCATCACATACGGCTCTTTAGTTTGGTGGCCCAGGACCAACCTAAGCACGAACCAAAAGGATCTCGAGAAACTACAAAGGTTTGCCTGCGTAGCAATCACCGGCAGCATGAGAACTTCCCCCACTGCTGCCTTACAGGCGATGCTGGGGCTACCACCTCTACACCTCGTCGTAAGAGAGGAGGCGGCCATAGCGATTTTCAGACTCGAAGTATCTGGCACCCTAAGTAACGATTCCAGAATTAAACTCACACGCATCAGAGCAGATGCTATCAAACAACAGCCCATGATGGCATCACCCAGCGACAGAATCCTGAATACCCACTGCTTCCAAAAACACTACAACATAGAGCTCACAGCGGAGTTGTATGACTACTCAGGTACGAACGAGCTAAGAATCTACACTGATGGATCAAAAACCGACGACGGGACAGGTTTCGGGGTGTTCTCCGACGACCTAAACATTAAAATAGCCAAACCCCTTGGAATACTCAACTCTGTTTACCAAGCAGAGTGTGTGGGTATCATCCAAGCGGCACACACTATAGAGGCCAGGGAGGTTACGGATACCAATATTCGAATAATATCCGACAGTGCCTCAGTCCTTCAATCCTTAAAGAGTAATCAGATAACGTCGAGACTGATACTAGAATGCCACAATGCCCTAGAACAAATCACGGTACTAAACCATAACACGGTAACACTACAATGGATCAAAGGTCACAGTGGATCACTTGGGAACGATGCGGCTGATGAGCTTGCCAGAAGAGGATCCAGCACAAAACCCTGCGGACCCGAGCCCATTGTGCCTATTCCCTTCAAGCAACTAAGAAGCTGGTTAAGGGAACACACTCGAATACAAGCGGAGAAATGGTGGACCTCGGCACCAGGGTGTAGGCAATCCAAGGAAGCCATGCCATCCCTTGACACAAAGCTGACAGAGATAGCCTACGACTGGTGGCGGGGACCATCACTGGACACTGTTCACTAAATAAACACTTCCACACCCTAGGAATCACTGACAGTCCCCTATGCAGAGCGTGCATGGAGGCGGAGGAAACGGTGGCGCATGTGCTCCTTGAGTGCACTGGCGTTACCAAGATTCGCGAGGAGACCCTGGGTACACCAAGATCCCTTGCGGACGCCCTGAGAAGACCGGGAAGTTTGATCTGCTTCTGGAGGGAGGTGGGCTGGTTGGAGTAAACGGCCACCACGGCTCACGCACAATGGTCCACTTTAAGGACTAAGTGCGGAAACCAAAACCCCATGATAGATAGATAGGGGCCGCACAGCGACGAATGGATCTTCGCTTTCCCTGTGTTCGCGCAAGTGCCCAGCACCGGTGCGAGCACAGGGGGAGTCACCGACGCTGCCCGGCGCCCTTGGGCGCTGACTGCGATCGCGAGCCCACATTACATCAGAAGCCACCGAGAAGAAGATGTCCGGCGCCCGTGACTCGTCCGGTCACGGCTACGAGGCTCGCCTCTGGGCGCTGGAGCGGACGGTGTCGATGCCGAACATCGGCTTCGTGCTGCCCGATCCAGCGCCGCCCGGTGTGGCGCCAGTGAGGAGAGGAAGACGACCGGCAAGAAGAGGTCCGCCGCCACCAGACGGAAGAAGAAATCGGCTGAAGCCCGGGCGGAGAGGGAAGGGGATGGGGCGAGTAGAGGCGCGGCTGCCGATGCGTGTGGCCCGTCGGCGTCACCGGCGCCTGCGCGTGCTGCGCCGGCACCGCCGCCGAGCCAACCGCACGCCGAGTCTGTGCGCCCGTCCGCGCCCCGCCCGGTTCCATCTCAGACACCCGCCCCCCCCACTGCCGCCGTGAACACAGGCCGCGCGCCGCAACTGCGCGCCGCTGCACCCACGCATGTGGCTGTGCGCGATCCCGCGCCGCCCGTGCAAGAGCCCGCGATTCCGTGGCGCACGCCCGCGCCCGTGTCGCCCACACCGCTGCCACGCACCTTAGTGGCCACCACAGTGCCGGCACCAGCGCCACCTGTGCGCCCCGCCGTGCAACACCGCTCTGCCACGGCTGCACGTCCCACTGCGTCGACTGCGCCCTCCGGGGCCGCGTCCGTGGCGAGGCTCTCCAGCCGGGACCCTAGGCTGGCACCGGGAGCGCGCCAGGCTTTACTGGCACCCCAGGTGCCTGCATCGCCGGCGCCCCCTCGTGCCTCGGCCTATGACTCACCAGCAGAACGGTCGGCATGCTCGTCGCGAGCCAGCTCGAGCATGTCGCTCGTGTCTGTGGGTTCGGAAGACTCGGGGCCGAGTGAACGGGGGAGCACACCAGGACCAGCACCGTCGCCTTCGCGGGGTTATGGCTCCGACTACCGGTCGGATTCACGGCCCCAGTGACGTCGCCGCAGCACGGACGAGTCCGAGGAGGAGGCGAAGCGATACTGCCTCAACCCGCCGCAACGGGTAACTCGATTGAATTACTATTTCATAAAAAAGTCTAGTAATAATAAGTGAATAATATTGTAATAATATATTAGCATACGACAACACTGGCCTGCGAATTGCAAAAAAATTTAAGAAAATTTGAATTCCGCGTGCTGGTTAGAGCCTCAGATCAAAGAAATAGGCATGGAAATTAGTCCAGTAGCCAGAAGACTATGCCCTTCGATAATTCAAAAGTTTTTTATTTTCGATCAGTGGATAACTTTAGTGAATTCATTGCTATGTACAAAAATGCTAACAGTTTAGAGTTATGCAATAGGTATTAAGTAGGTATTTCCTATTATTTCGTGTTATAACAATATTAGAAAATTTAAATTAAAATACTATACTGGTTCTTTGCTAGTACTATCTATAGGACATATTAGTGAAAATGCTAACAGATAGGTACTGTGGAACAATGGAAATCTGAAAATGTCCCGAAACTCAGTCAATAAAAAATTTAAGTTTTTCAAATCATTTCTTATATACTTAGAGGGATTAGTTATACCTTATAACAAAAGTTCTAACAACTAAGTAATATGGCTGCACAAGTAATTGTATTTTTACTTTGCGATTAGCGAAATATTGAATTTAAGTTTATAATTTTGCGCCTACATATTCGTAATAATAAACTCTGCTACCATACAAAAGTTTCAACAAATGCATATTATGGCTTTTTTTTTAAATTGCAAATAACTATTTTCGCTAACGAGCCGCGTAGGTACGGCGCGTGCGATCGCCACTAAGTAGCAACACTCCGGCTCCGATCGGGGATGTAGGTACCTAGCCTAACGCTTGTCCGCTCTTGTTTAATTTTCTCCCTGGCGTTTTTTTACGTCACGGCGCGTTTGATTATTGTTTTTAATCGTTCTGTGTGTTAAGATTGTTTACTTCGATGCATCGTAATGTACTGCATTGAGCACGGTTAACTTTTAAAATGAGTGAAAAATGTGCTAAATGTGACCTTTTTCTAAATATCGACGTAGTAACTGTGAAACTACGGGCGCTACAGACACTTATTACCGCTAGCCATGAGCGAGAAGACGGGAAGCATGTTCTATTCCAAGAAAAAGAAGAACTTCAATTGCATAGAAAGTGCCGAATGATGTATATCAATGATGTATATACATACGCCACCTCCTTGCGACCAAGGACGGAGGCGGCGTACGTATGTCGCTGCTCGGTGCTGCGGCACCAACTCATGTGGCGGCACTCTATGTTTTTGACTTTTCATTGTCTGTCACTTCTTACGAAAATTTTTTTATGTCATTATAATCTAAAGAGTGTAAAACACCTCTTAACGAAGCCGAAACGCACTTGTTCTCCTCGTCATTGCGATCATTTTTTTGTTCTGCACCATACCTGGGAACTTTCTAGTTACCCATTGGGGGTCAAAGTTTCAACTTTTGACAAGTTTTTTTTTAAATACAAGTTTTTACTGTAAACACCTCCACGACCCCCGTACTATTCAATCCATCTATCAGCACAATGTTTTGAGTGCGCTACATTGAGTTCTACCACAAAACATGATTTTTCACCCCAAAAAAAAAAGGCGATTTCCAGCAATAATTTTTGCGTAAAGTTACTTAGTTTGATGTACAGAATGCTTGGTTGACGGCTTCGTGATGAGATCTTTTACAACCTGTATTTTCGTGTGATAGAAATATTTTCCAACGTCTTTGTAAAGTTTGTAAATTGTACACAAATTTTCATGTACATATAGTTTTCACCTAACTCGGAGTTTTTATTCCTGCTCTCCAATCAACTATCGCCCTGGTTGCTCAGCACCTTCCATATATTGAGAAGCCCGCTATTCGCGCCTTCATTGGTGACCCCCGTGGAACATCATGCCGGGGGACGAGATCACGAGAGCAAAGAAAGCGGTGGAATGTCAAGCGTAAACCGACCGCTGTATCATCCGCTATACCATCAAATATCATCTTGCTTTGTCTCACTTGGAGCCGCAGTATATCGAAATCGTCGAGGACATCGTCGCTGGTCCCGCAGCTTCGACAAGTATGAGACACTGAAGACGGAGCTCATAAAGAGGCTGTCCGCGTCACGGGAAAAGCAGGTACAGCAGCTACTTCATTACGAAGAGTTACGAGATAGCAAACTAATTAAAATTCCCGTTCATAATGTTCGGGCTTCGTAATGCTGGACAGACGTTCCAGCGCTTCGTCGATGAGATGCTACGGGGTCTGGACTTACTTACGCCTACCTGGATGATATCCTAGTCTTTTCCAGGGACCAAAAATCACATGAAAAGCATCTGCACCAACTTTTCGCCAGACTGAAGTAGTACAGCATGGTCGTCAACACGGCAAAGTGCATGTTTGGCGCTTCTGATGTTACCTTTCTAGGCTACCGCATTTCAGCCAAAGGTACCACTCCACTTTCAGCCAAAGTTGACGCCATCAAGACCTTTCCCGTGCCAAAAACTGTGAAAGAACTACGTCGATAAGAATCGACGTACTTCTTAATTACATGATGAACTTTTATCGTAGGTTCATCCCAGGCACAGCTAAACAACAAGCTCCTTTACACGCGCTACTCACCGGGTCAGTGAAAGGATCGCACCCAGTTCATATCACCGGTCAGCTGCTCGACGCATTTGAAATTTGCAAGGAGGGTCTGTGTCAGGCCGCCTTGCTTGCTCATCCCAGTTGCGATGCAAGGTTAGCGCTCGTAACTGACATGTCTGACAAGGCGATTGGTGCAGTGTTACAGCAGCAGACTGATAGTGGTGAGTCCTGGGAGCCTTTGGCATTTATCTCTCGTGGGCTGAGTTTTTCTCAACAGAAGTACTCACTCTACGATCGAGAGCTCCTAGCCATCTACGAGAGCATAAAATACTTCAGGCATATGCTCGAAGCCCGGGACTTCACTGTCTATATCGACCACAAGCCGCTGACCTTCGCCTTCCACAATCGGAAAGAAAACTATTCGCCAAGACAGTTGCGGGACCTGATCGCGCAGTTTACCACTACAACGTGGTAGCTGACACCCCCTCGCGAGTTGAGGAGATTTCCCAGCCAATCGATCTGGAGCGGCTGGCAGCTGCTCAGCACTCCGATCTAGAGCTCACCCTACTTGCAGAAGGCTTTACGTCAAAAAACTGAAGGTCCCAGGCAGAAACATTGAACTGTTTTGTAACGTCAATACGAGCGCGGTAAGGCCGTTTGTTCCGAAACCGCTACGGAGAAGAGTGTTCGAGAGTCTGCATTCCTTTAGTCACCCTGGGGCAAAATCAACCGCCAAACTAGTCTCTGAGCGGTATGTATGGCCTGAAGTTAGGAAGGACTGCAAGAACTGGGTACGAGCGTGTATAGCGTTCCAAGATCACACGTCATACGAGTGCTCCAGTTGGAACCTTCAAACTTCCTGCAGCTCGTTTCAAATTTGTCCACATTGACTTGATAGGACCATTGCCTCTGACCCAAGGTTTCAAGTATTCTCTCACCGCTGTCGACATGTTGCTAAAACCCTACTCAGTGGCTGGATTTCGCGGTTTGGTTGTCCAGTTGAAGTCGTGACAGATCGTGGTAGGCAGTTCGAATCTGCGTTACTCAGAAATATTTCGCGCATCGCAGGATTCAATCACCACCGTACCACTGCCTATCCTCCAGCCTGTAATGGTCTCGTGGAAAGATTTCATCGGCAGCTGAAGTCTACCATAATCTGCCACGGTAACAGGAATTGGACTGACTCCCTTCCTCTTGTGATGTTGGGTGTCCGTTGTGCTTTCAAGGAAGATCTGCAAACCACCTTAGCTTAATTGGTGTATGGCGAACGTCTGCCAAGCGAGTTTTTCGACTCAGAAGTCGTCTGTAATCCAGACTTTGATGGAATTCACATCAAGGCTGCGGAATATTGTCCAGAGTTTGAGGCCTTCGCCTGCCTCACACCATAGTGGAAAGCGTCCAACTTATTTTTGTACCTACTTAAGTGATGTCCCAAAACCCGGGACAGCTATCCCGGAAAAAAATGTTGTAATGGAATCTCCACTTTCTGTCTCTGTTCCTCTATCACTATAACAAGTAGCTACATAATATAATCAAATTATAGTCTACATATTACGATTTTGGTAGGTAGGTATTAAACTCTTTGAAATAAAGTATCAACAACGTATTTTCAAAACAGATTTTTAAACTGGAGTGACGGGATTTTGATAATTACGCGTGGGCGAAGTCACGGACTGGAACAGAGTTAGTACCTACCTAGTGATTTGTGCGATGTGACAGTAATGAAATGATTTCGCGCCTCATTCAATAGGTACGTTTGCAGTGAGTGTGGTTCGGAGTGTTACCGCGCCGTGGCTCGTGCTGCACGAATTGCCGCGTACCTACACCGCGCCCCAACCCAATATCCAAATTGTATTTTATTTATTAAACAAAAGGCATAGCATGTATATATTGAAACTTTTGTATGGTAGCAGAGTTTATTAATACGAATATGTAGGCGCAAATTTATAAACTTAAATTCAATATTTCGCTAATCGCAAAGTAAAAATACAATTACTTGTGCAGCCATATTACTTAGTTGTTAGAACTTTTGTTATAAGGTATAACTAATCCCTTTAAGTATAATTATAAGAAATGATTTGAAAAACTTAAATTTTTTATTGATTGAGTTTCGGGACATTTTCAGATTTCCATTGTTCCACAGTACCTACCTGTTAGCATTTTCACTAATATATCCTTTAGATAGTACTAGCAAAGAACCAGTATAGTATTTTAATTTAAATTTTCTAATATTGTTATAACACGAAATAATAGGAAATACCTACTTAATACCTATTGCATAACTCTAAACTGTTAGCATTTTTGTACATAGCAATGAATTCACTAAACTTATCCACTCAGCGAAAGTAAAAAACTTTAGAATTATCGAAGGATTTGTCGAAAAAATATTACATCCCTACTGGACTAAATAGGCAGATGGAACGTGCGCGACAAACAAGGCGACGCCGGTTTTTATTAATGGGTGCGCGGCAGACAACAGGCGCCGTGTAGGGACACGCGCGTCTGTGTGCGTTTACGGTTGCCAGATATTGAGAAATACCCAGATATAATCCCATATTTTGTTCAGTTAAATTGTTCCCAAATATTGTACTACTATTTTTTTAAAATTGGAAACGCGATTTTGCTTTATGGTTTATAGTTATACTGCATGTCTGCATACTAATATGCATTAATAATTTATTAATGTTTTTGAGTTGCGTATAGTATTGTTAGTAATGCCGGAGGTTAAATTATTGTGACATAATATTGAATCAAGAGAAACTAGAATTTGTCGATAATTATTATTATTTAGCCACGAGCTCCTTCAAGCTCAGCAGCATATGCTGTTAGAAAAATCCGTCAATTTACTGATGTTGATACCGCGAGGCTGGTCTATTTTAGTTATTTTCATAGTATTATGTCATACGGTATTTTACTATGGGGACGGGCTGCAGACATCGAGTCTATATTTATTCTGCAGAAAGGAGCCATCACATCCATTTATGAATTACGTAGACGCGATTCTCTAAGAGAACTGTTTAAGAAAATTAATATCATGACAGTACCTTGTCAATACATCTATGAAAACATCATGTACGTTAGAAAAAATCGGCATTTATTCAGTAAGAGAGGGGACAGACACCACTATAACACTAGAAATAGGGACCAACTAGTTCAGCCAGGTTTCAGGCTTGCTAAAGTGGATTCATCTTTCATGGGGTACTGTTTGAAATGTTACAATAAAATACCTCCCCACATTCTTCAACTGAATGAGACGAAATTTAAATCTTGTATAAAACGCACACTATGTAGGCCAGCATATTATAAGTTGGGGGATTACATTGATGATAAAAATGCTTGGCTAAATGCTGGTCCTGCTCCACAACGATAGGGGGGGGGGGGGGGGGGGGCAAACTAATTGTTTGTACTGGTCGGGCATTATTTGAGTCCATCGACACGTAAAGAAGAAGATGAAGAATTGATTCCCATGTTAATGTATTGTGGAAGCTGCAGAAGATTGTAAAAATATACTTGCATTGTATAGATTCCAGTTCTTAGTAATATATAATTGCATAGCACGTATGTGTGAGTACTTTGTACTGTTCAGCCACCATTTACATTTATTTATCTTTCATTGACTTGAATATGCCTTGGTGGCTGAGAGAATGTCATGCTCACTTAAATGTCTCGGTGATGGTGGCGGGTGTGTTGGGTCATTTAGTTCCCTTGAATATGGTTGAGTTGAATGGCGCCGGTACATGCGTCATGTCTGTGAACGGGCGCTGTCAGTTGGGACTGGTCATCTCTTATCTGCCAAGGTTCATTTTAATTACTTTATTCATACATTTTTGATCTGACCTTTCACTCTGGATGCTCTTAGTGTGCACGTCTTTCTACATCGTTCTCACATATATGTATAATCTCAAAATTAATGATGTAACCAAGATTTTGTAACAATATTTTGATTTTAAAAGAGTGTCCATGGAGTTTCTTGCCCGTTCTTCTCCATAGAGATCTACGCTAGGGAATGGGCAACTACAGTACTTTCTCAAGTTATTATGCCTTGTGACTGGGACTATAGCTTTGATTTTCTGTTTTGTATTTTTGACTTTCAAAAGTGCGGTAATGGTCTAATTGAAATAAATGCTTTGAGTTTGAGTTTGAGTTTATTCATCATGAATTTAAATGCACCCTTTAGATACAATATTTCCTTATACGCAATTACGTATGTATAAATTAATCGATATTTTTTATGCACAATCATTCCCCTAATTCAGGGTAATTTTCCCGTCATAAACTAGCAACACAGACGACTTACTGTTAAGGTTTTGTGTTTCAAGTGAGCCGAAAATATTTGATGGAAAATAAATACCAAAACAATAAAAATAACAAGAGTTACCTGTGGAAAGATATTCCATCTTGTTTTCTTAGTTTTTGTGAACAACTTTTGCAGTGTTTAAACACACAAGACGGCATGTTTTGACCTAAAATGACAAATCACTAGTGACGTGTGAGCGAGACGATGCGTAGCTTGGTACTGTCGCGAGGTTGTATTTTCTTTTGATTTTGTATTTGCTTTGGTGGAACCACTCGCGTGTTCTGAGCGCGCTATCTGCCTATTTCTTTGATCTGAGGTTGGAGCATTCAATTTTACTAATTCTATGTGTAATATAATAGCTATAGTGCGCGCGGAACTAGTTGACCGCGCCTTAGGAATGTGAGCGGTGGGACGGAGAGGCGAGGCGGCGCGCGTGCTGGCTGTGATGCCCGTACCTCGCGACGGCAACACGCTTCGAAGTTCCGGCTAATTTAGACAAAACGCACATGAGATTGCCCCGAAATTGCCCCCTGTCGCACCTAAGGAGCGGTCAACTAGTTCAGTGCGTTCCGTTTCACCAAAAACATGCTACCTAGAACAATAAATTGTAAAATAAATTATGTTTAATGTTTCTATGCGCCAATACAATACAAAGCATTTTTAATAAATAAAAAGAGTTTTGTATTTTTTGCAAATTCCCTATTGTTGAAACAAAGACTACTTAGAATAAAATGAAGCTACAGTTCCATCACAAGGCATTGTATAACGGGCTGGTGTCCGCAACTCCACGTCCAAGCGCGTATTTTGTTTAAAACCCACTAGGCATAATAACGACTGTTAAACGTTATTGACAAAATAACGATAACCAAATGGCGCTATGTTATGGTCACCACAAGATTCACCACACTAATGTTGACTGTACTGTACAGCCAATGCACAGCCTAGCGATGGGCGATTCCGAGATGTTTTAACAATCGAAAGAATCGGAGTCGTCAAAGTAAACCATCGAGTCGACTATCGACTCGCCGTTTTTCAAAACAATCGAGATGTTTTTCGATTGTTTGGAGTCAACGGAATCGACCGCTAGTTTTCGAATCAGTCACTCTCACTTGCCGAGTCTCGATCGATCACCAGGGACAGTCGATTGTATGCATCGAGCCGAAGTGCATGTAAGGCGAGAGTGTGGCAGACTCGAGATATCTAAGTATTCGTATGTAAACTTTAACTACTTCTATTTTAACGGTTTTCATTATTTTCGATTGCTCTTGTTGAAAGAATTAGGTTGTTTGAATTCGCAATAACAACGCAAGTCAAGAACTCGCGAAACTCTAAACCATCGAGGAACAACTCTCGAATGAACGCGCCATGCGCCAGTCGCAATAACAGACCGAGTCGGACTCGAGCCCAAGTCGAAACAATCGAGAACCATCGAGATGTTCGAACAATCGAATAAAACCTCTCGACATCGCGCATCGCTAGCTCAGCCGAATAAAAACAAAAGTTGAGAATACTTTTTTAGTAAGTACTTTATAGAGGTGGGTCGTTACGTCATTTTCAAGAAACGTAACGAAACCAGTGTCTTTGTCGGCGTCACCTAATTCAAAACTAGTGATTTTTGTAACTAGCTATTTTTATTTAGCTACTGTGATTGTTTTGCATAAATACCTCCAACAACTATACAGTTACACACGAAACGAAAATAACTTCCCGGAATCGCGAGCCGTTGACATTATTTACAAACAGAGATCACTATATTTTACAACCTATGTCTATAAATCACGTAAACTTAAACTAATACTGTTACTGTTACGCTGTTTCGTTTCTTGTTGTATACCACGGAACGTGTGCGTTCGGATTACTTCGGGTTTATTCGTATCACCCCTTCTCGCTTACTCGGGAATTTTCGATCTGCCATCTCGCTCGCTCGGCCGCCCGGCCGGCGTAGGCGGCGAGCGAGCGACTCTCACACTGAGTTTTATCACCCAACAATCACAGATAACAGTTATAACGCATTTACAAAGATCACTACTTTGTAATTTGAATAGAAACTAGTGATTCGGTTACATGCCGCGTAGCTAGTTATTGTAACTAGTGACGTGAAATAACGCCCACCCCTAGTACCTACTTTACGATTGGAACCTTGTAAATAGTTGTAATAGATATAAAATAGTACCTATCAATTAAAATTTGTAATCAATAGATAATTAATCTGATACCTACTCTTGAATCCGTGAAATATTTCTTGAACACCATTTTGGTTTGTGAACAAAACAACAACCAATATTTGCAAAGCTTTGTTCTGATTCATGTTACTAAAATGATTGCACACTGATTACTCCAGTTTGTGCAAGAATATAACTGAAAGGATTGTATTGTGAGGAAACTGCAGTCAGTCAGTAGAGTACCCTTTTGGAAGTCTTCAAATAAAAGTAAGTGACACATTACTAAAATAAATTAAAAACTCCAAATATTTTGGCCTATGCCACAAGGTCACTGCTCAATAAAAAAAATGCTGTTCGATTGATCAATGAAAAAGATTTTTCTAAATAGGGGGAGGGTGCATCAAGTTGGTTTATGATGGCTTTTCTTTAAAATATGAATGAATCAATACTAATATTTGAATAAAGAGGTACGTCAATGACATACTCATATGAATTTTTAGAATTGAGTAATTAATTCTGGATATTAAAGAGGTACCTTCCGAAATTTGTTTGTTTTTAAAACAAATTATAGGTACCTACCTTGATATTCTATTAAACAGACATGTTTAATAAACACCTACAAAACCAGCGAAAAAAATTGGGGCAGAGCCCTGTTGGCCCGTTTTCGAGTATTCACGATTACTGTACCTACAGTAATCCTGAAGACTCGAAAACGGGCCAATTGGGTTGTTTTGCCTTTATTCTGCGTCACTGCGTGTATGTGAGGGGGCTCTGCCGCAACTTTTTCGCTGGTTTTGTAGGTGTTTATTAAACATGTCTGTTTAATAGAATATCAAGGTAGGTACCTATAATTTGTTTTAAAAACAAACAAATTTCGGAAGGTACCTCTTTAATATCCAGAATTAATTACTCAATTCTAAAAATTCTTTCACATCATTTTCTGCTATAAATTATATTTTTATCATGCTAAGATAACCGAGCTATCACAATTTTTGCGGACGATTTGCTAATAATCTATAGATTCATGCTATGTAAACACCTAGTAAGGAATGCATTTTGATAAACATTACGTCATCGCAGTTCCTACGTATATTTTCGATTGAATTAGTCATGTTTCGCTTTCAACGTGATATCTGAAACAGAGCTGCGATATCTCACTATTCCATAGGTCGATAATGATAAGTGCTTATCGATTATTAGCGTTTGTCTATCCATATGCCCAAAATTAGTTTGCTTCAGAATTACTTTTCGAATAGAAAAAAAAAAAAACTATGAACTGTACTAATAGTAGGTAATCGTACATGGCTCATGTGGGTGCTGGAGTTGTATAAAGTAGATGCAACTCTACGTACTTTCCTGATGTCATAAGGGGCACTGGAGAACTTACGGTCCTTCGCTATCCAGGATGTCGACAAATCCAGGGGAACAGCGAACCGATAAGGATCGAGCGTGGTATCGTCCCCGTAGTTGGAAAATTATATAACTCTGATTTTGTAGTTCTGAGATAAACGCGATTTAGTGTTTTTTTTTTAGTTAATGTACATTTGTTAAAAAATTTGAGACATTAATTATTATTAATTTCACTGTCGTGTCGGTAATTTTATATTTTGTGGACCTGATTACTTTTTGCATTATGCTTTAACAAACTGAACTCTATCTTTAACTTTAACTAAATAACAAATAACAGTCCGAGTATCTTTTCTGTACTGTCCGTTTTCCCGATGTTGACTACTTCAGTCCTGTTCTGTGTCGGGTCTATATTTTCTAGAACTTCTGTGCAGTTTGAAACCCATTTTTTGAGTTCAAACTTCGCCTGTAGGTGTATGTTCTTCACCGCTGTTGATATGCGTGTCGCTTCTGTAGCTGTCGAGGTAGTCATCCATGTAATGACTCTGTATGATGGCATCCACCGCTTCTGGTTGACTTTCGCCGTGCCGTTTCGCGTTCCAATTTTTTACGTAGATGGCTATGCACGGTGAGCTTGCCGCGCCGAATATTATAGACGTCATGCGGTATTCTTCAAGGGCGCATTCTCTTCTATCGTCTCTCCAAAGACAACGAAGGGCGCCTCTGTCCTGTCTACGCACCTTCACTTGTATGAACATTTCTGTTACGTCGCCGGCAACTGCTATTGGGTGTCGGCGGAATCTCATCATGACGCAGGGCAGCGACTGTAGTAGGTTTGGACACGTGAGTAGGAAGTCGTTCAGTGACATCCCTCCTGATTTGGCTGCGACGTCATGGACTATACGGAGTTTTTCCGGTTTCATGGGATTGAACACGTCAAAATGGGGTAGGTACCTTGTCTTTGGCGCATCCCTTGCTTATGTACGAGTTCATCTGTTTTGTATATCTGTCTCGAAGAGCAGGGTTGCTATCGAGTTTTTTCTCTGTTGAGACGAGCCTCTTGAGTGCTGTCCCGTAACTGTCTGGCAATTCGATGTTTTCGCTTTTCCAGAGCAGGGCTGTTTCTTTCCTCAGGTGTATTTTGTTTTATGGCAATTATAAACAACTTAATTTATTTAATTTTATTTGCCTAGCATCTTATAAATTAATCACTATCTAGTTGTAGAAGAAATATATAACATCAAGTATTTATAAATTAGGTACGTTATAATCAGAATTATTAATAGCAGAATTAAATAAATAGAGTTATTTAGTTTTCCTAAAACTTAGTTAGTTTTGTGAAACAATTTTTAAGTTGAGGAAAAATTCAACAACTCATGTTATTTAATTTATTTGACATTCAACTTATCATTGACCACAGTTATTGATTTATTTACTGAGTTATTTATTTTTCCTTTAAAAAATAGTGTTTGTCTGAAGATATTTATTATTCCATCTGTCCGACAAAAATGGCTATATTTTTGGAACGGATTAAGATACGAAAATGCCTGTAAGGCTCAAATATGCGGCATGTTTTAGTGTACGAACACAGTGGCCGCTCGACGCTATAGCGTCGGGCGGCGCGTTCTGCGGGGCGTCGAGCTGCCGACCAACGCAACGCGGCGGGCGTCTACTGTGGCCACTCACATATAAATGCATGTGTTTGACATGAACGCTGCACGCGCCGCCCCGCCGCACGCTCGATTCGAGCGGCCACTGTGTTCGTACACTTAGGTGTTTTGAAAATAGGGAAAAGTGAAAATCGCCAAAATCGGACTTATTTAATTTTCCAACTACGGGGACGGTATGTTCCAGGGTGATAGTCCGAGTCCATTGTGGTTTTGTCTTGCCTTCAACCCTCTCAGCACACTGCTGGAGCGTTCAGGTCTAGGCTATCTGTTGAGGAGAGATGGTCAGGTCATATCTAACCTTCTTTACATGGATGATCTGGAACTCTTTGCCCCCAACAATTTGCAACTGATGAAGTTACTGAAGGTAACTGAAACCTTCAGTAGTGCCATTGCCATCAGGATGAAATGAAGATGAAGTGAAGCAATGTATGGGAATTAAACTCTCGGATTCCGTGCACCTGAGATCCCTCTCCTCAATAGAAACCTACGAGTATTTGGCTGAATTTAACTCTTGGATTCCGTGCACCTGAGATCCCTCTCCTCAATAGAAACCTACAAGTATTTGGCTATGTCCGAAGCTTTAGGTATCAATACTGCCGACATGAAACCATTGTTGAGGGATCGCTTTTTGGCCGCCTGAATAAGTTGCTAAACAGTCTTGTCAGGCGGAAACAAGGTGCGCGCCTGCAACGGTCGGGTCATACCAGTTTTGATGTATTCTTTTGGCATACTCTTAAATGGACTCAGTCAGTCCCCTGGAGCCTGGCTGGGTGTTGCCCTGCATAGGAGGGTTCGCACACTGCTGACCGTGAATCGTCATCACCCATGGTCGTTGTTTATGAGACTGTTTATCTCGCGGAAGTATGGGGGTCGTGGCTTCTTAAATGCTAGGACCCTGCTCAACCGTGGGGTATGCAGTCTCAGGGAATTCTTCCTAGAAGCCGATGTGGGGGCGAATGCACCTTTCCCATCTCACCCTCTCATCTCGATAATGGTAACATCACGTTGTATTGGGATCGATCTATCACCACTGCCAACAAGCCTGACATTGTGGTGATACATCGATTGGAGCGTCGTGTAATGATTGTTGATAAAACGGTCCCGCATGACGAGAACCTCGTGAAAGCAGAGAAAGATAAACAATTCAAATATCTAGATCTGGCTCGTGAGGTTGTCGACATATGGGACGTGAGTACAGCAGTAATTGTGCCGATAGTCGTGTCAGCCAATGGCTTAATAGCCAATAGGCTCGACCAACGTCTTAGGAGGCTCTCGCTCGGCTACTGTATCAAGGGCTTGATTCAGAAAGCAGTATTTTTGGACACGGCACGTATTGTTAGGAGGTTCCTATCTCAAGAGCCCTGACTACCGGTAGCTCGGACCCTGTTCCCGTTGCTGGTGAGCTACTATTTCTAAATGTTTTATTTTATTACTTATGTATATTATATTTGTATGTTTAGGAACATTTGAAAATGTAAATTAATCATCATCTGCCTAGCCTTTTCCCAACCATGTTAGGGTCGGCTTTCAGTATAACCGGATGCAGCTGAATAGGTTCCAGTATTTTTGAAAATGTAAATTAATATTACAGAAAATAAATAAAGGAAATAAAATAAAAACTTTTTTGCAAAAAATAAAACCGACTTCAAAAAAAAAACAAAAACGTGAAAAATAACTTTAGCTTCAGAAGTCGGTGACCTTTGTTTGATTGATTTAGTTTTTTTGTCACCGACTTCTGAAGCTAAAGTTATTTTTCACGTTTTTGTTTTTTTTTTGAAGTCGGTTTTATTTTTTGCAAAAAAGTTTTTTATTTTTCCATTGTTAGTTGTAATGTATCCTATACATATGTTTGCTATGCAAACTTCACTTTAAAATAAGCCCAACAAAAGGTCATCATCTGCCTAGCCTTTTCCCAACTATGTTGGGGTCGGCTTCCAGTCTAACTGGATGCAGCTGAATACCAGTATTTTACATGGAGCGACTGCCTATCTGACCTCCACAACCCAGTTAGTTCCGGGTAATACGATACCCCTTGGTAAGACTGGTTGTCAGACTTTTTGGGCCACTGACTACCTAACGACTGTCAAAGATCTACAAATGACAGCCGGGACCAACGGCTTAACGTGCTTTCCGAGGCACGGAGGAAACTCGGTATGTAATGAGCGGTCACCCATCCACAGACCAACCTAGGCAAGCACGGCTTAACCTAACGATCGACCCGAGCGGCTGTTATTATTTAGCCACGAGCTCCTCAAAAGGCCAACAAAAGGTAACTGCTGTAAATAGTTGAGGAATTCTGTCGACTGTCTATGGTCTCCATCATCAGACCTGTAATGGCACATAAAACCCATATGGGCATAGTTCTCATCAATAGAAATGAATTGAGTCCTAACACAAAGTAGCTACTGTAAAACGTTGAGGAGTTCCCTCGGCTGTCCTTTATCTTCATCATCAGGCCCCTAATGACAGTCACAATCCATCTAGGTGTAAAATTCTCGTCAATACAAATTAGGTACCAGGTCCACCAGAAACCAGGTAATTGATGTAAATCGTTGAGGAGTTCCCTCGACTGTCTTTCGGCTCCATCATCAGATCGACTCTAGACCTGCATTAAATTGAAGTGCTTTAAAATACTTGATGAAAAAAATAACAAAGGCACTAGTCACCAGTACGATTTTCGAAGGTTCCCTTCGATTTCTCTGTGATGCCATCATCAAACCCTGGTTTCCTTATCATGGTACCACTCTTGGGATATCTCCTTTCCAATAAAAAAATAAATCTAAATCTCCTTTTTTAGAAGTCGGTTAAAAATTGCAGTATCACATTGTACTGGGATCAATCCATCGTCACTGACAGGATTATTGTAGCCAATAAGCCTGATCAGGCTCCGCTCTTTTCGATCCACCACCACTATATCTAGTGGTGGTGGTGAGCGGCGCGAAATGATTGTTGACATAACGGCCCCGCATGATGAGAACCTCGTGAAAGCTGAGAAAGATAATCAAGTATCTATAATGACTTGGCTCGCGAGGTTGTCGACATGTGATGTGGACTCAGTGATCATTGTGCCGATAGTCGTATCAGCCCATGGCTTAATTGCCAAGAGCCTTGATCAACCTGAGGAGGCTCTCGTTAGACAGTTGGATCAAGGGCTTGAAGAAAGCGGTACTCCTGGATACGGCTCGTATTGTTAAGAGTTTCCGCTCTCTGAAGCCTGTACCCTGTTACCGATAACAGTGGGCAACTATTTTTATATTTTGAATTGTTCTTTTTCTAAATTATTTTGTATAGGAATATTTAAAAATGTAAATAACATGACGTGTTGAAGTGAATATAGGGAATATAATAATAATATAAGAGACTTAACGTTTTAGGTACTAGTTTATTATTTTACTACTGTTCACCCCGCGGATTTGCCCGCGTGGACTACACTACTTATACGTGCAAGCAGCGGCATATTTACCATTAGACAAAGAGGGCCATGGCCCACCTAATTAACTTCTTGATAAAATCACTATTTATTTTCGAGTTTTCCGTCAAATAGCTTCTAATCTGGATTTATGTTCAAAAGAAAACAAAATCTACGCGAGACAGGCGCGGATACAGGATTTCCTTTAGGGGGGGGGGGGGCAATTTTTGTTTGATTTTACTTATCTTACAGAAAATTAATAAAAATAAAACTGTCGACTTGGGCGACAATTTTAACAACAAAATGAATTTAGGCTCCAACGACGAGCGAAACAAGCTCGAAAATTTTAACACTACCTTGGGCAAGATACAATTGTTTAGACCCATCATACAGGAGTTACTAGATCGACTCTCAGACGTAGGCAACATTCAAGAGGAAGTAGGCTGCAAGAGCAAGCGTAGCGAGCTCGAAATTCTTATGACATCTTGCATTGGACAGGTTAGTATGGTTTCGATCCTTCAAATAGGAGTTACTTGGTCGACTTTTAGATAAATTCAAGAGAAAGAGTAGAGCGAGCTCGAAAATTTTAACACTACCTAACTTGAACAGGTAGAATTGTTTCGACCTACTGGAGCTACCTGGGCCTCTTATGGACAAGTCAAGGCTCAAGAAAAACTAGGTTGCAAGAGCGAGCGAAGCGAGCTCGCAATTTTTTTACATTATTGCCTAAGATAATTATACTATATAAAGCTCGATTTTATACTATATAAAGCTCGATTACCACTCACTCACTGACTCACTGACAGAATTGTTCTCCCAGATGGTGGATGGGGAGGTGGGTATATTTTGACAGATTCGTAAACAAGTAACTCCCGCGAGTATGGGAAAAGTGCCAAACCTCCCCTTTTCACCCCCCTTCCTCCCCCTCCCTATCGTATCTCGGAAACAAAGAGACCCGTATTTCTCGTTTTTTACGGATTCGTATAGAGGAGGCTCGGGAAAGTAAAAACCAGTTTTCGAAATTGACCCTTTTTTCCCCCTTCTCCCCCTTTTAGGCGGATCTCGGAAGTTGAGAGACTTGGAACATTTTTTTTTACAGATTCGTATAAAGGGGCAACGCGTTAGTCAAAATCATTTTTCAAAACTCACCCCTCTCACCCCCTTCACACCCCCCCCTTTCACCCCTTTTTTTTACTACTGAAAAATATTTTAATTCTTACCTGAAACTATTGAGGGGCGTTGAAATTTGTATACCTTTCCTCTCTGCCCCAACCTCCCCTAAAATTGAAAGGGCTGTAACTTCGTAACGGTTAGAGATAGCCATTGGGTGCTTGAACAAATATTATAGTAGGCGTCGAAATCTGTCTGGTGGTAGGTAGGTTCTGAGTGGAGCGAACCTGCGAGACCGAGTGGAGAGAAGGGGGGAGGTGGCGAGCGACCTCCGTAGCGTAACGAAGGTCGAGTGGGTGAAGCGTAACTCAGGGGCGACGACAAGCAACTTTAGGGTTAAGTTTTTAAGCAAGGTTTTTACTTTTTTTTTTTTTTTTATTAATTTTATTATGTTTTGTTTTTTTGTTGTTTTTTGTTTTTCTTATGGGTTTTCATAGTGATATAGGGGTAGTTATAACAGATTTTCCAATTATTTTAAGGATTCTTACGGATTCTCAAAATTTTATAAGGGTAAGAAATACTCAAGAACACGACGACACGCGAGCTGCGCGCAGCTCGCGCACCCACGCAAATACTAGTTATATTATAATTGCATATAAGGCCTCGGAGCAAGGGGCTCCTAATTTGTTTCAGGCTCTGTCTATACCGTCAATAATGCAAAAATCCAATTAGAGTGCCAATCCAGAGCACAGTGTGTAATTTTGACTTAGATGTGGCCAGATATATTTTATGTATTAATTCGAAAGAACTTGTGATACTTAATAATTGGTAAAAATTCCCACAGTAAAATTGTCTATATTTTCAGTGAAAAAAAATTTTTTGTGAAAGTTCAACGACCTCAAAGAAAAGTTATTGTTTTTTTTTCTCCAAAAGTATTAATGGTATCGTTTTTTCCAATACCACAAACGACGTAATATCAGAATATTTATCTATATAAAAAATTAAGGAACTGTAGCTTTGATTGGTAATGAAATACATGAACATTTTTGAATTTCACTATTTATTGATTTTTTTTTACCCCTATCATTACCGCATTTTTTTCTTTGCTATAAATATGTACATAACTGTTGTTTATCACGTCTTAAAAAATTACATACGTAACTCAAAGGGGTGGTGAGAAAAAGCGTTTCTAAATATTTTAGAAAATTCTATGGAAATAGGGTTAAAAAAAACGATAAATAAAAACAAATAAAAAAAAGTTATATTTTGTCATTGTCGTCATTATCACAATCGATAAATACTTGTGTGACGATAACATGATGTTGATGTTGTTACCGCCTCCACCACGTGGAGGTACTCCCAGCTTATGTTGTTAAAGTTTCGTCTTTCACATTTTAGGAAAGTATAACTTTATAGGTTATAATAAAGGTCATTTAGTATCAATAAAATAGAAAAAGATATTCTATCGAATTGAAACATCCTTTTTTTTCGAAATCGGTTCAAAATGCTAAGGCTTTTGCGCGTGTGATATGTTCATTAAAATAATCTAGTATAATTTAAATCAATCAAATGACGATTTTATTAATGATCAGAATAAAGTAATCAAATGGTTAAGAACGTTAGTGACAACCCTAAACAAAATTTTAAAAAATTATATCTCATCACCCCTTTATTCTTTTGAGCTGATATTTTTTATTCAAATGTATTATTATGTCGTAAATATTTTCCATTAAAAAGAAAATGCGGTAATTAAAAAAAAAACCGGCAAAAAAATATTTATGATTTTGCTAAAAACATTGAATAACGTCTTAATTATCCGCGTTTCGAATCTAGTTTTTGGCAATATTATAGTTTTGTATTTTCTTAATGAGAAGATACTTAATTCATGCGTTACTGATGTACCTGAAAAAAGATATTGCATTTCTATGGTTTCTATGGGGTTTTCTCGATAATGAGGGATTTTCTTTTTAGCTCTTCCCTAGTCGCTGGATAGATGGCGCTAGGAGTAAGTATGATAATGCAAGGAACGGAACCTAAAAAAACTGATTTTAACAAAGCGCAAGAAATGTTGGTTATATTCGGAAGGTTAAGCAAAATAAAGTGTCAGTCAACGAGAGTATGTGACGTGACACAATGTTTTTTTTTTCAAGCGTTTTGGCTTTGGCATAGTAAGTTCAACGCCATCTATAGAGTTCTTGGAAACTAAGTTTTTTTTTAAAACCTCAAAAGGAAAACCTCTCATTGCTATGTAGCCAAAACTACTAAAAAAAAAATTGTCATTGTCTTTGATAAGCCTCCAAAATAGTAAAAGCTATCAAATAAACACATAAACTGAACCTGGCCACATCTAAGTCAAAATTACACACTGTGCAGAGGTACCTAGAAAAAGGAGCCTTTTTGACAAATGTTTTACGGAAAGGGTTAAACAATATTTTAATTTGAGTGACTCCATTTTTTGCTACAATTTATTACGTACAATACCATTCTATGGCATCAGGCAGGAAAAGCTATAACTTTTAAAAATCCTGAGCCTCCAGGGGCAGTAAAAACTAAAATGGAAAAAAAGTTGCCATTTTTAGAAAACTATGTATTGCATACTAGTTGGAAACTTGTAATAGAATACGTTAAGATATTGGACGAACACAAATCTGTGTTTGGTACATTTGGGGTACACCATCATTTGTGCATGTCACATCAAATGGATAGCGCGTGGAAAGATATTCATATTAAAATATTTCCTACATTAGCTGCCATCATTGTGAAGTGTTTAAAAAAAGACAACGAACAGTTTAATTTTTCAACAACTTATTATTTGTACGCTAAAGCTATTGATAAAATGTTGGAATTTCTGAACTGTAGAGCTGATGAGGTTGTACTAGAAATCCTACGACACATGCTTAATGATACTGATTTATTTCAATGTTATTTGGTTGTTTCCTATTTGACACCCAACTATGGTAATTACTGGAGTGATTGCAAACTTAGGCGATCAGAAATACGTAAAAAACTGGAAGCACATCCATCGAAAACAGTGCAAGTACATTATTTTAACGATTTTAAAATAGCAGAACATACTGAAGCCGTAGCTGAAGTTTAGTAATGACTACCTTATTTTAATTTATTGTACCTACTTAGGTACCTAATGATTATTTTTAATACTGTTACTATTGTATTTAGTCGAACTTTGTACTTTCTAGTACTTCAAAAGTAAATTGTCTTTACTCATTGCATTGGTTGTTTTATTTGATTACCTACTTCACCATCATCGCATTCCACTTGGTTCGCCAATCTCCTCTCATATCATCCAAGTTCTACCTGCGAAGGCAACATTCCCATATCTACACTCGATCGACCGACACTCTACATACAGTTCTAAAATTTTATTAATACCTTAAATACACCGATTTTGCCAACCACTCAGGAATCAAAACCTCCCGAAGTCATAAAAAGCTGTTTACAAATAAAAATATACAAACAAGATAAACGCGAAAAACGTGTGCATAACCCTGGCAAAATGTTGTGCATTTGAGAGATGAGACCATAAAAAATAATTAGTGTATCATGAGGAGCAATTTGTTTAATAGTAGCAAACTTTGTGTGAATTGTAGTTTTAAAGTTATTTGAGAAAAACACATTTTGCTGGAGTAACGTTCTCCTGGCAAAATCGATTTTCAAAAATTCGTTCAGCCCGGAACCAAATACATGATTAGATAGCTTTTGTTGCGTAGTAAATGTTTGTAAATAGCAAAATGTATGTTTGGTATGGTTCTTGAGTTATTTAAGATTTTGCTGCGGTAACGTTTTGGGATTTCCCAGATCTCAAAAACGGCTCAACGCAGAAGATTGAAAAAAATACCAATAAGAGACCTTAATTTGTTTAAATTAGTTTAAACATTAGTTTTTGATTTGGTATTCGTAAACCAATGGAATTAAATGGTTTCAAAAATCAGATAAAAACGGATTTGCAAGTAAACCAAAACACTTATAACCAAATAAACAGCTGTAAAAAATACCCATGGTAGACACTTATCGCGTCAAGTAAAATAGATTATGTAACTTTATACGTTATGAAGATAAAAACAAAATTGATTAATTTTAGACTGGTCGTACTTTAGCGTTGAAATACGCAGTTCCCAAAACATTAAGAAACGGCATACTTTAAACTAATTAAAATGATTCATGAACATTAATAATTAGTGTATCATGAGGAGCAATTTGTTTAAGAGCCATTTCACAAAATTTAAACGCTCGAGTTTAGGTAAAAGACCGCAGCTTTGTGTATGTGTGCGTAGCTATCCACACTTAAACAACGCGAACAGTGCAGAGCGAGTGTCGAGAGTCGAGACGGACTAAACAATCTTGGGCCGTTATAATCGTAATGCACCTTGGTTTGAGATTTAGGCAAAAAGAAAATTTATTTATTCAGTCTTGAATCTATTAAACCCTTCTAAACTAATAAAACACAAATATAATGTTATGTAAATATGTTTTTTATGTGTATGTTTCTATGACATATTTATACTTTTTTATTATATTTAGTAGGTAGGTAGGTTGATAAACATGATAATCTTCATTTCGAAGCGCATACCCTTTCTGGTTCCTTATCTAAATACATTAAATTCAAGCGTTTACAGTATTTTTCAGTAACGAGGTTTTTCCATATTCTTACTTTTGATCGACTGATTATGCTCTCAGAGTCGAAAGAATTTTTTTAAGGATACCTACCTACTCTGTGTAGGTGTACCTATGATATACCATGAATTGCATCTATTTGCTTTGTTCATAAACTTCTTCCGTGTCGATGGCCATCTAAATAAAATTGATTCCCCTCAAAAATTTACTACGAGTTCCTTTAGTAGGTATATTTAAAAAAAGAAGTACTAACAAGTTTTAATTAAAATTAACAGTAAGTCAGTTTATTAGTATGTTGTTTTGTAGAAGATGTCAGGAATATACTACGACTTCACGTTCTCATGTAATGTTCCCTGATAATGCCAAAAGAATACGCGCTGACGTGAGCGAAGCCGCGGGCACAGCTAGTTGTAACTAAAACAATCAATTTTATTGAATCTCTTTCCACTAGTACCCTGCACGGCGTCTCTTCTAAAAGTACTATCCTCATCTACTCGATTCACGCGATTTCTCATTCTAAAATGAAAACAAAATAGCTATCAAATTTCGGACCCCAATTATTTTTAAACGAGTGTTAAGTGTTTTCAAACCCTTCAAATTGTAATTACGGTTCTATATTCCATGTCGATATAATATATGTTAAGAAAAGAAAATTTATATGTCAGTGTCAGGTTGTATGTTGAACAAAATATGATTCGCGATCGTAGCAAATAATGGATTTGCGGAGTTATAATCAACTCATCAATGAAATAGTCGTTAGAAAATTTGAATTTCGCGGGCTACCCTTGCGCTTTCACCTTACGTGATCCGATAACTATGTATATGAATTATTGCAAATAAAAATAATATCCACCTCGCTTCTGTTTCTTTTTTCTTTTATTATTTCCTTATATTGACACAATGATAATACAACCCTTACGTCCCATTGCTAAAACTAATAAAACAGAAATATAACAATTCATTTACAAACTACTAAAATAATACTTTACTTGTTATTAAACGAAATTCTAACCTAATGAAAAAAAAAAATACAAAGAGAATCAAAATGTTGTAGTCGTAGTATAACAATGCGTTTACGATAGATACGCTCGAAAATCGGGACGCGGAAAAAAATGGCACAGGTCCTTCGTCGATGGGCGCTCGGGCCGTACTAATCGGTGCTCGCTTATGCGTCGTAATTTATTCTAATTTAGAGTGATGTTAAAAATTATATTGTATCTGATTAAATGTATAGATTTTAATAAAACTTTGGAATTCGTTTAGTAAAAGAACATAGTTTATTTTTACATTTTTTTTCAATGTAATTACGCTTTATTCAAACCAAAAAATCACGATAAAATAGCAATATAAAACGTAAAAATTGACCTAAGACTTTATTTTTTGACTAATTAATGTTATTAATTATCGATATTCTAGTACATTATGTGTAGACAAAAGTATATGTCTGATGCTTTGTGTATTTTTTTGAGTGAAATTTATAAATATTTATGATAGAATTAGGAGTCTGAAATTGACTCTGCGAAGATTTTTTAGTAAACTAGTTGTGCGAGATTAATCACTACATAGTAAACAAATTAGTTTTTTGTAAATGTGTTACATTAAGTGTCAATAAGAAAAACTGATCTATTTTTATCATGTATTCAAAAATGCCAGGATGTTCTCAGAAGATGGTAATTTAGGCGACTAAAGTCTTAGAAATTTGCGCGAAAACGTGAAATGGCTCTTAATAGTAGCAAAAATTGTGTGAATTGTAGTTTTAAATTTATTTGAGAAAAACACATTTTGCTGGAGTAACGTTTGAAACGTTATCCTGGCAAAATCGATTTTCAAAAATTCGTTCAGCCCGGAACCAAATACATGATTAGATAGCTTTTGTTGCGTAGTAAATGTTTGTAAATAGCAAAATTTATGTTTGGTATGGTTCTTGAGTTATTTAAGATTTTGCTGCGGTTACGTTTTGGGATTTCCCAGATCTCAAAAACGGCTCAACGCAGAAGATTGAAAAAAATACCAATAAGAGACCTTAATTTGTTTAAATTAGTTTAAACATTAGTTTTTGATTTGGTATTCGTAAACCAATGGAATTAAATGGTTTCAAAAATCAGATAAAAACGGATTTGTAAGTAAACCAAAACACTTATAACCAAATAAACAGCTGTAAAAAATACCCATGGTAGACACTTATCGCGTCAAGTAAAATAGATTATGTAACTTTATACGATATGAAGATAAAAACAAAATTGATTAATTTTAGACTGGTCGTACTTTAGCGATGAAATACGCAGTTCCCAAAACATTAAGAAACGTGGCATACTTTAAACAAGTTAAAATGATTCATGAACATTAATTCCTGTTAATTTCAGCTTTCAATTACGGCTGTAATGAAAGTTATATCAAAAACAGGAAAATGTCAGCAATTCTCTAATAAGCCGACCAAATCGAAAAGGTCACGAAAAAGCGGCCGCACTATACATAATCGTAACCATCTTAAATGAATGGGATAATATGGATCTTTTGTTAGTACAGTTGCGTACGTACGTTGTTGTTACTGTTGCGTAGGTTGCTGGTCATGGTGTTCATTATTTTTATTTAAAAATCAGTCTCATACAAATTATTGTATATCTTTGCCTTAGCATTAAAATATTGAGGAAAAAATCTCAGATAAGTTACGTACGTACTTAATTTTAATATTTGGCAGAAATGTTTTTCTGTTTGTCAAGTACCAATGCTTAAACTTATAATACAATGTTGATTCATAGTTTGTACAATTTTCCTTAAGACGGAGATAGGCACCTACTAAACACGTAGGTGGTAGGTGGACTCCATTTCCCCTCGGCTTACAGTATGGCATTTAAACATGAGCTTTGTAACGTGTAACTTAGTGGTTATTTCAACATTACATGTGACTGTTACAGGTGATCAACGTGTGAACCACGCGTCGTCAATCAAAATCACACTATAAATTATTTACTGAGATTATTACTTACCTTTTTAAAGTTACTTTTACTTTAAATAATTACCTATGATCCATTAAATTGTTAAACTACTGTTAATTAACATGATTTTCATTTATAAAATAGAAAACTAGTAGAAAATGCGCAAAATGGTACCTGCACTTCGAACATTAAAAAATCGGTTAGGTACACGTAAAACGTTTTTCTGCTTAACTGTACAAAACATCGGACACTAAGTTGCTAATTTGCGAAGACTACTCGTACGTATGGTGCGGCCGCTTTTACGTGACCTTTTCAATTTGGTCGGCTTATTAGAGAATTTCTGACATATTCTTGATTTTGATATAACTTTCAGTACCTACAGCTGTAATTGAAAGCTGAAATTAACAGGAATTGAGGGGTATAAAAGCAAATCCGCCATTGTCCATAAATTGTATCTAGGTCATTCAAAGAAACTCTAGAAAACCAACATTAAAATCGATTTTCTATAGCAATGCCTGTTTTTAATGCCTGGAAAGATATTTTAAATTGAAATCATTATATTCTAAACTAATATAAATTCTATAATAGAAACCCAATAAAACAGACATGACAGTGGTGACTTTGCATCTCACATTGGACATTGGTGAATCTGCGTCTAACCGACATTGGACAGTGGTGAATCTGCGTCTAAGAGAAAGGACTGTAGTGCATTTGCTTTTAGGCGTACTATTAATAGATAAATGTATAGTCAATGAAACAAGTCAGAATGATTTTATGAGTCTCTTTATTTTAAACCAGCAATCTATACTTAATATTATAAAGCTGAAGAGTTTGTTTGTTTGTTTGAACGCGCTAATCTCTGGAACTACTGGTCCGATTTGAATGATTCTTTCAGTGTTGCGTAGTCCATTTATCGAGGAAGGCTATAGGCTATATAACATCACGCTGCGACCAAAAGGAGCGGAGCATAAATGAAAAATATTGCAAAAACGGGGAAAAATGTATTCCTTTTGTGAGCTGTTTCTCTTTTATGTGACGCAGACGAAGTTGCGTGGGTCAGCTAGTAAAAAAATAAGTTTAATAAAATTATGCAATTAAATTCGTAAGTCCGGTAAAACAAGTTTAATGTAATGAAATTTTAATTTTAATTCTTCTAAATTCTCAATTCTTTGAACCTTTGCCATAGCCCGTCACCAAGTCTCTGGTGCTTTTTTCTTTTTGCGAGCGCGTTCTGGTGTCACTACCACTACATTTTCTTCCATTACATTTTTTGAGTCCTATTACATTTTTTACGCAAATTTTTGATTTTTACTTCCTGGATCAAATTATTTCGGTCGGCGTACACGAGTCGATAATAATAGCGATCTCCGGATGATTGTCGATTGATACTGACGAAAATTAGAAACGAGACTGACATGAGACTGAGGAGCGACCTGAATTGACGCAGAATTATAGTACTTTAATTTTATTTATTGTAATTTTGTCTTATTATATTGACAAACGAAATCTAATGAAACTTATTCATTGTAGATTGAAGTTTTATATCATATTAATTTATTTGATAAAATTTAGTTTATTTGGAATATAATGGACGCTGAATCAAGACATCTAAGGCTTAAATTACGCTTTACGATTTTTTCCGTGAAAATTCAAGGAAATAAAGAAATTCTAAAACTCCAATAAACACGTAAAACATTCAGCTTATTTTTCAGTAATTTAGCTTTTATAAGAATTGCATGTAACAATGTGAATTTGAGCGTCAAAGTTCCATCGCCGACGGTTTTTCTTGCGAACTGAGTTCGTAAAATATTTATAGTAAATTACACGAAAAGAAAAATGAAAATATGTAACTCCAACTTACAAGAAAGAGAATGGCACTAGTGTTATTCATAAGCAAATAATTAAAATATCTAACCGATGCTGAAAATTACTGCGTCAAAAATCATGAAATTGCGTAAAAAATTTAATAGGACTCATAAAACACGAAATGTAATTTTAAAACGCAAAATAGCCAGACACAGTTTCACAAGGAAATCTCAGCCACGAGACCATCTGCGGCCATCTTGAATTGAATATCTAAACATATAACGGGCTGTGATTGGCTAAAATGGACAATGGCGTGTTTGCATCTGATTTGTTTAGGACAGTGGCAGTTTTGCTTCTCACCTCAATTTTTATACACCATTTACTATGGGACAGTGGGAACTTACCTCTAAATTGTTATGTGAGCTCTACTAGATGGCATTCATACTTTAGTTTTTGTCTTTTGTTCAAAATGGACAGTGGCGGATTTGCTTTTATACCCCGGCCCTCATATCTCCGTAACTAGAAGGTTCCCCGGTATGGTCTAGCATAATAGTACATTTTGATACAAGTGGACAAAGTTTGTTATTGCTTCCGAGGCGGAATTAACTCCCGAGCCGTAGGCGAGTGTATTTTTGAGCCGAGAACTGTAATAACAAATGTCCACGTGTATCAAACGACGTTTTTCAATACAATTTTGAAGAAATAAATTATAAAAATATTTTTGTCATGAATTACTATGAAACTATGATTTTGTTTCTCTTTTTCCGCGCTTTACTTTCCCCAGGTGAAGGACAAGCAAAGATATGAAGCCGCTAAACAGCCTAATGGAAAAATAGTTTTTTTTTTACATTTCTGAATTTAGAACACCAATAAATGTTAATTTGTGTTTATAAGTAACTATTCGTTTTTCATAATCATGTTTATTTATGATATTCTATTTATTAACACAATTTGAATATTCATAAAATATGTATGCCGTAGAAACGCGTTGTGCTTTGCCAGAATTAAAAAAAAACATCACCTCAGACTATAGGCATTGAACCAATTTGGACAAAGTATTAGGTAGGTATAGTTATGTGTGGCAATTTTCATTCCCGCACACGTGCGGGAAAATGGAAAAAAACGCACGCGTGTGAATACATTGCATGTTTTACCTAACCGTAGTGCGTTATGGATAGGGCTTGTAATCCGGATATCCGGATATCCGCCGATTTTCAAATCCGGATTTTACTTGCATCATTATCCAGATTTTTCGGATAATACGGATAGTTATTTGGAGGAACCGGTGGAGGATAGTAGCAGGGTAGATATATATCACAAACACAGTTCTTCACGGAAGTAAGGTAAGTTTAATCAAGGCAGTGAACAAAAACCACAACGAAGCGCCCGGGATCTCGGGGGCTTGTTTTACACAAGGTACAGCAAGATGTCGAGTATTATATCTCTAGAGATCGTAGAGAATCTAGCATGAAGGAGTAAGGCCCGGATTCGAATTGTCTTTCCGCTCGTCTCGAGTTTCGTTCTGACAGCGCGCGGTTGCGTTCGGAAACGCCACATCACCCCCCTACGCAGTCGAGAGATCCATAAAAAAAAAAGATAACTGTACATACAAAATAAGATTAACAAATTAGAGATCAAAAGGTTTTGAAAAATGAACTTTTCGACCAGACCGTGTGGTGTACTCAGAGGGCACTTTCGGATCTATAGATTTTGTTGTTGGTAATAAGGCATCTGGAGAGCTTGGTGCCGGAGCGACAGGAACGGATGTTGTTACAGTTGTTTCTGGAGGTGTGTCAAATTGTTCAATGTGCGCCGGTTTTATGCGATCAAGGTTGACTTCAACGTTTTTTCCCCTGATGTTAATTGTCATGGTTTTCTCCTTTCGATTGATGATTTCGTAAGGACCGGTATATGGTTGTTGTAAAGGCCTACGCACTGTGTCGTCCCGGAGAAAAACGTGGGACGCTGTAGGTAAGTCTCGGAAAATGAACGGTTGTTGCTGCGCATGGTGTGAAGCTGCAGTCGGTCTTAACTTGGCTAATTTTTTACGTAGTTGAACGACAAAGTCTGAGATATCCTCCGAACGTTCAGTTGAGAACGAGGCCGCAAGTAGTTCTCCAGGCAGGCGTAGAGGTTCTCCGTATAGTAATTCTGCTGAAGAAGTTTTCAGGTCTTCTTTGAGAGCGGTCCGAATGCCTAGCAGTACCAGTGGCAATGCTCTGGCCCACGTGTCATTGTGACACATGAGGGCAGCCTTGAGTTGGCGGTGGAGTCTTTCCACCATGCCGTTTGCGCATGGGTGGTAGCTAGTGGTTCTGATTCTAATTGTGGCACAGTGCTGAAGGAGTCTTCGAAAAAGATCCGATTCAAATTGACGGCCCTGGTCAGTTGTTATGACTTCAGGCACCCCAAAGCGGGAAATCCACCCGTTAGTGAAAGTTTCAGCCGTTTCTTCTGCAGTTATCCCAGCCATTGGCCAAACTTCAGGCCACCGAGTCCATCTATCAACAGCTGTTAAACAATATTGGAAACCCTTGCTTATTGGCAGTGGGCCGATGATATCGATGTGGACGTGCTTTAGTCGACCAGATGGGTTATTAAAGTGTCCTACTGGGGTATTGGTATGTCTTGTCACTTTACTGCGTTGACAAGGTATACATGTTTGTGCCCACGATCGGCAGTCCTTTTTAATTCCCGGCCAGACGAAACGTTCCGTTATAAGTTGAATAGTGGCCCTCACCCCGGGATGACTAAGATTATGGAGATGGTTAAAGGTCGGCCGTCGGAAAGGTGTCGTTATAAAAGGACGCGGCCTTCCCCTTGACATGTCGCAGATGAGAGTTATGTCAGTACCGGGGACGACAACCTCCTCGAGTTGCAGTGTTGATCTCTGAAAATTGTTTTGTTTCGACGAGTTTTTAACCCGTATGCTCCCGGCCGTGCCTCCAGAGGCACGGTGCATTGTTATTTTAATTGTGTCTGTAATTGCGGGTATTGAAGTGTTAAGCAAGCTGCAGAGCTCCTCATCTAGTTTTTGGGACTGTGATAAGGCAGCGTAGTCGGACTCAAATGTAATGGCTTCTATCCGAGACATGGTATCTGCGACCACGTTATTTTCTCCTTTGATGTGCACGATATCAGTTGTATATTGTGATATGAATGACAACTGATTGAGCTGAATCGGAGCAAGCTTTTCGCGTCGCTGTTTGAAAGCGAACACTAATGGTTTGTGATCAGTGTAAACTGTAGTACGTTGACCCTCCAGGATGTGTCGGAAATATTGCACACTTTCGTAAACCGCTAGTAGTTCGCGATGATACGCCGGCCATAAGACTTGTTGGGGATCCAGTTTTTTACTAAAGAAGGCGATGGGCTGCCATTCATCCTTGACGCGTTGCTGCAGACACGCACCTTGTTATTACGTACTAACTGAACAGAGTAGTTATCTGCACTGTGGAGCAAATAAGACTTGGCCGTGCAATCCGTTACGGGCTGGCTGGGTGGCATGCATGCGGTGAGATTAAAATAAAAGAATGTTCTGGTAACTATTCCTGTATTTCTTGATTAACAAGCAGTTCACGAATAGCGAGTCATCTATACAATTAGTCTTATACTTAAATGGCATTAGGCACATAAAAATGGGATTAGAATAAAGAAAAAAGTTCAGAGAAAAACGTGTTCTCACCTTGATGACTTTTTGACAAGAGGGAGTTGACAGGTATTGTCTTTTAACAGATAGAGAACTATTCTCTATGCTACACAGCTAAATAAAGTAAAGCGTAGAACACACATGTTTCATCACTTCCCCTTACGCTTTACATTATTATTAAGTAGACTCAATAATTACATAAAAAAAAACACATACAGACATGCTACACAACACATAAATTCATGTCCTTAATAAAATCTACATGTTTCTTAGAGCTAAGCGGTTTGGTAAGCACATCTGCTATCATTCTTTCAGTCTGTAAATAATTTACATTTACAATACTATTATTTATTAGGTCTTTTACATAATGATATCTGAGATCAATGTGCTTTGTTCGTTTATGACAGTACTCTTTACACTCCAACAACTTAATTGCACTTTGACTGTCATTATAAACAATTGACTCTACATTTAAACAGAATATCTCTGACAACAGACTCTTAATAAAACATATGTCCTTACAAACATCAGAAATTGAGATATATTCAGCCTCCGTAGTAGATAAAGCAACACAGCGTTGCTTCCGTGACTCCCAATTTATTGTATTATTACCTAGCTTCACGACGTACCCAGTATAAGACCTACGATCAGTTATATCATTAGCCCAGTCTGCATCAGTATAAGCAGCCAAACTCAATTTATTACTTCTTACAAATAGTAAGCTATAATTAATTGTCCCCGCTAAATAACGTAAAACACGTTTAGCAGCTTGCCAATGACTATTATCGTGACAGTTATTAAATTGACTCAACTGGCTACATGCATAAGCGATATCAGGCCTAGTGCATACAGCTAAATACATTAATGAGCCTAACAATTGCCTGAAATTATCATTGCACTCGCTTACATTTTCAGCTTTCAGTAATTTACAATTCAATGGCATAGGTGTAGATACAGTCTTACAATTACCCATACCAAACCGCAATAATAACTTCTTAATATAATCAGTCTGGTCCAACTTTAAAATACTTTTTGTCCTATCTCTTGTTACATTAATTCCCAGACAGCTTTTTAATGGGCCAAGGTTCTTTACATTAAATTCCTTTTCTAACAGATTTACTAAGTCTTTTTGAATAGCACTCTTCTCAGTATAAAATATATAGAAATCATCAACATAGAGAGCAATTATGGTTAAATCATTCTTCTCTTTCTTTACATAAACACATGGTTCACATTGACTTTGTACATAACCATTTTTGTTTAACAAATCATGAACTTTACTGTTCCATATTTTACTAGCTTGTTTCAAGCCATAAATACTCTTATTTAATAAACAAACCTTGGAGTTATCTCCATTATCAAAACCAATAGGTTGTTCCATAAATATTGTTTCGTTTAAGTTACCATTCAAGAAAGCACAAGCTACATCAATGTGATCTATACTGAGATTTAAATCATTTGCCAATGAAAACAAAATTCGCATGGTAGAGTGCCTAACTACTGGGGAAAAAGTCTCATTATAATCGACCCCATGTTTTTGTGTAAAACCCCTGGCAACTAATCGCGCTTTATACTTTGTAAAGTTTCCAGAAGCATCATGTTTACGCTTAAATACCCATTTGGACTTGATAACATTTTTCCCTATAGGGCGACTCACAATCTTCCATACTTCATTCGCAATTAACGAGTCATACTCACTCTGCATCGCTGCACGCCACTCGGTGGCTTCCGAACAAGAGATAGCCTCTTCATAACTAGATGGTTCCTCAATATTACCGACATACATTGAAATGTCATAATCACGATACCTTAATGGCGGAATTGAACGAGTACTTCGTACAGGGCGGGTATTAGCCTCAGCCCGGGGTACCTCTGTACTTGTCTCCCCTTCCCCTCGAACAGACGTGTCCGGCGATGACGAAGTCACAGACTCGTGGCTCGCCGACGATGAGTCTGCACAGCGGGACTCATCCTCACTGCCTGTGCAGTAATGCTCCTCGTCTGTGGCATCTGAAATTTGAGAACCATCATTTAATTCCAACGAATTGGTTCTGTCACTAGTCTTATTCTCATTACTACATTCATTTAAATTAATTTGACTAGAATTTATTTCATTAGAATTATTTAAATTATCATTAATATTTTCATTATTATTTATAACCAATTCATTGCTCTTGTCAAAACAATTATTCTGTAAAATAATTTCATTATAATTAAAGTCATCATTATCCATTCCATTTACATTCCCATTATAAAACCTATCTTCTAAAAATGCAACATTCCTTGACAACACAATTTTTCTAGGATTCATTGGATCTGATAGTCTATACCCTTTACAGGTCTCACTATACCCCACAAAAATATACTTTTTACTCTTAGCATCAAGCTTACCACGCTTATTCTTAGGCTCCAAAGAATAAGCGATGCAACCAAAAACCCTCAAGTGGCTCAGATCAACCCTAGATCCCGACCACAGGTGCTCAGGAATCTGTCCAGACAAAGCCGTAGTAGGCGACCGATTTTTCAAATAAATTGCGGTATTTACCGCCTCTCCCCAATAAGGCTTACTAAGACCCGATTCCTGCAGCATGCAACGCGCTTTTTCAATGAGTGTCCGGTTAAGACGCTCTGAAACACTATTCTGCTGGGCCGAGTAAGGAACTGTAGTCTGATGTACAATACCTTCTTTACTTAAGAATCCAGAAAACCTATGATTGACATACTCGCCACCATTGTCCGAACGTAAGCATTTAATTTTCAATCCAGTTTGCCTCTCAACCATAGCCTTAAAAATAATAAACTTGGACATTACCTCGGATTTATACTTCATTAGGTATCTATTATGTCCATTAAAACACGAGATTTTGGTAAATCAGTTTATTGCGCTCGGTAGCATAGCACAGTACAAATTAATGTGTCACATAACAACCTACCCTCGACTTAGCCAATATTTTTGATAAAAGAATATTCCACAAGTATTCAAGGTACCTACGTTATTTCATATGTGACATACCTTCCCCCCAAGTATGTAAAACATAATAATAATATAAAAACAAATATAAACTTTATAACATACTACAAAACTGAAGTTACTTATTTTAACCCTTCACCACATATTACTAAACTTAAAGTTATCAATTAATCCTAATTTTTATAACTATGCTTTTGGCAATATGAAAAAGTATTAAGTTCCAAAACATGTATTTTTATTAACTACAACATAAAGTTAGAATTTGGAGCTGGTCTAGTATAGGGAGTTTTTCCATGGATAGCAGGTTTATTCCTAATTTTACCGCCTGAAAGACTAGGTTCTGAATCCAATGGAATACCTAACATTTCAGCCCATTTTTCTGAACTGGGTATTTCTATAATTTGCTCACTTTCCTGTATATCTGATTGATCCTGATCCATTTCCTGATATTGTCTTTCCCCATAACTTTGTTCTAGTGTGTCCCTTTCCTCAGTCTGGCCTAATTCCTCATTAGACATCTGTGTTTCGGAATTTAGTACATTCTGTTGTCTGACTAACTGGTCTATATGTCTACTGACTACCGTTCCATTTCCAGTTTCAACTCGATAACTGGCTGGACCGTCTTTGTTTACTACAGTACCTGGTAACCAACGAGGTCCACTGCTAAAATTCCTGTACATAACCTTCTGCCCTACGTCTGTCTGTCTGTTCTTCTTTTGACTATTTCTTTCGATTTGATTTTCCCTCTTTTTACGTTTCTGATCATGTGGATTAATGGTGTCTAGCAATGTGCGGATCCGTCTGTTAAACAAAAGCTCTGCTGGACTTTTGTTAGTAGCCGCACATGGGATTGCCCTTAGACCTAGGAGCATGTTTGGAATTTTAACATCCCAGGACATACCGTCCATTTTGCGAAGTTTATCTTTAACTGTCTGTACCATACGTTCTGCCAAACCATTTGTGGATGGATGAAAAGGTGCAGAAGTAATGTGTTTAATCTTGTTAGCTTCTAGGAATGTCTTCATTTCAGAAGAAACAAAAGGAGTACCGTTATCCGATACTAATGTCTCACAGAGTCCATGGATAGAGAAAATCATTCTTAAGTGCTTAATGACGGTGGCTGAAGTCATATTATTGACAATGAACACTTCCGGCCATTTCGAATATGCATCAACTATAATCAAAAAAGTTTTGTTTTGGAAAGGTCCAGCAAAATCCATGTTTAACCTAGACCAAGGCTTCACTGGCATCACCCACTCATAACTAGTTTTTGGTGGCATATGCCGGTTTTCAGAGCATTTATTGCAGGTCTGTACCAAAGTCTCAATGTCGTCGTTTAACTGTGGCCACCAAACATAACTTCTGGCGAGTGATTTAGTTTGAACAATGCCACTGTGCGTTTTGTGAAGAGCATGCAGCACTGCTTCACGAAGGGGCGGAGGTACTACTACGCGGCAGCCTAGGAGGACGCAGTCCTCATGCAACGACAACTCAGCCCGATGCAGCCAGTATGGACGTAGCTGATGATCTGATATTTTGGCTGGCCAACCGCATAGAATGTGATGACTTACTCGATTAAGAACGTTGTCCTGTTTTGTAGCTTGTGCTATTTTGTCCACATCAATCGGAAAGTCATCAGGGGCCTCTGCCATCAACAGTATGTCACAGAGCTGTGGTTCAGCTTGTTCAGGAACAGGCTGCGGCCAGCGACTTAGTCCATCAGCATGACCTATCTGTGTTCCTGGTTTATGCATAATGTCGTAACTATAGGAAGTTAATATTAAAGCTATTCGTGTCAAACGCGGTGATAAAACATGAGGTATGGGCCTTTTGGGGTCAAAAATTCCTAACAATGGTTTATGGTCCGTAACTATCGTAAAAGACCTACCCATTAAGTAATTCTGGAATTTATTTATTCCAAACATTATAGCAGTCGCTTCTTTGTCAAGTTGCGAGTAACGACGCTCGTGCGAATGCAATGTCCTAGAGCCCATGGCAATAGGACGCTCATGTCCGTCCTCCATGATGTGGGACAAGACAGCTCCCGCTCCGTACTCTGAACTGTCGCAGGTGAGGACTAGCGGCTTGTTCAAGTCATAGTGTACAAGTGTGAGATCAGAAGATAGTAAACGCTTAGCAGTATTGAGACTGGCCTGCTCTCGGTCAGTCCATACCCACTTCTGCGATTTGTCGAGCAATCTATGTAGAGGCTCTAATATCGTGGCCTTATGGGGTACGAACCTCTCATAAAAGTTATATAAACCAAGAAATGCTTGTAATTGTTGCACATTTTTAGGTTCTGGAGTATTGAGTATGGACTCAACCTTACTCGGTGCCGGGTGAATCCCGTCAGCATCGATAACAAAACCCAAAAATTCCACTCGTTCCTTCGCGAACTTACATTTGTCCTTATTGAGACGTAAACCTGCCTTCTCAATACGTTCTAATACTGCGTCAAGACGCTGCGTCATCTCTGCCATGGTGTGGCCGCTGACGATGACGTCATCAATCAGCACGGCTACACCAGGCACGCCTGCCAGCAACGCTGTCATCAGCCGTTGAAAGATGCCAGGGCACGCTTTCACGCCAAATGCTAACCTATGTACAGTGTAAAGACCTTTGCATGTGTTTAATGTTAAAAGGCGAGACGTGTCTTCTGTAACAACCACTTGTGTGTATGCGCGATCAAGGTCCAATGTCGTATAGAATTTTCCTCCAGATATAATTGCGAAAATTTCACTAGCTGTAGGCATCGGGTAAGTATCCGTTTCCGTAGCCTGATTCACCGTACTACGATAATCGCCGCAAAGACGGACCGCACCGTTCTTTTTTATTATTGGGACTACCGGAGTGGCCCATTCTGAATATGATACGGGTTGCAAAACATTTTCACCTACCAATCGATCTATCTCTTGCTCGACCCTAGCTTTAATAGCGAATGGTACCGGTCTAGCTTTCAAAAACTTAGGCGTTGCATTCGGTTTCAAATGAATCGCGACGGGGTCTCCCCGGTAAGTACCGAGTTCGTCCTTGAAAACCTCCCCATACTTGGTTAATAAAGCATTTGTTGCTGACCAGTCAATATCTAAAATTTTATTCAATTTTATAGAAATTTCGAGGGGCTCAAACCAATCACGTCCCAATAAGTTTGGCCCTGAACCTCTAGCCACTATTACGTACAATTCAGTTTTAATGTCCTTATACATGACCGAGACCGTTGCTTGTCCAATGACCGAAACCTGTGAGTTGTTCCAAGTGCGCAGCCGAGTGTGCATGGGACGCGGAGCGGTGGCTGCGCGCGGTTGTAGGCGCGCCCACGTGCGCTCGTTGACCAGTGAGAAGGCGGCGCCCGAGTCCACTTCCATGTCCACAGGCACGTCGTTCAGCAACACGCGTAGCTTGTAGGCAGGAACGCGCGTGTTCGCGCCCTCCACTTTGTAAATCCCGTTCAGCTGCGCGTCAGACTGCACCTCTTCAGCGTGGTTAACTTTTCCTGAGGTACTTTTCTTTTTAGCTGTGCAGATTTTCTCGATATGACCCTTTTTCTTGCAAAAATGACAAACTGCATTGATAAAACGGCATTCACCACCGTGACGATCACCACATCTGTAGCAAAGACGAATGTTTGTTTTTGTTTTTAACGCGTTGACATCCATCGGCTCAGGCGGGGGCGGGGCGGCGGCGGTATCGGCGTGTGCCGACGTGGCCGCGCGCTCGGCCTGCTGCATCATGCGCGCGTCCCTCCCCGCGGACTCGGCAGACACCATGGCGTCAACGACGTCCTTGTACTCGAGATTGTCTTTCTTCAACAGCTCGTACTGCAGTTTGCGATCGCTCATGCCACACACCAATCTGTCCCGCAACATGCGTTCCAGATTTGGAAAATTACAGTTGGTACTGATTTTTCTTAACTGAGCGATATAATCCGTCGCTGTCTCGTCCTTTGTTTGATCACGATGGTAAAATTTGTATGACATTGATATTTCATTTGGTTGTGGACTATAATGTTTGGTTAACACATCTATAACTTCCGGATAAGTCACTTCACTTGAATTTTTTGGAGTGATTAATGCAAGAACAGTATCGAAAGTCTGAGCACCACAAATCGTAAAAAAGTTAGCTTTTTTGACCGAATCGAGGACGATTCCACTAGCTTCAAAGCAATAATTGAGTCGAGTTACGTAACTGTCCCAATTGTCTGTTTTCACATTGAACTCATGAAATTTCACTAATTTACGCTCCATAGTTCACAATTTACACACGTCGCCACTATTATGTCCATTAAAACACGAGATTTTGGTAAATCAGTTTATTGCGCTCGGTAGCATAGCACAGTACAAATTAATGTGTCACATAACAACCTACCCTCGACTTAGCCAATATTTTTGATAAAAGAATATTCCACAAGTATTCAAGGTACCTACGTTATTTCATATGTGACAGTATCCAAATGTTTTTCTTGTGTGATCATCTGTAAACGTAATCAAATACTTTGCACCCCCCCAGCTGTAGTCACGCATTGGTCCGCAGACGTCCGAATGTACCAACTCCAATGGTCGCTCGGTACGCTTGCCCTCTCCTTTGGGAAACGGTTGTGTTGACAGCTTCCCCTCAAGGCAGGGTATGCAGTCCTTCAAATTGTCCTGGGTATTATCCTGAAACATTACTCCAGACACATGACCTTTCAGAGTTCTCATACTTCTCAGACCTAAATGTCCCAACCTGCGATGCCATAGCTCAGTAGATACAGCTACTGCGGTACTCTCTGTCTTTTGCACACTACACAAAAGTTTGGAAGAATACACCTTATTGTGCAAAGGCTTTACAATGTTACAATTTAGTTTATAAATTCCATTCTCACACCCCACAAGAGCTATACGGTTGCCAGAGACTTTACTATCATAAATGCTGCACCCACTACCATCAAATAAAACGGTAAGCCCATTTTCTATGAATTTACTTACTGACATTAAATTAGTGGCTATCTGTGGCACATACAAAACATTTTTAAGTTGTCTTACCTCATTTCCAAAGTTTACCATTAAATCTCCTACACCACTACATCTTAATTGTTCATTATTTGCTACAGCAACTGTAGTGTGTTTTTCATTACAATTAAAGTCTTTATAATTCACCATATTGTCTTTACAATTTGTCATATGAGATGTACAACCGGAGTCGATGAACCATGCATTACTTTGATGAACAAACAAAGCCGAAGCGAAGCTTGTAGACTCATTCTTCTTGTCATTCTTCATCTTGTAGCATTTGGCCTTTATATGACCAGGCTTATTGCAGTAATGACAGACCATAGTCTTCTTCTTAAAAGAATTCTTCGAAATTAAAGCTTTGTTGTTATTGTTCGATGCACCATCACTTCTACGCAACTCTTCTTGTAAAAGTCGAGTTCGTACAATCTCGCTGGTGAGATTATTGGTTAAACATACTGTTTCAAGATTAGAAACCAAGTATTCGAATTCTTGAGGTAGACCGCTCAATAAAATTTCTGCGACTTCAGCATCATCAGTCTTACGGCCAATATCCGAGAGCTGCTGTACGAGGGTCATGACACCCTGTATGTATTCAGACATGTTTGAAAACTGAGTATAATCAATTCTATGCAGCTGTCTCAAAAGTAGCACACGCCGTAACAAGCCTTTATTTTCAAATATATCAGCTAAGTTTTTCCATGCACTTTTTGCTGTAGTAGCATTCCTGATATATTGATAAAGTGCCGGTTTGATGCTCAAAGCTATACGCGCCAAAGCACGCTGATCCTTCATCAGATCAGTCTCCGTGCCTTCGATTGCATTCCACAAGCCATCCATGGTAAGCAGCATTTTGATTGCAAATTTCCAATTCAAGTAATTTGATACTCCTTCCAGTTTTTCTATAGATGATGACAAGCTATAGTTACCTTGCAAAGCAGCATTTCCATTGCTCGCTTCTTGATGACTAGGCGAGGCCATTTTGAAGCACACCACCCACGCAAAATCACCACCGCACCACAGCCAAATAGTATTACCAAAATGAGGTTATGTTTTGCACGCGTGCACGCGTTTTCACTTTTTCTGCTTATAACTTTTCTGGGCCCATAACCTGTTATTACGTACTAACTGAACAGAGTAGTTATCTGCACTGTGGAGCAAATAAGACTTGGCCGTGCAATCCGTTACGGGCTGGCTGGGTGGCATGCATGCGGTGAGATTAAAATAAAAGAATGTTCTGGTAACTATTCCTGTATTTCTTGATTAACAAGCAGTTCACGAATAGCGAGTCATCTATACAATTAGTCTTATACTTAAATGGCATTAGGCACATAAAAATGGGATTAGAATAAAGAAAAAAGTTCAGAGAAAAACGTGTTCTCACCTTGATGACTTTTTGACAAGAGGGAGTTGACAGGTATTGTCTTTTAACAGATAGAGAACTATTCTCTATGCTACACAGCTAAATAAAGTAAAGCGTAGAACACACATGTTTCATCACACCTATTTGAGCGCTAGATGCGTCTGTGAAAAGACCCAAAGGTACACTGCATATGGGATGTGCTAGTAACGTAGCGTTGGCTAGGCTATCCCTTAAAGTATAGAATCTTTGCTCCAGATCTTGGGTCCACGGAACTGGTATAGCTCCTTTACCTTTTATTGCTGTTATTGCTTCGATCAAAGGTGCTTGAAGTTCTGCTGTATGGGGCAAAAAACGACGGTAATAGTTTATCATTCCGAGAAAACGGCGGAGACCGCTAACCGTTTTTGGCAGGATATACTCCCGCAGAGCATTGACTCGTTCCGTGGGAGGATGTGTACCTTCTGCGTTTATGGTGTAACCCAAGAATGTCACTTCTGATTTTCCCAAATTGCACTTTGAGGGATTTACTACCACCCCGTAGTCTTGTAACCGTTGAAATATTATCTGTAAGTGCCGAGCGTGGTCCGTGGTATTTTGCGAGTAGACCAAAATGTCATCTATATACGCGAAACAGAAATCCAGTCCCTGAACGACTTCATCAATAAATCGTTGGAACGTTTGACCTGCGTTGCTCAACCCGAAGGTCATATAGGGGAATTCAAACAAGCCAAATGGTGTTATAATGGCGGTTTTGCACACATCCTCTTCGTGGACTGGGATTTGTTGGTACGCTTTAACTAAATCTAGTGTGCTAAAAACAGTAGATCCCGCGAGGTTGTGGTTGAAGTCCCCTATATGCCGTACTGTATATCGGTCAGGAACAGTCCGATCATTTAGGGCGCGATAGTCCCCGCATGGACGCCAGGTGTTGTCCCGCTTTTGAGCTAGGTGCAAAGGAGATGACCACGGGCTTTTCGAAGGTCTTGCTGTTCCGCACTGCACCATCTCATGGAACTCCTTCCTTGCTATCTTAAGTTTTTCCGGCCCGAGACGGCGAGGACGACATGAAACCGGTTGTCCATCAGTCGTTTTTATGTGATGCACGGTACAGTGTTTCACAGTTCTAGGAAGCCCAGGTGGTCGCGTGATGCTGGGAAATTCTTTAAGGATGGTGAGCTGTTTGATCTGTTTGAGCTGTTTGATCTGTTAAAGTCCCTACCTCTTCCTGTCAAGGCTGCGACTTGCCTCGTTAGTTCTTCCAAGCAGGTGGTGAGGCTGAGCATTTCAGCTGAAGTTTGTATAGGGGCAGCAGTAGCAGAGGCAGCATAGACAGCTGGAGTTATTGGCACTGGAGTTACTTCAAGAATTTTGTCCGCTAGATCAGCGAGTTTATCCAACGGCAGATCCGCTTGTGCCGTAATAATTGCTTGAATATGGCACGGTAAGCGACGCAACCACAATTGTCTAAGGATACTCTGATCTTGCATGATTGTTCCGGCCAGAGAGCGGAGATGACGGAGGAATTGAGATGGTTTTCGGTCACCAATCTCTTCATCTGACAGAAGTTTCCGAATACGCTGCTCTTCTGTTGAGGACAATCGACGTATAAGCTCCATCTTAACCAAATCATATTTCTCTGTTTTTGGAGGTTGAGTAATTATGTCTTCAATTTCCGCCGCTTGTTGAGTGTCTAACTGTGATATAACGTAATTGTATTTTGTTGAGTCTGCCGATATGCCTGAAATCTCAAATTGTGCTTCTATTTGAGCAAACCACACTGCTGGTCGGTCAGCCCAGAAAGGAGGTAATTTAACTGATACTTTAGCAACACTATGTTCAGGAGTAGAGTTGGTTGGGGTTGAGCTGGGTAGATTTTTAGTTATTGTACTAGCCGCAAGTTGTTCTTGAAGGGCAGCATTTTGCTCCTTCAAGGACCGAAGCTGGTCCTTCAACTCCTCCATACTTGATAATTAGATGAATATTCTATATATTATGTGTAAAAGATAAAAATATTAAAACTATTTTCTAGGAAAGTTTCACACAAAAAAATAGGTACTGTATATGAAATAAATCCAGATACAGAGAGCACAAACAACAAAAATAGCAGGCTGTGGCATAAACCAATAATTTTCTATTATTTTTGGTGTATTGACACCAATTGCACAGATAAGAAAAATAAAAATTAAAAGTTATGGTCACTCTAACAAAAATCTACTATAGGAACAAATAATATTGTATTATGTTGATGTAACTACACAATGGTGAATAAAGAGTTGTACCAATAAGCTCAACCTGGGAGTTAACCAAACAATGATATGTCACAATACCTTTCTAACTGAGATAGTAATATTTTACAATCGGCACGGGTGGTTTAAACTAACACACTTTGACAAAGTAGATAGCTACCTGCTTGTTTAACATGAATAAAATAACACAGGGTTAAACAAAACTGCCTGCACTAGGTAACTGAAGAACACTGTAAACACTATGCATACTTAGAAAATGTCCTGCAATAGCTAGTTTGATGTTTAAAAAAGAGTTCTCAACAAATTGTTTATAACACACTGACTGTTGTTTCTGTTGGAGAACTGAGTTATGTGAACAGAGTAGTAACTGTAAGTACTGTAGTAATACTTAACTAAGAATAAAGTTCTCAGCAAAATGATATGGAACGCACTGACCGTTGTTGCTGTTGGAGACTGGAGGATTGTGTTGAATTAACACTGTCTGCTACTACCGATGCAGGCACGCTCGTTGGAGGTAGACACTGCGTGCGGTGTCAGTAGGTGTTGCTTGTGGTGTTCGTCTCCGAAACAAGGTGTAGTTGTTCCCGGCGACTGTGACGAGCTTCACTTGAAGAAGTGTTATATCAAGTTGTATGGAACTAGTCGCGGTGTGTTGGTGAGTAGAACTTCCGTTGAAGGATGAACACAACCTGGTTTTTGTGGAAGCAACCCGGAAAAGGCTTTTGCTCGACGACGGTGTGATCAGCCGAAAGTAGGTATTTCGTTCGCTCGTATCTTCCTCACTTTGCGTGTTTTACGGGGTCACCAATTTGGAGGAACCGGTGGAGGATAGAGCAGGGTAGATATATATCACAAACACAGTTCTTCACGGAAGTAAGGTAAGTTTAATCAAGGCAGTGAACAAAAACCACAACGAAGCGCCCGGGATCTCGGGGGCTTGTTTTACACAAGGTACAGCAAGATGTCGAGTATTATATCTCTAGAAATCGTAGAGAATCTAGCATGAAGGAGTAAGGCCCGGATTCGAATTGTCTTTCCGCTCGTCTCGAGTTTCGTTCTGACAGCGCGCGGTTGCGTTCGGAAACGCCACAGTTATATTTCTATTTTAAATATTTAATAAAAAGCTGTAATCTGCAAAGTACGTAACTGTTATTACGTTATTTATTATTTTAATATAGAGCTAATCACTCTTGCAATTGTTTGTTCACTTTACAAATCACAACACAATAAGTTAATTTAGTGACAGAGATCATAACAATATTGACCACTTGTTAAAGTTAAACTTACATCCATACTACACGTATTTTCAAGATTGTATTGTATTGTATCGCACGCATGGTTGCTTCTCACTTAAAACCAGTTCTTGTTCTAAAGTGATATTTTATTTATTTTTATTATGTTTTAAATAGGTTGATTTGATTAGGATTTTCAATGAGAGGTTTTCCTTTTGAGGTTTTAAAAAAAAACTTAGTTTCCAAGAACTCTATAGATGGCGTTGAACTTGCTATGCCAAAGCCAAAACGCATGAAAAATAAACATTGTGTCACGTCACATACTCTCGTTGACTGACACTTTCATTTGCTTAACCTTCCGAATATAACCAACATTTCTCGCGCTTTGTTAAAATCAGTTTTTTTAGGTTCCGTTCCTTGCATTATCATACTTACTCCTAGCGCCATCTATCCAGCGACTAGGGAAGAGCTAAAAAGAAAATCCCTCATTAGAATTCTCTTTTTTATCTCTAATTCTAATTCTAATGAAATCTCATTTTTAATTAGAATTGTTTTAAGTATGAGAAGAATAGATACAAATTAAATAATATATACTCGAGGAACACGGTGTGGACTCGATCCTGCGAGGATTGAGTCACAAATATGCTCCGACTAAGAGCCGTACAAGTAACGGTAAACGACACCACTAGAGCAATAGTGGCGAAGGGCTGCCCCCAAGGTGATGTCCTTTCGCCACTACTATGGAACCTCTTAGTAGACAGCCTCATCAAACGTCTCAACAGCAGAGACTACTACACGGTGGGCTATGCCGATGATCTGACCATAATAAAAAACGGCACACACGAAAACACACTATGCAACCTTATGTGCCAAGCCCTAAGGATAGTAGAAGACTGGTCAAGGAAAACAGACTAGTAGTGAACCCTACCAAAACCGAACTCGTCCTCTTCACAAAGAAAAGGAAGCTGGCAACGTTACAATTACCAAGCGTCTTTGGGACAACCCTAAGCCTATCGACTGAAATCAAATACCTGGGTATCTTTTTGAACAAGCAGCTGAACTGGGCAAAACACACTGAATACATCATCACAAAAGCCAGTATAGTCCTATGGCAATGTAAGAGACTCCTCGGGAGAAAATGAAAAATCACCTACTGGCTATACACCACAATTATCCGACCAATCATTACATACGGCTCTTTAGTTTGGTGGCCCAGGACCAACCTAAGTACGACCCAAAAGGATCTCGAGAAACTACAAAGATTTGCCTGCGTAGCAATCACCGGCAGCATGAGAACTTCCCCCACTGCTGCCTTACAGGTGATGCTGGGGCTACCACCCCTACACCTCATCGTAAGAGAGGAGGCGGCCATAGCGTCTTTCAGACTCGAAGTATCCGGCACCCTAAGCAATGATTCCAGAATCAAACACACACGCATCAGAGAAGATGCAATCAAACAACAGCCGATGACGACCACCCATCGACAGAATCCTGAAGACCCACTTTGTCCAAAAACACTACAACATAGAGCTCATAGAGGAGTTGTGGGACTACTCAGGTACAAAAGAGCTAAGGATTTACACAGACAGATCAAAAACCGACGATGGGACAGGTGTCGGGGTGTTCTCCGACGACCTAAACATTAAGATATCCAAACCACTTGGAATGCTCAACTCTGTTTACCAAGCAGAGTGTGTAGGTATTATCCAAGCGGCACACGCTATAGAGGCCAGGGAGGTTACAGATACCGAATACTCTCCGACAGTGCCTCAGTTCTTCAATCCCTAAAGAGTAATCATATCACGTCGAGACTAACACTAGAATGCCACAAGGCCCTAGAACGAATCACGGTACTAAACCACAGCGCGGTAACGCTACAATGGATTAAAGGTCACAGTAGATCACTTGGAAACGATGCGGCTGACGAACTTGCCAGAAGAGGATCCAGCACAAAACCCTACGGACCCGAACCCATTGTGCCCATTCCTTTCAAGCAGCTAAGAAGCTGGTTAAAGGATCACGCCCGAATACAAGCGGAGAAATGGTGGACCTCGACACCAAGGTGCAGGCAATCCAAGGAAGCTATGCCATCCCTGGATACAAAGCTGACCAGGCGCCTTCTGCGCCTGGACAGAGATAGCCTGCGTCTGGTGGCGGGGCATCACCGGACACTGTTACTGAATAAACACTTCCAGTTCCACACCCTAGGAATCACTGACAGTCCCCTGTGCAGAGCATGTATGGAGGCGGAGGAAACGGTGGCGCATGTGCTCCTTGAGTGCACAGGCGTTACCAAAAGTCGCTAGGAGACCCTGGGAACACCAACATCCCTTGCGGATGCCCTGAGGAGACCGGGAAGTTTAATCTGCTTCTGGAGGGAGGTGGGCTGATTAGAGTAATCGGCCACCGTGGCTCAAGCACAATGGTCCACGACGAGGACTAAGTGCGGAAACCTATACCCCCATGATAGATAGATAGATACAAATTATTTGTGTGGTATCGGGTTTTATTGTATAATTTTAGAGAGTGAACTAGTTGTCTTATGTGATTGTTACTTGAAATATTAGTCTCAGTTAATTTCTTTGAAATTTTAGATTTATTTTGGATAGAATCCTCAATGTAGCCTTCCGCGACTGTGCTGGATTTCCATCCTCCATGTCTTTTTAACGTTGTTAAGTTCGCCCCAGAATCGGCTAACAGTGTCGCTGACGTTCTTCTATAACAATGCCCGCATCTCGGCTCATAGTTTGGTAAATTCAAATATGTTGCTATCTGCTTTGGCATAACTGAGATTTTATTTTTACCGATCACTTGTTTATAGCATTTTCCCTTTTGGTAGTTAAGAAAAAAACGATCCGTTTTTATGTCAGTAGGTCTAAGCTTTTGATACTTTTTTACTGTTTGTGTAAACTCTTCTCGTACTACAAATGTGCGCTCAATATTTGTTTTTGTTTTAGTCAATTTTACAACTAATAACTGACCATGATTTTCAACGTCTTTAATCGTTAGATTTGTGAGCTCACTGCTTCTGCAGGCGCCGCTTATACCGAGTATCAATACCACCTGTGAAAACAAAGAATTTTGTTAGTATTTATCTTTTAGGTATGTAGGTAAAATAAACAGGTTTACTCTAAAAATGCATGCCGTTCCAACGTCTTTACTCTCAATATACGCAATCTGGTCAGTGTCATTGTCTCTTTTTGTACAAACTTATCTATAATACTTATCAGAGTAAAGACGTTGGGAACGATGTTCATTTTTAGAGTAAAAGACTTCTCCTTACTTAAATAAACGTTTAGCTTACCTTCATTGCCAAATATATCTCGTCAGGGGCTTCATTTAAAAATGATTCCACTTCGTAAGAGGTGAAAACCTTAGATTTTTTGCTCTTGAACCCCTGAAGACTGTCTTTTCAAAAACTCTGTGAGATTATGGAATTTTTTCAAATCCACATTATGTTTTACACTAAGTGTAGGTACTCTTGAGCATTGAATACCTGCTCCATAGCGTAGAAGGCTGTATTTTGCTAGATAGTCCATTGAAGTATGTAAGAAATACACTTTCGGAAAACGATTTTATTTTCTTGTCTGTTCGCCACTTCATAAAATCATTGTAAATATTTAAGTATCTTTCCTTTGAAATTTCTGGCAAAAGATTTTCAATAACTGTATTGGCCTCGTCTTTAACGGAATTGGGGGTCGACATTTCAGAATCGCTTGAACTCATTTTTAATCAAATAATTTCGGTACAGAGTTAGTATCCCGCCAAATTATACATAAATAGTCTTTTTTAATTTAAATTTCAAATATGGAACACACCGCCCGCGTCACCGCCGCGGGCCATCCCACTTTAATAGGTATTTTTTTTAATTCACATTGGCCGTATACACTCACAAGACCGCAGCATTTTTTTTTTAATCGATATTTTTCTTAATGAGGGATTTTCTTTTTAGCTCTTCCCTAGTCGCTGGATAGATGGCGCTAGGAGTAAGTATGATAATGCAAGGAACGGAACCTAAAAAAACTGATTTTAACAAAGCGCGAGAAATGTTGGTTATATTCGGAAGGTTAAGCAAATGAAAGTGTCAGTCAACGAGAGTATGTGACGTGACACAATGGTTTTTTCATCCCTTCTATTCGAAAAGTGTCGCTTTGTTCCCCTTTTAGCGGGAGCAAAGTAGCTCTTTTCTCCACTAGACTTTTTAGCGGGCAGTAATGAGATTTGAATTTGGAACATGAATCGTTCATTGAAATCGATCGAAAATTGTATAAATTACTGGCAGCAAGTGTTGGTTGTACGGTGCGGGGGTCAGCACGCGCATTGTTGAAAATATTAAATTAAGAGTTGCAGATAGTTCGCCCATACCGTTGTCACCGCGCTATTCTTCATCAAAGGAACCTTTTCCTGAGCACCAGCCAGATACTGAGATTACAAACACTCAAAATACTGGATGACTTTTTTATCACTTTCCAAAAAAATGGGTATATTCGGTGAATGGAGTAGAAGCTTATGGCATACCTAGTTTTGTTTTTCTTTTTTCCACAGTTTAGAAAATAATTGATCCATCATCAAAAAACGCTACAAATTTCAAGTAAACTTTTCGTATTAGAACAAAGAAAGAGATATTAAAAAAAACAAAAAATGTAAAATATCGAATTTCAAACCAAAGAAATTTTTTTTTTTTTTTTTTTTCTAATTTGGAAAAAAAAACTAAGTGTGGTATTTGCTTCTACTCCGTTCACCTAATACCCATTTTATTTTGAAAGTGATAAAAATGTCACCTGTATAAATAAATCCACAACTATGTCAATCCCAAACAAAACACACACAGTGACAAAAAATTTCAAAATTTCGCCAGTGTATTAGATATAAATATAAATTTGTAATTGACCTTTTTTACATTCATGCCATTTTTTTAATGAAACTTATTCAATAATTACTTAAAAAGTGTCTCTTATTTATTTTCTCATATAACGAGATGAAAAGTAGAGTATATGACTCGAGAGCAAACATATTTTTCCCTCAGGCGATGTACTTTGAATCCCTCGCTACGCTCAGGATTCTATTTTAGAATCCCTCGCTATGCTCGGGATTCTATTCTAGAATCCTTCGCTTCGCTCTGGAATCAAAATAGCGCCCTCGCCGTAAAAATACTATTTTCATTACTCATACTCTGAAAGTAGGTCTGAAGTTGCCTGAGGAGCGGGTTGAAAGTAATACTTTTCAGCCCTAGGGAGAATCGTTTTCAACTGACAGCTGTCAAATTATTTTAAAAAAATGGTTCATTTTTCTGTTGAACCATGTTCCAACTGTCTATACAGCCACGATGTAAAATTGAAATAACATAAAGTTAAGTATTAATTAAAGAATATATATATTTTAAATATCTTTATTATAATTAAGTTTCAACTATTTTGTTTAAAATAACATAGATTTGGGAAAAATATTTACCATTTTTCGATGATGAAAATGAAAAATAGGTATTGGCTGAATAGCTGACCGGCCACAGAAAAAAAAAAAAAGCAAAATAGGTGGGAAAGCGGCAATAGGGTAGATGATACCATAAAACAATAATTCCAAGACACCTTTCTCTAAAAAAACACTTTATTTTGGGCCTGAAAACCCGATTTATTTTCAATTAATTGCCAAATTCGATTTTTAGTTGCTTTGAAATCAATAAATGGTCGAGTCATTGAGTTCATTAAACAGTGACGTCACAGTAGGCTATTGCCATACAAAGTCTATTAGAGAACCGCGTTTTGACAGCTCTTAAAAAGTATCTCAATTGATTGGTGTGTCATCTACCCCATTCGAATTCCGATCTTCATTAGTTTTTTTGAGTTGTATGTTTTTTTTTTACTTTCCTTGTATTCGTAATGAAAAGCACAGTGTTTACCTCGGGTTAAAGACTTATTTAGTCCCTCGAACTATTAGCGCCCTCGCTACGCTCGGGCACCAAACCCCGTCTCGGGACTAAATAAGTTACTTTCACCCCTAGGGTAACAATGTACTATTTGCTCCCTTGTCATTACAATCTACTATTTTTCAAGCGTTTTGGCTCTGGCATAGTAACTTCAACGCCATCTATAGAGTTCTTGGAAACTAAGTTTTTTTTTAAAACCTCAAAAGGAAAACCTCTCATTATGTAATAGTTATTTATGCAACTGTTGTATAATGAGGGGTATTAAAACACGAATGTTGGTTTATCACACGAGGCGAAGCCGAGTGTGATAATAGTATCACATGAGTGTTTTAATACCTAATTATGTACAGTTGCATACAAGACTTTATCTACATCCATGATATGAATCCTCCTTAAAAGGTTCTGAAACCATAGGGTGTTGCAGTGTTCTAAGAAGTCTATGTAAATTCATGGAAAGTTTAATTGCTTGTATTTACTACAAACAAACCGTGTATAGGTAGTAATATAATTATTTACATTTTGTATTGTTCAATTATCAAAATTCACAAAGCTTGTATCACTCATTTTTGTAAACAACAAAGTACATATAATGCAATACTAATATCCAAATGTCTAACAAAAATGGCGGGATACGACGTGAATTCGAATTAACCTATAAGTTTTTTTTTTTATTACGGCGCTGTGGTAGTGAATCGCACGTGCTAGACGTTCGATTCACTACCACATTCGATGTTCTTTTTTTAAAACGAGTTGCATAATGAAATTCAGTACAACATTATAACACCCGTTTGGGTGTTATAATGGTTATTAAGACACTGGCTGTTTTAATGTTGGCCATAAGCTAACTGTTTCAGATACCTTTATAGAGGATTTATAGCATGGGTGTAGATAAAAAAAATTATAGCCGACTAAATAACCAATTTTAGTTCTATTTTTAAAATTCATTCCCGCCCTAGGGAGGGAAGCAATTACTATGAGTCTTTCCCGCCCAAGGGAGGGAAGCATCGTTTTCGACCCGATGCTCTGATCAAACAAACACTACTTTCCGAGTATGAGAAATGAAAACGACTTTTTTTTGGGGTGTTTTTGTGTTGTGGCATGCTTTGTGGTAGAACTCAATGTAACGCACTCAAAACATTGTGGTGATGGATGGATTGAATAGTACGGGGGTCGTGGAGGTGTTTAAAGTAAAAATCTTACATTAAAAACCTGTATTAAAAAAAAAAAAAAACTTGTCAAAAAGTTGGAACTTTGACCCCCAATAGTGTGGCTGACTCTGGCAGAGCTATCTACCAGCTATCTCTATCTGCCAGCGAATGCACACATTTTGTTCGATACCTAAATAATTACATATATTTATTGTAGATCTTGTTTTTAGGTAATGAATACTGCTTTCCTTTGGTGGGTTGAAGTTATAGAATTCCTCCAGACGTCGTATAGATACACCTGTCTAAAAACTACTTTAAGTATTTTGTACTTGGTTGTACCACTGTATGGGGAAATTGAATTCTTTAATATCTTTTTAATGACACACCGACTGAATCTGTAACTTGGCGACTAATTTCGACTAATTAGCGAGTAAATATGGGAGATAACAGACCTTCGCTAGGTGCCCTAGTTTTTGAGTTATTAATGTGGCTCTGCTGGGGTAGGCTCTCTCCAGCAGGGCCAACAATATGCCCTTATATCTTTTGAACCAGTGACCGACCAGTTCTGATATTTGGCGACTAATTTCGACTAATTAGCGAGTAAATATGGGAGAAAACAGATCTTTGCTAGGTGCCCTAGTTTTTGAGTTATTAATGTGGCTCTGCTGGGGTAGGCTCTCTCCAGCAGGGCCAACAATAAGCCCTTATATCTTTAGAACCAGTGACCGACCAAATCTGATATTTGGCGACTAATTTCGACTAATTAGCGACTAAATTTTTGTGTTATCAAAATTAAAATCCCTGATGGTGGCTCTGCCAGAGTCAGCCACACCCCCCAATATCTCCTTAACTAGAAAGTTCCCAGGTATGGTGTGAAACAAAAAAATGATCGCAATGACGGGGAGAAAAAGTGCCTTTCGGCTTCGTTAAGAGGTTTTTTACACCCTTTATAAGGGCTATAGTTGGTGCCAGTTAACATCGGAATAGAGGTCATTACTCCGACTTTCATCCCGATATCTAAATATTAGCGATACTGTCGCTCCATCCGTACAAACCTGTCGCAAAACAGATATCGCTTGAGTCTCATAATACATCCACAGTGTCCCACATACTTAACGCAGTGCACAACCCAAAAAAATAAGAAATCGAGCAAACGTACCCTACGAAATTAATTGATTTAAATACTTTATTTTCGTTTTTAACACTATTTTATTTTAACTTACTGAGACAATTTTAATAAAGTAAATATATTATTATACATCTTAAAATTAGGATCTGAGACTTTTGCGCAAAAGACATTTGCGCAAAGAACACTTATTGCGCGCACCCACTAGCGCGAAAAGACACATGGACTTTTGCGCGAACGAACTTTTGCGCGAATGGACTTATGCGCGTAAGGAATCTTGCGCGAATGGACACTTGCACGATTGGACCCTTGCGCGACTTAATGGCCACTGAGGTTTACTCTGTAGAGTAAACATAACATCACGCCTATTATTACTTGAATATGTTTTTTTTTTGGGTTTTCCGTCATGAGTGTCGTTTTCATGGTTTTCGGGGTCGCTAATAATGAAAATGAAAATGATTTGTTGAAATCAGATTTAACCAAAGGCAAGGTAAATCATTGAATCCATTTCACTATTCGTCATTCAAAAGTGCCTTTGAATGACCTAATTGAAATAAATAATTATTGACCTCATTTTCTTTATCCTTTAACCATGAAAACGACAGCCATAACGGAAAAACCGAATTTTTTTCTCGGCGCCATCTTATTTTTTCATTTTAACCTCATTTCGTTATCAACGACCCCGAAAATCATGAAAACAACACCCATGATTAAAAAACCAAAAAATTTCCTCGGCGTCATCTAGGATTTTCGTTTGGACCTCATTTTCATATTCAGGGACCCCTAAAACCATGAAAACGACACCCATGACGGAAATACCAAAAAAATCCTGGACGCCATCTTAAATTTTCATTTTGACCTCATTTTCGTAATCAACGACCCCGAAAACCATGAAAACGACATCCATGACGGAAAAACCAAAAAAATCTTGGACGCCATCTTGGATTTTCATTTTGACCTCATTTTCGTAATCAACGACCCCGAAAACCATGAAAACGACATCCATGACGGAAAAACCAAAAAAATCTTGGACGCCATCTTGGATTTTCATTTTGACCTCATTTTCGTAATCAACGACCCCGAAAACCATGAAAACGACATCCATGACGGAAAAACCAAAAAAATCTTGGACGCCATCTTGGATTTTCATTTTGAGCTCATTTTCGTAATCAACGGAAAAACCATAAGTATCTAAATATTATTATAATTATGACATCACAAAAACTATTTCATCACAAAAAAATATAATTCTAATCTTATGCCGTTTTCATTTTACGAGGTCATCGCGTCAGGTGTGCAGCACATTATGGTCACGGTGCGGGGGCGTTTACGTCACGCGTAAATGTATGAGCATAAAATTAGTTTTCTAGCAAAAATAATAATAAATTCGAATTGGAACAACACAAGATTCTCAACCCCTGTATGTCTAGCCGACTGGTATTATGATACTCTAGCGATGTAGCAAAGTATCGCTTATTGGTCGATTTAGGTAACTAGTAAGTGTCGTTATCGCTTTGTGATCAAAAACTTGGTAGGTAGGTGTTAATGACCTCTATTCCGATGTTAACTGGCACCAACTATAGTCCATCTGCTCCACTGCCAGACAATTTGTGTGGTGGAAAACTGCCGCAGTATGTTACACTAGCTGTTGTCTGTGACTTCGTTCGCGTAGAAATGAATTAATTAAAAAACTAGGATTAAAATTGTTGGAATTTTTATTTACATTCTTATTACATTTAGATATTATGAAGTGGAATTTGGAAAGTTCATGCGAGTACACATCAATACTTATTATTCAGTTAATATTCGTCACAATCACTACTCGCATCGCACAACGCTTACTAGACAGTATCTAATCGTAAACAGTAGGTAGTCATAACACCCCATATTATTTGGTTACGAATTCACTTCGAAGTTATTAACAAGATGATGTACTTAAAAAGTGTACTACACAAATCTGACGTAATAGCAGAGATCTCTTTACACACATAATGTACAACACAAATAATTATACAGCTCGCTCTATCAGACATTCTATGCCTAGTGAATCATAAAGTTAGACTCAGTCAAAATATCATAATATAATACAGAATCAGTTGCTGCGGCTAATTTAATAATTACATCATATGTTCACTGGGTCTCACATTCAATACAATAAACAAACACTTCAGAGTCACACAGTCACTCATATATTACATAAACATGACAAAAATCGTTATAAGTTGAGGCAGTTTTCAAAACCACGGGAGGTCCTACAGACTTGCGCAGCGATTGCTACAATATACTTCAACGATGGAGCCACGCTCCAACAGTGAGTCGAAACGAAACTTGGCTAGATATATTAGTCCTTACTTTAATATTATGGAAGATATGAAACTGAACCCTGAACACACATCATTTCGTTCACTATCCTGTAGATCTACACTGAGAGGTAGGTAAGGACAGAATCCAATATATTCTATTATCTTACCAGGCCTAAATCACAACACTCAACGTTAATTCCAATCGTTGCCGTCGCGCCTTTACATATTCAAAGTACGGATTAATTGATTGTATAGCTTAAAAATATACATATTTATCAGTTCATTGTTGATGTATTATTGCGATATTCTATTATTGCCGACGATACGAGATGACTCCAACACTTTCAGCTACCCTGCCAGACACCGGTCAATTTATCGTCAGATAAATGAACATGAACACATCGATATACATACTTCAGATCGCTTATTTGTAAGGAACTAAATTCATTAAACTTCTAAGTTTGAGAACTGACGGATGTGGGCTTGCTTCAAACTATCAGACTTGTCCTCGTGATCTCTTTTCCGATCCGGCAAGTTGTAAGCTGAGTAACGGAGTTACGTACACTCAGCCGAAGAAAGAGGCGTACAGGCATATTCATATTTCTACTACACTGCTAACATTTCCTCGAAAATGTAATATAAAAGAGTTCAGATATCAAAATCACAACATTTAGAAGTAGTAGCAAGTAATCTGCCTGTACACCGATGTCTTGCTTAGTGCGTACTCTCCCCACAATGCTAGACACAGTACAGTTCGCTTCTCGTTCAGTTGAGGAAGCCGCGACACTGCGGCGCGCCACACAGACAGGGTATCTTCTCGTCCTCCAGCGGGAACTTGTAGTCGTACGTAATCTCCTCGTCGACACCGATCGGCTGCTTCGAATATATTACGATCTTTTTCTGAGACTCTATTGTTATTATTTTCGCGTAGCAGTTCGGCTGAAAGAGAATAGAAAGGTTTTATTTTGATTGAAGATGATTTCCTTTTTTATTTCTCCTTGACGAATTTAAGAGTACACCTTAAAAAATGATATCTGGTTTTAATCTCGTTGGGTTACTAGAAAGCTATGTTCCCACAAACAACAAAGATGTCTCGTAAACAACGACTAAATGCTGTATTGAGTTGAAGCTATCGGACACATCAACCTCCGCAAACCGCTTGATTGTTCTCCGCATCTCTGTGCTCCAATAGATTAACCACTGCAGTCTTTAGGAAAATAGTAGAATATACAACAAGTGAAAAAAAGAGAATTTAATTCGAGGGACTAAGTTGGATCCCGAGTGCAGCGAAGGATTCTAGAGTAGAAGCCCGAGGGTAGCAAGGGATTCTAGAGTAGAATCCTGAGCGGAGCGAGGGATACAAGAGCCGAGATGAGTATTTTTTCACGAGTTGTGTACTCTACTTTTTACCTTTGACTGCGAGAAAATAAATAGAAGTACATATTACATTTATTTTTTTCGTGGGTTAATAATAACAGCCAATCGGGTCGATATTCAAGGTTAAGCCACGCTTACCAAGGTCGGTCTGTGGATGGGTGACCACTAATTCATTACATACCGAGTTTCCTCCGTGCGTCGGAAAGTATGTAAAGCCCTTGGTCAATCACTCAAAATAATTTTAGAAATTCAGTGTTGTATTCTTGTCGGCCGGCACGTTTTATTGTCCAAATTCAACATTTTTTTATTCACTCAGCTCACTGAGCGAATAAAACATTCGCTCAGGGCTCTTTAACGCTCTTTTACTCATAAAAGAGCGTTTTATTCACTGTTATCGACAGTGAGTAAAAGAGAGTTGTATTCACTATTATCGATGAATAAAGTGCTCTCTTTTCACGAGAAGGGTACTAACACCAGTGCGCTAAATATTAGAAACTTACATTGCAGCTGTGATTGATGAACCTCGCGAGGTTGCCGCACTTGGTGGCGTCGATGATGGTGTCGAGGTCGATGCGGAACAGGTAGGAGCTGCCGATGCCGGTGGCCTCGTAGTGCGCCTCCCGTACGTCCGCCACGATGGGACGCACCATCTGCCCCACGTACTCTATCACCATCTCGTCCGCCGCTATCGGCTCCTGGGGAAACAATGTTGCGTGTAGTCTTCTTAGAGTGTCGATGGCAATCTAAATTGTGTCGGCCCAGAACTGCAGGCCTAGCCAAATTACAAACGTTTTGTATAGATTCTCTTTCTACAATCGTAAACGCCTCGGCCGTAAGCGATTGTAGAAAGCGCTAAATTGGTAGCTAAGTTGACACGACTGAGTCGATCGCCCGTTCTCTAAGTCTGTAGAAAAAATCTACACTAGTCTATAGTGAGCGTTCCTACCAATGAGTATAGCGATCAACATTGTAGAAACGATAACATTCTATTCTATCATTTTGAATGATGTAAACTTGTCTAAGAATTTTCTATTCGTTTGTGTTGATCACGTTATTTAACGTTCAGATGATGTCATTCCCATACATTTGATTAGTTTTCTACAAGCGTTAACGATTGTAGAAAACTGGAACAACTTGCGACCCACGGATGCCTCTCAAGTTAAAGGGGAAAATATACAAGTCCGTGATTAGACCTGTCGTACTGTATGGATCGGAATGTTGGGCTGTGAAGAAGATGGATGAAAAAAGATTGCATGTAGCGGAGATGAGAATGTTGAGGTGGATGTGTGGTGTGACAAGAATGGATAAAATAAGGAATGAGTATATTAGAGGAAGTTTGAAAGTTGCGCCAGTTACAGAAAAGTTAAAAGGGAATCGACTGTCTTGGTATGGGCATGTGATGAGGAGGGAAGAATCGCATGTGACTAAAAGAGTTATGAATATAAATGTGGATGGATGGAGAGCGAGAGGAAGGCCAAGGAAAAGATGGATGGATTGTGTGAGGAATGATATGAAGGAAAAAGGTGTAAATGATTGCGTGACGGTTGACAGAGGAGAATGGAAGAAGAAAACGTGTTGCGCCGACCCCAAGTAACATGGGATAAGGGCAGGAAGATGATGTTAACGATTGTAGATTGTCAACTTGGCTAAGCCTGCTGAGCTACTAGTTTGGCGCTTTCGGTAGCGTCCATCAGTTCCTGTAGTGAACAAACAACAGGACACGCAGGACACGGTAATAAGTGCCCCATCGTTTGTGGAACAGCACCACATTTACACTCCAGGGAAGAATCATTAATGAATCTCCACCTAAACAGGTTTTCCTTGCTGCGGCCAACTTGGGTCCGGAGTCTATTTAAAGACTTCTAGGTCAGCCATGGCAACTCATGTCCAGGTGGGTGTCATAAATAACACATAAAAAATAAATACTCGCAGTTTTCTTTTTTTAAGTGTTATTTATACACGATTGACTACATGTCACCACATACAGTTAACCAATGGCCTCTTCCTGATGATGCCGTCATAATAAAGCCAATGTCACGCAAAACTGGATATCAACCGACGCTGTGGGATAATAGTCATAGAAAGCACTAGACTAGATTTTTGTCTGATTCTAGTCATTACCAAATACTATACAGGATGTAAACTGACTCTTCACGAAACCTCCAACTAAGCATTCTGTACATCATACTAAGTAACGCTGCATCACAGTTTACGGTTACATTCAATGTAACGCACTCAAAACATTGTGCTGAACTGATGGATGCATCAAATGAGGTATTTAAAGATATTTTTAAAAACTACCTGACCCGCGCAACTTCGTCTGCGTCACATAATACAGCTTATAACATATCATTTTATGCATTCAATTATGAACAAAAACTTTTAAAATCAATATTGCTTACCTCCCATAACATACGGCGTGATAATATGTAGCCTAAAGCCTTCCTTGGTTTACAAAGAACATTTTTGCTGAATTTCAATTTAATCTATCCAGAAGTTTTGGCGTGAAGCCGTACCATACATACAGACAAACAGACAAAAATTCTAAAAAGTCACTTTTTGTCATCAGTTACGTTTTTCTAACAAAAGCCACTTATTTTTTCTTAAAAATTCTCGTTGTACAGTTTTTCATTCGTTACTGTTTTATTATATGTATAGATCTTGTGTTAAAAAAAAAGTGTTCACAAGAACAAAAAAAAAGCAATTTCGGAACAAGAAAAGGCACTTGGCCTTTCGGCTTCGTTTTACACTCTATTTATACTGAAGTTTTTTTTTCGATTTTTCTCGAAAAGTGAATGTTGATGAAGCTGTCATGTAAACACAAACAGGAAAGAGTGACTTATGTTTGTTAAAGTAAATTATTGACGTTTTTGTGAACGTGTTTTTTGTACGTTCTCACAGTCCTACGTTGAAATTGTTATAACAGATTCCCGGGAACATAAACAATAGCTAGTATAGTCAAACAGCCGTTTACTTACTTGTGCGAACAGACCCCAGTCGTGGATGCCAGACTTGGCGAACTTGAGCTGCTTCTTCCTGAACTTGAGCTGGTTGAACTTCAACAAATCAGAGTCCGTATCGGTACCTGTTGAAGCAAAAATAACAATTATTTGTAGTACATACAAATCTTCTACGATCTGTGATATTATGCCAAACTGTAGTTAAGCGGAATCATTAATTTTATAGTTAGTGCTTTCCCACTGAGGAGCTCGTGGCTAAATAATAACAGCCGCTCGGGTCGATCGTTAGGTTAAGCCGTGCTTGCCTAGGTTGGTTGTGGATGGGTGACCGCCCATTACATACCGAGTTTCCTCCGTGCCTCGGAAAGCACGTTAAGCCGTTGATCCCGGCTGTCATTTGTAGATCTTTGACAGTCGTTAGGTAGTCAGAGGCCCAAAAAGTCTGACAAGCAGTCTCACCAAGGGGTATCGTATTACCCGGTACTAACTGGATTGTGGTGATCAGATAGGCAGTCGCTCCATGTAAAATACTGGTATTCAGCTGCATCCGGTAAAACTGGAAGCCGACCCCAACAAAGTTGGGAAAAGTCTAGGCATATGATGATGAGTGCTTTCCCACTCTTGCCGGGAGATGAAAAAGGAGAATGGGCGCTTTTGGTAACTATGGTTTCATTTGTTTCTGTTAGCTGTGTGTTTGTGTTGTTAGCAGTAAGTCCTCCATGTACTAAATAAATAAATTTTGTATAGACTACGGCAAACTTGATAAAGCACTGGGGACATCTTTTGCCCTTTTTAGCATTCCGTAAAAGAAGGGTTACCAACGGGACCCTATTACTAAGCCTCCGCTGTCCGTCTGTTTGTCTGACACCGGGCTGTATCTCATGATCCCTAACAGGTAGACAGAATTTTCACAGAATGTGTACAAATTTAAGGGGGCTCCCCTACTACGATGGTAGGTTCGGAACCCTTCATGCGAGTCCGACTCGCACTTGGCCGGTTTTTTTCTGTTCCTTAGCCCGCCGTATCTCTTTCGTACAGTCCCGCAGCCCCGGCAGACTTCTTTTGCCCTTGAATAGGCGAGACGACAAAAAAAATCTAATTAATCCGTCAGTTAGATTATCAAAAAATATTTGACCCGTGTTTTTTCTTTTGTTACGTAAACCAAAATTGACGAAGATACGACGCTTTTAAAATTCTCAATGCGTCACGCCGTGGTATGATTTTTAGCTAGTTCTGACGTCATGAGCCCCCACTTCTGAGTTATAATGCATTTTATCTTTGTCAATATTCATTGATTTACAAAAACAAAAAATATCTGTTCATTAATTTCCAATACTCTAACTGACGGACTAAAGAGATTTGCAATTTTTTGATACTGTCGTCATGCCTATTATCTTGTACCGATACGGATGAAATAATACAAAGTGGCGAGGGTACTTACCAAAGGCAGTGAGTAGTCTCCTCTGGTTCGACCTGGCTTCCCGGGACAGTCCCTGCATCTTGGACGCCTTCTTGTCGTCGATGTGGTCGTGCAGCGCCGTCGTGGAGCTGCGCCCGTGGTGGTACTTGTACTTCGCCTTCAGGCGCGCGTCCATCTTGTAGTAGCCTTCCGTTCGCGCTGAACCACTCGAGTGACCCTAAAAGGATAAGTAAGTAAGTAAAATTTTATTTGTTTAAACATGGTGTACATGATACATTGCATGCAAGATAATAATAATATACAGAAAAGTTCTAACATGTTAAGCCGCATATTGTGGCGTACAAATGGATGGTGGTTAATGAAGGTCTCAAATATCATTTTCAAACATAATATGGCGATGTCGTTGAGAGCAGCGGTGGCCCAGTGGTGACGGCCAGGGTTCGAACCCAGACAGGCGTTTTTTTTGTGTTATTTATTTCATCACCACTGCTTTCAAAACGGTGAAGGAAAACATCGTTAGGAAACCGGCATGTCCTAAAACCAAAAAATTCGAAGACATGTGACATCTACCAATCCACACTGGGCCCGCGTGGTGGATTATAGCTATAGCCCATTCCCTCTCGTTGAGAGGAGGCCTGTGTCCCAGCAGTGGGAACATTAATAGGCCGATGATGATGTTGATGGCGATGTATGAGAGCGTTTACGGAGAAGCGATTATACGCACGTTTGCTTGAAAGGTAGCGTTGCGCTTTCACTGTTGCATAAGGTTCATGTAGTACAGGCCGAGTTTACTGACAATAACCAGTAACAAATCCAGACTCAAAGAGACTATTGTGGCATTTGTTATGAAGCCAATCGATAGGACAACCACAATGGGGATCGAACTCGACCGAACCACGCTCAGCAGATGTGATGGTGACAATGGGAAAGGAAACTGTGGCACTATTGGCGCTAGCATACCTGGTTCCCAACATCGTCATTGGTTGAAAATGTAGTCATCATCATTTCAGCCGTCCACTGCTGGACATGGGCCTCCCCCAAAGGGGGGTTTTGCCATAATCGCCACGCTTGGCAGGCGGGTTGGCGATCGCAGTACGGTTGTTACAAAAGCACAGGGAACACTGCTACGCATTCTTTGGTAAGTCTCTTAGTCGCCTCTTACGACACCCACGGGAAGATATGGCATGATGGTGCTATTCTTATATTTCAAAATAGCTAACCCCATCGGTCAGATTGAGATCAACTATGGTGGCGCCATCTGGGATTTATTTTCCCTTCGCCACCCCATTACACCAAACGAACAAAGTCATTGATCATCTGAGTTTAGTCTGAGAATGCATCAGTAGCTTTAAAACTATACGCACCTGTAGATCCTCATAAATGTTATTGTGCCTCTTGGACTTCTTCTTGGGCGGCGAGTAGCAGACGTCGGTGGGCGGATGGTCGACCCAGTGCGTGTCGTTGAGCCAGTAGCCGTGCGCGTCCTCGGCCAGCAGCGCGTCGTAGGCGCGGCGCAGGTACTCCACGTCCTCGCGGTCGATGCCGCGCGTCAGGAACTCGTACATCACCTGCATCTCCGCCATCAGGTCGCGCGCCTTGAACGTCACCTTGTCGTACTCTGTCTCGCGCGGCGAGTACAGTCTGGGGCGAAAACATTATTATTTATTTATGTGTGGCACTCCTACGAATTATTCACTAATACATTCTTTGGGGTAATGTAACAATTTAACTTAAAATCTAGAGTGAATTTGTCACTTACAGTTGTGCACAGCACTTACATAATAATTTTAGCCATTTCAAGTTTTATCACTTTTAGAAATGGTAAAAAAGGCAAAAAAAAAATACAAAATTCCAAAAAAAAAAAAAAACAAAACTACATGAAAACAAAATCAAGAACTAAAAATAAAGAAAAGAAATAGCTAAATCTATTTGCTGTAAAGAATGACACAGTCAAAGACGAATAATAATAATATTTTTGTTCTAAGGAAGTTTCAAGAGAACTGTCACATATTTCCGCTGTACTTCCCAAAGGATCCTTCCACAAGTTATGTTTAAGTTCCAGATTATAGGAAGTGAGCCCATTGACTATACCAAGGCACAAAGCAAACCCCGACTCTCCGAGGTACCGAGAAATTTCTAATGGTAAAACCCAACTATACTTTACCCAAGCGGAGGATCTATCCTCTACCTATAGCCTGCGCCAGATAAGTAGGAATTAAAGGTCATTAACCCGCATACATTTATTCAAATACATAATTGTGAAAACAAAAATAATGACATAAACTTGTCCCGAAACGACCTTTATCGTGATCCACGACTTTTTCTAGTAATAAAAAACCATTCATAACGTATTGTCGGGGAACAGTCGGAGTCTTTTCCGCCTGACCATTTTAAAATGTTTTCGCTTAAAACATGTAAAGTTTGGGCCTATTAGGAAAGTCTCAACTTTGGCGCGCAAAATAACAATAACTCTCGTTTGGCGTGCGTCGTCAGTGGGCTCGGCCGATTCGGTATCTTTTCATTCATTATTCCTATATAAAGTCAACGGGGCGGGGCTAGAGAGCGTTTCTATGTTGCGAGTGCAAGCAAAAATAAGCTTAGTGGTGGTCAGGCGGGAGTGTCCTCGATAGTACCTACGCAAAGAAATTAAGGAAAGAGCAATGACCTTTAATTCCTACTTATCTGGCGCAGACTACAGAAATTACACTTGAGACCACAAAAAAATGCAGTCGTACCGAAAAATCGGTAACTCTTTACAAAAAGTAATGATCAATACACAAGTACATACTTGTTCTGTATCTCAGCCAGTTTCTTAGGCTCGTGTTTCCTCTTGTAAGGTCGCTTGGCGTCTTTCTTGCTGGCCTCTTGCGGCGCCTCTCTCTCCTCTTTTTCTTTCTCCACTATATCTTTTTCCTCCATCAGCGGAGACATCGCGCTTTCCGGCTCGGCCATCCACGTGTAACCTGCAAACATGAAGTGTTTATATGAATAGGGATGACGACTGACTAAAAAAAATATGTTTAAAGAAAGAAAGAAAAGAAAGAAAAATATTTATTTTGGACAAGCACAGGAAATACAAAAATAATATTAAAAAAAAAACAAAAATAAAGAATCTAAAACTAAACAATAAAAAGAATCTAAAACTAAATCAAAAAGAAAACCTGTGCGAGGCCAAAAAGGCTCCTATCTCAGCATGATGCTGCGATAAATGAAAACAAATACCGCAGCGCTGGTTTTCTGATAGGGCCCACTGTGATGTCACGGTCACGGTCACGGTCGGTTTCTGTTTAGTCCGTCAGTTAGATTATTAAAAAAATATTGGATACGTGTTTTTTGTTTTATGTAAAAAAAATATGATTCTGTTTAGTCCGTCAGTTAGATTAGGTATCGAAAAATATTGGATACGTGTTTTTTGTTTTATATAAAAAAATATGATTCTGTTTAGTCCATCAGTTAGATTAGGTATCGAAAAATATTGGATACGTGTTTTTTGTTTTATATAAAAAAATATGATTCTGTTTAGTCCGTCAGTTAGATTAGGTATCGAAAAATATTGGATACGTGTTTTTTGTTTTATATAAAAAAATATGATTCTGTTTAGTCCATCAGTTAGATTAGGTATCGAAAAATATTGGATACGTGTTTTTTGTTTTATATAAAAAAATATGATTCTATTTAGTCCGTCAGTTAGATTAGGTATCGAAAAATATTGGATACGTGTTTTTTGTTTTATAAAATTCATAAAAAATGACGAACATAAAACGCATCAAAGATCATGAGTAGGGGCTTGTGACGTCACTTTATGCAAAAAATGTACTGAAATGTGACGTCACACGAGTTTTCGACGCACTGTATCGTCTTCAATGTTTGTTTACGTGAAAAAAATGTGTCCAATATTTTTTGGAAATCTATCTGACGGATTAATTAGTTTTTTTTGTCGTCTCGCCTATTATCGGGAAACTTTCAGTCTACGAGTGCTACGGTAAGGTTCAGAAATACGCACTAGCTGTCAAAAAGATGGACATTGGGAAGACGTTTTCTTGAATGAAATCTGAAAATGCACAAATGAAGAGTAAAATGGCCGAAATGCCTAACCACAAGGTGGAATTACGATTATAGCGAGTGACGAACGAGATCAGAGGCAAGAAGCCTGTAATCTAGCTTTAAACTGCTAAAAGCTGATGACGTGAAGTTATTGTCCGTGAACTTCTCGTAAGTTCTGCCTCTCGGTCCAGCATAATAGAATATTCGTGTTCATACCGTGATCATGCTGCAGATGGTTGGACGGCCTCCTCTGGGTAGTGTCGTCGGGCGGCGGGCGGCAGTACGAGTGGTCCAGGGCCACTTGTGATGCTTGCGACGCCTGCGACGCTTGGGATTGAGGCGATGACGTTTCTGATAGCGCACTGCTTGCCTGGGGAAATTAAGTAACATTCTGTCAGAATAGCTGTCAAACACCGGCAATAAAGACACTTATATCTTTTCCTCAAAACGATTGGAGACTGACTGGCATAGTAAAAAAAAGTGAGCCGTCGCGGGACGCCCTTATAGTGGAAGAGAACTCGAAGTTACGAGATTGTAACCCAGCGCACTGTGCCACGAGACCAGCTGACTTGTTGTTAATTGTGACGAATATGTAGATCTTATGTTTCTACAGATGTTTCATATCAAAAATAGTCAAAATAAAATCATTTCAATATAACCGTTATTAACGCGGCAGACTTCGTAGAAGATGGCGGGACGAGCTGGATAAAACCAACGACCAGTGGTCCACATTAGCCCTGGATAGAGAAAACTGGAAGTCATGGGGAGAGGCCTTTGCCCAGCAGTGCCACTGATACTGTTAGTCTGCGTCAGGCTAACAGTATCAGTATAACCGTTATTGGTCATTGGGACTTTTTAAGATAATTGAAGACTTGTGACATCTACCAACCCGCACTGGACCCGCGTGGTGAATTATAGCTCTTTCCCTTTCCTTTAGAAGAGAAGGACTGTGTCCCAGCAGTGGGAACAATAATAGGCTGATGATGATGGTCATTGGGGACAGGCAAAACGCTTGGTTATGCCACCACTTTACCAAAATGTTATTCCCAGACAAGTCTCTGGACCAGACAACTCATTTGAGAAACTCTGCACATACTCAGTCAGAATTTCTCAAGCGAGCCGAGCGACTGAATATGACCTCCGCACAATCAAGTTTCACAAGTCACACGTATGCAACTAATAATAAACTGACGTCTTTAACCCCATTAATGCTGACGGCAGTCTCGGTGGTGCTGTGGTCGCTGAAGGACACGATCCGCTGTCGCTTGTCGGCCAGGTCAGGCCGGTCGGGCAGGTCAGGCAGGTCAGGCAGGTCAAGCAGGTCGGGCAGGCCGGGCTTGCGGCGCGCCTGCAGTGGGGTGGAGTCGTCGCTGAGCTCGCCGTCCTCCAGCGATGTGTCGCGCTTGCGAGCGACTCTGTCCGGAGACTTCGTGTGGTTCTTGATCGGTGATAGAGGTTCTTCTGGTGTCGGCTCGGGTTTGCTGGTGAAAAAGATAAATGTTCAATATAATAACATGAATCGGACGAAAATTTTACAAAAATGACTTCTTTTAGAGAAAAAACTATTTCTAATACCTGTCGTCGGGTGGTTTTTCAGGCAGCGGGTGCGTATCCGTCTCCACCTTCTGTCTCTGTTCCTCGAGGAATTCTCGTTCGATTTGCTCCATATACTCTGTGTTGCGTCTTCTTCTCTCCTATGGAATACAATATTGAATTAGCTATTTTGAAACACATAAAGTCAAGCAGAGAAAAAGTGAGCCGTCGCGGCACGCATGCCAGATGTGAAACATCAAAATTATTTTGTACAAGTAATGTGCTTAATAGCAAGTCAATATAAAAAACAAACCCATAAAATAAAATAAAAACAAAATGACTAAATTCCCAAAAATAAATCCTTATGCTAGAATCAAACTTGAAGTCACGATATTGTAACCCAACGATATGTGCTCCGAGACCAGCTGGCTTGTTGTAAACCAGGGCGAATATGTAGATCTTATGCTGCTTCAATATAATATATTAAAGGAAATCTGTTATTACCTGGTATTCTCTCTCTTCTTCCGAGTCTGAGTATACTCTGTCGAGTAGAAGGTCGCGCGGGCCTTCGCGTCGCACCGGGCTGGCTGCCGTGGGAGCTTCGCCCCCCGAGCCCTCACCCTCCCACGGCTCCATTGTAGGGATTGGGGTTTTTTCTACAAACATAATGTTGTGTTAGAAATTGTTTTTTCATTATAGATAAACATGAATGGAACCAAAACTTTACACTGTGCAACTAATAAACTGTTTCACACAATTCAATCCAAGTTCACAGAATTTAATAGTAGTTCATCGAGGAGGTGATTTTGACAGCGGATGTCTCGCATTCAAATAAACATGCCAAGGTCTGAATTCCTGCTACGCTGATGTCGATCGCGTACGGCCAGCAGTAGCAGCAGTAGCAACATACGCGCTGCTGACGTTAGCGTCGCAGTATTGTGCTGTATAGAACACGACGAATACTCGTACGCGCGACCAACGTACGCGACCGACGTCCACGGAGGAAGAATTAAGGCCGTCCGGGGTTGCGGGACTGTTCGAAAGAGATACCGTGGCCCCGGAACACAAAGGGCGATGAAGGAACATGGATGGGTTTTAGTCAGTAAAAGTCTGACACTCCCGCCCAGAGCGGGAGGAGTTATTTGATGATTTCCCAACAGAAAAAAAAAAAAAAAAAAAAGGCCGTAGAATGATGTAATTGTTTCGCTCCAGAAAATCTGTAAGTTTTTCAAGACTGGCAGTGGTCGCGACTGATCTTGTAAGTTCGTGGATATAGAGTAGCATGAAAGAGATTTTTTTTTATGAAACACAGTTACAGTACCCGGCAATAAATATTGCACATCGACCTTTGGAAAGAGACAATCGGCTAATTTCGGCTTCGTAGAGCGCTATCTCTCTCGCACGAAATACAAACAGTCCGGTATCTATGAACAACGACTGACAAACGTCACATAGGTAGTGTGCGACAGAGATAACGCTCTACGAAGCCGAAATTAGCCGATTTTCTCTTTCCAAAGGTCGATGTGCAATATTTATTGCCGGGTACTGTATTTCAACTTGCCCCATCAGCGGCTACAAAGTATCGTTTTCTTACCTCTTCTACTCTTTTCCTCTTCACTATCAGACGAGGACGAGTAAACCCTGCGAAGCCGCTCCTTGTTCGACACCACCTTGAGCTGCAAACAAATTACACTCGCACATGTAGAGCTACCGCATGCAATACTGAGGCTAGTGGCTACTAACTGGAGGAACTATCTGTGGACTTGTCGTTTGATTGTGGTGGCTAGTGGGAATGTGGGGGAGGGGAGAGGGATTAGATTTATCCTACGTAATATACGGGGTGGAAGGGTCACCGACACGGTCAAAATGTATGGAACAGCAGATTTTTGATGTGAAAAATCTATAGACGCGCGGGTTGACCAGAAAAAAAATGAAAATCGCGTGGCGAGCTTCGCGACGTACGCCGTGGCAAAACAAATGAAAATCACGTGCTTGAAGCGGCATAAGATCTACATATTCGACACGGTTTACAACAAGTCAGCTGGTCTCGGGGCACAGAGCGCTGGGTTACAATCTAGTGACTTCGAGTTCGATTCCAGCATAAGGATTTTGTTTTTGTGAATCGGGTCATTTCATTTTATGTGTTACTTTTTTATATTGACTTTTTGAAAAGCATATTACTTGTACAAAATAATTTCGATGTTTCACATCTGCCAGGCGTACCGCTCTTTTTTTTTAATTTACCGATGAAAAATTGGTTTTTGGGGGCGTTGCTAATGATGTTCTGAATACGTGTTAGCTGTTATCGCGTCCGTGTCTTTCCACCCCGTATAGCACTTTAATAACAGTTCTCCGGACCTTTTTCGGCCACAGTGGCCTATCTCAGCGGAGATTAGCCATAGGCGCAGGAGATATTATAGTGCACTAGTGTTTTCGCAGGCACAGGTGCACTCTCTCTTTCCTCACGCTCATAGTCCGATGGGACGGCAATCCGATACGATCGGGGAGAGATCAGAGGCCCTACTCCCTAACGCTTCGTCCGTATTTTCGGATCTATCCGTCTCTCTCGAGCACGTCTGCAGATTAGTGCGAGTGAGAGAGACCGATAGATACGAATATACGGCCGAAGCGTTAGGGAGTAGGGCCTCTGATCGCTCTCGTTAGAGAGTAGGGCTTCTGTTACACGCAGGCTCGTTTAAACGGGTGCGGACTATATGTGGCCAGATGTCCGAGTCCGGTCTGGTCTGGAGCCACCTTTAATTGTTTTCCGCACCGGTTTCATCCAACCTTTAATCTTCAATTTTACTTTAAAATCAGAATTTTGGATCAATTGCAATTTTTCCATAAAACTGTCAAATCATGCAAAATCGAGTGACCTTATCAAGTGGCACATAAATATAAAGCAAGGCCAATAAAACAAGAGAGATGATTGACCTAACTTTTACGGTATTTTTTTAAAGATATTTTGGGAGCATCTATCATCACCGTTCCTTAATTAGAGATGAAAGGGTATTTCCATTATAATGGTTTTTGATGTGGGAGATTTTCTCCCGAAGTCCACATTTTGTGTTTTATGAATAGGCGTAGTTGATTCATCACTCTCTCGTCTTTTCTACGAACGTACAAGTCCGACACACAACATATCTATAAGCAGGTCATTTAGCAGCCGAAATCCACAGATATTCCCGCCAGACACCTAAGGGGCCGCCTCCACGAGTCAGAGAATCGCGGCGATTTGAAGTATTTCTATAGAAAAATCTCGCCGCGATTTTCTCGCTCGTAGAGACGGCCCAAAAGAGAGTGTATAGAAAAACGTGGCAAGGACGATAATATCGCCGCGATTCTCTCGCTCGTGGAAGCGGCCCCTAAAGGTCACTAAACAACTTTCTACGATTTCAAAATCCAACACAACTCTGTCTACGATTATCTAAGTAATGAGGGGTTTACACGGGTCGATTTTCGCCGTCGCTTCACAAATTGCCTCACCAAGCCACATCGCTAGCCCATTTACACAGGTTACTAAAATCGCATGCGGCTCGGTCATTTCCGTCGAAAATGTTGAGCAGAATAGCTGTTTGTGCGGCGGGCGATCGCCTGCAACTGATCGTTTACACGGTCGATTTTAGTCACCAGTTGCATGCGGCCGGTCGCCGCGCGGCCTAAGTCGGATGCTACCCAACTTTGGGGCTTGCGGCTTTAGTCACTTGCGACTTAGCCGAATGAGAGGTTTTCTTTTTGAGGTATTAAAAAAAAACTTAGTTTCCAAGAACTCTATAGATGGCGTTGAACTTACTATGATAGTTGGTGCCAAAGCCAAAACGCTTGGAAAAAAAAACATTGTGTCACGTCACATACTCTCGTTGACTGACACTTTCATTTGCTAAACCTTCCGAATATAATCTAGTTTTCTCATGCATTGTTAAAATCAGTTTTTTTAGGTTCCGTTCCTTGCATTATCATACTAACTCCTAGCGCCATCTATCCAGCGACTAGGGAAGAGCCAAAAAGAAGATCCCTCATTGTTATTTAGACGGTCGATTTACGCCGCGCGGCAATAATCGTGCGGCTTTAGTCACCCGTGTAAACCCCCTATAACAGTTCGCAGCCGTAAATATCGCACATCGGGTTTTATGGGGCCGGGTACAGATTTGTAAAACGTAACAGGACATGTATCACGAATAAGCCGTTCAAATATAGTATTACATTAACAAGGCGAATTTGTTTCAACGAGTGTTACATTTCATGTTACGTTTGACCAATCTGTATGAGGCATTGAACAAGTCGGCTTTGTAGAGCGCGGTCTCTGTTACTCATGCCTGTCTCTTTCTAAGGCCCGATGTTTCATATTACGGTCGGGTACTGCACATATAAAGTCTACTTAGTATGTCTGTTACCATTTTTCTCCAAAGCGGCTTATCGTTCTCAACCGCCTCGGAAGGCTGCAATATAATGTTATTTGTTTTATACGTCCATGGTTAATGATGTAAATGTGAGGTTGTGGTCGAATACGAGTTACATTAGCGGCTAAAGTTTGGTTTATCTATCTAAGAGAGCCATTTGTGCAGAGGCATTGCTAAATATTGTATACTTCGTAAATTCAAAATAACCCATATTTTCCGAAGCGTATGATACGCCCTTTTTGCTTGTTTCGTTTTTAACGCGTTAAGCGTGGTTGCCTGCCTGAAACTATTTTGCACAATTGTAACAAGCAGAAGTTACAGAAATCAGAAGGCAGTTATTAATGCTAATTGCACGTCACTTTTAGTCCCAAATACAATACCATAAAAAGATAAGTCAAGGTTTTCTTTCTATAAGACTGTCAATTGTGTAACCTTATGTGAAATGTCTACATTTACATTTGCAATTCATACACTGTACATAAGTATTTTATCTATCTATAATTTCTCGCACAAATCGTAGCTCAAGTCCATTTTCTTTCAATACCAGCAACTCGTATGCAACCACAGCCTCATCACGAAAGCAGGAGGTAATTACCTCGGCCTCATCGAGATCGGAGTCGTCGTCGGTGTCGGAGTATATCTGCGGCGCCGGGCCCTTGCGCTCCGAGCCCGTCGACGACGACGAACGACTCGATGTCGACGATGACGATCTGGATAAGGAGGAATGGTTGTCGGTAAAATATTTTTGGTCCTTCGAGCCGGATGAATGAGGTCCTGTGGTGATAATTTACAAAGGAGTTCCATGATCTTAAGAATTCTTATTCTTATTCTTTATTGCACACAAAAAAAATCAAATATACATAAAATTGCAATTATAAAGCTTATGTACAAAGGCGAGTTTAACCCAGAATTGGGTTTTCTTACAGCAAACCTAATTTTGATAGCGAGATTTGCAGAAGAGGATTCACTTAAGAATGTGCAATAACATTACTAAAAAAGAAAGAAAGAAGAAAAAAGAAGAACTGAAGAATTGAAGTTTTGGTTCGGATTATTTGTTTTAATAATCGTTTCCACCCTAATCGAGCACATTTTTAAATTATCCAAGTTAGTAAGTGTGATAATACTTTACCGCAAAATCCTACTACTGACATAAGCCTCATTTTTTAATGTCGTGATATGCTGATTTAAGTGATCTGATTTTAGCTTAGATTTTGTTGCTCCGGCAAGTTTTTTTGCTGTTCACTGTTGGACATAGTTCGCATTCAGTCTGACCCAGACACCTTTTTATGGTATTCGGTCCAGCAAACTGAGTGAGCGTTATAAGCTACACTTGTGATCATTGAATTTCTGATCTTATCCCTAATTAAGTAATGCCAGTCAACTGACCTGGAAGAGCTGCTGGACGGGCGGCGGTGGTTGCGCGACAGGTACGAGCCAGTCGTCCTGTTGCGCGGACTCGTCGGCAGCTCCTTCTCCTCGTCCGAGTTCTGCACCATCTCCTCCTGGATACAAACATTTGTTATACGAGGACGGACACACGGATCGCGAGAAAGTCAATGGTGTCGATTCTGTTGTGCACAAACTAACCTTAATTTAGGCTATTGCTATCTTTTTCTCTCTAATAAAACAACAAAGAGACGGACTAGTTTAGAGCTTTCAGATTTAGTTGGAACTAATATTTCCATATAAATAAAGGCTGCACGCAAGGCAAACTAGTTTGACATCTTTAACTTAGTTCATAGCTATAGCCGTCCTTTTCTCGCACTGCCTTTTAGTGAAAGATAGCAATAGCCTAATTAAGTGTAGTTTGTGCACAACAAAATAGACACCATTATCTTGTTTAAATGACAAAGCACAAAAAAAAAATGCCTTCTTCTTTTCGAATCGATGGTAACGTAATGCCCAGTGAATTTGTCCTAAAATTATTTTATGCTAAAACGAGATATGATTCTAAACAGCCTCATCTCGATTCAGAGGGACATAAATAGATAATTTTTTGACAAGCTTTGAGGAAAGCAAGAAAGAATTACGTTTAAGACTTCATGCCATATGCCTTGAGAGGGGGAGAAAAATCGTAGTAGGATTGCTTTCCTGGGCCGACAGTCTTGACAGAGATAAAGACAAAATCCCAAACTTTCAATTGCTAATTACTAACGAATAAATTCGGTTGCAAACGATGCTTGGGAGTAAGGCAAGTCTCTACATCCAAGATGCGTTTCTCACAAGCATCGTTATTGCAACCGAATTTATTCGTTAGTAATTAGCAATCAAAAGCTAGCGATTTTGTCGTTATCTATGTCGAGACTGCCGGCTCTGTGCCACAACTTTCTGAGAATCATATGTAATACGAAAAAACAAAGTAATTTAAAACCCATACCTGATCACTAAGCCTTTTGCAGGAGTCATCATCCATGAACACAGGTGATGGTATCTTCCGTTTCCGCCGAAAGCTGGGCATCTTGGGTATAGTCGCTCTCAGTCCCAGTCCGATCCCGGAACTGTAGCCACCTAAATCCAGACCAATCTCGCGAGACTCCATGATGCACTTTATCGAGTCCACTGACTCTTCTTTCTTGTTTGAAATGTCCTGAAAGTAAATTATTATTAGGAAGTTTTTCAGGAATTATAAATTAAAAAAAAACATGTTTACCCATATTACCCATATACAAGAAAAATACAATTGAAACGGATAAAATAGTAAAGAAATTATTAATAATCATAAAAATATCATTCAATTGATTAAAAATCATAAAATATCATTCAATTAATTAAAAATCATAAAATATTATTAATTCATTAAAAATTATCAATAAAAACATAAAAAAAAAAAATTAAAACATGGAGGAGTATTATCATCAGCTTTATGGGTATTGAAATAAAGACACAAATAAACAAACCGGAGGCACTTCCGTTTATCAAGTTTCGACTCCATCCCAACGTCAGCAAGGTTGATATTTGCTAAAACGGTGTTTGGACATATGGGTCCACCAACAAATTTTATCAAAAGAGATACTTACAGGAGTGCTCTGTACCTGTAAAGGTTGGCTGGCGTCGTCCTTGGGCTTGGGTAGTCTGATCTTGCGACTCTGCTCGTCCCACCACACCTCGAAGCTCTTGAACGCAGTGCTCTCAATCATCTTCTTGTTGAAGTCCTTCTTTAGAATCTGCTTCAGTTCCGCTTTCACTCGCTCTATGACGCTATTTATTGTGGGGTAGTAAGGGTTGTCTAGCTCCTGTGGGTTGTTGGAAAAGGAGCGTTATTGTAGAGGTTTTTAAGTTAAGTTTAGCTATTTGATTAATTATAAACAGTGCCTAATGCCCGCTTACACCAGAATTACTCAATACAATTTAGAGTTCAAAGAATTTGAAACATCATGTTTCTTTAAATTGTTTAGAGATGGAAACAGAATCATGTTTGATATAAGTTTAGCGCTAAATGGTGATGGTGGTAATGGTGGTGGTGGTGATGGTGGTGATGGTGGTGGTGGTGGTGTGTTGTGCACAAACTAAACTTAATTTAGGCTATTGCTATCTGTTACTAAAACGCAGTGCGAGAAAAGGACGGCTATAGCTATGAACTAAGTTAGAGATATTAAACTATTTTATGCCTTGCGCTTCACCGTGTTTTTAGTCGACATGTTTTTACGTGCACCCTTAATTTGTATGGAAATGTTAGTTCCAATTAAATTTGACAGCTCTAAATTACGTCCGTCTCTTTCTCGTATTGTTAGAGAGTCTTTAGAGAATTGTGGTGAAATTGTGTAATGTATGGAATTATGGAATAAGACTCAAAAGGCACTAAAGCACGGTGACCAAAGGTTGTAAAACTATGTTGCAGTAACATATTGTCTTCTTGTTGGAAACAAGATTATGAGTAAGCTGTTATTAAGCGAAGCGCAACTTTGTTTATTAAGGCCTGAATTCGTGCTATGCTGACGTCGGTCGCGCGTACGAGTATACATTGTGTTCTATATAGCACCATACTGCGACGCTGACGTCAGCGGCGACCGACAGCCGTATTTTGTTCTCGCTGACGTCACGACCGACCGTACGCGTCCGACATCAGCGTGACAGGAATTCGGGCATAAGAATTGGAGTGTTTATAGCAGCTTCACTGTTGACTATTGAGTGTTGCACCGGTCTTCTATTAAATGCTACATGCGGCGTCCGACTTCAGCGTTTACGTTCCGATCGACGTCTATATCCGAATACATCTCATAGCGAACGACGACGTCTCGTTCAAAACAGTAGTCGACAAATAGTGCTCGCGTGCAGTCGTGTGATATAAAATGGATATAAATTCGACGCATACGAAGATGCACAATAACATTTAACTGATTTAATCAATAATTCGTCTTTTTCTTTATCAAATTACGACATTTTGTACTATCGTCAAATACGACATTCACGCTGCAATGCTTCGAATAACTATAACTAGAGACGCGGCGCAAAGCGTTTGAATTCCGCCTACGGCGTCCACACGCCAACGTCAGCGTGTGAAAGAGACAACAGTACATTTCTATAGTAAGCATCGTGACGCGGCGTACGGCGTTTATAGGAGACCATATTATTATAAGAGCATGTCGAATGTTCTATATGGTGTGCCGGGATGTTGAGCTTGATTTATTTACAAATAGTGTCCAGAAATTGAAAAAAAAAACGTTAAGTAACGTTTTCTTTGAAATGTAACTTTTTTTGTGTAATGTGTTTTATTTTGTTTATTCTCTTCAGTTGTTTCTTTGTATAACTCTCACTCTGTTTACCGTTTTGTCGATTTATACATAAGTTTATATAAGTGGAAACTTGTAATTGTCTCTCTTCTACTTATTACTTCTGACTACTCGAATGTATTAGCTGTAAGTTTTCTTAAAGTTAATAAAATAAAATAAAATAGCCTTACCTGTGCGGGCTGCGCGGGCTCGGCGGTGTAGGGCGGGTAGTGCGCGTAGTGCGGCAACATGGCGGGCGGCGCTGCCAGCGCAGCGTACGGCAGCGGGACCGCGCCCGCGTAGCCCGGCGGCGGGTACGCTGCAAGATTATCAAAAAATATTTCACCCGTATTTTTTCTTTTGTCACGTAAACCAAAATTGACGAAGATACGACGCTTTTAAAATTCTCAATGCGTCACGCCGTGCTATAATTTTTAGTGCGTTGTGACTTCACGAGCCCCCACTTCCGAGTATTAGTGCGTTTTTTTCTTTGTTAATATTCTTTGAATTACAAAAACAAAAAATACGTATTCATTATTTTCCAATACTCTTACTGACGGACTAAATAGGTACTGTACTCCCAAATTAATAATGCACATGCAAATCTTCGCCAATTGTCGTATTCCCGGAAACACCCGAATCATTGAATCGGAGAGAGCCCTAAACAATGCACTTGCATTTTGTACCTTGTTCGAAAGAAACAGGAGTCAATGTCATATGTCAAATCATGTGAAACAATTGAAAACAATTCGGGCGGTCGGCGGCTGTCGCCGGTCAGTCAAAGGTCCGTCAGTCGTCTTTATATATTGGTGGTGACTGCACGTGTTCTCTCTGTGTGGAATTATATAGAGCTGCTATTACACACCCTTCTTGGTTTTGTTTTCAAAGGTGAATTTAATTTCAACTTTAATTATCTTACTCAAATTGAAATAGTTTATTTTGTAAAATAGGTACTAACATTTTTCACGTTTTTTAATATTAAAAACTGTTGTTGTTGTTTTTTTAATTGTTATCAAACTTGGCTACGCAATCAATTGATTCCCAACTTGCCTCCTAATAGTGTGTTGGTAATGACAACGCCCCATATCATAATAAGCTGTCTGTGAAACCACCAAACTCAAACACACCTAAAGCACAAATGATAGCTTGGTTACAACAATAAAACATTCCGCATGACCCAAAGAAACTGAAATCCGATTTGTATGAAATTATAAAAAGTCATAAAGAAAAATACACAGATTTCGCCATAGACCGATAGCGAGGAAAACGACACGATTGCGAATATGCTACAATCTTTGTTGAATTGATTTAATTCAACAAAGATTGTAGCATATTCGCAATCGTGTCGTTTTCGTCGCTATTTACTTACATCGAATTATCGAATCAATTTCGTTACTGATAAATCAATATTTATCTCTTTTAGCACAAAACACATAATTCTACTAAATTATGCATGAAGAAAATGCACTTAACCACTCTATATACATATCGTCTTCCGACGCTCGGGGAAAACGACCGTTGCCGAACAGTGACGAAGATTTCTATGCGCATTATCACTTTGGGAGACCTGTACGTATACACTGGATTGCAAAAGTAAGTACTACACTTTTAATTTTTTTTTTTTTTTAAACTATAGAAGTTAGAGATTTAAAATAAAAAACGTTTTATAGCAATTTTTATCAGCTTTATTAGTTTTGATGTACAAAATTAAACTCTTTTTCGAGTCCTTTTTGTTTCGAAAGTATATCTAGTGTACTTAAAAAGTTATTGCAATTTTAAAAGTTGTTATTATGCCTTGTGACTGGGACTGTAGCTTTGATTTTCTTTTTTATATTTTTGACTTTCAAAAGTGCCGTAATGGTCTAATTGAAATAAATGCTTTAAGTTTGAGTTTGAAAAGTGTGATACTTATTTTTGCAGGCCAGTGTAGATTTGCAATTTATTGATGGTGGAAACTAGCCTATTACAAGATACTTAAGACATTTATAATAATATCTAGTTGTCGAACATAACATTTTTGTAATGGGGCAAAGAGATTGTAGTGTCGCCCTGCATTGCTCCATCTCTTTTTCCATGCGAAAAAGATATCCATAAACTTCTTCACCTATTTGCGGTCTACGGACTATCAGGACGGACCATGATAATATCATGGTCCGTCCTGATAGTCCGTATCGGACCATGTCCTGACTAAAATATAATTGACCTAGAGAAACCGAAGTCTGATAGTAGTTGGCTTGGAACTCAAAACATAGACATGTACTATCGAGGACACTCCCGCCTGGACACAACTAAGCCAAAGTTTCTAAGAAACGTTCTCTAGCCCGGCCCCGTTGACTTTGTATAGAAATAATGAATGAAAATATACCTATCGGCAGAGTGCACTGACGACGCACGCCAAACGAGAGTTATTGTTATTTTGCGCGCCAAAGTTGATACATTAAGAGGGCGTGGCTCGGCGCCTCCGCATGATTTAAGCGAAAAATTTTTAACTGAACAGACGGAAAAGACCACGACTGTACCTACGTTTTTGGTGTCTCTTGTGGTTTTGTACGCGTCTATAAGCATAATAATCAATATAATAAGTTACCTGTTGGTGGCCATATAGGTTGGTAGTAGGGATGTGGCGGAGGGGCGGTGGTGGGCGGGTAGTAGTACGCCTCGGCTGGGACTTGCTCCTCGATCTTAGCCTCCGTTGACGAAAGCGATGATAGCGACATCTACATTGTTAATGAGAGAAAATTATACAATATTACTATTACTTATTATAGCAGTGATAGTCTAATGGTGTGACCGTCGGACTTCGAGTCATAGGCCTCTAGTTCAAACCCAAGGCACGCACCTGTCCTGCCGGGGTTGCGGGACTGTTCGAAAGAGATACCGTGGTCCCGTAACACAAAGGGCGATGAAGGAACATGGATAGGTTTTAGTCAGTAAAAGTCTGACACTCCCTCCTGCTCCGACCAGAGCGGGAGGAGTCATTTGATGATTTCCCATCCGAAAAAAAAAATCGGATTCATGTGCGTATATTGTAAAATTATTATCGCTAGCTTCGGTGAAGGAAAACATCGTGAGGAAACCGTCATGCCTGAGAAATATTTCTCGACGGCATGTAGAGCCAAGTCAGAGGCCCATAGCGCGTAAAAACTCTGACACCAGGTTAAACACTAACCACACGATAAGTAGTAGTAATACAATATGGGGGAAAATAATAATGACCACTAAAAATAACTTTGTCTAACATCTATCACTTAAAATATCAATTGATCACCAAATTTAGTCATTTGAACACCAAATTTTGATGAGGTGGTTGATGACAAACTAGTTTTGCCTAGGCCGACTTGGGGCACCCCGACACGGATAGATTAGGTTAGAAGGGTATGGCGGGGTCGAATGAGCAAGCGAAGCGAGCGAATAGACCCCGCCATATCCTTCGTGGTTATTTTTTTATAAGCCATTCAGGAGTAGGAGCCCCGCGAAGCGGGGCTCCGTCGACCGGGTCCCCCTCGACTCGGATGCAAGAGCATAACAGTTCAATTTCTGGTGGTCATAAATACATTTTTGGTTCTAATTTTACGATAAAATGGGGAATAATTTTGGTGATCATTTACTAATTTTGGCAATCATTAGCAAAGTGATTTTTTTGCCGTTACATTTTGCAAAATCTGGTGGTTTGTTAATTGTATGCCATACAATATTACGGTTTGATCTAATACACGTAGACTTAATGACGACAAGACTCGTGGCAGATACTGTCATAAGCGTATGGTAAGACAGTGAACATAAAACCTCTATAATACGAGTTTAAAACGAGTCTCATGCCATCTCACTTCCACTTTTCATGGCCACTATCGCCGCAACAATTTGACTGCACAACTTTGGACAGTATAACCTGTTTTTTGATCCAATAAAAAAGAACATTTGAGCATCGCAGAAGTTGACTGGCTGTTGTGCTGATTTCGCAAACTAATTTTGCGCAATAAAGTTGCTTATCGATAATACCGTGTAAAACAAGCGAAATAAATGTTATAATAGGGAATTGCATAATTTTTTTTTTATTTCGATACGGAATGTAAAAATACTATCAATATAATGACAAAAAGTAAAAACAAGACCAAAATCGGCCAAACGATACAAAAGTTGTGAACAATAAAACTTTTTTTTCCATCTCTTTCTAGATAAACGGAAGGAAACTGTGGAACTAATGGCGCTAGCATAGCTGGTACCCAAACATCGTCATTGGTTGAAAATGAGGTCAAATTGAGACCAACTATGGTGGCACCATCTGAGATTTACTCTGCCTTTGCCACCCCATTTAGTATGGATTTTGTTCGTCGACGAATGACGTCATGAAAGGGATCGGATCTCTCTGTCTAATCTGCAGTTTCAAATGCTTATAACTTAGTATTTTTTATAGATATTAAAAAAATAATATCACTTTGCTATTTCTGACTTTAATACGCTTTGTTTAGTGATAAAAAAAAAAATCGAGCAGTCTTTGGGGACTACCGATAGAAGTGAAAACAAAAAGTACACAGGCCCCGCCCCAGTCGTAGCACTGGTAATGCCCCGCGCATGTCATGTGGTGCTACGCCGTAGCGGATGCTACAAGTGCTACAAACGGCTACGAAGCGTGAACGCACGTTACGTTACGTGACGATGAGATCAATGTTTTTCCTTCACCCAAAAAGTGCTCAACGCGCCTAAAGAAGTTTTCACTTCAAAAATCATGCATATACCCTATTAAAGAACACTTCCTCACCTGATCATCATCCAGGTTGTCTTGTAACCGGTTCTGTTCCTCGGGCGACCGCTTCGGTTCCTCGCCGGTGAGCAGTTCGTCCTCAGACGAAGATATGTCCGAGCCGATCTTGTCTAACTGAGGGAGCTTCTTCTGCCAAGACGCAGGCGGAGGTATTTGTGTTTCCTAAAGATAAGATTTAAGCAGGGTACAATTAAATTAGCTAGCGAAACTGGACAGACGCGGTGTGAAACGATATCTAAATAAGATAAAAATAAGTCCGCCTCCTGTACGCTTAAGGGCCTGCGCAGACGACAAACTATAAGTGACGCACTTTTTAGTCTGTGAAAATAGAACCTAAGCAATTACATGCAGTAACGCACACGACGCGCAAAGTCCGGCGGCCAAAAAATCCGTGTCATTCTGGCAGATCACACCGCGCCACGTCGCACAAAAGTGCGCGAAAAAATGGAACGTTTGCTGTATGCAATTTGCACTCGAATAGAATGATCGAAGATGTGCGTCGTGTGCGTTGAGTCTGCGTAAAGTCCGCGACGGACTTTTTGTATGCCATGCAGACATTTTGTGCGCCACAGACTCATCCGCACAAAAAGTCTGTCGTCTGTGCAGGCCCTAAAGCTTAATGACCGCAGGTAGTGTATTATTGTGTTTTATTTAAGTAAGCGTTGAGAAAATCCCATCACGACAGCAGACTTAGAACTCTATGAAAAAAGGTAATTGAGATACGAGAATTGGCAATCGCGGATGATATAACCACTAGAATTAGGACTTAGGTCCACTTTAAAACATCGTTCTGTTTCTGCCAAGCATTTGAAGATGACAAAGACAGAATATGTTTAGCCAAAAGGTAATTTAATTGTAGTGCATGCGGACCTTAGTAAGCCAAAATATTATTGAGCATAAAGCGTCGAGTCTCGATGAATGCGAACATCTTATCTCATGAATCAGCTATCTGCCAGTAGGATTCCCGTCAAAATCGCTACAGTTGTTTCGAATTACGATTAGCCGAAACAAACAAGACAAAAATAAAAAAAGCTTTTTTTTTACAAGTATACAGGGTGAATTTTTCAAGTAGGCGTGGATGGTCAAATCCGAAATTATGAGAAATAGCGAAAAATACTCAAAGGAGTCTCGAGCCTGATTTTTATGAAACCTAAAAAACACTTGAAAATTTCATTTTATACTACACCTGCTTGGAAAGTACCTTGATACTTTATCAAATTTACGGTAGAAAGTACGTCATTGCATATCGAACAAATATGCGGGGAGAAAACGCATCTGAGCGGGAGAGAAAAGTGTATGAAAATCCATTTCTTACGTGGTTTTTCTTTCTTAATTTTGGGTAAGACTATGCGCCGGTAACCTAAATATCAAAAGCCAAAAAGTTTTTACAGTGAGTTTTTATCTCCAAGTTCGCAAAATGACACTGGCCACTAGCTGTGTGTTGGATGGTGTCGGGCTGGCAGTGCGACCCTGCGGCGGCAGGATTTATAAACAATTTGAAAAAAGAACATGTGAAAATTGCAGACGCCATTGGCGCCATTTCCAATTTGTGTGTTGTTTGAGGATTTAATTTTCGTAGAATTTATTTTCCTCGTAGGTGTAGTATAAAGCACTATGTATCACTCGAGAGAAAGTGCGATTCCCGATCTCGGGTGTTTTAATGCCCTCGCCTACGGCTCGGGCTTCAAACGACACCCTCGACGGTAATCGGTCACTTTCTCCTCTCGGTGAACAATGTACTATTGTATACTTTCGGTAAAAAGCTGTTATTTTGAAATTACAAACAGACCCTTCAATTTTATTTATTTGTATAGAAAATGAATTATGGTTCCGTTAAAAAAAAACTCATGCAATGGGGAAGGAAACTGTGGAACTAATGGCGCTAGCATAGCTGGTACCCAAACATCGTCATTGGTTGAAAATGTGGTAATGTCATTTTATATTTCAAAATAGCTAAACCTCATTGGTTAGATTGAAACCAACTATGGTGGAGCCATCTGAGATTTACTTTGCATTCGCCACCCCATTGTGAACAAAAACCGATCTAAATTCATTTATCACTTATCATTTAAATAGGGAAGCTAAATTGTAATAATAATTTCATGCGGCGAAGGTCACGTGCCACAACTAGTATAATAAAAGTAAAGCATCGATATGTCATTCTTACCCTATCTATAGTATTCTGAAGGCATTCGAGGTAGTTCTCCCGCGCGAGGTAAGGCGACGGCGTGGTGGACAGCGGCTCGGGGTCCACGTCCTTGTTGGACCGCATGGATATTATACTCTCGCGGTCTTCACTCATGGAACCTATGGTGGAAACTGTGTTTTTGTATTATACAAGTTGTAAACAACCTCATCACGAAGCAGTCAACCAAGCATTCTGTACATCAAACTAAGTAACTTTACGCAAAAATTATTGCTGGGAAACGAATTTTTTTTGGGGTGAAAAATCATGTTTTGTGGTAGAACTCAATGTAATGCACTCAAAACATTGTGCTGATGGATAGATTGAATAGAACGGGGGTCGCGGAGGTGTTTAAAGTAAAAATCTTACAATAAAAACTTGTTAAAAAGTTGGAACTTTGACCCCCAATATCTCAGTAAAGGTATGGTGTAGAACAAAAAAATGATCGCAATGACGGGGAGATCTGAAGAAATAAGAGGTGTTTTACACCCTTTAGATATAAATATTTTAAAAAAAGGTCAGCTACAGTATGAGAGGTTTCCGAGTTATTTACCATCATCATCGGAGGGCGGGTTGTGCGTGTCGATGTCGGGTATGTTGGGCGGCAGCCGGTCGTCGTCCTCCTCCTCCGAGCTGATGCCGAGCGCCAGGAAGGGCGGCGCCAGGCCCCCGCCCGTGCTCGCACCCTTCAGCAACATCGCTATTCTGTGCCACATATATGTTTTGTTATAAGAGGACTGGCTTCTCCGTAAAAACTGCTTTCATACGGGTAAAATCTGTCTTTATACGGGCAAAAACTGCTTTCATACGGGTAAAAACTGTCTTCATACGGGTAAAAACTGCTTTCATACGGGTAAAAACTGCTTTCATACGGGTAAAAAATGTCTTCATACGGGTAAAAACTGCTTTCAAACGGGTAAAAACTGCTTTCATTCGTTAAAAACAGCTGTTCCATACATTTCGATCGTGTGCGTAGTGCAGTTTTGTAGGAACCAACTGTTTTTTTATTTAATAACCAACGAATTTTTTTGGTGGCTTCAGAATATAGTACTGAATACGTGGTAACCTGTATATAAATTAAGCACCAATATTCATGACAGGTGAAGTCATTAAATGTGGTAGTGAGAAAGTACGACGCTCAATTCAGACTTTTTAGAAACCCGTAATTAATTCACCGCCACTGTTACATTCATCAAGTAATCAGCAGTTTAGACCTGCATTCCTCCTACGCTGATGTCGGTCGCGAAATATACTGGGTGTCCGGTAATTAATGGAACACCTTGAAATGGCTTATAGTAGAAGTTATGGCCATTCAGAGAAAAATAGGAAAAAAATCTATCATAAAAAAAAAACATCCGCAGATGTAGGGCCTGCATAAGAATGGGAGGCCAAATTATTTTTTTTTGCTTCAGTAATTTTTTCTCCTTTTCTACATGAATAGCAATAATTCACTATTTAAGGCAGATACAATTATGAATTGTATACCATTATCAAATCTACCGACACTGAAACCGACATTATTTTAAAATTATTGGTCACTCATGTATGTATATATTTTTTTTTTTTGCCCAAGATGTTAAACTCTGTTTAAAAATTAATTTATACTAATTTTCCAAAATAAATAAACTTGCTTACAGGTACTACTTATGATAGATATTTTACTCGTATTTTTTTATAAATGGCCATAAGTTCTACTATAAGCCACTTGAAGGTTACCCATTAATTACCGGACACCCTTTATAATAAAACATGCCTGACTTCGCTGAAGTCAGCGTCGCAGTATGTCGCTATATAGAACAAAATGTACACTCGTACGCGACCGATTCCGCGTAAGAGGAATTCAAGCCTTAGTATGAACTATGACTGAAGTCACGGGTAGAATAACCCCTTTGACGGATGCAGAACTGCAGATGCCTAAATTGCCAACCAACATATTCAACATCAGTCTTACTCTTGAGAATTAGGTCCTTACTAGGCCAATAACCTACCTTAGCCAGTGCGTACCTGGTATCTAGATCGACATTCTTGGGTTCTTCAGCGGGTGGTGGGGGTTTAGGCTCGGGTTCCTTGCTGTCCGTGATGTCTTCGGGCGGTCGAGGTTCCACTATCTCCGCGATTTTAGGCTCCAGCGGCACTTCCTATAGTATTTATAAATACTAGTGATACAACTGTGTCGGTTAATATACATAGTGGGTTTTGGAATACGATTTTTGCAAAATATGTCTCTTCTAGTACTCTACCTCGATAAGTCAGTAATGGAACTTAAAAATGTGGGAATTGACGTTTTACTAACTGTCTGTACCATTTTTACAAAATTTGTGAAGTTAGCAATTACTTACTCATTTTTTTTTCTCTTATGTTAACACTTATTTTTGTGAATGGTGGTTAACCTGTAATTGGCGACTGTGTCAGTCCAAGACTGTAAAACCTATGTAAACCTAAATGCTGTACACAGAAGCTGTTGGTGAACCTATTTTAATAAATAAATTACTCATTAAGTTGAGGTTAGCGCTTAAAGTACTTGTCCTTATTGGGCCTCCAAAAATCCACTCTGTTTAAGCTGGTAATTTAATTGAGGACATTTGTAAGGAGACATCGTTATAAGACAAATGTTATTGGACATAAAAATATATCGATTACTGTTAATTTAGAACTGAAGACTTATAAATAATTATATTTAGTTGTCAAACAATATAAGCCTAATAATAGTGCAAAAGTCAATACGTATCTACATAAACGTACATGCAATTTAAAGCTAATGAAATGACAACATGCAAGTGAAATATTGAATTTATATCATGCTAGCAGGTAAAGTGTGATGTGTGCGTGCGAAATAGTTATTTATGCAACTGTTGTATAATGAGGGGTATTAAAACACGAATGTGGGTTTATCACACGAGGCGAAGCCGAGTGTGATAATAGTATCACATGAGTGTTTTAATACCTAATTATGTACAGTTGCATACAAGACTTTATCTACATCCATGATATGAATCCTCCATAAAAGGTTCTGAAACCATAGGATGTTGCAGTGTTGTAAGAAGTCTATGTAAATTCATGGAAAGTTTAATTGCTGAGTATTTAGTACAAACAAACCATGTATAGGTAATAATATATTTATTAACGTTTTGGATTGTACAATTATTAAAATGCACAAAGCTTGTATCACTCATTTTTGTAAACAACAAAGTACTTAGTGCAATACTAACATCCAAATATCGAACAAAGATGGCGGGATACGACGTGAATTCGAATTAACCTATAAGTTTTTTTTTTAATTACGTCGCTGTGGTAGTGAATCGCACGTGCTAGACAATGTTCTTTTTTTAAAACGAGTTGCATAATGAAATTCAGTACAACATTATAACACCCGTTTGGATGTTATAATGGTTATTATGACACTGGCTGTTTTAATGTTGGCCATAAGCTAACTGTTTCAGATACTTTTATAGAGGATTTATAGCATGGGTGTAGATAAACATACTTACTTATCTCTAAACCTAATACATACTATGACATTACGTGCAATTACAACCACGATTTTCACATAATTTTGTGCACTTATCACCAGTGCATCGACATAACTACAGAAAAATAAGAATTAGAAACTATACAAGTAAGATTTTTTTAAATTACGTTAAGTACTACAATGTAAGAAAATGTAGAATATTTTATTTCCAAAAAACAATTTTGTATACGTTTCCAGAAACAGCTTATACATCAGAACAAGCTTAAACATGTCTACAGTGACACCTACGCCCACTACAGTGCAAGCACAGGCTACATAGTACACGGATACTCCACCAGAATATCTCATCAAAATAATTAAAAAAGTATACTCTTTTTCTTGAGTCGAATCGAATGACAGTACATTAGTACTGCCTTTAAAAATGGTTAAATGTCTACATACATTGCTTAGAAAAAACTGAGTTCTGGTATCTACTAATAATTATACATTTCAGACGTTAAATATCCATGCGTAGCGCGGATGATACAGATTCATGCGTTTGCATAGCGATGCACGTTCACTGTTCGTTGCAGTCAGACATCCGTGTACTAAATACCCTGTGGTGTAAGCATGTTTGCAAGTGAGGCATCCGACCTTTTCCTTCTCCCTCTCTCTGCGCTCCTTGTCGCGGTGTTCGGGCGAGGGCAGGTCCTTGGAAGAGGGCGTGGCAGGCGCCGCCCTCGACGGCGTCGCGGACGAACGACGCTCCGGCTTTACATTCGGTCAAGTTCGACTTTATTCGTTTATACGACGTACTTACGTACACTAAAGGCGTGATACAGCTGGATTGGACCACTGCGCATCGCTTTGCAAAACAAAAAAGCCCGGTGCAACCCGTCTGAAGTTTGTGATAGTCAACAAAATCTACGAAAGTGATGAAATAGGCAGTTTGCAATGCAATGCGTTGTGATGCAGCCCTCCCAAATGTACGCTGACCTTTATAGAACATTGAAAATTAGGATACAATAGAGCACAGAGCATCTCTGAACTCATTAGACGAGTGATGTTACTTCGTTGCAACGCCTGACAACTAATGTTGCACTGACTCCATTTTTATATGAGAAAAAATCATTATGGCTTCTGTCTTAGCCATTAATTTTGAATTCCGACACCCAAAGATGGTAGAAAATATTCCAGCAATGCAAATTTACACTGTAAGAATAATATCATAATGGACCATGAAATACTACTTGAGTTGAGATGAACAAGCGATAATGAATTCATGTACAAATGAAAGATTATAATGAGAACCGCGGTTTAAGCCCTGGAGCTGTTAGTATTCATATACACACGGTTAAGAGGACGACAAACGGCAAACAATTCATTTTATGTACTATCGTGGTCTTTTCCGCCTGACCAGTTTATTTTTTTTTCGCTTAAACCATGCGAAGGCGCCGAGTCACGCCCCCTTAAAGTTTGGGCCTATTAGGAAAGCGTCAACTTTGGCGCGCAAAATAACAATAACTCTCGTTTGGCTTGCGTCGTCAGTGCGCTCGGCCGATTCGGTATTTTTTAATTAATTATTAAATTTCTGTACAAAGTCAACAGGGCCCCCGCCCTGTTGACTTTGCTTGCACTTACAAAATAGAAACGCTCTCTAGCCCCCTAGAGAGCGTTTCTATTTTGTAAGTGCAAGCAAAAATTAGATTAATAGTGGTCAGGCGGGAGTGTCCTCAATAGTACACGTTTAAACTTTCGAATCCAGGTTGGAGCAAATGTTTGTGTGATGAGCATGGACATTTGTAATTTGTATCCGAGTCATGGATGTTGATATGTATAATAAGAATGTATTTACAAACAAAAAGTATCTATGTAGTTTAACAACTGTCTGGTGTCTACGACACAAGCCTCGTTGCTTAGTGTGGCACTAGATGGCGCTGTGTGTAATGTCCAGCGATATTTATTTATATTACATATAATTATTTTCATAGGTAATTTAAATGAGGAATTGGGGGAGGCCTTTGCCCAGCAGTGGGACAGCACAGGCTAACAAAAAAATAAAATAATAAGTATTGCAGTTTTGTAGGAATCAGCTGTTTTTTTTATTTTAAATACCTCTTTATAATATTAGTATAGATTACCGATTAGCTTCTAATGTTTTTGTTTTTTCATCTGTACATGTCATGTATTGTGGTAGGTAGGTAACTCACATGCGAGTGGTGGTGTGGGGTGTGGTGCGGATGCCGCCAGTCGCCCCACCACACGCTGCTGCCGCCCGGCGTCGCGCCCGCCGTGTAGCTGTACCCGTAACTGTCACAACACAACATACTCTTTTTTTTTTCGATATGGCATCCCGCAGTTCAACCTAGAGAGGTTGCCTCCTTGAGGTTGTGTGCCTTGAGTGTAAGGCCACCAGCCAGGGACACAACGTACTTTAACTGTTTCTATCTCTTTATACACTCTTTATTCTTCGTACAGAAGTAAGGTATTTCTAAAGAAAATTTTATTTTTTAAAATTTCAGAAGAGTATTTCTTATCTCGTGTCGGTACCAGCCAGTGAACATAATTTATTGAGTATCGAGCAAGGTCGATTGAGCCGACTAGCCCAGAAAGTGTGTCATATAACTGATTTCGACGGTTTAAGGTTCCTAAAATCTTCTTAAACACCACATTGTGGCTAATGAAGATGCACAAACCTAAACTAATATCCAGTTTCTGAGTATGGATATCAAATCAAATCAAATCAAAGCATTTATTTCAAGAAAGCCAGTGCCTCAGACACTTTTGAACTGTCGAAACAAAGATGAAAATTAAATGTAGCTACAGTCCTAGTCACAAGACATAAAAACTGTGAAAGTACTGTAGTTGCCCATTCCCTAGCGTAGATCTCTATGGAGAAGAACGGGCAAGAAACTCCAAGGACACTCTTTTAAATCAGAATATTGTTACAAAATCTTGGTTACATCATTCATGTTGAGATGGTATATTATGTGAGAACAATGTAGCAAGATGCAATATAGCAAGATATCTTACCTCTGCTGGTAGTAGGGATCATAAGGTATGGCCGCGGGAGGCGGGTGCGCGGTGTGCGGGGTATAGGGCACCTCGGTAGCGTGGCTGGAGCCCGCGTACGGCGTCTCGCTCGTCTCGCTGGTGCCTCGCGCGTACCGCTCCCGGTACCTCTCTCTGCAACACGACCGCACGTTGCACATACATAAAGAATCTAAAGGAACCTCTTGGCCACAAGCTACGCGCTCTAGCAGCATGCGTCTTGAGATAGCGACTGCGCGGAAAACAAATGAAGAATCTTGTATAGGGCATGCCAACAGTCACCACTATGCGACTTGTGGAGTGACAGTACACGAAGGCAACAAGCGATTTGCGCGCGTTTCGTCGATGTAGCATCACACGAACGGGGGCTAATGTCCGATTCACACTAAACGCACAGACAGCCTATACGACTGTGAGCGTGAAATGCTTGGTGTTCGAAATTGCAGAGCCAGCCTCTGACTGACAAGTAATTGTAAAGGTGAAAGGTAAGCGTCCACCTGTCCGCATCGGACGCATCGCATCCGGATCGTAGTATTCTTTGTATAGAAAGTCACACAAGTGCGTCCACTGATCCGCACCGTACGGATCGCTCGAATGTGTTTAATAATACCACGATCCTTTTGATGCGATGCGTCCGATGCGGACAGGTGGACGCTTACCTTTAGTGTAAGCGAGCGTTACGTTTAGTGTGAACGCGGCCTAGCAAGAGAGATGCAATTACAACGGGAAGCACGCTCATTTTAAATAAGAGCAACAAGATTTCCTGTCAATGTAATAAAATAAAATCCAAACTACATTACCAACACACCAATCTAAAAAACCCTCTAAGAAAGAATTTCACTCTGTTAATAATATAGTAGAGTAGATTACTAAGACAACTCATTCACACAACAAAAAAATGTTAGTATACCTTCGCCGACATTTCCTCTTGCATCGTTTGCTTGTGGAATAGTAAGAAACATTAATAATATAAGACAATGGTGTCGATTCAGTTGTGCACAAACTAAATTTAATTTAGGCTAATGCTATCTTTTTTTCTCTCTAATAAAACGAGAAAGAGACAGACGTTATGTAGAGCTGTCAAATTAAATTGAACTAATATTTAAATACAAATGAAGGATGCACGTAAAAACATGTCGACTAAAAACACTGTGAGGCGCAAGGCATAAACTAGTTTTGACGTGACAACGTCTTATAAATTGGTTTGCCGGGTGACACTTCAAGAAACTGCGTTACGCTCCGCTCACGTTATGCGCTCACAATGAGAGCGAGTGAGAGGCACGCGTCCCTTCCACTCGGGCATGGTTAGCCCGCCTAAGAGCGAGAGAGACAGACATAAAAAGTGAAAGGCAAGCGTCCCTATACGAAACTACTACTATACGAATGAATATTCACATTAAAATTATTTTACCACTCAAAGTCGTTGTCACGTAAAACTTTCGCCCGTATACCGACTTTACAGGCAACCAATTTTTTAGAAATGTCAAACTAGTTACGAAAAAAGTTAGTTGGATAGCCAACTAACTTTTTTGGTAACTAGTTAGGTAGTTTGGTGCTATAGAGCCGTCCTTTTCTCGCACTGCCTTTTAGTAAAAGATAGCAATAGTCTAAATTAAGTTTAGTTTGTGCACAACAGAATCGACACCATTGAAACGCAAATGTTAGTTATTCTTGTTACATGGATTTTATCTTTTTTTTTCATCTACGGAAACAGTTTCTCCAAATTCATTGATGCCAAAGTCCGATTTTCGAAAAGTATTGACAGTACTTACTTGTAAAATACAATTTAATTATTGTAATTAGCCAGTATTGTAACAGAAATACCAGTCCAAATCAAATATCTATACAGATTCCTACCATAAACTGTAGTACTAAAACATCCTATATGAAAACCCAATTCTATATTTTATGTGGATTGGTTTCCTCACTTAGTTCTCCAAGTGGACCATTGTATGTGGGCCATGGTAGCAGTGGTAGTCAGATCACGAATAAGCTAATTTGATAAGAAACAACAACTACAGCCCATAACGTCCACTGCTGAACATAAGCCTCTCCCATGATGGGAGGAATATGCCGTAATCTCCACGCTTGGCAGGCGGATTGGAGATCGCAGTGATGAAAGACTAACAAAAAACGCTGCTGCTCATTCTCTGGTCTACGGAGGCGCAAGGCGTTCTGCCTCAGACATAAGTCGCCTTATACGACACCCGTTAGTGTAATGGGTTGGTTCTATTCTACTCTGCCAGATACCACACGGCAAAAAATGAAGAAGTGACTAGTAAGATACAGTAGCAGCTAATTAGCTGACAAATGATGCGGGGTGTTTCAAATAGCATTAAATTCATTCAAATACCATTCTTCCATAGGAAACTGATTTTGTGAATGGAAAATAATACATTAAATTATATAATGGCCTAATGGGATGGTGAAGGCAAAGTAAATCTCAGATGGCGCCACCATAGCTGGTCTCAATCTGACCAATGAGGTTAAGCTATTTTGAAGTATAAAGTGACATTACCACATTTTCAACCAATGACGATGTTGGGAACCAGTTATGCTAGCGCCATTAGTTCCATGGTTTCCTTCCCCATTCAAATAAATATTTATATTGGAGATATTTCCCTATGATAAGCTCTAACAGAGAAAGCGATATGTATCAGCTATAATTACCGTTCTCCCCCTCTCTCCCGGTCTCTATCCTTGTCCCTGTCCCTCTCGCTGCGGCTGCGGTGTCTGTGTCGGTACTCTCTCTCTTCGTCTGACCACCGCGTGTTGCTGTCACTATGCTGTGGTGGTACTACAATTTCTACAGGCTCCTTGAAGCGGGGGTACGGCTCCTAAAAGTTGTAACACGTAGATGGTAAAAGGATTACTTTTATCTAAATTTCACGGCACAGTAGATGGCGGAGAAATAATTTTATTTTTATAGGATGTAACGTAGTCAAAAAGGCTGCCAGGATAAAATGGGATTGGACGGGTCACGTGAGCCGCATGCACGACGACCGCTGGGCAAAGGTCTAACACGATGGGTGTCTGAGGATGGACGGCGCCGCCGAGGCTGGCCTAGAAAGAGGTGGCGAGATGATTTAGACGTGCATCGCGAGGGCTGGTTCGAGGTGGCGCAGGAGAACAGTACCTGGAAGGATATGGGGGAGGCTTTTGCCCAGCAGTGGGACAATCAAGGCAAAAAAAAGACTGTTATAATAGTACCTACAGTGCAAGTACGTAGCACTCGATTCGATAAATCTGACAGTTATTCTCGATAAAATGAGTTTTTAACCAATCGAAAAGTCGGATTTATCTAATCGTATCGATTCGATCGTTATCAATTGCTACGTACTTGCAGTGCTCATCTGATAGAAAATGTGTTTATAAAACTTGTAAGTGGGTTACCTCAGCCAGGGGCAGGCTAAGTCAACTAACTTGACTGCCTAGTAAAATAAAAGCCTAACTTTAAAAACATTTTATCAATAATAGTAAAAATGAGTAAATACACAATACCTATAAGTTACTTACTTTTTCTGTAATTTTAGTTTCCTCTAATCTTTTGCTGAGGGTAGGGTCTACCTTTGGTGGCCTCACTTCCTCAACTATAACCGGAGGAGGTTTGGTGATGATCGGAAGAGCCACCACCTGTGGCTTCTTATCAACAGTCTTATTTTCAAACATTTCCTGACATTTCTTGCCAAAAGCATCATGGAAGACTTCAAGCACCTGCAAGCAGATAGTAATTAATATACTTACATCATAATCTAACCTATTTTTCAAAACCATGTTGGGGTTGGCTTCCAGTCTAAACAGATGCAGGTGCATGCCAGTAGAAACATGGAGAAGCTACACCTCCACATCCCACTTGGTAAGTTACCCCTATATGATACCCCTTGACAAGACTGGTTGCTGGACTTTCAGGCTACTGACTAACTAAACTTATATCATCACTTCTTCACGCTTGAAACAAATAAAAAGCTCCCGATATCCCGAAGAGAAGAAGATAAAAGAAAAAGACAGAAGAATAGATAGAAGGTATCCCGTAAGTGACATTGTAAGTTTAGTTTTAAACAGTGAAAGCTTAAAACAGATTACCGACTAACTGTATCGACTGTTAAATATCTATAAATGACAGCCGGGCCCAACATGCTTTCTGAGGCATGGAGGCAACTCAGAATGTATTTTATAATTTATAGTATACATGGCGAGTAATTTATAAATAAGCCCTATGTTACAGATTTGAGGACTACTGTAAATAATTCTTTTTTTTTTGACAATTCAAACTTAGAAAGTGTTTTGTTTTCACATACCTGGCCCATTACTGATTTTCCATTATATTTTTCAACACATAGCTTTGAATATTTTACATCTTGAAACACTACCCTTGCAAATCCCAAGTGCCTGTTTGTAAGTGGATGGTAGAATATTGTTAATTCCTCACTTGGACCAACTTTATTCATCATGTCTGCCAAAAATGCTTTATCAATGTTGTCATTTAAATTTCCTATGGTAATTTCCAGCTGTGGTGGTATTCCTACATAATTTTTATCTATTTTGAACCTGAAAATAACATTGAGTTAGTACAAAATTTGAAATTCCCGCTTCACATTACATGTCAAACTAACATGCAATGTTGGCACTACTGTAACTGAAGCTATAATAAAAACAAAGAAGTTTATAACCAAAATTCTGTTTTCTTACTAAATATTTCTTTTTAATTCAAGTTTATACCACTATAGAAAGACTTAATTTAATGTAAAAAAGAATACAACATGGCCCAAAATGTTTGTAAACAACCTATGTTAATGACCGAGTAACCAATAAGATTTCTTACTTTAAATTACAATATTGTGAATTCAGCGTATTAAAAACCAATTTCTACATTTTAATTCTTTGCGATACAATGATAAAAATCAGTATTTTATAATTCTTCATGCATGTAGTGTTAATTGCAAGACATTTTGGGTATGTCGTATATACAATGTATGCTTGTAAACAACAAATCAGTGTTTGGGTACCTAGGGATAGGCAGGTCAGCTGGTTCTAGTCTATTCCACATTCTTGAGAGCTGAGACCGAGGGTCTCTGCACTGTACAGGTGGATAAGTTGTATCTCCAGGAACAGTGCCATCATATCTATACACTTTTGTTACTCCCTTCATCAGGAATGGGTCCATGAGCAATTTGTAGTTTTTAGGCGCTTTATGAAGCACCACATTGTGAGCTGGAGTTTTATGCTCCATTCCTCCATTCATTCTGCAAGACAAAACAGAAAAATGTTTTTTAGAACATAACCTCTACTTTTACAATAAATCAACAACTCTTCGAAAAAATCAACAAATGGTATTATACGAAAGTCTCAGCGTCTGGAATTAAATTAGATAAACATGTAAAAGTACTTATTTTCCATTGCAACGAACCTGAAATGTTTTTAAAACAATATGTTAGAAAATCGTATAGTTTCCAATTTTTTGCCGAATACTGGCAGTATGAGGCAATATCATTTTAAACCTTATATTAACTCAAATTCCTTTATTACATTGATCATAGCTGCTAGGAGAATTTCACTAGTTTAACACCACACTAACGAAATATAAAATAATTTTCTACAGAAAGCTCTCTCCATGGTGACGACCAGTTCGGAGCTGACGAGTGGATAAAAACATACTCACATTCTATCCTTTTACTTTAGGTACAATCAACACATTTAATAACTTAAAGTATAATGAAATCATTAATAACTGTATTTTTATTTATATTTCAATAAACATTAATATAAAATATTCAGTTGACTACTGGCACAATGTTTATTCATAAAGTATGCGATTTTAGAGCTACTAGTGTGTACGCATTATTACGACAATAACTTGATACTTCATAGACAGATTTTGATACTGTTACGTTGCCAACTTGTTTAATGTCATTGTCATTTTACAGTTCGATATTGCCATTTCGTCTAACAAATTAGATTTTTTAACCGCAACCACTGAATTTTTTGCATGTATTGTACTAAAGAGCTATATTTAATTGTATTAGTAGTTAGTACTACTAAAGGACGATAAAAAAGAAATCAAAAAGATGCAATCAATATTTGAAGCTTACAAATTTAAGATTTTTAGTACTGGCAACATTGATTCCATTGTGCTATCGGTCGTTGCATCATCGATTTAGGTAATTTTTCGCAAAATAATACGTTTTTCGCTTGAAATTAAGTGATAAACAGTTAAAATTATCATATCGTCATCTGTTAAAACTTGTGTCCTAAAGTGAATCTCATTTTCAGGCAAGATGTCCGAGAAAAAAATTATTCCCGTAGTCAAGGCTGAGGAGGAGGCAGCCGAAGAGGAAGAATTGGTAGACCCTCAGACCCAACTAAGGGTACGTTTATCCTCATTGCTTACTTACATAATATACAAGTTATGCCTGACACTGCTACATTTGGAATGATAATACCCAAAACGTAACCTCTTTTAGTGAAAGAACCTTTCTTCCAATAACTGGATTACTTTTCCTGTTAGATAGTTGCAAAAAATTGGTGGATCAGTAGATTTTGTATTGCTCTAAATCTTATAAAACCGAGTTACAAAACTGGGCTCTTCAAAACCAAACTTCAAAGTGCTCATTGAAAAAACTTTTTGCAAAAAAAATAAAACAGACTTCAAAACACAAAAAAGTGAAAAATAACTTTAGCTTCAGAAGTCGGTGACCTTTTTTGATTCATTTAGTTTTTTTTTGTCACCGACTTCTGAAGCTAAAGTTATTTTTCACTTTTTTGTGTTTTGAAGTCGGTTTTATTTTTTTTGCAAAAAGTTTTTTTATTTTTCCATTTTTAGTCGTAATAGCCTATACAAAAATATGCTATGCATTTATTTTACATTGTTAACAATACATGTCATGGTAATAGGCTTATCCCCAATAAATGGAACTTAACATAATATTTCTAAACTGTCGAAATTTACGTGTATTGTACACATCTGCGTACCCCTCAGAGCATACAGGCGTGATGTTACGTCATGATGTTGTATAAACAATAAACATCCAAGCGATTGCAAAAATCACGACCGATTTACCGTCTAGTTTTGAAGAGTTCCATTGTATATCTCCGAAGACCAGCATCAGATCTTCACCAAATTTAAATGCGACCATCTCAGGAGTATACTCTTTCAAATAAAAAAATAATTTTGAAAATCACTCCACAAATGGAGGAGAAATCGGTGAACATACATGAAATTATACCACACGAATGAAGTAAAAATATTCATAAAATGAAAACTACTGGGCCAAACTATGTAAAATTTTTATGGGACCAAATGGCAACTATTCCGCATCAAACTAAAAAAGAATCACGTAAATCGGATCATAAATCTCAGCGTAATCGGTGTACATACATAAAAAAAAAAAAAAAAAAAAAAAAATACCGATCGAATTGAGAACCTCCTCCTTTTTGGAAGTCGGTTAAAAAGTACCTCTATGTAGAGTGGTCACAATTTCACAAATGTGACGATCAGAGGGTGGTCTTAGTATCAGATGAACGTGAGATTCCTCATCCTAAGTTAAAGTGCCAGCGCTAGCTTCTTATTGGATTTTCATGAATTGTTTCAGCAGCTAAAGATTAGGCTTGGTACCTGGGAATAAGCTTGCCTTCTCTTTCCTGATTCACACATAAAAAGCATGAGGAACTTGATGGAAAGATGGTTACTGCCCAACAGCAACATTGTTTATTTTGCTGCTGTATATAATAATACGTTGTTTATGTTTTTAAAGGAGCTTGTGGCTAAATAATAACAGCCGTTCGGGTCGATCTTTAGGTTAAGCTGTGCTTGCCTAGGTTGGTCTGTGAATAGGTCCACCCTTACATACCGGGTTTCCTTCGTGTCTCGGAAAACATGTTTATCAGTTGGTCCCAGCTGTCATTTGTAGATCTTTGACAGTCGTTACAGGTAGTCAGTGGCCCAAAGTTTGACAACCAGTCTCACCAAGGGATATTGTATTACCCAGTACTAACTGAATTGTGGAGGACAGATAGGCATTTGTTCCATGTAAAATACTGGTATTCAGCTGAATCTGGTTAGACTGGAAGCGGACCCCAACATAGTTGGGAAAAGGCTATGCAGATGATGATGTATATAATGTTTCTTTATGGCATGGTTAGGGATGTTGCTACTCCATCATTACCAAAACCAAGAGCAACCTTTGTTGCAATTATTTTCTTAGGGAATTAAATAATGTTTCTCAGACACAGAAATTGTATAGAGAGATCAATCACTCATGTGCTAGTAAGTTTTATTGTTACATCTATTTGTAAACAAGAGTGAATATTATTGTGTCTGTTTACCTTCCAAGTATTATTAGGAATCCACCATAAATATCAAAACTTGTTATTCTAATGTGGGTATGATCTGCACTAAAACAGAGGATACCAGCTGCACATCTTCTTGAGTATGAATACATTAAGGGCCCGTGCACAAAATTAAGGCATTTTGAACATTTTTGATCACTACTTGTGGGAAAGGCAAGAAGAATTTGAACCTTATTTATTTTTATTATAAGAGACAGGTTCTTCATCTTGTCGACTGCTTGAACAATTTTTTAAAATAATGTATATATTAATGGCAATCACCCATATTCAAAACCCCTTTTCCGCAAAAGTAACGAGCGAGTGATGTTTGTGGTTCGCTGAACAAAGAACTACAAAATATTCTGAACATTAAAAAATATGAATAACATCATTATATGGTCTACTCGTAACATAGTAGAAACATTATTGATTTCAATACGAAAAATAGCAGAAAAAAAATGTTGAAAAAACGTAATTTGTGGAAAACGTCGGGACAAATAAGTATTTTTTTCTATACCTTAGAAACACTTTAAAGAAAATTAAAAAAATTATTCTTAATCTCAAGGTAGCTTTTTAATAGAATCTGAATTTTAATTTATAAATAAACAATAACTTCATTTCGTAAATTAAATGCAAAGTGAACTATATAATCGACCGCGCAAACCCGATCCCGTCAGTAACGAAAGGGCTCTCCCAGCGTGAGCACGTATCACTTTGCTTCGCAAGCGCTCCCGAGTTATTACGCGAATATATTTCCGAGATAAACGCAGACTACCACATTTCGATCCAGTATTTATATTAAAATTATTAAACTTTTTGATTGTATTAAGATAAGAGTTTTTTTTGACGTTGGTTGTTTATTAAGATTTATTTCGTCTTCATATTATTTAAAGTTAAGTTTCTTTGTTTGTACTTAATATGTTGTATGTAAGGGTAATAATCTGCGGAACTACTGATCCGATTCCGAAAATTCTTTCATTTAGGGGATTTCACTACTTCATATTATTATTGGTTTTCATGGTAACCTATGGTACCTACCTACAATTTGATTTTAAAATAAAGATAATTTTCTATTTTGGAAGTGCGATTTGGTAGAAATCGTCACGTAAGAAAATGCCGTATGTTGTTGTGTGTGTGTGTGTGTAGTAGGAGGTATACAAGAAGGGTATGGCGGGGTCGAGTGAGCGAGCGATATTTTTCTTCATAGGTGTCGATTTCGTGGGTTTTGGGCTTGGTGATAACGAAAATGAGGTCAAAATGAAAATCCAAGATGGCGCCGAGGAAAATTTTTGATTTTCCGTCATAGGTGTCGTTTTCATGGTTTTTGAGGTTGCTGGTTACGATAATGAGGTCAAAATGCAAATCCAAGATGGCGCCGTGGAAAATTTTTGATTTTCCGTCATGGGTGTCGTTTTTATGGTTTTTGGGGTTGCTGGTTACGAAAATGAGGTCAAAATGCAAATCCAAGATGGCACCGTGGAAAATTTTTGATTTTTCGTCATGGGTGTCGTTTTTATGGTTTTTGGGGTTGCTGGTTACAAAAATGAGGTCAAAATGAAAATCCAAGATGGCGCCGAGTAAAATTTTTTATTTTCCGTCATGGGTGTCGTTTTCATGGTTTTTGAGGTTGCTGGTTACGGAAATGAGGTCAAAATGAAAATCCAAGATGGGGCCGAAAAATTTTTTTTGATTTTCCGTCATGGGTGTCGTTTTCATGGTTTTTGGGGTTGCTGGTTACGAAAATGAGGTAAAAATGAAAATCCAAGATGGCGTTGAGGAAATTTTTTTGATTTTCCGTAATGGGTGTCGTTTTCATGGTTTTTGAGGTTGCTGGTTACGAAAATGAGGTCAAAATGAAAATCCAAGATGGCGCCGAGGAAAATTTTTGATTTTCCGTCATGGGTGTCGTTTTCATGGTTTTTGAAGTTGCTGGTTACGGAAATGAGGTCAAAATGAAAATCCAAGATGGCGCCGAGGAATTTTTTTTGATTTTCCGTCATGGGTGTCGTTTTCATGGTTTTTGGGGTTGCTGGTTACGAAAATGAGGTAAAAATGAAAATCCAAGATGGCGTTGAGGAAATTTTTTTGATTTTCCGTCATGGGTGTCGTTTTCATGGTTTTTGGGGTTGCTGGTTACGAAAATGAGGTCAAAATGCAGATCCAAGATGGCGCCGTGGAAAATTTTTGATTTTCCGTCATGGGTGTCGTTTTTATGGTTTTTGGGGTTGCTGGTTACAAAAATGAGGTCAAAATGAAAATCCAAGATGGCGCCGAGTAAAATTTTTGATTTTCCGTCATGGGTGTCGTTTTCATGGTTTTTGAGGTTGCTGGTTACGGAAATGAGGTCAAAATGAAAATCCAAGATGGGGCCGAAATTTTTTTTTTGATTTTCCGTCATGGGTGTCGTTTTCATGGTTTTTGGGGTTGCTGGTTACGAAAATGAGGTAAAAATGAAAATCCAAGATGGCGTTGAGGAAATTTTTTTGATTTTCCGTAATGGGTGTCGTTTTCATGGTTTTTGGGGTTGCTGGTTACGAAAATGAGGTCAAAATGAAAATCCAAGATGGCGCCGAGGAAAATTTTTGACTTTTCGTCATGGGTGTCGTTTTCATGGTTTTTGGGGTTGCTGGTTACGAAAATGAGGTCAAAATGAAAATCCAAGATGGCGCCGAGGAATTTTTTTTGATTTTCCGTCATGGGTGTCGTTTTCATGGTTTTTGGGGTTCCTGGTTACGAAAATGAGATCAAAATGAAAATCCAAGATGGCGCCGAGGAAAATTTTTGACTTTCCGTCATGGGTGTACTTTTCATGGTTTTTAGGGTTGCTGATTACGAAAATGAGGTGAAACTAAAAATCCAAGAAGGCGCCCAAAAAAAATTTTGGTTTTAATGTCATGGGTGTCGTTTTCATGGTTTTGGGGGTTGCTGGTTACGAAAATGAGGTCGAATGCAAATCCAACATGGCGTCGAGAAAAAACTTCGGTTTTTCCAACGTAGGTGTCATTTTCATGGTTTTTGAGGTCGCTGATTATTTTAATTTTTTTGCTTCCTGGGTGCCATCTTAGATTTTCATTTTGACCTCATTTTCGTAATTAGCGACCTCGAAAACCATGAAAACGACATCCATGACGGAAAAACCAAAAATTTTCCTCGGCACCATCTTGGATTTACATTTTGACCTCATTTTCGTAACCAGCAACCCCAAAAACCATAAAAACGACACCCATCACGGAAAATTAAAAATTTTCCTCGGCGCCATCTTGGATTTGCATTTTGACTTCATTTTCGTAACCAGCACCCCTATAAACCATGAAAACGACACCCATGACAGAAAATCAAAAATTTTCCTCAGCGCCATCTTGGATTTGCATTTTGACCTCATTTTCGTAACCCGCAACCCCAAAAACCACGAAAACGACACCCATGACGGAAAACAAAAAAATTTCCTCGGCGCCATCTTGGATTTTCATTTTTACCTCATTTTCGTAACCCGCAACCCCAAAAACCACGAAAACGACACCCATGACGGAAAACAAAAAAATTTCCTCGGCGCCATCTTGGATTTTCATTTTTACCTCATTTTCGTAACCAGCAACCCCAAAAACCATGAAAACGACACCCATGACAGAAAATCAAAAATTTTCCTCAGCGCCATCTTGGATTTGCATTTCGACTTCATTTTCGTATCCAGCAACCCCAAAAACCACGAAAACGACACCCATGATGGAAAAAACAGAAGTTTTCCTCGGCGCCATCTTGGATTTTCATTTCGACTTCATTTTCGTAACCAGCAACCCCAAAACCCATGAAAACGACACCCATGACGGAAAATCAAAAAAATTCCTCGGCGCCATCTTGGATTTTCATTTTGACCTTATTTTCGTAACCAGCGACCCCAAAAACCATAAAAACGACACCCATGACGGAAATACCAAAAATTTTCCTCGGCGCCATCTTGGATTTTCATTTTGACCTCATTTTCGTAACCAGCAACCTTAAAAACCATGAAAACGACACCCATGACGGAAAATCAAAAATTTTCCTCGGCGCCATCTTGGATTTTCATTTTGACCTCATTTTTGTAACCAGCAACCCCAAAAACCATGAAAACGACACCCATGACGGAAAATCAAAAAATTTCCTCGGCGCCATCTTGGATTTTCATTTTGACCTCATTTTCGTAACCCGCAACCCCAAAAACCATAAAAACGACACCCATGACGGAAAAACAACAATTTTCTCGGTGACATCTTGGATTTTCATTTTGACCTCATTTTCGTAACCAGCAACCCCAAAAACCATAAAAACGACACCCATGACGGAAAAATCAAAAATTTTCCTCGGCACCATCTTGGATTTACATTTTGACCTCATTTTCGTAACCAGCAACCCCAAAAACCATAAAAACGACACCCATGACGGAAAATCAAAAACTTTCCTCGGCGCCTCTTAGATTTTTATTTTGACCTGATTTTTGTAATCAGCAACCCCAAAAACCATGAAAACGACACCCATGACTTAATAACCAAAAATTTTCCCTGGCGCCATCTTGGATTTGCATTTTGACCTCATTTTCGTTATCAGTGACCACTTAAACCATGAAAACGACACCGATGACGGAAAAAACAAAAAATTTCCTGTGCGCCATCTTGGATTTTCATTTTGACCTCATTTTCGTAATCAGCGACCCCGAAAACCATAAAAATGACACCCATGATGGAAAAAACAGAAGTTTTCCTCGGCGCCATCTTGGATTTTCATTTTGATCTCATTTCGTTATCAGCTACTCCTTAACCATGAAAATGACATCCATGACAGAAAAACCAAAAGAAAAAACCACCTTCAAGTAATAACGGGTATGTTATGTTTACCCTACAGAGTGAACCTCAGTGGCCATTAAGTCGCGCTAAAGTCCATTCGCGCAAGTGTCTTGGCGCGCAAATGTCCGTTCGCGCATAAGTCTAATCGAGCAAAAGTCCATTCGCGCAAGTGTCCAGGCGCGCAAAAGTCCGTTCGCGCATAAGTCCAATCGCGCAAAAGTCCATGCGCGCATTTGTCTTTTCGCGCAAGTGTCTTTCGCGCAATAGTCCCAGATCCAGAAAAATTAACTTGTCCTATAAAAAGTTTGTACGGAACCCTCAGTGCGCGAGTCCAACTCGCACTTTTATTTATCATTTTGTAAAATGTTTATATGTATCTAAATTCTTCTAATACAAAATTAAACCATTTTTATTTTGATTGTGATAAATATACAGTAGACACACATTCCAGACTTTTATTTCTAAACCGTACTGACTTTATAATTATGTATCATAAAATAATATCGTCTACAGGATCAAAATGGTTTAAGCGATCACTACGCTCGATCTTCACCCGTGTGTGCGTGTATCTGCATGAACAATGCACACTAACATAGGATCGCAACGAATTTGCCTAAACTCTAGCGACTGAACTTTGTGCACGGACTCTTAACTTCAGTAACAAGGAAGAAAGGGTTATGCGTAAAACAACTTTATTACCTGTATAATTGATATACTCTTCTGTTTTTCCATTAATTTTATATGCAACACCTTTGTCTTAAAAGAACTGCCTGATGCTTTAGTGTCCAGCCAAATATAAAATATTTGTTTTCCTATTTTAGAGTCAATGTCAGAATATGCTCACAGGAAATCTAAAGGTTTAATTTGTTTATTTTTGTATCTTGTTTCACTAAAGTTGTTATTTATTTTCATTTTAGTTAGATATTGTAGCTGTGATCATAGTTCCTATGTAATTTACCATTATTTTAAAGTTTCGTTTCTACTTAGGATATTTCGTTTAAATTGTGTAGTTGTGTAAATTCATGATCTCTTTGAAACACAAGCACTAATATGGCCCAATGTTTTTTCAGGAGTCCTGTGCTCAGAAGCCTGATGCCCAAAACCACTGGGCAAAGTACCAGGAGTGTAATGACCGCGTCAACTCGCGCTCCCAAACTGCTGAGACCTGCGAGGAGGAACTTGTAGACTACTTGCATGTCCTTGACCATTGCGTCACCAAGGACCTTTTCAAAAGGCTAAAGTAACTTAATTTTAATTTCCTACCCTGAACTGCCATACACCCAATGTTATGTTACATAATACTTGTTTTAATAGAACTTGCTGGTACAAAGGGTAGATGTAGTTTTAGCTAATTATTTATGTACCACATGTGAGGTTGACGAGTTGAAGTTTATTGTTTATTTGTAAATAAATAATCGCCGTTAGTATTTGTTTTATTTAGCAAATGCAATATTAACATAAAACAATCTAGTTATCAACTACAATCAAAAATAAAAAGCAATTTGCTTATAATGTTTTTTATTACAGCAAATATAAAATTTTGGAAAAGAAATAATAATTTCGTAGTATTATAAAAATAAATCTCAATAAAATAATTCAGCTCTGGAACATCACAAGTAAAATGGCACTCAATAGAAAAAGATGTTTTAATAACATTAATATTATGGAGTGTATTTCCATAAACTTGTGTAAAATAATCGGAATGTCAAAACAAATGCCAAAAATATCAACAAAATAAATGATACCTTTACAAAATGTAAACATTGTATAATCATGTCTTATGCTATGCAATAAAAGAATACATTTTATTTTCTATAAAATCCCTACAGCTAAATTAATGAAAATTGACTTTAAAAGTACGAAATGCATTGTTGCTTTGAATAAAGAATTTGTTTATAATGGTCACACAGAAAAGAAACAAAAACAGATTATTGTGCTCACATTGACAAAACGTGAGCTTCCACCATTGCGGACATACCCTTTTGAAATAGTATTGATTTGTGACTCGGAACCGTAAAATATCTTACAGCATAGCGCCCTGTTAACAGCCGCTCTAAAACTATCATAATCCAATATATTCGACTAAAGAATGTGCCAGTGAGATATTAATGTGTGAACATCATAAACGTCATAAAATTTTAACAATAATAACTAACAATACAATTTAAACAATTTATATATTAAAGCTAGCAACGTCGGAAACAAAAGCACAGAAAACTTTGGCATAATTTAGTGATACAAAACGAATACCCGTTTTCACTAACAGTAAGTCGTTCCCACTATGTCGTGACGATTAATTTATTGTTGGTTTTTAGTTGGCAAAAGTCGTGACCGACAGTAATCGCGTCGTCCTGTATGTGAACACCTCCGTTTAAATACACAAACCACGACACTGGTGTCGATTCTGTTGTGCACAAACTAAACTTAATTTAGGCTATTGCTATCTTTTACGAAAAGGCAGTGCGAGAAAAGGACGGCTATAGCTATGAACTAAGTTAGAGATGTCAAACTAGATTATGCCTTGCGCTTCATCGTGTTTTTAGTCGACATGTTTTTACGTGCACCCTTCATTTGTATGGAAATATTAGTTCCAACTAAATTTGACAGCTCTATATTACGTCCGTCTCTTTCTCGTTTTACTAGAGAGAAAACGATAGCAATAGCCTAAATTAAGTTTAGTTTGTGCACAACAGAATCGACACCCCTTAAAACTACACGATTATCTGTCGTCACGACGAAGTTAGAACGCGGGCTAAGCAGTATTTTGCGGTCCTGGGTTATCAACGGGCAGAGACGTGATATTGAAATTCCAACAGTGCAGTCATATTTAGGAATTTGTTTAAGTGTAGCTTTGTGCTAGTGAAAATGAGCATGCATAATTATAATATCAAGATGTATTAAAAGTGGAGGCACTATTTTAAGCAAATTTTTTGTGTTTCTTATTTTAATATCTAATGGACGCGCTCTTGGCTTGTATAGATTACATTCTAGGCATTAAATAGTAGAGTATACTTCGCATCGAACCGTTAACTGTGACCTTTGAAGCTTAACTAAATCACATTGCATCTCATAACAATGTAGTAAAATTTATCATATTGCTATCTAACCCTTAACAAAGAGTCACTTCAAGTCTGTGCCTTAATTAAAATATCATTTACGGAGAAAGGAAATACCTAGGCATAATTTATATGTACTAAGATTTACAAATTATATAAGCGGGTAGGGATGATCTAGCCTCATGAGCAAGATTAAGTAATTGCTTGTTCTATTCACTAGGATGTGATGTGTTAATTACGCGATACAAAACTATAAAATCTCACGTGCAGTCGGACGACTCTCTTCAGAATCGCGTAAAACCGCGGATTGTATGTGTGAGTCACTTTGAGAGCCACACTTGTAACAAACCCGACAGGATCACGCGTTTTCTTTGGCTAAAGGGAAATGCCCATTCTTGGCCACGTTTTGCCCACCAATGAAGTACAAAAAATATACCCATTTTTTAACTAAAATATTGCTATTACTAATTTGCAATGAAACCTCCGGAATTAAAAGCCGAATTAATCAAGAAACTCAATCGTTTATTGCCCCATCTAACACTTCCGGTCGTTGTAAATCCGAAAGAAAACAAGTAAAAAAAATATATAAAAAAAAGTCCAACCGAGTTCTACGTACAAAATAGTGTTTGTTTCTTCATCTGTGATTTCAACCCTTATATCTATAGTTGGTTTCTTTCATGGGCGTCACTTAGCCAAAACCCCTTCATCAAATGGGCATTTCCCTTTGATATCTTGATTAAATATGGCCAATGAAAACCCGTTGTTCGATGTGTCGGGTATTTGTGCACTGCGTCGGTTGAGGAGGATTACGATCGTTTCAGTGCACAAACGCTTTTCCAACTGTTCAGCTAGAGCGTACTGTGTCAGTACCGAACTCGACACAGTGGTGACTGTGTCACTAACTCGCGCCGACCTGGAGGACGTTGAAGCAGATCTCACACACGCGCTGTGGCTTGTTCATGCCGAACTTGAGGATCGGCACGTCTTGACTCGAGCATTTGTTGCACAGCATGCGGCCGCAGTGACGACTGGGGAAAGTATTATTTGTTAAATTAAACGCTATATACAGGATGTAAAAGACCTCATCACGAAGCCGTCAACCAAGCATTCTGTACATGTACGTGCGAAACAGGTTCGTTCATTTCATTTATTTATGTACCATATGTTGTTTCTGTCTTGCATTTTTCCCTCTATTCTTAAGTAGTTTATTTGTTATTATTTTACACACAATTACTCTATTTAAGTATCATCATCATCATCATCATACATACAAATACATAATTAGAACACGACAAAACTGTTATACGTCCGTGACATCACCATCTCAGGTCCAGTTGAAAACCAGCGTCGGGCACTAGCTGCTCGGCAGTTTGCTGAACTGGGCCTATTTGGCGCAGCCGTGAGACACACAATGTGATTTCTCTTATTTTTCTCTGTTTAGTTTTAAGTTTTTTTATTGTGTACTTTTAAGTTTCTTATTTTTTATTTATGCTTATTTTGTTGTGTGTACTTGCGGCTAAAGCCAAATAAATACGTTTTCTTTCTTTCTTTCTTTTACATCAAACCAAGTAACTTTACGCAAAAATTATTGCTGGGAAACGACTTTTTTTTTGGGGTGAAAAATCATGTTTTGTGGTAGAACCCAATGTAACGCACTCAAAACATTGTGCTGATGGATGGATTGAATAGTACGGGGGTCGTGGAGGTGTTTACAGTAAAAACTTGAATTAAAAAAAAAAGTTGGAACTTTGACCCCCAATATCTCCGTAACTAGAAGGTTCCCAGGTATGGTGTAGAACAAAAAAAATGATCGTAATGACAAGAAGAACAAGTGCCTTTCAGCTTCGTTAAGAGGTGTTTTATACCCTTTAAACTATATAGTAAAACAAAATATCCAAAGCGCCAAACAATCACTCATCGAAATACAGTAATGGGAAGCAAAGGAGAAGCAATTTTTAAAAACATTCCAGATTTTCTTTTAGAATATATTACTAATATTATAAATATGAAAGTTTGTGAGAATGCATTATAATACACCTGTAAACGGGTAATTTCGCTAACAATTCGCGAAAATTCCCGTTTACATGTGTATTATAATGTGTTTTGATCGTGAAAGTTTAAAAGAGACATTTGTGAGGATGTATAAATAAATATTGCTGGACATTACACACAGCGCCACGCTAGTGCAACACTAAGCAACGAGGCCTGTGTCGTGGACACCAGATATACTGGCTGCGCCATTTGGGTCGTAGACCCCTGTATGTATGTTTGTTACTATTTCACTCAAAAACTACTGAACGGATTTGGATGTAATTTTGCACACAGATAGTTTATAACCTGGATTAACACATAGTATACTATTTATTCCGGTAGTAAGATCCCATGGGACATTATCAAAGTTCACACGGGCGAAGCCGCTGGCAGAAGCTAGTAGTTAATAAATCAGTCTCATGCCAAAAATTATAACGTTTTCATTCTCCAACTGTGCATTCGGACTTGGAGGAAGAAGAGTCATTAATAAGTTATTTAAAAAATAATCTACACTTCTACACTAATATTATAAGTGGAAAGATTTGTATTTTTGTGTGTATGTTTGTAATGAATAAACTCAAAAACTACTGCACCGATCTCAAAAATTCTGTCACCATTAGAACTACATTCATCAAGCTACATTCACCCTGTGTAACATAGGCTATATTTTATCCCCGTACTGCCACGGGAGCGGGAACTACGCAGGTGAAACCGCGTGACGTCCGCTAGTTATTTATAAATTTGTAGCCTGAATCGTACTGGTCCTCATTGATTCATCGAGCTATTATAAACATAAAGCATATCACTTCTCCCGCGACTTCGCCCGCGTAAATTGTGATAGCTCGGCTAATTTAATATAATGTATAGCGTACGTTACTCGGTAAAGATGTAGCTTTCTAATGGTGAAAGAATTTTTAAAATTGGTGGAGTAGTCCTTGAGTTAAATCGTAACAAAGAATCAAATGTTTCCTCTTTTTCATTACGTAAATTTAGATAGATCAGTAGTTACCAGTGATGTTTCCTCATGGTGAGCGTGAACTTGGTCCCGCACTCCTGGCACAGGTCGGACTCCGCCCAAGGCGCCTCCGCCGGCAACACGTCCAGCAGACGATGCAGTAATTGTTTCGTTGCAACCTGCACGACACGTACCATCAATTATTTTATTCAGTGTTTAAATCCGAACAATATGAGATATTTCCTGGCAGATCCTAGGTTTAAAACTAAAAGCCTGGTTTCATCATCATTATCATTTCAGCCGAAAGACGTCCACTGTAGGACATAGGCCAAAGTTTCGCCACATTGACCGGTCCCGTGCGACTCGCATCCATTGGATTCCCGCAACTTTCACCAGGTCAAAGCCTGGTTTACAAAGTCTGAATAGCAATGGCTCACCAAATAACACAAATTGTATGAAATGACCTGCCTAGCCTAGTTATAAATCGGAGTTGGTAATAGAGGCCTGTAGATATATTGATAGTGGTGTCGATTCTGTTGTGCACAAACTAAACTTAATTTACGCTATTGCTATCTTTTTCTCTCTACTAAAACGAGAAGGAGATGGACGTAATTTAGAGCTGTCAAATTTAATTCGAACTAATATTTCCGTACAAATGAAGGGTGCACGTAAAAACATGTCGACTAAAAACACGGTGAAGCGCAAGGCATAAACTAGTTTGACATCTCTAACTTAGTTCATAGCTATAGCCATCTTTTTCTCGCACTGCCTTTTAGTAAAAGATAGCAATAGCCTAAATTAAGTTTAGTTTGCGCACAACAGAATCGACACCATTGACTTACTTGGTAATTAAATATAGATATTCCGTCCTTATTCTCTTGAGCGAGACACGCGTTGGCTCGCACTAGTACTCGGCACATCGCGCCCTGACCATTCATGTACGCTAGTAGGAGCGGAGTGTTACCCTACGAAAAAAAGACGAGTTATTGGTAAAAGCAAATAAATCTTTTTGATACCATTAGATTTTTCATGGTAAACAAAAGTTGCAGAATAAGTGTTTATGTTGCTGGAAACACTGCCTCTAAGGTAAAAATTGCCAGTAACAAAAAAAAATGCTACTATTGTTTATCATGAATATGGGATTTCCAAATGACGTACCTGTAAGTCAGTCCTATTGATCGGGTAGTCAGGCATAAATTCTAAGAATATTTCGCAAATCGTCGCTGCGTTGTCCTTTTTGCACCAGCATAGCTCGTGTAGTGGATTTCTACCTGTTGAAGTTAATCATTTTATATTTTCTCTAGCCTAGATTATCAAAATTCTATTTTCGTTGTTGGGACCAGTGAGACGGAGTAAGTACAGTTGATAATGAAGTCTCCCAAAAAAAATACCCCAACCAGCGATGTGAGACCAATCAGAAATTGTAATGGCACACTGGCTTGGAAGCTACTAGGGAATGCAAATCTGCTCTGTTTTAAAATCCGGATTTTTAAGAACGGATTTTTGGTCCAATCCGGATTATCCGGATTTTACGGATTTTTCATCAAAATAAACAAATCTACCCATTAGTTTATTAATATGACGTTTCTTATAAAAAAAATAATTAGGTAATTTAAATGAGTTGACATAAAAACAACAAAAAAATCAAATCATATGATTTTTTAATTTTTGTTATTTGGAATTATACAAATTAAATGCCATAATAAATTTTGGTGTTATAGCCATAATATTCTAATTCCCTTTATTCATTTCTATACATATGTTTTACTTTTTGAATTTTCCTATTCAAAATAATGTAAAAAACGTTTAAAAATATAAAAAAATAGTAGCCCACGGTATCGGGAACAGGGTTCAAGCTACCGGTGCGGCGCAGCAGTCAGGGCTCCAGAGAGAGGAACCTCCGCACAATACGAGCCGTGTCCAGGAGTACCACTTTCTGAATCAAGCCCTTGATCCAGCTGCCTAACGAGAGCCTCCTCAGTTATTGATCGAGGCTCTTGGCAATTAAGCCATGGGCTGATACGACTATCGGCACAATGATCGCTGAGTCCACATCCCACATGTCGGCAACCTCGCGAGGCAAGCCAAGATATTTGATTTTGATATTTTTTTTTGATACTTTTTTTTTATCTTTCTCGGGTTTCACGAGGTTCTCATCATGCGAGACCGGTATGTCAACAATCATTGCGCGCCGCTCTGATCGCTCCACCACCACTATATTAGGCATATTGCCAACAATAGTCCTGTCAGTGATGATCAGTGATAGGAATAGGTAGTGCTTATTAGCCTAAACTTCGAAGAAGAACAGAGAAAAGAATCGGAGACTTCCTTAGACTATATTTTATTATGCGACCACGGCGAGTTTTTTTTACCCGACTGCGCGATGCAAAGCAGGGTAATGTGTTTATCAGTCTATGTATGTATGTATGTATGTTTGTTTCTATGTGGCGTTCTAGAGACCAAATGCGTAGGCCGATTTTGATAATTCTTACGTCAATCGATTCGTCTTAACTTTGCGAGTGTCACTAAAGACATAACAGTAATCAAAATTCACCACAGCGACAACCAGACGCCATATTGTCAAAATGAAAAAAAAAAAGTTGATGAACTATGTCAAGTGGGGTGTCGTTGAATAGGTATTTTAAAATCATCTTTAGGTTCCTTTTATCATTTTTCATTATAAGCAACAGTTTAGGATATGTAACGATTTAAAGTTGTTTCTCAATTATTCTCATGAGTTAGGTCTCTAGAGGGACTAATCATCAGTAGTTTAGACCACCGCAAGTTACTTAATAATCCCCACGATATTAACTCCTTCAATGAAATGACTAGATTGCGAAATTTACCATCTTATAACGAAGTCAATGAATCGTAACTAAAAAGTATAAAATAAAAAATAATAATTAAAAAAAACAAAAAACCCGACTGCTAAACTAATTTTAAAAAATACGTGAAATAATTAACTTAAATAAAAACTAAAAAGAAAGAAACAAGTCCAGTAGTTTAGAATTCTGTTAAGTAATATTAAATAACTACACAATTGAAATAGTTTTATAATCGATACACACATAAAACAAATCATAAATTCTAATGCAGAACAGAACGACTCACAGTCGGGGCCCCTTGGGAAGATTTGATTGGTAAAATTTAAATGGGCCCCGACTGTGAGTCGTTCTGTTCTGCATTAGAATTTATGATTTGTTTTATGTGTGTATCGATTATAAAACTATTTCAATTGTGTAGTTATTTAATATTACTTAACAGAATTCTAAACTACTGGACTTGTTTCTTTCTTTTTAGTTTTTATTTAAGTTAATTATTTCACGTATTTTTTAAAATTAGTTTAGCAGTCGGGTTTTTTGTTTTTTTTTTTGGTGATAAATCACTTGAACTTTAGAAATTTCAACGGACGTGGCCGAGAGCGAGCTAGAAAGTAGATATTTACTTCAAAACGTGTACGGCTCCTTGACAAAGATAGCGTTTCATAGTTTTAGATGAAGAAGTCATGTTATGTCTAGTCGTAAACTTCAGGTAAACATTTATTTACACAACAATTACTTATTCCAAATAACATTAATTTTTAATGTACTTACGTGATGTCCCGGAAAAAAATATAGTCTAAGGAAGTCTCCGATTCTTGTCTCTGTTCTTCGAAGTTTAGGCTAATAAGCACTACCTATTCCTATCACTGGTGATGATGGATTGATGCTAGTACAATGTGATACTGCCATTTTCGAGAAGTGGGTCGGGCGAATACCTATAGTAAGGCACTTCCGATTCCACAAGACTGTATTTTAGAGCAAGTTGCTGATGGATAATCCTGGCTACAAGGTTGTGTCTACGGAATGGCATGCCCGAATATGTCAACCGTGCCGTCCTTCACAATAAATATTTGTCATCTTAACTTAATTCATAATTGCACAGACAAAGCCTTCTGTTTCTCCGAATAGGTCCCCGGAACGATAGGCTACAGACGCTGATGGGTTTACATCGGGCCCATGTAGGGCCCGGAAAGAGCGTCCGTGAAGCTTCTTACTCTGCCATACTTCCCTGCACTACAAATTTGCGCCAGTTCTCTTTAGCCAAAGAGAGCGGGGTGAGGCCCTTGTCCATCGCGACCACATCTCCATGCATCCCCATGTCGGTTTCTAGGAAATATTCCCTGAGACTGCATATCCCGCGAATGAGGAAGAGTCCTAGCGTTTAAAAAGCCTCGACCCCACTTCCGCGGAATATACAGTCTCATAACCAAAGAACGTGGGTGATAACTGATAAGTCATGAGTCATTATTCATTTGTGATGCATTCGATATGCCGTCAACAATTTACGGGCCTCTAATGTTATAGCCCTAATATTCTTATTATTAAATCAATCAGTCTGTGACTAGCGTGCGGAGTAACGTTAATAATAGTTATTTATGCAACTGTTGTATAATGAGGGGTATTAAAACACGAATGCGCCTCGTGTGATAATAGTATCACATGAGTGTTTTAATACCTAATTATGTACAGTTGCATACAAGACTTTATCTACATCCATGATATGAATCCTCCATAAAAGGTTCTGAAACCATAGGGTGTTGCAGTGTTGTAAGAAGTCTATGTAAATTCATGGAAAGTTTAATTGCTGAGTATTTAATACAAACAAGCCTTGTATAGGTAATAATATACTTAATTATTTACATTTTGGATTGTACAATTATTAAAATTCACAAAGCTTGTATCACTCATTTTTGTAAACAACAAAGTAGGTAGGTACATAATGCAATACGAACAAAAATATCGAACAAAAATGGCGGGATACGACGTGAATTCGAATTAACCTATTAGTTTTTTTATTTATTACGGCGCTGTGGTAGTGAATCGCACGTGCTAGACAATGTTCTTTTTTTAAAACGAGTTGCATAATGAAATTCAGTACAACATTATAACACCCGTTTGGGTGTTATAATGGTTATTATGACACTGGCTGTTTTAATGTTGGCCATAAGCTAACTGTTTCAGATACTTTTATAGAGGATTTATAGCATGGGTGTAGATAAAATAATTAATAGGTACAAATTAAAAGTCACTGGAGATATTATAATTCATAAAATCCGGATTCGGATAGTCCGGTTTGCATTCCCTACTTGCACTGTTTTATGCAAAACACTGCCAGTTACTGTTACTGACAGGTGTGCTGCCGAGCGCATCGGTCAGGTGCGATAGCGCACCCGCACTATTTCTCGCTCTATCAAATGATGGTTCTGAACAACGGCTAAATATAGGAGCATAGATAAACGATTCCGTGCTGCTAGATGAGGAGTAACCCTTATGTGTTGTCTTTAGTCTGTCAGTAGTGGGACTGGGCTGGGCTCGTCTGCAGAATGTCCAATAAGCTGTGGGACAGAGCCTTGACACAGCTTCATATAGTGTTGTGAGGCCGCGTCAACCACGCCGCCCAACACCAGCGCCGACACGATGGGCACCTAGTAGTGCAGGGTTACCTTTGAGGTTGGTAGCGGCGGCGTCTATGTCGGTATCAGCGAGCAGGGCCCTGGCGGCGGCCGCATGTCCCTCCCGCGCGGCCACGTGCAGCGCGTTGTCGCCGGCCACGATGGGCTCGCCCTCACACCTAGTAGTGCAGGGTTACCTTTGAGGTTGGTAGCGGCGGCGTCTATGTCGGTATCAGCGAGCAGGGCCCTGGCGGCGGCCGCATGTCCCTCCCGCGCGGCCACGTGCAGCGCGTTGTCGCCGGCCACGATGGGCTCGCCCTCACACCTAGTAGTGCAGGGTTACCTTTGAGGTTGGTAGCGGCGGCGTCTATGTCGGTATCAGCGAGCAGGGCCCTGGCGGCGGCCGCATGTCCCTCCCGCGCGGCCACGTGCAGCGCGTTGTCGCCGGCCACGATGGGCTCGCCCTCACACCTAGTAGTGCAGGGTTACCTTTGAGGTTGGTAGCGGCGGCGTCTATGTCGGTATCAGCGAGCAGGGCCCTGGCGGCGGCCGCATGTCCCTCCCGCGCGGCCACGTGCAGCGCGTTGTCGCCGGCCACGATGGGCTCGCCCTCACACCTAGTAGTGCAGGGTTACCTTTGAGGTTGGTAGCGGCGGCGTCTATGTCGGTATCAGCGAGCAGGGCCCTGGCGGCGGCCGCATGTCCCTCCCGCGCGGCCACGTGCAGCGCGTTGTCGCCGGCCACGATGGGCTCGCCCTCACACCTAGTAGTGCAGGGTTACCTTTGAGCTTGGTAGCGGCGGCGTCTATGTCGGTATCAGCGAGCAGGGCCCTGGCGACGGCCGCATGTCCCTCCCGCGCGGCCACGTGCAGCGCGTTGTCGCCGGCCACGATGGGCTCGCCCTCACACCTAGTAGTGCAGGGTTACCTTTGAGGTTGGTAGCGGCGGCGTCTATGTCGGTATCAGCGAGCAGGGCCCTGGCGGCGGCCGCATGTCCCTCCCGCGCGGCCACGTGCAGCGCGTTGTCGCCGGCCACGATGGGCTCGCCCTCACACCTAGTAGTGCAGGGTTACCTTTGAGGTTGGTAGCGGCGGCGTCTATGTCGGTATCAGCGAGCAGGGCCCTGGCGGCGGCCGCATGTCCTTCCCGCGCGGCCACGTGCAGCGCGTTGTCGCCGGCCACGATGGGCTCGCCCTCACACCTAGTAGTGCAGGGTTACCTTTGAGGTTGGTAGCGGTGGCGTCTATGTCGGTATCAGCGAGCAGGGCCCTGGCGGCGGCCGCATGTCCCTCCCGCGCGGCCACGTGCAGCGCGTTGTCGCCGGCCACGATGGGCTCGCCCTCACACCTAGTAGTGCAGGGTTACCTTTGAGGTTGGTAGCGGCGGCGTCTATGTCGGTATCAGCGAGCAGAGCCCTGGCGGCGGCCGCATGTCCCTCCCGCGCGGCCACGTGCAGCGCGTTGTCGCCGGCCACGATGGGCTCGCCCTCACACCTAGTAGTGCAGGGTTACCTTTGAGGTTGGTAGCGGTGGCGTCTATGTCGGTATCAGCGAGCAGGGCCCTGGCGGCGGCCGCATGTCCCTCCCGCGCGGCCACGTGCAGCGCGTTGTCGCCGGCCACGATGGGCTCGCCCTCACACCTAGTAGTGCAGGGTTACCTTTGAGGTTGGTAGCGGCGGCGTCTATGTCGGTATCAGCGAGCAGGGCCCTGGCGGCGGCCGCATGTCCCTCCCGCGCGGCCACGTGCAGCGCGTTGTCGCCGGCCACGATGGGCTCGCCCTCACACCTAGTAGTGCAGGGTTACCTTTGAGGTTGGTAGCGGCGGCGTCTATGTCGGTATCAGCGAGCAGGGCCCTGGCGGCGGCCGCATGTCCCTCCCGCGCGGCCACGTGCAGCGCGTTGTCGCCGGCCACGATGGGCTCGCCCTCACACCTAGTAGTGCAGGGTTACCTTTGAGGTTGGTAGCGGCGGCGTCTATGTCGGTATCAGCGAGCAGGGCCCTGGTGGCGGCCGCATGTCCCTCCCGCGCGGCCACGTGCAGCGCGTTGTCGCCGGCCACGATGGGCTCGCCCCTACACCTAGTAGTGCAGGGTTACCTTTGAGGTTGGTAGCGGCGGCGTCTATGTCGGTATCAGCGAGCAGGGCCCTGGCGGCGGCCGCATGTCCCTCCCGCGCGGCCACGTGCAGCGCGTTGTCGCCGGCCACGATGGGCTCGCCCTCACACCTAGTAGTGCAGGGTTACCTTTGAGGTTGGTAGCGGCGGCGTCTATGTCGGTATCAGCGAGCAGGGCCCTGGCGGCGGCCGCATGTCCCTCCCGCGCGGCCACGTGCATCGCGTTGTCGCCGGCCACGATGGGCTCGCCCTCACACCTAGTAGTGCAGGGTTACCTTTGAGGTTGGTAGCGGCGGCGTCTATGTCGGTATCAGCGAGCAGGGCCCTGGCGGCGGCCGCATGTCCCTCCCGCGCGGCCACGTGCAGCGCGTTGTCGCCGGCCACGATGGGCTCGCCCTCACACCTAGTAGTGCAGGGTTACCTTTGAGGTTGGTAGCGGCGGCGTCTATGTCGGTATCAGCGAGCAGGGCCCTGGCGGCGGCCGCATGTCCCTCCCGCGCGGCCACGTGCAGCGCGTTGTCGCCGGCCACGATGGGCTCGCCCTCACACCTAGTAGTGCAGGGTTACCTTTGAGGTTGGTAGCGGCGGCGTCTATGTCGGTATCAGCGAGCAGGGCCCTGGCGGCGGCCGCATGTCCCTCCCGCGCGGCCACGTGCAGCGCGTTGTCGCCGGCCACGATGGGCTCGCCCTCACACCTAGTAGTGCAGGGTTACCTTTGAGGTTGGTAGCGGCGGCGTCTATGTCGGTATCAGCGAGCAGGGCCCTGGCGGCGGCCGCATGTCCCTCCCGCGCGGCTACGTGCAGCGCGTTGTCGCCGGCCACGATGGGCTCGCCCTCACACCTAGTAGTGCAGGGTTACCTTTGAGGTTGGTAGCGGCGGCGTCTATGTCGGTATCAGCGAGCAGGGCCCTGGCGGCGGCCGCATGTCCCTCCCGCGCGGCCACGTGCAGCGCGTTGTCGCCGGCCACGATGGGCTCGCCCTCACACCTAGTAGTGCAGGGTTACCTTTGAGGTTGGTAGCGGCGGCGTCTATGTCGGTATCAGCGAGCAGGGCCCTGGCGGCGGCCGCATGTCCCTCCCGCGCGGCCACGTGCAGCGCGTTGTCGCCGGCCACGATGGGCTCGCCCTCACACCTAGTAGTGCAGGGTTACCTTTGAGGTTGGTAGCGGCGGCGTCTATGTCGGTATCAGCGAGCAGGGCCCTGGCGGCGGCCGCATGTCCCTCCCGCGCGGCCACGTGCAGCGCGTTGTCGCCGGCCACGATGGGCTCGCCCTCACACCTAGTAGTGCAGGGTTACCTTTGAGGTTGGTAGCGGCGGCGTCTATGTCGGTATCAGCGAGCAGGGCCCTGGCGGCGGCCGCATGTCCCTCCCGCGCGGCCACGTGCAGCGCGTTGTCGCCGGCCACGATGGGCTCGCCCTCACACCTAGTAGTGCAGGGTTACCTTTGAGGTTGGTAGCGGCGGCGTCTATGTCGGTATCAGCGAGCAGGGCCCTGGCGGCGGCCGCATGTCCCTCCCGCGCGGCCACGTGCAGCGCGTTGTCGCCGGCCGCGTCCACCGCACCGTACTCCGCGCCGCCCGACACCAGCGCCGACACGATGGACTCGTGGCCCGCGCCCGCTGCCACGTGCAGCGCTGTGCGTCTGTGGAGGAAGAGAAATTATTCAGGTCTTGAGCAGAAAAAAATGAGTAAATAAATGATCAATGCGGGAAACACATACATAAATAAAGGTCGACTACTCTCGAAATAGTGAGGAAGCTGACATGTTCAAGCTAGAACTAAAACCAAAACGTATGTAACATCCACTGGGCCCGTGTGGTTGATTAAGGTGCGCTCCCTCCCAAAGGGAGAGCTATTATTCTCGATGTTTAGAGGTAACATGAGTTGTAACTCTATATCGTACAGAATAAGTTACATTCGTGTTTGCATTGTGGTGTAGTATGTAAGTAGTTTATATTGTCATTGAATGGATCAAATATAGTCAGTGTCTAACCAGCATTCGAGATGTTTCATTGTCTTTAAATCCCGTCCTTATATGGCGACCCTGCCATTCGAGCGGGGGAATCAAATCATGTTCGCGTTTAGTTTGGACTGTGCTCTGCGTGCTATTCGTCAATTTGCACACTATTTGCAAGAAATATCATCATGTGCCAATCAAAGGTACAGAACGAAGATGTCTTTGTAAACCAGAATAGTGCCGGTGGAGGCCATAATTCAGCCACAGTGGAGGAATTCAAATACCACTTATCTGCAATTAGCATCGTGCTAATGATCTTATGCACGATATTGTTTCTTGGAATTATTTATATTTTGTACCGGGTGTACAAAAGATGTCATCAAACTTGGATGAGAGAGCAGCTAACGAGGCATGTTCTAAGGCGTTCGTCTAATCGCCCCAGAAATTATCGTGATCCTGTTGTGGCATGTGGAGACTGCAACTGTCGAGCTGGTGATTCAAGCAAGGACAATCAAGTAAAGTGACGAATTGGTGTTTAACTACAACCATAACAAAACAACGACGACGTACGGCTCTTCAAAAGTGCAAAGTGCAAGTGCATTCGTGAGTGCGCGCAAATATTTATCCTATTCTACGTAATACAGGACGGTGATGTATGAACAATTAATAGAATTAAATAGAGAGCTTAATTGTATTAGAACATATTTAGTAAAAGTAGGGCCAAGTAGACGTAAAGGCGAAATAGTATTGAGGAAATTAAAAGAAGCCGATCATCTAGTTAGTAATTTCAATACAAAATTGAAAGAGTTAGAAATATTGAAAGTAACGTTAAAGGAAGACGAATGTTTAAAGCTTGATAAATTAAGTCAATCTTTCTTCAGTTTATATGATAATATTTTAGACTTGTGTAGTGAAACATCAGAAAAAGTATCAGTAAAAGAAGACAATATGGCTAAGTTTGACTTAAAAATAGCATTGAGTTTATTACCAGTTTTAACTGATGACGAGGAAAAAACGAAGCAACTTATAGATGGTATAGAATATTATCAATCAGAGCTCGATCAGGATGGCCAGAGTAAGTTAATTAATTTTGTTTTAAAAAGTCGACTATCGCAGTCGGCTAAACTAAAACTAAATAATAAGTATGACAACGTTGACAGTTTAATAAAGGATATGAAAACGCAACTGCTGCCAAAAAAATCGGCAACAGCATTGCAACATAAATTACTAAATCATAAACAAAATGATCTTTCCATAAATGATTACGGTAAACAAATGGCAGAATTATTTGTTGACCTGACGATGTCACAATCAGAAGGTAATGAAGCGAGTTTTCGTATACTGAAACCCATAAATGAGAAACAGGCAATAAAATGTTTTGCCGACGGATTGAGGAGCCGTCGGCTTAGCACCATAATATCTGCAAGAAATTTTTCATCATTGAATGACGCCGTTCAATCGGCCATAGATGAGGAAGTCTCATCTCCTTCAACATCAGCTGACGTATTCGCTTTCCGCCGCAATAACAATACGTTTTATCAAAGCAGGAATTTTAGAGGTCGGTACAAAAATAGAGGTGAGTCATCCTCATCAGGGCGAGGAAAACCGCTATCACAACACCAATATGATCAGTATCAATCCCAAGACCAGAACAGAGGCCGTGGGGTGTCCAGAGGGTCGCGAGGAAACAGAGGTAAGACATTTTATAATCAAACTAGGTATCACGACGGTCAAGAACAGCAGATGCATGTTTTGACAGACCCAGATACGCAGGAAAATCGCACGTCAGAAGAACAAAACATACCCGAAAAATTTTTTCGTGACTAAAAGCATGATTATGTCATGTAATAGTATATGCCATGTTAAATTAAATTTGAAACGTTTTAGTCTATCTCATACTTGGCTAATTGACACCGGCGCTTCTATATCGGCTATAAAATATAAACATATCCACGAACTGAACATTCCAATCCAAAACGGGAATCTTGTTGTCAATGGAATAGGTGGCAAAGTCCAGGCCATCGGCTTTGTTTATCTAAGATTATATACGGGAGATCAAATTCTAAATCATAAGTTCTACGTATTAAAAACATTACCATGTAAAGCTAGTGGCATATTAGGCCAAGACTTTTTAAATAAATACAAAGCTGTCTTAAACTTTAATGAAAATTCTTTACAAATGTGGAATAATAATATACAAATAGACTTGCCTATAACATCAGAAAATAATAATACAATTACTATACCAGCTAGGTCTGAATCGATTCATTATATAAATACTAAAATAACACAAGAGTGCATAGTTTGTGCATCAGAATTACAAGAAGGCATATTTTTAGCGAGTACTTTAGTAACACCTATAAACGGGAAAATACCAGTGCGAGTTTTAAATACTACAGAAAACGATTTATATGTACAGGATATTGAACCAAACATACATATGGCAAGCGACTATAATATCTGCACATTTGATAAACCAAATAAAAATGCGGAACGAGTTAAGACACTCTTTCCATTACTAAGTTTAGATCACCTAAATACGGAGGAACAGAGTAGCATTAAAAACATATGTGCAAAATATAATGACATATTTTACCTAAAAGGGGACAAATTAACTACCACTAAAATATATCAACACATGATAACTTTAAAACCAAATACCAACCCATTGTATTCCAAACCTTATAGACTCCCACATTCACAGAAAAATGTTATAAAAGAACAAATAACAGACATGCTCGAGCAAGGCATTATAGAACCATGCAACAGCGAGTGGTCGAGTCCAGTACTCTTAGTGCCCAAAAAGACAGATTTCAGCGGAGTGAAAAAATGGCGGTTAGTCATCGATTACCGAAAATTAAATAGTTGTATACAAGATGACAAATTTCCACTACCAAATATTAACGAAATATTGGATTCCTTATCCGGCTGTATTTATTTTACACATTTGGATTTGAACCAAGGGTTTTATAATGTAGAACTTGAACCGGAGAGTAGAAAAGTTACAGCTTTTTGCTCGGGGCAGTTCCAAATGACTAGAATGCCTATGGGGCTTAAAACCAGCCCCAGTTCATTTTCTCGAATGATGACCATGGCAATGGCGGGCCTATGTTATGAAAAATGTCTTTGTTATCAAGACGATCTAATTGTTTTAGGCCGAAATTTAACGGAACACAACAAGAATTTAATTGACATTTTTGAAAGAATACGCAAAGTGAATTTAAAACTAAATCCATTAAAATGTGATTTTCTAAAAAAAGAATTACTTTATCTAGGTCACATAGTATCAGGAGACGGTGTACTCCCGGATCCAGAAAAAATTAAAGCAGTACAAAAATACCCAGTGCCGGAAAACATCGACGAAGTGAAACGTTTTGTGGCTTTGGCCAATTATTATAGAAAATTTATACCAAAATTTGCAGAAATAGCAAATAACTTGAACGTGTTATGTAGGAAAAATACAAAATTTTATTGGGACGAAAATTGTCAAAAGTCATTTGAAGCTATTAAGGAATGTTTGATAACACCACCGGTTTTACAATATCCCGACCTATCGAGTAAAAATACCTTTTCAGTACAGACCGATGCCTCAGGCTATGCAATAGGAGCAATTTTAGCTAACTCAGACGGCCGCCCAGTTGCTTATGCAAGTAGAAGCCTAAACAAAGCCGAACGGAATTACCCAACTATCGAAAAGGAGCTCTTAGCTATAGTATGGGCAGTCAAACATTTTAGGCCGTACCTCTATGGACGGGCATTTAAAATCGTTACCGACCACAAACCTCTGGTTTATTTGTTCAGTTTAAAAGACCCCTCAAGTAGATTACTTAAGTTTAGACTATGCCTAGAGGAGTATGATTATACAATTGAATACGTCAAGGGTAAAGAAAACGCGGCTGCGGATGCACTTTCTCGCGTTAACGTGACATCGCAAGACCTAAAAGAAATCAACGAATGCGTAAACGTAATGACACGCGCTCAAAAGAGAAGATTAGAACCGAAAACAATGGATACTAATAAGGAACCTATAGGCAATCAGCCAATTCAGCCAATACTGGTAGAATCTAATATTAAGCCAAAAATTACTGTAGAACTAAGGTTCACAGACAAGAAAACTTTAGAAAAAAAACGTAAAGAAAATAAAATTACTTATGAAAATAATATTTTCCTTTACGACAGTAAAGATTTAATACTATTTATAAACCCATCTGCTCAATCACAACTGACGCCAGCCGCATTTGTGAGAGAGATGTGCGAGTTTTGCAACAATACAAATATAGAAGAAATTAATTTTGTAAAAACTAAAAACAATAAAATCTTTGTAGAAAAATTTACGAACGAGATAAAACAAAACACAAATTGGAAAGGGCCACGAGTTTGTATTATAAAGGATGTAGAGACAGTTGAAAATAAAGACGACAGGAAAGTCATCCTGAATGATTTCCATCTGTTGCCCACTAGTGGGCATGCGGGCATTAGACGCATGTTAAACAATATAAAAAAATATTACTTTTGGTCAGGGCTAGAAAATGACATTATCAATTATGTAAAAAAATGTCCGAAATGTCAAAAGCAAAAATACACGGTAACTGTAAAGGAACCAATGGTCATCACCTCAACGGCCCACACTACATTTGACAAAATATATTTAGATCTAGTAGGACCGCTAGATAGAGACTCTTACAATTATTCATATATTCTAACGCTACAATGTGAGCTGTCGAAATATGTATCTGCTTACCCACTTGTATCTAAAACAGCAACAGAAACCGCACGAGTATTTGTAAACAACCATATCCTTCAGCACGGCGTTCCGCGAGAAATAGCGACTGACAGAGGAGCCGAGTTTATGTCCCAGACATTTAAAGAGGTATGTAAATTACTCAATATTTCTAAGTTGAATTCGACAGCATACCACCACCAAAGCATAGGAGCACTGGAAAACTCTCACAAGAGCTTAGGAGCTTATCTAAGAATACAAGCAGAAAACAAACCAGAGTCGTGGAGTACTTGGCTGCCGTTCTGGTGCTTTGCATACAACACTACAGTACATACATCGACTAGGTACACACCCTTTGAACTTGTTTATGGAAAGACATGCAATTTACCAAGCAACCTCACTAAAACAATTGAGCCATTGTACAATCACGATAGTTATCCTCTCGAACTCAAATATCGGCTACAAGTGTCACAAACAGAAGCGCGAAACAATTTAATCAACAGCAAATTAGAAAGAAAAAATAAATACGACCAACATATTACTCCTATACGGTATAAAAAAGATGATGACATCTTAATTAAAAGTGAAACTGGTAATAAGCTTACAAACTTATACGAGGGACCATACAAGGTCATCCGAGACCTATCACCTAATGTGGAGGTGAACATTAATGGGAAACCAGATATAATCCATAAGAACAGAACGAAACTGTTTAACACAAATAATTAAATCAAGGTTATAATTATAATCACTAGATATATAGGTATCAATAAGTTGTTTAGCTTAAGCTCACGTTCGAAAGAAACAATGTTACGCGTCACGCGAGCAAAGATATTGTTTTTGTAAGTTTAGAATAACATAATAAAACAAACTGTATTAATCAATAATGAGTGTGTAATCGTAATTAGTATAATATTAAAAACAAACATCAACTATATACAAAAAAAATGTAAACTTACTATTAAACATTTTTTTTCCTGATTACCGTAAGAGGTGTGGTGTAGTATGTAAGTAGTTTATATTGTCATTGAATGGATCAAATATAGTCAGTGTCTAACCAGCATTCGAGATGTTTCATTGTCTTTAAATCCCGTCCTTATAGCATCACGGTCGTTGAGCGTAGCTCCGGCTAGTAAAAATGTTCTCAGCAATCTACTTCCATGTCCCGCGTCTAGGTAAAGGTGGCACTAATGAAGCGTCTGAACGCGTAAGTTAGCGTCAAGCATACTTCGAATTTCGACTCTATACTATACGTCATATGGTACATACTTGTGTGCATCTCGGTCGTTGGGTCTGGCTCCGGCCAGTAACAGACTCCGCAGCAACACTTCATGTCCCGCTGCGGCCGCCAGGTGTAATGGCGGCGCTAGTGAAGCGTCTTGTACGCGCGAGTTGACATCTACTTCTACGGACAGTAGGAACATCACGCTTTCGACGTCGCACGTTTGAATCGCCACGTGGAGGAAGTTGCGGCCCTTTTTGTCGACCTGAGAATGATAAATAACTCTTATTATAAGGTAGTAGTGTAGTATATAGGTTTTTTCAGAATTCAACCCCTAAGAGGGGGACATGGCGTGAAAACGTCTGAGGGAAATAAGATTAGTTAGAATGTTTCATTCGAAACTTCACAGGAGTATTCCTATCGATAAATGAGTTATCATATTTTGTGTTTTAGGTTTTTTCAGAATTCAACCCCTAAAGGGGGAAATGGGGCGACAGTCTGAAAATCAACATGGTTATTATTTGTATGGTGTATTGGGTCGGGTGTATTACAAAAACAACGATTTTAAGATTTAATGTGGCGGACCTGAAATACCATCATCCCCTGTAACGTTGGGGTGTGATGGGGTTGAAATGTCTAAAAATCAATGTGTCGATTCCGAGATTATCAGGGGTGCTGATTACGAATATGGCATTTATTTATTGTTGATTTATTGTGATAACGATGATGATGATTGTGATAACGATGATGATGATTGTGATAACGATGATGATGATTGTGATAACGATGATGATGATTGTGATAACGATGATGGTGATTGTGATAACGATGATGATGATGAATGTGATAATGATGATTGTGATAACGATGATGATGATTGTGATAACGATGATGGTGATTGTGATAGTGATGGTGATAATGATTGTGATAGTGACAGTGACGGTGATTGTGATAGCGGTAGTAATTGTGATTTTGAATGTGATAGTGATTGTGATAGTTATAGTGGTTTTGATAGTGATAGTGACAATGATTGTGATGGTGAATGTGACAGTGATGATGATTGTGATGGTGAATGTGACAGTGATTGTGATGATTATGAAATTTGGCACATAATTTATAACCTGGATTAACATGTAGGATACTATTTATCCCTTTATTATGATCCCATGGGACAGTTACCGAACTTCACACGAGCAAAGACGCGGGCAACAGCTAGAAGTATAATAATAGTTATTTATGCAACTGTTGTATAATGAGGGGTATTAAAACACGAATGTGGGTTTATCACACGAGGCGAAGCCGAGTGTGATAATAGTATCACATGAGTGTTTTAATACCTAATTATGTACAGTTGCATACAAGACTTTATCTACATTCATGATATGAATCCTCCATAAAAGGTTCTGAAACCATAGGGTGTTGCAGTGTTCTAAGAAGTCTATGTAAATTCATGGAAAATTTAATTGCTTGTATTTACTACAAACAAACCGTGTATAGGTAGTAATATAATTATTTACATTTTGGATTGTTCAATTATCAAAATTCACAAAGCTTGTATCACTCATTTTTGTAAACAACAAAGTACATAATGCAATACTAATAATATCCAAATGTCGAACAAAAATGGCGGGATACGACGTGAATTCGAATTAACCTAATTTTTTTTTTTTATTACGGCGCTGTGGTAGTGAATCGCACGTGCTAGACGTTCGATTCACTACCAGATTCGATGTTCTTTTTTTAAAACGAGTTGCATAATGAAATTCAGTACAACATTATAACACCCGTTTGGGTGTTATAATGGTTATCATGACACTGGCTGTTTTAATGTTGGCCATAAGCTAACTGTTTCAGATACCTTTATAGAGGATTTATAGCATGGGTGTCGATAAAAGTAAATAAAATTCAAATATTTGGCACGCTCTGCAGCCTGTACGACTAGATGGATTTTAGCTTGAGAGGTGTCGTTAGATTCGTATTTACTGTGAAAGTGACACGGTATATCAAAATAACAAAGAAACAATATGACGGAATTTTAGCGCCAAATTCAAATGTTTGGCACGCTCTGCAGCCTGAACGGCTCGATAAAGGGCTCATCATGAGGATTTTAAAATGGTATGATATTGGTGTCGATTCTGTTGTGAACAAACTAAACTTAATTTAGGCTATTGCTATCTATTACTAAAAGGCAGTGCGAGAAAAGAACGGTATAGCTATGAACTAAGTTATAGATGTCAAACTAGTTTATGCCTCGCTTCACAGTGTTTTTAGTCGACATTTTTTTTATGTGCACCCTTCATTTGTATGGAAATATTAGTTCCAACTAAATTTGACAGCTCTTAATTACTTCCGTCTCTTTCTCGTTTTATTAGAGAGAAAAAGATAGCAACAGCCTAAATTAAGTTTAACTTGTGCACAACAGAATCGACACCAATATCTAAGTAACTAAAAAGTATAAAATAAAATAAATAGTTTTTTTTAATTAATTTTTTTTTTTATTTGTCACCGACTTCTGAAGCTAAAATTATTTTTCACTTTTTTGTGCGTTTAATTTTTTGCAAAAAATATTTTTTTTCCTAGTTCACTTGTAATATCCTATACAAATATTTGCTATGCATTTATTGTTAACAATACATGTCGTGGTAATAGGCTTATCCGCAATAAAATAGAACTTAACATAGGTACCGACCTGTCGAAATATGGGTGTACTGTACACATCTGCGTACCCCCTCAGACCATACAGGCGTAATGTTATGATATGGTGTAGTGTAAACAATAAACATCCAAGCGATTGCAGCAATCACGGCTGATTTGCTGTTTATTATTGAAGAGTTTCGTTCCATATCTCTGAAGTCCACGATCAGATCATGACAATATTTATATGGGACTAACTTCAGGGTATACCCTTTCCAATAAAAAAATAATTATAAAAATCGGACCGCTCTGTAAAAAGTTATGCGTGGTCATACATAAAAAAAAATATACGCTTCGACTTGATAACCTCCTCCGTGTTTTTGTCGTCGGTTAAAAAACACTGACCTGTTCAGCAGCCGAAGGATTCTTCTCCAGTATAGCCTGCGCCGCCTTGTTGTTCCGTGCAGTGAGCGCGGCCGCGAAGGGCGACACTCCGCGGTTGTCGCGCGCGGACAGCTCGATGCCGCCCTGCGACAGCAGCAGCGAGATGATGCCGGCGTGCTGGTTCTCTATCGCGATGTGCAGCGGGGTCTTGCCTTCTGCGTCTTTGGAGTTTATATTGGCGCCGTGTTCTAGGAGAGTCTGTTGGAAAGGAGCGATAGTTCAGCGTTCGATTTGTTTTGGGAAAAGATTTTGGACATCTCGTTCACACTTTATTGATGATTGTGAAACATCTATAGGCGCGGTTAAACAAAAAAACAAAAGAAAAATGCGTGGCGATCGAACCCGGCCTCAACAATCCCGACCTGTTGAAGCAGCATAAGATCTACATATTCGCCATGGTTTACAACAAGCCAGCTGGTCTCGGGGCACAGAGCGCTGGGTTACAAACTTGTAACTTTGAGTTCGATTCCAGCAAGGATTTTCTTTTTGTGAATCGAGTCATTTTGTTTTTATTTTATGTTTGTTTTTATATTGCCTTTTTTATAGCATATTACTTGTACAAAATAATTTAGATATTTCACATCTGCCAGGCATCCCGCGACGGCTGACTTTTTTTTTTCATTGTGCTAGTGGCTAAAACATAGCTAGTTTACATTCGTCGTTGATCGTCGCGGTCATTCGAAATCAGCCGAAGATGAATTAAATAAAAAGTCAAATTGCCGATCAAAGAAAATTGAATTGCAAACGTAAGTGACATTTCATGATGTGTAGGAGTGCTGATTCCTTAAATCAGGTCCTAAATTAAATTTCTAAATGATGGATGATGGTTCGATTGAATCAGGAACATACAGCAGTGTAATTCTGTATAATATGAGAGTGCAGTACCTGTATGACGTCAGTGAGCCCCCAGGTGCAGCACAGGTGCAGCGGCGAGTGCTTCTCGTTGGCCACGTCGGCGCCCTCGCCGTTCGGGCCCAGGCGCCGCGGGGACTCCACGTCGCAGCCCGAGCGGATCAGAAACATTGCCAGGGACTCCTTGTTCTCGTCTATTGCTCTGGAGGGACAAACAGGATTGGAGTGTAAAACTTGGTCCTACTACTTAAAAGTAGGCAAACAAAAAAAAAAAATAGTCTGTTTACTTGTGTAACAAAGTTTGTAAACATCCATCAGGTCCTGCGCCCCAACAGTCTGCGTCCGCGCCGTTTCTGACCAAGATCTAAAAAATAAAAATAAACATGAACAAAAAAGTTTCCATTTCACAGGTCCGCAGTTGCCTACTTAAATGTATGGGAAATGGGAACACTCAAAACATCCGAAAAACTAAATTCCGAAAATCACAATTCCGAATTTCATAATTCCGAAGAGTTATAATGTCTACTATTTGAAATCCCGAAATTCATAATTCCGACTTTCATAATTCCGAAGAATCAAATGTCCGATGGATCGTTATTCCCAAAAACTTGCTAGCTGGCATGAAGAGCGTAGGCCGAAGGCGGGAGCGACGACGACATTTATGACAGAAAGTGGGTGTGTAATGTAAAATGCAAACGTAGTGAGCGCGCGTTGTGGAGTCGTAGCCGGTTCTAAATTTGCTTATATCTTGAAAACGATGCGTCCTATCGCAACAATAATTAAAAATTTGCCCCCTTTTACAAACTCGCTGCTGCGTGTATATCAAGATTAAGGTAAAAAAATAATTCTTATTCAATAAGTCGGACTAATGAAATTCGATATTTTGAGAATAGTAATTATGAACGTTCGGAATATTGAAATTTCGGAATTAAGAAAATATGATTAATGATAAATCGGAATTGTTAAATTCGGAATTGTGTCTTTCGGGTTTTGTTTTTCGGAATTATGTAGTGTACCCATGGGAAATGCTACACTTCCCGTACATGTAGGCAATCGAGGAATGATAAAAATAATAGAATGATATAAATAATTGTGTGAGGTATCAATGGATTGATGTTTTTGTAACTGTATTGTTTACGTAAATAGTTTGTGATATATGCTCTTCCATAGTCGTAAAAATTGTGTATGAGCCCTCTTAACTTTTCAACTATACGTTATATATTTGGATCTAGTTGTCCTGCATGCGTATAAAGCGTGTGAGTACTTACACTAGCCACTTCCTCCTGCGCGGAGTCTAGCGCGGCCCAGAGCGGCGGCACCCCGTGCGCGTCCAGGCGGCTCATGTCCACGCCGCGCACGCACAGCGCTTCCACCACCAGCCCCAGGCGGCAGTGGATGCCCAGCTGCAGCGGCGTCTCGCCTGCCTCCGTACTGTGGGACAACGGTCATGTGTCAACACAACACCAACCTTATTGTAACGAGAATATAGATCACTGTCAATTTGACAGTGAAGTCTCAGGTCAATTTTATCTGTCAAAGGACTATTTAAACCAAAGGCTACCTCGTGATGTGAGTCGGTCGGTAGCAAACGGCAGTATGGGATCCGTTCTCCACGAGATATGCTATGTCGTTGAGAACCACCGCATTCAGTGTCGTTACTAATTATTTATTAATAAAATATGCTGTCGGTCATAAATATTAGATTAAGAACATTTTCATTCGCATCGTGTGTGCTGGTCAATTAATGTTCATGGGTGATTATTTTTCAGAAACGTCTTCTTGTGCAATAATAGTGCCCGTCTTATACTAAGACTTGGAGCAATTTCAGATTAACGTATTTTCGGCGCGTATAAGCTCGTTTACGCGCGAGCCGCAAAAGATTCACGGAACGCGAACACGCCCGAATAAACGCATGTTTGGTTTTTTGCAAAAATCGGCGCACGTGTGCCAATACGAGCTTATACGCGCTACAAAATACTCTAGCCTGAAACCGCTCTAAGCAATACCTAAATATGACTGCACTGTTGTCATTTTAATTCTCGGCGCTTATATTTAAACGCTCTTTTCAAATAACCCAGTGAAAGCGGGCGTAAAACAAACTTCCACTATGCATTTCGTTACTAGTCTACATGTACTCACAGCGCGTTCATATCTGCTCCATGATCGAGCAGGTATATGGCCGTCCGCGAGTCTTCCTCCACAATAGCCTGGTGTAACAGCGTGAAGCCCTTGCCGTTCCGGATGTTAGGGTCCGCGCCGCCTTCGATCAGCGGGGCCACGAGGTTCTTGTGACCTGAAGACAAAGAAAAATGGCGAGATTGCATGTAATTCGGGACCCAGTGATATAGGTAGCGTACATTGTTGAAACTTATGAATAGTTAAAGAACGACTTAAGACTAACAAAAAAGCAAATGGAAAGTAGGTTATAGAAGTTGGGAGAAAAAAGATATGAAAGGTAGAAGATTATAACCTAACTTAAGGCACGGACTTATTGGTTATTATTTAGTAGTAGAATAGCATAAAATAACTTTTATCCGTATTCCACGTAGCCGTTGAACACAAACAAACAATAGAATGATCCACAGACTATGTCCACAGATGAATTAAACACTTTTTTTTCTCAGTTGTAAAAGGTAAATGTCAAACGTTGCGTTCGGAAATTGCACGATGACTTATTTTTACCCGACTGCGCCAGAAGGAGGGTTATGTTTTTATATATATTAAAATAATTCGTAACTTTTAATTCCCATCTTCTAGTAACTCAATATTTTTTATATGGAACTCAGATAAACTCTTTACTATAATTAATATAAACTAGACCGTGAACGGCGCTCCGTTGATTTTTAAATTATGTGGGTCCAACCTCGCCATTCTCCTTTATATTAATGATCTGTTACAGGTTAAGAAATGTAAGTAGGTATTTAACTACATTTGGCTGCCGGCGAAGAAAATATCGCTAATAAGATTACATTTGAGAAGTTTAGGTGAAAGTGGCTCTGAAGTGTCGACTATTTTTCATAATGGCTTACTGAGGTCAATTGGAATAAGAATTGTGTTTAAAAAAAAGTATGGAATAATAAGATTAATTACCATAACACGAAAATGTTTAAAAATAAGAAAGTTGTTTTTTTTTTAAGTTAAGTTTGGGATCGAGTCTGGTATTGCTTAGGTCTGCGGCCGCCATTTGTGTGTCTATGAGTTTCTGGTGTCTATGATAGCTTAGTCTATGCCTCTTACCTTCAGTGAGTGCCAGACTGACGGGTGTATCCCCTTCCGAGTTCTTCAAGTTAAGGTTGGGTGTGAGACTGGTGTTGCTTCGGTCGGCAGCCACCATGTCGCCTTTGTCTATGAGCTTCTTGTGTTCTATGATGGCCAGTACCGCGCCTTCGTGGTTGTTGAGTACTGCCAAGTGCAGGGGCGTTTGTCTGTACATATATTATAGTTGTTGACGATAGGGAAAACTATTAATATTATCTATCTCTTTCAAAGACTTCATCTGGATACGATAAACTTTTCCCTTAACAAATAAAGAACTAGGTAATAGTGAACTCTGAACTTTTTTTCGTCGAGTCGATGAAGTCTTCAAAGCTTCGACCTTTTTTATGGTATCTCGCAGGTCAACCTGTGAGGCTTGCTTCTGTTTAAGCGGACTATCCTTTGGGTGCCTCTGCCTTGAGTGTAAAGCCCTCCATCCAGGGAAAAAAACTTATAAAATAAGCAAAAAAAATAGCCAGCGCACTAATGGCACCCCCTGTGGGTTACAAGCCTCGGCTTAGGGCGTCGCACGGGAGAGCTGCAAAGGGGCCGGCTGAATCTGAGTGAGATTAAGCTTCGACCAGGACTCTGCCACGTCGATATCGCTGCTGGTAGCAGCCTCGAACAGGTTTCTCAATTTGCAGATTGAATGGGGGCTATCGCGGATGAATTCGCCGCTAGAGGCGTTCGTGTAGAGTGAGGTCTTCCGAAATGTCAGATGTCATACAGTGTTCGCGCGTTGCGTGCTTTTTTATCACGTATTTATACTAATACGCACGTGCGCGCGTCGCGCGTTTTACGTATTTTTTTTTTGTTTTGATTGTGTTTTAGACTGAGCCATTCCTGATTAATTATGACTTGAAGATTTTAAGTAGCAGCTTTGGATCTTATTTGTTAGTAGGTACCTACTTGGAGATAGAATGATTTTTAAATGTTTCATGCTTGCTAATTTTAGGAAGAATATTGTAAATATGTATCTGAAGTTTACACTAGGTGTATGTATAAACTTTTTATGGCATTATTGGTACTTCAAAGTATAAAACAGAATTATTGACAAGACCTTACTTGACAGTGGCGCCATCTGGTGAACTCAAAAACGATAGCCCACATTGCACAAGGAGCAGGACAGAAGGTCGACGATCTGCAACTCATTTTATTTAATCGGAGTACTTAACCAAGCAGTAACTTCTATTGACTGGATACCCTAATACTTTCTATTCATCTCTCACACGGCCGCACGAATTCGAAAGCAAATCTAAACAACAAGAACAGACTCATCTGCCTAGCCTTTTCCCAAGTTTTTATTGGGGTCGGCTTCCAGTCTAACCGGATACTGCTGAATACCAGTATTTTAAATAGAGCGATTGCCTATCTGACCTCCACAACCTAGTTAGTACTGGGTAATACGATACCCCTCGGTAAGCCTGGTTGTCAGACTTTTTGGGCCACTGACTACCTGTAACGACTGTCAAAGATCTACAAATGACAGCCGGGACCAACTGCTTAACGTGCTTTCCGAGACACGGAGGAAACTCGGTATGTAATGGGTGGTCACCCATCCCCAGACTAACCTAGGCAAGCACGGCTTAACCTAAAGATCGACCCGAGCTGCTGTTATTATTTAGCCATAACAGGCTGCTACCAGCGCTATCGACGTGGCAGAGTCCTGGTCGAAGCTAACTCAGATCCAGCCTGTCCCTTTGTAGCTCTCCCGTGCGACGCCCCAAGCCGAGGCTCGTACCCCACAGGGGGTACGTCGCTTACTTTATAAGTTTTTTGCCCCTGGTCCAGCTAGGGGCAAAAAACTTTTTTTGGTAATTAGAAGGGTAACAAATTATCCTGTATGTAAGCGGAAAGTGAACAATTGTAGGTAATATTAATTTAGAAAGTATGTTTGAATATATTATTTTAATTAATTTAATTTTCATTGTACTGCAATTACATTACAATTACATGAAAGAACACACTAATATTCTGAATTTCTGACCTGTAAACAGTATCCTCTTGTTCTCCATACGCAGTCTGCAAGTTAGGCCTGGCGCCGTGTTCTAACAAGGCCGCAGTGAGTCGCGCGAGGCCGTTAGCGCAGGCCGCGTGTAACGCACTCATGCCTGCCTCGTTTGTGTGGTTCAGCTCGCCGCTCAGGTGAGCCACCAGAAACACCGCTGATTCCTTGTAAATATATCCAAGATTGAGCGTACTAAGAGACCCTAAGTGGCCGTTCAAGCATTACGTAAGCAGATTTATTACAATTATTTACCCCCCTCCCCCTTGTCAGCAAAAGTAAGCAATGCTCTTACCCCCCCCTCCCATGCTTACGTAAACATTGATATATGGATTTTTCTTTTAATGTAAGTATTCTGTTTTTTTTTTTATTGATTCATGAGCAGCAGTTATAATTCTAGATAAGAAAATAAGCTTAGCTACTCGGTTCTAAGCGAGTACTTAAACGTATTCATTATTTGTGGGAATCCCCGAATATGAGTTTCGTTTTCAAGCATAGACAAGGTGTACAAAAGTAAATAATTACTGCTGACGTAATCACCATCTAGACCCCCCCACCCCCCATGTCATCAAAAATAAGCAAAGCATAGACGCCCCGCCCTCCTATAGTGCTTACGAGATACTTGAACGGTCCCTAATGATCGATTAGGCCAATAATACAGGGTTCTGTTTTTGTCAAATTAATAGGTTTCTTTGATTATTGGCTCCGGTCAAAGAGTTTTCAAAACACTAATGCTGCTGTTTTAAGCTACATAAACAAGTCCTCTCCCACTCGGCAAAAAAAATATAATTCAAATATAGGCTTTATGTATTGCTCTTTAGATATACTTCACATTGGTAACATACATTAGCAGACAGCTCGCTGTCAGCGAGGTTACCGCCGTCAGACTGCTCGGTTGCCAAAATTATATCTAAAGAGCAGTACATAAAGATCATATTTGAATTATATTCTTTTTGCCGGGTGGGAGCGGAGTGGTTTATGTGGGCTATGAGCTTAAAACAGCAGCAAATCTTTATGTGGGCTAAGTCTTTAGAACTTTATTCTCCTTCAAAATTAAGATCATGGTTCCTATGACCACTTTGCTCTACTACCTATGGTTTCGTATTTAGCTCTGATAAGCTTACGTAAAATCATAAAAAAAAAGGTTTATTGCTTCAACTTAAATAACTTATTCTAGTTACAATGGGGAGAATCCATTTAAGCAAATAGTATGCTTGTTTTAGGATGCTCCGCCCTTCCCCAGGTTATGTATGTAATTGTATTTAAGTTATTGAACCTGATCATAATATTAAATGAACTTATACAAATAAAAATGCAGGAATAAAAAGGGTACCTACACAGTATTTTTTTTACGGGTAAAAGACAAATAACGCGCTGTTATGTGTGTAGGAGATGGTGTGGAGGTGAATGTGTATGTAGGTAGTATGTGTATGTGTGAGTAGTGGGTGAGAGTAAGTATGGGGTGAGGGTCATAATCCACAGTTCATACAGGTGGATAAAAAAAAATCATTTCATTTCTGTCTTACCTCAAACCATCCTTGCGCCAAAATATGCAGCAAACTGTCCCCTGCTCCCGAATACAACGGATTCGCTTGACATCCCTTATCCAACAGCTTAGCAGCGAATCCTCTTTCGACAACACTCTCAGTTTTGCCTTCCACAGGGTCTTCGGTAAAGGCGTTTTTGTTTGTCACCGGCGTATCGAAGGGATTGGATCCGTTCATGACTAGAGTCTCGCTGGACGATATCGATGCTCGTCTATCGTCGACTAGTGCGTAGTACAGGGGCGGGTGTTCGTCGGTCAGCGTGCGCAGGTTCGTGTCTAATGTTGTTTGTTTCAGAAGGAGGTCGAATATCCTCTGATTTCTAGCTATTACTGCTTGGTGTAGAGGTGTGCTACAAGGAATTATTCATTTTAGATACAATTTGAGACCGTGAAAGTTTATGACATATTTATTAGAAAATATTCTTGTCGTCATTTGACTGATATGGAATTGAAGGGCCAATCAATCGAGCATAATAAGGACATGCATTACTTAAGGTCCGCAACACGTCCGCTAAATATGCACGTAATTGGTATACGTTCGTTGCATGCCGACGAGCTTTGTTATTTCATAGGGCTAAACAAATGCGCAAATGCGCGTGATTTTCCTTTCTTTCAAACAAAAATGGACGCGTAAAAATGCAGCAACGATTAATACGGGAGCTGTACGAAACAAAAGTAGATCTAGCTACGGAGATGTCAGTCATAATCTGTCAAAAATACTCTAATTTAACTATGTTTTTAACATTGATAGTCGCTGTGATGAGATTATGGCTAATTTGAACGACTTTTACTTGACCTCCCGTAAAAGCACAAACTTATACGGGTCAGGTAGTACAAGGCATTGACAACGAGAATAGGAATGACGACTGACTTAAAAAATGTGATTCTGTTTAGTGCATCAGTTAGATTATTGAAAAATATTGGAAGTACGTGTTTTTTGTTTTAGGAAATTAATAAAAAATTACGAAGATAAAACGCGTCAAAGATGAGTGGGGGCTTGTGACGTCACTTTTCGGTAAAAAGTGTACTCAAATGTGACGTCAAACGAGTTTTAGACGCACTGTATCGTCTTCATTTTTTGTTTACGTGAAAAAATAAAAAATGTGTCCAATATTTTTTGGAAATCTACCTGACAGACTAATTAGTTTTTTTTGTCGTCTACCCTATAATTATGCTTTCTGGAAACCATAGTAAGGATTAATTTAGCTAGTTGAATAGGCTGGTGTCCTGAAAAAACCTAATTAGTCCGTCAGTTAGATTATCAAAAAATATTTGACACGTATTTTTTGCTTTTAAAATGCTTAATACGTCCGCCATGCCATAATTTTTAGTGCATTCTGATGTCACGAGCCCCCACTCCCGAGTTTTGATGCGTTTTATCTTTGTCAATATTTATTGATTTACAAAAACAAAAAATACGTGTCAATTATTTTCCAATACTCTAACTGACGGACTAAATAGATTTGCAATTTATTGATGGTGGAAACTAGCCTATTCTCTAGTTCGAATACTTACAATCCTTTTCTATTCTGTCGATTGATATCCGCACTCTTTTGTACCATGATGTCAGCGATCTCTGCCATCTGTTCCATGGTCTCTTCATCGCAGGAGCTGGACGTAAGTGCCGCTATCAGGTGCAGCGCTGTGTCACCCTCCTCTCTATATCGAACGTAGAATGAAATCATAAATGATGGATAGTTAAATCAATCAGGTAGTTTAAATGCAGTGAGTATAATGTAGATGTCATAAACTTGTATGCATTTCAGATCGGGTAAACAATATGACAGAATAGCTAGAAATAGTTTTGCATTTTGCAGTGGATATATTAATCGGGGACTATCTGACGGACAGAGCCGTCATCTACCCCGGTCGCAGCGGAGAATGGAACCGGCGAGAGATGTCGTGCGGTGTTCCGCAGGGATCGGTCCTAGGGCCGTCCTTGTGGAACATCGGTTACGACTGGGTGCTGCGCGCCGACCTCCCTAGTGGTGTCAGCGTAGTTTGCTACGCTGACGACACGCTGGTGCTGGCCCAGGGGAGGTCGCACGAGGTGGCGGCCGAAGCGATGACACGCAGGGTTGCGACAACCGTTGAGAGGATCCGGCAACTGGGTCTCGAGGTGGCATTGCACAAGTCCGAGGCCATGTGCTTTCATGGGCCTCGGAATGCGCCACCTCCGGGATCCTTACTCACGGTAGGAGGGGTATCCATCGGTGTCGAGTCGACTTTGAAGTACCTAGGACTCGTCCTCGACAGCCGGTGGAACTTCGTGGAGCACTTCCGACGTTTGGCCCCCAAACTGGAACGGACTGGGGCTGCCTTCAGGCGGCTCCTGCCCAACCTGGGGGGGCCGAACGCCTCCTGCCGGAGGCTCTACGCAGGAGTCGTGCGGTCCATGGCCCTTTACGGGGCCCCGGTGTGGGCGCGTTCTTTGAGGCGGCGTGCCGCCCACTACCTGAACGCGCCCCAAAAGGTAGTAGCCGTAAGGCTGGCCCGGGGCTACCGCACGATTGCCCGCGAGGCGGCGAGCCTCCTTGCCGGATTGCCGCCATGGGATCTGGAGGCGATAGTCCTCGCGCGCCTGCATGAATGGCGGGGGAAACTCCGCTGCAGCGACAAATTGTCGCTCAGCGGACAGACTTCCGGCGGGATCTCATGGCGACATGGAGAGAGCGACTGTCGCAACCCCGTGCAGGGCACGCCACGATAGTGGCGATAAGTCCCCTCTTTGAGGAGTGGCTTGAGAGACGCCACGGCGTCCTCACCTTCCGCCTGACGCAGGTCCTCACCGGACACGGAGTGTTCGGGAGGTTCCTGCACCGAATCGGGCGGGAGGAAACGCCCGGGTGCTTCCATTGTGAGGATCGACCGGAGGACACGGTGGAACACACGGTGGAGGTGTGCCCCGCGTGGGCGGAGCACCGCCGTGTCCTCGAAGCGGCGATCGGCGGCGGCGACCTCTCGCGTCCGGCCCTGGTGCAAGCCATGGTCCGGAGCGAGACGGAATGGGACGCCGTCACCTCCTTCTGCGAAGCTGTAATGCTAGAGAAGGAGGTGGCGGAACGTGAGAGGGAGAGAACCTCTCAACGTCCCGGCCGCCGCGGGAGACGCCCCGGGCGTCGGGGGTCACCACCACGTGGCCCCCGGCCACCGTAGTCTGACACTCCCTCCTGCTCCGCCCAGAGCGGGAGGGGTTATTTGATGATTTCCCATCCGAAAAAAAAAAAAAAAAAAAAAAGTGGGTATATTAAAGTCAATTCAAGTTTTGTTTTTGTTTTTTTTTTGCTGCGGTTGGGTGCAGCATCCGAGATTGCCAAAATGCAAATGCATAAAAAGTTACAATGTCATCGACATTTACTAAGGTAAAAGCGTCCTTGTAGTAACGCGGATTGATTCAAATTTCCACGTGCTTTTTCTTGTTTCTTTTTTTTTTGTGTTGTTTTTTAATTTGCTACGTCCACGACTCCACGTACTGAAAGTGCATTGTGGCGTTGGGGGTATCAAGCCCTTCCCTGCATGTAGACTAATGTCTCGTATGTGAGCAAAGCCTTGAGACACTAAAAACTCCCTAATTTCTATAAAGGGTGTAAAACACCCTTTATAGAAATTAGGGAGTTTTTCCGCGAACCGGAAACCGTTGCGTTGAAAGGCCTCCCACTAGGTGGACCGATGACCTGGTGAAGGTTGCAAGAATCCGCTGGATGCAAGTCGCATGGGAACGGGCAATGTGGCGGCACTTGGGGGAGGCCTATGTCCAGTAGTGGACGTCTTTCGGCTGATATGATGATGATGATGTGTAAAACACCTCTTAACGAAGCCGAAAGGCACTTTGTTCTCCTCGTCATTGCGATCATTTTTTTGTTCTACACCATACCTGGAAACCTTCTAGTTACGGAGATATTGGGGGTCAAAGTTCCAACTTTTAGACAAGTTTTTTTTTTAAATACAAGTTTTTAATGTTATAATTTTACTTTATACACCTCCGCGACCCCCGTACTATTCAATCCATCCATCAGCACAATGTTTTGAGTGCGTTATATTGAGTTCAACAAAACATGATTTTTCACCCCAAAAAAAAGTCGTTTCCCAGCAATAATTTTTGCGTAAAGTTACTTAGTTTGATGTACAGAATGCTTGGTTGACGGCTTCGTGATGAGGTCTTTTACACCCTGTATAAAAAGAAGTTGCTAACTTCGTTGTTAAATTAGGATCAGCGCCATTATCGACGAGGAACTTGGCGGAGAAGGCGTCCCTGGCATCCACGGCGCGATGCAGCAGGGTCCTGCCTCGCGGACCTCTCGCGTCTGCGTCTGCGCAGTGCTGCAGCAACGTCGTGGCTATCGAGGAGCTTCGCCCCCGTAGCGCCAGCTCTAAGGGGAGCTCCCCGCGCGTCGACATTGCGTTTACGATGTCTGTTAACTGTAACAAGGAAATTAAATGGGATAAGTTATTGGTATAGTAGTAACTACGGAACTTGGTATTAGGATCATGAATTATATGTGTATCATACATTGTAACGTTACATTTTCCTGGATAGGATCCACAAAACTGTAAGGTCACTCTGAGCACTCACCTACCTAACTTTCAGTCTGGAGGGGAGCACTATTAAAAGAAATAAAGGGGACGAGTTATAAGAATTTATTAACAAAGATAATCTAAAGGCTGGAGCTACTTAATTACTAATGCCAGTGAAGCTGGCGGAAAGTACTGAAGATGAAACGCAGAATGGAATAAATAACTGAAGAACGTCCGTCTTCAGACTGTGGAGGAGGACCGAGGAACCATCAACTCTCAGGCCGTAGAGAAGGGCCGAGGGCATCTGTCTTCAGACGGTGGTGGACGGCCGAGGACCGTCAATCCTCAGGCCGTTGGAGGAGGGCCGAGGGCATCCGTCTTCAGACGGTGGTGGACGGCCGAGGACCGTCAATCCTCAGGCCGTAGGAGGAGGGCCGAGGAGCATCAAATCTTCATCAGGCTTGTGTAGCTCAAGGATCAAGGTTTCCAGGTGTTCTTGGTGAGGGTGCGGCACGGAGAGAGGCCGACTTAAAACCGAAGAATAAGGGAACTGCCCTTTTACATATATTTTTATGGAGCTTCTCAGAGGTGTTACTGCTCTCAGCTCTGAACGTAGACTGCCCATTCCACCACCAGGCTCCTGTCAACTCCACATAATTTACATTTTAAAATTAGATAATTATTAAAAAGAAAATCGAATGAGGTCGATGTGATTTACCTATACAACCTACAACTAGCTCCAGCAATAAATTAAAAATAAAACTAGGGTTGCCACTAACTGACATCACAAAAGTAAACAAAGATTTAATAAAGATAAAAACTTAAATAACTTGAATTACAAGGTAAAAAGGCCAAAGCCGTTGCTAAGCCTCCAAGAAATGACCATGAAGCTACCTAGAGAGGACGAATGCTTAAATTTTCAGGTTAATAATATCCAAAAATGTAAGTAAAAAAATATGTAAAAGACATACACATTACAACATACTATTTATACAAATAATAAAATTGAAGTGTCTGTTTTTAATTTCACACCTTTTTACTGAACGCATATGAAAGTATCATCATCGGCCCAGCCTTTTCCCAACTATGTTGGGGCCGGGTTCTAGTCTAACCGGATGCCGCTGAATACCAGGATGCATACTTCCAAGTATATACGGTACGTATTACATTTTTTTTTAATTTTCATAATTTCTGTCTGTGCCTGCGAATCTCCGAAATGGTTGGACCGATTTTGACGGGAATTTTACTGGCAGATAGCTGACGTAACTTATTATTATTTCGGGCTATTTTTATTTTGGAAAAAGAATTAGTGTTCGAGGCGGCCGAACGAAGGTCACGATTACATACAGTTATACTAAAAAAATGTTGTGCCTTTGAGAGTTTTATAGTCCTCCAAAACACCAATTTTAGAAGACACTTTCGACCGCATTCCTTCTAAGACATGGGGTCTCTCATGTTTGTTCCATATACTGGTCATATTTTTATTCTAATGAGTACTGACAGTATTGACAATGTTAGTCATTTTTATTTACAGTAGTGAATTGTAATGAATTCACTGTGATTAAAGTGAATACATAATTAAGTGCCTTTGTCAAACAATAGCGATTAGCTCGCGCGTACATACTAAACCTCACCCACGTGCTTGGCATGCTATTGTGAAAGCTTATCCACAATTTGCCAACAAACAAGTAAACAAGACAGTTGCCATATTGTCCTGGCAAGAGACTGCCTAACATAATGTAGAAAATTATTACGAAAAGTAACAATGGCAATGTTTACAAATGTTTTTGAAAAGCCTGGTAAATTATACTGCTGATCCAAAAAAAACTTTTTTGCAAAAAATAAAATCAACTTCACAAAACAAAAAAGTGAAACTTTAGCTTCAGAAGTCGGTGACAAAAAAAAACTGAATCAATGAAAACAAAGGTCACATACTTTGAAGTTAAAGTTATTTTTCACGTTATTTTTTTGAAGTCTGTTTTTTTGCAGTCGGTTTTATTTTTTGCAAAAACGTTTATATTTTTTTACTTTTTTGTGGTTCACATGTGCTTACCCCTTCACAGCGTACCGGCGTGATGTTATGTTATGAACTGGTGTAACCAATAGACAGACATGAGATTTCAGCAATCCCAGTCCATTTGCTATCATTTATTGAGGAGTTCCGTTGCCTATCTCCGAAGTTCTTCATCAGATCTTCACCAAATTGAAATGGGACCACTCCGAGAAAGTACTCTTCCAAAAACTACCAAATCGCTTCAAGTGTGCTTATAAATTTGAAGATTTCTCTCTATTTCTCCTGGATCCCATCATCAGATCCTGACTTTATGATCACCTGGAAGTATGCCCTTTCAAACAAAAAGCCATCTTGGAGTAATAGGGGAACATACATAAAAAATAAAAAAGGTTCCGACGAGTTGAGAACGTCCTCCTTTTTGAAGTCGGTTAAAAAGTGACAATAGCAATGTTTGCAGATGTTTATGGTCAGCCTTGTAAATTATACTACTGATCTAAACAGACTACCTCTTTGGTGTAGTGGTCGCAATCGTGACTACTGAGCATGAGGTCTTGGGTTCGATTCCAGAGTCCGGCAAATAGGGATGATGACTAACTAAAAAATATGTTATGATTCTATTTAGTCCGTCAGTTAGATTATCGAAAAATATTGGATACGTGTTTTTGTTTTATCAAATTAATAAAAATTGACGAAGATAAAACGTGTCAAAGATCATGTCGAGTGAGTGTTTTGTGTGTATTTTTTTAAATTTTTGTGTGCAATAATGAATAAGAATGCTCAAACACGAGTTTTCGTCTTCATTTTTTGTTTACTTACGTGAAAATTATAATTTTTTTGTCATCTACCCTATTGTTATTGGGTTTTTCCATCAGAAATTTCTCACCAGCAGTCACGGAGTCTGGATTTGTGCACGGTTATTGGCAGTAGGCTCGCCCCCTATTACATATTAGGATTTACACATAACTAGCGAAATGTGAGTGTACTAATAGGTACACCTCTGTCTATATCTTCGTCAGATTACAGGCGTGATGTTATGTTATTGTCTGTATGCTAAAAGACAAGTTTGAATCTACACAGGGGTTTCAGCTATTGAATTTATAAATCTTTCTTCCATTATGTCTAAAAGAAAAGACGTAGCCAAAATTCAAGCTAACAGAACTGGCGAGCAGCACCGTGTGTAATATTACACGAACCATTTGGAGCCACTTTTGAACCCTTCATAACTGAAAAACTACTAGACATAAACATGTCAAATTTGGCTCATATATTGAGACTTGCAAGATACATATAATTATGCACTCCAAATTTCATAAACACACCTCAAACGGTTATTTAGATATTTCCGTCCAAAAATCTTCATTTTTATGACTGATTATAGATTAAAATTATAACCCAGTTCCAGATGACCTAGAAAGTTCAAATTTGGCATCCAGATATGCCAAGTCTAGCCAAGTCAGACCTTAGGCTTCAATATATTATCCTAAGGTATGAGAAGAAATGATATTTTAAGTTGTGATAACATATTTTTTATTTATTTACTTGGCTCTCATTTCACATTTATGGTTTTGATGGGATACATTTCTCCCTTTCTAACTTGTCAACTCCAATCAATCTGGCTAGCCTTTTCCCAACTATTTTGGGGTCGGCTTCCAGTCTCACCGGATGCAGCTGAATGCCAGTATTTTACATGGAGCGACTGCCTATCTGACCTCCACAGCCCAGATAATACTGGGTAATACGACACCCCTTGGTAAGACTGGTTGTCAGACTTTCGGGCCGCTGACTACTTGTCAACTCTTAACCATCGATCACAATATCGATCTACAAACAAGAATCGTTAAGCGGTTGTTAAGTAACAAGGCAAGGAAAACAATCACGTAGCGGAAGCATCTAAATAAATTGTCATCATTCATTACTCATTGTAAGCAGCTGCGGATGGGCTACGAAAACAGCATGTAGCGGAAGATTCACAGTGATTCTCATAAAGTATTTGTGTATTTGTATGACGTATTGAGGTATAGAAAGAGAGTATCATACTGGTATAAGTGATATGGCAGAGACAAGCTTTACAAAGTTAAACTTTGTCTAAAACTCCCATGTTTAGTTCTTCTACACTGTTAATAAAAAACTGTATTGCTGGTATTCTCTTTGCTCCGGCCAATTTGAGTTCGAACTCGAAGTCTATTTAGAGATTTTCAAGTCGGCCACAGACAATGGCCCACCTTCCATCTTGCACCGTATGCATGCACTGCACCTGCGTACTTGACGACCTTTTACTTAATAAGCGAACGGTGTCCCGTAGCTGAATTTTGGGCTAAACATGTTTGAATTATTTTGCCACAATTCGCTAAGACGAAACGACGATATGAGACTAGAACCAAAGAAACGATTAATAATAATTGTGTACTTAATTATTACTATAGATTAACACCTACGTAGTTGATAAGTTTGTTTTAGTTGTTTTCAAATTAAATAAATTTACAATAATATCTTTGTGTGACTGTGAGCGACCATGAGTAAGCGCGAAGATACCAACAATGATTCAATTCGAACTATTTCATGGGAAAACACTGTTTTAAAACATCTTCCTGTTACAATGGGTATCTAATGCCAATTCCGCGAGATGAATTATATTAATTGTTTTCTGTTGCGGCTCAAGAGGGTTTAATCATTTTGACAAAAATAAGCACTTAGTGTGGGTTTCTTAAACATTTAAATAGCACCGTTAAATAGCAAAGCTAGTTCACTATATTGACTGTTATATCACATGCAAATCAGAAAAGTAATTGACCGATACGGCTGAACACCTGCGTACTAAATCCTTCATCCGCTCACTCAGTGGCCTTCACCTTCCAACGAATAAGAATCTGAACCAACCTTCACATGCCGAGGAACTGAATTAAAACACAGTGAGTGTGCCTCGCCAGTGATGCGTGGCACATATTCACGCGCTAATATTACTTGATGAATTACAATACACTTTCACGGTTACATAATGCTGTGCCAATTTGTAACATAGTAGAACATTTGATTCTGTAATGGATGGCCATGGTGCACTGAAAACCTAATGTACTACACATAATTTACTATGGGAGGCAGTGTCCACATGAGGAATGCAATTTGGTTACTATATCCATGCCTTCAAAAGGATTTGGGAGTCATCTTGGCTGCGCAATGTTTTTTTGGTATTGGACTTGGATAATACAGTCCCGTACAGTAAACACTAGATATCATAACAATATTAAACACCTGTATAAACAGCAGCTTATACAGGAAGTTATTACGGCTAAAATCATGAAAAGTACCTACATGGAAATGAAGTTATAATCTGATGCATCGTATTTTTTACTTCTTGCATGTTATGTACCGACTCTATCATACTATTAGACCAAGGTATTTCTATTCTATTCAGGGTGTTAGCTTTATTACCGTAACTCTTTGTCGCTTTTTGTCCATCTAACACCGAATTTGTTTCCAAATGTTACTATGAATAACATCAAACACGAGAATAGCTCGATTATGTGTTATGAATGAAAGCAACGTATTATTTGTTGATTTTCGCACACTAGTAAAATAGCTATTATGTTAATGTGTAACTGCCTACAAGTACCAATAAGTTAAAAATATGGAAAATAACATGTTCGATTACATAAAATCAAAGCTTGAATTCCGTTTATCTTATAATAGATACGGACATAATTATAATTAAGTTAAAAACTTTTAGTTTATTTCAAGCAAAAACTTAGGTCAAGCCTTTGCCAAGGTGGATCACGCAAGTAATTAACGAATTTTGAATTCTCCAAGATATGTTACCCTGAGTGTGTGCTGCATGCTTGTTTACTTTCCGCTGTGCTTGTATCTCGCTAAATTCAAAATGTTAATGGTTAATAACTTATATTGTCATAAAAGTGCTATCTGGAGTCCCGCAAGGCTTTATTTTTGGGCCAGAACTGTTTTGTTTATTTTTTATAACTAATGTGAATTATATTAACTTCACCTATTGCACATAGATAAGCCTACTCCAAATTGCACCACATTACATCTAGATTTCCACCGTCAACATTTAGATTGAATATAAAAAAATATTATTTCAGCAATACCAACAACTAATAATTACTTTAAAGGCTTGCTACCCAGTCAATTACTACTCCTTTAGTTGATGTTATAATGCCTATGGCAGAAACAGATCGCCAAAAAGTGTAATTAAATTCAAGACGTGTCTGCATGAGCTGAACGTGAGATTATATCATTACGATGGACAACGTCATCGGAAATACCTCAACCTTTGCGATATAAATACGTACTTAGATAAAAATTACTATTCATACTCATGTACAATTTCTCGGAAAGTATTACGCTATATGCATAACATCGACTTGATGAAAAGCGAAATGGCAACCCATAAAATAACATTTTAACGTCCCTATCTATAAAACATAAACACTTACGTGTTTATCTTTGAGAGTCGGTTTTCAGGAAACTTCCTTAAAACAATTATATAGAAAAACGTTTTGGTTTCTCTTCGCCAGACAGGTCGAATACAAGAACTCTCGAGGTCGTGTGACGTGAATGAAATTATCTGGAATCTTATCAGCATGACGCAAGATGGAACGCGTGAAATAGAGACCAACTGTTTGTAGAATTTCCAATAATATTAGCTCTATGAATTCATTGTCACGATTATGTGCGGAATTCTTAAAAAATCCGAGGATCTCGATCGTCTCTTTAATACTTTAATAGATCGAGAAGATAAACGTATTCAATATAGATGACGAAGGAACACTTAAAGGGAATGCTAGGGTCGAATGTGTTGTCTTGTCCTCTTCTCTCGGCGAGAAGATGAATATGTAGTGAGAGTGACGTATCGGAGTGTCAGGGAGGATTCAATTGGTCGATTGTCGATGTGGGCCGGATGATAGCGCTTGGTGTAATAGTCTAATGACGTGTCGTGTCAGCGCGCACGCTGCTCCGTTAGCGTAACTGCGTTTGATTCTTTTAGATTTACTAGACTTTTTTGCGATTCTGTTTGTTTGTGTATCATTCTTTTGTCTTTCTCTACGCTGTGCGGTGCTCAATGTCATTGACAATTTAACTGAGTTGGACAAATAATTTACATGTTTATGTTCGTGATACAGGCTTGTAAACTCTTGATAAAATGTCACACTATACAACGAGTTTGCAGTTGATTGGTAGGTTACTTTTTTCATAATGTTTTATGAACGCCCGATCTCAAGTTGTTTGTTGGGCTTTTTTTGTAGTAGATAACAATTTATTAATCTGTATAGATTACCCAGCAAAATAAGAATAATTGGTTTATATAATTCTTGCACAGTGTTTTAATACAATAAAGTAAAAAAGAAACTTTTTATCATAGGGTCATTCAGTATGCAATGTCTGTTTTACAACAATACGGTGACCACGTTTCGAGATACTTTCCGTTGCTGTTGCCCAACTTGTAAGGCCGAGCGCAGCAGGCGACCCGCGACAAACGCAGATCTGATTAGGTGTGCGTCTGCGCACTCTGCGCAGTCAGCGCCCTACGTTATGTTCTGTGACACAAGTCCTTGCGCGAGAAATGTCTGCACTATTGTCTTGGCATTGGCCGGCCAGTCAGACGCCGACAGTGCGCGGAGCCACCCGTGCAGATATTTAATCAACCTCGTAACATAAACGAACGCACGTGTTTAATTACGAAATTGTAGCTGTGAAAACTAGTGCGAAATATAGCAATATACATTTTGTATAAAAAGTCTTTGTTCTAAGTGTGAATTTACGTAAATGTGTACATATTGAACAGTAAGTGTGTCTCTTAATGCAAATTAAATTATTTTTCGAATTTTGCACCGCCTCCGAAGTCTACCAAGCCGGTCTGTCAAGTTGATAACTCGTAAACAAAATCTAATTTTAGGCTTATAAAACTGTGGTGGTTATTAGTTCGGCGTAATATGGAATGGTTTAGTGGCTCATAAGCATTACTCTGTTGACAAATAGAACCCCTGTAATGTGTAACAATTCGTTAGAATCAATTTGATTGAAACTGAATTGCAATCCACAAATATCAGCAGCCCAGCGAATTTCAGAATCAAATCTAAGATAAATTATGCTCTACTTCCACTACTGCATCCATTAATACAAAGCTTTCATTGAAGAATTAAAGTCAATGTCAAGTAAGTATTGAATACATAGAAAACGTAAATAACGGCCATACATAGATTAGGCAGGGAAGGTCAAGGCTTGCCTTACATAAATCTTATGAGACGAGATACAGACAGTTATGCTGGGGACCATAATTCATTCATTGAGCAAAGCCTTGAAGATGCAATCGTACAAAAGATTACAACTAAGTATACTAAGCTAAAGGCTAACAGGCTAGGGTTTAGTAAATTGTTTGTGTAGTAGACCATAACTCATTTATTGAGCATAAGCCTTAGAGATGCAATCGTACAAAAGATTACAACTAAGTATACTAAGCTAAAGGCTAACAGGCTTGGTTTTAGTAAATTGTTTGTGTAGTAGACCATAATTCATTTATTGAGCATAAGCCTTGGAGATGCAATCGTACAAAAGATTACAACTAAGTATACTAAGCTAAAGGCTAACAAGCTAGGGTTTAGTAAATTGTTTGTGTATCTGCGTTTTATGATCACATGTGGTAGGGCAATTAGCTAATGTTGGCCCATTCCCTGACATTACTTACATAATTAATAAATTGTTTTGTTCGTTTATGTACATGAAACTCAGTAATTCCAGAGCTATAAAATTATAAGTTTAAAATGTGGTCAAATGGTTGGTTTCCTGACTTATTTCCCGCTTGTTATTATTATGTTCTCTTTGCCAAAGCACTTACTCAACGAACAAGTTTCTTTGTGATTCAACATCTATTCAAGCCTGAATCTGGTTGGAGTATTGAAGCAACTAAAGTAAGGACAAGTTTATGTTACAAATAATGATGATCCGGTCTTGCCCATATGAAGAATGACATAATTCATTATTGTGTAACGTCTTGAACGCACTGCCAGTCCTAAAGTTTCTTAATTTTCTTAATCGTGGGGAATAACTATAGCCACATAATATGTCTATTTAATAAATTAATAAAAAGCTCTCACGTTGATGCTATTAACACCAATTCGTCTGGGTGTGTTTTCGACATAGACCGGATAATTACAATAAACGCTGATGTAATGTTTGCTAAATATTTTGTGAATAATATAGTAACCGATGCTCTTCAAATAGTCCTTGACATTGTCGCCGAGCAGGGTATAATCCTAATAAATGTCTGCAAAAGAGATTCGTCTGTTAGTGTTATGCACTATGATTTCCAGATTTGTATTCACTCTATTTTGACGACCGTTTCAATGGTATTGCGTTATCAAATAGGTACTATGGTTTCTTCAGAAGTAGGCTTTGTGAAGCAGGTTGGCCTTCATAATAATGAAGGTCAGCTTCCAATCAAAGCTAACAAATAATTAGTTCAATTTGATTTCTGAATGATGATGATAAAGCGTTCTGTTACGGAAATGTTCTAATCGGTCTGGATCGCTTCCTGAAGAAATAGACTGACGGGATATAGACCAGGAACTACTCAACTAGGTACTACTTAACAGGACTATTCAATGAAATGTTAAATCATTTAATCACCAGGAAAGAAGCTTTAAGACGACATATAAATGGCTAGCAACGTGTTAGAAAGCGACAAAGTGCTAATTGGTAGAATTGATCAATTCAATTGTGCGAGATATAGAATTTAAGAAGCACATTGCTGGCTCTACATAAAAAGACCATCGAGAACAGAATCGATTAATGAATACTGGAGTTTCTATTACAATGTACACGAGTCACTTACTCGTGTGTTTCTATAAATAGACTACTTGCGACAATCGTCCAGAATAAACTTTAACCCTAATGGCATACTAAGTGTTAGTAAGGTCAGCAGGGGAAATTAATTATTTAACTATTATCCAATCAAATTCCTTGAACTTGAAGTTAATTGTAGAGAAGAAGGTACAGTATACCGAGTCAACATTTATTTGTATGCAAGTTTTTATATAACGTATTTAATTGATACGAAATCTTACGATATATGTTTTAGACCAGTTCCTATTAGCGAGTGGATAGAGGTCTGTCAAGAATTCAAGATGCTCTTGGCCTACATTTAATTGGTAGACATTAGACAATATATTAGCTGATGCTGCATTTGCTTCTCACCGTAATGTGTTGGTCATGATTATTTGTGTGCAAGGTAAACAGGCTGGGCCGTCTGATGTCTCTAGTTTATTTAAATTAGTTAGTTAAAGCTATTTATTAGGTAAACAGATATATTGATACAATGTTACATAACTTGTATCAGATTCGTTAATATCTTACTACTTAATCATGCGTGGATATTCTACTATGCAGTTGTCCTAGATATTATCTCTTTATTAATCTCGGTTGACGTCTCAATTTAGGTAGAGCTCTAATCGACGCGACAAGCTGTACTGTATGTAGCTGGTCTTAAATTTTCTTGAAACGAATGAGTTTCCTTATATTGCAATAGATTTGATTTTTAAAAGACCGAAAAGATCCATTTACGAGTCTGTAATGATGTTATAATTAGTGGTAAATAAATAAAACAAAATAAATTTTGCCAAAAAAAATCAACGATCTTCTGAATTTTGATCTATTTTAATTCCAGTTCATATCAATGGAAATTACCTAATTTCTTTATTTCGAGCCCCAAAAATGTCATTATTCTGTAAAAAAATTACGTGATAACATTGCAATGGATTAATGAAATATGAACCGAGTCACAATAATTTGGCACGGTACAACAGGATGCAATGCTAACGCTGACCTTATGTTGTTGTTTTTTTTTTCACGTAAATTTTGCACTGGCCGATTATTTCAACACCAGACCTTATGGAACCACACCTTTACCAGACTAAACTACGTTATTTGTGGTGTGTTTTGCAAATTATTTTACGACATTTAATCAGTATTCAATTAATTATTTACGCTACGTAATAATTTAAATAAATTATGTATGGTGACACTGTACGTAATTTGTTTTGGAATTTAACTAACATATTTAAATTGTTGATGTTCGTCGACACGCTATTTTAATAAGTAATTACGTGTTTGCCTGTTTAGCTGTTATTTTATGGAAAATTTACAAATCCAATTTATTAGGTTGTTTATGATTTTAAAAGTTCTATAATGCGTATTCATCGGTTTTTCGACCCACTGATAAACAGTGATTTGAATTCACACCAATATAAAATTTAAATGTCCTTAACCTGCTACAGACAAAATAAAAAAGTGATATAACGGTCACAGCAGCCGAGGTACAATGTCGAAAGATACGAGATCCAAAACCGGAATCATAAGAGATATGCTTCTAAAAAGACAATGAAACTTGTGCAAATATTATTCGTTGCTAAGCCAATCCTAAATAAATGAATTTTTATTAGGCTTTATTAGATTTATAATTACTTAAAATGCTCTTTCTTCTCTCTTTACAGAGTAATCAAACTAACGGGATTTTTTACGTTTAAAGATTTTGAAACTAACTTGCTCTTTTTCGATGATACAATGATTTTTTTTTTATTACAATATGGGCCTGCTTTTGACCTCGATTTCGCCTGATGGAAAGCGATGGATGAGATCTTTGATGGAACGAGCGTGCCCAGAAGATGCCTGTTCACTCTTGCTTTATTTTGTTTTGGTATTCTTGTTATGAAATATCACTTCAGACCTGCTTAAGGTTCTATGCATCACAGGTATATGAGGCCGAAATGTTGTAGGAACGGGTCCGAAATACCAGATCATTATCGTTTAACTTTACACACCGCCGGTGATCGATAGGGAACTCGGCTCACCAGCTTGACAGTGTCGCTCACCTTGTGAAATGAAAAGTGCTCGCCAACATTCAAACAAAAACGAAAATGCTAACAACACAACACATTGAAAATACGATTAAATAGGATATTGATACAAACTGTATTCATACAACATAAGCTTACTAAATAAACATATTACGCACTTAATAGGTTATGTATACTAAATACAAATATATTACTATACTTAAGAGGTTTTTATACCGCTGCCGCTGTCTTGACTAATAAAACACTTGAAATATTACTATCTGACTTTTGAATACCTATTCATAGTTGATTGATGTTCACTCGTTAATCTCTATCATCATGAAAAAATATTGTCTTGTCTGAGCACAAGTAACGATTGCAACTGGAATCAACTGTAACAGTAAAGCAGTTCAACAATTGTGAAATCCTGCAATGGTGACACAAAATGTTCAGATAATTCTATTTCATGGTTGAACACTGCACCAGTGCCAACTGCCCATACGCAACAGTCAGCCGAATGTTGAAACTCTTTCGGCTTTGTACTGATTTTCTTTTCTATGGTAGAACTCGTTTAAATGAACCAATTGGGTACTACTCTAGTTATATAATTACAAGTCATATTATGGTATGTCCTACTCTAAGCATGGCATATTTAATTCTATATAGCTGAGACTAGCTGACCCACGCAACTTCGTCTGCGTCACATAAAAGAGAAACTGCTCCGCTCCTTTTGGTCGCAGCGTGATGTTATATAGCCTATAGCCTTCCTCGATAAATGGACTACCCAACACTGAAAGAATCATTCAAATCGGACCAGTAGTTCCAGCGATTAGCGCGTTCAAACAAACAAACAAACTCTTCAGCTTTATAATATTAGTATAGATTATGCAATGTATTAATTTTGATCCCATGCTCTGTCCATTGATACACATAAAATTATCGTAAATAAATGTTGTAGTTGAGTTTCAAATTAATGTTGTAGTTGAGTAGGTAACTGAACCATGGAATATTCAAAAGTATTTTTAATTAGTTGTCGTTACTTCCTTACTTATTCCTACTTAGGTGAGGAAAACTAGGTATATCGCGGTAAAACAACTAAAAAATACATCGAATTTACGATATCTACACTAATATTATAAAGAGGAAAGATTTATATTTTTGTGTGTATGTTTGTAATGAATAAACTCAAAAACTACTGCGCCGATTTCAAAAATTCTTTCACCATTAGAAATCTACATTCACCCTGAGTAACATAGGCTATATTTTACCCCGTACTCCCACGGGAACGGAAACTACGCGGGTGAAACCGCGTGACGTCCGCTAGTAAGTAACAAAAATCATTGGTCGAAAGCCAACCCCAGACGGGGGAAAAGCCTTAAACAAGCGTGTCAGGACCTTGAGAATAACACAAGTGCGCCAATTCACTGCTACAGTAACGAACGAGTTGCTGGGTGTAGTTATTATACTATCATTTACATTGAACCTAATATTAAGGCGACTACAGGAGCTAAACGCGAGTTCTATAATGCAAAAAAGCATATGATTCACTGCAATAAACAAAACCAGAAAAATATATGTTATTCTTCAGGATATATGCTAGTACGATAGTGTTTTGAAATCATAATACAACTAATTTTATTTGATAGAAAAAAATCACGAACTTATCTCTAAAGATTTCTTTTAACGAGTAAAAACCATACTAAAATACATGCGATCATTATGATTTTTTGGCAAATAATTCTACAAGCAACATATTAGCATCATAGTGTTTTACTTTTTTAGTCCAATCAATAGATTTTTTGTAAATCGCAAAAAACCACTCATTTCGTACTATTCGGCCCGCAGTGACTGACGTAACAACCACTTTGTAGTGCAAGCTGATTAGAACCATATTCTAACAGTATTTCAAACGAAGTTTGAACCACCACAAATTGAGTTGCTAATTTAGCTCCTGTAATCGCCTTAATAGCTCAGTTTACGAGAGCTGTCAGGTATCTGCTAGAGTTGCTAAATTCGGGGGAAGAGTACGGAGAATATGATAACAGCATTCTAATTCAATCATTTACTATTTTCAGGTTTTTGAATGGCAGCAACGATAAAGTCAATAAAAAACACAGAAAACGGACGCTTCAGAAAGTGCGATTTTAATGAAAATCGCGAAGGAATATCTTCGGTGCAAAAGGAACGAGTATGGAGTATTGCATGCTAGCCGTGGTGTACACTATCCTGTCCTTGATAACAACAGGTTCGTAGCATCGATTTTTATTATACAAGATGCCATAAGAAATAAGAAGTTCGCTATAAAATATTACGCAAGCAAAATCTGCAGACAGCTTAATTAATGCACTAATATTATACTAACCTCAAATAAAGGCTTACGTAGACACGATACACGATTGCGTATATTGAGGTCTACTGAATCAATAAATCAACTTCAACCAGCAGTTTATCAGGTTCAGTTAGTATTGTTAAACAGTCTACTCCTAAAAGCCTGTTCTTGTCTTGTCTTTCGATACACTTTTTACGAGAGAAACCAGTCAGGCTATTAACGTAGTCGCTTGTTTACCATGGTCAGCTGTTTAAGCCAATCCAACATCATTATAAACAGTGTCTGATGAAGGAATGGCGGAAGACTTTGAAATAATATTAACCAATTTTTGAGAGTCTGACGTCAAAAAGCATTTTAATAACTGCTAGGAATACGCTACGGATATGTAGAGTCAAATTGTTTTAAGTCCGGAAAAGATACGACTCGGGAAATGTAGGTAAAAGGCATTCGTGCGGATATGAGTGTTACAATTAGTTCGTCAGTAACTATGTACTGCACTATTATGGAAGTAATCAATTTTACCCGCACGCTCCAGTGACTCTTGTTAAATTAAGGTTTGCGAATTTTATACCACACGTTAAGTTTTGTGATTATCTTGTGTTATTCCATTTGTAATGATGTCGCGCTATAAAATAACGTCTCATTTATATCAGTTTATCAGAGTCGATGATTTCCGATGTCTAAGGATAAGATTTTTTTTCAAAATTTCTGTCCACCACTGGTGGAAAAGTCGGTGGTGGATATCGGGAATCATCGTCAAAGAGTTTATTATAGTGTTATAATATCCAAGTAAGTGAATGCAACGATGTTGAATGGTGAGGTCGTCGAAACATTCGCAATCCTCGGGTGACTGAGCGATTTTTTGTGTCTGCAGTTTGCTGTGTGTTAGAGTTCTTACGTAGGTAAGTAACTGATTAATAATAGCTTTTGCGTTGCAACTTGCAACTATTGAAGGACGAACGTTAAAATATTTAAGAACGTCTTTCAATAGTTGCGACGCAAAAATCATTCTTAATCAATATTGATAAAGGACTGATTATTGGGAAATGCTAATGTACTGCACTTTATTATTGTAACTGATATTAGAGATAAACACAAAACAATACACATTGTTGAATCTAACCTCATAATCTTACCTCTAATCTCTGTATCTTACAGTTTGGGGCCATTGATTGATTAAATTCAAAAACAATAAGGTACAAACAGATATCAACACTTTCCGTGTTTTAATTATAACACTATCACAACTTTATTAAGTACTATCTACTACTACAAAGCACAATCTGACTAGGTAAAAAATATTTATGTAGATTAGGTACCATCGACACGCTAAAAAGAACATAATACATGGTGTAAACAACCTCATCACGAAACCGTCAACCAAGCATTCTGTACATGAAACTAAGTAACTTTACGCAAAAATTATAGCTGATAAACGACTTTTTTTTTTGAGGTGAAAAATCATGTTTTGTTGTAGAACTCAATGTAAAGCACTCAAAACATTGTGCTGATGGATGGATTGAATAGTACGGGGGTCGTGGAGGTGTTTAAAGTAAAAATCTTACATTCAAAACGTATGTATTTAAAAAAAAACTTGTCAAAAGGTTGGAACTTTGACCCCCAATATCTCCGTAACTAGAAAGGTCCCAGGTATGGTGTAGAACAAAAAAATATCGTAATGACGGGGAGAACAAGTGCCTTTCGGCTTCGTGTACATGCACCCTTTATACCGAGTGGAAGGGACACCATCACCATCCATCACACCGCGCGCCGCCCAAACTTACCACGTATCAATCAGTAAACCATTCTAAGCCACATATAAATCTTTCACGGGTAATAATAAAAAAAAAAAAACAGTCGTCCCATACATTTTGACCGTGTAGGTCAGTGTTTTTCAACCTTTTTCATGACACGACCCCCAATAGTAGATATGAAAACATCCGACCCTTCGCTTTTCTTCATTTATTTTATTATGTTACAAATATTAAAATCCATACAATTTTTTCATTATATTTTTTAATTTGGAATTCGCTTTATTACTACTGTACTAGGTTTTTATTTTGTTAATTTGTGTAAACATACAAATGTTTATATCCTATTTAACGCTTTCTTATTAAATCTATCTTTCTAGGCTTCATTGTTTTGTTTATTGAGGTAGTTTTCGCGACCTCTTGCGACCCCCCAACAAAGGCTTCGCAACCCCCAGGGGGTCACGGCAGGTTGAAAAACACTGGTGTAGGTAATGCAATTTTGTAGAAAACAGCAGATGTTTTTTAATGGTTTCGGAATGATGAACCTACTGACGTATTGAATACGTGGTAAGTGTTTGTGCATCGGTGTCCTTTACACCCTGTATTATTATGTAGTAAGCAACACGTTTTTAATATACACCATTATTTTTAGGTGGTTCTGGGTGTTCACAGAAACACTATTGTTAGGGTTTAGAATAAAACCACCAAATTATCAATAAGTAGATGAACTCTAAGGGTACGTGTGCCCGGGATAACTGTGGACTACCAAATGACGGAACCTTAAAGCTCACGCTACGTTTATAAGTGTATCACATCTCTTGGAGCGGAAAACCATAAACTCAATCATCGAACTGGGAACAATTGGGACTGTTTTTAAAAAAAAAACATCAATCTCCTGGAGATTTATGACAATTGTTTAACTATGTCGCTCTCATAGAGAGGAGGCCTATGTCCCAGCAGTGGGAACAATAATAAGTTGATGTTGATGAAGATGATGTTTAACTATTGTGTCTACTCATTAGTCGATACTTAATACAAGAAGTTAACCTTTCTCAAAGGACAAATATCTACATATATTTATTAATTTGTTCGCCACTCCAATGACTCATAGTGATAAAACTAATTCAATTTACATTTAACCGGAGTATTTACTACAAGACATGAATTTATAACAAGTTATAATATTACAATGTATAAACGCGATGACTCAGAATCCATTGGATCAAGATCGTTATTAATCAAAACAACGATTTGGTGATACAATTAAAGAAAATCACTCACTCCTGTAACATGATTCTGATATAATTTTCTTTAGTCTTCATTATTTCTTTAGATATTAATCTTCTAGAATCGACTGTGTCATGCGCCACATAACGTGAAGAATTCCAAGTATTATTTTATATGAATCCCATCACAGTTGTTAATAATTGGTTTGTCGAACTACACCACTGAATAAGTCGTACAGTATAAGGGAAAACAAGGCGACCGGTGCAAGCACAGCCACCAGCCTGAACCCGGGCGTGGGATCGCGGAAGCCGTAGCACAGCGCGTGGAAGCGTCTCCCTCGCTCCACGCACTTGGAGCCAGGCTCACCGGCCACGTAAATCGCTTCATTCATATCACACTGAGAGCCACTGTCTTCGCCAAACGTGTATTTAGTAACCAAACGAGCGGTCAGACCATAAGTGCCGTTAAAGTGATTTTTTAAATTCGCTTGCATCCATTTTCTATTATAGATCTTACCAAGAATATCTATTTCTGAAAATCTTAAGGAAAAATTAACGTCTTTATATACATATTCTTCAGTTTCAGAATTATTAATTTTATTATAAGTATTCATTGGAGTTAAATTAATTCCAATGTCATCCAAGAAATTTCGAGAAGTTATATTACTGCTGTAGATATTCTTGACTGGTGAATGAGCAATGAAACCACAGTAAAATTGGGTATCAATGTAGAATGGCGCACCAGGAGCAAAGTTACATACAACTCGTACATCTCCGTCTAGTTTTTTCCCATAAGCACAACCTATTTTAGTGGTAGCTGCCCACATTAATTGGGCTGAGTAGAACGTTTCTGGTGTTATATGACCACACTGGACATCTGTCTTAGTAAGTGCATTTCCAGCTTTCACAAACCACACGTGAATGCAACCAATAATAGGATCTACATAGCATTCATGCAGTGGTATGCTGTAAAAAAAGTCAAGATTCAGTCAATTCAGTTGAGATGAATTATATTAAAATCGATATCTTTAACAACCTAAATAAAAGCATACCACTTTGAAGCCCTCTCAGTTTTGAAAGAACTTATACAACAATGTTTTGCGTGTTTGGTACATTCGAGTTGAGTTACATAGTTTCCATCAAGAGCAGAGCAAGCTGCGGGTCCTGGCAGACACTGGTGAAGCCATGCCACGGCCATACTTTCCAAGTCAAAGTCATATATTAATTGATTCATGTCTGCAGCCGTAGGTAAATGTTTATATTTTTCTGTTTCTCCATTGGCAACGCGGTTTCGCATTGAATTCACAGTATTCACTAATCCTATCTGCTCAACCATTGTTGGAGTCGAAACTGTGTAACCATTTCTGCATAACTTTGAGTTCATCTTATCCGAGAAGAGGCACATGGTGTGATCGCCGTAACAAGGCCCTGCCGCACACCACTTGTTCATAGTTTGGGACAAAGGTATGGAAATAGACCTGGTTGGCTGAATTTGCTCTTCTTTTGTTTCTCTAACGTTTTCTAAACGACCTGCATACATAAGGAAAACCTGCGAAGCCAGCGAGGTATCATGCAAAGGTGATAGGCCCAGTTCGCCGTATAATATGGGCAAGTCCCAACATGGACTATTCTCTGGAACATACCAAATGTTGTTTGAGAAACTACCAGTACCAAAATTGGTATCATTATCTACGTTTGTGGCCGGCATTATATTATAAAAGTCTATTGATAATTTGTCAGATTCATTTGCATCTTCATTTTTTAATGCATTTTTAACGATCACAAAATTTTTCATAGTGAATTCTGTTTGAGCTTTGGTAGTTTTATTATAAACACGTAGCATTGGGTATGCTGTCCTTTCGGCGTCATCGTGGTATCCATAATCTTTAATAATATCTTCAAAAGACTTGAACCTTGATTTGGAAACAACGCCTTGTCGCAAATCAGCATGTGTGTCATAGCCGCTTCCTGTTTTGCTAGAATCAGTGTCAAAATCGTTTTTCCCGATAGGTGCTCTATTTTTTGAAGTTCGTTTCATCATCTCTTCTTCAATTTCGGAAAGTTCATCATAGTTTTCATAATTTGATTCGACAATATTTTCAGTGGTTACTGAAGATTCGTTCGTATTTGTTCGTCTTGATGTTTGCAGTACATTTTCGAGTGCTGCTTTTTTTGCTGTATTATCTTCTTGTTCTAGTTCCTTATTACCGAAATAGTAGTCCACACTGATACAATAACAATCCACTATCACGAAGATAAATAAGACCGACGTTAATCTCATCGTATGACCGTGTCTATCGTTTCGTAACCTCTGAAATTGAGATTACGACACATCAATAAATCAAACATTTAAACCTACTAGATTTAACACATTAGTACATTGTGACAGCACCAATGTCTACAGTCTAGCTCCTAGCAGGTTCTAGATCGACTTTTAATTCCAGACTTCAAAACGTTGGACTTTAGAGTAATCTCATCATTATTATTTATAAAGATTTGTGCTTACGACCAAATTAAAAGTTTTATAAATCGTGAAAACAATTATCTTTTTTTTTATTTTATTAATTTAGAGCTGTCAAATTTAGTTGGAACTAATATTTCTATACAAATGAAGGGTGCACGTAAAAACATATCAACTAAAAACACGGTGAAGCGCAAGGCATAAACTAGTTTGACATCTCTAACTTAGTTCATAGCTATAGCCGTCCTTTTCTCGCACTGCCTTTTAGTAAAAGATAGCAATAGCTTAAGTTTAGTTTGTGCACAACAGAATCGACACCATTGACTTATATTTTAGTTAAGTACATACATTTTAATATTTCAGCAAGTTTTGTCTTAAATAAATGGTTTGAATTACATGAAGTCCTGCCCAAGTGTACAAAATAATATGAGTTCGTTCGTGTGCGTGTACGTATTAGGTATTATAAAATATAAATTGCGAGTTCACTGTCCTGACTGACTACTAGGTACTGACTGTGCATATTTTATTTTAGTAGGTTTATTAGAGGTCTTTTAAATATGTACAGTAATAATTGTGTATTTCTCACATAAACACTCCGTCACAGATTAGGACAATTAATTCTTAATATTAAGTGTAGGTACAGGTTTTGTAAAGTAAAAATCATTGACACTAAGTTGACGGCTAAACCAGACAATGTTCGATTCTTACTTCTTAGAAGGAGCATTCACCGGCGTCGCATGCGTAATGCAAACCTGCGTGGGAGTTGACATAACAAAACTCTGTGAGTTCTGTGACTCACTCAAAATACAAACAAAATGATAATAAAAACTACATTCGTATGAGTACCTAGCTTATTTAATCTTAGTTTCAATAAATGATGATGCACACAAAGTCACTTTATAATATTGTTAATAATGACGTTTTCAACTTTATCGAATTTTAACTAGGTATGATTTCAGGAGTCGTTTCCATAGAGACGGTGTTAAAGACTTGAAGTCAACGACCCGAACGGATCAGTATTGAGATCGTGACTAGCATGTTCCGTTTGATAAACGTGTGCTACAATTATTTATCTATATGTATCTGTTTTGAATATGTATAACATAACATAAGATAGTGCAAAATTCTCTTTGTCTCTTAAGACTCAAATTAAATAAAGTTTTTCCATACATTCAGCCAAAAACAGAACAAGGCCTTTCTTGTGTTGACCATGTTTTTTGTTATGGAAAAGGCATCGATCACTAGGAAAAGGTCACTATATAAGTTCTCTCTACTACAGAAATACAAGCTGTGCAGTAGTACCTAATAGAATGTAGATTAAAAATACCTACTAAGTACATAATTCTAGGTTTTGCTACTGAGTTCCTGTTGTGATTAAAACCAATTACGGTTAAAGTTTAAAGTAACGCGAGAAACACATGCACATTGACATGACTCATCATCTCTACGATTGAACCACCCGCGCTGACGCAACATATTTGCCGAATGCACTGCATTAAGTGCATTCCTAAGCAGACGACACAGTGCATACAATCTTGTGCCCATTTAGCAAATCACTACAATACCAATAAATGTTTTGAAAACATTTGCTTAGGTATCCGTTCAAATTAGCGAGTACTTGCAATATGTTCGTTTAAATTACCAGGGAACACAAAGAATTGGAAACTGTAAATAAGTTGGAGTTAAGTATATTATACCCAAACATATAAAACGCGTGAGCTTTAATATTGAATAAAGCAATTAATCTTTTCAGACGAATCATCATGTAAAACAACATAAAACAGCACATAATAAAACAAAAACCTTAACATTTTCAGTTTGACCGTTATCCAAGTGACAATTTGCTCATTGGCTGTAAATCTCTTTTCAATGAAGGCTCAACCACACATGAAAGCTACAAACTAAATAATGTCCCTGAATAATATAAAAAAGCTTAGTGAACCAGAGATAATGCAAGTTCTTGCAATCTATCCAGATTCTAGAATGAAGCATCAAGGTAATTTGTACGATAAGATCACAGCAATTCCCCTCCCATATAATATTAGTACAGGAATGAGTCAGTCAGGTGACCTATCAATAGAAACTGCAGTAGGCGGACGGACCTTGAATGTAAGAAAATAAGATGCTTGCACGTGTAAACCAAAACTGATATACCTACTTAGATTTTACAGAATAAGTATAGATTACATTGCAGCATGGTCACAATGAAAACAATTAATACAATTTACAGTTGAATCTTTAAAAGTAAGTAAAGGAAATACATTAGGAAAACACGATTCAGAATACCTTAAAGGCTTAAAGAGTAATTTTCCATGTAAATGCTAAAATTAGTATACGTTTGCGTGTGACTCCTGAGTTCCTGAATGTACCTACCACAGCCTACTTACGGACGCGGAGTTTAGTTATTGACAGGACAGGAAATACTTGGCTTCGAACACGCGATGTGTAATAAAGGTCAATCACAGTGGAAATTTGTACCGACAAGAACGGTTGCAATTTAGGACCAAGGAAAACACTGGGATGATGAAGATAATAATGAGTCTCGAAGCAAAAACCCAAAAATATAAAGTTAGTAGCGAAATGTACCACGAAGACTAAGGTTTGATCCGAAGGACAAACAGGAATAGATAACTAGAATATAGAAAATCATATCATAGATCATACAAGAATATCATTTACACAATAATTTTATTTTCAATCCATCACTCATTAACACCAGCTGTGACTTCTCAATCTACACTGGACATAACATATTAGTAATGGAGAACAGTGCCGTTTATCAAAACTTACAAGCCTTGTATTACAAGCAATTTTCCTGTAATAAAATTAATTATTACAAATATGTGTTTATCAAAACTACACGTGTTAATTACAAGTTACAAGGGTCATTATTTATTTCACAAGTATATTTTTACACTTGTAGTCGTCATTTTGTTCAGTCCGGGGCAGTGGTCCAACTGCTCTGTCCAACTAGTTGGACCATGGGTCTTTACTAGGGGCAGTTGTCCAACTTTCAAAATAGTTGGTCCACAGCACCTTTTGAGAGTTCCGTGGTTCAATTCATTTAAAAAATATTTTGCCAACTCTAAAAACCTCAACTGCATCTTTATGTGAGTCGTTCATCAACTCGTCCCACAAGCCTACGGCCTATTTGGGACGAGTTGATGAAAACCAAAATACGTAATATTTTCGTTCTGCAACTCGTCCCACGTATGAAAAAGGTATAATCAGTAGTAAAAGTGTTAGTGTAGAAAAATTATTGCCTATAAGATATTAATCATCACAACATTGTCTAGATTCTAGTTATGGGCCTAGTTAAGAAACCTTACGATAAGCACTAGGCGGGCATGAATTCAAGAAGGTATTATTTTATTGCACATCACCTTGAACTCGGTATCAGGACACTTCAGTAACCTTACGAAAAGTACTAGGCGGGCATGAATTCAAGAAGGTATTATTTTATTGCATCCCACCTTGAGCTTGGTATCAGGACTCTTCAGTAACCTTACGAAAAGTACTAGGCGGGCATGAATTCAAGAAGGTATTATTTTATTGCAACCCACCTTGAGCTTGGTATCAGGACTCTTCAGTAACCTTACGAAAAGTACTATGCGGGCATGAATTCAAGAAGGTATTATTATCAGCGACCCAAAAAACCATGGAAACGACACCTATGATAGAAAATCCGAAAATTTTCGTAAAGGAATTACCTTCTTTCATTTATGTTAGCCTAGTACTTTTTCTAAGGTAACTTATCAATTTGTTTGAATTAAAAATTCTTAAAAAAATATTGTCATAATCTTGTCGTCCTTACTATTCAGCTACAAGTGATTTCAGGTGATATACTGGTCATGCTTTAGATAAATTTCGTTGAATGTTATAAAACATTGTTTAAACAAAGTTTAAAAATTAGTTACCCGACTTTAATTTTGTTATTTTACTGCAAAGAGGTTCAATATAACCGTAAACTGGTAGGTACCATACCCACATAAAGATGCAGTTGAGGTTTTTAGAGTTGGCAAAATATTTTTTTAAATGAATTGAACCACGGAACTCTCAAAAGGTGCAGTGGACCAACTGTTTTGAAAGTTGGACAACTGCCCCTAGTAAAGACCCATGGTCCAACTAGTTGTACAGAGCAGTTGGACCACTGCCCCGAAATGATTTTGTTCATCAAACATGGCCTTGTAAGTTACAATTTGTAGAAAATCATAGCAAATCCTGAGAGTGTCCGGCGACTCCATTCCGTCTTACAACAAGTGTCGTGCTTAGTTCCGCAATACATTTTTAAATTTGAGTAAAATGTGTCTCGAACAAAGGTGTAATCTTTTACAGCAGGAACCAAACCAGCGACTGACATGTAATTAATATATTCTTCCACTCTTTTTTTTAGTAAAATTTCATTTTTGTCGCAAATCAGTTTTTCCATTTATTTCTAGTAATTTTTAAAGAAATCGCAAAATCTTGCCTCGAATCGTGGGGAATACTTTGTCGCTCCTACTTTTTAGGGTTCCGTACCCAAAGGGTAAAAACGGAACCCTATTACTAAGACTTCGCTGTCTGTCCGTCTGTCTGTCACCAGGCTGTATCTCATGAACCGTGACAGCTAGACAGTTGAAATTTTCACAGATGATGTATTTCTGTTGCCACTATAACAACAAATACTAAAAACAGAATAAAATTAATATTTAAGGGGGGCTCCCATAGGGCACGCCACAATTGTGGCGATAAGTCCCCTCTTTGAGGAGTGGCTTGAGAGACGCCACGGCGTCCTCACCTTCCGCCTGACGCAGGTCCTCACCGGACACGGAGTGTTCGGGAGGTTCCTGCACCGAATCGGGCGGGAGGAAACGCCCGGGTGCTTCCATTGTGAGGATCGACCGGAGGACACGGTGGAACACACGGTGGAGGTGTGCCCCGCGTGGGCGGAGCACCGCCGTGTCCTCGAAGCGGCGATCGGCGGCGGCGACCTCTCGCGTCCGGCCCTGGTGCAAGCCATGGTCCGGAGCGAGACGGAATGGGACGCCGTCACCTCCTTCTGCGAAGCAGTAATGCTAGAGAAGGAGGTGGCGGAACGTGAGAGGGAGAGAACCTCTCAACGTCCCGGCCGCCGCGGGAGACGCCCCGGGCGTCGGGGGCCACCACCACGTGGCCCCCGGCCACCGTAGGCGCGGGCCTGTGGACGGTGAGCTATGGGCTAGCTCGCCGTCCGTCCGTCTCATGACGACAGGCCGTGTCGACGGCGCGTTCGTGTTCCACGCGCGCCTCAAAGAGAGTCAGCAAAAAGGAAGGGGTCCGCAAGGACCGATGCCTGCCGGGGTTGCGGGACTATTCGAAAGAGATACCGTGGCCCCGGAACACAAAGGGCGATGAAGGAACATGGATGGGTTTTAGTCAGTAAAAGTCTGACACTCCCTCCTGCTCCGCCCAGAGCGGGAGGGGTTATTTGATGATTTCCCATCCGAAAAAAAAAAAAAAAAAAAAAGGGGGGCTCCCATACAACAAACGTGATTTTTTTATAATAATTGGTACGGAACCCTTGGTGCGCGAGTCCGACTCGCACTTGGCCAGTTTTTTTAATAACCCATCAATATTAGGCACAGACAATATACCATTCAGCCATGCGTTTGTAGGGATATTCAATTAAAAACAAAAAAATAGCGGGAAAAGAATGCGGCATACATTTTTGATTTTAAAACTTACAAGTAGAACCTACAAGTGTTCAATTTTACAAGCCCTGTAGATTTTTTTGATAAACGTTATTTACACGAACTTGTAAAAACTTCTTTGTAAAGTGTAACTTGTGAACGTGTAGACTTGTGAGTTTTGATAAACAGGGCACAGGTGTTTAGCTCATGTATTTCATATACGTAGTAACTCGCAATTAAGATTAGGCTTTTTAGTTGTAGTATACCACCTAGATTCTTGTTAATCGTTCTCTTTGCCACCTTTTGAGTACGTACTAAAACTGAGTCAGTATTAACATTAGTGCTTGTATCGTTTCCAGGAGTATCATCGCTACAGTGCTACCAGTGCCTCATCAACCCGCCGCCGGGCCAGTACTACAACACCACCAAGCGGCTCTGCGTCCACTTCGACCACTCCGACAAGTTCATCGTGGAGTGCCCCTACTCCACCATGTGTATGAAGCAGGAGTTCCATCTTGATATACAAAATGGAGGTACGTGTTTAAAGAGGCTATTGGTTTTTGGTCAGCTATCTGAGGAAGCTGAAGTGAGACAACAGTGTATATTTACTACTAGGTATGCCCGTAGCTTCACTCACGAGCCCGTGTATATGTTTAGTAAGTATTAGAAGTTATTTTATAATTTACTATATCAAGTCGATCGACATCGTCAAAGTCGCGGGAAACACCTGGATAAGGGAAGCTCAGAACCGGGAACTGTCGCAGAAAAAAGGGGAGGCCAATACCCAGCAGTGGGTGATTCGGGGCTGATATGATGATGATGAGGTCGATGGAATGGCATTGAGCTTTGTTTGTTTTGACATACCTAACATTAGGTGCGAAATCTGCAAATTTTAGCTACAACTAAACATATCAGACTCATTGGTATGCGAGCAGTTGACGAACACCATTAGCGATCAAATGCTAAGTAACACCGGAGGGGTGTTGACGATACCAACATGATATGCGGTCAAGGTGGTACAGTGTGAGTGGGCTGTGATACACGATTCAAGGTGAAGGCGATTTGGACAGAAGACAATTTGCTGACAAAAACAGCACCGTCACTGTGGATAAAGGGACAGAGGTGTCAAGGAATATTCACACGCATCCATCGTTTTATAGCATTTTAATGATACACATAAACCAAATAATAAATGAGCAATGTGCCCTTGAAGTTCATTAAGTTGTAATCTTGGTGTAATTAGTTTTTATATGTAACATTGACACACGAGTTGTTTTCAAAAAATATTTGCATTACATTTAGGTAGGTCTGGTGATGCAATATTTAATGTTACACTTAAGAGTTTCACTTTCAAGGTTTTTGGTTATGAAGTAATCAGTGCAAATCATAACGAGAAGGCGTAAACCATTTAAAAAAGGCTACAGACCATAACACTAAACGTGTCACGTGTTTTAATTACTTCTCCAAGCGTTTGACTTGCAATAAGCGCACGTAAACTGATTAGGTATATGTACAAGAAATTGCGAATGTTTATAAATCATAAAGTTGCATAAGCCAGGTATACTAAAGTAACCTGTTTATTAAGTAATTACCACTACACAATGGGCACATCATTACTTGTAAATGAACAGTCTCTGTCTATTGCAGTAACTGCAATCAAATGCAATATTGAACATCTGCAAGAGAATAGTCAACTTTATTAAAGCTTGCTCCAAACTATCGTTATTTAAAAATATTCTTGTTTATATTTTCAGTGCGAATAAACGGCGTACTCCGAGATTGTGCGCCGCAAAAGCATGAGTACCAGGACTACAAAAACGGGAGGTGGTCGCCAAAGATGGAAATATTGGAACCTTACACAGAGGGTTGCATCGACGCCGACGACAAGGGAGAAAGGAGTACACCTACTAGGTAATCAAAGCGACAATTTAAAAGCGTTCTCAGTTGCAGCTGACCTTGACGACCTAGACCTTTGACCTGGAAAAAATCGTTCCTCGACCTTTATGAACTTGGAGGGTTTATTGATGATTCTGATGATTATAATTCTGGTACTACATACGTCATACAGTCGCGAACAATATTATAACCAACATACAACCTAGCACTTGCACTGGCCTGAATTTTATAAAAAAAACGTAAGAGTTTTGCGGGCTACCCTGGAGCATCCACCTTAATTATGAAATTTCTATGGCAAATACAAAATCGTCGAATACATGAAGCGTGTAAACGTGTAAACTAAACCAGTAGCAATAAGTTGTTCGATTACTGCGTAGTATAATAATGACACGCCATCGACATTACAAGCACTTTCCGCAATTTACTCTTTAACTCTATAATGTAGACAATTTGTGCAAATTGCCTTAGTATTTCACACCTAGAAAATAAATGAATCGACGTGAGGTTCTGGTATTTTTTTGTCTTGTTTGCTTGGTATTTTGAATTAAAGTTTTTCCTTAAACAGGTCAAGTAGTAGAGGTCAGCTTGTTCGCTTTTTAGGGTTCCGTACCCAAAGGGTAAAAACGGAACCCTATTACTAAGACTTCGCTGTCTGTCCGTCTGTCCGTCTGTCTGTCACCAGGCTGTATCTCATGAACCGTGACAGCTAGACAGTTGAAATTTTCACAGATGATGTATTTTTGTTGCCGCTATAACAACAAATACTAAAAACAGAATAAAATTAATATTTAAGGGGGGCTCCCATACAACAAACGTGATTTTTTATAATAATTGGTACGGAACCCTTCGTGCGCGAGTCCGACTCGCACTTGGCCGGTTTTTCCATTTTTACAACTAAAACAGATACAAAAGGGGGCGTACAACCAAAACGCCCATTCCCCACTTCCTCTCATATTGATATTTATCTACTTGCCTACATTCAACGACTACAACATTCAACTACATTTTACCCATTTACAATGTATATGTTTTCAATTTCAGACACTGCTACTGCCGCAAAAACCTCTGCAACGCGTCACCGAGCACAAGCCACGAAGGCTACACGGACATCATGGGCGTCATAGTAGTCTTCAACCTCATGAAATACATCAACAGCCTTAGGTAGTAGTCGGAGGAACGCGTAGGAATTAATTATGTTAGGTGAAGTTGCCACGCAACACAGAGTAGTAAGCAAGAAGTGATAAGTGTGGGTGAGAACCGTAGTGCCAAGGACCCGTCAACAGCGAGTGAGGTTCGTTACCCCGATATATGGTAATATAATAATTAAGGCTGCCATACATGGGGAGACCAACCTAAACAGATGAACCCACGTCGAATTGGCTGGATACGTGCACATTTATGAAACGATGAGACTTAATTTTTAACCATTTGCTTTGCTTCTTCGTCGTCGTCGTGTGCGAGGGAACAGACTCATCAAACGCGGTATTGATTTTGGTGAGGTCAAGCTCAACTGGCCGATGTATTAGCCTTACTTATCTGATGCTAAACCACCGATTCTACAGGAATCATTCATCTGATTTAACTTATGAACTGAGCACTCCATAGCCATACACTTACTACTCCGTGCCAAGCAACTGCTCGCAATGTTTTGTGATATAAAATAAAAGGGTATAGTGACTTTTAATTTAAGACATTAATATAATCTTTGTATATCTGTATTAAAAAAATAAATGAATTTTGTTACTGCACAGAAGTTATTTGTCGATTAAAATATACATATATTTGGGGAACTGTATCTATAATAAAAATATGCGTAGACCGAAGACGCATTTATGAAATCAATGTTGTGTTGACGATAATAATTGGATATTCATTAAGTAATAATATTAAGTAATATATTGATGACATCTTTGACCTATTCAGGTAGGTACCTCGATCTTTATAGCGTTCATAAACGTGTTTTTGTTTTTGTCACTATTTAAATGTTAGATTTTATTCCAGTGATTAATTGTTCAGTTACAGTTGTAGGAAACTGGGATAAATAAATAAATTGTTATCACTTTTCCAATAACTGATGCGAGATTCTGTAGAAATATGGAAATTCAGAACATAAAAATACGTTTATTAATCTGTTTGACCTTTTCGTTTATTAATTCGATTCTAATGTTAATAACATCGTCTTACACTATTCAAATAGTGAGTACCTATCTACGAAATATTAAGCGCTTTTAGAAGTTTTTGTGCAATATTAAGATGATGCTAAATTAATTTGTATTTGTCACCGACATTTCCAGGTTTTGATTTACAAGTTTAATTACAAGAATTGATTGTTTTCCTTACTTATATAAACTTTAGTCTGTCTATGGTAGGTATGATAAGTTGGTACTCTACAATAAAATAACCCAGAGGAAATTCATAGTGTAAATTAACAGGTAAACTTTGTAAGGTCACTGTCCATACCTATTATGGCACAATCATTTTTAGCTGTAACTACTTTATTAGGTAGGTAGGTTTTAATTGCTCTGTTGTACCCACAAATTGTAAAGTGATGCACAAAAAGGTTGCGATTTTCGCAATAAGTATGATTTTCCATTATTATGTCTTTTGTGTTTTGATGATGCCTTCTGCTGGGGTTAGGAGAAAATCGTTGTTGAAATTCATTAGCTTATTGCACATGCCTGTGCTTTTACCTTTATATACAACTTGTGCCAACTAGGTCATTAAATTGTTGACGTCGTAAAGTTAATGATCGACCAACAGTCAAGTTATTACGTTGTAAACATAAATAAATATAATTTTTATTGGCAACAATTTCTCTAGATAAATCTGTTGGTGGTTTTCTCCACAGTTGTGTATTGTGAAAACGAATGCTGTGATTATTTATATGTTGTAAAAGTCACTACTGCAATATGTATCAATGTTCAAAAAGGCATACTTTTGCGCCTGTGGTAATATAATAATATGTCTGACTTGTGAATTTGCATGTATGAAATACAGAAATGCTACTGACTATGTGTTATCTCTTATTTTGTTAAAATAAAAGGTCATCATAATGTGACTGCTAATATTTTAAGTTCAACAGAATTTCAAAAGTAGCATAATTTGAAATAAATCTGCGAAAAAAAAACAGAAAACTACTAAAACGGTAGTCATGAATCACTGCCTAAAATCACAAATACATAAGTTGGTATAAATTATTGGTAACACTGTGAATAATAATGGCAATATGCACAAAAATAGCCGGTGATAACAGATAATGTAAAACTGCACGATGACGCCTCAAATGGAATGCAATGAGTTATTTACCAACTGATGTCATCTGCTCTTCCTCGGGTCAGTTAAAATATATTCTAATAATATTGGCAATTTCCCATACCCTAATAGATTGGGAATTTCCTGATCCATGCTAGGCATGGAAAAGAACAGTCATAAGTAGAAATGTAGGTACAGTAAGCCATTCATGGTATCTGGGGACACGGTATAGTGACCTGCTACCTTTTCTCGAAGCGCTTCGTCGTTTTTTAGGGTTCCGTACCCAAAGGGTAAAAACGGAACCCTATTACTAAGACTTCGCTGTCTGTCCGTCCGTCTGTCCGTCTGTCTGTCACCAGGCTGTATCTCATGAACCGTGACAGCTAGACAGTTGAAATTTTCATAGATGATGTATTTCTGTTGCCGCTATAACAACAAATACTAAATATAGTCAATGGTACGGAACCCTTCGTGTGCGAGTCAGACTCGCACTTGGCCGGTTTTTTTTTTAACCCTTGTAACTTGGGTTTGGATTGTACCAGATAAACAAAATTCTCGGGATATGTTGCCAATAGCGGACTTATTAAGCATTATAAGTTTTAATTTCATGGCTCTTATACTTTAGATTTTATTGATATCTAAAAAACCCTGATTTCATCACTGATGATCATCAATATACATATGGTGCTTCCCAATGTCCTAGAAAGCTGATTTTTTTTACACACAAAAAACAAAAAAACAAAATTACCAACTTATAAAAAAAAATTGACACAAGCAACTTACAAAAAGAAATGAAATCCCACCGAAACACCACACTGCCCTTTGACTAAGGTGTAGAGATTGTGAAGTTAGACCTTGTAGAGTTAGGGCATGTAGAGTTAAAAGCTTGGCTCTACATGAGATCTGATAACTTTTTGACAGTGCGAGTCATATGATCTCATCTTGGCAACATTTTACATGAAAATGTTTTTGGTGGGATAATATTATTTTCCAGAACCTAGATGTATTTTTCCATAAATAGCAAAGTTCTGTCTGGTATAATTATGTTATTGCCCAATAAGAATAAGTAAAGACTTACGACTTTAGACTTTTTTTATTTATTTAATTCCCTATGATGCTTTGGTATAATGTGAAGGCAATTTAAATTCCAATGTAGGTGTTCATTTACTGATTGGCAGCATTTAATAGGGTTCTTCTAGCGAATACTACTCTTATGGAAGGTTAAGTACAAGTTGCATTGAACAGTTTCCAAAGAGAACGTAGTAAAACTGTACATAGGTGAATAATAAAACTATTAAAGACACATTTATGGTTTTAGGTAGACAATGAAATGGTTCCTTTTTGCTCCAACCATCCCGCGAAATTCAAATTTTCTTATGTTTTTTGCAATTTTCTGGTCAGTGCTAGGTTGTACGTTGATTAAAATATTATTCGCGGCTGTAAGACGTATGAAGTTACAGAATTATAATCATCAAAATAATCAATACAACCCTCCCAAGTTCATACAGGTGCAGGAATAACTTTGACCTTGATAAAGTAATTTTTCCACCTTGTACTTCGAGGGTAGTATTGATGATTTGAATGAATAAAATTAAAACTATTTATTTTACAACAATAACAAAAATATATTTGAGATCCTCATAACGAGCCCTTTTATTTGATTGAATATATGACACAGTAAGGTTTGCAAAACTTTTTTTAATTTTCCTAATTTGTCTCCCGATAATGTCCATAATTAAAAATAATAATTGGGTCATAGGATTACTGATTACACCATCCTACCAAATTTCACCTTATTTGGTCCAGTAGGACGGACGGACAAGACGCACGAGTGATTGTATAAGGGTTCCGCTCTTTTTTCATATTTTGTACGGAACCCTAAACACGTAAAAAAATTGAATTTCGCGGGCTAGCCTGTTGGTTCCACCTTAACATCTTTTAAGGCTGACTGTACTCCATCAAACTAAATTAAATGAAGACTAGTCATTTCCCACGACCTAAAAATTAATTCTAGACCAGACAGGCGCGACAAATAGTGGCAGAGCACGACAGCACGAGACACACCCACGTCTCGATCATACGATCAATCGGAGTTACTGTCGCCTGTTGTCCTATCATCGACCTAAATGTGGACAATACGAGCGATAACCTCGAAAACTGCTCTAGTACTGACAATGATAATGTCATAGCTCTATATGGCGATAATTATTGTTATTTATTACAGCTCAACGAAGTATGGAAGAAGTCAAGCTGTGCCGACCCCAAATTAATTTGGATATTGGCCTACAATCGCACTAGATCGCGAAACGTGGAAGGAGGGAACGGAGGTCTTTGCCCTGCAGTGGGACAATATAGGCTTATAATAATAATAAAGGGGAGGAGAAATAGAATGATGATTACAGCTCAACGATCATCATCATTCTCTTGCCCTTATCCCAATTCATTTGTGGTCGGCGCAGCATGTTCTTCTTCTTCCTTTCTTCTCTATTTTTCGTCATCTCATCAGACACTTCTTTTCTTGCCATATCATTCAACAGCTCAACGATCATGAAAGTTTTATTATTTACAGGATAAGATAACCTTCCAAAGGTATAGACCTACCAAAGATATTTTAAAATTTTCACGATCAGAACACATTATAATACACATTGTAAACGGGTATTTATCTCGAATTTTACGTTTAACGTCGGGCTTATATTAAGGTAAAATTCGCGATAAATACCCGTTTACATGTGTATTATAATGATATTTAAAAAAACTTATTTCCTACACGCAAAACTTATGAATCTCTTATTAGTAGCCAAGTGCTGATCTCTTCTATGACAAAAGAGCCAGTGACACGTTGGCATTTAATTTTAGTACTTATAAAAATTGCTAACACATGTTATTTTTATCGCCAATAACAAAGGATGTTGCGAGGCGACCATATCAATAGTAAAACGTTTCACAACGAGACCTAACGCGAATGGGGTAACTCACAAACCTAATATTTTCAGATACGTGTTTTTGCACCTGATATGAAAGTCAATGTCAAAACGACTGATACGGTAGATATAGAGATTAAACTTCTTATCAAAGCCGATGAGCAAAGAGTACATAAGTCTAGAAAAGAGATTAACCAGTCATCAGGTGTAAACAAAGCATTTGTGTCTATTAACTAATACAGACAGCAGGTTCAACATCCGTTTAGTAAAGAATAATAAACGAAGGTGAGAAGTGTTCTCAGTACTCATTTTCAATTTTTGCCAAACTAAATCTATCTTGATTTTTGTGAAAAAAGAGTAAAAATAAACTTGGTTTTACTAGTTTGTAAAATATAACAACAAAGTAAAGACCACACAACACAATGTCGTTTCATAGATAGTGTGACTGTTAAAATAGGTCAAGTTGGAGATAAATCTCTCATCGAGTTAATTATACACTGACACTGACAATGTCACAAATTAGCAAAAAAACAATGGTGATGGAAATATTTCGAATTCTGAATCGTTCATTGTCTGTTGACTATCCTTTTCATTTAATTAAAGCCGACTCACTTTAATTATTGTTTTAATTAATTAATGTGAGGTTATCAAAATAGGCCCATCAAAAATCATTTGAAAAAATTCTATGCGTTATTTCCACAATGACAAATTCTGGACGCGATCGTGAACCGAATTAAAATTTTGCAAATATGATTACTGGAGTACTAAAATAAAAACTAAACACCGGAATCCGGGGACAAAGCGACGAACAAAATAAACCGCCACTGAGCGGGACCGCCAAATGTTGGTCAGTGTCGCGTCGGCGCCAGAATCGATCGCATGATTCAGCGTTATTACCGCGAACATAAGAGCGCAATTTGTTAGTTTTTGGACATGTCCCGTTTTGCCACTGGGCTTCCTTCCTGTGAATCATGGAGTATGAGTACGGAGGTGCCAATTTCAGTCGAGTGTAAAGCCCTGCCGGCCACATGCGCCGCAATCGCAACATTGTAAATACATAACACGTAAATGTAATTAAAAAAATAACAGTTCGTAGTTTTAGTGTAGAGTAGTCGTTTTAAGTGGTATTTTATTAATAAAAATGGATTTAGCAGCGTCTATATTGACTTTTACGATGTTTTGGAAATGTAAGTGAAAGTGTTTTGATAATATTCTCTTCAGTTTTTATTTATTGCGAATTGTAATAATTGTACACCACTACACACCTAAGTGTTTGTCATAAATTATTTAGTCAATAACACTGCTGTACATTTTAATTATAACCCTAATTACTAGATTACCATCAAGTTCAACAAGTAAGAATGTTAGTTTTCTGTGTTTATTAAGAAACTGTACCTTGGAAAATATTAAAAATCAACAGAGACGTCTTCGGGTTACTTATCCAATAAAATCAAAACAAATATTTGAGAATTAAATACTTGCGATACTTAGAACGTACATCAACATCATGGAAAAATCCTTGAAAAATAAATGAAACGTTGTAGTAGGTACTTGAGCACTGATAAAAAAACATTTTAATTGTATTCGTGACATATAAAGTAAAAAACAATAGGTAATAAAGGCGAAGGGGTTATGTATGGACATATTTATCAGTAAATTAATTCATGTGGGCATCGAACCTCATTATTGATTCCCATATGGTTCAGTCTGTCACCTCGCGAGTAGGCGTAATGAAGGCTCTTTCAAATTTAAACTATGCAAAGGTCGTATCGGAATATAAAATAAAAAGTTGTATGGCGGTGTGTCTGTCGAGCCAAGAATAGGAAATGTAAGTCTAGGATGTCCCGCTCAAGTTCCCGGATCCCGGATGTCAATTGTTGTTTGTGATGCAGTTTATACGTGGCTTGACTAAGAAGACCCTGATTATAAGTTAATAAATTATAAATTTATTAAACTTCAATTGCACAGAGTTTTACACAAGAACCTCCGAAACCCCATAAGTTGCTTGCTGGAGTGAGTATTTGTGATGTTAATGCACCCATTGCAATTCTTGATGTAACGTCTTATGGTGTCCTAAATTTTGGCTTTTAAATGAACGAATTTAGGGAGTGTTGCGAATTACATTCAGCTGCAGATCAACGAAGTTCTGACGCACGAAAGATGGTGCGATAAAATTCTCATTTAACTTGACGTTAATGGCGAGGGCGACTGGGGTGTGTTCTCATATTGGATGGATGGAGTCAGAATAACTGTCTTATTGGATAATCTTAGATAATAAATAATAATACAGCAGTAAAGAGGCAAACATAAGAACTGAAATATCAGAAAATAATGCAACTGTTGATGCGAGGCAAACAAGGAAAACAAGACGAACTACACACTGAATGCAGTCTAAATCTGCATGTAATAATATATTCGCAGCAGCACAAACGAGAGGAGGACATAAAAGGTCATTTCTCAAATGGAGCTACATAGTTGATGACTAGAAATAGTAGGTCAAGTGCAAACCACATTCACTTCTACATATTCGACAACTTGTTGTTAGTAGATAATCACGAGATCACGACCATCTTTACATGGAAATTGTATTACCTTTTTACTCTCTGGACGCTCTTAACTTGCACGTCTTTCTACATCGTTCTCATTTAGTAACAATATTTTTATTGAAAAGGGTGAAGTTGATGAATTAAAGAAGTCCATGAAGTTTTTTGTATTTTTTTTTCCATAGTGATCTACACTTTGGAGTGGGCAACTGCAGTACTTTAATAAGTTATTATGCCTTGTGTTTGTGACTGTAGCTTCGCCTTTTTTCTTTTCTTTTTTTTTCTTCTTTTTCTGACATTCAAAAGTGCCTGTTATGGTCTAATTTAAATAAATGCTTTGAGTTTGAGATTATCAGCGCGTTTGCGACTGTGAAATAAAAAATACAATGACATTGCCAATCCTGCTGTTTCTTAACAAGCTGAATCAACAGGAAAAGCTATCTTTAACTACTGATAACACAATACAGACAGACGAATAAAAATATTTCTTTAAATTGCTCCTTAATTGTTTAAAACGATGTTCGTTGATCAAACGCGGAGTTCTCAAAGATTTGCAAGAAATTCAGCTTTGTTCTGGACTTTGTATGTACCGTATAAATAGTTTAGATATTTGTGTCGCCATTTCCTAGTATATGTAGTAGACATTAAATTTAATATAGAACACTTTACTCGGCTGGGTGGTGATAGTGCTGTGGTCTTAGAAATGTGACAGAAATAATAAGTTAAGCTTTTCTTACGACATGACATAAGCTAGATGAAATCACTGAAGACCGTCTGAGGCAAATACATGCCTTAATCAGAAAAGAAATATACAATAAAAACAGTGAATCGAACAGAGGCATGCAAAGAGACCCTTAAACCTCAATGAATACGTACAATAAGAAATTCATAGACCGAGGTGAAATTACAATAAGTACTAATTTCATGTAAACATTATCTAAGCAACGAAGAAGGAAAATCGAACAATGGAATTTCTATAGTAAATAAAATAATTATAATGTGACGCTATCTGTGAAGAATTCACATACTTGAAACATTGTTTGCGATTAATTCAAGTAAACCATTAGTGGTTAACGAATTAACGATTAAATAAACTACGCTATTATTAGAAAAGTCCTTGAAACTTGGACTTTAGGTAGGTACAATGAACTGCACTTTGGTATATCCTGTCATTTGTAGCTTGGAAACATGGTTTAACTACGTCAGAGACGGAACCCGACTTATAAAGTATTTCAGAAATATAATTTCCCAGAACACGTTTGAACGAACCGCAGATTACGATCCCACGAAAATTAAAGGAAACCGCAATTATAAGGTTAGATTTAGCGCCGTTAAAGTTGTTAATTTCTAACGGTGTATCGGTGTAGTCCGTTTGGAATTCAATTCATCTGGTAAACAGTCGGTGGAACTATCACAGATAAAATTCAAACTTGTAGAGTACGTAGCTCAGATATGACTCCCTTCTCATGACCTCCCGTGAGTTTACCGACTTGAGACAGGTTCTCATTTATTTTTACCTTCCTGCCCATCATCACGAAACTGGTGTGTGAATTAACTCTAACTCCAACACTTATCGGTGTAGTCCGTTTGGAATGCAATTCATCTGGTAAACAGTAGGTGGAACTATCACAGATAAAATTCAAACTTGTAGAGTACCTACGGAGTAATTTTGATTTCCTATAAAGCAATCTGTCAGGGGATTAAATTTAAAAAATAGCAGCAGTAAAGACGTACCCGGTTTATCAATCCCTGTGGAGATTTGATTAACAGCTTGCTAGGGTGCAGTCTCACAGAATCTAGGATGCACGTGTAGATTTAGATACTGACAGTATCAATTTGAAGTGCAAAGCTGGTTAGCCAGCTGATCGCTAATAAGTACAATTATTTTGATTTCAAAGATGTTTTTGTTGATGCCTTTAGTTGAAATATCAAGAGGAAGATTAAGGCACACAGACAGACAATTTAAATTCATCTATTGTTAATCCCTATTTTGTTTCTCTTGATTTCAAAATTGATCAAGACTATCAGCTTTTCAAAAACCTAGAAAAGAAAATATTAAAGATTATTATTCTTGCTTTTAAAGGTGCATTCATTTTCCAAGAGATTCTTTAGACGGTTGATTCTCGCTGGATTTCCTCCCAATCTAACAAACAAAATGTTTTTTTTTCAGTATCATGGAGCCTGGAGTGCTACACATGCTGTCCGAAGCCAGCGAAGAGCACAAAAGCCTGCCAATGCACGCACTTCGACTACAGCAACAAGTACCTCGTGCAGTGCGAGGGTTCCACCATGTGCTTCAAGAGAATAACTACAGCCGAGTTCGGAGATGGATGTAAGTATGCTCGCTGAAGATAGAGCCTTGTGCGTCAATCAATCAACTTAGCCTATCGGAGTCCACTTTTAGCCAGGCCTATCTAAAGCTACGCCACAACAATCGACCCTCCGCATTCATTCTGAACCAGCCACCTTGTCATTTAGCTGGGGGGCTTCCCACATTACATTTGCCGATACGCGGTCTGCAATCCAGAACTTGTTACTCCACCTCTAATCCGTCTTTCGACAAACATGTTCGGTCTACTGGCACTTCAGTTTGCTAACTCTGCAAGTTACATAACTCCAGTGCTTTTCCGGATAATTTTATTTCGGATCTTTATAAATGCTTTAAAGAAACTCTGAGCAAGAGCTCGCCAAGTATAATTATAGCTAGAATTCATATTTTTGGAGAAAAGCGTATTGGCAGTCAGTGCTTTTACCAACTAGGTCTTAATCACGAAGGAGGTTAAAAGCTAGCCCTTTTCTGCGCGTGGGGCAGCAATGTGATCTCAGTGAATTATGACGATCTCAACACATATGGTTCACGTATTCAGATATTTTTACAAAATTCAACTGCTTGTAGTCTAAAAAGGTTCAAAACTGCACATGAACGTTGATGAATGTGCGCCAGATTTAGGTACCACAAATATTTTCAAGCCCAGCAACAGACTTTTGACTAATATTTCATTTATACATCGTAATGTACACACACGCAAGCGCGTCAACACAGTAAATATTTCAAGTCAAGTACCTACATAGATACAACACCCATAAGACTACTAGGATTTTGTTTTACAAGACGGGTCCTATTTTAAGTTCTGAATCATATATCGACATTTGTAAATTAACACACTTAACAGTTCAAAGACAGAATGCCATACCAGTCATCCTGTTGAAAGCTTGGAATGTGATGTGATGTGTCTGGCTCAAAAGTCATACATACTCGTAATTATGTTTTATAAACACTAGGTTTACATGCACCGTACAAATCAGTCAGTTGTACAAATAATTTCAATACAAATGGTAAGCTTTACGTATAAAGGTTGACTACGTGTCAACTGTGTCAAGCACTTATGTTATTTAAGATAAAATGATATGATAATGCTCGCAAAATGTTAATTCGCTAAGGTAAGGTTATTAATAGAGCTAGACACGAGCTGCCCGTGAGGCTAAGTGGCAATGACCCGTGACCGACACCTCTGTTAGCCGATGAGCAATACGCGCCTTAACAAAAAGCACATTTATCATTTACCGAAGATTTACTGCCTTGTATTAGTTCGTCATAGATTTTTTACACGCTCTGGCGCTAGCTTTATCGGAATTTGTATTTTTTTTTCTGTTTTATAGGGCTTATGAAGTCTGTGGCTAGTTCTACCAAGGGGTGTCATGTTTCTCAGACTGGGTTGACAAGGGTAGAAAGACAGTATCGCTTCATAATAAAAATTGGTATTTATTATTGGAAGCCCCAATATTGTTGAAAAAAAGTTAGGAAGATTAACAGTGATGAGAGTAGAAAAGCTTCCTGCTCTGATAACATTTCACCACGGACATGAAAAAGCCGTAACTTATAAGAGCCATTACTCGAACAGTCAATACACTGTTTATAAGAATCGATAAACATGTGCATAAAGGAAGTGGTGGACAATAAAAAGAATGTGTTGATACGGTACCGTTAAGGCGGCTTCCTTACGAAATGCTCCTTTAAAGGAATATAATGTCATGTGGGCCTTTGATGGCGCAACTTTATGTGACACAGTTAAATGTCACTTAACATTAAGACGAACGTATCAAGACTTGTTGCTTAACCAATACCATAAGAAATTGCTCTCTGACTTGCATCTCGCGTCGAAAAGCTAAAATGGCTATTCGACTTGGATAACCTTCCTGCAGAGCAAAATGCCATTTCTCGTACAGATCATAAAATATCATTTTGGAGAAGAAACTAAGATCGGTTATACAATAATATAACTATCGATAGTATAAAAATGATGGTACCAGACCCAAATTATATAAAATTAGTATTTTCCCCGACATGAAATGAGTTCGCTTTTTGACCAACATTATTATGGACAACAAGAATTATAAGGAAAGTTATCATTTCCAATATTAGAGATGAGCAAAATAGATTCACTGGATTTAATTGTCCCCTAAACTCGTTACTAATCCCTAAATAATTAATACTTTGAATTTCATCTCCATCTTTCTGACTGTTGCCTTATTACGCCTCAGTGGCTGTACGGATTACGATGAGTGCACAAGTACATTATGACCTGGATTAACACATAGGATATTTGAATCCTGGTAGTTTCTGTAGGCAAAATTATTTTCGACCTTCACTCTTCACGTGACCAAGTTACAGAAAAGTTGAAAGGGAATCGACTGTCTTTGTATGGACTTGTGATGAGGTGGGAAGAATCGCACGTGACTAAGGAGTGATGAATATAAATGTTGATGGACAGAGGAGAGTCGAAGACCAATGAAACGATGGATGGATTGTGTGAAAAATGATATGAAGGCAAAAGGTGTAAATGATTGTGTGACGGTTGACAGACGAGAATGGAAGAAAAAAACGTGTTGCACCGACTCCAAGTAACATGGGATAAGGGCAGGAAGATGATACCATGGCCAAGTCCACGGAAAAACGATAATTAGTTATTAATAACTGGGTAATTGTCATCCAAGTTTCCCTGTTTCAACAGAGTGCAAATTGCAAGCATAACTGTGAGTCACGAGTTATCAGTTCCTCTCGTAACTCGGCGATGCTAATGAGGACTGCATGCATGGCACCGGCATGCGGCAGGGTTATAAGTGCAGATTGCACCATAAGCGTATAGTACTCATTGTTAAGCTTCTTTATTAAAGAGACTCTTTCATACATTGGACCATCATCATCATCTTTTCATTATTGGATTGTGTCGTAGTTTTTAGGTCCTATATACTAACACAGTTTGTATTTTATCACATGTATGTATGTTAGTCTGTAAGGTATTTATCTGTGGGCCAAAGTTGCCTGAAAATAAAGGTTTTTATTTATTTTATTTTATTTATTGTAACACAAAAAGAACACAAAACAATTAGCATTTTTTTGTTCTATTGACTGCAGTGGACTGTGAAAAGTTTACAAGTTAACGCTAATTTGCTTCATGTTTAAAGTAAGCATCTGAGAAAATTAATTTTCACCTCTATATGAATTCGCAAGGGCAGCGCAAATGTAGAGGTTGTATACCTATACTACAAATGTCACTTACGGGATATCTTCCGTGATTATTTATTATTTTCGAGCTCCCGATATTTCGACGCTGTTGCAAGCGCCATGATGGCGGGTTAAATAATAAATAATCACAGAAGATATCCCGTAAGTGACATTTGTAGTATAGTTATGAACCGTGAAAGCTTAATACAGTGGTTGTATACCTGTATACAAGCTCTGACTTTTTTATAATCACTTTCCAAAAAAAATGGGTAGGTATACTTAATAGGTGAACGGAGTAGGAGCAAATGGCGTGCTTAGCTTTTTTTTTGTTTCTTTAAAAAAAAAACGAACTTTAAAAATATCGAATTTCAAATCATACGCAATACGCGTATGATTTGAAATTCGATATTTTTTAATTTTTATATCAAAATTTCTCTTTCTTTGTTCTAATATGAAAAGTTTACTTGTGTAGCGTTTTTTGATGATAGATCATTTTTTTTCTAAGCTGTGGAAAAAAGAAAAAGAAAACTAGCTATGCCATAAGCTTCTACTCTGTTCACCTAATATACTTTTTTTTGGAAAGTTATAATAAAGTCTGCACTTCAGATTTAGATGAACGATGGATAGAGATGGATTTATACTGTAGGAAAATATCTACATTAAAAAAATACCATTGAAGAACAACGTAAACATAACATCACCCCTTGTAATCCCCAAAGGGAACAGAGAAGCAGAGGTGTACCTAACTGCCTAATAATACCGTCCAAATTTCTTCATGATTAAGTTCCACGTAATAGGGCCCATTTTGAGAACGTTATCAAAATCGCCGCCTTTCTAAAAATACAGATACAACCCTAAATCAATCGAGTAGGGTTCTAATTACAAGTTTTACGGAACGTACAATGCAATGTTTGCAGTGTCATCAACTCATCACTTTCACAATCGTGTCGGGAATACTTAGCCGAGTGTAATTACAACATTTGCTCAAGAATTTTACGTAAGAAGTATTGTCAGTCTGTCCTCATACGTAATTTATGTAACAGTGCAAATCACAATCTGAATACAATTAATACATAATTAGTTTCAAATTCAAGTAAACACATAAGTACGAGTTTTTTTAACTGAAAAAATATCTATTCCGATGGTGAAACAGTACAGGTTTTGGCATTTACGAGTAAATTTTACTTAATTCCAATTTTTGACAGAAAATATTTGAATTCAACGGGTTTATTGTTACGCAACAATCTTGTATGACGGAATTGTTTAAATTAGAAAAAAAAAATATTTTTATTAGAGATGCAACGGATAGTTGTTTGGCCGGATACCGAATAACGGATATTCGGCGAACTGCGAGGCCGGATGGGCGGATATTCGGCCGGCGGAGCTCCGGCGGTGAGTAAGTAGTTCTCTGAGGCAAGTAGTGACATGTTCAGCGTCGTACAGCTGAGGGCAACGCGATTAGATCATTTCGGGCGGTTTCGGATCTCATTGGGAGTGATCGTGCCACTTGTTGGTTATAAAATATTAATTTTTAACTTGTTAAAAAAAAACTTGTTTTAGTGCGGTGCGATGAGTTAGAGACGATAGAGTACATACATATAGCTTTTAATAGAACTTATCATAAGTGCTAGCTGTTGTCTTATTTCATGTCCGTTTTATAGGATTTTTTAGCAAATTTATGAATATCCGGTATCTGCCGGATAATGAGTTACTATCCGGTATCCGGCCGGATAGGCCGGATACCGAATAGTTACCGGATATCCGTTGCATCTCTAATTTTTATCCTTTTGCCGAAAATATCATCATCAGCCTATTAATGTTCCCACTGCTGGGACACAGGCCTCCTCTCTATGAGAGGGAATGGGCTATAATCCAGCACGCGGACCCAGTGCGGGTTGGTAGATGTCACATGTCTTTGTATTTTTTGGTTCTAGGACATGCCGGTTTCCTCACGATGTTTTCCTTCACCGTTTTAAGAGCAGCGGTGATGACATAAATTACACAAAGTAATGCCCCTGCCTGGGTTCGAACCCATGACTTACTGCTCGTAAGTCGGGGCCGCCACCACTGGGCCACCGCTGCTCCGCCGAAAATATCTCTTTAACTTAATTATGTGCTTCATAATATATGTACCTTTTCATACGATCAAAAACCTTTTTTGATTCAAGACCTATACCTTATTGAAAACATGTTGTTACAGTAACATCGATGGTCATATCACGCGGTTGCGCGCCGCAGACAACGGATGGAGAACAAAGGAAGATCAACGGCAAATGGCGGTCGGTCACTGACATACACGAGGTCTACGAGGAATCGTGTTCGGAAGACCCGACCAATGACGAACGGTCCACGAAGACCACGCATTGCTACTGCAGAGGGGATCGGTGCAATGACGCCCAGAAAATAACCAGAAATGTGTTATCAGTAGCCGCTATGGCAGTAATTCTATGTGTTTTAAGTTAAATGAGAAAAGATAGCTAGTAACTGACACTGACTGGCTATAGTCTCTGCCAGATAAGTAAGAATTAAAGGTCATTGCTCTTTCCTTAATTTCTCTACGTAGGTACCCCGACATTACATTATGAATCGTTTTTTATTACTAGAAAAAGTCACGGATCACGATAAAAGTCTTTTCGGCAAAAGTTTATCTATGTCATTATTTCTGTTTTCGGAATTATGTATTTGAATAAATGTATGCGGGTTAATGACCTTTAATTCTTACTTATATTTATGGCGGAGACTATAGTCACAGAGCGCCTCGTTCGAAAAAAATTCACGCATAGAGTCTCTATGAGTCTAGTAAAGTCTATCTGTCTCTTGTGTCACTCTGGCTAGGGGTTTTCACCTAGAAATTCGACAGGTGCTTAACAGTCTAGTCATAGGATGTTATAAATACTGCCTTAGTATTTTTGGTAGGTTTACTTATATTTTTTCATTTTTAATTGTACTTATGAAAGACTCTTAACGAAGCCGAAAAGCACTAAGACTTGTTCTCCTCGTCATTGCCGTCATTTTTTTGTTCTACACCATACCTGGAAACCTTCTAGTTACGGAGATATTGGGGGTCAAATTTTCAATTTTTCACAAGTTTTATTTAAATACATGTTTTTGTATGAGTTTTACCGTAAACACCTTCACGACCCCCGTACTATTCAATCCATCCATCAGTACAATGTTTTAAGAGCGTTACATTGAGTTCTACCGAAAAACGTGATTTCACCACAAAAAAAAAGGTCAGCAAAAAATTTGCATAGAGTTACTTAGTTTGATGTACAGAATGCTTGGTTGAAGGCTTCGTGATGAGTCTATTTACACGCTGTATGTAATTTAACCTGGATTAAAGGGAATTCAAGTATCATGCCAGAACAAATTATAAATTGAGTGCTTAGATGAAAATTTCCTTCTCTGTATTGGAAGAGGCCTTCTCACTGAAGTGGTCCAGTAATAGGCTGGTATTATGTGGTATTGAAACTTTGTTTTTGATGCTGGTGAAACCAGAAGACCCAAGTTAGGGAAAAGACTAGTATGACGATGCGTTCACTAACACAAGTTACATCTTAAATTAGAATATTATAGTATGGGTAAGGTAATCTTAATTAAAAATTCGCTTGTACACCGCTATAAAATAACGGTGATTATTTTTCGTCTATGATATTTAATTAAGGTTATTTGTAAGATCCCTAATACCTCCATACGGGTCTGTATATACTGCCAGTAATGTTAAGTTACTAATAGTTACATAGTTGAACAAAGTTATGAACAATCCCAAAGAGCTTCAACAGTGGTGCTTTATTAAAATACGCATTATTGCTAGTCAATGTTATGTAAAGTGTGTTTTTATTTACTTATCTTATTTGGTAAAAAAAAAATACATTTTATATTTTTACTAAAAATATAATATGTATGAAAAATTTCAGATCAATAGGGCGGGGGATAACTGTTTTAAAATTCATTTGTAAAATATTTGACCTAAACAAACAAACATGCATGCAAATTTTGCAAATAAAATAAAAGCTTGTAATAAAAATAAATATCAGGTCATGACCTCAGACCAAATAAAAAAAACCGGCCAAGTGCGAGTCGGACTCGCGCACGAAGAGTTCCGTACCATTATCTATACATTAGACAAAACGGCAAAAAAATCACGTTTGTTGTAAGGGAGCCCCCCTTAAATATTAATTTTATTCTGTTTTTAGTATTTGTTGTTATAGCGGCAACAGAAATACATCATCTGTGAAAATTTCATCTGTCTAGCTGTCACGGTTCATGAGATACAGCCTGGTGACAGACAGACGGACAGACGGACAGACAGCGAAGTCTTAGTAATAGGGTTCCGTTTTTACCCTTTGGGTACGGAACCCTAAAAACCCAGCGCTGCGAGCAATAAAGTGAAGCCGGTTTCGTAAACATGTGTGAATTTTTTGAGCTTAGTTTAACGAGGGATTTTCTTTTTAGCTGTTACATAGTCGCTGGATAGATGGCGCTAGGAGTTAGAATGATAATGCAAGGAACGGAACCTAAAAAAACTGATTTTAACAAAGCGCGAGAAACGTAGGTTATATTCGGAAGGTTAAGCAAATGAAGGTGTCAGTCAACGAGAGTATGTGACGTGACACAATTTTTTTCAAGAGTTTTGGCTTTGGCACCAACTATCATACTAAGTTCAACGCCATCTATAGAGTTCTTGGAAACTAAGTCCTCTCAAAACCTCTCATTGTAGTTTGATGTAAATGTGTGCGTGTGAGCGCGTATGCACAGAGCGGAGTTTAGTTTTGAGCTGGCTTCACTTTATACGCTACTAGCTGACGTCCCGCGGTTTCACCCGCGTAGTTCCCGTTCCCGTGGAAGTACGGGATTAAATTATAGCCTATAGCACTCACGAGTAATGTAGCTTTCCACCAGTGAAACAATTTTTAAAATTGGTTCATTACTTCCGGAGATTACCCCCTACATACAAACTTACAAACAAATGTTACCTCTTTATAATATTAGTATAGATGTCTTGGTTTTTTATTTGGTCTGAAGTCATGACAAAAAAATATATCAGCAGAACCAAAGGTGTGTGCAAAATTTCAGCTCAAACGGCCCAAACAGAAGAGTCTAAATTCAGTTGCAAGAATCGGCACTAGATGCGATTAAAATATCGTCTATGTAGCAGTACACAAAATCAAGTTCACATAACACTTCGTCCATAAATCGTTGAAAAGTTTGTGCTGCATTACGCAAGCCAAAAGTCATAAACTTAAACTCAAATAAACCGAAAGGCGTAGTTATTGCTGTCTTTGGAATGTCCTCTTCAGCGATAGGGATTTGGTTAAACGCACGCACTAGATCTAATTTTGAAAACACTTTTTTTCCACTTAAGCACTGGGCGAAGTCTTCTATAGCTAGGTAACACAATAAAATAGCACAGTAAAACAATAAACATATTACAAACAGAACCGTCGGCATCTCAACAAAAATATCAATGGCTATTACTCTAAATTCTTAAAACTAATATGAACAATAAGCAAACTGGGCAAGGCCCTACCATAAACTATTGTTATCCTTACATAAAACCTGCAATAAAACACCTGCAGGCTTGCCGTGAGAACCTAAAGCTTAAATTACTTACATACTAAGTTCACTGAAGTAATAACTATAATATTAATAAATAATTAATGAACAAACTATAATTAATGAAGACGCCACAGTACCCCCCTGCCAGTGATCGAGATCACGAAAAACTGGCCTCGTAGTAATCAGGGAATCGTACGCGTCTACCAGACCTTCGCGGCCCCTGCGGTTCAGGAACCTTTGTACATTGTTTAGTTTGTAACGTGCCGCTCCATCACTCTGACACCAATCAATTGAGATACTTTTTAAGAGCTGTCAAAACGCGGTGATGTTGTATGGCAATAGCCAACTGTGACGTCACTGTTTATTCAACTCAATGACTCAACTATTTATTGATTTCAAAGCAACTAAAGGTCGAATTTGGCAATTAATTGAAAATAAATCGGGTTTTCAGGCCTAAAATAACGTGTTTTTTTAGAGATAGGTGTCTGGGAATGATAGTTTTATGGTGTCATCTACCCTATTGTATCCTATACGTACTTAGTGTTCGCCTGGTTATAACTAATTATGGCCAGGATGTTGATAAGTTTACTTTGAATTTAATTTTAGCAAAGTTACAAAACTGTACCTAAATTGTACCATTTTGTAATTTTGCTACGTGATACTCATTCTTATATGTACTTTAATAATTAAATAAAATCATTCCTGTATTAGTTTTGTTTTATCAATTGATATTTCGTAAGTAAACTCCATTAGAATCTAGTCTACGGGCCTGTTTGACCACTCTCCATATAAGATAGCTTAATTCACCGTAATCTGTAAATAGCTTTCAAAGTCCTTACATTTTATCTTGTCTTCGGTCGCTTTATAGCCTCGATTCACGTAATCTAATAATTACGTATAATCTACTGTTGAAATTAGTTCAGCTTATACTACCGGCTACACTAAGTAATAAGCAACGAGGCTACATACTTGGCACGTGGCAGTATGATTATAAGTGCCGGTTTTGCTCTTGTATCAAGTTTAAAAGTACAGTTGTGCTTTTGAAATTCGAACCATATATTAGACTAGCTGACGTCCCGCGGTTTCACCCGCGTAGTTCCCGTTCCCGTGGGAGTACGGGAATAAAATATAACCTATAGCACTCACGAATAATGTAGCTTTCTACCAGTGAAACAATTTTTTAAATTGGTTCATTACTACCGGAGATTACCCCCTACATACAAACTTACACACATACAAACTTACAAAGATACAAACAAATGTTACCTCTTTATAATATTAGTATAGATTACATGTTTTATCGAACGATAAGGTGTAAATAAAATTTTACTAGAGTTCTCCGGCATAAAATGCCTGCTCTACAGCTTTGAGGATTGTAAAAGCTAATTCTTTTTATAATGAAGTTATGAAGGAAAAAACCGGCCAAATGCAGTGCAAGTTGGACTCACGCACCGTGGGTTTATTTTGTTATTAAATAAATTACCTACATATTTATGGTTTACAGATTTTTTTTCTTTACATGTGCTGTAAGACACTGCTTCTTGCCAAATTTCATGATTCCAGGTCAACGGGAAGTACCGTATAGGTTTTGATTCCCTTGTGAAATCGCAAAATATGTGAGATAAACGGTCATATCTTTTGATCGCGACTTACAAGTTTGATATTTTTACTGGTCCACGGGGTATCAGATGAGTATTTGATATTAATTTCAGCTGGATACCTCCACGCGTTCCTGAGAAAAGGGATCTTGACAGACGGATAACAAAGTGATTTTGAGTGAGTGAACCCTAAAAAAAAGTACCAAGTCTGCCTTAAATCGTCATTTAAAAACTGAAGTCAAATGAAGGATAATTGGTTACATTTTGACTCAAAGGAGTATTTATTCAATAGTATGTATGAAGAATGCACACGCTCCATGTAAATGACGCATTACGTGCATCGGATTCCAACGAGGTCGTATTTGTAAGTACACGCGATATGAAACTGAAGACGATGATGTATTCACACAATATGCCTCTATATTCAGTTAAATTGTAGTGCACAGGCGTCACATATGACACATCATGAGATAGAAACTGTCACATAGTAAAGAGTGACTGAGACAACATTCTAATCATAACCCTTTATTTGCTTCGCCTTAGTCGGGTATTTGTGTTTATACTATTACAATTTGTATGTTTATTAATTTGTTATTGTGTGCAATAAGAATATACTTTAAACTAGTTGACAGTTGCAGGATAATTTGAAGCGGGTGAGATGTAAACCAATTGGTATAAAAACGGTTTTTAGATAAACTTGCCTGACTTGAAAATCTAGCTTGCACATAACTTATACCATTTTAGTTCTGGCCCGCTTGGCAGATTACGGTCAACTCACTCTCGCGAAGGGGCCGCCTCCACGAGCGAGCGAATCGCGGCGATTCAACATATTTCTATAAGAAAATATCGCCGCGATGCTCTCGCTCGTGAAGACGGCCCAAAAGAGTGTGTATAGAAAAACTTGGCAAGGACGATAATTTCGCCGCGATTCTCTCGCTCGTGGAGACGCCCCAAAAGAGAGTTTATAGAAAAACGTGACAAGGACGATAATATCGCCGCGATTCTCTCGCTCGTGGAGACGGCCCAAAAGAGAGTGTATAGAAAAACGTGGCCAGGACGATAATATCGCCGCGATTCTCTCGCTCGTGGAGACGGCTCAAAAGAGAGTGTATAGAAAAACGTGGCAAGGACGATAATATCGCCGCGATTCTCTCGCTCGTGGAGACGGCCCAAAAGAGAGTGTATAGAAAAACGTGGCCAGGACGATAATATGGCCGCGATTCTCTCGCTCGTGGAGACGGCCCGAAAGAGAGTGTATAGAAAAACGTGGCAAGGACGATAATATCGCCGCGATTCTCTCGCTCGGGGAGACGGCCCAAAAGAGAGTGTATAGAAAAACGTGGCTAGGACGATAATATCGCCGCGATTCTCTCGCTCGTGGAGACGGCTCAAAAGAGTGTATAGAAAAACGTGGCAAGGACGATAATATCGCCGCGATTCTCTCGCTCGTGGAGACGGCCCAAAAGAGTGTATAGAAAAACGTGGCAAGGACGATAATATCGCCGCTATTCTCTCGCTCGTGGAGACGGCCCGAAAGAGAGTGTATAGAAAAACGTGGCAAGGACGATAATATCGCCGCGATTCTCTCGCTCGGGGAGACGGCCCAAAAGAGAGTGTATAGAAAAACGTGGCAAGGACGATAATATTGCCGCGATTCTCTCGATCGTGGAGGCGGCCCCGAATAGGAAAACCAGCCGAGGAATATAGCGGTTCATTTTGCTTAGAGTTAACACAGAAGTGCAACCGTTATTAAAGGTGCACCACCATGGTGGATAGTGTAAAAGCATGCGTGTACTCACGTTGGCGTGGTTCTCGACCAGGCACAGGAACACCACGTCCTCCCGCAGGAGTCGCACGGCGCCGTGGAGCGGCTGCGACGTCTTGCTCTTCAGCATCCGGTACAGCAGCGCAGATGACATGTGCGCGAAGTCCTCGCCTGAGCAAAAGTTTTTTTATTAAACTTAATGGTTTTCATGAGACAGTCTATCATTGCAATGGGGGCTATCGCGCATGAATTCGTCGCTAGAGGCGTTCGTGTAGACTAAGGTCTTCCGAAATGTCAGATGTCATACAGTGTTCGCGCGTGGCGTGCTTTTTTATCACGTATTTATACTAATACTCACGATTGTGTTCTAGACTGAGCCATTCCTGATTAATTATGACTTGAAGATTTTAAGTATAGCAACTTAGGATCGTATTTGTTAGTACTTGGAGGTAGAATGATTTTTTAATGGTTCATGCTTACTAATTTTAGGGAGAATAGAATATTGTAAGTATGTACAGTGTCGACCAAAAGTCGATAGGCAATCTCACAAAGCAATAGCTTGACGTTTAGTTTGACTTACGACCTTCTACTTTCAAGAAAATAGACATTGTCATCTACAAGTAAATGTAGTCCAAAATTTCAACATGGAAATACAAGTCAAGATGGCCTAGTGGTTAGGCGCGTCCACATCTAAGAGTGAATCAGTAAGTCGTGAGTTCAAATCTCACGTTGTTACTTTTACTTTTTGTAAGTGTTTACTCGATTGGAAGTAATGGGACAGAAAAATATTCTCGCTTTGTTCACACATTTCATAAAGTTAGAAGAAGGTAGATCATAGAAAAATAAGTCAAGAATTTATATTTCTGTGAGGTAAACCTGAGTTTTATGAATATTTTACTTGATCGAAATGAACGTTGTCGTTTGGTTATGTTAAATTTGGTTAGTGACGTGTGGTTTAATAGATAGCGGTATTGTTGTTGGTATTTCTCAAAATGCAGGCAAATATTGATATTGGGGCGAGGGCGACTAATATTATCGTGCTGCATAAAAGTGGTCTTAATAGAACACAAATATCTGAAGAAACCGGACTAATGTGAGTATTATATTTATGAATTATTGTAACAAAGTTTTATTAAAAATTAAAGCCTACTTTGTTATTGTTTATTTATTTAGTGACTTAGGGATTAATAAATTGATTTTAAATCCATCATGAGGCATAAAAGATAAATAATTAGTGTTAATTATTGGATTTATAAACGCAGAGTGAATGATAACTTCAGTATTTTATTATAGCTGCCTAAAATAGGTAATTTTTTTGTTTTTTGTTTTAGAGGAATACTGTGAGTCAGATCAAAAGGCCTTGCTAATCGACAATGAAGTGGAAAGCCGTCGCTTATTATCGATGCGCAGCGACGACATAATATATGGTTGGCGAATAAGAAACAAATGGTTTCACACCTACGAGACACTTTGTGGAATTATTTGACACCTCATCGCAAACTGTTCGCCGTGCCCTCCACGCTGAAGGCTTGTATCACGAAGACCAGCTAAGAAGCCCTTCTTGACAGAAAGAGTTATAGAAGAACGATTACGTTTCGCACGGGATTATTTAGATTTTTACTGGAATACTACCATGAGAAGACTGAAAAAACTGACTTTTTAAATAAAGTCAAAAGGGTAGGCTTCATTTATGGCGCAAGAATAACACTCTGCTGGTCTGACAAAAACATAATCCCTAATACAGACTCATGTCGAATTATGGTTAATATGTGGGGATCATGTGGGGATGGATAAGTGCAGCAGGGCCAGGAGAACTGGTTTTTAGGGTTCCGTACCCAAAGGGTAAAAACGGAACCCTATTACTAAGACTTCGCTGTCTGTCCGTCTGTCTGTCCGTCTGTCTGTCACCAGGCTGTATCTCATGAACCGTGACAGCTAGACAGTTGAAATTTTCACAGATGATGTATTTCTGTTGCCGCTATAACAACAAATACTAAAAACAGAATAAAATTAATATTTAAGGGGGGCTCCCATACAACAAACGTGATTTTTTGCCCTTTTTTTATAATAATGGTACGGAACCTTTCGTGCGCGAGTCCGACTCGCACTTGGCCGGTTTTTATTCCTCCACGCGCCAACAGTTCTACTTAATTATGTAGAAGTATTAGAAGATGTCATGCTACAAAATTAATCCCTAGATGCTTTAGTTTTAATTAGATGTGTAACAAAATATTTTGTGAATATTAACTTATCCGTAATTATATTAATGATCTTAAATTGAGGTTTAGTTTCAATCTTCTTTTCTTCGGGAAAATGAACACTTAAACTATAACCTCAATACGAGTTACATTTATTGTGACGTCGCAAAAAAATATATTCATAAAGTCTAAATGATTTATATTAGTTTTCAATAAACTCTGCTGATTACCGATACCTATAATAAGTGGGTATCAACTATATGTTATATTTGTGTGATTAGAATATCCTTTCTTTGTTACTTAAGTATGTTATTATGAATTGAAAGTAAGTGGGTATTACCTACCGTATACAATAAAAAATCTTATGATCGGTTACAAGAGAACTTTTTTACATCTAGGTAGGAATGTGACGTTACAATTATCATGAAAGTTTGTTAATTTTATAAATAAATAAAACGAATAAACATTTTTGTTATCATTCACCACAACTTTTTTATTTCCACCTTCCAACACCGAACAGCTAAAATAATAAATAAATAGTTTATTTATTTATTTATTCAGTCAGTAGTACACACACAAGTTACATTTTTGTTGGTGCCAACATAAACTCGTTAGAGTTTTACCGTGCACCAAGATCATCGACTACATAATATATAGAATTATATCCACTTAAGTAGGTACTTATTTAAAAAATAAAGAAACAGTCACACACGTTACATCGGGTATTTGGCGAAATAATATCTGATACATACCAACGAGCGAACCTCGGTGACCAATCCGACCGTCCGTTCATAAAAAACAGAAGTAGTGGAGGAAGTTTTAAATGATATACAGGTTGTTCGTTTAGTTAGTGTGCAAGTGCAAGTTTATTACAGAGTTGGGCAAAATGTAATCAGATTAATGATTAAGGATTACGATTACATTTTGTAATCATCAATCAAGATTACAGATTACGGAAATTAATCAAGAAAGTAATCATATCGGTGATTAATGATTATTAGTTTGTAATCGTTATTTTGATTACTTTTTTTGATTACTTTTTTGATTGATGCATATTAACTACATTTAGGAATTCGAAAAATAAAATCATTATCTATTATCTATTATCATCAATAATGTTTAAACACCAAAACACATAGGCAATACGTCACGGTTTAGACTCGTGAATCAATTTACGTTTATATCCTTGCGCACTATTATACAGACTGACTGCTTGCGCTATGGCAAGAAGCGGGGCGCAGGCGGCGGACGATTGGCTTACCGGCCGTACCCCGTACCCCACCCCACTCCCGCACCCCGCGTGCCGTATCGTCGAAATGCAATTGAGCACGCAGAAATTCTTTTTCGAATTTACTTAAGGATTTAAATATCGAAAGAGTACAAAACGTCCATGACATCCAAATTGGATCAGAAGTTTTTAGAAAAACGCAGACATACAAGATACATACTGATTGAATATAGAACCGATTATATCCACTTAAGTAGGTACTTATTTAAAAAATAAAGAAACAGTCACACACGTTACATCGGGTATTTGGCGAAATAATATCTGATACATACCAACGAGCGAACCTCGGTGACCAATCCGACCGTCCGTTCATAAAAAACAGAAGTAGTGGAGGAAGTTTTAAATGATATACAGGTTGTTCGTTTAGTTAGTGTGCAAGTGCAAGTTTATTATTTAATAGGTTGTTCGTTTAGCTAGTGTGCAAGTGCAAGTTTATTATTTAATATTTTTTATGTTATTTTCTAGGTAATTGCTATGTATTACTTTAGCTTTTTAATTAAATATTATTAATCTGCATCCTATCTATCTTCGGTATTAATATTTTGTAATAAATGTTGCTTTAATTTGGATTTTATGTTTTTCTGCGTTAATGTATCCCTCAATGCTATAGGTATTTGATTAATAAGGTAAGGTATTATATACTTTAGTGATCTCTTGCCGTGCAAATTCGTATACTTTGGAAGTAACAGCTTAGCATTGAGAACGCTACGAGTCCTAGTCTCATTCACACTCATGGTCTTGGTTTTCTTTAGATTTTCATTAAAAAACTCTTCTTTTAATAGTACATATTTAGTTTTTTCATGTATAGGTAATATCTTACAGAATTCAAACAATTTCCGGTAGTCGTTTATGTATTTCTTCTTAATGTTATGCGGGACAATTGCTTTTAATATACGTAGTTGAAGTGCGTAAATTTGGTCAAGGTGAGTCTTATATGTTCTACCATAGCTCGACAGACCATAGGATATCGTTGATTCGGCCAGGGCTTTGTAAAGCATTAACAGGGTTTGATATGGAATTTTGCATTTTAAAATAGAGAATTTAGCTAATATACATCTAAGTTTATCACAAACCCCGTTAATGTGCTCCTTCCAATTAAGTCGGTTATCAATGGTAAGTCCTAGGTATGTTTGGCTATCTACGAGATCTATGGAGTCACAACTGCAAGGCTTGGCTACTTTATCATGCAAACACTCATGGCAGTGAGATGTTAGTTTAGGCAAGGAAGAGCTTCTATTTTGACTGGTACTGATGTACATTAACTTAGTCTTACTAGCGTTTAATACTAGACCAGCGTCATGAGACCATTTAGCCAACAAATCAAAGTCCTCCTGTAGTTGCCTTTGGGCATCACTAACACTCCGTCCAGCGGCTACAAGGCAGGTGTCGTCGGCAAATTGGTATATCTCGCACTTTTTTATGACATTCACAAGGCTATTTACATAAGTGAGGTAGTGCAGTGGCCCAAGGACCGAACCTTGCGCCGTTCCCTCAGTTACGATGACTGGTTCACTATTCACGTCACTGACTTTTACCATGTATTTTCTGTCATCAAGATAGTTTTCGCACCAATCGAGTAGCTTGCCTCTAATTCCGCTGTCATGAAGACACACTAGTAACCGGTCATGTCTGAGCGTGTCGAATGCTTTGCTGTAGTCTATAAATACTACTAAAACGTGCTTTTTTTCATCTAAGTGTTTATGAATACTATCTGTGAACGTTGATAACAGCTGTCTAGTATTCTTTTTTGGTTGGAAGCCATATTGTTTGTCATTTAGGATTTTATTTTTTTCATAGAATTCGTGTATTTGTTGACAAATGTATTTCTCTATTATTTTATCTATAGTAGGCAATATAGTAATGGGTCTGTAGTTGTTGTAATCCAGCCTGCTTCCCTTTTTGTGAATCGGTCTGACTATCCCTGTTTTAAGTGTAGATGGATATTTAGATGTTATTATGCATAGATTAATTAATTTTGAAATCACGGAGGTGATTGTCGTGCCCAACATTTTGATATCTATGGCTCTAATTCGATCTATTCCTGGGGCTTTATTATTGTTCAAAGACATTATAATTTTTTTAATTGGGTCAGGCTCTGCAGGCTTTATACGCATTGTAACATTCGCTGGAGTTGTGTACTCTGCTTTATTTAACAATAGTTTCGAGCACTTAGGAATAATTAGCTTTACGCTTTTATCGAAAGTATGCGCAAAGTTATTAGCAATATCTGTAGAAGTTAAGTTAGTTTTAATAAATGAATTCTGAATAGCATCATCAATAGAATTTTTTATTCTTCCTGTAATTCGGTTAAGAATTTGCCACAGCTGTCTAGTATTATTCTTATTTGATATAATTTCTGATTTTATGTTATTGTTTTTAGTTTTGTTTATTATAATATTTACATAGTTTCTTGATTTATTGTATTTTTGTTTTAGGACTACGTTATTGGAGTCTTTTATCCACTTCATGAATAATTTATCCCGATGTTCACAGGCTTTGATTATTTTTTTATTCATCCATTCATTTTTACTACGAGATGGACTACTTTTAATTTTGATTTTATATTCAGATTTTTTGTAACATTCTTTGAACTGTGTATGTATGAAATTATATAGGATTAAAGGACATTTTATATCCTGCGTTTTTTCCCACTGGATTCCATCGAAACATTTACTCAGTTGATGATTATTTATGCAGGTCTTGTATTTTGGAACAACCTGTATACGCGCGCCAGAACATGCGAGCATCACAGCGCGATGATCAGCCAGTGTGGTACCGAGTGCCGCGGTAAATAGGTCTTGTGTACGGGATCGCGCATAGATATGATCAATACAAGATTTACTCATTTTCCCGTTAGATATTGCTATTCTGGTGTGTTCAGTGATCCCACACACAAGGCCCATGCTACATAACATGTTATTGTATTTATGTCTTACAGGATTATCAGTTTTTAAGTCGATGTTAGTGTCTCCCAATACGTATAACTCTGTGTTTATAGTGAACTTTTGTAGTGAAGTTTGTAGTTCGTCAATAAATAGAATCTTACTCGAGCTAGGAGGTCGATATACCGCACACAGGTTGGCAGTATAGTTCGATTGGGTGGTGACGGTACAGAATAAGCTTTCAAAGTGTATAGTTTTTACATTTATTAGGCTACATTTATGTTTATAATTCACATACACTATAATGCCACCACCCCTTCGGGACTTACGCAAGGCTGTTTACATTCTATACCCACTTATTTGATACAAAACACTGTTGTTTTCTGATATATTACTTTCCGTTAGAATAATGACATCGATACATTTTTGTGCGCTTAGGATCATTTGTTCTAATGCAGAGAAGTTTATGATTATTGATCGAATATTAATATGCATGCACAATAGGTTAAATTGATGGCCAAGGGTACATTTTATGAAGTCGTTAACATTTATACAGTCATTAATCTCATTAATATCACAAAAAGAATTTGCCATTTTTTATTAAGACGTTCGTTAAATGCTTTGTTAACTTGCGAATGCGATGGAATGACTTACTGCTTGTTGATAGCTAGTCCGTGTATGTCATTCATGGTTCGTAGGATCATAACTTTTCCACCGTCTTCTTTGCGAGCTTTGACCAGTCCTCTTTTAAACCACACGTACTTGAAGTTGTTATTGACTTTTAGCTCCTGCTTGGCATTCCAGAATAGTTGCTTATGATGTTTTGTCATGGCTTCTCTCACATATACGACATTTACATTATTGTTTTCGCTAGAAAGTACATCAGAGACAGTTGGCTTGACACTTTTGGCGGCAGTAATCCAGTTTTCCTGTACGTCTTCGTCTTTGAGCTCCACTAGTATATTTGCTGACTGTTCTTTCCATCCATGGAGTCTGCGTGCACTTTTGATCTGTTCTTTAGGCTGATTTAACTTAAGTGCAATGTTATCCACAAGAAGTCTCACATCTTCATTGGTTTGAGTAGGCACATTTGCGATCTCTACGTATTTTGCAAGCTTCTCTTGTTCGATCTCTTGCAGACGTTGTTCTAATACACCTACACGGGTTTCCAAGTTATTATTTTTATTTATTAGTTCCGCATTTTTACGTTCAAGAGCCTTGATAGTCTGCTTGAAAGCTTCCATAGACTCCATTGCTTCATCAAGTTTGTTGTTTGCTGCATAAAAGTGGTCTTAATAGAACACAAATATCTGAAGAAACCGGACTAATGTGAGTATTATATTTATGAATTATTGTAACAAAGTTTTATTAAAAATTAAAGCCTACTTTGTTATTGTTTATTTATTTAGTGACTTAGGGATTAATAAATTGATTTTAAATCCATCATGAGGCATAAAAGATAAATAATTAGTGTTAATTATTGGATTTATAAACGCAGAGTGAATGATAACTTCAGTATTTTATTATAGCTGCCTAAAATAGGTAATTTTTTTGTTTTTTGTTTTAGAGGAATACTGTGAGTCAGATCAAAAGGCCTTGCTAATCGACAATGAAGTGGAAAGCCGTCGCTTATTATCGATGCGCAGCGACGACATAATATATGGTTGGCGAATAAGAAACAAATGGTTTCACACCTACGAGACACTTTGTGGAATTATTTGACACCTCATCGCAAACTGTTCGCCGTGCCCTCCACGCTGAAGGCTTGTATCACGAAGACCAGCTAAGAAGCCCTTCTTGACAGAAAGAGTTATAGAAGAACGATTACGTTTCGCACGGGATTATTTAGATTTTTACTGGAATACTACCATGAGAAGACTGAAAAAACTGACTTTTTAAATAAAGTCAAAAGGGTAGGCTTCATTTATGGCGCAAGAATAACACTCTGCTGGTCTGACAAAAACATAATCCCTAATACAGACTCATGTCGAATTATGGTTAATATGTGGGGATCATGTGGGGATGGATAAGTGCAGCAGGGCCAGGAGAACTGGTTTTTAGGGTTCCGTACCCAAAGGGTAAAAACGGAACCCTATTACTAAGACTTCGCTGTCTGTCCGTCTGTCTGTCCGTCTGTCTGTCACCAGGCTGTATCTCATGAACCGTGACAGCTAGACAGTTGAAATTTTCACAGATGATGTATTTCTGTTGCCGCTATAACAACAAATACTAAAAACAGAATAAAATTAATATTTAAGGGGGGCTCCCATACAACAAACGTGATTTTTTGCCCTTTTTTTATAATAATGGTACGGAACCTTTCGTGCGCGAGTCCGACTCGCACTTGGCCGGTTTTTATTCCTCCACGCGCCAACAGTTCTACTTAATTATGTAGAAGTATTAGAAGATGTCATGCTACAAAATTAATCCCTAGATGCTTTAGTTTTAATTAGATGTGTAACAAAATATTTTGTGAATATTAACTTATCCGTAATTATATTAATGATCTTAAATTGAGGTTTAGTTTCAATCTTCTTTTCTTCGGGAAAATGAACACTTAAACTATAACCTCAATACGAGTTACATTTATTGTGACGTCGCAAAAAAATATATTCATAAAGTCTAAATGATTTATATTAGTTTTCAATAAACTCTGCTGATTACCGATACCTATAATAAGTGGGTATCAACTATATGTTATATTTGTGTGATTAGAATATCCTTTCTTTGTTACTTAAGTATGTTATTATGAATTGAAAGTAAGTGGGTATTACCTACCGTATACAATAAAAAATCTTATGATCGGTTACAAGAGAACTTTTTTACATCTAGGTAGGAATGTGACGTTACAATTATCATGAAAGTTTGTTAATTTTATAAATAAATAAAACGAATAAACATTTTTGTTATCATTCACCACAACTTTTTTATTTCCACCTTCCAACACCGAACAGCTAAAATAATAAATAAATAGTTTATTTATTTATTTATTCAGTCAGTAGTACACACACAAGTTACATTTTTGTTGGTGCCAACATAAACTCGTTAGAGTTTTACCGTGCACCAAGATCATCGACTACATAATATATAGAATTATATCCACTTAAGTAGGTACTTATTTAAAAAATAAAGAAACAGTCACACACGTTACATCGGGTATTTGGCGAAATAATATCTGATACATACCAACGAGCGAACCTCGGTGACCAATCCGACCGTCCGTTCATAAAAAACAGAAGTAGTGGAGGAAGTTTTAAATGATATACAGGTTGTTCGTTTAGTTAGTGTGCAAGTGCAAGTTTATTATTTAATAGGTTGTTCGTTTAGCTAGTGTGCAAGTGCAAGTTTATTATTTAATATTTTTTATGTTATTTTCTAGGTAATTGCTATGTATTACTTTAGCTTTTTAATTAAATATTATTAATCTGCATCCTATCTATCTTCGGTATTAATATTTTGTAATAAATGTTGCTTTAATTTGGATTTTATGTTTTTCTGCGTTAATGTATCCCTCAATGCTATAGGTATTTGATTAATAAGGTAAGGTATTATATACTTTAGTGATCTCTTGCCGTGCAAATTCGTATACTTTGGAAGTAACAGCTTAGCATTGAGAACGCTACGAGTCCTAGTCTCATTCACACTCATGGTCTTGGTTTTCTTTAGATTTTCATTAAAAAACTCTTCTTTTAATAGTACATATTTAGTTTTTTCATGTATAGGTAATATCTTACAGAATTCAAACAATTTCCGGTAGTCGTTTATGTATTTCTTCTTAATGTTATGCGGGACAATTGCTTTTAATATACGTAGTTGAAGTGCGTAAATTTGGTCAAGGTGAGTCTTATATGTTCTACCATAGCTCGACAGACCATAGGATATCGTTGATTCGGCCAGGGCTTTGTAAAGCATTAACAGGGTTTGATATGGAATTTTGCATTTTAAAATAGAGAATTTAGCTAATATACATCTAAGTTTATCACAAACCCCGTTAATGTGCTCCTTCCAATTAAGTCGGTTATCAATGGTAAGTCCTAGGTATGTTTGGCTATCTACGAGATCTATGGAGTCACAACTGCAAGGCTTGGCTACTTTATCATGCAAACACTCATGGCAGTGAGATGTTAGTTTAGGCAAGGAAGAGCTTCTATTTTGACTGGTACTGATGTACATTAACTTAGTCTTACTAGCGTTTAATACTAGACCAGCGTCATGAGACCATTTAGCCAACAAATCAAAGTCCTCCTGTAGTTGCCTTTGGGCATCACTAACACTCCGTCCAGCGGCTACAAGGCAGGTGTCGTCGGCAAATTGGTATATCTCGCACTTTTTTATGACATTCACAAGGCTATTTACATAAGTGAGGTAGTGCAGTGGCCCAAGGACCGAACCTTGCGCCGTTCCCTCAGTTACGATGACTGGTTCACTATTCACGTCACTGACTTTTACCATGTATTTTCTGTCATCAAGATAGTTTTCGCACCAATCGAGTAGCTTGCCTCTAATTCCGCTGTCATGAAGACACACTAGTAACCGGTCATGTCTGAGCGTGTCGAATGCTTTGCTGTAGTCTATAAATACTACTAAAACGTGCTTTTTTTCATCTAAGTGTTTATGAATACTATCTGTGAACGTTGATAACAGCTGTCTAGTATTCTTTTTTGGTTGGAAGCCATATTGTTTGTCATTTAGGATTTTATTTTTTTCATAGAATTCGTGTATTTGTTGACAAATGTATTTCTCTATTATTTTATCTATAGTAGGCAATATAGTAATGGGTCTGTAGTTGTTGTAATCCAGCCTGCTTCCCTTTTTGTGAATCGGTCTGACTATCCCTGTTTTAAGTGTAGATGGATATTTAGATGTTATTATGCATAGATTAATTAATTTTGAAATCACGGAGGTGATTGTCGTGCCCAACATTTTGATATCTATGGCTCTAATTCGATCTATTCCTGGGGCTTTATTATTGTTCAAAGACATTATAATTTTTTTAATTGGGTCAGGCTCTGCAGGCTTTATACGCATTGTAACATTCGCTGGAGTTGTGTACTCTGCTTTATTTAACAATAGTTTCGAGCACTTAGGAATAATTAGCTTTACGCTTTTATCGAAAGTATGCGCAAAGTTATTAGCAATATCTGTAGAAGTTAAGTTAGTTTTAATAAATGAATTCTGAATAGCATCATCAATAGAATTTTTTATTCTTCCTGTAATTCGGTTAAGAATTTGCCACAGCTGTCTAGTATTATTCTTATTTGATATAATTTCTGATTTTATGTTATTGTTTTTAGTTTTGTTTATTATAATATTTACATAGTTTCTTGATTTATTGTATTTTTGTTTTAGGACTACGTTATTGGAGTCTTTTATCCACTTCATGAATAATTTATCCCGATGTTCACAGGCTTTGATTATTTTTTTATTCATCCATTCATTTTTACTACGAGATGGACTACTTTTAATTTTGATTTTATATTCAGATTTTTTGTAACATTCTTTGAACTGTGTATGTATGAAATTATATAGGATTAAAGGACATTTTATATCCTGCGTTTTTTCCCACTGGATTCCATCGAAACATTTACTCAGTTGATGATTATTTATGCAGGTCTTGTATTTTGGAACAACCTGTATACGCGCGCCAGAACATGCGAGCATCACAGCGCGATGATCAGCCAGTGTGGTACCGAGTGCCGCGGTAAATAGGTCTTGTGTACGGGATCGCGCATAGATATGATCAATACAAGATTTACTCATTTTCCCGTTAGATATTGCTATTCTGGTGTGTTCAGTGATCCCACACACAAGGCCCATGCTACATAACATGTTATTGTATTTATGTCTTACAGGATTATCAGTTTTTAAGTCGATGTTAGTGTCTCCCAATACGTATAACTCTGTGTTTATAGTGAACTTTTGTAGTGAAGTTTGTAGTTCGTCAATAAATAGAATCTTACTCGAGCTAGGAGGTCGATATACCGCACACAGGTTGGCAGTATAGTTCGATTGGGTGGTGACGGTACAGAATAAGCTTTCAAAGTGTATAGTTTTTACATTTATTAGGCTACATTTATGTTTATAATTCACATACACTATAATGCCACCACCCCTTCGGGACTTACGCAAGGCTGTTTACATTCTATACCCACTTATTTGATACAAAACACTGTTGTTTTCTGATATATTACTTTCCGTTAGAATAATGACATCGATACATTTTTGTGCGCTTAGGATCATTTGTTCTAATGCAGAGAAGTTTATGATTATTGATCGAATATTAATATGCATGCACAATAGGTTAAATTGATGGCCAAGGGTACATTTTATGAAGTCGTTAACATTTATACAGTCATTAATCTCATTAATATCACAAAAAGAATTTGCCATTTTTTATTAAGACGTTCGTTAAATGCTTTGTTAACTTGCGAATGCGATGGAATGACTTACTGCTTGTTGATAGCTAGTCCGTGTATGTCATTCATGGTTCGTAGGATCATAACTTTTCCACCGTCTTCTTTGCGAGCTTTGACCAGTCCTCTTTTAAACCACACGTACTTGAAGTTGTTATTGACTTTTAGCTCCTGCTTGGCATTCCAGAATAGTTGCTTATGATGTTTTGTCATGGCTTCTCTCACATATACGACATTTACATTATTGTTTTCGCTAGAAAGTACATCAGAGACAGTTGGCTTGACACTTTTGGCGGCAGTAATCCAGTTTTCCTGTACGTCTTCGTCTTTGAGCTCCACTAGTATATTTGCTGACTGTTCTTTCCATCCATGGAGTCTGCGTGCACTTTTGATCTGTTCTTTAGGCTGATTTAACTTAAGTGCAATGTTATCCACAAGAAGTCTCACATCTTCATTGGTTTGAGTAGGCACATTTGCGATCTCTACGTATTTTGCAAGCTTCTCTTGTTCGATCTCTTGCAGACGTTGTTCTAATACACCTACACGGGTTTCCAAGTTATTATTTTTATTTATTAGTTCCGCATTTTTACGTTCAAGAGCCTTGATAGTCTGCTTGAAAGCTTCCATAGACTCCATTGCTTCATCAAGTTTGTCGCTGTGGAACTGCAAAGAATCACTTAGTTGTGCCATTTCGCTTTTAATTGCTTTTTCAACCTCTTTAGTGATGTTGCTTAATAAACTTTTTGCATTTATTTGGACTGGTGTATCGTCCTCTTCACCGTCATCTTCAGGTATAATGATGGATGAGTTACGTCTCGGGGATTCCTGCTGACATTCGTGGCATGTCCACTCTAGGCTGGATGCGGCTTTTAATGCAACGATCTGCTTATTAGTTAATCCCGTACATTTTGGATTCAAGTGCACTATCCGCTCGCACTTGCTGCACTCTAATCCCGGTGAAGTTTTAGTTATATTCTTTTTACAAACATCGCACTTGGACATTTTTAATAAAGTTGAGGGTATACGTATAAGTTACTTTAGCGCGCGTGCGTCACGTATAGTAGTCCGTCGATGACTGCTGTTGAGTTGAATAATAATACTATGTTTTTTTTTACTAATATTTAACTTATTCTTATAAAAAATAAATAATGAACCAATAACTAATGTAACCAAGAAACAAAAACCCCACACGTTGTTAACAGGATTTGAACTCGGATCTCTTTGATCGTGAATCCTACTGATTACCCCAACAGCTATCAACACATGGTCAATAGATGTGAATTTTAACTATCCAATGGTAAGAACAGGTCGCTACACAAATAAGGTTTGCTGCGTGTATAGGTAATAAAAGAAACGGAAATATATTCTTATGTTTCGTGGAGTGTGACGCGCGACATGCGATTGGGCGAACTCTGTGGCTGTGGTGTGCGTACTGTATTGAGACCACTTACACATATAGACGCACGGACGCTCGACCGTGCGTTCACAGCAATACAATCCTTAGCGTGCCTCACCACTTATAAACGCTTACTGTACCTGAAGTTAACACTATTTTGTTATACGTAACAAAATAAACTTATAAAATAGAATTATTAACAAGACCTTATTCGACAGTGGCGCCACCTGGTCCCCCATTTAAACCTTATCACACAGACATATACGACGCATAATTCAAAATCAAGCTCCTCCAAATTGTTCTCATTGCAAAACTACAGGGAGGTTTTTATTTGCTATTTTACTTTGATCATATTTTGGAATTATCATGTTGGTGCTAATACAAGATAATTAGGAGGCCAAAGACTAAGAATAAAAAAAAAATGTTAGTAGCATTGCAAAAGATGCACCAGACTTTGTTAAAGCTGCTATTGATTGACTGAACAATGTATGTCATTTATCAAAGTCATTGCAGTAGTCGACAAATACAGCAAATGGCAAAGCTGTACAAATAATATTAATCAGTTCTAGTTCAACATCAAAGAATAATAAACATCTGTTTTATAGAGCAAAACAACTGTTTTTAGAAAATAAATAAGGTGAGGCTCAGTAATTATCCTTCAACTATTGTATCCCTGGCTTCGCCTGAGTCAGGCCTGTGTCACTCCGCCTGTAGGTATTAAAAACATACCTACAGGCGGCGGCCACTGCGGAAGGGCCAATCTAGTAGGCTGCCCCAAGCGAAAGAAGACACGCGCGCGCGCTATTTGTTCGACCACGTTCAACTTTCTCGATAATTGTAATCTTGCAATCAAATTCAAATCAAAAATCAAAAAAAGCAAAAAGATACTGTGCAGTATTTAATTGTTTAAATACGGATCGTGATCGAAATATAACTTTTTTTTGGTTGCTTAGACGCTGACAGGTAAAATCTACTTTGATTGGATTACATTATGTTCCTATTTGAAATGAAATTAATTCAAACTACAAACCCTTTCTCCCCTTGTTGAACAAAGTACTATTCCAATACCCTAAAAGTATTTAAAAAGTACAATAAAAAGACATTTTAGTCGTTTCATTCGAGTTGCATTTCATTTGTCGTATTCATTTACGAACTTAGACTAAGAGCCCAATTTACGGTAATACTATAGGTGATACCTATGGAATTCTTTTCAACTTAAAGGAAGTTTGCGAATCCACACTAGATGGCGTAAGTAGTTTCTCGAAGTAAGCAACCCTAGTCCGCGGCTCTTTCAATATGTATAACCACGTATAACTTATTATGAACCGTAGTCCAGTGAATTAAGGCCCATAATCCCTCAAAAAAAAATTGGTAGGTATATAAATGAACACGTGGTCGACTGAAACGCGAGCTAAATTAAATCATATTGTTTATCAGATTAAGTACATATTTCTTTGAAAACAGTTGCGAAGTAAAGCTTCTGTAACGCTAGTTACTAGTTATTATTCTGTGCCTGAGTTGAGTTTGGTTCTAGGCTTGTCAACTAAAAATATCTAATTAGTCCGTCAGTTGATTATCAAAAAGTATTTGACCCGTATTTTTTCTTTTGTTACGTAAATCAAAATTGACGAAGATACGACGCTTTTAAAATTCTCAATACGTCACGCCGTGGTACATATAATTTTTAGTGCGTTCTGACGTCACGAGCTTCCACTCCCGAGTGTTGATGCGTTTTATCTTTGTTAATATTCATTGATTTACAAAAACAAAAAATACGTGTCCTTAATTTACAATACTCTAACGAACGATGAATTAAATAGATTTGCAATTTATTGATGGTGGAAACTAGCCTATTGTCCCACGAGATTGTAATAACAGGATAAAACGTATCATAATGGTGTCGATTCTGTTGTGCACAAACTAAACTTAATTTAGGCTATTGCTATCTTTTACTAAAAAGCAGTGCGAGAAAAGGACGGCTATAGCTATGAACTAAGTTAGAGATGTCAAACTAGTTTGTGGTGTCGATTCTGTTGTACACAAACTAAACTTAATTTAGGCTATTGTTATCTTTTACTAAAAGGCAGTGCGAGAAAAGGACGGCTGTAGCCATGAAGTTAGAGATGTCAAACTAGTTTATGCCTTGCCCTTCACCGCGTTTTTAGTCGACATGTTTTTACGTGCACCCTTCATTTGTATGGAAATATTAATTCCAACTAAATTTGACAGCTCTAAATTACGTCCGTCTCTTTCTCGTTTTATTAGAGAGAAAAAGATAGCAATAGCCTAAATTAAGTTTAGTTTGTGCACAACAGAATTGACACCTATGCCTTGCGCTTCACCGTGTTTTCAGTCGACATGTTTTTACGTGCACCCTTTATTTGTATGGAAATATTAGTTCCAACTAAATTTGACAGCTCTAAATTACGTCCGTCTCTTTCTCGTTTTATTAGAGAGAAAAAGATAGCAATAGCCTAAAATAAGTTTAGTTTGTGGACAACAGAATCGACACCAATGTGTTAATTCAGGTTATAAACTATCTTTATGCCAAATGTCATCCAGATCCGTTCAGCCGTTCTGGCGTGATTGAGTAACAAACATCCATCCATAAGCTATATTATCCCAAAGTGACATTGGCTACATTATAAAACTATCCTGTGGGTACTTTCCGTACACAAGGGGAGCGAGGCCGCGGCCAAAAGCTAGTAGATATTTAATAAAATACTTTCTGAATAATGTCATCATCATCTGCCTAGCCTTTTCCCAAGTTTTATCGGGGTCGGCTTCCAGTCTAACTGGATGCAGCTGAATACCAGTATTTTACATGAAGAGACCTATCTGACCTCCACAACCCAGTTAGTACTGGGTAATACAATACCCCTTGGTAAGACTGGTTGTCAACTTTTTGGGCCACTGTCAAAGATCACAAATGACAGCTGGGACCAACTGCTTAACATACTTTCTGAATAATGTAGGTAACCATAATACGTATATAGCAGTACAGCATACCATAGATAGTCAATGTTGCATTACACTAATTGAATCCCTCTAATTAACACATCATTGTAAACTTTACAAAAATAATATTCTCTAATCTAAGCAAATGATGCAACATGTCTTACCTGTCAAGTCATCCCAATGAGCAGATATAAGGCCTGAGCAATGCTCCTTGAGAGCCGACGCACCAATCTCATCAGCGGCTGAGTAGAACTTCACACAGGACCTAAAAACAAGATGGGAGTGTTTTTGTAACCAAAAAGTAATTTATTCTGGACCAAGCAGATTACATTGTACATTTAGAGTATCTTTCAATTAAAAATAATTTATTTCCCAGAAACATGGTATGTAAGTTGTTAAAAAATTTTCAACTCATTAGCACAAAAACTGCATTTACGGAGCCTGTATACATTGTTCGAAAGTTAAAAATTACGCACCATACAACGGAACGTGCGGTAAAATAGGTACTCTCATTCACCTAAATACCTATTTTACCGCATACCCCGTTGTATAGCACCGTGCGTATTCTTTACGGTTTTTTTTTAGTTAGGTCAAAATGAAAATCCAAGATGGTGCCGACGAAAATTTTCGGTTTTTTCTTCATGGGTGTCGTTTTCGTGGTTTTTGGGGTCGCTGATAACGAAAATGAGGTCAAATGAAAATCCAAGATGGCGCCGACGAAAATTTACGGTTTTTTCTTCATGGGTGTCGTTTTCGTGGTTTTTGGGGTCGCTGTTTGTTCGCAAATGTGTTGAAAAGCATTGTTTGACACGACCAGAAATTGGTATTTACGAACTCGTGACTATAGTATGCCCTCATTCGTCTACTCATTTGCGAAAACCAACTTACTGCACTAGTATCATAAATAACTATTCTTTAATGATACACAGCATCCTGGATGTTAAGGTGAATTCAAGAAACAACAATATGTAGCAGTTCAACCAACCCCTTTAGCTCTTTGTATGGGACAAGTAGAAACTCAAAACTCTGACTGAAAGCATTTATTTCAATTAGACCATTACGGCACTTTTGAATGTAAAAATACAAAAAAAGCTAAACTACAGTCACAAGGCATAATAACTTGAGAAAGTACTGTAGTTACCCGTTCCCTAGTGTAGATCTCTATGGAGAAGAACGGGCAAGAAACTTCATGGACACAGAAATGAGGGCAAAGTATAATTGCTATTTCGTGGAATATAGGATTTCATGTATCTATCTGGTTACAAAAAAACATGCAAAATATAGTTTAAAATCAAATATAACATCATTGGGTAAGTTTATATTGGATCAATCTAAGATAGCGAGTTCTTCTATCTTAAGATTGAGTTTAGAAGGATGATGAATATTTACATAAAAGCATGATATTATTGATAACATTCCTGTGGCTTATCTGTACAGAATCTGGATTAGAATTTGTGTTTTACAAAATTTGTTTTAATAAGGTATTATTATTTGCTTACCTAACTCCAACTGTAGCTATGAGAGCCTGTTCACATTTTCCAACCAATCCATGTAGTTTGAAGCCGGCTGCAGATTTCATCAGCTGTAGAGCAAATGTGTCTCCTCGGGACAAGTCCACTACATCTGTGTACAACCATTTCAAGAGGGCAGCACCTATGTCATCCGGCAGAGTAGACCAGTCTGCAATACAAATACGTTATTGGTATTCATGAATCATGGCATATATTCAGGAATGAGAAATACAACAAAAATGTAGATTAGAAATAGACTTATCATATAGATAAGGGCTTCAAATATTACACTAAAACACATCAACGAATTATAAAGCAAATCTCACCTAATTCCTCGAGATTTTTAAGGGCTTCTTCATTCCAGTCATCAGAGCGAGCATTCAGCACGAACTTGTGGCCAGGCATGGACTTGCTCTGCAGCTTGATCGAGATATCGGAGTACGTCGCCCTGCCGTACAGAGTAGCCACCGTCATGAGCAAGCGCGCCACAAAGCTCGTCTCGCTCAGGTCGCCGGCCGACGCTGCCGCCAGCGTATACTTGCGCTCTACCTCTGCGCAGTGGGTCTGCAGCTTCCCATACTCCTCCTTTAGCAGTGACAGGTGCTGCTGGAGCTTCGTCACCTCGCTGGAAGCTGCACAAACCGACATAGTCACAAGACTGCCACCGACAACACCGCCCACTATTACAAACAAGTTTTGCACGCAAAAAACATTCAATTTTCAGTGACTACTCACCCATGACGAGGTTTTTTACGTCCGATGCAGAATCTAAAAAAAAGCCTTGAATTCACTTGACTGAATAAAAAATATTTAATCGTAAATTAAGTAATGACAATTTATCTATTGTCAGCAAATTGTCGGCCATCAGTCAATAAACATAACGTTTCTTTTTAACAATTTCCGAAACACAAAAATACTTAGAGAGTATTCACATTTATGTGGATAATATATCTCTTATATAACTCAGAATGCATTTTGATAGTTTTGTTAGCAGAAAGTAGTGGCAATAATCTCTGCTGAAAAATAAATTCTTTGAAAATCAGTAACTTTTTACGTGTAAAGGAACATTGATGACATTTTGACATTTATGAAATGGTCCAGTACGCAAAGCATGCGGATGAAATAGCTATATACAAACTCTTTGCGACCGACAGGGACAAAAGCTCAAAATTATCAATGAGTTCATAATATTTACAAAGAAAGTGGTTCCTGGATAAGCTACTTGAAGCAAAATAATATGGTAGTTTCGGTCACTCATAATAGGTGTCACTACGTATGCAAAATCTATTTTAAAGATAACCTTCAAGTGATTTTGTCAATTATTGATAACAAGAATACTTTTTATCAACCTTTTATTTAGTAGTTTAGAAATCGTTTATAGCGTGTTTTGTGGTCAAAATGAATTCTCTAAATAGAGTTTTAAGTTTAAGTTCAGCTATACCGAAGAATTCGAGGTACTTTTCGTATTGTTGTTTTGCACAGTGTCCGGTTTTAAATTTGGAACATTCACGTAAATGCAAGTTATTTTTATAGGTTGATTTCAACAAGTGCACGACTATCGATTGCTGACGATGGATGGCTTTCGAAGTTGCTGGTGCGGAGGATAGAGCCGACGAAGGAGTCCCACAGTCGAATGCTTAGCGACAAGGAGATAATTTATGCACTCCACACACATAACATAAGGCCGGACTCCACGGAGAAATATTTGCAAAATTAGTATGTATTTGCATAAATATTCATACTTATGTATATAATCTAGATGCATAAAATAGACTAGCTTGTGACCAAGCAGTGAGTAGACTGGCTATTATGCAACATTCTGTAAATAGAACACTACCTATGTATTACCTACAGTAACAAATCATTAGAATACCTACCTAGTACATGATTACTGCGTTAAACCTTGACCTTAGAGAACAGTCATTTAATTGAGTTTGTTTGTTTCTAACATGATACTTTGCATATTATAACCTTATTTCTTAACTTCTAATTGTTGAGACCTTGCTATTATTAAATAATCAACATGCTTTAATCGACAAACATTGCAATCAATCCATCTCCTTACTCTTATCATTATAGAAATTAGCCAACTTGTATATGATGAGAAAGTAATGTTTCATCAACTTTTAGCAAAACATCAGTGGAGTTTGTGCACTCACAGAAAGCAGAGCTAGGCTGTGAGCTGGTGGGATCATGGACTGTGTCCGTGGGGGATATGGACCAGGCCCTGCACCTGTGGAGATATGTCGGAGGCTTCGAGAAGATTGACAAAGCAAAGATTATGTTTAAAGAGAATGCTGTAAGATATCTTATTGATTGCTAATTGTCTACAATTTTTTGATAACTTTATATCAGTATGTTTTGCTTATACCCTGGTGTATTTGCCAGGTCAGGTCATAGTCCAGCTGATGAGAAAAATGTATATGTATGTTATCATTACTCATGCAGTATCAAAGATATTGTGGCCAACTGACTGGTGTATCATATTTCTGAACGATGATCCTGACCAGACAAGTTGGACCTAATAGGGTAAATGCTGGCAATAAAGCTTAAGTTATTAGACTGGATTGATTTACCCAGAAACTGAAACCCTGAAACTGGGTTGCAAAACTAAAACCTTCAGAAATTAACAATTTTATTGGACTCGCTACTAAATCCAACCCAAGTATCATTATACCAATAAAAAACCATCCAAATAATACAAAAATGACATTGAGTAAGTTCAAGTTTTAGTGTCCATTTTTTTTTAAGTTTTTCTTAATCTCATTTAGGATTACCGGGCCCTCGAGGTGGAGCGCGGTAACTTCGTGAGGTCGCGGCACTTACAGTACTTGCTGGCATTCAGCTTCTGGCCCAATGGAGAGCCTCGCACATCCAGCAACATTTACGAGATTCGATCCTACAGGTTCGTCTAAAATGAATTTATGTTTGCATTATATGAATATCCCCTCTCTCATCGACTTAGGCCCGGCGCACACCCCTGGAGGCGCAGCGGAGCGCATTTGAAGACAACAATTTAATATAAACCTTAACTAATTTGATATACGGTCGCGCGCATACTCTTGTCGTAGCTCGAGGGCGCTACGAGTACCGCGTGCGAATTTATTCTCTTATTGACCGTATACCAAGGTAGTTAAAGTTTATATTAAATTGTTGTCTCAAATGCGCTCCGCTGCGCCTCCAGCGGTGTGCGCTGGGCCTTAGTAGGTCATTTGACTAGATGCCGATTTGAAATAAAATATTATTTAAAAATATTCAAAATACAACAGATAATCAATTACGTAGATTAACACCATGTTATCAGCCATCAACCTCAGTAACTTACGCTCGGCAACCATGCGACCACTTGTCGATGAAGTGGTTACCAACTATTGTAGCCTGTCATAAATACTTATGCCTGTCGTTCTATGTAGTCTGAAGCCTGGCACGATGATCGAGTGGGGTAACAACTGGGCCCGCGGTCTCACATACCGCCGCTCTCAGAATGAGGCTTTCGCTGGCTACTTCTCCCAGATTGGACGCCTCTACAACGTACATCACATTTGGTGTAAGTATTTTCTTTCATTTTAAAAGTAATATTCAGATTAATAATAGAGCTTGGAATTAGTGTGACTGACACTGGCTTGGCCACCATCAGGGATTTTAATTTTGATAACACAAAAAAAATTAGCTGCTAATTAGTCACCAAATATCAAAATTTGTCGGACGGAAGAGTGAAGATTGAGTCAGGGGAAGCCGAGGAAAAAAATGAGAATAGGTAATTTTTTAATGTTTTTTTTTTCGTTTTATTTTCTATGTTCATTTTGACCTAATTTTTGATATCAGCGACCCCAAAAACCACGAAAACGACACCCATGAAGAAAAAACCGAAAATTTTTGTCGGCGCCATCTTGGATTTTCATTTTGACCTCTTTTTCATTATCAGCAACCCCAAAAACCACGAAAACCCATGAAGAAAAAACCGAAAATTTTCGTCGGCGCCATCCTTGATTTTCATTTTGACCTCATTTTCATTATCAACAACCCCAAAAACCACGAAAACGACACCCATAAAGAAAAAACCGAAAATTTTCGTTGCCGCCATCTTGGATTATCAATTTCACCTAATATAATAAAAAAAAACTGATTTTATCCTAAGTAAATAAGTCAACAAAATAAGGGCTATAATTTAGTGTACCAAATCGACATTCGACATTATCTACCATTACTAATTCTATCTCGTTCTCCCATACATACTTTATATTTCTGCCCCTGTCGTAACTCGATAATCTTCGGCTTAATAAAACCGAGCTCCCTACAAAACAAAATAATGTCATCAAGCATTGAACGATTTCCGATTCTATACGAAATTCAACGAGCGATAACGATGTTTTCCCATCTCGCTCACGCGCACTCATTTTCTATTACTTTCTCTATGAATAACTCGGTTTGCGTCAGCTTACTAGAGTCCTAATATAGGCGGGCTGGCTAGTGACGTCATGACGTTTATTTTGCATAGAAATTTAGCTGCCAAAAAGCCGATAGCGCCTGCGGGTTATTTTATAGCAATATGTTGTTGAAGAGCAAATTTTTGTTGATTGAGTACGCGTAGGCGTTTCGTGATGCTTGTTAAAAGTACTGATTGTGTCATTTTTCAGTTATGGTAGAGAGTGGTTGTGTTCCAAACTTCTGAAGGGAAGCCGATGGGAATCGAGTTATTAGGAGCCTGCGCCACTGTGCACTATACTATACTAATTGAACTCATTATCTTCTAAACTAAGATCAATTAAATCTGTGACTTGGCGACAAAATATGGGAGAAAACAGATCTTCGCTAAGTGCCCTAGTTTTTGAGATATATAACAGTTACCGACAAATTCTAATATTTGGCGACAAATTTTGACAATTTTTTTGTGTTATCAAAATTAAAATCCCTTAAGGTGGCCAAGCCAGTGTCAATGACACTTGGAATTATGACAACAGATGCGCTATATTGGTGTGGCTGACACTGGCAGAGCCACCATCAGGGATTTTAATTTTGATAACACAAAAATTTAATCGCTAATTAGTCGAAATTAGTCGCCAAATATCAGATTTGGTCGGTCACTGGTTCAAAAGATATAAGGGTTTATAGGTGGCCCTGCTGGAGAGAGCCTACCCCAGCAGAGCCACATTAATATCTCAAAAACTAGGGCACCTAGCGAAGATCTGTTTTCTTCCATATTTACTCGCTAATTAGTCGAAATTAGTCGCCAAATATCAGAATTGGTCGGTCACTGGTTCAAAAGATATAAGGGTTTATAGGTGGCCCTGCTGGAGAGAGCTTACCCCAGCAGGGTCACATTTATATCTCAAAGACTAGGGCACCTAGCGAAGATCTGTTTTCTCCCATATTTACTCGCTAATTAGTCGAAATTAGTCGCCAAGTTACAGATTTAATCGGGTCCTAGTTCAGAAGATATAATGAGTTCAATTATTAAGGTATAGTCCAAGAGCTAGGTCAAAGAGTTCACGGAAAATTGCCAAGAAAAAATATTTCTTTAATGTGTGTAATATACTTCTAGTTTTATTGGTCTAAAGTCCATAAAAATGTCCGAGAGAGATAAATTATCTATTAAATACATGTTTTTATGTTTTAAATTAATAGGTTAGAGTGGCTTAAACTTCTTTGAAACCATTAAACCTTGCTCTTGGTCTATTTAGTGTCAAGATGTACAGTCGCATGCAACTGTTTTACTAATTTACAATGTTGAGCTCTAATTTACGTTAGAATAATAAGAACGTTAAAATTATCGTACCTTTAGTCAAATGTTTAGATACTTAAACGTTGAAAACGTATTGTAAATATGTAAGTATCAAACCCATTGCTTGAAATACACTACAAAAAATACATACTTAATAATCTTAAATCAAAGATGTAAAATACTTACATAAATACCTAATATGAGCGGCTCTAAGGTTTAATAAGTTTATTTATTGCTTCTTAAAAATACAACATGTTGAACTGTATTTAAATGCCAGAAACTGACCAGTGTTACGCGGACTCGAAATAATAAATAAACCAAAATCAAATCAGATTACTTTATAAAAATGAATTTCCAAAAAGTTGGTTTGATGTGTGTATTTTGAGGTGATTGTGAGTGTTGTGTTGTGGGTGTGTGTGTATTGTGTCGTGTATGTAGGGTCTGTATGGAAGGGTTGAGTTTTTATTTAATTTTAATTTTGGGATGTAATAATAAAACTTCTGTTGTGGAAATTTAAAATGATTTATTACTTACCTTAAAATTATTGTACCAACAGAAAATGAAAATTTCATTAAAACATTTCATTCATAAATTTAAAAGAAAATTTATCTTTTCAGATTATTGTACAAACACCTACTTGATAGTAGGTATTTGTACAATAATCTGAAGAGATAAATTTTGTGAATTTGGATGTAAGGTAAGTACCTACCTAATCTTCGGTACCACTGATCCTATTTTAAAAAATCTTTATTCCTTTTGTGAGCTTTTTCACTCGACGCAAAGTTGCGTGGGTTAGCTAGTTCCTCAATAAAAATTTCAATGGCTACACTTTAAACTGGCTGACTTTAACTTACGTCACGGGCAACTCGTTTCATGTAGCTCATTTGTACACGCGCATCTATCTCTTTCTAATCTTTCTTACTTACCATGTAAATGAAACGGAGCGCAGCGACTAAATGCACACATATATATTTATTGTAGATCTTGTTTATAGGTAATGAATACAGCTTTCCTTTGGTGGGTTGAAGTTATAGAATTCCTCCAGACGTCGTAGATACACCTGTCTAAAAACTACTTTAAGTATTTTGTACTTGGTTGTACCACTGTATGGGGAAATTGAATTCTTTAATATCTTTTTAATGACACAGCGACTGAATCTGTAACTTGGCGACTAATTTCGACTAATTAGCGAGTAAATATGGGAGAAAACAGATCTTCGCTAGGTGCCCTAGTTTTTGAGATATAAATGTGGCCCTGCTGGGGTAAGCTCCTTCCAGCAGGGCCACCTATAAACCCTTATATCTTTTGAACCAGTGACCGACCAACTCTGATATTTGGCGACTAATTTCGACTAATTAGCAAGTAAATATGGGAGAAAAAAGATCTTCGCTAGGTGCCCTAGTTTTTGAGATATTAATGTGGCTCTGCTGGGGTAGGCTCTCTCCAGCAGGGCCACCTATAAACCCTTATATCTTTTGAACCAGTTGACCGACCAAATTGATATTTGGCGACTAATTTCGACTAATTAGCGACTAAATTTTTGTGTTATCAAAATTAAAATCCCTGATGGTGGCTCTGCCAGTGTCAGCCACACGCTATATTGTTACAATAACATGATTTCGTTAAACATTCTTGTGCTTAACTGCATAGTGTTGCCCGCAACCATGTTACTGCAACAGAGTCGAAATATTTAGGGTTCTCTGGATGGAAATGCCAGCCACACAAATATTTTTTGAACCTGCATCAAAGCCAACACACCAACCTGATTTTCGTGTTCTCAACTCCTCAGGCTATAAAGATCTGCAAGCTCGTCGCGAGACTCGCGAGAGCACTTGGCGCAACCCCGGCTGGGACGAGTGCGTGGCGTACACCGTCCCGCTCATCCGCGAGATGCACTGCCGCATCCTGGAGCCCACGTCATTCTCCCCCACGCAGTAGACCAGCACAAGGGAACTGCTTCCGACGACCGCATTTACATCCTCTAGGAACTGCCTTTATCGATTATCGAAATTTTATTTCTATAGGAATCAATGGGCTAACCATCCAATCGTAACTCCACCCCAGTTTTAATCGCTAGATTTTCTTAAAATCTAATTGAATGTAATGTTTCAAACATTTCTTTAGGACTTTAAATGGATTAGGCATAAAATGTATTGCGGCATTGTGCTTCGATGTCCAGTATGACTTTTAAGTTTCCAACTGGGAAACGGTATACTAAATGCTACGTAGAAAATAAATTATATAAATTCGACTTTATATGAAATCTGTCTAAGTAATCGGTTTTACATGGCAAAAAAGATTGTTGACTAGAAATTTTCTGATGATATAATTATGTATTCGGCAACACGTATTGCTGTCGTTATTAACCAGACATTTTATTAAAACGTATGCACCAGTTTACTATGATAAGCACAATATTTTCCGTCGTCTTCACAACATTATTTAAGAAGCCGTGTGGTTATTTTATTTTACAGTAATTGTACAGCGTCATGTGGAGACACGGCTTTAGATTTGTAGTATAGAAACTAGTTTTTTTCTCTTATTTTTGATAGCATTTATGAAAAACGAAACCGTAATATTAAGATAATCATGAAATAATGTACTTCGGTAACGTTGTTGTATATCCTTGTTTTTTTGTTTCACATTTTATGTTAATACAAGAAATAGATTTTCTAAACAGTTAGATGATACTTTCATTTACGTATTTCTGTGTGACCACGGTGAGGGCATTGTTGTAAATAATACAAGGGAGTGATTTTCTTTCCATTTAATTTATTTCGGTTTGATTTTTCATGAACCAGATTATATTACAGTATTATTAGTGATAATAGTTAGAATCTAGAAATTCATTGTTAAATATTATGTAACAAAAAATAAAAAGAAAACAACGGTGCACCGAGCGAGCCGCAAACAATCGCAAACTATATCAATAACCGGCGGCCGCGCGCGCGCACCTTGTCACATATCGGTCACAATATTGCTAACTACCTATCTGTGATAAAAGACTATACAATGGTAAAATATAAAAATTGTATAGTTACAATTTACAAATTACGTGACCACTAACTACGAGTTTGGTAATTCTATCTCATAATAATTATTCTGTAGATAGTGACCGTTGAAAGGTGACAGATAACTGATAACATCTAACTCTAGAACAGCTAAGTGGTGGGAGGTTGGAATAGGAAAACGACGCGCCTACGCACTACACCCGAGCCGTCCGGCTGCTACTGAGTGTAACAGTCTCGACGAAACCGGCACCACCTCTACGCCAGCGTTTAGGCAGCGGACTATGACAGCGAGCGAAATACTACGCGCCTAACTTTAAGTACCGACCATCTATTGCACCCAAGCGAAGTTACAGCTTACAGTTCAATTCCTTAGTGCTTCGGTTCCCGAATTAGCCACGACACCTGCGGGGATCGACAGTGGACGCAACGTGGCGGAATAGTACCGGCATTATTTTGTCACAAATAAGTCACTCAGATAGCCGATTGATAACGCATGCCTGGATAAGCGCGCACGTCTGTTGTTTTACTACTGTTTTAGTATCAAGATAACTAACATTTTACCAAACAATATTATCTATTATATAATTACCTATATTGAGTATTTTGAGAAGGCGTTTGCGCAATATCTATGTTTTAAGCGAGTTATGTACAGCTCAGTACTTCCAACGGTTAGGTCCACTCCGCGCGCTCGCAGACTACTATTATGTACAGTGACTGGGTGACAAGTCAAGTTAGGCTGTGTCTAGAGATTATTGTCATATATTTGGTCAGTTCAGGAGGGGTAATGATTGTGAAGTCTACGAATACTGTGATACCTAATCACAATGCCATTTACCATTATCTTGCATTATCTAGGAATTCGAAGCAAAATGTATAATTATATGATTTGGGTAAATAGCGTTGGGCAAAGATATTCTCGTAAAACAGCTAACTTTTGTCAAACTCTTTGTATATTATAATTTTATACCTAAATCGCTTAGGCTTCGATACTTGAAATCCGTCAAGAAACTTCCAACAAACTCAATAATACGATCACATCATGTGATGCTTTAGGAAAAGAATATTAATAAAAATAATAAAAAATACTTTAAAAATAGTATTAACTAAATTTGGGTATTTATGACTATAATCCATTTTAAATTAAATAATACATTTGCTATACATATTTGACTGGTAAGCTTAGTACACAATACGATAGGGTATTAGGACACTAAATAAAGAAAATAGCACATAGTCGGGCCCCGCACAGGGACCGCCGACCGCCGCGTCGCACTTCCAATGTACACAAACCGCACTCGCACCTTACAAAAGTAACAAATTATTTATAATATTAAATTATTGTTCTTTATATACATAACTCCGAGCCCGGCGCGCCCCTCCGCCCGTAAGGCAAATCGTGTGCTCGCGACGTACATATTCACAATAATACATATACTTTATATATTTACACAACGAACCGGCAGTGGCGCGATACGCAACACCCGCACATTGTTATTATGATTTAGTAAAGCGTGTTACAATCTTTTTAAAATCTAAAAATCATCTAAAATAAGCATAATAATAAACGTTCTCGTTACAAAACCCTTTTAAACATTTAATAAACTCAATACTAGGCCAATAAACAAATACCGTCAGTCCGCTCTTCAAAGAATTCAACTTACATTAAATATATGCAAAAATGGTTCCTAAAGTAAAAACTAATGATATGAATATTAGAATTTTGTCTATCTAATGTTGTAAATAATAACATCCTCTGTGAACAGTGAGGTGGGGCGGGGTGCGCGGCTCGGTGTCGTCTCTGACTACAATACTTCATCTAATGCAAGTGTCAAACGAGCTAAGTGTACACTTTGAGGATCAACATTCCTTGGTTTCTCTGCAAAGTTTACCTTATCATTTGACGTGGTCGCGGTAATCAGTATTGACATTTTTCAATCTTGTTTCATTAAAGCATCAAGATGAAAAATCTGCTAGAACCACTGTGGAAACTTACCATACACTACATATTTATACAAGATTGGATCAGGAATACTAAATTTTAAAATGTAATCATGCCCTCTACTGGACACTGTTCCGTTGTAGTACGTGTGCTGCGGTTTAACGATGGACGGTCTAATAATATTCTAGAGACGATGATAAAATTTCTTATGTCTAAGAGATCGAATATTCAGACGCGAATAAATTAAGTTTTACATTTTAAGTGTTAATTTCAATATTCTCGTGTGACAACAGTGTGAGGTGTGGTGCGGATACTTCGAGCACGTATTTCATCTTATTCCCAGTTTACAACTAATGTTTCGTTAAAGTTATTTAGCGCCGTGACGGCTGGCAAGTCAACGGAACAGTGTCGTACCGTGAGTAAATCTCTAATAGAAAAAAAGCGTCTCATTCTCACATCGATGCATCATTTAAATAACCTCAGACATATGCAGACAGACTTGCGAATAACCTCTTTGTTACCATTATAATATCTTCATTTGTATTCGTGTAACAACATGTTTCCGATATTTTGATAAAAGATTTAGGCAGAGTTAGGCACATATTTCGATAGATGGCTGAAACATCTGATTCATAAAATATTTTTTATTTTTAAAATTAAACATGCAGTATTAAATACAATAAATAATCATTCACTTTAACAGTGGTCCAAACTAAAATATTTAACTGAAAGCTACATAATATTATGTATGTACAAATGTAGATGTATTCAGTTCTGAGTATTTGTCAAAACACCAGAAACATGATGATACATTAACAACTGGGTCGAGGATAAACAGCAAGCAATAGTAACCTTATTACAATACAAAATAATGACTACTATTGCGTGCGTTAACATTTCAGTTTATTCCTCGACTCGACTGTAGGTAAGAGCTAATTATTTAATTATGGAGTGCAATAAACTTAATAGTGTAATAAAATAGGAAATGCCCTCCCGAGCCATTTGACAAACGGCCGTACTTTTCACTTGGAAGACATAACAAAAAATATAAAAAAATTGGCTAATATTATTAGTGTCCAACAGTATTTGTAATAATCTCATGTTGCCAATTAACATGAATTTAAATACCGCGGGAGGGCAGACAGTCTCTGTAATAAGAATGGGACGTGAAGTTCTAATGCTGGTGCCAAAACATTGTACCGTGCCCAATACTCGAAATAATACTTCTGCGGACCACAATATACTCACACGATTCAATCAACCAACACATATAATTTTCGTAACAAGTCTAATGAGGTAGCCCGTGAACATTGCTAACGATAATAACAACAATCGATCGTATGTAACCGCTCCGAATACTAGAGAGCGCAGTGAGTGTACGTCACTTCAAAAATTCGCGATTAAAAATTTACAATACTTACACCCGAGGTCCACAAAATTTAGTGAGCGTCATAACGCTGTATAGATCGCGTCGACTACGATCACTGCACCGTCAATATTTTATCTTCCCGTCGCCTTATCACAGTGGCGCCCGAGTCACGAACACGGACGGCGAGACGACCGCGCCCGTCACATAACCTCGCAAGCAATGATCTACTGAAGCGTACACTAGGCGTGTACAAGCGCGCAGTTTGGCATCAGCATTAGGCGCCGCGGCGTTACAGCGAGCCGGCCGCGAAGCTGGCGGACGAGTTGCTGTGCGCCAGCGACAGCATGGAGCCCGACAGCGACTGCTCCTCCTCGCCGTAGCCCTCCCGGCTGCCTTCCGCGATCGCCATCGCGCTACGCGTTACGAAAAAAAGAACTTGTTAGTTATGATCGCCTATTTTTAATAATCAGACAAACAAAACAACCAACCTGTCAAGTCTGTGAAGTTTCTTTCAACAATTATTTTTTTCGAGCAGAATCGCGGCGATATTATCGTCTTTGCCACGTTTTTCTATAGACTCTTTTGGGCCGTCTCCACGAGCGACAGAACCGCGGCGATATTTTCGTATAGAAATACGTTGAATCGCCGCGATTCTCTCGCTCGTGGAGGCGGCCCCATACATAGTTTAGCGGGTTGTTTGACAACACAAGTCAGTCCAAGACTCTAGGCCGACAAACGTTAACATGATAAAAATATGTACGCCTTACACGCAGAATACAGTGGCACCTAACCTAATATCTCACGTGAGTAACATCAATCATCAATCATCATCTCTGGCGTTGAAAAATTTGATTAAATATATGTGTGTCACCTGAAGCCGAGGCGCGCGCTCTCGTTGTCGAAGTGCTCCAGCTCGCGCTCGTGCCGCTCGTGCAGCAGCCGTGTGCGCTCCGCTCGCTCCGCCACGAACTGCGCGCACTCCGACTCCATCTGCAACACAAACGGTCGTTATGTAACCACAACTAACAGCACGCCAAGTGTTCCTAGTTCCTAAAGGAACAACATTAACACTACCTGACCAGGGGAATGTAACCCCATGTAGTCACACTTGCGAACACCAAAACAGCAGTCTTGCCAAAGCGAAACTCTGTTTATTATCGCCACTGTTGGCTTTGAGTAGTGCGCCGGGCTTGATACTCGGACAAGATTTCCAGTCACATTGCTGATATTTGAAAGTTCAAATTCAATTATCAAGATTACCAGTTGCCCGTCCATCAATCACATCATTTATCTGGCGCAAGTAAGGAATGCTACACACATGTTCGGGTTGACCCGATTCGGCATGGTGTTTTTAGGTCCGATTGTGGAGAATCAGGCCGATCGATTGGCGGAACCATGGCACGCCTGAACCGACGATGGATTTTTATCCGACGGACAGCAATGACCACTGAAGTGAATCCTCTCGACTATCTTTAGGCTAAGCTGCGCTTGTCTAGGACGGTCCGTTGATGGGTGACCAGCCATTACATACCAAGTTTCCTCCGTGCCTCGGAAAGCACATTAAGCCGTTGGTCCCGGCTGTCAATTGTGGATCTTTGACAGTCGTTTCAGGTAGTCATTGGCCCGAACGTCTAGTCTTGCAAGGGCTATGGTATTACCCAGTACTGTGTTGTGGAAGTCAGATAGGCAGTGCCCTGCGTAAAAATACTGGTATTGGAAAAAATAATGTAAATATCGTGGCATGTAAAACTGGTGGAGTACCTTCTGCTCCAGCAGCGCCCGTCGCACGGCCACTCGCTCCTCCAGCTCGCGCCGCTCCCGGTTGCGCTGCGCCTCAGCTTGCATCTTGCTCTTGCTCTGGTATGCCGTCAGCATGTCCAGTTCATGCTCTAACTGCATCTTCAGTTGCTGGCACTCCATCTGTAAAAACAACATTTACTACTCATAGGATTCATGTTTTCACATTCAAGCGAGAATACGAAAATGCAATTTTTCTCAAACTGCTATTGACAACTCGACTATACGGGTTTTTCGGGACGTGAGAAAAGCATTTTTTTTTAAATCGCTTTTTATGGTAAATCGACAAGCGTGTTCAGCCTAGAATGGTCCCGCAGCTGGGACACTGCCCTCGGTTTGAGAGAGTGGGCTGTGATCTACATCTACAACAAGGACCCAGTGTTAGATGGTACCCAACAGTAGGCTAGTTTCCACCATCAATAAATTGCAAATCTATTTAGTCCGTCAGTTATAGTATTGAAAAATAATGGACACGTATTTTTCGTTTTTGTAAATAGATTTTTTCAGGACACAAGCCTATTGTTGGGTTGGGCATTTTCCTTCATTATTTTGATCATAGTGGTATTCGCCTAAAACTGATGCAGTCTGCGCATATTAGTGGTCCACTTACCATCTGACTCTCGTCTAGCCTGACGGTCTGCTTCTGCAGCATCTCTGTGATGCTCTGGTCGTACTGCTCTCCCAGCAGTACTAGCTTGCGACGCTTCTCGTCCTTTAACGTCTTTATCACTTCCTTCTGATGCTCCTGTAACCACAAATGGCGTGAGGTCAATGTTTGTTTTAAAAAAATAAAAGATACGGTTTAGAATCTACACTAATGTTAAAATACGAACGTAACTCTGTGTTATCTTTTTTCTAAGGCTGAACGGATTTCAGCACACATGTAAGCCGACAAGACCTAGGGTAGGGACATGGGATACACGACGTTAACGTGGGATATTTTCCGGCCTCCAGTGTGTACATGTGTTGTGTAAGTGTTCGTACTCTAAGTATGTATAAGGATGATATTAGAGACGTTTTCATCAAACTTTGAGACATCCGCCATTGACTGACTGATACAAGAACCCGACGAGCCAGAGTAGACCTCCTAGATCAACAGTGAACCTAGGTGAACAGTGTTGTTACTATTAGTGGGTTCACCATATATACAGCAACCACAATCTGGCACACCTTCCTAATGACCGTCAGAAGATATTTAAATATAGTGAGCTTACCTTAGCGGTCATCTGCAGTATTTGCGCTTTGAGCGCCTTGTACTGACGCGTCTGTATCTTGCACGTCTCACGGAATTGTTTGCGTATCTGCATCTCTTTTTGCTGTAAGCATAAACATTCATGGATTCGTTATATATAATTAACATGAGGCAACGTTCATTTTACGGTGGTTGTGAATTAAGCATGGTAAAGTTTTTTTTAAATAAAACATATTTCTTGGCGCTAGACCAGGGTTTCTCAAACTTCTGGCTCCACGTACCCCATTCAAGTTTCCAGACGACAGCAAACAAACAAGAAAAGAATAAAATTGTATATAGAATAAAATAAAGTTTATTAATTGAATAAAATGTAACAAATACAGGCCGAAAACAAATATCTTATTAATATTAATGCGATGGATGGGCTTGTTTTTTGGCACAAATTGACTAAATTTTTTGAATAATATTAGACAATTTAAGCCTTAATTCTGACTCAGCATCAAGTTGATTTCTGTATTTCGTTTTTATCATAATTAGGTGTGAAAACCCACTCTCACATACGTATGTTGTAGCAAAGGGTAACAGGAAATTTACCGCTTTGCGTGAGAGTTCAGGATATTCTTCATGTTTAGCTGCCCAAAAATCTATCAATATCTATCGCACGCGCCTGCCAGTCACCCAGCCGCCATTACGTAAATTTTGTCGCGAACCCCCTACCACACCCCACCCTACGCACCCCACTTTGAGTAACCCTGCGCTAGACCAAGGCGTTAAACATTCAGCAGAGCATTAATTTAGGTCTCCCCTAGTGGTGTAAAGGTGTATTCACACGGCTTATTTTATAGGCGCCGACGGTTCTAAGTACATTAAAAGAAGGTATACATACTTTGAGGCTCTTGGGTTGCTGTTTAAGCTGCAGCGCATGCTTCTTGCGCAGCTCGTGCTCGGCGCGCTGCATGTACTCGCGCTGGTTGGCGAGCTCCGTGCCGTGCTGGTTCGACAACTGCTCTTCTCTGTAATGCAACAACACGTTGTTAATGTCCACTCAGTGTCACTATGTGTGGGACGCTCCCAGTTAGATGGACTATGTACTACTTTAGTTCTATGTCCAAAAGTGGACTGCGATACGCTGACTTGATCAATAAGAAGACTGACTTTACATTCAGCAGTGGGCAGATTTTTTGTTGATATTAGATGCCGATACCGAAACGTGCTTCTGGCTAGAAAAAAAGCAGCTGTCATCATCATCTTCCAGTCCTTATCCCATGTTACTTGGGGTCGGCTCAACACGTTTTTTGTTCCATTCTTCTCTGTCAACCGTCACGCTATCATTCATTCCTTTCACTTTCATATCATTCCTCCCACAATCCTTCCATCGTTTCTTCGGTCTTCCTCTCGCTCTCTATCCGTCAACATTTACATCACACTTTTAGTCACATGAGATTCATCCCTCCCTCTTCATCACATGCATTTGGTAGAGAAAAAAACAGCTGAATGGGTTGATTTTCATATCTAAACATTCGCAGAGGTCGGTCCAGGCTAACATTTGTAGATCTTGGGTTGTATCATGTAATCTAGTAAGGTGAGGAAGAAGAGTTGTGGAGGGCAGATAGGCTGGTCAGTTAAGATTGATTCATGTTAATTCACTTCATGGTATTCAGCAACTGTATCAACTCTATCGCGGGAAAAAAGCTAGACAGATTATGAAATGCCGAAACCCATTCCCTCATTAAAGATTCGCCAGTTATTTAAGAACTAGACAGTCTAGTGTGTGTAGTGTGTGTCATTGTGTCATTGTATCAATTTTACCACTGTTATTATTATATTTTCTCTTTCATGTTTAATAATTTACCAATCTATCAATTGTATTCAATATTATTCCATGTTACTCAATTTTAATCAATTTTATTCAATGAATTTAAATTTAATTTTAATTTTGTGTCGATCTTTATTTATAACTTTTCAATTTTATCAATTCACCTATTTAATATAATTAAATTTTAGTACGTATATTTTTTACTTATGTTGTCATTTTGAAAAATTAATCGATTTTGTCATAATTCTGTTTTTACTGTTTCAAGTTTAATTTAATTTAATTGAATGTTGGCGCTTAGTAATTACTAAGTTAGCTTATCTTCCGAATTTATTGTTTTGTGCATGTGGTGTTTACCTATAAGTAATTGTTGCGCTGTTATTTAATTTTAAGAATGAATTATGTCGCTGTATCCAGTGTGAACAATTGTTGGTAGACCTATAATAAATAAATAAAATAAATAGTGTTACGTACCTGAGCGCATGCACGCCTTTCTGTTGCCTGTACTCCAGCTCCTGCGTCTTCTCGTGGTGCCGCAGCAACATGGCGTGCGCTTGTTCCAGCTGGTTCTGCCGCTTGTTCAGCTCCTGCAAACGATTTGCACACCAGTTAAGTATTATGTCTACCACGGTTAGGTCTTGTTTAATATTTGTTCGATTCCCGAGTTGTTGAAACCTTGGGTTTTTTCATTAGGACTTTGTCTCTGCTGAGATTGGCCAGTCCAAGTTTGACCCTTAGCTTCTCAGGAGTTTGACTATATCAAGATAGGATATTCTGGTTGCTAGGCTACATGATATGGTATGAGCTGTACCTCCCGCAGCAGCTCCTGCTCCTTGTGATGCAACGCCAGCATACGGCGCCGTCGGAAGCGGCGCAGCTCCAGCTCCAGGTACTCGCGCTGCGACCGCACCATCCGCATCTCCTCCGCAGCCTCGGCTTGCTTCAAGTTGTCCTTCTGAGATCTGGAACGTTCGTGTCACGACACATTATTATGGCAACAAGGTGGAGTGGAGCTGTGTCGTCGTAGCGCAGCCACAGACAACACCGTGATAGTGGCGAAGTTTTGGGACGAAAATAATTTAAATAGCGGGACGTGCTAGCGTTCGCCCGCCGTTAGATAACTCCGCCCTAGAGAGTAAATTTGGAGTTGTTCCACTGGGGCTCTTAGAGCCTTATCACACTAGCAGATTGCGAGCGGATTCAAAGCGGAGCGGGCGAGCGGATTCAAAGCGGAGCGGAATCCGCTCGCAATCCGCTAGTATGATAAGGCTCTTAGTCTTGCGTGTCCTGTTGTCTGTTCATTACAAGAACTGACAGGCGCTACAGAAGCCACCAGACTCGTACGCAAGCTCTAGACCGACTCATTTATATTTCCCTCGACATGCTACAAAGAAGTGTAAACAAATACGTACTGCAGCGTGGCATCTCGCTGCCTCTTGGGCGTGGCGTCGTCCATGCTGAGCTCCTTTTTCCAGCGCTCCTTGTTGGCCTTGTACTCGCGCTTGCGTTGCGTCTCGAACGCCTTGCGGTCCTGCTCCTGTCTCGCGGTGATGTCTTTGATTAGCTTCTTCTCCGCCGCCGCGTTCTGTTTCTGCTTGCGTTCTAATTCTTGTGCGTGTTTTGTCTGGAATTACGAGAATATAGTGTTATGAATGGTGTGTATTGATAAACGTAGACTGTTCATAATTATTTAGCCGTACAATAAGATTTTACATCACTACATAATTATAAAACAAAGTCCCCCGCCGCGTCTGTGTGTCCCTATGTATGCTTAGATCTTTAAAACTACGCAACAGATTTAAATCCGGGTTTTTTTTAATAGATAGAGTGATTCAAGAGGAAGGTATTAGTATATAATTTGTCAAGCGGACGAAGCCGCGGGGATCAGCTAGTTCTAACTAAACGAATGCACGCACTTACTAGAACGATTTTAGATTATGTGCAATGCAACTACTACTGTCATTTTAACCTGATTTGTGCTTAAACTGCCTTGCATGAAATCACAGTGAATGGTATAGGCCATGAGTCCGCAGTCTTTTGAACGGTGTCTGAATCCTATAAGCTGGCAGCTGGCGCTCCTCCAGCTTCAGCAGCGCCGCCTGGTGCTCGCATCTCATATGTCTACATCCAGTACCCTGCGCCTGTATGCCGTGTATCAGTACCTGCAGCCGCTCCAGCTCGCGCGACAGCTGCTGCAGCAGCGCCTCGTACTCGCGGTCGAGCTGCGCCTTGTGCGCGTCCACGTCGGCCTTGCAGCGCTCCTCCAGCTTCAGCAGCGCCGCCTGGTGCTCGCGTCTCATGCGCTTGTACCCTGACATCTGCTCGTGCATCTCCTGAAACCAATCAACATCCTGCTTATCTACTCTTTTATAAGAAGGGGAACAATAATTAATGGAGACAACAATAGGCTAGTATCCACTATCAATAAATTGCAAATCTATTTAGTCCGTCAGTTAGAATATTGGAAAATAATGGACACGTATTTTTTCTTTATGTAAATCAATGAATATTGACAAAAATAAAACGCATCAGAATTCGGGAGTGGGGGCTCGTGACGTCACAACGCACTAAATATTATAGCACGGCGTGACGTATTGAGAATTTTAAAATCGCCGTACCTTCGTCAATTTTGGTTGACGTGACAAAAGAAAAAATACGTGTCAAATATTTTTTGATAATCTAACTGACGGACTAATTAGATTTTTTCAGGACACAAGCCTATTATATTGTATGAGCTCAAAAGCAAACTATAGGCACACTTCTGCCAGCTGTCAAAAAGTGGATTTGATGGAAAATAAGAACGAGAACCTCCTGATGGTATATGTTTACCGTCATCAGCATTAGAAGAGTGCAGAATCATCCCAAAGGCAACCTAAAATGTCACATACCTACCTATTTCTGCCAATTTTGAAGAGCTTAAACTTATTCTAACTATATACATGCAGAAATAAATGATAGAAAAAACTAATGGAATAAATGAAAGAAACCTCAAAAAATGTGAATATGGAGTATTTTAAAATGGGACTAATCTCACTAAACATCAATATAACAATTAATGCTATCATTAGAGTAGTTAATTACCTGGTTGTGTTCCTTCTGCTGCTTGGTGACGATGCTGGTGGTTCGTATCGTGGCGAAGTTGTTCGCGCCGTGCTCCGACACCAGCGACATAGCCGCCGACACGTTGTTGCTTATACCTGTCACGCACACGTGTTCTTTATTAGACTAGGACTTCTAATTGATGTCATCGGTCATATATGACGTATTGGTGTCGATTCTGTTGTGCACAAAATAACTTAATTTAGGCTATTGCTATCTTTTACTAAAAGGCAGTGCGAGATAAGGACGGCTATAGCTATGAACTAAGTCGAGATGTCAAACTAGTTTATGCCTTGCGCTTCACCGTGTTTTTAGTTGACATGTTTTTACGTGCACCCTTCATTTGTACGGAAATATTAGGTCCAGCTAAATTTGACAGCTCTAAATTACGTTCGTCTCTTTCTCGTTTTATTGTAGAGAAAAAGATAGCAATAGCCTAAATTAAGTTTAGTTTGTGCACAACAGAATCGACACCATTGCCACATGCCCCGTCAAAGGTTCCTCTGAATAAGAACTGATGTGGTCTCTTTGAATCGTTCACTGCAGATATTCTAAGACTTACGCTACCGATAAAAGCTTAAAACTTGTAGAGAGTTTAAAATAGTTTGCACCTAAGTGAACACGCAAGGGTACGCGATGATGCTACAATTGAGACTAGAATATACAGATTAGTTTCGAAAGTGTGATTGTAGTGATATCAAGTGCCAACTGCCAGTGATCGAAAATATGTAGAATTGACCTAGCTTTTTCGACTCTTAATTATATTGGGGGCATAATGAAATGGTCAAATAATAAATCATAAATGTGACTTTTACTCGTTTTTTTAGTAGTAGTTTGTGTTCCACATCCAAAATATACTGTTGAGAGGAAACATCAAAATACTTGGAGTTGTATTCAAGACATTTCTTTTAGTGGTGGGATCATTATGAAAACCATGTTTCCATCAATCATGGTGGACTGTATGACAAATGAGTGTGTGTTGTATTTTTGCATTTCAGCAAGGCAATAGCGGTCATTGACCCGTAAAAAGGCAATGACCGCTATAGGCTTGCCGCTAGCCGCTACACTGTGTACTGTATAGTGTGTACTGACTGCGGTTGGTCTGGCGGCGCTGCGTGTTGCGGTTGTCGTCCTCGTCCCGCCAGGCGCCGGGCGCGTTGACGTACTCGCGGTAGTCGCCCGCCTGGCGCTCGCGCTCGCGGTCCCGCGCCGAGCGGATGGCCTCCCGGTTGGCGTAGTCGTCGCCGTAGTCGTCGCACAGCGAGTCCCTGTTGGCGTAGTCGCGCAGCGCGTCCCGGTTCACGTAGTCGTCGTGCGCGCCCGGCAGAGGGCTCTCGCTCTCTCTGCGTACGAAACAGCAACATGAGAAAAGCCAGCTCTTGCGAACTCTGAAAGGCAAGTGCGTCTCTATCTAGTGCGGGACGTGCATACTGTAAGCGCTACGGGTGCGTGCTTATAACTATGTACTAAATATATATATAAGGACATCATTACCATGCGTTTTTTTACCAGAGATACTAATATGCTGAGGTAATACATAGAATACAATCATACTCCACCATGCAAAATTACAACTAAAGCTTACTACATAATTATGACTAAACACAGAACATAAAAACTTTATCTACACTAAAAATATAAATAGAGATTATAGAGAAAGATAATAAAGAAAATATAGCTTCTGAGTTTTACACAAGCATTGTTACTTTCCTATGTCGACTATGTAAGAAATACCGTAAGACATTGAGCGCACTGTTGAATTTGCACGTTCCATCTGAATGGTCTCGGTGGTCTCATCTCGGTGCTGACACCGAAAATTAAAATCCACCAGCACGTTCATGTCTTACGACATCTCAAATTTACACCGTCAATTTTATTTATAGAATCCATAATTTGCTGTAGTAGATACTTTTGTGGTAGGTTCTACTCAGTACGGAATGTTTGTATAATGGTGGATCCACATAGCCCGGCGGCCATTATGCCGCGAGGCCGCTCCACCGCGCGGCAGCGGGGAAACAGTTCGTTCACGGCTTTCGATGAGTGGTGTAGTTTCATTGTTCTTTTGCTTTTTCTTTTTAAGACAAAGAATATACAACAACATTGCAGCAGCAATAGCGATGTTATCGTCCATTTTGGTCTCCCGTCACACTTCACCGAAAGTCGATTCACAGCTGCACTTGCCGGCGGCGCTTGTCTTGGCTTTGCTTGAGGTTAAGACGCTGGCAGCGCCGCCGGGCTGTGTGAATCCACCATAATATGCGTCAACCTATGCAGCTACCATCTACGTGTGGGTACATACCTGGTGGAGTGTGCAGAGTGTTGGTGATTGAGGTGCGTGTACTGCGGTTGTTGCTGATGCTGGTGGTGGTTCGCGTTCACCTGCTGCAACAACACATCACATCAATACACTACAATGGACCACACCTGGCTTTACAAACGTCCCATAGTTATCTAATTTGTAAGAGGCCGTCTCCACGAGCGAGAGAATTGCGGCGATATTATTGTCCTTGCCACGTTTTTCTATACACTCTCTTTTGGGTCGTCTCCACGAGCGAGAGATTCGCGGCGATATTTTCGTATAGAAATACGTTGAATCGTCGCGATTCGCTCGCTCGTGGAGGCGGCCCCTTGAGTTTAAAAAAATATGTCAATTTGTATTTTTTTTTTATTCAGAGGGTGCTTTTAGACCGGCGCCGTGGCACCGCACGTTCGTTGCATTGTCGGGTCAAGCAATTTGTACGCAAGGTTTATTTGTCAAGAAACATTATCAACCGGAGTACAGGTTCAGGCAGTTGCCTGATCGACAGTTTTAAGACGATTAGACTCGATATTCCCAATTCTCCAACATACATTCACACACTCCAGCATACTTTCATACGTGACACTACACTCTCGTGTGAATCCCCATTTTTGATTTTGCCTTTCCTTGTTTCTTTATTATTTGTACTATTGTTAACCTTAAACTGATCGTCTCTGTGATCTTTTTGGTACCATGAATGATGTTTAAACAAGATCGTCTTTTAACCTCTAACAATATTATTGTTTTGTTGTGGGGGGGGGGGGGCTGGTGACCTGTAACACAGGCTTCTTCGAAAACCTACTTCAGGCACCAGTCTCTTCCAATGGTGGAATATTACTTTGTCAAAAACATTGTTGATTTTTATGTACCAATATTGTGAAGAGAGAAAAAATGAAAAAAAAATACACTCATATTGATGTGAGTGTAGAGTTTGTTACCGGGTGCGGTCGCCGACGCAGACTGCCAGACGACGAGCTCTGGCTGGACGCGCCAGCCGCACTGTGCTCCGACGTCGCCGAGTTCGACTTAGAACTGTCGCCGCCTGAACGCTCCTCTGCAGTCTCTTCACTGTCACCTGTACAATCCATTCATTTATTTAATACTAGCGGATACACGCGGTATCACTCGCGTAGTTCCCGTTCCCGTGGGAGTACGAGGATAAAATATAGCCTAAGTTACTCAGAGTGAATGTAGCTTTATAATGGTGAAAGAATTTTTGAAATCGGCGCAACAGTTTTTGAGTTTATTTATTACAAACATACACACAAAAATACAAATCTTTCCTCTTTATAATATTAGTGTAGAAAAGTAGCTTTTGACACCCGTAAAAATACTTAGCAAGACAGGATTGGAATTTACAATTCTGTATTCAAACATAGCACATGCTCAAAGACCCGTGTCGCGGCTTTTTAAGTATTTGCGTAATTTAAGTATGTATGTACAATGTCTGGCGGGGTTGAAACCCGAAATGGGGACAGGTAGATACAACTGGTCAGCTTTAATACTCTTGTGATTCAAGATATTCTGAATCAAAGATTCAGATCAATATGCTCTTAGGAGATGAGAAACAATAATCTCATATACTTGGGCATAGTTTTACTTTCATATTGATTGTGAATAGTGTAAACGAGTTGGTTATATTTTTGTTATGTTATATTTATGTTACTTCTCCTGAATATTTTATTTGCAAATTGGGTGTTGTTGTGTCAACACAACAACGTGATTATTTTCCAAAAATATCTCCTACGACAGTTGTAGGCATGCTTCCAGAAATAATCATCAATAACATGTTATTTAAAAAGTCCAATACTGCGCATTTAAAACAATACAAAAACATCAATGACAAGCATCAACTTTGGTGAACGATAAAAAGGTCAAATACTCAACAAAAGTGGGTCAAGTGTTTCTAAATATAAGAGATAACATAATCAGTAATACCTATAGCGCTTTCGTTATCGCCGTCGACCATCAGTATCTTCTTCATCTTCCTGTAGTTGAGGTTGTCGAGGTCTCGCACGGCGGCCTTGGTGCGCTGTATGAGGTCCACGAGCACGTTGGGCGAGCGCGGCCGCGTGATGAACGGGTGCGACAGTAGCTTGGTGGACGACGGACGATCCTGAGGGTTCTTCTGTAGGCAAGCTTCCACGAAGTAGCGGAATGTGTCCGTCCATTCTGGAGCCTGTAATACGTACTTTTTTGTATATAAATATTTTGATTAGAAATCATAGAAAAACAACACAAAACGATAATATGAAAATCCAAAAGCTGAGCATGAAACAGATATGCATCATAATTTTTATGTAAAACGACAATACACGAAAAGCTTAGTCGAATAATCGATTATGGTAAGATACAGAGAAGAAAGGTTAAACTTACACATTAATCAGCCGAAATGCACTGATTTTGACATATCGAAGCTTATGTTTACGCTAAGTTTCATCTCTATATTTTACCCTAAGTTTACACTCACGCAGTTTTAAGGTACATTGAAGCGACACAAAGACTATAGTTGGTGCCAGTTAAGATGAGAATAGCGGTCATTGCCCTTTCCCTAATATCTCTTCGTACGAACCAAAACAAATAAACCATATTGTTTTTCATTACAAAAAATGTTGAAGATCACGATAGATGACGATTCCAGACTTGAACAGGCTTATTTTTGGTTTTCAAAGTTGAGAATTTTAATAAATATAGGTGGGTCGATGACCCCTTATTCTCATCTTAACTGGCACCAACTATAAATAAATCTCGTTGTACAATGGGACAAAGATGATGATAGTTACCTGTAAGGTGGGGGAGTCGTTCTGCGCGATGTGGTAGAGCGCGGACATTGCGTTCATGTTAAAGTACGGCGGCTTGCGCTCCGCTAGCTCGATACACGTTATACCTAGCGACCACACGTCCACCTGGAAATAACACACGAGTATTTAACACATTTGTTTTTGGCAGCTCATTTGCAGGGCCGTGTGGTATCCGGCAGAGTACAATAGAACCAACCCATTACACTCAAGGGTGTCGTAAAAGACGACTAATGTCTGAGGCAGAACACCTTGTGCCTCCGTAGACCAGAGAATGGGCAGCAGCGTTTTCTGTTAGTCTTTCATCACTGCGATCTCCAATCCGCCTGCCAAGCGTGGAGATTACGGTAAATCCCTCCCATCATGGGAGAGGCTTATGTCCAGCAGTGGACGTTATGGGCTGTTGTTGTCGTTGTTGCAAGGCAGGGCGTCAAGATGTGGACCACTTTATCATCATTTATCTACCCAGCCTTTTTACAACTATGTTGCTAGCTGAACACTTTTCTTCATGTCTTGTCTGGCACAACTTCCCATCTTGCGTCCGTAACTGTTACAGTAAGGCCAATTTAATAGACATTTGACACTTTATCAAAATACAACAACGTACTTGTTACGGCTGGCATAAAATATTATTTATTTCTTCGAAGTTAGAACTGCACAATAGGAAATATGCATGAAATATAAAACTCTTTTTATTTATTTAAAAAAAATGCCTTGTATTGGCCCATAAAAACATTGTGGTACACTTGTTTAAGTTGCTAATACATCACTTATTTTACAATTTACTGTTCTACGTAGCATCTTTTTAGTGAAACGGAACGCATTCTTAAAACGCGTCGTCCTCGTTAATGCCGGTAGTGACGTCAAAGTCTATAAGTCAAAAAAACACTTTTATTTGAAAAGTGCTTATAGTTTCACTAAGATTTTATTATAACATTGTTATTGCAATTTTATTTGATTATAGCACATACAATTAGTAAAAGCGACAAGCAGTAGTTGAACTTAACTTTTAATACTTTTCTTTTAGTACTGTATTTTATTGATTTGAGTGAAGAAAAATTACGTGCATATTCCCTATTTGCTTAACTTTTTCAATTACGATTACATATTTATTGTAATATAATAACAAAATAAGGTACTTAACTTTAAAATCTAGTTGTACTAAACTGACAGATGTCAAATGTGGTCTATTAAATTGGCCCTTCTGTACAGGGTAACACGACACCCTCCGGTAAGACAGGCTAGACTTTCGGGCTCCTGACTACCCGAAATGATCAATAGATGCACCACATACAGCACAAAATTGCTTGACTTTTCATCTTTTACCTAATGTGAAACTGTTTTATTGCGTTTGTATAATACCCCAGATTTTGTCTGCCACTTAGTTAGATACTAGTAAACACTTATAAATTCGTTCTCGAGTTATTTGAATCCGTCAGAATTTACATAGTCATGACAAAATGAGTAATACGTATTACAATTGTTGTAAATTAATTGACAAATTACACTGCAATTGCCTGCAATTAACATTGCAAGCTTGCTCTGATATCTGGTACATCATTTAGACAGAACAGACAACATACACCCCAAAAACATGAACTGTAGACTACACAACTGCTCAACTCTTCGTAGATTTTATGTTATTGACTTAATTTTCTAGAAAGACTAACCTTCCCGTCATATTGTCCTTCATCCATAGCGAGTATGACTTCCGGCGCCATCCAGTACGGCGTCCCCACGAAGCTGTTGGCGGGGCACTTGATACTCGCGCTGCCGAAGTCCGCCAGCTTAACCGTGCCATTCTCTGTGAGAAGGATGTTGCCAGCCTTGATGTCACGATGGATGCGGCCCAGGCTGTGCAGGTATGAGAGACCGCATACAACGCCTTCGCAGATCGCAGCGATCTCTTCTTCACGTAGAGGCCGTTTGTGAACCTAGTTACAGAAATTGAAGAGTTGTGAGGAATTATGGTACTTTCAGCAGTACACGCCGTACTCTGCATAATCCTACAGAAAAAAACTGGAGTGATATTATGTGTATTGCCATCAATAACGGCGAAATATAGGAATAATCTTCAGACCCTTATATTTTTACAGATTTAGTGGTGATGTATTACGATTTATTTCATAGCTACAGGGATTTGAATGAAATGGAAATCATTTTATTAGTATTGAAAACTTCTGGAAAGAAATTCAAACCCCTCAAAAAGATATATAGTTAGATATAGAGATATAGTTAGTTAGTTGTGTTAGTTTGGGTATCAATAGGTTTTCCGAATATAAATGCAATTGTGATGCTGGTGCAATTCTATTATAAGAAAACTATTTATAGGGAACGTGCACAACGACGGTGCTGCCAACTGGCGTCGCCAATCCGAATCTTGTGCTCTATTAAATGCTTGACATTGACTTTTCTAACAAGTAAACAGAATTAATTTTATAGTGAAAATTAATTAACTAATCATAATGCATTGTTGCATTTCTGGATGTAGGTACCAATACATCCACAAAAATGAAAATAAATCAATTAGCGAAAAATTCTATTACTTTCCAAAGAATACTACTATCATACCATGTTTTGGTGAAAAACGCAAAAAATGGATAAACGCAGTAAATAAAAATATTTGAAAACAACTTGTTATTGTTACACTCTGCATTGAAAAGGCCCTCAAAATCAACCATCCATGCAAACATACCAGAACCATTTATACTTCACCATACACATGTTCTGATAGACTGCACTAAAGTTCACACCGAATATCCCTCAACAGTTAATCAAAGACTCCACATGTACTCAGAACAAAAACATGGTTATACCCACAATAATGTTTTTAGTTGGCTGCACTCCTTTGGTTTTTTAAGATTTGTATCTAAATGCTACGGACTGCATTTTATTGATTGCTTCATCAAATGATTGTGAACTAATTGATTTAATAGAGCCTGGAGATACTGTGCTCGCTGATAAAGGATTCCCTTCCATTATAACATGTGTTGAAAATAAGAAAGCTATCTTAGTTATGCCAGCCACCATGTCTTCATACACCACAATTTTCATCAGAAAGTAAACGAAAGATATAAAATTCATATTATTAAACATTTATATTACGCTGACGATCGTTATTGATAGACCGGAACTCATATTTTATACCTTTTAGCATATTCAAAAATAATATAATTGAAGAGACAATTTTGTGTAAATTGAAAGCACGATGAGAAGTGATAAGTTTCCTTTACTGTCCGCATAGTGTCTCTTTTGTCGATTAGTGCTGCCACCTATAGTTCCTACACGTTCCCTATACTATAAGTGGTCCCCTGAGAAGACCTTATGGCATCAGTGGCAGCCGGCAGGCTTCCAATCATGATTAGTAGTTGTTCAGTGACATTTGCATTAATAATATGTATCAGAGAATGAATTGAGATTAATTGCGATGATGATTTTTTATTATATAATGCTCGTAAATATTCTTCGAAATAATTATATCAATATTTAATAACAATATTGTAAAACAGTTGTTTCAATTTTGGTGTACAATAAAGTATATTCTAATCTATATCAACCTATGAAAATGACTATCAACTCTACAAAAAACTGCCAGTACAACGAAAGCATTTACAAGAGTCAATTGAAGCACGATCCACGATGTCGGAAGTCAGATTGTATTATGTAACATAAAAACAGGAAACAATATGACATTATATAATATTTTATTTAATTAGCATGTAGAACGCGTCGGCATGCGGCGTGCATTCATTAAACCACTAGTGACGGGACCCGACAGCACTTGACATTTTGTGGAATACAATTATACATAATAAGCAGGTATTCCACCTTGCATCCTTGTAGAAGTCTTTTATTTGTTTGTTTATTAAATTCTATAGCGCGTCGTGATGAAAATTAAACGACAGACAATCTAAGGAAAACGACAGTTTTCATAAGGACAACAATGACGAAAGAGTAAAAGAAATAGCTAAACACATCAGATACCAAGCTCGGGATAATACGGCAGAATAAAATACAATAAGATACATTTTAAAAGGAAAGAATATCACTACTCACAGCGAAAGATTATACGTCCATATCAACTGTCATGAAAATCATCCGAAAATGCTAATTATGTACTTAAATGATACTCCTATAGATACAATATAGGTGACTCAAAATGCGGATTGTCAGTGCGTATTACCTAGGTTGATTTGAATTCCTTCTGGGAAATCAAAGATAACTAACACCGCATACAACAAGAACATTAAATAAAATAACAATTTTCGGATGTAACTTGTTCACATGTAATAGTTACTCATCGAAATTCCGAGAACATCGAGTGTGCAACTGATGAAAAAATATTTGCAACAAACAGTTTTAGTTAGACATCAGACACAAACACAAGGTTTCCTAATGAAATCAGTTCGCGATTCCTGAAAATTTGTCTGCGACTTTAAAAAAAACCGGCCAAGTGCGAGTCGGCCTCGCGCACGAAGGGTTCCGTACCAATTATTATAAAAAAATCACGTTTGTTGTATGGGAGCCCCCCTTAAATATTAATTTTATTCTGTTTTTAGTATTTGTTGTTATAGCGGCAACAGAAATACATCATCTGTGAAAATTTCAACTGTCTAGCTGTCACGGTTCATGAGATACAGCCTGGTGACAGACAGACGGACAGACAGACGGACAGACAGCGAAGTCTTAGTAATAGGGTTCCGTTTTTACCCTCTGGGTACGGAACCCTAAAAACTAGGTTGTATAGCAAGTTCTGTATTGTGTGACGCTTCGTGAGGTCACAGTGACGAAACAGCTCGAGCACCACTTAGTCTCGCGTCATTAATTCGCTTGTAAACATTTCATCAATGAAATATTATAAAGACAAGTGTCCCGCGTGACTGACTCATCTAAATTCAAACTGCTTTGTGATAAGTGGTCTTTGGCATGAGTAAGTTCTTTAACGAAGGTATGCACGACCACGTGGAGACTCAATCAATACATTTTTAAACTATGCTAGGTCAAGGTGAAGTAAAGAAATACAAGTATGCACTCTTGTCACGATAATACAATAATTTTCCTTGTTGGCCCGGTACAAGTGAAATAATTATTGGAAATGGAATTCCACAAAGCTGATTTCCAGTAAATCTGCGACAAAAAATATTCCTGGATTTCAGATTGCCGGCGGATGCGTAGACAAAAACTTAGATAACTACAAACTTATACGTAGTTTTATATCTCCGCGTTTGACTTTTAAGAATATACGGGGATAATACTTAGATGAGATTTACATTAATTGCAAACATTTTATGCCTTGCGCTGCGTCGCGGCTTGAAACGGCTTACAATGTCACTATGTTCGATATTAAAAACAAGTGCGAGTCGGACTCGCGCACGAAGGGTTCCGTACCAATTATTATAAAAAAATCACGTTTGTTGTATGGGAGCCCCCCTTAAATATTAATTTTATTCTGTTTTTAGTATTTGTTGTTATAGCGGCAACAGAAATACATCATCTGTGAAAATTTCAACTGTCTAGCTGTCACGGTTCATGAGATACAGCCTGGTGACAGACAGACGGACAGACGGACAGACAGCGAAGTCTTAGTAACAGGGTTCCGTTTTTACCCTTTGGGTACGGAACCCTAAAAATACTATCGGGAATAGTATTTTTTTTTTAATATCGAACATAATGACATTGTAAGCCGTTTCAAGCCGCGACGCGACGCAGCGCAAGGCATAAAATGTTGGGTAGATGTTTCGATACTGCCGTGATTGACATCTTACAATCAATCTATTATCAGAACACTTTGCAACTCAGATTGACATAAAACTGGTATCTATTTTTAAATTCGTATGATTGGCAGAGGTACTCATATTACTTATTATTCACTGGGTCTTTTAGTAATTATATCAAATTATAGCTGCAATAGCAATGTGGCAGATACATCATCTATTAGTCTCGTACATGCCATTCATTTTTAGGGTTCCGTACCCAAAGGGTAAAAACGGAACCCTATTACTAAGACTTCGCTGCCTGTCCGTCTGCCTGTCACCAGGCTGTATCTCATGAACCGTGACAGCTAGACAGTTGAAATTTTCACAGATGATGTATTTCTGTTGCCGCTATAACAACAAATACTAAAAACAGAATTAAATCAATATTTAAGGGGGGCTCCCATACAACAAACGTGATTTTTTTGCAGTTTTGTCTAATGTTTTTAAATAATGGTACGGAACCCTTCGTGCGCGAGTCCGACTCGCACTTGGCCGGTTTTTTTATGGTTGTTTAAATTGAACTAAACCATTTGCTTTGATCTTACCAACAGATTAGCTGATATGGAATAATTATGCTGTTTGACAAACATTATTTACATCTACACTAATATTATAAAGAGGAAAGATTTGTATTTGTGTGTGTATGTTTGTAATGAATAAACTCAAAATCTACTGCACCGATTTCAAAAATTCTTTCACCATTAGAAAGCTACATTCACCCTGAGTAACATAGGCCATATTTTATCCCCGTACTCCCACGGGAACGGGAACTACGCGGGTGAAACCGCGTGACGTCCGCTAGTGGATAATGTACTTGCAACAATGTAATTTTTCACATAACGCGATTATATTACTTGTGTATCTTATAGAAATTAAGATAAAAATGTAATCAGTGGCATTTTTGCTAGTATGTGTTTGTCACATGTTTCCAAATTCACAAGATTTGTTATCTATCTTACAAATAAATTAAATTAAAGTGTCTGTTCGTCTGTTCATAATTTCGAAGTAACATCTTTTTACTGAATGCATATGATATTATGGTAAAGATAAAAAAAAAACTTTTTTAATTTTTGTTTGTCTATCCTTTTCTTCCGGCTTATCATCGAAACGGGTGGGCCGATTTTGATGGGACATTTACTGGCAGATAGCTAATGTTATAAGGAGTAACTTAAACTTTTATTTAAGAAAAATAATTAGGGTTTCGTGCAAAAATGAAAACCCTTGAAATTGTAAACAAAATCCGATTCAACCAGGGAAGTAATATTAACTAGAGCTCAATAAAATATAAAAAAATAAAACCTTTTATTTGCGTAAATAAGGTACAGGAGGATCTTAAAGATAAAGTATATTTCTCTTATTCTGCCATTAATGGCACATTGGCATTTGCAAATTTTACCTAATGTACAAAATAAAAATTGATTAATTTGAATCAATCAATCAATCCTTAACAGAAATAATAAAAGTTTACGTCAATAAAATAGCTTTATGCACAATGAAGGTATTGTGCATAAAGCTATTCTGAAGCCACATGGTATCTAATGAGCACACAATTTGATTATTTAACCATCATTTTCCTGGTACAATTTTATTGGAATGATAATTGTGATGAATGATTGAACTAATTAATGTAAGTACTTCTTTCAAGTTGTAAATTTTATTTGTAACTCAGAACTGGGAAAGGGTGATGGATCGGGCACGATTCGGTTTCATAAGCCAATAAATAAATTAAAAATTTGTCCACCAAGTTCAAACAAAAAGTCAAAAGTCACGTAATTTCGGTTTCATACATACTTTGGCGCATTTTACAAAATTACGCTCGTTTCGTCTCAGTCTTACGAGCCTATACTACCTCAAATTAGCAACTCTATTTGTGGTGGTTCAAACTTTGTTTCAAATACTGTTAGAATAACGTTCTAATCAGCTTGCACTACAAAGTGGTTGTTACGTCAGTCACTGTAGGCCGAATAGTGCGAAATGAGCGGTTTTTATTCTTTATAAAATCAAATTTTCGTCTTTTGGAAAAAATAAAAAACATAAGACCTGCTTTATAGTTAGTTCAGTTAGTATGCAAAGTTTCATGATCTAATTTGAAGTACTTTTTGAATACCAGCGGTTTATTGTTCGGTTTGGAGGTAACTTTGGATTTTTTTTCTGTCGAGAAAATTTTATGGAATCGTGTTTTCGCCAAACATAGGTCCTAACATTAATCCTCAACTTTACCATATATTTATTTCAAAATTAATGCTGCATTATTTTAGGCGTAATGGAGGATCAAGCTAAGCCATTTGAGGTAGTATAGGCTCTTAAGCAGCATTCAGGGTTAAAAAAAAAATCGTTACCTCTATGATGTCTGACGCGGAACCAACACAATACTCCATGACCAGCCATGCTGTATGCTCTCGTTTGTAGCACCCCTTATACTCTATAGTGTTCGGATGTTCAAGCTGTTTCAGGAACCTAAAAAGGGAAAAGTATTTTTGTTAGTAAGTCTGCCTTAATCTTTGGTCCTCTTCTTTGATCGTGGTTGAAAGCATAACTGCCGAGTAGAGGGCCCCTGGGTTTAATTCCCAGCCAGTGTTTTTGGGTTTTTTCATTGGCAGCTTAGAATCTGGATTCGTTAGGCTTCCCTTTGTTGGAAAAATAAATGGTGAACTGTCTGGGTTGTACACCTGTGACTCTTCCAGAAATATAGACATGATAATAACATTCATTTGGGGTCTGTAAGCTATTCCCTGGTGCCTATCTATTAAACATTTTTAGTAAGAATATCATTTAAGTAGGCAAGCAGTAGATTTACACAAAAAAAAAATAATAAAAATTTGAGTAACTTAACGATGTAAATTTTTTTACAACAAATTTAACAAAAGAGTGGTAAAACATTTTTTTTTCCTTATGTTAACCAGAATTTAAAACTGTATTTTATATTATCATGAATATTGGTTACACCAATCAAGAATGTCACCTACTTTCCTTGACTTCCGTCATGTGACTCTTATCATAATATTGTACCAGATTGTAGTGTGGCTTAGCCGTCACAAGCCAAAGGATGTAAGAATGAGAGAATTTCATACCATTCCTATCATTTTGCTGAAGTAGAAGACAGAAGATAGGTATGTTATTTGTACATTCTATTAGCAAAATGTTCCTGATAACTAATCCACTCTATTGATAAAAAAACATAAACACAATATCTGAACTATAGCCTCATTCAAGAAACATTTAGGAGTAGCGAAAACTGTTTTCATATACAAGTTACTTACTTAATTTCTTTCAAGATATCCTGCCATTTCTCCTCACTTTGTTTCCCAACATATGACATTTTCTTAATCGCCACAATCTCTTTACTGAGATTGCAGCGTGCATAGTAGACCGCTCCGAAAGACCCATGACCGATCTCACGAAGGTCCTCAAAGATCTTCTCTGGATCATGTCTGCTGAATAGTTCAGCAATGTCTGGGTCTTTCAGACTGCCAGGTCGTGGCATTTTTATCTGGAACATATGTGTATCATTAGTTATTGCTTTTTTTTTTCATCAGTCATCCCTGACTATGATCAGATGTGTGGAAAGATACATCACATTTTAACAGAATCAGGACCAATATCCAAGTTATTTAGTTTGATATCAAATAGAAAACTCTATGTAAAGTTTGATTTAATCAATTATATTTAAAGCCATTATCAAATCTATGCTCAAGATGAGATCTGTTTTGAGTATTGTTCTGTAATGTCGTATTTTTGTAGTACAGGCTAGATTAAAAGTGAAGGCAATCTCTTTTATGGTGAAGAAAGTCTCAGCGCTACAATAACGAGATCATGAAAGTGAATATAAACAATATTATGAACTACAACACGGTTCCATCCCAAAAATTACTGCAAGAAATGTATTTTAGCTTTTTCTAGTGCCATTTAAGGTTTAATAGTTCTGGCGATCTGGCCAAATTCGCAGGTGTGACCTGGAGCCGGGTTGCCAAGGATAGAAATGAGTGGAAAAGATTGGAGGAGGCCTTTGCCGATTGGCAATCAGCAGAAGACAACCTAGATTTTATATAACTTAGATTAAAGAAATTATATTACGTACTGCTGAATAAATGGTTTTATTATTATTAGTTCTAGAGATTTAATTGTTACTGAAGCCCTTGCTTTAGTAACAATTAAATAGCCTTAGCCTTTACGTACATTCAAACAGATGATGTATGAGAAGGAAGATCTATTGCATCTACTCATGAAATACAATAAAGGTTTCACATTTCTCACTTGTGTTTGACATTTCCTATCCTCACAAGCAAGTGACCAATTACCACTTTCTGATTCAAGTATTAATTTTAATCAAGGTGTTTCCTTTAATGTAAAATAATAGCAGCGCTAAAAATTTACAACCTAAGTAGGGCTTGGCAGGGGTTAGACTTCAATTACTCAATTCAGATATCGGCAAATAAGCTATCAGTCTATTGATCTAACTAAAATATCCTTCAAATCTCACGTTTGGTCAACAAAGATTCCAAGAAACTGCATAATGTAAAAGTTGGTGTTTTGACAGCAAGAAGTTATGTTACAGTCACTAACCATGAGTAATTCAAAATCTGTGTAACATTGTTGTTTTCCTTATCTCAATGGCTTCTTTATAATTTATATTAAATGAACCATTCATGTACTCAATACCATCACAACATTATCATCTGACTAAATAAGTAATCCAGTAATTAAATATTTTAGCCCTTTTATTAAGAGGAGGAACTCTTATTACAAGGGCTAAAGTAGTATCATTGTATGCAAATGATTTTGTTCATCGTTCAAGGGTGTAATTATTATTTGTTTCTAATTAGGTCATTATGATCCACAGCTAAATTTACAGTTTCAATATTATTCTTTGAAAGTGTTACTCAACAACAAACAAGACATTATTTGGAAAGTAGAAATAGACTCAAGTAGTGAAAACTTATATCATAGTGCAGATGTCAGGGATCAAATTATTTAGAGCTCAAGAAACTGGAAAAACTTGAAACAAATTAAATCTCTGGGACATTACTGTAATGTATCCACTTGAGCCATATTCTAGTGGTCTATAAAGTGAGAAATCGTAGCTTAAAATGCTCAAATGACATGGAAATAATCAATGTCAAAATAATGTATTGTCTAATGTGTAATTGATGAAAACACAAGGTATTGAACCTACTGCTTGCGCCAGCTGGAAGCCGGCAGCGTCCGTCAGTTATTGAGAGCACTCCCGTCGGGCCGGGCCATCCTCCGCGCCACTCGCTATCTGCAAAAGTCGGAAACGCCACCGATAACGCTCGCCACGCCGAAATACACCACTCCGCACTCACTGTTAGGTACAAAATCCACAGAAATAATGCACACTTTACTGCATACTATACACTTCGTCAGCTAACAATTTGTCAGTTCATTATACCACTATTAATTTAATTAATGCGAGCTCCAGATATACGGCGCCGCAACCCACCTCGACGCAACCACCGACTCTGGGCATCCGTCAATGCACTAGATCACATACTGGCACCTCTTCAGGCGTGTTTCACATTCACTGTTATCGATAATTAACAAACGCACCCCCTTTACAAGGGTGAGAATTGAAAATATTGCGAAATACTTGGCACTTACATACAAAATTTCGCTTCAAAATGGCGTTGAGGTATCGTGCGCAATGATAGTTTTTTGTTTCATAGGGTACACCATTTAAGGTTTCCCATCACTTTCAAAACTCACTTTGTAATCATGAGGTCACTTTTTATTTAACTTGAGCTTCTATTGAAGGAGCTTCGTCAAAATTTTAATGAAAATTATTTACAACTTTCCCGTATTGAGACATACATACATAGACACATACAGATAAATATATATTACATCTATCTTTAGTATCGATTTGTGAATCGAGTTCCCTCTAATCGATTTATTTCTATACTATGGTCGATACTTTTAATGAAAATTGTGTAACGAGAAAATCACTATTACGTTTGTAATTAAAATCATTTGGCATTTGTTTATTTTAGACATACCTCTAATTGTATGAAAATAATTATTGTTTTCTTCTTTTGTCTTGGCAACTTAATAGACATAGAGGAATAAGGTATAGAAATGAAATAGATGGGGTCACCACTTTGCCAAAGTACAGACGCCAGTACATCAAGCTACTAGAAATGCAAGCATAAAATGGCCATTAATTTGACCATGTACACGTAACACGTTTTATAAAACAAGGTAGTTCGCCGACAGACACCATTCTTGTTCCATACGAGGCTCGTACCCCACAGGAGGTGCTCTTGGTGTGTAGTCGCTCAGTTTGCCCCTGGCTGGATGGACGCCTAATGCCTGTGCCAGACTGTTGTAAACAAGCCCTCCACACACCTCCACATCGGTCTCCACCGGTGGTTTACAACAGTGCTTCAACATTGGACCGCCGCACAGTGGGCTGAAAATCGACTTTCATAGACATATAATACTTTTTTCCCTAATGTCCACTTTTATGACTTGAAAATGTTTAGGGAGACTAAATACATGCCGAAAAATATCAACATTATGGAATAGCATTGCAAACAACGCAAACAGAATTTTTTCATTAAAAATTACTATGGAGCTGGCATGAAAAAGTCTTATATCTCCGCCATCGTTCAATTGGCCCTAACGCCCTTGCAGGTGATTAAACCTTGAATTATTTAAAAAAAATTGACATACTTTCCGAACCTATCGAACACTCGTCCTTTTTTCTAAAAATCGATTTAATTTTAATATTTTCAAAAAAATATTTTTTATTAAAAATTTTAACTTAGTTTACAGTGCAACATAAAAGAGTAGAAAATAAATGAGGGCGCCACAATCGCTCAAGTGGCAACCCAGTTAGTACGACATAGCTGATCTTGATACTTGAATAGTATTATTGGTTTATTAGCTCTAGATAATGAGTACATTTTATAAGTATGTTTATTAATTAATTGCTTCAATAAGTTCCGCGTAGATAATAAACTACAAGTTCACTCAGATAATTTATAATTATAATAGGAGGGACTTTGAGGGACCCTTTTTGTGTTTAGCTGGTGTCGAGAATTTCCCGCCGTTTTGTTGCATAATTCTGCGCACTGTGCTTACAGAAACACCTACAACAAACAAAGCATGGTATTATAAACATAAACTTAAAGATACAACTTTAAATTAACTTAGGTAGCTAGCTTAGCTTCTAACTTCATAATTTAGCTGCTGTCAGTACGACGAAAAAAGTCCCGCGTAAATATGTTCATAACGTGAAAATATTTTAAAATTATTTGTTTCCACTAGTCGGTTGCTTCAACAAATAAGGTAAAGCAAAAACGTTTTTGGTAATACGCAATTAAATTACATTAATTGTTTTTGCCTTATTATCAACGTTGTTAAGTCGCGCTATAACTACAACGGTATTTGTTTATCTTAACATAACCTCAAAAATAGTAGACAACGTATATGTATTAATCGTTTGTAATTAACGTTTACTGCAAATTTCAATGCAACTTACCAGTAAAATCTGCTGTACGATGGCAAACATCTTCGAAGTAGGATAGCAGCTTCCCAGCTTGTAATTCGGCCAAACACCGCATGAAAACTTTAAAAATTATTTCACGGGCACCTCCACGAATTACCTCATTCATGATATGTCGCTGTTTTCCTGTCCACGATCAGAAATAACACACAAAAACCAAAATTCTAATAAAAAACGAAACCGATCGAGAAGAATATTGACAGACAGCTCAAGTACACATTTTAGATGTTGCCAGAAAATGAAAAATTTTAGTTCTCAAATATTTAATTTCTAATCTTTTATGTTGCACTATAAGCTTTAAAATCTACACGGACTACTTAAACGATGAACCTGACCACTACTTTGTATAACTACGCCACATGATCTTAAAAAATAAGTTTCAAAGACCTAATTATGTAACGATCAAGAGTTAGCTAATGAGAGTAGTGAGTTAATGATCACACTAATTAACATCGTTGCAATAAATAGGAGAACTCAAAATAAATTCAATTCATTTCACTTTACGCATTGAAAGTTGGAGACGGATGGTGATCATTTGAACAGTGATTGCAGTGAACTTGTTTATGCAGCTTAAACCAAGTTGAAGGAAGATGGAAGAGATAATATTGCTTTTGTGATTGAATACATTATGGAAATCCAGAAACAGTTAATGGATTCCAAGACTTGATCAAAAACCGGCTGGCAAGGAAACCTTTACACCCCTAAAGTAGCTTGGATTAATGCTATCTCCTAAATTATCAAAATGGCAATATATAACTTTTAGAGAATCAGCAATTCGAGAAGGTATTAGAGACTTACATATATCCATCCTAGTACAGAGTGCAAAAAAAGAGTGTTATCCACCTGAACCTGAAAATTCTATCACGGTTACAAATAGCTCAGCCAGAATTTCTCTGCAAGCAGCTCTCCTGGACTTAACGGTAAATAAAATATTTAAATATTTACCAGAAGATTTAAAGCAAAAAGAAATGATTTTAATCTCTAAATGGGTTTTTGAAGGAACATCTAGCCAGAGTAAATGCAAAAAAAAGGATTCTATTCAAGATGACTCCAGTATTTTTATGACATCATTGGTGCCATTGAAAACTGGTATGTAAAGAAAGAATAAAATTAGCCACAAGCCTTTGATAACAATGATCGATGCTAAGATATTTACATACATTTCAGCAGCTAGATCAAACGCGTCTTGCTACATATGCCTGGCGAAACCGTCTGAGCTAAACAATTTGGAAGCAGTGTCAAAACTGGTAATATCGGCTGACATGAAGGAGTTTGGGATTTCTTCACTTCATGCGCGTATTAATATGATGAAATGCATTTTACACATATCCTACAGATTGGAAATTAAAAAGAAAAGCTGAAAAAAGAAAAAACCGAAAAAAACCGCTGCTATCACAGGATTAGATGAATAACTTATCCGAAGATTTGCTGTAATTTTACAAACAATAACGTCAGGAGAACATGTAAACATTGAAAAATTCAAAGAATATGCGTACAAGACTGCTGAGAGATACGTGGTACTATATAACTGGTATTACCTATATGTCTGCAACAGTTCACAAAGTTCTTATTCATGGAGCTGATATCATTGCTTCCAACGCAATGAGGGATTTTCATTTTAGCTCATCCCTAGTCGCTGGATAGATGGCGCTAGGAGTTAGTATGATAATGCAAGGAACGGAACCTAAAAAAACTGATTTTAACAAAGTGCGAGAAAACTAGGTTATATTCGGAAGGTTAAGCAAATGAAAGTGTCAGTCAACGAGAGTATGTGACGTGACACAATGTTTTTTTTTCCAAGCGTTTTGGCTTTGGCACCAACTATCATAGTAAGTTCAACGCCATCTATAGAGTTCTTGGAAACTAAGTTTTTTTTTAATACCTCAAAAAGAAAACCTCTCATTGTCTCAATTGGGATTTTAGAAGAAACAGTAGAGTGAGTTCTAATGAAGATATTTTTAATTTCCTTCTTCTTTCGTGAGATCCACTTTTTTCATCAAGAAGACCCATTTTGAACGCAAAAAAAAGAAAACTTTCTTTAAAGAAACGCTGACACTGTTAAACTTCAAGAACGTGAATTCGAGTTTAGGGATGTTCTCAGTTAGACTCCGACTCTGAGTTAGATTCAGATGACAGTGATTCAGAATAGATTTAGTTAGTTCTTTTTTCCTTTGTTTTATTTAATATGTTTATTTTATGTAAAAGGTTTATCTTTTGTTTTATTCGTATTTTACAATGAAAATTGTCGCTTTAGTTTACTTTTGTATAGTTCTTCTTTTGTTTTTTTTTGCCTTTATGTTTGTAAATATTTTTTAATTAGAATTGCTGATTTAAATATATAAATTATTTCATAATAATCACCTCCAGCCTTTCTCACTGTGTACTTGGAAATTAAATTAGTGTGATCATTTAACTCATTATCTCACTACTCTCATTAGCTATATGTTATATGAATAACAATATTACCTCATAGAATAATGACTATAATTAAGATCGTTACATAATTAGGTCTTTGAAACTTATTTTTTTATGATCATGTGGCGTGCTTATACAAAGTAGTGGTCGGGTTCATAGTTTAAGTAGTCCGTGTAGATGTTAAGGTTAAATTAAGTTAAAACTTTGAAAAAATAATATTTTTTTGAAAATATTTAATCGAAATCGATTTTTAAAAAAAAGGACGAGGCTCTGATAGTTTCGAAAAGTATGTCAATTTTTTTAAAATAATTCAAGGTTTAGTCACCTGCAAGGGCGTTAGGGCCAATTGAACGATGGCGGAGATATAAGACTTATTCATGCCAGCTCCATAGTAATTTTTAAAGAAAAAAATCTGTTTACGTTGTTTGCAATGCTATTCCATAATGTTGATATTTTTCGGCATGTATTTTGTCTCCCAAAACATTATCAAGTCATAAAAGTGGACATTAGGGAAAAAAGTATTAGATGTCTAAGAGAGTCGATTTTCAGCCCACTGTGCGCCGCCGCCGATGGAGACCGATGTCATAGATAATACACTATATAATAACCGATGAGGAGGGCTTGTTTACAACAGTCTGGCCCATGCTTAACACTTAAGGCTGATGCTCAAGGGTAGCCCGCGAAATTCAAATTTTCTCATGTTTTTTGCAATTTGCAGGTCAGTGCTAAGTTGTATGTTGATTACAATATTGTTCGCGACTGTAAGACGTATGTAGTTACAGAATTATAATGATCAAAATCATCAGTACAACCCTCCAAGTTCATAAAGGTGCAGGAATGATTTTTGAAATTTTAATTTCGCGGGCTACCCTGGAGCATTCACCTTAAGGCATCCACAGGATCTCCTTATGAGTATTTATGTTCTGTGCACAGGATAGTCCAGTTAAGGTGAATGCTCCAAAAAGCCCGCGAAATTCATTTTTTTTTTGCGTTTTTTGCAGTTTGCGGGCTGGTAAAGGTCTAGCAATTACTTTAACCTTGAAAAAATCCTCGACTTGTATGAACTTAGAGGGTTGTGTTGATGATTTTGATGATTATAATTCTGCAACTACATACGTCTTCAAATCTCGAACAATATTTAAATCAACATACAACCTAGCACTGGCCTGCAAATTACAAAAAACGTAAGAAAATTTGAATTTCGCGGGCTATCCTGGAGCATCAGCCTTAAGCAGACGACAACCTCCTAGGTTGACATTTGAGATGCCATTTACAAAAAAGACAAACTCTCTTTGAAAATAGAAAATGTTTAATTGTTTCCAATTTCATGAAACAATCTGCCACCATGTCTGTCACTTAAAATCAGCAAAAACAACCATGTTTCTTAACACATGTAAGTACTACTCACTACTACTACACTATTAAGCTTTTGTATACGTACAAAGTTAAATTAGTTTTTACGCCGTTATGAAAGAAAAAAATAGTGGTAGCTCAAGTGGCTCAAACGTAGTACAGGGGGGGCTAAACAGTAGGGCTATTACGGATCTCTAGGTGACATTTATGTGACTTGGTGTAGGAACAAAATAAAACGGGAATGTCAATGGGAAAGGCTAGTCAAAGCTGATTGTAGATGGCGTGTCCATAGCTTAGTCTCAATCTGACCAATGAGGACAAGCTATATTGAAATATAAAATGACATTGACAGATTTTCAACCAATGACGATGCTTGGTACAAGCTATGCTAGCGCCATTAGTTCCACAGTTGCCATGCCCATTAGATAACCGTTTTTTCAGTTCTAGTAAAATTATTATGTACACTATATACAAATATACATCTATATAGTTTGTAGTCGACTAGAACTATCTATATTACAAAAATGAAACTAAACGTAGGTACTATCGAGGATACTCCCGCCTGATCACCAATTTTTGCTTGCACTTACAACATAGAATCGCTCTCTAGCCCCGTCCCGTTGACTTTGTATTGAAATATTGAATGAAAGACGATACTGATCGGCCGAGCGCAATGACGACGCACGACAAACGAGCGTTATTGTTATTTTAGTTTACGCTTTCCTAATAGGCCTAAGCTTTAAGGGGGCATGGCTCGGCGCCTCCCCATGATTTAAACGAGAAAATTATTAACTAATCGGGCGGAAAAGACCACGACTGTACCTACATAACAACATCTATACAACGATGTCAATAGGACATGCGTCAAAGTACTCCTCCGCATTGCTGTCATCCGTAAAGTGCCCAGAAGACTCACAGCATTGCCATGTTGAATGGCAATGATGATCACGCGAAGTGTCGACCAGTCGGCGAGAGGTTTCCTTAGAAATGAGACGCGCACTCGGACCCCATGACCCTAGCGTTTCGACCCCAAACGGCTCAATGCTATAGTTACCAATAAGGTTACAGTATTTGCGCCGTTTGAGGACCTCAGAAGCCGCAGCAGCAGCGCCTGCACAGCTCGCCGTGCTTGCAACGTTAGAAGCCGCAAGAGTGTCGACACAGTTTGCGTCCCACCCCAAAGGCCTACAGTTCAGTTCTTAATTTGTATGTTTAGTGGGATACATAGTTTTTTTCTTGTGTACGTCTCTGACTGAACCAAAACATAAAAGTTCGGTTATACCCGTACTTTAGTTGTCAACACACCAAACTTAGTCGTTATCCTCAAAAATACGACCTTTTTTTTATTTATGAACTTTTTTCTAACATGGACAACAAAATAAAAATTTGCCCATAAACATTTTTCATAGACCAAAAAGCGGCCCAAAAAGCCTCGCGGCTTATAGAGTGGGGAGTTGGGGACGCTGCTTTATATATTAGTCTATGACACGCACGTAACAATCTGTGGTACTCCGACCGACGCCGGTTTTTATATTACAAAATTCTTGACTCAATTGTGTGTTTTTCACAAAGGTGTGTATTTTTCGAAACAACAAGCTTTTTTCCTTCGCGTGTTGTGGTAAACTGCGATATAATTCCAGTATCGATTATAATATAGGATATTACAACATGACTTCAACTCGACAGTTTGGTTTTTCCAGTCAAAATGGCGGGACACGATGCTGAAATTGATGTGTACATTTCAACAGAATGTAGTCTAGCTTTAGATTTTATCCCGTCTATTAAAGCTCTAAATCTTTATCGTTTTCTTAAACTTACGAAATGAGATGTTCCGTTACAGGACCTTTCAGTGCATAGGTTACTAAGACCTGTGGTATCCTTTTGTTTTAGGTGATTTCCCTTCTAAAATTCACATGTTATTTAAGACAAGGTCAACAAAGCACCTGTATAGGGATAAAAAACAAGTCTAATTTAAAATGCTATGCCGGTTTGCTTATCTTTAGTTTGTTTTTTCTTTCATTTCCACCGAATTGGTAAAACCTGAAAAAATCTTCATGTGTTGTATGGTCTTCAGAACTAAGTATGGCTGAAAGGAAGAAGGATGGTGAGCCTGAGGGTGAGGAAGAATTTTCAGTCGAGAAAGTGCTTGACCGTCGTGTGCGAAATGGAAAGGTAACTACATTTCGATTATTTTCGATGGCCTCCCATCCCTGTTTTCAAACAACATATAATTGTTTACACCAAAAAAACCCAAGAATATGCCATCCTTTATCATGTGTTGTGGTAAACAATAACAGAGAAACCACATAATACTCATCCTCATATCGAATAATATTGTAAATCTAAGAGTAAATTAAATCATATGTTCCAGGTTGAGTATTACCTTAAATGGAAGGGCTACAGTGATGAGGACAATACTTGGGAGCCCGAAGAAAATCTCGACTGTCCAGATCTCATATCAGCCTTTGAAGAGGCTAGAAAAAAGAAGGAAGCTGGTGGGTCAAAAATTGTGTCCTAAATTAATCAGTTTAAACTCAAAAACATTTAACCAGCATATAGAGTAAATATAGACAAGTATTTAAAATGAGCTATCATTTTATCTGCAGAATGTTAGCCTAAAGATGCTGCACAACAAGTAATCAAATCAAAATTTTATAAACAATACTTATAGGGTTGTTTATCAAATTTCAGAGGGTAAAACTGTGAAAGTAGACAAGGATGCAAAGAAGCGCAAATCTGCTGTGCCAACACCTGACTTGAAAGGTGCCAAAAAGATGAAGAGTGATGACAAAAAAGCATCTGGCTTTGATCGTGGTCTGGAGCCTGAAAAAATCATTGGTTGGTAATTTTTTACACTGACTATAGGTCGCGGCACGAAACTAGCGCTGACCGTTATTGCGAAGTAAAACATAAGAATGTCTTGGGGAGTATGTTGAGCTGATTGGCTCTCCAGTCGTATAACATGCGCAGCTATCCCCTCCACGTTTCGTGCAGCGCTAGAGTTAAGTACCACAACCTGTACCTACTAAATTGTAGGTATGCTTGCGTTTTCCTGTTAATATTTAGGAAATCATGAAAATGCTGCTTCTAACAAAACAAAACTTGTGTCAGCATATTTACTAATTGCCAGTTGCTGAAATGAGTAATTGAAGTTTAAAAGTTCTTTACTCAAGTTTTAAAGGCTACATTTCATTGAGGGAATCACCTTCTGTAGAGTTTGACTAGTTCTTTAATCAAATCAAAAACTGGATGTTAGAAAATCATGATGAGTAAGCCTGTACTTGACTAGACTTCCTGCTATTCTGATTTATCTTTGCTTAGCATGTCCAATTTGTTCACTATTGTATACATATGGTTATGCTTACCCTATTTTTCTGTTCATTAGATAATAACTATGAAATAACAGTATTCTTAGATATCAGAGAATAGATCTTCACTAGAGACAAAGAAGTTTGTAACTAAAGAGAATGTATGTTTATACAAAATTTCAACAAGATTATAACACACTGTTTTAAGCTTTCACAGTTTAAAACTAAACTTATTGTCACTTACGGGATATCTTCCGTGATTGTTAATAGTTTTGAGCTCCCAATAAAGCAGCGTCAGCGTCTAAATATCGGGAGCTCAAAACTATTAACAATCACAGAAGATATCCCGTAAGTGACAATATAAGTTTAAGATTATAACTAATATAACTAATAATAGAATCCTTTGATATGTTACAGGTGCCACAGACAGTAGTGGTGAGCTGATGTTCCTTATGAAGTGGCAAGGTACAGATGAGGCCGACTTGGTGCCCGCGAAGCAGGCCAATTTGAGGTGCCCGCAGGTGGTCATACAGTTCTATGAGGAGAGGCTCACATGGCACACACCAGCACCTGATGAGGCAGGCACCGAAGACTAGGGACTACTGTAGGCAACCTTTAACATACTATTGGTAATGATAAGTTTCCTTATTTTGCATATAGTAATTCTGTTATAGCCGATTTTAATCAGCCAATTAAAAACTCCACATCTGTTCAATTTTTCAGTAAGGGTTTTCAGATATTCCAATTTTTCTCAACAAACAAAGGAAACTTTTAAACAATACCAAGATTGGGAATTATTTTTTATCATTGTCAACTAAAATAAGCGTTGCACGCTTTGGTTCATCAAAGTTAACTTCATTTATCTTAAAATTAAAACTTAGTGACAGGATTAATTAACATTGTAGATATGTGACTCTCTAAACATAATAAATCATTGGGAGTCCAATTATTTTTTACTTTTGTTTGATTTTAAGTAATAATATGTACTGTTAGTAGCATTATTCAATCATAAGATCACCATTGAATTATGATTTAACATTATTATTAGACCATTAAGTTGATTCCATTTTTATGATTTATGTCTGAAAATAAAATAACTGAAGGAACTAACACGACATAAAGATTAATTAGATTTAATTGACCTCCTGTGTTGTAATAGAGAGAATACTTATTGGTAAGACAACTATGTATGTTTTTCAACATACCTAGTAAATAGGATAAGTTACTGGTAGGAATACATTCAACTAATGTGCAATTGTACATAACAGGTTTTGACGTGTAAGAATGTAAACCTTATATTAAGAAATTTCTATAGAAGCGGAAATCCCGACTGTAGTCACTAATGGCCATTTTCAATAACTTACTTCAAAGCTATTCTTCAAACTTTTGAAAATATCTTTCGTATGTTATTTGGTTCCTTTTGGTGGTCAAAAGGAACCAAATAGAATACGAAAAATATTTTAACACCTAATTAGTCAGTCAAACAAACTAGCAAATAAAAATATTATGAGGATCCGGAGCTCTTCCGATGCATGAAGTGTAAGAAAGAAAAGTACGTACGGCGACTGCGCAGCGCACGACGTACGTCTTCTTTTCTTTCCACAGGACACAATAACATCAAGTTAAACCTAAGAGAGGGTGCATCACTGGATGCATACCCGGCAAGTCCAACTGCGAGAATATCCAAAATACAGCTGATTTTCCTCAAACTAGGACTGATTGCAGTAGAAAAAGGGGTTATAAAAAATTTGGTAGTTTGTTTGACTAATTAGGTGTTACAGCTATTTTTCATTGAGATGTCTGAACCTGGGAGAGGGCGCTCCCGTGGGGGTGCCGGCAGGGGCGGCGACAAAGGAGGGCTCCACGTAGGCCGGGCGAATAACCTCGAGAGGCCCCCTCAGCAACAACAACCAGGTACTTCAGGGCCACGCCCACAGTCGCCATCGGCTTGGGTACCCCCCACAGTAGCCCCACCGGTTAGAGCTGGTGTGCCTACACCAATTGTGCAGATCAACACCGACGACCCACGACCCACAATCTGCTGATGTAGATGTACAACAGGGCATGCAGGACATGCAAATTGCTGGACAAGGTGCTGGCGGCGAACCGGGCGCCGTGAATATTGGGCTCGGCTCACGCCGTGGTGGGGGGAAGAGTTTTGCCCGAGGTACTAAGATATTAAGAACTCGCCCAACCAGGATCCAGTCAAAGCAAGGTAGCTCAGGAACTCCGATTGATCGTAGCTCTTACAGACACAATTAAAATAACAATGCACTGTTCCCCTTCGGGAACGGCTGGGGACATACGGGAGCCAACTACTTTACTGTTGAAACCGGTGGTGTCTTTACCAGTATCATGTGGACTTCTTCCCAGAGGAGGATTATACAGTGGTTTGCAAAGGCCTAATGCGTATCCAACACCCTTGGAGGGTATTTGTTTGATGGAGCAGTTCTATACGCTGTGAAGAGATTAAATCCTGATCCAATGGAACTATACTCAGACAGGAAAACTGATGGAGCATGCATGAGGATTTTGATTAAGTTGACTTGCGATGTAAGCCCAGGGGATTATCATTACACACAAGTATTCAACATTATTATAAGGAAGTGCTTCAACAATAAATCTTCAGCTGATGGGCAGAGACCATTTTGATCCCATTGCTAAGGTTGACATACCAGAGTATTGTTTACAAATTTGGCCAGGTTATAAAACAACCATTAATAAAATATGAAGATCGTCTATTGATGGTCACGGAAATAACAGAAGGTTCTCCGTCTAGATACGGTCCTCCAAATGCTAAGTGAATATGCTGCAACAAAAGGCAGCAACTACAAAAATATATTTTTGGAGGACATTGGCAACATTGTTATGATGGACTACAATAAAAAAACCTATCGAGTAGGTAGATGATATTTCCTGACAAACCACCCCGCGATCAACATTCAAGATGCGGGACGAACATGTTTCATACATCGATTACTAATATACGAATCCAACGCTGGCCAGCCTCTTTTAATTTCTCGCTCAAAGCCGCGCGACATCCGCGCTGGAATGCCGGAGCTGGTTTACCTAGTGCCTGAAGCCCTACTCCCTAACGCTTCGTCCGTAATTCGGATCTATCCCTCTCACTCGCACTTATATCTGCAGACGTCCGCGAGATAGACGGATAGCACCGAATTACGGACGAAGCGTTTAGAGACTAAGGCCTCTGAGCTACGCCGTCAGACAGGCCTGACGGATGAAATGCGTGCAAATTTCAAGCTCATGAAGGTTTTCGATGTGCACACTAAGATTGGACCAGACATCAGGATCCAAAACATGTTGACGTTTAACCAACGGTTGAACAAGTGCAAAGAAGTGGTAAAGGAAATGGGTTACTGGTCTTTATTTTGTCAAAGGATTTGGTGAAGTTTAAAGGACGGCAACTCAATCCAGAACAAGGCGGTAATAATAAATATCCGGCTCGAAGGACCAAATGTACACGCGATAAGGCTGATTTTATGATAGACTCGTAATAAAACTTACGTGTGGACTGTTTGACGGTTTATTTCTCACTAACTAATTTTAAGTAATGTGGACATAAATACATGCATATGAATAGCTATGTATGGGCTGCTAACACTAACATTCGCTGTGGCGTTTGAACACATTTTCAAAAACTTACTGTTCGGTTTCGGTAGCTGACCGACGGTTAGAAACAAAACGTCATAGAAAAGCTTTCTTTGATTTTTCTATGAATAAAGTGACAGGTAGGTGACGCGGATAGGATATTTCATGCTAACTTTGTTTATAGAAACACCAATAGCTACGAAACGTGGCATATTAATTGACAGTTCTAAGTAAGTAAGTTATAGAAAACGGGCCTTATAAGCATGAGCCGAGCACGGATTCACGAAGCGCACTTGCGCTGATTCTGTTGAACGAGTATTTTGGGAATTTCGCTTCTATTCATTCTTATTCTATGACTGTATAGTTGGCAGTAATGTTGAACAATATTCTGTCAGAAATCCTTTTTATTAAATAAAAAGTAATTTTATACTTCCGCTAGCTTGAACTGGGATTTTATTCAATATGTTAATAAGACGATAATCCAGCTTATCGCGTGTTTAAAATAAATATGATTACAAGGCTGTAACTCTAACTACCTATAACTTACTGTCTACAACTTTATGATTGTCGTCATTATTATTATAGTTTAAATATAAATGGCAAAAATTTTCTTTGGATTATTCACCAAAAGATTATTGTTCATATTTCAAGTCCAGATTAATATTTTTGTCTTGGAAGTATGCAATAATAATGTTTTTGCGAAAATTAATCGGCCAAGTCTTCTGCCAACATTATTTTGCTTAGTATAAGGTAATATAAGATTGGCAAAATGTGCGATTTAGGATATTATGTAAACCTACATTATAATGATGTTTGGAAAACATGTTTTTTTTTTTAAATTTAATTTTACTATTCTCTCTAAACATATCCATAAAACCCATCCTACCCTAGCTACCCTAAATAAAAATATTTTTCAAAATTTTATTTTACAACTTCGTCGGCGTAATTGATATTCATTCCTCTACAAAATGACAGCTTTCCCGTGCTAACGGACTCTTAGCAAACCCTCGGACAGACAGACAGACGGACATGGTGTGCGTTTCGATTGCGAGACCACGGCGTTGTTTTTTTTTTAAAACTGCCAAGATTTTGTAAAAAAATGTAAAAGTTGATTCCCAAAACCTTAAATTTGTCAAAGATATGGTTATAAAGTTAGGGTTTGAACGTGGCCGCGCCATAAAAACGCGGAGAACCGCGCGGCCACGGAGATCTTTAAAACTAAGCGTTGTAGAGACCTGAAATTTAAGTACCTAAATAGATTGAATTTGTACAAAAATTGTAAAAATACAACAAAGTCCTAGGGTTATATTTTAGGAGCTGTAAGACTAAAACCCCATCCATGGCCGCGCCATTGAAACGGTTAAAAACACGTTATCGCCGATATCTCGCTGAAGAAGCATCGCAGAGGTTGTGAAGTTTTTTGTAAACTAGATTTGAATTAGTCAAAATTTGAAAAAGAATACAAAAAAATCCTGGACACCGTTGGCACACCGCTGGAGGCTGCGAAGCGTAGAGCAGCGCGGCAGTGCGCAGAGCAGCACGGCGGCGACTGGAGCAGGCGCGCGCATGCTCTTGTAGCTTGAGGGCGCTCCGAGTACCGCGTGTGAATTTATTCTTATATTGACCGTATAACAAGGTACGAACCAAAAATACGAAGACTTGTGACATCTACCAATCCGCACTGGGCCCGCGTGGTGGATTATAGCCCACTCCCTCTCTTAGAGAGGAGGCCTGTGTCCCAGCAGTGGGAACATTAATAGGCTGATGGTGTGGTGGTGGTGGTGGTGATAACAAGGTAGTAAAGGTTTATATTAATTTGTTGTCTTCAAATGCGCTCCGCTGCGCCTCCAGCGGTGTACGCTGGGCCTAAGGCTGCGTCTCCACCAGAGATGAGCGAGGATGCGTAGCGAGGGATGTGTGTGGAACTAACCAATAACACGATTTAAAAAAAAAAACTCGATAGAAAAAAATCCCAAAGTTACCTCCAAATCGAACAATAAACCGCTGGTATTCAAAAAGTACTTCAAATTAGATCATGAAACTTTGCATACTAATTGAACTAACTATAAAGCAGGTCTTATGTTTTTTATTTTTTCCAAAAGACGAAAATTAGATTTTATAAAGAATAAAAACCACTCATTTCGCACTATTCGGCCGCAATGACTGACGTAACAACCGCTTTGTAGTGCAAGCTGATTAGAACTTTATTATAACAGTATTACAAACGAAGTTTGAACCACCACAAATAGAGTTGCTAATCTGAGGTAGTATAGGCTCTCAAGTCGGATATCTAATGTTTTCATTATTAAAACTGTTTTCTCTCAAAAAGTTAGGTGAGTGCTCATTGTGACCTTACAGTTTCCTGGCTCCTAACAGGAAAATGTAACGTTACTGAGGTTACAAGCTTTAAAATGACTTCGGGGTTGCTAATACTATTTTTCGATTTAATGCTCCGCTTACGAAATATTAAACTTTAAAGCTTTTGTTCCAGTAGGACGTGTCCCCCTCTAAAAGCTAAACTGCTGGATTGAAAAAAAATCTGGAAAAAATCATAATGTTAGTGCATTTCATGAACTTTAAAGGAAAACTATAGCGGTTAAGATAACTTTATTAGTTTAGCAATAACAGTACTTAGTTCAACTTGGGTGTTGGATAATTTTGTACCAAATACAAAATCCTTAGAATAAATCCTCTAAAAGTGACTTAAGGAGTAGTTACTTTTACAGAACGGGTGAAGACTGCATTGAAAAACAAAATCTATAATATAACGGGCTACTACGGAACCCTACACTGCGCGTGGCCCAACACGCACTTGGCCAGTTTTTTTAAAATAAAATTAACATCAAATGAAACATTTCAAAAATTTAGAAAACCAAAAACGATTAATTATTTTTATTAAAGAATGTGACGTCACGAAATTTAGGACCCCTCCCACCCCCTTGTCACACTTGACACCCTCTCCCTCCCCCATAACGTGTGACGTAATTTATGGACGGCCCCATAGAAAGGTGCGTGCGAAGATTCTAGAATGTTTCGTTTTAGTTAGCTGGTTCTAGGGAGTCTAGGGCCTAGAGAGGCTCTAGAAGTACCTATAGGGTACGTACGACAGGTGGCTCGTAACGCCTAGTCTAAGCGATCCCTCCGCCACGGGTAAGCCCCAGGGTAGCCCGGGAAATTAAATTTTCTTTTTGCAATTGGCAGGTAAGGTTGTTTGTTGAATATAATATGATTTTCGGCTAAGTATGCATTGCCAGGAACTTAACATCGACGTTATTATACTTGCTTTCGGAGGCGTCAATCGTGCAGGGCGGCCGGATGCGAAAACTAGAACGTTTCACTTGCTACTCGCTAGGTGCAAAGCAAGGCACCTGTCGTCTGTCAACTCGTGGCCAGCATAGCATTCCAATAGGTACAGTTTCGGTTTCGGAGGCCGCCCCTGGCTGGCGTTGGGAAAAGGTTAGACAGATCATCAAACAAAATAAAAGACAGTAAAAATTTATTCAAAAATTTAATGAAAAAGCCACAAAAGATAGAAAAGCATTAGTAGGTAAGTATAAGTTGTACGAAAATAATACTTAGATCTCAGGATTATTGTTAAACTGCAAATCAACCTAAAATAAAACATTGACATAATATTCATTTAAAAGCCATCTAAGTAGTTAAACATACACAGAAACAACGATCAATACTTATATAGATGGTTCACGTAATTCAGTAGCGTCGCTCATCTCTGCATCTATAATAATAATGCATTTTTACTTCCACACTTTCGTGTTCGCATATTTTCTTCCATAGATCTCCATAGTTTTCCTTATCATAACTGTACGCATCGCTGGTGTTCTCTATCGTGGTCAGGTAAGCTTGAATGAAATCCGTATCAGCAAGCATGCATTCGTAAATTGTTACTCTATTCTTTTCTTCAGTAATCAATGTAGAAAATATGTTTTGTAAAACTTTGGAGAAAAGTTTGTAAATACAGGGGAAATGTAACTTGACATCTTCTTTCAAAAAGTTTAAGCAAATTTTGCCGAACTCTGGAGATATTTCAGTTTCAATATTTCCCCAATCTTTGCTGTCTGAATTTGATTTGCTAGCCAGTTTTGCCACAGCTACAGTTAACTTCCACTTTGATAACAACATATAGTTTTCTGAGACTGTCAAGTTTTTATCTAGTTCATCTTGTATATTTAAAAACATTTTCACAGGAATAATCATATTTTCTGCTGCGACATATTCTTTTAAGTCGTTTGAGAGGCGTTCTAGTAAATATTGAAAGTGCACCCGGATAATGTAATTTCCTTCGCGTTTTTCTCCCCAGTTGGAGAAAGCACGTTGCATTAGAGGCACTAAAACTTTTTCATATTTTTCTGTTTGAATATTTTCATTCTTAGCGCACAGCAAGTACGCAGAGAGTACGCATAAAATTCCACTAGATGTGTAAACTGTACCACAATTATCTCCAGACCCGAAAAAGTCTTTATCAATAAACTCTTGTATAATTTCAGTTACGAATTCTGGACACATGTCTTTCATTATCTCGCGTGAATGTTGCGCCAGCTGTGAACTTAGCACTTGATAATGGACGCGATCTTCTTCTTTAACTTTTTCAGACAGACTTTTCATGAACTTGTAACTCTTCATTAAATATTTTGCTCTGACATTCAGTGGAACCTTTTCAACGTTAGCCATTAAATCGTAAATCTTCTTATCCTCTTCAAATGTCAAGTTTTCAATAAACATTTCTATCAATTCCCACAGACTCACAGCGTTTACAGGATCTTTTTCACGAGACAAAAGTTCGAAAGTAAATTTAAATATTATAGCTCGAATGCTGGCGTTTTTAGATGCTTTCCAGCAATCAAAGAATATTTTTTTGACTGATTCATGGTCCAGTTTTCGATACGCAAGTCTGATGCCATGTTTTTGGACGGACACTGGGGCATCTAAAAGTTTCGGAATATGTTCCCGACTTTCGATTACATTCAAATTGTAAAATATGGCTAGCAGTGAAGGGAGAGCGAATTGCAAGTAGTCACCTTTAGCGTACAACAAAATAGTGTCGGGGGAAGGTTGCGGACGCGCGATGTGCATGTTTTTAGCAATAAACCGTTGAATACTGAGAACACGGTCATCAATTCCAATCCAATCAATTTTGGCTTGTGCTGGCTTGTATTTTTCTATAAATTCAAGTAAGGGTTTGTGTGGCAATGCTGAGCAAATACCACGAATAGTGGCTTTGTGGCCATCGGTTCTGTCCAGGTTCAGAAGGTAGGCATCGATCCAGTTCTGGACGAGTGAGTGCGGCCAGTAGACGCGCAGCTTGGCGAGCAGGCGTCGCAGCGAGACAGCGTCGTTAGTTTGCAACGTGTCCACGTCCTGTTTGTACCGCTGTAGCAACTGCGGGTCGTGTTTCAGTGCGTTTATGCACACCTCCTCACATGGATTCATCGCAACAGACTCTTCAAACATGTGTTTGCGCCAGGATTTATTAAACTTGTATATATGCGACAAGCTCTCCTTCCACACTTTTTCTCTTTTTATTTTAATGAACTCCTTTATTTTGTCTGTTACAAAAGGATAATCTGTCAGTTCTTTTTTCCAATCACGCAGTAACTCTAAAATACTCAGTATGATTCTGATTGAGTCAGACAATTCCTCTTCTTTTGTAATAGGTTTAAATTTACCTATCAGAATTTCATATACGTAACGAAATATCTTTTCTTTTTGTTCCTCATTAAGTTTACTTCCATATGAAATTAAAGTTCCAGAGGAGAATTTCTTCTGTATGACGGCAGATACACTTTGATCATGTAGCAGATTATATACTATGATGGATTCAACGATTACGTTGGAGTTTCTATATGAAGTAGGTGTGGATTCGTCATAAATGTTTAAAACTTTGAATAGTTCGTTTACTAAATTCCAAGTTTTTTCATCATATTTAAGAATATTGGTTTGGTTCAATAAATCGATAGTAAAGTTCCAAGTAAAAGGATTCTTCTCATTCTTATGTTTGTCAAGGTAATACTCCAATAATGTTTGGATGTGCTGTAAATTATTGTCAGCACACGACACAAGTACCCTCAACATCGGAGCTTTATTTTGGTTGTCCAAATCCTTAGATATTATTCTGGTGATGTCCTCAAATGCACGTTCAAAACTTGCAAAACGATACCAGACGTAACCAGGTGTTTTCACTACGATATATAACTTTTTCATATCGTATGATTCCGTACCAACCTTCAAATCTTCTTCAATAGCTTCCACGTTTTCTTTATCAATAAATACTTTTTTTACGAAATCAAATTGTTCGGTTTTAGGCAATCTTTTTATAAAATATTTCATTGAGTCGTAGTTGAACAATTTTCTCAAATTATAATATTGATAACGATTATCATTATCTTTTTTAGCTTGCGTGTACAAAAATGTTTTGATTTCATCTTTTTTGAGATATCTAGAAAATGTCGGCATGTCAATGTAATTTACGTACTGATCAAACTTATCCATGATTCTCTTCGGAGAATTCTTCATAATGATATCCGTAGCTTTGTCGTTAAATTTGGGGAGGTTATGATAGTTATTATCATCCTTTTCTAATATATCTAGATATTTATCAACATCAGCTTTCAAAAGGAACGTCACAGCTTGAGCGTACTTTATTTTATCGTAATATACTACTTTTTTCATCACAATCTCAAAGACGTTTTTAGATTTCTCACAAAGCCGCTTAAATGTTCTTAGTTTACAATGACCAACATGTTTGTCAATGTTAGTCTCAATGAAAGTAACTGAACAGCGTGGTAACCATTTAATGGCGTCCGCTGGTTTCTTTTCGTGCAGATAGAATAGTTCAGCACGTGCTTCATCTTGTATGTTATGCCTTATGTGTTTGTTGAGCTTGATGAAAGCCTTTGTGCTCATGTGTGGGAGCAATTGTGTGTGCAAATAGTCAGGGGTGATGACGTGTGCGTACTGCGGGTCGGTGATCAGCCAGATGCTCTGCGTGAGCGCACGAGACACGTACAGCATATCACCACTTTTGAACACGTTGAAAATATAATCAACATCTCTGTTGTTACACGCCAGGTCTATTTTCAATAAGTTTTCGACATCGGTGTCATCCAATGAGAAATCTGCAGCCGGTTGATTATTGGTAATAGCAGTTTTGACTAATTTGTTGTAATCTCCATGTCTCTCCCCGAGGGTTTCACCTTGCAGGTCTATAGGTGCCATGACGTGTATCTGTAAAAGAAAAATATAGGCCTGAATAAAACAATATTTTATTTGGGTATTGCCCTTGTCAGCATGACCGGGTTGAAAAAGAAAGACCATTCAATCATTTTGTATCGGTATTTCCTATAGCTTCGATTATTATACATTATCATCTGCCTAGCCATTTCCCAACTTTATCGGGGTCCGCATGCAGCTAAATACCAGCATATTGTATGTAGAGTCAACAAAAGAGTTAGGTTTGCAGGCTAGCTATCTTCTTAATACTAATATAAATGTGAAAAGATGTTTTTTTGTTATTCTTCCACGCAGAAACTACTGAACGGATTTGGATGAATTGGAAACATTGATTATAACCCTTTCGCATTTATAATAGTAGTAAGAAGATTGCTAGCCTGCATACCTAACTGCTTTGTTGACTGTACGCGATTCTAGGCGTAAGGTGCAGCCGACTGCCGAGCCGATGAGACCAGACGGATATAAAGGGCGACCTGACCATGTTGCCTTTAAAAGCAGAGGTTGTGCGATTATTGTCATACCGTGTATAGGTTATAGGTATATATACCTACTCGTAGATTGGAGAAAGAGACATGTTGTCAACGCAATTTTTGCAGAAAACTGATGTCACACTTATAATATACTAAGTACTTAATTTACATATTCTATTTAGATATGTTTTATAATGAGAACGGAGTATTTAAAAATCGTTAAAAACTAAGTACCAAACTACATTTGCATCCGAGTCCAGTCCAAGGTTGCCAGCCAGGAATAGATCTTAGCAATACCTATATTTAAAAATACGTAGTCTAAACTAAATCTATTTTACAAAATGTGTAGCAAAGTATGTTAGGGGAAATCTATGGAACGTGTACGAGTAGACAATCAGTTCTGGCAGCTTATAAAACGAGGGATTCTCGAGTAGGTACCTATCATGTAATGCTTAATAGTCTTAAGTTCCTAACCGACTCTCCCAATCTCAGCGAAGACTAGCCATCGACGCAGAAATAACTGCACTTGAGGGTGTGCGAAAACACAGGTCCACTCCATCTCACTCTCATAGTCCGATGGGAAGGCAATCTTATCGGAGAGAGATCAGGCGCAGGATCCGTTGGCCCTGATTGGTTGCAAGAGCGACTTCTGTGCGGGTTCGATTTTCAGGTCGAGCAAAGCTTTCTTGGGTTTAATTTATTATCTATACTAATATTATAAAGAGGAAAACTTTGTGTGTTTGTAATGAATAGGCTCAAAAACTACTGGACCGATTTAAAAAATTCTTTCACCATTCGAAAGCTACATTATCCACGAGTAACATAGGCTATATTGTATCCCCGTACTACCACGGGAACGGGAACTACGCGGGTGAAACCGCGGGACGTCCGCTAGTTAAGAATATTTTAGCAGCATGAAGCATCTCCGGGATTCGGAAGTGCGCAGTATGAAACCGTGGCTCTGAAAGCACGATAAGCCGTTGCTTGACGTGCTGCGAAGAACCCACGCAGTCGCGCTTGCAACTAATAGATAGTCATGGTTGTTAAGGGCTATATTATATCCCTCAAATGGCTTAGCATGATCCTCCGTTACGTCTAAAATACTGCAGCATTAATGTTGAAATTGACGAAAACACGATTCCATACACTTATTTCGATAGAAAGAAATTCCAAATCGAACAATAAACCGCTGGTATTCAAAAAGTACTTTAAATTAGATCATGAAACTTTGCTTACTAAACTGAACTAACTATAAAGCAGGTCTTATGTGTTTTATTTTTTTAGTCCAATCGATAGATTTTTTGTAAATCGCAAAACACCACTTTAGTATCTAGAGTAGGTACTCACTGTATTCCGTAATAAACGAAACAGAACATTGCGAAGGAGAGCCGCGAAAAAATCAATAATGACCTTGACAAAAATAGTATAACCACCATAAAACCATAACAAGAAAAAGGGGGATGGTGCCGATTCCCTTGTTCACAAACTAAACTAAATTTAAGTAGTTTGACAGAACGTAACTAAAATTTATCTTCTGTCCTTTTCTTAATGAAATAGAAAGAAAAAGATGCACTGAACTTAAATTTGGTTTAGTTTGTAAACAAGGGAATCGGCACCAATGTATTTATAATGTGACGTACGTAAAACTAGACCTAACGGGTATTTCAGAATCGAAGCTGTCACGGCAAAATCAGTAGGTACCTAATAACCCAAGATCAACTTGACACGGAAAACTTTACTCTAGACACCTCGACTCCGACAATGAGTCATTCCACGCAAGCACAATTTGATCCTATTATAACCACTCGACCCTGATAATATTGCATGCAACTTCATCCTGAAAATTCAACCCCGACAATTCCATCTCCACAAATAAAGTCCTTAAAAAATCTACCCCGATCTAAACATGTGTCGGTCTAGTTGCCTCGGGGTCAAGTTTTCCTATTCAAGCTGGCCCGCGGTCGACTGGTGGTGGAGGTGTCGATGACAAGCTGTCCCGGTCGGGTTTTTCAGCTCAAATAGGCCTGGGGTCGATTTATTGTCCTAGGGTCGAATCGTCCCCAGGGGTGCGGTGTCGGGGCCGAGTTGCTTCGGGGTCGAGGTGTCGAGGCCGAGTAGACGGGATCGAATTCTCCTTGGGTTGAATTGTCTTTGTGTCAGGGTCGAGTTCTAGCTGTCGGGATCCAGTAAGTTCGAGTTTATTTATTTATTTAAACTTCATCACTAGTGGTATATAGGCGGACTTAGTGCCACATATTAGGTATTTTAAACACTGTGCTGAGTGTGTGCCGAGTTAAAAATAATTAATACCTAGCCTTATAAATAATTACTGACTAGACTTTTAATTGAGAGCTATATAATCTGACTTATACATATGGTGCTTCTGCTTACGAACTTGTCTTTTAAAAGTGAATTTGCTTTCAACTTATTTAAAGCCTAAGGGTACCTAGTGCGTTCCAGAGCTTTATTGGCAGCAATGGCAGCTTATGAATTGGACTAAACCGTTTAACGGGTGCGGTGGCGGTGTGAAGGAAATTGTTGGATTCGTTTCTGGAAGCTCGAAGGTAACTACTGTGAGAACTGCCCAACTGTCTCAGGATCGAAAATTATTCAGTTCTTATCAAAAATCCCCCAGACTCGAACAAATGATTAGAAGTATGAGGAAAATATTTTAATAATAAATGATGAGTCTATAGCTACCTCTCAACCTACCTACTTTGGTAAGTACTTGTCCAAATTGATCCCACCTACTTTATCCAAATTGATAACTAAGCAGGTATGATAATTATGTTGGTAAGTAGGTACTTATTTCAATGTGAATATTACCGCCGAATGTACAGTCTAATACATATTAGTTTCGTGCAACATAGTGTGATTCATGGCAAAAATAGAACATTCCGGCCATTTTTTCATTTTGATTATTGAACAGAGATGACCTCATCAACGTTTCAAAGTAGACAAGTATGTGTTCTGCGCAGAGACGTCGTCATACATAAAAAAATAAGCATTGTACATACCTAGCTCCGCTTTTATGATGTTAGCACGAATTTGTGAAACACTGCACTGTTTTCCATGAATCTTCGCTGCGTATTATTGAAGATTAGATGTAGGTAATGCAATGAAAATTGAAAGTAACACGAAAGGAGTAGGCGGGGCGGCCGGTGTGCGGCAAGTAGACAAAACTTTACCTAAACAAATGAACTGTCTCTTTCTATTCACTAAAATACCTATGTAACAAGAAAAAATCGCTGGTAAACGATTTTAGTATTTACCATACAAAACTTACGGTTCCAATAACATTCCTATGTGCTAGGCAGGTGTTACCTACTAGTAATATCTGATGTTTGACAATGACATTGACACTTGACAGAGCTTGTTGTGAGAGGTGACCACAGATACAAAATAATAACGTTATTCGTCACGTTCGTTCGTTACTGAACTGAATCGTTATTGTTTTAGAAGTTATTTTCATTTTAGACATTGTGATATCTACATATCTTACCGACTTCAAAAAATTCTTACTTATCTATTGCAACAAAAATAGGTGGCGTCGTTGGCAAATTAGATGTTGTTTTTTCGTATTTTGTTGAAATAAAAGACTGCAGTCTGCCAAATTTACGCGTTTTAGGGTCTGATTATTTCAAGCCCACGAAAAAATAGTAGATTATTAACCAAGGGGATAAAGCAGTGTCTTCTGTCGCGGGTGAAGATTTAAATAGCGAGCGTAACGAAGGACTCGAGGTTTACTCCCGAGCGTAACGAGGGTGTTAAACACGAGTCCTGAGTGTAGCGAGGGATTTAAGTTCACCCAAGACTAAGACAGCTTTATCACCGAGGAAAATACTCTGCTTTTCGTACCATTTGCGAAAAAATTAACACAATAATAATAAGAGATGAGCATTTATTCAAAATAATGACAAAAGTAAAAGTTAACATTCGAAACATTGGTCCAATCATTGATAGAGAGAGTTACATTTTTGTTTGGTACATTTATTGTTGATGAGTTGATTTGAGTATTTCTCTGTTCTTGCGTCTGAGGAACTTGCGTTTCATTGTAGATAGTATACGTCGGAGATAGTGGTGGTGGTATATCGTGAGTTACGGACGAAGTTGATGGTTGTGGCTCTGATGGATTAAGTTTTATATTTTTGTTAATTTGACTGCTTAATATGGTTTTATTCGCCATTGAGCTTTCGATATAACCCTCGGCTACTTTATCAGAGCTCCAACCATCGTGTCTTTTTATTGACGTAATATCCGCCCCTGAATCCGCCAAGAAAGTCGCCAAAGTTCTTTTAAAGCAGAGTGACCGGTGTAGAGCTCAACATCTTTAAGTTTTAAATATTTAGCAATTTCCTTTGGCATATTGCTAATTTTATTTTTGCCGATGGCTTGTCGAGTACATTTCCCAATCCGATAGTTTATCAAAAATCTTTGTTTTCCATGTTGGTGGGACGTAATGCTTGGTATTTATAAATGATTTTAGTATATTGTCCTTGTACAATGAATGACCGATTTTTCTTTGTCTTAGTTTCCTTTACATTAATCAGCAGTAACTCATTGGAATGATTTTCAACGAAGTTCACATCCGCGGCAAGCACCATTGAGTCCAAAAATTAAGGCCACATAACAAAGATAAAAAACAGGTAAATATATAGAATAATTACCATTACTATGATACAAAATATTCATAGATAAATCATTTATACTTACTTTTGTGGCCAGAAAAATTTCGTCAGGAGCTTCATTAAGAAATGTTTCCATATTTTGAGTCGTAACAATTTTAGACTTCTTTGCGCAATGCCCTTCTGATTTTCTTTTAAAAAAAGCCAGTAATTTCGTGAATCTATTTATTTCAATGCTGTGTTTGATGCTTATTGTAGCTTTCAGTTTTGAGTATAAGCACCAAAGTGTATTCGGATTCTTTGTCTTGGATAAATAATCAAAATAGACAAGAAGTACTGCTTCTGAAACCGATAGGCCTTTCGCACTTCTCCACGTTGAAAATTCTTCATGAGTTTTTAAATAATTTTCCTTGGATTTTGTTGGAAGCAAATTATTTATAATGAGGGATTTTCTTTTTAGCTCTTCCCTAGTCGCTGGATAGATGGCGCTAGGAGTAAGTATGATAATGCAAGGAACGGAACCTAAAAAAACTGATTTTAACAAAGCGCGATAAATGTTGGTTATATTCGGAAGGTTAAGCAAATGAAAGTGTCAGTCAACGAGAGTATGTGACGTGACACAATGTTTTTTTTTCAAGCGTTTTGGCTCTGGCATAGTAAGTTCAACGCCATCTATAGAGTTCTTGGAAACTAAGTTTTTTTTTTAAAACCTCAAAAGGAAAACCTCTCATTGCGGCAGCATTTGCACTGATGGAATCCGACAATTCACTGTCACTGTCGCTTTGATTTAACATCGTAACGTATTTTTAGAACATTAACTTATTTATAAAAATAAATTAAAATAAACTTAATATGTAGTATTTCAATAAAACAAAAACGCTGCAAATTCCTAGACTAATATTTTTTGTCGGAAAAGCAAAGGCATCAAGCTCATACGGCCTCGTCGGTTTTCGTAATTTTATTAAATAATCATAACTGCATAATAAATGCGTATTCCTTTTTCAAAAAGATGTATAATGCTTTATATACAAACTCAATGGTGTAAACACAGATGTAGTTCAGTATAAATTTCGGTACATAAGTATTCCAAATTTAAATCACATTCTCCCCCTAGAGGATGAATGAAATTCAGTACAATTTTCTTTCCCTGTTTATAACAGAATAGAAATGACTATTGTTATGTTCGCTTTTTGTGGCATAGAATGTCACTTTTTTGTGCAAGTGGTACGAAAAGGAGTGTTACATAAGCCATGGTCTGTTTAAAATGTTACTAAGTAACATCCTGGCGGATGAATCGGGTAATGTTTTGTTTTCCGTTAACTCGGGATGTTGGATGAAAATCTATTCAGTCGTTATTACGATCATCAGTTTCTTTCTGGAGCGGTATATGGACCCACAAAGTTGTCAATTATTTTATTTTTCGGACCACTTGCGCGCGGGCCCAGATTGATAGATAATCACATGTCTTTGAGTTTTTAGTTCCAGCATATAGTGGTAGGTGGCCTCCCTATTATTTTCTACACATAAACTTGATAAAGTTTAATTAGCTTGCAAAACTTGACAGACATTACGCAAAAAAAGCTTTTTTTGGGGTCAATGACCGCATTTTACTTAATAAATAATAAATATAAATATTGCTGGACATTACACACAGCGCCATCTAGTGCCACACTAAGCAACGAGGCTTGTGTCGTGGACACCAGATAGTTGATATACTACATAGATAATTTTTGTTTGTAAATACATACTTATTATACATATAAACATCCATGACTCGGAAACAAATGTCCATGCTCATCACACAAACATTTACTCCGACCGGGATTCGAACCCGGGACCCTAAGAACGTAAGGCAGTCTCACTACCGCTGCGCCATTCGGGTCGGCGACTTAAAACATAAATTTCAAAAAAAAAAAATTATATTGTTTGAACTCGTTTAAAGGCTATTCTATGAGGCGTGCGTGATTCAAAGGCTGGTTGAGCGGGATCAGCGTGCTATCTGTGGTTTGTATTTTTTTGTATAGAGCCTGGCCTGACGTATTTCCACCATTTTATTTTATTATCAAAATAAAACCTGTACTAATCAATAGCTGGCGTCAATAAAAACAAGCACCCGTTACAAAGGGTGTAAAACACCTCTTAACAAAGCCGAGAGGCACTTGTTCTCCCCGTCCGCGTCATTGCGATATTTTTTTTGTTCTACGCCATACCTGGGAACCTTCTAGTTATGTAGATATTGGGGGTCAAAGTTACAACTTTTTGACAAGTTTTTAATGAAAGATTTTTACTTTAAACACCTCTACGACTCCCGTACTATTCAATCCATCCATCAGCACAATGTTTTGAGTGCGTTACATTGAGTTCTATCACAAAACATGATTTTTCACCCCAAAAAAGTCTTTTCCCAGCAATAATTTTTACGTAAAGTTACTTAGTTTGATGTACAGAATGCTTGGTGGACGGCTTTGTGATGAGGTCTTTACACCCTGTATTGTATGAAGATCCGAAACATTGATTCAATTCTGATGAAACTCGTGAGTTTTTCTGTGTACGCCTCGCCTCGGTTCATGGCCCAAAAATCTATATATTTATGTAGCATCGCATTCGCAACGCATGCAGGACACAGCTAGTTTTAAATAAAACAGCAAAAAATAGCTAATTAAGAATGTATATTAAAAAAAAAAGAATAAGTAAACACTTAGTAACTCTTTTTATAAAACTAAAGTGTGTACAGCAAAAGTACGTATCTCATAAAACGATGGACAATTATATAAACGGTCTTATTTTATTCAAAGTCAAAGTCATTTATTTCGAAACAATATGCATTGTGTAGAAATTTTGTAAAATAAAACTACAAACTAAGACAGCAATCGCACCAAAAAAATAATAATAACAAATTCAAAACGATAATCTATGGTTAATTTAAAATAATTAATAATACAATCAAACAAAAATTGGAAAAATGGTAATCAAATAAAATTAGTATTAAAAAAGAAAAGCAAAAAATTATATAAAATAAACAACAAACATTAAAAATAATAACAGTCAACATATCAATTACAATGTCGAACAATAATATTACGGTTGTCGCTTATCATCTAGGTACCTACTCATCAACGCTGTAATAGCCCTTCCTCAATAAATATGTCTTCAATTTGTTTTGACGTGACAACGTCTTATAAATTGGTTTGCCGGGTGACACTTCAAGAAACTGCGTTACGCTCCGCTCACGTTATGCGCTCACAATGAGAGCGAGTGAGAGGCACGGGTCCCTTCCACTCGGGCATGGTTAGCCCGCCTAAGAGCGAGAGAGACAGACATAAAAAGTTTATTTAGGGCTCTTTTTTGAATTACAAATGCCGATTGGATATTGTACTTATAGCTGTTGCCACAAAACTCAATACTGTACCTAAGCTTAGACTCAACCAAGGCAAAGTAAACCATCCTAAGCTGGGCCAAGGTCAGTTCTTCCCTCAGGCTTCTAATTGCGTAGCATGCTGAGCTAACAGACTTCGTTACAGACGATGTCTCAACCTTCCAGTTTAACAATGCATCAATGTGAACACCTAGAAATTTTACATGGTCAACCACCATATTATATTACCTATAGATGGGTGTAAAAAGACTCCTAACGATCCACCTCGTCATTACATTCCCTTTTTTGTAGTGACATGACAGTTTGAAAGAAGACAATGATATTTTATAGAAGATACGCCATGTTCATACTGAATGGCGTTCAGAAATCGTTGCGAGTAATTCAAAACTACGACCGCGATAGATAATACGGAACGTATAAGATAGAAAGAGATAGCTAGCTATCAAAGTGCAACAATTGTATCACTTTGTCCTCAACAATTTGTGCGTGCTAGTGCGATATCTATACCTCTTTTTACTATATAATATCATTGGAAAGAAGAAAAGAAGATTTCTTAGAGAATGGAAGATAAAGGCAAAAAAGGCGGTAGCAGTTTCCAGGTGTATGAAACATGGCACTGTTAAGGTGTTGTCTAGAGATGATTAAATAAAAGGGAGATGGAAGGTTTATCTTGAAAAGCATAATGGGGAGAATAAATGGAGCGGTGTGTTTAAAGAGAAACAAATAAATATGGGTTTAGTGAGGGAAATTAGTATGGACGAAGTGAGGAAGGCATTTCAATGTATGAAAAATGGAAAGGCCATGGGAAGTACCAGTAGAAGTATGGAAGTGTTTAAAAGAAGATGGATGTATGTGGCTGACTTTATTTTTCAATAAGTTGTTGTGTGAATAAGCGAATCCACAAGAATGATGCAATAGTTCGCTAGTGACTATCTTCAAGAATAAAGGTGATATGCAGGACTGCAACAACTATCGAGGGATAAAGCTCGTGTATAGTATGAAAGTATGGGAGAAAGTAATAGAGAAAAGATTGCGGGAGGAGAGTGAGATTACCCAAAATCAGGTTGGGCTTCTGCCAGGTCGAGAACCAATGGATGCCACTTTTACACTCCGCCAATTGTGTGAGAAGTACAGACGTGCACACAAGAACTTTCACATGGTGTTCATTAATGATATGACAAGAAAGGAGATGTCTGACGAGATGACGATTACCTACCTCATAGAGAAGTATGGAAGAAGAAGACATGCTGCGCCGACCCCAAATGAATTATGATAAAGGAAAGAGAATGATGATGAATGCGTGCTTGTCGTCTTCGTGAAGGATCCGCTTACTTACACGTTTAATGGGCGTTCAAAATTTATTGCATTGAGTGTGAGCTTTATTTAAATCAATCATTCGTCAAGGGCACAACGTTTGAAATCATCGTAATAATGCAATTGAACCTCGTGAGATGGATGTGATTTAATTTTTTCACTTATTTCTAATTGCATCCTTTTCATTGAATCTGGAAGACCAACCCTTTTGTTGGTCGCTTGAGAAACTACTATATAACTAGGTATAAAATCATGATCATAAAGCATGTGTTTTAGTCGTTCTAGTTTAAAGTCGGAATAGTAGGGAAATATGCCGTCGGTCATTTTATTTAATGCACTAGTGAAAAGCAAGCATATTGAAGGATGATATTGCTCCGTGTCTTCTTTCAAACAGTTAACAATTCTTGACCCTAAGGCAGGATATATTGCAACATGAATTTCTTTCCATATGTTTTCTCCTTCACCGGTCCACAATGCATTTCCCATTTTAGAAATGTGTTGCTCCATTAATAAAGCATATTCTGTGATTAGTTTCCAACTAGTGTATAGTACATAGTTTTCTTGTATTTCCATATTCTTTTCCATATTAATCTTGATCTCGTTAAACAATTTAACGGGAGTAGTTCTTCTACTCAAAGTAAACTCTTTGAAATTGTTAAAAAAATATCGAATAAATTGATCGAAGTTGTTTCTAACGACGTAATCGCCGTACTTAATAAATTTACGCCACGAAAGAAAGGCTTCTTCCATTGCTGGAGCTACTACCGTTCTAAATCTTTGAAGCTGATTTTCTTAACATTTAGCGTACAATACAAAACGCCCAAATAATACTATGAAATCGCCGTTTGTCAAACAAAATTTTGTTCCTGCATTTGACAATAATTTATAAGAAACAAAATCGTCGTCAAATGAGTCTACCATGCTTGGATTCCGACGTGCATAGTCCACTAAGTTACTCAGAAGACGCTCGGACACGGCGCTATCACTGACTGACGTTAAATACGCGTAACTCTTCATGTAATATTCTGCTTGCACGCTAATGGGAACTTCATCGACTTTACCTAAACGCTTAAGTATTTGTTTATTTGCTTTTGAATATAATTTATCGATAAAGGAACTTAATAACGTCCATAGTTCTTTTTCAACGGTTGCATTTTTAACCTTACATAAAAAACGAAAAGTGTTTTTAAAAATAACAGTCCTGATTACAGAATTAGTTGTAGTGTTCCAAATATTTGAGATCAATGTTTTAAGTTCACCGAGTTCAAGTTTTGAAAATGCTAGATGGAGACCTAACTTCCGTAAAAAGACTGGTGCTTCTAATAATTTTAACACATGGTTACGGCTTTTAACTTGACTCAATTTGCACATAATGGCGAAAAGCGATGGCACTGCAAATTGTAAGTAATCTCCTTTAGAATACCATAAAACGATTTCTAAAGGAATTATTGGCCTGGAAACATGTAAATGTTTAGCGATATTTTTACGAATTGTAATTATGGTCTGGTCAGTTTCGCCCCAATTTATCTTAAAATTGTCGGGAGCATGTAATTTTGCCATTTCAATTATTTGATTTTGGGAAAGAAGCATGAAAAGACCTTTAACGACAGCCGTTTGTCCAGTGGGTTTGTTCAGATGTAGTAAGTAGGCGTCGGTGAAGTGCTGGGCAAGTGAGTGCGGCCAGTAGACGCGCAGCTTGGCGAGCAGACGTCGCAGCGAGACAGCGTCGTCAGTTCGCAACGTGTCTATTTGTTTGTCGTGGCGCGTCAGCAGCTGCGGCTTGTAATAATAATAATAATAATAAATCCTTTATTTTCAGGCTACTTTGGCCCATACATAAATACCTTACAGACTAACATAATATATCATAATAGTACAAAAACTTGTGTTAGTAAATAAGACTTAAAACTATGTTAGTAGCACTTCACTTAGACACACTTCACTTGTGTTGGCTGTCCAGTGGAACTTGTCCGCGGAAGCGACGGAACACCACGTCCTGCGGCCAAAAGTCTTCCTCCATCACCATGGGCAGATAACAATTCGGTATTCGCACCACGAACGCCTTGAAGTTGACGTTGCGGCGCGACTCCAGTAACTGCACCCTCGGTGTGTACCTCGTCTTCTGGCGCACGTACTCCACGATGTCCTCCGCTTTAGTGGTGTAATGCAAGCGGGAAATGTACACCGGTGTATTCGGTTTGGCAGCACGCAGGCTCACTTTAGGGTCCGCAGGAGCCTTGCCGCAAAGGTTCTTGGTTGTTCGCGAACGGCGCTTCCTCCTCTGCACCATCACGAAACCCTCGTTATCAGCCTTATTCGGTGCCTTTTCAGGCACAGGCTTATTATTAGGAGCATCAGAGGGGCTTGCGGTGACGCTGGCGTAATTCCTCCGTAGGGCTCGAACAGGGGTCACCGCGGGGATGCGGGGCGCGCGGGCGGAATGTTCTGCAAGCTCAGCAATCGACGTATGCGCCGGTGTGGAAACTGCTGACGCGGAATTCGCCGACGACGATACATCGTGGCCGGCTCCGCGACACGTGTCAGCGTTAGTCGCATTACCTGCTGACCTAGATACTGCCACACTGTTGCGCAACTCACTAACTTCCTTACGCAAATCGGTGACGATGTTCTGGGATGCATCCAATTTTGCTAGGACATCCGCAAGACTGGCCTTCAAAAAGACAATATCCTTGAGTAGGCTGGTTACATCGACATGGTCAAACGTGACAGGAGGAAGCTTGTTTAGCTCCTTCGCCACAAACGTCGGTACGTCATCGGGATCGGTCTCCTTGAGCAGCGTGATTATATCCTGCAGGCTTCTCTTGGTGCCGTCACGGCGGCGGGACACCATCTGTTCGCGCTTATTCAGCACAGTGAACAGCAACAGCTTGGCGGCAGCTATGTCTTCCTCGCTGAAGTTTGTTGCGCAGATCTGAAATGCGGACACCTCGTCCATCACATCCAGTTTCTGCTGCAGAAACGCCAGCAGCTCATTCACCACAAGTTTTTCACTCATAGCGGTTCAATTTCGAGCGACGGCATTCGCCGCGCTAAGCAATTTAAAGAATATTAATTTGCCGGCGCATCCGCATCGGAACGCGGTTCAAGCGAGACTTGAACTTCACTTTGACTTTGACTTGAGCGTGGCTTGTGCTTCAGCGCATTCAGACACGCTTCCTCGCTCAGACACAGTGACAAAGACTCCTCAAACATGTGCTTCCGCCACGATTTCTTCACTTTGAACAAACATGACATATCTATTTCCCACATGTTTTCTTGTCTAATCTTAATGAGCTCCTGAATTTTTTGAAGGACGCTTGGGTACTTACTGATATCTTTTCCCCAATCACGAAGCAAAGTCAAGACATTCTCTATGTTATTTAAAGTTTCATTGAAATCGGATTCATTTAAAATATTGTTATTTTGTATTTTTGTCACAAGGTTATTTAGGAGATAAGCAAATATTTTGTCAATTTGTTCTTGATTCAGGGTTCGCCGTTTATCTTTAAAGGTATTAAATAAAAATTTTTGTTCAATGATTTCAGGCACTGGTTTGTCGTGCAAAACATTATAAAGAACTATAGATTCTAGGCACATTTGCACTTTGTTTTCTGATTCGGCGTACACTTCCATACTGTGGAACAACTGATCTAAAATGTTCCAAGTTTCATCATCGAATTCATGAACAGATACTTTTGAAAGTAGATGATCCACGAATTGAATTTTGAATTTGAATGGTTCATTAATGTGTCGATCAAAAATAAAACGGAGCAATATTTTAATATGCTGTGGGTTTCTTCCTGCGCAAGTGATCAAAACTGAGAGCATGGTAAATCGTTCAGAGGGTGAGTTTTCTGCAAGTATATGCTTTTTTATTTCTGTCAAGGCAATATTAAATGGAAGATACTCATACCAATAGTAGAACCCTACGTCCATTTTGTATTCATCTATTTCGTCTTCTGAACGAAGAAAACTTAGATCAGTTCTGTCGATGAATGTTTGCTGAATTCTATTTTTTCTTCTTCTGGCATGTTTTTAACGAAATGTTTCAATTTGTTAAATTGGCAAAAATTTGGGCGCTTATTCTTTTGCTTAATTATCAAAGGTTTTATTTCGTCCTTTTTCATGTATTTTGCTACTACAGACAAGCCGATTTTATCAACGTACTCATCAAAATTGTCTAATATTCTTTGCGGGCACGTGCTCATAAGTATCTCTGTTTTCTTTCTTCCCAAGTCAGGATACAAGTTTATTTTGTCTTCCAGTATGTTTGCTACGTCAGCCGTGTGAGACTTTAATAAAAATAAAATTTCCTTTATCCATTCATATGCGCTTTCTGATTCAAGCCGCGTATAGAATGTTAGAAAATGAGCAGATCTTCTGCATAAACGTTTAAATAAAGACAGTGGTATGAGGCGTTGGTTTTTTATAACATTTTCTATGAATGGAATGGAGCACTTTTCCAACCATTTGTAAGACCTCTCCGTTTCTTTAAGGTATTCATAAAATGCTTCGACTCGCTTTTCGTCTTTCAGATTGAGTCTAATGTGAAGCAGGAGTTTGTTGAATGTTTTGGTGTTCATGCTAGGTAATAGTTGTGTGTGTAGGTACTCTGGATTGATGATGTTTGCGTACTGCGGCTCGGTGATTAGCCACGTGGACTTTTTATAGCTGTCGCCGCATACAGCATGTCGTTAGACTTCATTACTTCGATGATATAGTCTACATTTCTGTATCTACTGGCGATTTCTATTTTCAGAAGGTTGTCTATGTCACTGTCATCGTAACTAATGTCACTTATTTCATAGTTTTCATTAGCAATCGCATCCTCGACTAGCTTGTTGAAGTGTCGGCGCTTTGCGCCGAGTGTGTCTCCTTCTAGCGTCAGCGGCGTCATTTTGATGATCTGGAAACGAAATATACATATTGTTACCTACATACGTTACAAGTATCTTCACAAAATGAGTCGCTCATTGGAGAGAATAGGTAGGTATTCTAGTTTTACTTTCATGAATAACACTGTTTATATTTGCTTCACCTAATGTAAGTATTGTCTTTATTGCCAAACGAAAAAAATGGGTGCAAAAGAATGTCAAGCAAATGTGAGATTCAAAAGGGCCGTCGTCTATTGAAATCTGATTTAAGACGCTATACGCAACGTTGCATTCGTATTATCCCAATTGCAATACCCTAAATCTGAATACAGCGTTGGTTAGTAGGTATACAGAAGAAATAAAAAGCAGACGGACGCCGAGGCCAGCCCAACTGTGGGGACAGTACACGTTAAACAAAAAAAAACAAAGAATAGAATATTAACACTAAAATTATGTAAATATTGTTAACACTAATTGGCACAAAATAGAGGGTTAAAGCTTTTTAAAAACAATATTTTTACTTCAGGCGATTACATGAGCTAAATTAACAACTCTATTTGTTGTGGTTCAAACTTCGTTTGAAAAACTGTTAGATTATTCTAACAGTTTTGACATTTTTTGACATTTTTTTTACTGACGTAACAACCGCTTCGTAGTGCAAGCTGATTAGAACTTTATAGTTCTAATCAGCTTGCACTACGAAGCGGTTGTTACGTGTAAGAAGTAGTACATCACTACTTGAAGGACAGCTCTAAAAAAGGAGATTGATTATCTGTGGAAGGAGGGTGGATCAAGAATGCTAATAAAACATGATTAGGTACTTAAGTAATTAAATTAATAGTTTTATTTACATGGCGCTGCGGCCGAGTTCGAATAACTAGGTGGTCGAAATAATAACTCAGTGATATACCTATATAAAAACTCAGTGGAAGAAAACACCTTTGTGCAAAAATGGAAAATTTGACGCCACCATCACCGCTTGTAATGGCGGGCAACGTGAGTGAGAATTTTAAGATATGGAAACAACAATTTGAGTTCTATTATGAAGCAAGTGGAGCATCAATACCCGAAAAACTAACTAAAGCCCAAAAGAAGTCATTGCTCCTACACTGCTTGGGAGAGGAAGCTTTGGTAATTTACAACAACTTTGATAATAAAGAGGAACTGACATTTCAACAAGTGATGGAAAAAATTGAAGCTTACTGTGTTCCCATGACCAACGAAACCTATTTGCGACATCAGTTTCTTAATAGAAAAATGAAGGAAGGCGAGACCTATGATAATTTTATAACCGACCTAAAGAAAATTGCCAAGCAATGCAATTTCAAAGACTTGAGAGATGGACTAATTAGAGATCAAATAATCACGGGCATCAGGGATAAAAGTCTTAAGGAGAGGTTGCTCAAAGAAAGCGAACTGACATTGGATAAATGTATATCATCATGCAAAGCAAGTGAGGCAGCTGCAAACCAAGTGAAGGAAATGGTTCAAGAAATTGGTGCGATTGATTTAACAGAGAACCAAGTACATGTTGTAAAACAAATAAAAACGAAAGGAAACAAAGATGGGAATTTCAGAAAATGCGACAGATGTGGCGAGCAGCAGGGGAAGAAGGAACAAATAGGAAACAAAGATGTGAATTTAAGAAAATGCTACAAATGTGGCGAGCAGCATGGGAAGTTTTGCCCTGCATATGGTAGAAAATGTGCAGTATGCGGCATCTACGGACATTATGCATCAATGTGCCGCAGAAACAAAAACAAGAAAGTGTCAGTTTTAGAGTGTAATGAAGAAGACGAAGATGAGCTTTTTGTGGGGACACTAACAATGAACCCAAACAGAGAATGGTATGTGATACTAAAATTAAATAGCACATTGAATATTAAATTTAAAATAGATACAGGTTCACAAGCTAATATTTTAACTTTAGATGTTGTAAAAAGGTTACAATTAACCTTACAGAAATGCAAAACAAAACTAAAAAATTTTGATGGTTCAGAAATTAAATATGAAGGTACCGTAAAATGCTGCAACTTTGCACGGATTTTGACGTTTTTCTTTGATAAATCTTTAATCGTTAAGAAAGTCGTATGTTTTTTCAATTACTGTCCAATATTGGACTTTAAGCTATAGGAATACATTTGCTACTAGTAAAAAAAACACCTATAAAGCACCAAAAAATTGCTTTGAAAACGTAGGCAAAGTTGAGGTAAAAACTACAACATTGCCTGTCGTAATATCTTTTTAAATGAATAGGTATTTTGGTAACGGATTTGACACCCATATTGCCATGAAGTTCTTTTCCACGTCAGACTTCACTGAATCTTGAATAGCACAAGATTTTTTTTTTACAATGCTAGGCAAAGTTGTGCAGGTTTCTCTAAAACTCCCATACAAAAGTGAGTTCGGTGTAGGGCTGCCCCAAAGGAAATGCAACAATTTTTCTAAATATTCAAACACATTTTTAAGAAATCAAATTGTTGTACTTAAATTCTAATAACATTTTTTCATAGGAAAACAAATATTTAGGTAGGTAATAACATTTAAAAAAATTATCGCGAATAATCGGAGTACTGTCTAGCCCCTGGTTTTCTTCTACTCTTGGGTGGGTTGCTCATGTTTAAAATCTGTCGAACAATATGATAACATAGGTACTATAAATGACTTAAAGAAAATTACATTCGACATCCTTAATTTCTGATGATGATAAATAAAGAAACAATATATATGTTCTAGCTTCTATAAAACGTTCTTAGATCAATTACAAAAAAAACAATTACACAAGCAAAACCACGGTCTATTAAGAGTTTGTTGAAAAAATTAAAAGTGGCAGCCCTAACCCTAGATAATGTTGAGTAAAAAGTTGCGAAAATCTGACACAACTTTGCCGACCATGATTTAACGGTTTATTAAATTAAGATATAATACAGAAAAAACAATTTAAATAAATAAAAGAGCATATTTTCTTTGCTATATAACATATTACGCTAGAAAATAAAGCATAAATACTCATAAAATGAAATTTTCCTGAGAGCCGGTAAAAAGCGAGTATCCGCACTGACAATGAAACTGACACTGACAGTTTGTTAACTAAAATTTGGAGTGACGTATGATCGAATGTTGCCATACAGATTGCCGACTTGCTTTTAGTAATACCATAGACAATAAAAAACATTTCGCAGCGGGAATAATTTAACTTTTTTGAATTTAGGCAATGTTGAGCTATAAAGGCAATGTTACAGCATTTTACGGTATTTGTGCAGGAAAACTATCAAATAGTGATAAAACTATTAATTGTCAATTTCATGTAGTGAATTTTAAAACAACATGTATCATTGGATTAGAGTCAGCAATAAAACTAGGCCTAATAAACAAAGTCAATGTCATTGAGAAGAAATCAGATGTAGATATAATTGTTCAGAAGCATGAATCCTTATTTAGTGGATTAGGAAAAATTGATTATACATATAATATTAAATTAGTAGAAAACTCTATACCTGTTGCAGAAAGACCAAGAAAATTACCATTCAGCTTACAAGACAAAATTAAACAAGAACTAGACCGACTTGAAAGTCTAGGTGTTGTGCGAAGGGTGTGTGAACCGACTCAATGGGTATCATCTATGGTGGTGGTAAGCCAAAACGAAAATAAGGTACGAGTATGTTTAGACCCTCAGAATTTGAATAAGGCTATAATTAGAGAAAGACATATGATGCCAACATTTGAGGAACTAGTTTCTAAAATGCCTAAAGCAAAGTACTTTTCTGTTCTGGATGCTCATAAAGGATTTTATCAGATATCTCTGTCTCCAGAAAGTCAACTACTCACTACTTTTAATGCAGGTCACCTGGGACGTTATTGTTATCTAAGATTACCTTTTGGTCTTAGTTCAGCACCGGAAGTTTTTGGTAAATGCTTTTCAGACATATTTAAAGAGGTTGAAGGGGTTCAATTATATGTTGATGAAATTATAGTATGGGGAGAAAACCAAGATCAACATAATAGTAGATTAGAAACAGTTTTAAAAACAGCACAAAAAGCGGGAGTTAAATTTAATAAGGAAAAATGTCATTTTGGAGTCCAAGAAGTGAAGTATGTTGGACACATACTAACTAAAGAGGGGTTAAAACCAGATCCAGAGAAAATTAGGGCTATTTTAGATATGGGAGAACCAAAAGATAAGAAACAGTTACAAAATATATTAGGAATGATAACTTACATAACCAAATTCATACCAAATGCTTCTGACATAACACACTCTTTTCGTGACTTGCTTAAAAAAGATTCAGCATTTATATGGGGTGATAAACAAAAACGAGATTATCAAAAACTTAAAGAATTTCTGACCTCACCAAAAGTATTAAAATTTTTCAATCCAAACATACCTATAACATTGTCGGTACATAGTAGTAGTACAGGCCTCGGGGCAGTCCTCTTACAAGAAAATATGCCTGTAGTCTATGCATCAAAGGCATTAACTGAAACTCAGACTAAATGGGCTCAAATTGAAAAAGAAATGTTGGCTATAGTATATGCGTGTGAAAAATTTCATCAGTATATTTATGGCAAGAAGATTGTAGTTGAGTCGGATCATAAACCCTTGGAACACATATTTAAAAAAAGTATGAATGAAACTCCCTTAAGGCTGCAAAGATTAAGATTAAGATTACAATCATATGATCTAGATATAAGATACAAACCGGGAAAAGAACTACTAGTAGCAGATGCACTATCAAGAACTTATTTTAATGATAGTATATGTAATAGTGAGATTGATAAGAAAGTAGACTTACATGTTTGTATGATTATAAACAACATGAATATTAGCAAAGAAATGTTGAGTATCTTTAGAAAAGAAACTGAAAGTGACAATCAACTTAGTTTATTGTTGCAGTATGTACAAAATGGTTGGCCAAGTATAGCTCTGAGATACCATTAGATCTAAAATTTTATCATGCCATTAAAGATGATCTGTGTGTTCAGGACAATTTAATTTTTAAAAATACAGCACTATTAGTTCCAAAGTCACTTAGAAAACAAATGCTCTATTTAATTCACTACAATCATTTAGGCTATGAAAAATGCAAAAATCGAGTCAAAAGTGTTTTATATTGGCCATTTATTTTTAAAGAGTTAAAAGATGTGATTTCTAATTGTGAAACGTGTCTAAGATTTCAAAAATCACACACACATGAAACTTTGAAGCTAAGAGAATTTCCTGATAAACCATGGCAAGTTATTGCAGCTGATATGTTTTTCTTTCAACAAAAGATATTTTTATTGATAGTTGATTATTTTACCAAATATGTAGAAGTTATTGAATTAAAAGATCAGACGGCTGAAAGTCATATACAAGCTCTAAAAACTGTTTTCTCTCGTTGGGGTATTCCACAAAAATTATATACAGATGAAGGATCACAATATAACAGTATAATTTTCAAAAATTTTATTAAGTATTGGAAATTTGAACATGTCACATCAAGTCCATACTATCCGAGATCCAATGGGATGGTGGAAAGATATGTACAAACAATTAAGAAATTTTTAAAAAAATGTTTATATGATAACAAAGATCCTTATATAGCATTGTTGGAATATCGCAACACACCAATAGATGATAAAACTCCATCACCTAATCAGTTATTAATAGGTAGACAAGTAAATTCATTAATACCTACAATTGTATCTAATAATGAAACAAACTGTGAAAATGTGAGAGAACATTTATTAGATAAGCGAAATAAGTATAAATTGTATCATGATAGAAAAAATAAAGGAAAGGAAGAAGAATACTCGATCAATCAAAATGTATTTGTTAGAGACAGTAAAAATAATAATGTTAAAGGCCAGATTATAAACAAAGCCGAAAATCCAAGAGCTTACAAAGTTAAATTAGAAAATGGAGAAACAGTGATTAGAAATAGATACAATATCTACAGAGGTTCTCCACATACAAAGTTTGAAGTCGGTAATAATTTAAGAAATGAGGATAGTATGCAAGCACAAAATAGAAGTACAAATGAAAATAATGTTATGGACAATAGTTTTAGAGTTAATGATGATGTAAATAACAGGACAGATAACACTAATCGACTGAGTGTATTAGACAATAGTACAAATGAAAATAATGTTATGGACAATAGTTGTAGAGTTAATGACAATGTAAATTACAGGATGGAGTACACTACTAGATCAGGTAGAGTAGTGAACAAACCAAAATACCTTGAGGATTTTGAAGTAGGTATGTAAGTAATCTTAAGTTTAAATATAAGAAAATAATTATAGTAATAAAGAAAGGGAGATGTAAGAAGTAGTACATCACTACTTGAAGGACAGCTCTAAAAAAAGGAGATTGATTATCTGTGGAAGGAGGGTGGATCAAGAATGCTAATAAAACATGATTAGGTACTTAAGTAATTAAAATAATAGTTTTATTTACATTACGTCAGTTACTGCAGCCGAATAGTGCGAAATCAGTGGTTTTTTGCGATTTACAAAAAATCTATTGATTGGACTAAAAACGTAAAACACTAGTATGTTGCTTGTAGAATTACTTGCCAAAAATCAGAACGATCGCATGTATTTTAGTATGGTTTTTAAAAGATTTTTTAGAGATAACTTTGTGATTTTTTTCTATCGAATAAAGTTTGTTGTATTATGTTTTCAAAACACTATGGAACTAGCATATATCCTGAAAAATATCATATATAGTTTTGTTTATTGCAGTGAATCATATGCTTTTTTGCATTATAAAACTCGCGTTTAGCTCCTGTAATCGCCTTAAGGGTCCGTGCACAAAATTAAGACATTTTGAACATTTTTGATCACTACTTGTGGGAAAGGCAAGAAGAATTTGAACCTTATTTATTGTTATTATAAGAGACAGGTTCTTATTCTTGCCGACTGCTTGAACATTTTTTTAAAATAATGTTCATATTAATGGCAATCACCCATATTCAAAACCCCTTTTCCGCAAAAGTAACGAGCGAGTGATGTTTGTGGTTCGCTGAACAAATAACTACAAAATATTCTGAACATTAAAAAATATGAATAACATCATTATATGGTCTACTCGTAACATAGTAAGAAACATTTTTGATTTCTATACGAAATATAGCAAAAAAAAATGTTGAAAAAACGTAATTTGTGGAAAACAAAAATAACAAATAAGTTTTTTTTTATACCTTAGAAACACTAAAGAAAATTAAAAAAATAATTTTTAACCTCTAGGTAGAAAAAGAGTCCCTTTAAAAGAATCTGAATTTTAATTTATAAATAAACAATAACTTCATTTCGTAAATAAAAGGCAAAGTGAACTATATAATCGACCGCGCAAACCCGATCCCGTCAGTAACGACCGGGCTCTCCCAGCGTGAGCATGTATCACTTTGTTTCGCAACGCTCGCGAGTTATTACGTAAATATATTTCCGACGTATACGCAGACTACCACATTTTGATCCAGTGAGTATTTAGATGAGAGTATTTTTTGACGTTGGTTGTTTATGTTGTATGTAAGGCAATCTGCGGAACTACTGATCCGATTCCGAAAATTCTTTCATTTAGGGGATTTCACTACTTCATATTAGTATTAGTTTTCATGGTAACCTATGGTACCTACAATTTGATTTTGAAATAAAGATAATTTTCTATTTTGAAAGTGCGATTTGGTAGAAATCGTCACGTAAGAAAATACCGTATGTTGTTGTGTGTGTGTGTGTGTAGTAGGAGATACACAAGAAGGGCAATGGCGGGAGAAAAGTATGTGTTTTTCCGTCATGGGTGTTGTTTTCATGGTTTTTGGGGTTGCTGATTACGAAAATGAGGTCGAAATGCAAATCCAAGATGGCGCCGAGGAAAATTTTTGATTTTCCGTCATGGGTGTCGTTTTCATGGTTTATAGGGGTGCTGGTTACGAAAATGAGGTCGAAATGCAAATCCAAGGTGCCAGAAAATTTTCGGATTTTCCGTCATGTGTATCGTTTTCATGGTTTTTGGGGTTGCTGATTACGAAAATGAGGTCAAAATGAAAATCCAAGAAGGCACCCAAACATTTATTTGGTTTTACTGTCATGGGTGTCATTTTCATGGTTTTGGGGTTGCTGGTTACGAAAATGAGGTCAAAATGAAAATCCAAGATGTCGCCGAGAAAAATTTTTGTTTTTCCGTCATGGGTTTCGTTTTCATGGTTTTTGGGGTTCCTGGTTACGAAAATGAGGTCAAAGTGAAAATCCAAGATGGCACCGAGAAAATTTTTTGATTTTCCGTCATGGGTGTCGTTTTCATGGTTTATAGGGGTGCTGGTTACGATAATGAGGTCGAAATGCAAATCCAAGATGGCGCCGAGAAAAGTATTTGTTTTTCCGTCATGGGTGTTGTTTTCATGGTTTTTGGGGTTGCTGATTACAATAATGAGGTCAAAATGAAAATGCAAGATGGCGCTGAGGAATTTTTTTTATTTTCCGTCATGGGTGTACTTTTCATGGTTTTTGGGGTTGCTGATTACGAAAATAAAGTCAAAATGAAAATCCAAAAAGGCATCCAAAAAATTTTTCGGTTTTACTGTCATGGGTGTCGTATTCATGGTTTTGGGGGTTGCTGGTTACGAAAATGAGGTCGAATGCAAATCCAACATGGCGCCGAGAAAAAAAAATCGGTTTTTCCATCGTAGGTGTCATTTTCATGGTTTTTTAGGTCGCTGATTATTTTAATTTTTTTGCTTCCTGTGTGCCATCTTGGATTTTCATTTTGACCTCATTTTCGTAATTAGCGACCTCGAAAACCATGAAAACGACACCGATGACGGAGAAACAAAAATTTTCCACGGCAACATCTTGGATTTTCATTTTGACTTCATTTTCGTAACCAGCAACGCCAAAAACCATGAAAACGACACCCATGACGGAGAATCAAAAATTTTCCTCGGCGCTATCTTGGATTTTCAGTTTGACCTCATTTTCGTAACCAGCAACCCCAAAAACCATGAAAACGACACCCATGACGGAAAAAGTGAAATTTTCGTGGGCGCCATCTTGTATTTCATTTTGACCTCATTTTTGTAATCAGCGACCTCGAAAACCATGAAAACGACACCCATGATGGAAAAACCAAAATTTTTTCTGGGCGCCATCTTGGATTTTCATTTTGACCTCATTTTCGTTATCAGTGACCAAGTAAACCATGAAAACGACACCCATGACTTAACCAAAAATTTTCCCTGGCTCCATCTTGGATTTTCATTTTGACCTCATTTTCGTTATCAGTGACCACTTAAACCATGAAAACGACACCGATGACGGAAAAACAAAAATTTTCCTGGGCGCCATCTTGGATTTTCATTTTGATCTCATTTCGTTATCAGCGACTCCTTAACCATGAAAATGACATGCATGACAGAAAAACCAAAAGAAAAAACCACCTTTCAAGTATAAATAACAGGGTATGTTATGTTTACTCTACAGAGTGAACCTCAGTGGCCATTAAGTCGCGCTAAAGTCCAGTCTCGCAAGTTTCCATTCGTGCAAGTTTCCATTCGCGCAAGTGTCCTTCGCGTAAGAGTCCTTCGCGTAAGAGTCCATTCGCGTAAGAGTCCATTCGCGCAAGTGTCCAGGCGCGCAAAAGTCCGTTCGCGCATAAGTCCAATCGCGCAAAAGTCCGTTCGCGCATAAGTCCAATCGCGCAAAAGTCCATGCGCGCATTTGTCTTTTCGCGCAAATGGGTTCGCGCAAGTATCCTTCGCGCAAATGTCTTTCGCGCAAAAGTCCCAAATCCAGAAAAATTGAGCCTATACTACCTCAAATTAGCAACTCTATTTGTGGTGGTTCAAACTTTGTTTCAAATACTGTTGGAATAACGTTCTAATCAGCTTGCAACGAAACTACAAAGTGGTTGTTACGTCAGTCACTGCAGGCCGAATAGTGCGAAATGAGTGGTTTTTATTCTTTATAAAATCAAATTTTCGTCTTTTCGAAAAAATCGATACTGGAAATATGAAATAACGTAAGGGACAAAACTAAGGTTTTCAAAGGTTTTTAAAGTTTCTTAGATTTCTTCATTCTTTGCATCTGAAATAGTAAAAAATGAATAAAGTCTACAGTTTCAAAGATAGCATGTCCCTTACGTTAAATAATAATGAATATGAGTGACATACGTTTACAAAATTTTAGATGTAAATAATAAGCATTGATGTATGGATCACTTAAGAAAATAAACATTTAGAGTTTTTTAAAGTAAAGGTCTCTTAATGGTACACTCTATATTGTTAATGCTGTTAACAAATATAAAAAAAAAAAATTAAACTATCGTGACCTACTATACCCATGCCATACAGTTTAAAACTACTTTATGGACATAACCATAGTCCATTTTAAGAATTTTTAACATGATTCATATTACGATTCTGCTAAAGCAGCCATTTTAGACCCCCTGATTCCGAAAATGAGGATTCCAGTACCACCTTAACCGTCATTTCCCAGAAGAGCTGTAAAAAATCAGCCAAGGTGAAATCGAGGCGGCTCTTAGACAGCTTAAAAATGGAAAAGCCCCTGATGTATAGGATAACTACAGAGCTCCTGAAAGCGGGAGGAAGGCCTGCAAGAGACCTTCACGAGCTTTTCAACTCGGTTCTGTTATCTGGGAGAACTCTAGAAGCGTGGAGAAGGGGCATGGTCGTTGTTTTCTTTAAGAAGGGGAACAAGACCCTATTAAAGAATTACAGACCCATTTCGCTCCTTAGCCATGTGTATACGCTGTTTTAAAGAGTCCGAAGCAGACCAGGTTTCGAGGAGGATGTAGCACCATAGACCACATCCACACTTTGCGGCAGATCATACAGAATTCCAAAGAGTTTAATTGGCCGCTGCATTTGTGGACAATGAGAATGTTTTTGACTCTGTCGAGACCTGGTTAGTTCTAAACCTATTGTAGTCAATGGCGGTCCTCTCGAGGGTGTTCGAGAATATGTTTATCTCGGGCAAACTCTGAAGTTTGTTAAGAACAACTTTGAGACTCAATGAAGAATTCAGTTGGGGTGGACAGCATTTGGGAAACATCGTCCGGTCTTCTCGTCGCCTTTCCACAGTGCCTAAAGACGGAAGATCTTCAACCAGCCCGTCCTGCCTGTTATGACTCACGGGACTGAAACGTCACGGCTCATGGTACGGCTGGTTCATAAATTCAAGGTCGCTCAGCGAGCTATGGAACCGGCTGTGCTTGGAGTCTCTCTGAGATGGGGTAGATGTCTGGAACAAGGTGATCCTACGAAAACCGGAGTTATCGACATAGCTCCCAGAATAAGTAAGCTGAAGTGGCAATGGGCCTAATGCGTTACCCAAACCACTAGCAATAACGTGTATCTTACTATTAAAACACGTTAAAATCAACAGCAAATCGATCCACCAAAAATTGAACAATTCTTGTCCCCCGTGCCACCCAAGATGAGTACTTACGTTTTTGGCGGGTAACCGCAGCACTAATCACATACCTGTTACAAGCTAGCCCAGTGCAAGACCGAGAGGTGCGAAATAAAAAAAATAAGATTGGTCGCACACGCACTAAACTTCATGTTATAGTAAGTTGAAAAAGTGCCACCAAAAATATGTGTTTTGCTTGGACAAACTTTGATCGAGTGTCCCGTGCTTTTAAATTAGATTTTCTAATATGGTTTAATTGTTTTAGATAATGTGTCTAATGCATAAACTAAGGACATTGTTTATTTTTTATTGTACCAAATTGTTACTTTGGTGAATGCAATTATATCAAAAAATGGAACTAGGATAAACCACCAAACTTGAATTTTAAAGCAATTGTTTTTTTTCTGATTATTTATAAACATTTATAACAATAAAAAATGTGGCCCTAGTTGCACCAAGTAACGTAGTTTACTGTAAAAAAAAAAGAAACATTCTATCATTTTACATCTTGATTCTCAACATGGACACGTAAAATTTGCTACTTTGATATTCACCCATACAGTAAAATTATAAAAAATATATATAATATAATTATGATAATTTGAGTCACAATTTAATGTAAGGGACATGGTATTTGTACCTTCTCAGGGAACACTAATGTATAAGACAATAATAAAACATCTCAAATTATTGAATAACTTATGTGACTTGTTGTAAAATGTACTCGATTTTTATTTAATGTAAATACCAAATACTGTGAGTAAAAGAGACTTACATTAGTTTTTATAAAAATATTAATTTAAATGTCATATACAGCTAGTTTTTAGAAGAAAAACGGTCTAGGCCTACGGAAAATGTGTGATGTAAAGGACATTTTTTTAAAGATATCGAGATTTTAAATATACCAATCGATAGAGCAAAAAATTCCGAATCCAACGATATATATAACTCATTTTCGACAAAATGTCCCTTACGTTATTTCATATTTCCAGTATCGAAATATAAAACATAAGACCTGCTTTATAGTTATTTCAGTTAGATGCAAAGTTTCATGATCTAATTTGAAGTACTTTTTGAATACCAGCGGTTTATTGTTCGATTTGGAGGTAAGTTTGGTATTTATTTCTATCGAGAAAATTTCACGAAATCGTGTTTTCGCCAAACATAAGACCTAACATTAATCCTCAACTTTACTATATATTTATTTCAAAAATAATGCTGCAGTATTTTTGGCGTAACGGAGGATCATGCTAAGCCATTTGAGGTAGTATAGGCCCTTTTGTACGGAACCCTCAGTGCGCGAGTCCAACTCGCACTTTTATTTATCGTTTTGTAAAATGTTTATATGTATTTAAATTCTTTTAATACAAAATTCAACCATTTTTATTTTGATTGTGATAAATATACAGTACACACACATTCCAGACTTTTATTTCTAAACCGTACTGACTTTATAATTATGTATCATAAAATAATATCGTCTACCTACAGGATCAAAATGGTTTAAGCGATCACTACGCTCGATCTTCACCCGCGTGTGCGTGTATCTGCATGAACAATGCACACTAACATAGGATCGCAACGAATTTGCCTTAACTCTAGCGAGTGAATTTTGTGCACGGACTCTTAAAAATTGTTGTTAATCATTGTAATTGTAGTAAATTGCAAATGCCAATATGATTAACTATTTATTTTTATTTCTTATAGAGGGTGTAAAAGACCTCATCATGAAGAGAAACTTTACGCAAAAATTATTGCTGGGAAACGACTCAATGTAACGCACTCAAAACGTGCTGATGGATGGATTGAGTCGTGGAGGTGTTTAAAGTAAAAATCTTACATTAAAAACCGGCTAAGTGCGAGTCGGACTCGCACACGAAGGGTTCCGTACCATTGACTATATTTAGTATTTTTTGTTATAGCGGCAACAGAAATACATCATCTGTGAAAATTTCAACTGTCTAGCTGTCACGGTTCATGAGATACAGCCTGGTGACAGACAGACGGACAGACGGACAGACAGCGAAGTCTTAGTAATAGGGTTCCGTTTTTACCCTTTGGGTACGGAACCCTAAAAACTTGTATTAAAAAAAAACTTGTCAAAACGTTGGAACTTTGACCCTCAATATCTCCGTGACTAGAAGGTTCCCAGGTATGGTGCAAAACAAAAAAATCTGTTTCGTTAAATCGGTTTCGTTAAGAGGTGTTTTACACCCTTTAGAAAATAAACAAATTAGGTGGCTTGTGGTCCCAGGTTATGACAATATTCACAGATTTATGAATGGACTAGCTGTCCCCGCGCGGTTTCACTCGCGTGTTTCATATGTTGGTGCTTATGAGATTTAGTGAAGGTGAATCTTTTCCTGCGTTTATTCCCAATTTTTTCCTTTACCGGCCTTACAATAACCGATTCGTGTGGGCTTAGTTCAGAAGTAGGTATGTTGTGTTGGCGACCTTAAATCAGCCAAATCAGGGTCATTATTCTTTGGCTTAGTAAAGGTTGCCGATTGTTCGGAACCAAAAGAAGGGATTTGGTTATGGGACACGTCAGAAAATGGTGCACACCGAGTGTAAGTCGGTGATTCGTCAACAAATACACTAATTTGGTGCTGGCGTTGTATGCCAGAAAAAAAAAGACTCGGATTCCATTTGCTCACTATAGGCAAGGGACTTCGCGACAAAATCAATAGCAGTGATTGGGATTGTGAATTCAACTGCACTTTTACCGCTGAGTCGGTGATTCTTCAATTTTACCGGGGGTCAAAAGCTCTTTTTAGGGTTCCGTAGTCAACTAGGAACCCTTATAGTTTCGCCATGTCTGTCCGTCCGTCCGTCTGTCCGTCCTCGCTTAATCTCTGTGACCGTTAGCACTAGAAAGCTGAAATTTGGTACCAATATGTATATCAATCACGCCGACAAAGTGGTAAAATAAAAATTGGAAAAAAATGTTTCATTAGGGTAGCCCCCCTATATGTAAAGTGGGAAGTGATTTTTTTTTTTTAATTTCAACCCTAACGTGTGATATATTGTTGGAAAGGTATTTAAAAATGAATAGGGGTTTCTTAAAATCATTTTTTGATAATGTCAATAATTTCAGAAATAATCGCTCCAAAAGTAAAAAACAATGTGTCCCCCCCCCTATAACTTTTGAACCATAAGTTTAGAAAATATGAAAAAAATCTGAAAAGTAGAACTTTATAAGGACTTTCTAGGAAAATCATTTTGAACTTGATGGAAACAACAGTTTTTGTACAAAAAAGACAAAAAGTTGTACAAAATAATTTCTGGACTAAGTTTGTAGTATATTCGTATATGCAAGCATTTTTACATAATGGATACCCACCTTTAAACTCATAAGTGGGAACACTTATTGTGACGGACGGGAAACTACGGAACCCTACACTGAGCGTGGCCCGACACGCTCTTGGCTGGTTTTTATTATTTAAATTAACCAACGGAATTAAAACATCAAAATGACCTTCATTAAAGTTTCCTGAGAATCGGATTATTTTGACTCCCTGCCGTGCTTCCCCTAAACCAGCAATAAAAGTACCATCCTGAAACACCTGGAACTCAAATGAGAATAGATCTCCCGCTGCCATGAGCTCACAGGTAGTTCCGTAGCATGGCAAGACATTTCAGTAAGTAACGTATTTACGCTTCGATCAATAAACAGCTCCTGACCGCTCCTAGGTGAAAGGTTGAAACCTTTCCCAGTTGTTAGACACGTGGCACACAATGCTGGCTCGAATTTGAGAAGCCATGGCCACGTTACCGTTCACCAAATAGGATAGGAATAAAAATTAGCATGCGCCATCACCAGGTATATTTAGATACTATTTGGCAAAGAATTTGCGCTCCGTTAGAAGTATAATAATTTGATTCTCCATTTTAATTAAACAATGCTCACGACCAGTAAGTAACGTAAAAAATATTACTTGGAACGTAATTTTCTTATTGCTACTCTTTTACAACACCAGCCTAAACCAAACATTATAAAAATTTAAATACGAACGTAGGTATTCAAGGACACTTTTTCTAGTAAGAACGGCTAATACTAAAAAACTATTATAGTAATACCACAGCGTGAAATACACAATATGTAGGTAATTCGCGAAGAAATAGACATAACAAAATTCCAACCAGACAATCTATACATATAATAAATCTATAGAAAAATCGTTTTTGTACATCGAAAATATTTCGAAAAAATATTGCCACGGTGTTAAAGGATAACCAACAGAACTCATTTCCAGCTGTAGTGATCGCTATCGCGCATATCTCTATCTCACTGGCTTACCACTACACCGGAGCATCCGCCTCGTACCGCGTCTAGCGACCGACTGACTGTTGACGTCTAACCCCTCCACCCGTGTACGTGAGACAATGTACTGTATCTATGGCATAGTCACAAACACTACACCAGCATTTTTAGATTTTTTGTCTGTTTCGATGATTAAATAAAATAAATAAAAAAACAAGACTCTTTTTCAAGTCCTTTTTGTTTTGAAAGTATCCTGTGCACTTAAAAAGTTATTGCAATTTTAAAAGTGTGATACTTATTTTTGCAGGCCAGTGTATCAGAAGATATATGAATTAAAAGTGTTCAAGAAGAACTAATCATCAAATGTAAGATGCAGCGACATCTATTGTACTAGAATGGTACTAATGACTAAAATGTGCTCACCATATAACCTAGATCGACTGGCCGGCCTTATAAAAGTTATTATAGCATAAGGGACTCTAGATTAGTCTACATGACGCTGCTTTCGAAGTTTACGTCATCACGCTACTACTAATAGGAGCGAAGCATCAATGATAAATGTTGCAAAAACGGGGAAAATTTATTTCTTTTGAGAACTGCCGTTGCGAGCGCTGCATATTTGTTGCGAGCGCTGGTTAAAGTTACGTAACAAATATGTATGAGGGAATTGTTCCTCTTAAAAATTAAAAAAAAAAAATCCGCGATAGCATTATAAGTAGCTCAACCTTAAAAAATATAATCTTTCAAGGTTGAGTCACACTCTCTCTAACCCTCTCTCACTCTCATGTGACGCAGACGAAGTTGCGCGGGTCAGCTAGTAGGTAATAAGAACACAATTATTATCCTCCAATTTATTTAAAATTAGGAAGTGAAACAAATCAAAACGAAGATAAACCAAACAACGATGATGACAAATGTTTCAAAGCAAATTAACAGTAATAGCAAAATATTGCAGAACAGAAATGAGCTTGAACGTATATCGCTTATGTAACCTCAGGTTTTACACAATTCTGTATTCTGTGATTGATTCATGAGTTTGTTTTTTAAAACGTTTTTTCCTTACAGTTTGGCCGCTGAGAGAATGCGTTCCTGACAGGTCGCGAGTATTAGATCATAATATTACTGTGGTATTAGTATTATTGGTGATGTTATATAACATATAGCATAAATAACTTTCCTATTATAACCCTTTTTGCCACTTTTGCCCTATAACAAATAATATTATTAAAATCGATATCATTTTATCAAGTAACAATAAATGTTATTTATTTATTTATTTACTAGCTTCTGCCCGCGACTTCGTACACGGATCCTGTTGCTTATGCCAGCGACAACGGAGTCGTCAAAATCGAAGACCTGAAACGTCTGATGTCGAATTTTAAGAGCCCGGGGACGGGAATACAACGGGATGCGCGAGACGATTCGAGACGTTCCAGATCTTTCATTTTTGTAAGTCAACAGGAAATGCCCATCAGACCAAACAACACTTGCTGAGACGTCATTCCTATGTGTTATGGTGTAGCTGGGCTCTTGGAGTTCCACAACAGGTGTTCCAGATCTTCGATTTTTATAAATCAACAGAGAGTGCTCATCAGATTGAACAACTTTTGCTAAAACTCCATTCCTCTAAATATGTTATAGTGTAGCTGGGCTCTTGGAGATCCACATCAGGTGTTCCAGATCTTCAACAGAAAATGCTCATCACTTGGAACAATTTTTGCGATGGTACCATTTTTGTATCTCTTATAGTTCAGCTGGTCTGTTGCGGTTCTGTATCAGGTATTTGTTTCCAAGATAAAAGTCAACAGGAAAAGCCTATCAGACCAAACAACACTTGCTAAGACGTCATTCCTATGTGTTATGGTGTAGCTGGGCTCTTGGAGTTCCACAACAGGTGTTCCAGATCTTCGATTTTATTAGTCAACAGAGAGTGCTCTTTAGACTGAACAACTTTTGCTAAAACGTCATTCCTATATATACGTTAGTGTAGCAGGGCTCTTGGAGTTACACATCAGGTGTTCCAGATCTTCAAATTTATTCTCTCAGCAGAAAATTCTCATCACGTGGAACAAATTTTGCTATGGAACCATTTTTGTATCTCTTATAGTTTAGCTGGTCTGTTGCGGTTCTGCATCAGGTGTTCAAGTTTCCAAGATAAAAGTCAACAGGAAATGCCCATCAGACCGAACAACTTTTGCTGAGACGTCATTCCTATATGTGTTATGGTATAGCTGGGCTCTTGGAGTTCCACAACAGGTGTTCCAGATCTTCGATTTTTATAAGTCAACAGAGAGTGCTCATCAGATTGAACAACTTTTGCTAAAACGTCATTCCTATATATATATGTTATAGTGTAGCTGGGCTTTTGGATTTCCACATCAGGTGTCCCAGATCTTCAAATTTATTCTCTCAGCAGAAAATGCCCATCACGTGGAACAATTTTTGCTATGGTACCATTTTTGTATCTCTTATAGTTCAGCTGGTCGGTTGTGGTTCTGCATCAGGTGTTCAAGTTTCCAAGATAAATTATAGCCTATATCTTGCCCAGACTTAATACCTATACAACAACAATTAAGACTTAATACCTATATAACAAAAATCATTCAAATCCGTCCAGTAGTTCCGAAGATTAGCGTGTACAAACAAACAGACAAACAGGCAAACAGCTAGATTTTTTTTTTTAGACTCGTGCTCTATTACTGTTTCTAAAGCCCCCTCAATTATTTCTTTTTTAATATATTCAATGTACAGACACAGTTTTTCTACTGTTTTATTATATGTATATAGATATAGAAGACTAGCTGACGTCCCGCGGTTTCACCCGCGTAGTTCCCGTTCCCGTAGGAGTACGGGAATAAAATATGGCCTATAGCACTCACGAATAATGTAGCTTTCTACCAGTGAAATAATTTTTAAAATTGGTTCATTACTTCCGGAGATTACCCCCTACATACAAACTTACAAACATACAAACTTACAAACAAATGTTACCTCTTTATAATATTAGTATAGATTTAACACTTCAAGCACAAAGTACAGAGGCGGACTTAATGCCATAGGCATTTTCTACCAGTCAACCTTTAGGTGGTGCAGAGACAAGGAGTGGTAGGTGTCACTTCAAATGTTACAATTTCGCGCTAAATTTATGTACCAACTGCGGGTCTAAAATGGCCGCTTTAGCTGAATCCACGCAGAATCTTATATGTAAATAAAGTCCATTTTAAGAATTTTAATTTTTAATGTGATTCATATTACGATTCTGTCAAAGCGGCCATTTTAGACCCCCTGACAGAAGTCAGGAACGCGTTCTCTCAGCAGCCAAACTGTAGGTACCTTATAGCAGACGCCCGCATATTACTGAAACATACTGGCCACCTAGAAATTCGCATATAAACTGAGGATAAACCTCAAGGAACTTCCAAATTCTTATTTCAATGTAAAACGTTGTCGTAAAATTCAATTTGGATCTTTATCGGCTTCCAAGTTCTAATTTCAATGTAAAGTATGCAATATAATAACGCGTTGCCGTAAGATTCAATTTGGATCTTTAACTTTTTTCATACAAACATTAAACACCCTTATTTATACCCTAAAGGGCCGAATTTCGTAAAACCTTTTCTTAGTGAGCACCTAGAAGTCGAAAGGAACATTCAGGCCCACATTCATGTCTCTAACTTTAAAAACCTGGACTTTCATACAAACTTTGACACCCCTTTTCAACCCCTTGAGGTACGAATTAAAAAAAAAAAATCCTTTCATAGTGCGCCCCATAGAGAGTGCTTGTGCCAAATTTTAGACCTCACAGCCCAGTAGTTTCCAAGATTTCGTGATGAGTGGTCAGTCAGTCAGTGAGTGGACTTCTCTTTTATTTATATGTATAGATTATGAAATTAATTAAATGATCTTTACATACATGGACACCGAACAGGTGTAGCTAGCCCCATTATTTAAAAAAAAAACAAAGTTCCATAAACTGGCTGTGCAACAGGTTCCTAGAGGCTAATAAAAAATAATAATATAAACACCACGCCTAGGGTTGCCAACCTTGGTGTGCGTCAGAATGGCTGGTTGTCTATGGCGTTGATCTATGAGAGTTGATTCGAAAATTGCTACATAATTGCTTATATTTGCTACATATAATAAATAATTGCTACATAGGATATATATTTAGAAATAAAATATTTTTTTTGACCAGCAATCCTGACGTTTGGTTGGCTGGTCACCTCCTAGTTTAAAGTCAAGCGTGCAGAGTTTCCCGAAATATATTGCGTCAATAATTGCTACATATTTACTTCATTTATCTCATTTAGTTGTAACTTCAAACATATGTTAAATAAAGGATGTAGCAATTATTTAAATTATCCCAGGGAAAAGTGCCTGATAAAATAATCTAGACTAAAATAATTACATCCCATATGGGTCGCGACTGTTGCAGTCAATAAATATATCCTGTCTCCAGTGTCTCCGGAACTTGTTTTATTCTTTTCAGTTTTTTTATTTAAAGTTATTAGTTATTTTTTACGCAGTCGGGTTTTTTAAATTTATTTATTTATTTTACACTTTTTAGTTACTTAGATATTATACCATTTTAAAATCCTCATGATGAGCCCTTTAACGAGCCATTCAGGCTGCAGAGCGTGCCAAACATTTGAATTTTATTTACTTTTATACTATTTGTCATTTCGAATTACATTCAAACATATGTTTGAATGTAATTCGAAAGTTGTATATATTTTTGTAATCACCTTGTAACTCTTCGATACCCGCAATTACAGACCCAATTAAAATAACAATGCACCGTACCCGATCGGGTACGTCTGGGAAAACTTCATTTTGATCCCCACTCGATGGTATTAGAAGAAAAAAAAATTCGAATTCCACAATATTGCACCCCAAATCCACGGTTTTCTTTTGTTTTTTTTTTATTATAATGTAGCCAGTGACACTTGCACCATCAAGAAGAATCTAACGATACATAATCTTTCCAAATCCCACCATCCGTTGCATCCGTTGAGGAGTTACGAGGGAACAAAGAAACGGACATACATACATATACACTTACAGGTCAAACACATTACCCTCCTTTTGGGCTTAGCCGCAGTCGTGTAATAAGAATAATTGTTATAGTACCTATAAGGGCAAGAGTATGATGATGATGAATGAGTATTTTTTAAGTTTTATAAAAATACTTTTATTTGTATAACTTATAAATTGTTTGGTTGACCGTACTTTCGTAAGACATAACTGTGTTTATTTTATACGTGGTTTAAAAATACTACTCAAAAATAATTAAGTGGAATCCGGGACCGCGGTCGCGGTCCCAAAAGCCCCACGACCCAAAAAATCAAGTACCTATCTTGACTTAGCAATCATTGTACCGATAGTCGTTACGGTTAATGGACTAATAGCGAAGAGCCTCGACCCACACCTTAGGAGGCCCTCATTGCACGGCTGGGTCAAGGGCTTGATTCAGTGCGCAGTACTCCTGGACACGGCACGCTTAGTGAGGCGGCTCCTCTCTCTGGAGCCCTGACCACCAGCCTGGACCTTGTTCCTGATGCTGATGGGCCATCTTTTTTTTATATTATAAAATGTTTTGCACATATTTAGTTACGGTTTCCAGATGTTTCCCTTTACATGTGCTGTAAGACATTGCTTCTCGCCAAATTTCGTGATTCTAGGTCAACGGGAACTACCATATAGGTTTGCGACCCAAAACCTATAGGGTATTTCCAGTTGATCTAGAATTGACAATTTTGGTTAAAAGCAAGGTCTTACAGCAAAGTTAAGAGCGGCCAACACGCCATACTTTTCGCGAGAATTTTGACTATAGCTCGTGCGGGATTATGCCGTTGTTAGACATATTATCTTTGAATTTTTTGAACTAATAGGTATCTTGTGGACTATATCTAGGCTTCTGTCGAAGCAGAAAATAAAAATTTGTAGAAACAAATTCAGTATAATTGGAGATTAAACGAACTTACCTGAAGTGAAGTTCTATCCAAATTATACGAGTTGCTTCGTCCGAAGAGATTAAGATAACAATGTAGTAATACGTCTAGGGTATCGCCTTTCATTCACTAAGTTTGTTTTTTTTTTTTTTTTTTTTTTGTGGGTACCTTGTCTTCCTGTTAGTTATGCCTGTACCGCCACTCATTTAGTTGAAAGCCTGGAACCGTTTTTAATATTTCACTTTAGGTATGGGGTTCATAGGGTTGGGAGGGAACTAATCTCTTCGGACGAAGCAACTCGTATAATTTGGATAGAACTTCACTTCAGGTAAGTTCGTTTAATCTCCAATTATACTTCGTTGCTTCGTCCTTCGAGATTAAGATAACAATGTAGATTTTGAAAGATGGTGAAATATTAAAACACTGAATTTTTATACTTAGGTACATGTATATTAATCAAACATTACATGTATTTAAACAGTAACTGAATTGTAGTTTTTCTTTAATTAGGGGTAGATAAATAAAATAAATTATTAACTTTAAGTAATTAAATCTAACATCAATCAGAGGTTAGGATTGATAAGGCAAATTGATCAGTTTGTTCACATTGAATATCTCTATGATAATATCTAGCGAAAACATTGGAGCTGCACCCAGCTGCTTTTCGTATTGTGTCAATACTGACACCAGCTCTATGAGCAGCTGAGGTGGCTGCGTGTCTGGTGGAGTGGGCAGAAAATACTGAAGTGTCAATTCCGCTAATTGATAATATATCTTTTATCCACCGACTAATGGTATTTGTGGATACTGATTTATGTGGTTTTTTAATACTTATAAAAAGGCTATTGGCATTGTTTCTTAAAAGTTTTGTCCTATTAATATATTCTCTAAGAGCCTCAGCGGGGCATATTTCCGGCCGATCTTTGTAAAATGGAATATTTAAACAAGGTTGAGATAAACCAGGTCGAGATGTTTTTAACAAATCGTTTATCTTGATCAAAATAAGACCATCAGTGACGGTCATATTTTCTAATTTGATTTTGCTAATGGTTTGCACCCTGTGTGCAGTTACAAGTATGAGCAAAGTTACGGTCTTTTTGGTTACATGTTCTAAACATTATTATTTGGGTACCATTTTGATAAGAATTCTAAAACTATTGACGGGTCCCAAGTGATATTATATTTTGGGGCTGGAGGACGAAGTCTGTAAAAACCTTTGAATAGCCTAGCAACGCGATCATCAGACCCTACTCTCGATCCTAAGATCAAAGACAGAGCGGAGCGATGACTGTTTAAAGATCCGTATTGCAAACCGGAATGAAATAACTCAGTGAGAAAATACATTACCATCGGAATTGACGCCTCATGTATTTTGATATTGTGAGTTTTACAAAAGATTACCCAACGTCGAATTGCGACGTCATATTGTTTTATTGACTTTTCAGACAAAGAAGCTATCATAATATCTAAAGATGACGGTGGTACTCCTCTGTTTCGTAACGCCGTCCTGATAACTTCCCTGCAATCAACGTGAGCTTGGGGACACTGTTGGAAATAGAAAATAACACTTTATCAGAGGGTCTAAACTGAACTAATTCTGAGCAGAGAAGTTTTTGATAAAGTGGGAACCAGGGTTGTGTGGGCCAAAATGGAACCACAACAATACCCTCCGCCTGGTCGTATATAAGTTTTCTTAAAACTTTTAATATAACCGCAAAAGGAGGAAATGCGTAGAAACAAAGATTTGACCAGTTTAAAGTAAAAGCATTTACAGCGCATGCTCCTGGGTCTCTATTCCATGAGACGTACTTAACACATTTGTTATTCAATCTTGATGCGAAAAGATCAATTTCTGGTTGCCCAAAGGCTCTCACAATCTTTTCAAAAGCATGATCTTTAAGCTCCCATTCGGTATCGGGGTGAGATTTTCTAGACTCAGCATCTGCTATTTCGTTATCTTCTGAGCTTATGTATGAAGCGAATACAAATATACCGCGAGCTTCACACCACTGCCACAAAGATTTTGTGATTTCAGTTAAATGTGGAAATCTTACTCCACCCATACGGTTTATGTACGAAATAGCAGTTGTGTTGTCAACGCGTAGTAACACCTGACAATTTTTTAATCCTTTTGCAAATGTTTGTAATCCCAAGAAAGCAGCCAGGAGTTCTAGACAATTAATATGCTTGTTAGACTCTGTGCTACTCCACTGGCCACTGGCGGTCTCCTCACCGCATGCTGCCCCCCACCCTTTTTTGCTAGCGTCTGAAAATATTTCTATACAGTAGCTGTCCCGTCTAATAGGATTCACTGCGGTATCAATAGATTTTAACCACCAGGAAAAATCGTCCTGCAAATACTGTGGTACTGACATGTGGCTATCATAATTACTCGTTTTACATAATGCAAGGTATTTGCATCTTTCCATCTGCTTGGTGTAAAGCCAACCGTACTGAATCACGGGGCAGGATGAAGTGAGTAGGCCTACCAAGCGAGCAAACTGTCTTATTTTACAACGAGATTTCAATTGAAACGATTGTAACTCTTGTTTAATTAAATTTCGTTTTTCTTTAGGAAGGCTAACATGAAATTCTTTCGTATCTATCACAAAACCAAGGTATTTGCAAACATTACTCGGAATCATACAACTCTTTTTAATGTTAATTATGAATCCTAAGGACTCCAAAATATGTTTTGTCTGTAAAATATTATCTAAGCAATCTTGATAATTATTAGAGATGATACAAATGTCATCTAAGTAGATAGATGACAAATAGCCTAATGATCTCAGTAAACAAACTACCGGTTTTAATAACTTTGTAAACACAAATGGGGCTGTGTTTAAACCAAACGGTAAAACATTTGGTAAATTTGACCCTCGTACCTAAAACGAAGGTACTTTCTATACGTCGGGTGTATAGGTACGAGAAAATACGCATCCTTTAAATCAAGGGTGGCCATGAAACTGTCTCTTGATACTAATTTTAATGTTGTTCTTAGATCTTCAATTTTGAAATGTTCCGTTATGATGTACTTGTTTAAAGACTTTAAGTTTAAAATAAATCTGTTTTTGCCATTGGGTTTTTTAATCAGGAAATAACTAGAAAGAAACTGTCCTTCACATGGTTCACACTGTGAAATGGCTCCACTGTTTATAAGGTCAGTGATGGCCACCTTGTATTTAAAGGACTCACATGAAGATAATGCAGGTAAACTTGGTTCGTGTAACTGATAGACAGGTTTAGTAAACGGTATCTTGTAACCTCTTATCCACGATAATACACACATCAAAAGTGTCTAGGGATCAAGCATTTTTATGCGGATTTCTTGAGATTGAGTTGTGGCTTTGTAATAAATTTATGATTTTATAAATTTATATGGATCCTTTTTGGTGCATTTCATAATTTGAATCAGGAACTCTCAATCAAATTCGAGTAAAAGATGAAAATAAGCTGTCAATATTTTCCCTATAAAAACATACAACGCATTGAAGACATTATTAGTGCTACTGTTTCCCTACTACTGATTAAAACCAACGTTATTATGGAGCGGCGACGTCATTTAAGCAGGGAAGAAATGCTCAGAGCCGTGGGAATGATAGAAGCTGGTTCCCGGCAACGTACTGTAGCTTTAGCTCTGAATACAAGTCAGAGTGTTATCAGTCGACTTTGGACACGTTACCGAAGCACTGGTACCGTGGCTGAGCGCCATGGAGGACGGTATCGCTGCACCACACGGAGACAAGACCGATACATTCAAATCTTAACTCGAAGAGCTCCAACAATAACCGCCATGATGTTAGCCGTGAGGCTTCATCACTCTTCAGGGAACTTAATTAGCGACCAAACAGTCAGAAACCGCTTGCATGAAGTGAACCTTCATTCCCGAAGACCGCTACGGGTACCACCTATAGCAATGCACAATCGTAGGATTCGATATCAATGGGCTCTTGAACACAGAAATTGGGCAGAAGAACAATGGCGTTTCGTGTGCTTTTCTGATGAGTCTCGTTTTGGTATGAGACCGGATACAAGACGTATACGACACTGGAGAACCCCTGGACGCCAACAGCGATTAAAATCCTGCCAGGAAGTCCATCCTTATAGTGGTGGAACCATCATGGTATGGGCGGGTATTTGGATCGGCGGAAGAACTGAGTTGATTTGGATCAGAGGCAACCTCAACGCTCAAATTTATGCTGAGACGATTGTATCAGACGTCATCGTTCCTCTACAAGTGCAAATCGGTCCCTTATTTCAGTTAATGCATGATAATGCACGACCGCACACCGCAAGAGTTGTAAGACAGACTCTCGCCGCAGCTAACATCAATGTCCTGCCCTGGCCTGCTCAGTCGCCAGACTTGAACCCGATTGAGCATGCATGGGATATGCTACAGAGAAGAGCTCTGCCGAATATGGAGGGTATCCAGTCGCAAGAAGACCTTTTATTGTTGTTGCAACGAACATGGGCGGCCATTCCACAGCGTGATTTGGATGAACTCATTTTGAGTATGCCAAACCGATGTTCTTGTGTTGTGTGTTCGCGGTAGAAACACGGATTATTAATTGTTTAAGTTACCCAATAAAATTTTAAAGAAAACTGTGTTTTCAGTCATTTTTTCGAACTTTAATGTTAGTGGTTCAAATGTCAAAAATCCCTTTATTAGGAAAATGGCAAATTTCTTTATTAATGCAAAGGTGACTTGGTTTATCGTTACTGTGACAAACGAAAACACTTTATTTGATGAATCCTTAAAGAAAATTTTAATTAATATCAATCAGGAGAAAAGTTATTGCAAAAATATATGTTGATCCCTAGATACTTTTGATGTGTGTACAAAGAGGTCATTGGTTATCAATTGCCATTGATCATAAAAGTAAGATAACCGACCTGCGGAACGTACCAGGTCTAGCGCCGCGGGGCTTGGCGCTGCTGCAAGCGCGGCTGCTGTCGCGGCTGCTGATGCACGGGTCGCGCGCGTGGCGCCGGCGCTGTCCTCCTCGCTGTTCCCGCTTGCCGCGCTGTCGGGAACGGAGGCGTCCAGTTTAAAGTCTGGGCAGGGGCCTGTCTCGGTCTCTGCGCGGGTGCAGGTCTTCTAACCGGTGTGTTTATTTTGATCTCAGCGCCTGATTTTGAAATAGCTTTTGCAGCTTTTAGAGTATCGGTTAGATGTTCACCAAATAGAAAATTATCGATGTCTGTATTAAACAGTTGATCTTTTATATCTTTCTTGATTGTGGAACATATAAAACTGCGCCGTGTCATGGACTCGCTGTGTTGTGAGTCACACATCAGTCGACCGCCTTCGATCAGTAATTTTATTACCGACTGATCTTTATAACCTGAAGAAAAGAGTATACTGAGGGCTTCACTTATACAAGATATACTTGCTGCGACCTGCACCTGTTTATTCTCTAAAGCTTTGTCTTTTTTTATTAGCATCTCCGATAAAGCGGCCTTTATCTCTGGATTTAACTTCGGTGCATCAATCTTTGTGCAGTTTTTTGGAACCAGATGCTTTTCAAGCAGCTCCTTTCTGGCATCCTTGGTCAAGCCTGTTGTTGCGATGTGTTCCCAACGAGCAGATAACTCGCATCTAATGTCTGGTCCATATTTTTTATCCTTTGATGGAGTTTCGCCCAAGAGATCCAGAATCTCATCGTCCAGCTCAGGGTGCGTTACTTCAACAGGTAGTTCCGATTGCCCTGCCTGTGCTGCGTCTGTAGCAGGAACATCATGTATCGTCGAGGTGGACGTTCCCGGTTGTGGCTCACCTGAGTCAATAATCGGAGATGGCGCGACTTCACCCTGAACTTCCATTTCAGCTGGAAGAGAAAATGTACCAAATGTAGGTATCGGATAGAAAATAGCGCGGCGATAGTCCTCAAAACTATCCACAACACCAAGTTTATCATCCACACCGATATTCAGAATTTGTTATTCTGTAACAGATTTTGTAATCGAGTGATAACATTTTGTTATGTAGGTGTGTGAATATGATCACTACTACCAATGTTCCTAGTATACAACTAGAGGTTTAAGAGCGGCGATAGTCCTTAAAACTACCCACATCTCTATGTTTTAGTGTCCGTACGGATATAAAATGCAATTATTATTAAGTAGGTCATTAACTAATGTGAAGGCAACATTCCTTTCAAATGTACACAATCACTATATAGTATATACCCAATGAATTGCAAATCTAAAATTATGTGAAGGTAACATCCCCATAAGATGTACACAACACTATTTAAAATATTTATGACATCATGTCAGATTATGATACGGATATAGTCCGAAAAACTATTCACAATATCTTCCGTTTGTAAAAATAACACTTCAGCTTACCTTCATGGTCCGATAGTACCGGCGACATAATAATATTCGTCGACGAGGTACTACTCTCGGAACAACTTCGAACACGCGACCGTCTGTCGCGTTTATTAAGTTTCCTTTCGAGTTTTCGAATCTTCTTTCTTAAATAATCACTGTCGTCGTTTTTGTGACTACGTTTTGGCATCTTTTTGCAGAATTCAAATATAGAAGAAAATAACGTGGTGATCGGCGACGCACTAAAACGCGAATGAGTGGCGGTACAGGCATAACTAACAGGAAGACAAGGTACCCACAAAAAAAAAAAAAAAAAATCAAACTTAGTGGATGAAAGGCGATACCCTAGACGTATTACTACATTGTTATCTTAATCTCGAAGGACGAAGCAACGAAGTATAACTCGTATAAGCCTCCAAGACTTGCTGTTTTTCACAACTTTTACCTCAACTTTGGCCGTTCATAATGTACTTATAAATTGTAAAATTAAAGAAAGCATCCTGACAGAAGCCTTGCAAATATAGTGGAGATTCTAAATAACAAATATTTATTTGACATACTTGTAAGACTAATTCAAAAACACGTATTTTCTGTAACAAGTTTTATAAATTTTCGAACAACATTTTTCGTTCAATGTCTCCGCGTTAAGCGGTATGAGGTACGCGGGAGGCAAGTAGTGTGGATTCGGGGCTAGGTAAGACAGGGGAGTTGAAAGAATACCACCGCTGTGGCTCTGGATGAAACAACAAGCTTTTCGGCATGCTCGCGTTGACGAAAGGCGGGCCGGGAAGGGCCCTCTTAAGGGAAAATTCCGAGATATAAAAAAAAAGCTTGAAAATTAAGATGCATTTTGGTACTTACAAGGTTTCGCGAAAATCTAAATTCGTTTAGTGACAGTTTTGTCATATTCATTTTGTTATCATCCTTATTATGTTTATCAGGCTCAATTACAATTTAATCAGCACCCTCGAAGCATTATCAGGTTTATAATTAATGTATATTACGTGCATAACAACATCACAACACAGAACGTAAGGGGACGTCTATTAATTACGTGAGGCTATTTGGCGATTTTTCGACCCTCCCCTCCCCCCTTAGTGAGACATCGTGACTTTTTTTAATATATATGTGAGTGGTTGACCAAAAAGGGAGGGAAAATAATTGATTTCGAGTAAATAGGTTAGACCAAAACAAAGCTAAAACCACAGATTAAAAAAATCAAAAAAAAAATAACGGTTTCCAATCCCTCCAGGTCCCTTTTTGGTCAACCACTCACATATATATATTGACTTGACCCCTTTACCCCCACCTAATCTCACGTGAGATTTATCAAACTTTGTGATGGTATTTTGTTTAGTTGGCGAATCGGGAAAGTTAACAAACGGGAAATAGCCCTTATAATCCCACGAGTCCCGGGAGTGGGGTCATGAGGTTCGATTTCCAGATTCGGCAGTGTTATTGGGTCTTCCATCAACATTTTCTCAGTAATCGACGCGGAGTCTGAATTTGTGTCCCTTTCATGGAAAAAAGGCAACCTATTTTACAATGGGACAGTAAAAATAACTGACAAAGTGTGGTACACTTCTGCCTAGCCCTTCTGGGACACAAGCATTATGTTATGTTACGTAATACGATAGTAATGGAATAATAATGAGTCTTTGCCTCAGTTCCACTGCTGAACAAGGCCTCTTCTCACAAATGGAAAGTGTGATCAATAATCAGTGCCACACACCTGCTCAAAGGCGGATTGTTATATTTTCGATTACAGTACCATATAACTAACAATTTTATATTTACTCAACTTTTTAGCTTCATGAATAGCCGCCATGAAAAGAAATGTCCTACGTCACCTCTAGAGAACATAACATTTTGTTGATTATCTTTTAGTTCACAAAAACACAATAATAATATAATAATAATTTATTTCCATCAAGGTAGGTACAAGAATTTCTTACTCTAGTAACAATTTAACCTTACTTTAGGGGTTGTACGCTGTCACATAGAATTTTGGGATTCTCTAACTCCTAAACTAAGTCAAGCTTGTATTATAGGAGTTAGTGAGCTGTTGACTTAGACACAATCTTGAACTTATGTAACTATGAAACATAATAAAGATATTGCTTAAAAATAAAAAATATAAAGAAAGAGAGAAAATAAAAAAAGTACAAAAAATAACATAACATAAATCTACTGTAAAGTTATACAAAAAGATATCAACTATAATTATATATATCTACCACCTTAATAAACAAACAATATTAGACATCTATTATACCTATTTACTTTTTAATTGTTAAAAGAAATTCTGTCTGATCATAAGTCAATTTTAATAACCAATTTTTCAACTTATGCTTTACCTCACGTATGGTTAAATTATATATTGCCAGTATTTTATTGACCTCATTATATAATCTTGAGCTGGCGACCTCATATTGACGGCTTGCAAAAGCTGTTCTGCAGCTAACGCCGGGACATACAACTGCACCGGAGCGCTTTTTATTTGTTTTGTCGTTTAGAGGTAACCGGAAGTGTCTTCGGAGAATTATTTTTTGTATGAATAGCTGTCTTACGGTCAGTACGCGGCATTCAGCATACCTTTGGTAGTACCAGTTTGGTAGTTGGATACAATCGAGGCCTATGATGAATCACCTTCAAGACTGCTCGCTGCGATCTTTCCAGCATAAGAAATAAGGTATTATAAGTACCACCCCATATAGGTATGCAATAGGTTAGCACAGATTGGCAGAGGGCAGTAATACCATGTAGATTGTGGAATTATCTGCAGTAGATCTGAGCTTCTTAAAACAATGACCTGGTTATGGACATAGTAATCACATACCTATACTTTTTATCCCGGTAGTACGTTCCCGATATTCTCGATCTCCGCGCGGGCATAACGGCAAGGCCAGTCTTTTAAAAGTTGTGATATTATTTTGCTTAGTAGGTACTGGTATTCAGCTGTAGACGGCTAGACTGGAAACCGACCTCAACTTAGTTGGGAAAAGCATGACAGACGACGACTTTAACATCATCATCATCTGCCTAGCATTTTCCTTACATTGTTGGAGTCGGCTTCCAGTCTAACCGGATGCAGCTGAATATTAATATTTTACATAGAGCTATTGCCTATCTGACCTTCACAATTACAAGTATCACAACCCATTTAGTACTGGGTAATACGATAGGTGCGTGGTGGTGCGTGGTGGTTAGCGTGGAGATTATGGCAAATTCCTTCCATCATGGGAGAGGCTTATGTCCAGCAGTGGGTTAAAATTTAGTATCGTGCGGCACGCGGAGGGGGTAGGAGGGGTGGGGGGGAGGGGAGGGGGTCCTTCCTGGCCCCTGGTACCACTCCCATGATTAGGCAATGTACGGTTCCTGAGAAAAACCGATTAATGTAACCTAACCTCAAAACACTATAGTCTCCTAAAAAGTGCTCAAAGTGGCGCGGTCGAGGGAAAGTCGGTCGACGGAGCCCCGCGGGGCTCCGTACTTCTGAGTGGTTTAAAAAAAAAAAAATGCCCCAAGTCTGGACTGGAGCGAAGCAAGCTCTGGAGCTTGCTTCGCTCGCTCTTGCATCCAAATTATTCTAGTCGCATTCTCAGTTTCTAGTAACATTGCCTACGCAACTCGAGGAGAAACGGAATGAACAAACGACATGACAGTGACACAATAACATACTTTTTTTTTTTTACGTTCCGTTTTGCAGATTTTTCACGTCATTTTGCACCATAGACAATATGTGGAACAGATTTGGTTCTCAATCGCCCATTTTAACGTTCCGTTTTCGCTATGAAGCTGATTTGAGGTTAGAAATTTTTTCTCGAAAATATGCATTACCTAGTAATAGGAGTGATAGCATTGTAATCGGGGACCCAATCCCTACCAGCTTTAACCCATTTTACGCCCCTCCGCGTGCCGCACGATTCTAAAGCGCAGCCGAAACGTTTCCTACTTAGCGCAGAGCGCAGTGGCCTGGACTTCATGTAAATACAATTTAATTTTTTTTTTTGGTTTATTAACTTACCTCCACCTTTTCGATGCTTTCCCAAAGAGACGTCGCACAGAACTGGATTTAAGTTTCCTCACTCACAGTCACACTACCGAGTATCACAGGTGTAATATTGTGCAACACAATCAAATTACCTATGAGCTATGAGTCAGGAAAAGCCGGTGTCTGCCGGTGTGGGTGTGTGTATTCTGTCTGTGATTCGGGACCGGGGACACTAGATACGTTCAAAGACTACGTATATTAGGTAGGTACTTAGTTATTTCGCGAAGTTGTGAAAGCTTAAGGTCAAACAAGTCAGTCATTCTTCCATACAAACGTAGTCTGGTGATTACTCGTCTGTTTGACGGTGTAGGTTCAAAATTAAAAATTGTATCAACTGGTCTTGTCATTATCTAGCCCTGTATGGAAGCAGAATTGGAAAAAAAAAATTGGTTTGGAAGTTATGAGCGTCGAAACTTTCATATTTCAACACTAATTTTAACTCATCTTTGGGCGTAAATAAATGACTTAAGTAGTATGAAAATGGAAAAACTGAAACCATACAAGAGTAGATAATTTATTCAAATATTGAAATAATTTTATTTTGAACAGATACATCCAATAGATTTTTCATGATATCCGTACTCCCAAAGGTCTGCATAAAAAAATTCGCGCAGCCGTTTTTGTTGTAAATCATATTGCATTTCGCTACAATTTAAGTTACCACCCCGGTCAGTGGGGAAGAGGGGCCGCGCGCAGCGCGTCTGTGTGTGCAGTGTGTGTGGGTGCACACATGCTCATTTGGTTAGCTGCCGCCCGGGCGCATGCTATTGTACGAGTAATACTACCTATTTAAAGCTCGTTATTTTTTAACATTGAACTCTGGATTGAATTTTGAATTCCGATATTTCTTTATTGATAGTTTGTGTTTATTATTTTGAATTTGTGTCAAATTTTACTGGCCCTGGCATTGAACTTTGGATTCGATTTGATAGTGATTTACGGGCGGCGTTTGAATTTGTTTTTTTTTTTTGATTATGTATGTTAGCCGATTTCTCCCCATTTGTGGACCGATTCTCAAAATTCTTTCTTTATTCTTTTTTTGTCCCATTTAATTTGGTCAAGATCTGATGCAGATCTTCGGAAATATACAATGGAACTCTTCAAAAATAGACGAAAATCTGTAGTCATTGTTGCAATAGCTTGGATGTTTATTGTTTATGACGTAACATCAAGCCTGTATGCTTTGAGGGGGTACGCAGATGTGTACAATACACCCAGATTTCGAAAGTTAGGTACCTATGTTTGCGGATGGATGGACAGAGATTTTGTTGGCATGTCAGAAGTATTGTGAGAGGAATTTATGAATGTGTAAACCTTTACTTTATTTTGTATATTTTAATTTTATGTTATCTCTCACTCTTTTAGTTCTAGTTTTAGTTACAGTAATTGGTTTAAATACAACCGTTGTAATTAAATAAATAAATGTTAAGTTTCATTTATTGGGGATAAGCCTATTACCATGACATGTATTGTTAATGATAAGAGCAGCGGTGGCCCAGTGGTGGCGGCCTCGACTTCCGAACAGTAAGTCGTGGATTCGAACCCAGACAGGCGCATTACTTTGTGTAATTTATTTCATCACCACTGCTCCCAAGACATGTGACATCTACCAATCCGCACTGGGCCCGCGTGGTGGATTATAGCCCATTCCTCTCATTGAGAGGAGGCCGTGTCCCAGCAGTGGGAACATTATAGGATGATGATGATGATGATGTATCGTTAATAATGTATAATAAATTTAAGGCGGCTCCCCGAGCAAATGACCTTGAGCGAGCAGTTTTTCGGAGCCTACTCCTCTTTATCCAAAAGAAATACCAACTAATAAAAAATATATTAAATTACTACATATCCTTGACTCCAAAATTGTCGTTTCATATTTTTTTGTAAGTTGCTTAATGTTTAATAAATCCCCTCACAACGAAACCATAGAAATGAGAAATAATGATTTATAAAATGCTACTCCTCGTAAAGTAACCATTATTTTGATTTGCTACTTATACTAATGGATAGGCAATTTAATAATGAACATAATTGTCGTTTTATTTTTTCCAAAAGACGTAAGTTTGATTTTATAAAGAATAAAAACCACTAATTTCGCATAATTCGGCCTGCAGTGACTGACGTAACGACCAATTCGTAGTGCAAGCTGATTAGAACTTTATTCTAACAGTATTTCAAGCGAAGTTTGAACCACCACAAATAGAGTTGCTAATTTTGCTCGGGGTACCGCCTTAAGGCGACTTGTTCGGGAACGACTAAAAATGGAAAAAGAAATAAACAGCTTTTTGCAAAAAAATAAACTGACTTAAAAAAACACAAACATAAAAAAACACTGATTGATTTGGTGTTTTTTTCACCGGCTTCTGAAGCTAAAGTTATTTTCACTTTTTTATGTTTTTCTTTTTTTTTAATTCTGTGATAACTTCTAAACTATTCATTCAAATGTTAAGCTGTAAAAGACAATTTTAATCTAAATTCAATTGTCAAGATAATGAACATACTTATTTGGATAAGGATTAATACTTACTGCAAATAAGGTAGGTACCTACCTACGTCATATTTTTAATACATTTTCAAAGATAAAAATGTTACCTACCTACTGTAAGTTTACTTTTTGTCTGGATAGAAGGTCTACCTATTCATAAATGAAATATTTTCAGAGAATCATCCAACGGCTATAACGAAGCCATAGCAACGAAATATTTTTTTACTGAGTCATCATCTGCCTAGCCTTTTTCCAACTATGTTGGGGTCGGCTTCCAGTTTTACCGGATGCAGCTGAATACCAGTATTTTACAGGAGCGACTGCCTATCTGACCTCCACAACCCAGTTAGTACCGGGTAATACGATACCCCTTGGTAAGACTGGTTGTCAGACTTTTTGGGCCTCTGACTACCTAACGACTGTCAAAGAACTACAAATGACAGCCGGGACCAACGGCTTAACGTACTTTCCGAGGCACGGAGGAAACTCGGTATGTAATGGGTGGTCACCCATCCATAGACCAACCTAGGCAAGCACGGCTTCACCTAACGATCGACCCGAGCGGCTGTTATTATTTAGCCACGAGCTCCACCTCCACATTTTTTTACTGAGTAGGTACCTAGGTATATTTAAAAACTTGACCCACAAAATAAACACTGGCTTCATATTTTTACAACATCCATTACGCTAGTTTACTACGTGCGTCGTATTTACCTACTGTCGGTCAGGAGCGGCACAATGCCTATTGTTGATAACTGTATAAGACAATATTACAGACCACTATTGTAAACTAGCTGACCCGCGCAACTTCGTCTGCGTCACATAATATAGCTTAGAATTAGAACATGTCATTTTGTGCATTCAATTACGAACAAAAATCTTTTAAAATCAACTTTGCTTACCTCCCATAACATACGGCGTGATAATATGTAGCCTAAAGCCAGCTAGTAGTAGTTTAGCTAAGCTATCCAGTAGTTTTGGCGTGAAGCCGTAGCATACACACAGACAAACAGACAAAATTCTAAAGTCACTTTTTGTCATCAGTTACGTTTTTCTAACAAAAGCCACTTATTTTTTCTCGAAAATTCTCAATGTACAGTTTTTATTTCGTTACTGTTTTATTATATGTATAGATAAACAGCCAATAAACATTTTACAAAATAACACATTTTTATTTGATGAACCAACAACAAGCCTCACAGACTCACAATCACATCAAAGTCACGCTGCACGCTGTCGAAAAAGCAATTATCTTGATTCTGGCTGTACTAATGAGGAGTCGCCTGTGTGTTAACTAGCTAGGGTAAGTAAATACCTATTTATCATAAAATAGTCATCATCATCATCAGCCTATTAAATGTTCCCACTGCTGGGACACAGGCCTCTTCTCTATGAGAGGGAATGGGCTATAATCCACCACGCGGGCCCAGTGCGAATTGGTAGATGTCACATGTCTCCGAATTGTTTGGTTCTAGGACATGCCGGTTTCCTCACGATGTTTTCCTTCACCGTTTTGAGAGCAGTAGTGATGAAATAAATTACACAAAGTAATACGCCTGTCTGGGTTCGAACCCACGACTTACTGTTCATAAGTCGGGGCCGCCACCACTGGGCCACCACTGCTCCCAAAGCAAATACCTATTTATCATAAATAGTAACAAAATAGTATATACATAAATATAATATTAATAGTACATACTACACCTAAAGTTGCACAACTTACAAAAACAAAGGTAGGTAAGCATAGAAAAAAAAAGTCAAATCAATGAAATTATTTGTTCATTGTAATAACAATATCTACCTACTTTACACCTATTTGTTTGAGTTTATGTTGTCCTTCAAACATGAATCCGCCGGGCGGCGCGGCACCGCCGCTGTCGTTCACTATTCAATGAAATCGCGCATATGTATGCATCACTCAGCGTTAGGAGTGTGTATGTGTACGCGCAGTAGCTTCTTACTGCTCTTCACAGCGTCTATCCCTTTCGCTCGTGATGTCGGATGAAATAGCATGCATTTTAGACCCGCCCACCAACTAGTTCGTGCCGCTAACTCGTTTACTGAAAAGCCTTTGCACTGAGTCTCTGTTACAGAAGGGAATTTTATTTCTTATTGACTTCGTTAAAAACTCATGTTCTACTGCATCATGCATGGTGAATCATGCATGTTGAAGAATACAGATAACACAGATACCAAAAGGAATAACGTAACTGGTAACGCGTTATAAAAAACCAGTTACCGTTGCGTCATATTTTTTTGTATATGGCATTTCTTTTCTCAGGTCATCGAGGTTGTCGTCTGCTTGACCGGACTATGTCATAATTATAAAAATAAACAGGTATACTTACTTACAGTGATAGAGGAGGTTCTCAATTCGCCTGTTTTTTTTTTTGGTGCCATCATCAGACCCTGGTTTCCTTATCATGGTACCACCCTTGAGATATCTTCATTCCAACAAAAAAAGAATCATCGAAATCGGTTCATAAACGATGAAGTTATCCGCGAACACTCATAAAAAAAAAAAAAACATACATACGGTCGAATTGAGAAACCTCCTTTTTTAGAAGTCGGTTAAAAATGAAGGTTTGTTCTCTATGCGTTCCTAAAATATTGATCCGATTCTGATGAAGTGGATTCTTCTGTGTAAGCCCTGCCAAGGTTCCTGGCCCAAAAAATGTATATTTACGTAGCCTCGCAAGCGCAACGCATGCAGGATACAGTAAGTTTTTAATAAAACAGCAAAAAATAGATAAGTATTTATGTATAATCAAAAGAAAAATAAATGAATAAGTAAACACATATAACTCTTTTTATAAACTAAAGTGTACACCAAAAGTATCTCTTGAACGATGGACAATAAACAGTCAGACGTTCCTACAATTATTAATAATTTTTACTATTTTATTTTATAATGCCTATGGATGGGTGTAAAAAAGACTTATCGAAGCCATTTGTGTACCCCATCATTGCATTCCTTTTTTTGTAGTGAAGATTTGAAAGAAGAAGATTCATAAAAAATGGAAGAGAAAGGCAAAAAAGGCGGTAGCAGTTTCCAGGGCTAAGCTAAGAGAAGTTAAATGACTCACTCTAGAGGTCAGATAGAGCTTTATCGGGTTACAAAAGCAAGAAAAAGGAGAAGGAGATATAAAAATCATATAGAGTGTATATACGTTCATGCGATGAAACGTGGCGCTGGTAAGGTTTTGTCTAGAGAAGATGAAATAAAAGAAAGATGGAAGCTTTATCTTGCAAAGCTAATGAATGTAGAGAGAATGGAGCGGTGTGTTTAAAAAGGAACAAATAAACATGGGTTTAGTGAGGGAAATAAGCATGGATGATGTGTGAGGAAGGCAGTTGAAAGTATGAAAAATGGAAAGGCCATGGACCCTGGTGAAGTACCAGTAGGGATATGGAATTGTTTAAAAGAAGATGGATGTATGTGGCTGACTTTATTCCACAAGAATGGTGCAATAGTTCGCTAGTGCCCATCTTCAAGAATAAAGGTGATATGCAGGAACTGGAGGAGCTTCAACAACTATCGAGGGATAATGCTCGTGTATAGTATGAAAGTATGGGAGAAAGTAATAGAGGAAAGATTGCTGGAGGAGAGTGAGATTACCCAAAATCAGTTTTGGGTTTCTGCCAGATCAAGGAAAAATGGACGATGCACATGGTGTTCATTGATGATATGGCAAGAAAGGAGACGTCTGATGAGATGACGTGTAATAGAGAAGTGTGGAAGAAGATGACATGCTGCGCGGATCCCGCGGATAAGGGAAAGAGAATGATGATGAATATGTGCTTGTCGTCTTCGTGAAGGGTCCGCTTACTTACACGTTTGATAGGCGTTCAAAATTGAAATTAAATTATATAAATCAATCATTCGTCAAGGACACAACGTTTAAAATCATCGTAATAATGCAATTGCACCTCGTGAGATGGATGTGATTTAATTATTTCACTTATTTTTAATCGCATCCTTTTCATTGAATGTGGAAGATCATAGCCTTTATCGGTCGCTTGAGAAACTACTATATAACTAGGTATGAAATCATGATCGTAAAGCATGTGTTTTAGTATTTCTAGTTTAAACTCGGAATTGCAAGAAAATATGCCGTCGATCATTTTATTTAATGCACTAGTGAAAAGCAAACATATTGAAGGATAATATTGCTCCGTGTCTTCTTTCAAACAGTTAACAATTCTTGAACCTAAGGCAGGATATATTGCAACATGAATTTCTTTCCATATGTTTTCCTCTTTACCGATCCACAACGCATTTCCCATTTTAGAAATGTGTTGCTCCATTAATATAGCGTATTCTGTGAATAATTTCCAACTAGTGTACATTACATAGTTTTCTTGGATATCCATATTATTTTCCATATTAATCTTGATCTCTGTAAACAATTTAACGGGAGTAGTTCTTCTACTCAATGTAAACTCTTTGTAATTGTTAAAAAAATATCGAATAAATTGATCAAAGTTGTTTTTAACGACGTATTCGCCGTACTTAATAAATTTACGCCACGAAAGAAAGGCTTCTTCCATTGCTGGAGCTACTACCGTTCTAAATCTCTGAAGCTGACTTTCCTCACATTTAGCGTACAATACACAACGCCCAAATAATTCTATGAAATCGCTGTTTGTTAAACACAATTTTGTTCCTGCATTTGACAACAATTTATCAGAAACAAAATCGTCGTCAAATGAGTCTACCATCTTTGGATTCCAACGTGCATAGTCCACTAAGTTACTCAAAAGACGCTCGGACAAGGCGCTATCACTGACTGACATTAAATACGCGTAACTCTTCATGTAATATTCTGCTTGCACGCTAATGGGAACTTTATCAACTTTACCTAAACGTTTAAGAATTTGTTTATTTGCCTTTGAAGATAATTTATCGATAAAAGAACTTAATAACGTCCATAGTTCTTTTTCAACGGTTGTATTTTTAACCTTACATAAAAAACGGAAGGTGTTTTTAAAAATAACAGTCCTGATTACAGAATTAGTTGTAGTGTTCCAAATATTTGAGATCAATGTTTTAAGTTCACCGAGTTCAAGTTTTGAAAACGCTAGATGGAGACCTAACTTCCGTAAAGAGACTGGTGCTTCTAATAATTTCAACACATGGTTACGGCTTTTAACTTGACTCAATTTGCACATAATGGCGAAAAGCGATGGCACTGCAAATTGTAAGTAATCTCCTTTAGCATAACATAAAACGATTTCTAAAGGAATTATTGGTCTGGCAACATGTAAATGTTTTGCAATATTTTTACGAATGCCAATTTTGGTCTGGTCAGTTTCGCCCCAATTTATCTTAAAATTGTCGGGAGCATGTAATTTTGCCATTTCAATTATTTGATTTTGGGAAAGAAGCATGAAAAGACCTTTAACGACAGCTTTTTGTCCAGTGGGTTTGTTCAGATGTAGTAAGTAGGCGTCGGTGAAGTGCTGGGCGAGTGAGTGCGGCCAGTAGACGCGCAGCTTGGCGAGCAGACGTCGCAGCGAGACAGCGTCGTCAGTTCGCAACGTGTCTATTTGTTTGTCGTGGCGCGTCAGCAGCTGCGGCTTGTGCTTCAGCGCGTTCAGGCACGCTTCCTCGCTCAGACACAGTGACAACGACTCCTCAAACATGTGCTTCCGCCACGATTTCTTCACTTGGAACAAACATGACATATCTGTTTCCCACATTTTTTCTTGTCTAATCTTAATTAGTTCCTGAATTTTTTGAAGGACGCTTGGGTACTTACTGATATCTTTTCCCCAATCACGAAGCAAAGTCAAGACATTCTCTATGTTATTTAAAGTTTCATTGAAATCGGATTCATTTAAAATATTGTTATTTTGTATTTTTGTCACAAGGTTATTTAAGAGATAAGCAAATATTTTGTCAATTTGTTCTTGATTCAGGGTTCGCCGTTTATCTTGAAAAGTATTAAATGAAAATTTTTGTTCAATGATTTCAGGTACTGGTTTGTCGTGCAAAACATTATAAAGAACTATATATTCTAGGCACATTGGCACGTAGTTTTCTGATTCGACGTACACTTCCATACTGTGGAACAACTGATCCAAAATGTTCCAAGTTTCAACATCGAATTCATGAGGAGATACTTTTGAAAGTAGATGATCGACGAATTGAATTTTGAATTTGAATGGTTCATTAATGTGTCGATCAAAAATAAAACGGAGCAATATTTTAATATGCTGTGGGTTTCTTCTTGCACAAGTGATCAAAACTGAGAGCATGGTAAATCGTTCAGAGGGTGAATTTTCTGCAAGTATATGCTTTTTTATTTCTGTCAAGGCAATATTAAATGGAACATACTCATACCAATAGTAGAACCCTACGTCCATTTTGTATTCGTCTATTTCGTCTTCTGAACGAAGAAAACTTAGATCAGTTCTGTCGATGAATGTTTGCTTTATGAATTCTATTTTTTCTTCTTCTGGCATGTTTTTAACGAAATGTTTCAATTTGTTAAATTCACAAAAAAATTGGCCTAGCTTATTCTTTTGTTTAATTATGAAAGGTTTTATTTCTTCCTTTTTCAAATATTTTGCTACTACAGACAAGTCGATTTTATCAGCGTACTCATCAAAATTGTCTAATATTCTTTGCGGGCACGTTTTCATAAGTACCTCTGTTTTCTTTCTTCCCAAGTCAGGAAAGTAGTATTTTTTGTCTTCCAGTATGTTTACTACGTCAGCCGTGTGAGACTTTAATAAAAATAAAATTTCCTTTTTTGCTTCATGTGTGCTGTCTGATTCAAGCCGCGTATAGAATGTTAGAAAATGAGCAGATCTTTTGCATAAACGTTTAAATAGAGACAGTGGTATGAGGCGTTGGTTTTGTATAACATTTTCTATGAATGGAATGGAGCACTTTTCCAACCATTTGTGAGACCTCTCAGTTTCTTTAAGGTATTCATAAAATGCTTCGACTCGCCTTTCGTCTGTCAGATTGAGTCTAATGTGAAGCAGGAGTTTGTTAAATGTTTTGGTGTTCATGCTAGGTAATAGTTGTGTGTGTAGGTACTCTGGATTGATGATGTTTGCGTACTGCGGCTCGGTGATTAGCCACGTCGACTTTTTGATAGCTGTCGCCGCATACAGCATGTCGTTAGACTTCATTACTTCGATGATATAGTCTACTTTTCCGTTTCTACTGGCGATTTCTATTTTCAGAAGATTGTCTATGTCACTGTCATCGTAACTAATGTCACGTAGTTCATAGTTTTCATTAGAAAACGCATCCTCGACTAGCATGTTGAAGTGTCGGCGCTTTTCGCCGAGTGTGTCTCCTTCTACCGTCAGCGGCGGCATTGTGATGATCTGGAAACGAAATATACATATTGTTACCTACATACGTTAAAAGTATCTTCACAAAATGAGGCACTCGTTGGAGAGAATAGGTATTCTAGTTTTACTTTCATGAATATCAATGTTTATATTTGTTCAACCTAATGTATGTATCGTCTTTATTGCCAAGCGAAAAAAATGAGTGCAAAAGAATGTCAAGCAAATGTGAGATTCAAAAGGGTCGTCGTCTGTCAAATCTGATTTAAGACGCTACGCAACGTTGCATCCGTATTATCCCAATACCCTAAATCCGAATAATAATATAATAATAAAACTTTATTTCATAAAATTAGATTTAGATTTAGATTTGGTACTTTCAAACAAATTAGTTCATGTGGTTGAATGTTCAAGTCCGTTGGTTCCCATCGACGCCTACCATCCAGCACTATTAATTAATATGGATTTCGTTGATGCTCCTTTATTAGAGTGCGCGCCACGGAAACAATATCTGTTCGACAAAGGCGACTATGAGTCTATCAACAAAGACATTTCCACGACTGACTGGGAATCCGAGTTTGCGGCACGATCAATTGATGAATCAGTTAACTTTTTCAATCAAGTTATTCTCAATTTACACACTAAATACATTCCACAAAAATTACAGCGTCACAAAACGTATCCAACTTGGTACAATTCGGCATTAATTAAAACAATTAAAGAAAAATTCAAATATTTCAAAAAATTTAAGACGTACGGCAATATAGCTGATGAGTCAACATTTAGGCTTCTCCGTGAAAGGGTAAAGGTATTAGAATCACAATGTTATGAAAACTACTTGAAGTTAACCGAAAAATCTATTAAAGAAAACCCAAAATATTTTTGGACTTTTGTTAAAAAACGTCACAACTCACACATCGTTGCGTACCGGAGAAACAATATGCGAAGCCTTTTCTACGTACTTTCATTCTACATTTCTCGATACCAACCCTAGTCGTGGAATTTCTTCACCCCCTCTTTTTACTGAATCTACCAGCCTACCTGATATATGTAGCATTGAAGTGAACATTGATGAAGTTTCTAACTTGCTTCGCAAGTTGGATACGTCTAAAGCGGCTGGCCCGGATAATATTTCGTCTAAATTTCTTGTTCGGTGTTCGACTTCGATTGCCCAACCTATCTCGCTTCTGTTCAGAAAATCCTTGGACACCTGTGTTGTACCTAAACTTTGGAAATCGGCTTTCATAACGCCTATTCACAAAGAAGGGGCCAAAACCGAAATTGTTAACTACAGGCCGATATCCAAGCTCTGTATTGTGGCAAAAATCTTTGAAAGGATCATCTATAACCAGGTGTACAGTGCTCTTAAAAATTCGTTCAGTTCCTTCCAGCATGGTTTTCTGAAGGGAAGGTCTACCGTCACTAACTTAATTCTGCTCAATGATTTTATTACTGACGCCATGGATAACGGTAAGCAGGTTGATGTCGTTTATACGGATTACAGTAAGGCTTTTGATCGGATTGACCATGAGATCTTACTATCAAAGTTATTTAGTATGGGAATACGAGGTGATCTACTGAGATGGTTTTCTTCTTATCTGGAGAACAGGTCCCAAGCAGTAGTATTAAGCAATTACATGTCTAGTTGGGTGCCTGTCCCCAGTGGAGTCCCCCAGGGTTCATTACTAGGCCCATTACTTTTCATTTTATATATAAACGACATCAACTCTTGCTTGATCTCATCCAAACTGTTGTGTTTTGCTGACGATATGAAAATCTATGCCAAAATATCATCGCATGCGGACGTGATTGCACTTCAGGATGATTTACGTCGTCTGGAGGCTTATTGTCGTGGAAGTAAGCTTGATCTCAACCCTGCTAAATGTTCGGTTCTAACATATTCCCGAAAGCGCTCAATCATACCTTCATCGTATAGCTTGGGTGATCAATTATTACCTAAAACGAACTGCATCCGAGATCTGGGGGTATATCACGACTCTAAGCTTACGTTTGAACATCATGTCAATGCCATAGTCGCTAAAGCATCTAAAGCACTAGGTTTCATAATGCGGCTCTCCAAGTGCTTCAGTCAAGCCAAAACTTTAAAAATCCTTTACTGTACTTTTGTTAGAAGTCACTTGGAATACGCGTCTGAAATTTGGAATCCATGTTATCACAAGTACATTGATCGTATAGAATGAATCCAGAAAAGGTTCATCAAGTATTTGTGTTATCATCAGAAAGTGCCCTACCGGTCTGAAGATTATATCAGCCTCTGTAAGAAGTATCATATATTACCCTTAACTAATCGGCGAGCAATTTCTGATTGTGTTTCATTAATTAAAATATTCAATAATTCTATTAATAACTCCGATATCCTTTCCAAATTTTATTTTAACGTTACCGGAAGGTCAAAGCGATGGAACGTGCCGTTGCGTGTTCCATTTACCTCTACGAATTACAGGCAAAATTCATTTATAGTGCGTGCAAGTAGAAACTTTAATAACATGTGTAAACAGTATGATTTTGATACTTTCATAACGAGTGTGTCCTCAGCCAGAAAGTGCCTGAGCCTTAGCTTTTTTAATTAAGATTTTGTTGTTCAGGTTTTTATTATATGTATTGAATTAAATGTGACTTAATATAAAATGTGAATTTAGTTTAGTTTAAGCTTTAATGTTATCCTGTATTTTTTGTAGGTGTATTGTGTTGTTCACACTTTATCATCTTTAAAATCTGTTTTTAGAAGTGAGGACTTTTAATTGGCTGTCAGTCTCACATACTATTTTTTAATCTGTTTATCTTAGCTGTAAGTCTTCCATAGTTAATAAATAAATAAATAAAAACACAGATTTAACATGTTTTAAGTAAACACAATTTAAATAAGCTTAGTTAGTAACACAATGTAATACAATCTAGGAACTGAAATCTGTACACAATATGGAAAACCCTGCCTCTCAAACTAGATAGGTAACCTGTATCTTGAGAGACAGTGATTCAGCTTAAAAAGTGATGCTATAAGTATAATAGTAGACTGTGTCGATCTACCTGAGCGATTATGAATACAAAGCTAATTTAAGTAGTAGTTTATATTTTATATGTGATGTGTGTGTGTGTGCGCGTGAGTGTGTGTGTGTGTAGGTGCGTGTTGGTGTGTTGTGTGTGATTGGGGATATGTAGGTATTTAGGAGACGTATTTAAGTAAGGATTCTGTTTGTAGATAGTCCTGTTTTAGTAGCCATTCCGTTAATTTTGATTTTATTTCATATTTATTTAGATCGACAATGTTTAGGTTTTTGTGAACTTGTTTGTATATGTATGTACTCAATGTGTAGTATTGGTGTTGAGCGAAGGCGGTTTTGTGAGGGGTACTTAGTGGTAGTTTCTTCCTTTTTTTAGGGTCAGTTGGGGGAACGCTAGCGTGTTTTCTAACAGTAGACTGCAGTACAAAAAGCTAACGCACTGTAAGTACTTTAGAATCAGCGTATAATTGTGTAGTGGGATAGCGATAAGGTTTGTGCGACATCACCTTCAATATGGCTCTCTGCGCTCTTTCAATCCTCAGAAGACTGGTTTTGTTTGCACCACCCCATACTGTAATGCAATATCCAATGACGGATTGGCATAATGCAAAGTAAACCATCTTCAGGGTATCAGGCGCAGCCGAGTCTCTAAGGGATTTGAAAATATGCAAAAGTTTTAAACATCTAGTGGTAGTGGCGTCAACATGTTTGTCCCATCGTAATCCTCCGTCTATTTGGACACCCAGAAATTTCACGTTATCAGTTTTGACAAGCGTCGGACATGAGCATTGTGGGGATTGTTTGGAGCAGGTGTGCGCTATTATGGAGAAGGATTTGTCGGGCAGGTTGTTACGCCGGATAGCGAAGGGAATGTACGATGTTTTGTCGCAGTTTAGGGTAAGCAAGTTATGGTTGAGCCATTTCATTGTAGTTGTCATTGCCGCTTCTGCGTAGCGCTTAACGCTATTCCAAGTTGGTCCGTGAACTATGACTGCGGTGTCGTCAGCATACGCAATGATCTTGGAATTGGGGATAGTCATTCTGCACAACTCATTGACGTATATTAGAAAGAAGCTGGGGCCTAAAATGCTTCCCTGAGGTACACCGTAAGTGGTCGAAAATTCTTCACTTATATGCTCTCCAATTTTTACCCGTTGGGTCCGGTTGTTAAGGTAATCTTTGAAATTTTTGAGGGTATTTCCTCGTACCCCTAGGAGTTCCAATTTAGAGATAAGTTTGGGAACAGAGACTGTGTCAAATGCTTTAGAGAGGTCCAGGAAGATCCCAAGACTTTTGGTTCTACTGTCAAGATTCCTCGCAACCAATTGTGTCAGCTCAAGAACTGCGTCTTCAGTAGAGGAACCTGTGCGAAAAAAAATCGCGAGAAATCCATATTGATTATCAGCTATGAGCTGATGTTTGTTGAGGAATTTTCTTAAACCGTTATTTAGGATCCTTTCTAGTATCTTCGAGAGAGCTGATAAGACCGATATGGGTCTGTAATTGTTGACACAGTTTCTGTTCCCTCCCTTATGAATTGGATGGATGATAGCTTTCTTTAGCACATCAGGAAAGATGCCTTTTTGAATGCAGGAGTTAAGGATAAACGTCAAAGGTGGCGTCAGGGTCTTGCGGCAACTCTTTAGAACTAAGGGGGATATGCCATCCCAACCAATTGCGCAATCATTACGCAGTTGCAGAATAAGAGACTCCACTTCTGATTCATCAACCTCAAGTATCACAAGGGAGATGGCGGGGCTGGACGAAATGTTTTGACATGATCTCTTAGGTGGGTTTGTTGGTTGGTGAGATTGGGACAAGATTTTTTCTGCCAAGATAGTTCCTATGTTACTGAAAGACCTACATACTTCGTTTACGGATGAAGTAGCGTTGTCACAGATGTCCAACAGTTCTACTGGGCTAGTTTTCTTTTTGGTGGTATTGGTGATTTGTTTTATCGTTTTCCAAAGGGCTTTGGGGTTGTTACGAGATTTTTCAAGTTCGCGTTTTTCATGGGCTATTTTTAACAAAAAATCCGGTACCGCGTATAGGTAATTTTTAGGATAAGATTATTGGGATCTTTTCTTGATCTGTTGTGCAACCGGTCACGGTTTTGTATACACTTTAATAGGCCGGTGGTTATCCATGGTTTAATTATTCTTTTTTTCCTTGGGATTTTAATTTGTTTAGTGTGTTTATCAATTACTGAAGAAATAATAGTTATAAACATATTCATGGATATTATATTGGGGTCAATAATTTTGTACAATGGGGTAAAATCCGAGTTTTCTAAATCTAACTTAACTGCATCGTAGTCTATGCGGGTGGCTATGTGGAGTGGTTTATTATCTGGGTTTGTGTTAGCAATATTAAGTAGCACCGGTTTGTGGTCCGTAATATGAGAGTCTAGTACAAGGGTTGTAACAGGAAGGGTAGTTTTAACGAGTACATGATCTAGACAGTTATCCAGCCGAGTGTTGTACCTGTGGGTTGGAAGAAGACCGTGGGAAGCATTTAGAATGAGATAGTTGAAACAGCGGTCATCTGTACTATTGGGTTTGAGGTCTATATTAATATCACCAATGAGGACTATATTTTTGTAGGAGGAGAGGCTTACGTAGACACTATTTCAACTATCCAAAAAACTTTCGGTACTTTCCTTGGAACTGTATGACGGGGATCGGTACACTGCTACAATAGCGATATTTTGGTTAATTAAATGAGATACCAAACAATTTCCACCGACAAATTGAGGTTCCCACTCAGTGGTTCGGAGAGCTTGTTTTGTAAAGATAACAATTCCATCATTTTGGTTACTATTTATTTCAGTAAAATGTGAATCATATCCAGCCAAAACAGGCATATTACTGACTTTACTAAGCCAACATTCAGTAAGAATAACCACGTCTAAATCAAGTTTTGTTGAGTGCATTAGTACCTGGAGTTGGTCAAGGTTTTTATTTAAGCTACGGATGTTTAAGTGTAGTATTTTTATGCTGGTATTGGTGGTGTTGACATATTCAATACAATTTTCTGGGGCACAGTTAAATGAGTTACCCACTGTCAGCGAGTCCAACTCGCTGCATATACTATTGATGCTAGCCATTGGGAGAGAGTAGAAGTAACGTGAGGTGACTCAAATGTACGATTTCTATTGTTAGGATTTGTCTACTATATAACATTATGTCGTTTAATATTTGGTTTTTTGGGTAAAAGTAGTTGTTGTACCAGGTGATTTTGTGGGAGTGAGTTGTGAGCAATGATGTTATATATAATGTTGTGAGTGTATTTTTGTATAGAGTGCGTTTTCTAGGGTGAGTTTTTATTTGTGTGGTTATGTGAGTGTAAAATAAATTGTATATCGTTTTAGACTTAGAAACAAATACAATATCGAAAAACAATAATAGTAGACAGATGTATGCTAATATAATAATTATAACTATACAGATTACCAGTCACAAGCCAGTGTAGTCCATATCCTGAAGACATTTTTCAGAGTTGATTAACAGTTGTTTGTCTCCTTCCTTTTTGCGAATACAGCGTTGATTAAGCCGTCTGTTAAGCAGTGTGTGGTCTAGCGTTGTCCTGAAGCAGCAGTGGCCTAGAGCGATTGACCAGCCTCGGTTGTTTAGCAGCTAGCTTTTCCATCATGGTTTGCTGTTGCTGACAATAGACATCTACCGTAATCGTCTGGCCAGATTTAAGAAAGCTGTAGTGGACGACACCGGCACTGGTCCACCAAACGCTTACAAGTAATTTTTTTTGAGTCAGTTTTCACTCGGGGCATGAGTTGGCTGGTTCGCCAGGGTTCAGTTATTGCGATGAGCGCTTCCGATTATCGTATAGGATCCACTTTTCATCACAGGTAATGATTCGATTTAAAATCCCTTCATTATTGTGCCGGTTGAGTAATGTAACGCAGCAGTCGACACGCGTTTGTCGATTTGCTTCACTCAATTCGTGAGGGACCCACGTTTCAAGCTTTTTCACCTTCCCAATTTGCTCCAAGTGGATTAAATCAGTTTTATCACTAACACCGCAGCCTGAAGCTAACTCGACCGTGGTTTGCGATTGATCCACTTCCAAAATAACCTTAAATTCTTGATTATCGACTTTGGTCTCCGGCCGTCCACAGGGTTTGTTCTGCACGTCGAAATTTCCAGAACGAAAACGTTGGAACCAAAAACGCAATTTGTTTTCTTTTGTTTTCATCATTAATCCTTCGAGCCGTTTCTGCAGCACTGGTGCCACGGTAGAACTCGTAATCGTAAATAACGCGATATTTCCAAGTTTTCCATTTTGTAAACTGAGTGACGCAATGCAAAAATACAAAAGAGGAAAAACAAATGAATTATGGTTTTCGAAACACAAATGTATGAGTAAATAGCTGTATAAATTATTAATTTGGAATTCCTAACCAACGAGGAGTTATTTGAGATCAAAGTGGTCAGCGGGTCTAAAATGGCTGCTTTAGCAGAATCCACGCAGAATCTTAGCATGAATCACGTTAAAAAATTAAAATTCTTAAAATGGACTTTATGATTATGAGCATAAAGTACATTTTAAGAATTCTAAATGTTTAACGTGATTCATATTACGATTCTGTTAAAGCGGCCATTTTAGACCACCAGTACGACAAAACGCCAATTTCATATGTAACGACCTAATAATTGTGTAAATATTGTCAACAATTTATTTAGCACAAAATAGAAGGGTGAAGCTTTTTAAAAAACCGGCCAAGTGCGAGTCGGACTCGCGCACGAAGGGTTCCGTACCATTATCTATACATTAGACAAAACGGCAAAAAAATCACGTTTGTTGTATGGGAGCCTCCCTTAAATATTAATTTTATTCTGTTTTTAGTATTTGTTGTTATAGCGGCAACAGAAATACATCATCTGTGAAAATTTCAACTGTCTAGCTGTCACGGTTCATGAGATACAGCCTGGTGACAGACAGACGGACAGACGGAAAGACGGACAGACAGCGAAGTCTTAGTAATAGGGTTCCGTTTTTACCCTTTGGGTACGGAACCCTAAAAAACAATATTTTTACTTCAAGAGTATCACTCTAGTGTCGTTCCTTTATTTATGGTTTGATTTTGTTTATGGATCTCTAACAGACGTCATGTGATGACAGTGACGCTGTCTGTCACTACTAATGTAATTTTTGTAAAGCTAAGATTTTACAGAAAAACGTGGAACATTACTTATATAGATTCCTGTAGAAGTAAAGGCTTTAAATGTTGTTTTTTGTTTATTTCAGATAAGTTGCTATGATTGGAAAACATAATTTGTATTAAAACTTTGTATTTATGTTGTGAATAAAAGTAATTTGTTTATTTCAGAAAAACGCAATTTTACCTTTATTTCGGAAAACCCAATTACTATTATAAAACAACATTTTCTGCAAATATATCAGAAGTATGGAGAAGTTAAGATTTGATTTCTGTGTGAAAACATCACCAGATGGAAAATCTAATATTATTTGCATAACCTCAATTGGGACGCCTGATGGTCAAACTTTTGGCATACCGGCTGAATATCAACCAGCAAGTTTACATCAGTTAATAACGAATACATCTAATTATGCCAAAGTAAGAAAAACATTGACTAAAAGACATCAGACAAGAAAAATATGGATAACTTTAACTGATGAGATATCGAAGACATATTTAGATGGAGAACAGAATATACAGTTCAATTCAGATATGCTCTTGGATTCAAATATCAAACGGGTTCATTGCTCGAGTATGCATTGAAAAAAGAAAAATTGTTATTAGAGGTAAGAAAGACAATCGATACTGGTACTCTTATAGACCTTATAGCCGCAGGTCTGCCTAATTATCTAAGTGATAAAATAGATCGGGAGACATTACATGAAACCGAAGATCTCTACAATGAGATAGGCAAATTAGAACATCTTGCTGGGAGGAACAAATATGAAAAAAAGAACTACGCAAACACTGACATAAAACCAAAAAAAAGTGAAGAAAAGAAACCATGCCAAATTTGTGTCACTGAGAAAAAAGGAAAACGTTTTCATCCTGAGGAAACCTGCTGGTTTAATGGCAAAAATCAAAAATCAGTTGTGAAAAGTGTGAATAACTCTGAATTAGAAATTGAACTAAATAAGGAGAATCCAAAAAACTAGAAGTACCACCGTTAATAAAAGTAAAGTTATTATTAAATGACACTTTACAAGTTTCCGCAATTTATGATTCTGGTTCAAATGTGTCGCTAATTAATGCAAAATTATTAAAAATACATGAAACAAAAACATGAAAAAGACACAAATAATAAACCAACAGTAAACTTGAAAACTATTAATGGTGAGAAAAAAACAAAAGGAATGGTAACATTAAAAATAAAAATATATAGCATTGAAAGATAAATGAATATTTTTGTGATAGATAATGAAAATTTCCACTATGATTTTCTCATTGGTTTGGATTGTATAAAAAAATTCAAATTAACCCAGAATGAAGAATTGAAGATAATACAATGTAATAATCAACAAAAAGAGAATAAAGTCCAAAATGAAGAGAGAAACAAAAATAAAGACTCCGAAACAAATATGTTCAATTTAATGAATGTCGAAATTCCTGATGAACTAGGTGACAAAAATGAACAAGATGTTTCGCTATACTCTGAGGTCCGGAAACAAGAAATGAACCATATAAACAGATGTGAAGTAAATTTCAATGAACATATCAACTTCAATGAATTTGAAATTTCAGTAAACCACCTAGATTTATACAAGCAAACTGCCATTGATAAATTAATAGAAGAATACAAACCAGTCTTTGCTAAGGACAAATACGACGTTGGAACAGTACGAGGTTATGAAGCTCACATAGACTTGATAGTAGATAAATATTGCTACAAGCGTCCATACAGATGCACAGCTGAAGATAGAAAAGAAATTGAAAATCAAATATCAAAACTATTGAAGAACAACTTAATTGAGGAATCATATAGCCCTTTTGCTGCTCCTGTAACCCTGGCATATAAGAAAGAAGATGGGAAAAGATCCAGACTGTGCATAGATTTCCGGGAATTGAATAAAATTGTTGTCCCTCAATCACAGCCATTCCCCTTGATCGAAGACGTGATGGTAAAGACAGTAAACTGTGAGTATTATTCCACTTTTGATATAAATTCAGCATTTTGGTCCATTCCAATGAAAATTCAAGATAGATATAAGACTGCATTTGTCACACAAGAAGGCCATTACCAGTGGACATGCCTTCCATTTGGTTTAAAGACAGCACCGGCTATTTTCCAAAGAATATTGAGAAACATAATAAGAAAATATAAACTCTCAGATTTTGCAGTGAATTTCATTGACGATATCCTAGTATTTTCTAAAAGTTTTAAGGAACACATAGAACATATTTCAAAACTCCTTAAGTCCATACAAACAGAAGGATTTAGACTGAAATTCTCGAAATGCACTTTTGCAAACAATCATGCCAAGTATTTGGGACACATAATAGAAAATAATTCAGTTAGACCACTCAAAGATTATTTAACAGCTGTCAGAAACTTCCCCATTCCAGAAACAAGAAAAATATACGCCAGTTCCTTGGAAAAGTCAACTTTTATCATAAATTTGTACCACACAATGCAATTTATCCTAGAACCATTACACAATTCCCTTCCCCTCGGACCTCTGCAAAGAGTAGACGTGCCACAAGCCGTAGTTTATTTTTAAATTAATTAAAAAGTCAAATTTCACAGAAATAAATATTTGCTAAAAATTAGGAGTGCGAAAAGAACGAAGAGTTCTCTGCAAACTTGCTGCGTGACGTGAGTACGTACTACACTCTCACACACAACAACATCGCAGTAACTACGCGGCAACGAGACGCCCGTATAAGGGAGACAGCAAGTCGTCTAACATTAACCTGCAGAAAAGAGACAGCAGTAATCCTCCCAGCATCGTACAAATACGTCGCTTACGCATCCATTGTACGCACTAACCCAAAGGTCTTCTTAAACTGGACGGAAACGACAAAGCTTCGCTTTACTCGCTATCAGCAATTATAACTTGGCCCCCGCATTAGTGCTTACATTTACTGTGAAAAATCAACCGGCTACACTTCTATCTGCTGTCCTGGTACTTTACACCGCTCTCAGTACACCGCCGCGCGCCGCTATGCCGTTGAGAAGAACACCCCCCGCCTCACCTGCCCCGCTGACGCCGACAGTGGCGCCTGATAGCTTTCGTAGCGAAGCCCCTTCGTTTACTACGGTTACGAGTGGCTCACCGCTACAGCACTGCGAGTCGGAACCTAATCTTCATGCACTCGTAGTCAATGTCACTGAGCGAAAGAAGAGAAAGCTTGAAGATGAACACTTGGATGTCACAGCACTGATTAAGGAAATGTTCTCGACTTTCTCAAAACAACAGGAAAAACGTTTTCAAGATTTAAAAACCAGTTTAGAAGTCATGTCGAGTAAATATGACGAATTCTTGCAAAAAATATCCACTCTCGAGAAAGAAAAAAAAGAGGACAAAATCTTGATTAAGGAATTAGAGGAAAAATTGGAAGTAGCTGAGCGAAAGACCCGTGGAGCAGGCATAGAAATTCGGAATATACCAAAGCAAAGTGGCGAAACAAAAGAAAATCTTTGCAACGAAATTATGAAACTAGGCAAGACCTTGAGTGTCAACATTGACTGTTCTAATATTCGAGACGTCTATAGACTAAAATCGAAAGACGCATCAAATCCTGTTGTCGTGGACTTGACTTCCGTATTACTAAAAGACAAAATCCTCAAGGCTGTCAAGAACTTCAATAAAACACGGGAAAAGGGAGAAAAGTTAAACACTACTCATTTGAACCACTCATACCAATCAAGACCACTTTACGTAACTGAAACTATAACTCATAAGACTCAGAGACTGTATTTTCTGGCCAGGCAGTTTAAAAAAAGCCACGGATATGACTTCTGCTAGACGACTAACGGGTTTGTTTACCTGAAAAAAACCGAAGACTCAACTCACATACGCATAAATCACGACACGGCTCTGGATAAGTTAAGAAACTCAATGTGACTATTTCATGTAGTAACTCTCATCTTCGGTATGTTTATGATTTATTTTATATTGCATGTTTTGTTCTCATTTCGAATTGCAAGTCATTTCTGTTTACACGTTAAAAACACATCTTACAGAAACTATACGCTACTCTTTAGATCGCTTTTTTTATTTTTCCAGTTTAAAACGCAAGTTATTTTTGTTTACATTCTACCACACTATGCAGAAATTATACACTACACTTCAAAGACAACACATTTTTCTCTAAATTTAAACACTATTACACTCACAGTACCTACTATAAAACAACACATACATAATATACATCTTGATTTCCCATCACACGGACATTTAGCCACATTCGAACCTTTTACAATAACTCTTATGTATGACACGCTTTCCACAACACGTATACTACTTTATACATATATCACAAACATAGTGCACGCAAACCATTCTAAATCTTTTAGTTACCTTAGTGCATTGCTAATACTATTCTGTAACCATGACCACCATTTCTTACAATACTTTTTACTGACGCCAAATTCAATAACATAATTAACTTAACATACAATCTCGATAAACTATCTGTATCGCAATCACAAGAAACAAACATTGAAAACTGTCATAAATTAATACCACTGCACCCTAATCACTTGTTAATCTTCACGCTAAACATACGCAGCATAAGCTGTAACATGCCAGGGCTTGAAGTTCTATTGACAAGAATGAAGTTGAAATGTGATATAATTGTATTGACCGAATGCTGGCTCTTAAGTTGTTCAGTTATACCAATTCTTGCGGGTTATTCTCATGTCGGGACTAAAATAAACCCCAAACAAAACGATGGAGTAGTCATTTATTATGAGGAAAACCTTAGTTTAACAATAGAAGAGCCTCACATGCAAGAATGTAACTCTCTGGTCGCAAAAATAGACAATCGCGTAGCTATACTAGCTTTTTATCGGTCTCCATCTTTCAAAAACATTGACCAATTTCTTCTATCCCTAGATACATTACTACTCACAGTGTCAAACTATAAACAGATCTTGGTAATAGGTGACATAAACATAGATATTAATCCTAGCAAAATAAACCTAAACGGGGAACGCTATCTGACTTTAGCGGCTTCTCATGGCCTCTTACCAGCTCACACTCTGATAACTCGTTATGAAAGCAATTCTTGTTTGGATCATGCGTTAGTAAAGACCAATTATGCAGTTACTACTCTAGTTCCTCAAACTACCCTAACGGATCACTACCCTGTTTTACTGAGTTTGACAGCTAAGGAAATGCGTCAATATGCAGTAACAACAATAACTAAAGTTGACTTTACAAACTTAGAGCAAGATCTTATAAAAATTAACTTAGACCCAATTTATCACCTTCCAAACCCAAACTTATCTTTAAATTACTTCACAAATTGTCTTCAACACGAAATTAAAAACAATACTAAACATATTACTCTATCTAAACGTCACAAAATCATAAAACCATGGATGACACAGGGGTTGCTACGATGCACTAGAAATAGGGATAAATTACACCTGAAATCAAAGCGTGCTCCCGAAAATCTTATTTTAAAAGTGACATATACGCGATACAGAAATTTCTGCAATGCGTTGTTAAGAAAACTTAAAATAGAGTATGAAAAAAATCAACTTCAAAATGCACAACAAGATAATAAAAAACTATGGAAAGCCATAAAAGATATTACAAATACATCAAAAGTAACAAATCATCCGAAAGAACTACTGACACTGTCGACCTCTCCTGAAAACTCATTGAGTGAAGTCAATAGTTACTTCATAAACGTAGGAAGTTCACTAGCAAACAAAATACACCAGCAAAATTCGCATACTGTAAACAATAGACAAACAAATGCAGACACAGCTACCAGTAGTCCGCATTCATTTGCTCTCATAGACACAACTGAAGAGGAGGTAGAACGTCTCATCCTCGATCTAAAGTCAGACTGTGCCAGTGGTGGAGATAATATCAGTAATAAATTTCTAAAAACCTACAGAAACATCATTGTACCACCTCTTACAAAGATCATAAACGATTGTCTGCAGAATGGAGTGTTCCCTGACGTCCTTAAAAAAGCCGAAGTTTGTCCAATCTATAAGAGTGGGGACAGAAATCGCATCAATAACTATCGACCAATATCTATCTTACCAGCGATATCAAAAATACTAGAAAAAATTATAAATTCACGGCTAGTTAAATATTTAGAAAAAAATAAACTGCTTTCAGCTAACCAATATGGTTTTCGACAAGGTACATCAACTGAGCAAGCCGTAAATAAACTCATAGATTTTGTTACTTCCAATTTAGATAAAAAGAAAAAATGCCTCACTATCTTTCTAGATCTCGCAAAGGCATTTGATACGATTTCTGTAACCCTCTTACTGGACAAACTCGAAAGATTAGGAATTAGAGGTACACAGTTGCAACTTTTTAATAGTAACCTGACTGGCCGGTCTCAGTGTGTTCGTGTAGGAAATTGTAAAAGTTCTCACCTCCAGATTACTCACGGCGTACCACAAGGTAGCATACTGGGACCCAGTTTATTTCTTGTGTATATAAATGGTCTCACGAGTCTGGAACTTACCCATGGTGAAATCTTATCTTTTGCGGACGATACTGCCCTTTCTTTTGCTGCTGATACATGGGAAGAGGCTTTCGGTGCTGCACAGCGGGGCTTCGATATCGTGAGAAATTGGCTTCAGAGTAATATACTTACATTAAATGTAGACAAAACCAAGTACATCTGCTTTAGCATAAGAAATGAAACTGGAGATGGCATTGTGCGAAATATCGTGTCCCACGAGTGTCACTCCGGAAGAAACTGCAAGTGTCCTTCACTGGAACGCGTGCATACAATGAAATATCTAGGAGTAAACATAGACAGCAATCGCAATTTTAAGGAACATGTTAGGCTGCTCTGCGGAAGAATACGAAAGCTCATATATATTTTTAAAAACCTGAGACACATTGCTGATTTTAAGTTGCTGAAGCAGATATACTACGCTCTCTGTCCATCGCTTCTTACATATTGTATATCTTCCTGGGGAGGAACATCAAAAACAACTTTGAAGTCTGTTGAGGTAGCCCAGCGTGCAATACTGAAGGTTGCATCGTTCAAGCCTATCCGATTCTCTACAACAACATTATACGAGAAATGGGAGGTCATGACCGTGAGACAATTATACATACTAAGCGCTGTCCTCCTACAACACAGTAAATTAAAATACAACCCACTACTCCTCCAAAAACGAAGAAAAGACATTGTATGCGAAAGAACTAAGCAGTCTAGAACTAAAGTTAGCCAACGCTTTGCCCACTCCATTGGTCCATTAATTTACAATAGGTTAAACAGAATTCTTAATATATACCCGTTAACAAAAATTCAATGCAAGAAGAAACTTACCGAATACCTGAAGTCTTACCTACGAACAGACAGAACTTCTTTTGTACATAGCATCATAACATAAAAACCATAGTAATACCTACGTACAATATAACATACATCTCTCATAACATACACACAAACGCGCGCACACTCACTCACACCACAACTCACAACAGAACACTAGACAATACCACACACATCCTCTTACACATCAGACACGTACATTCCCATCTTACACAAATAAGAGGCCCTGCATGCAAACACTACACAAACGTTTTTTCTCTTTATTTTTTTGTTTAAAAAAAAACTTAGTTTAAGTAAATATATTTTAAATTGTTAAAATTATATTGTAAAAGAAACAAATGAAATGTTACTGGCAATTTTATATGTTTAATACTCGAGGGGTTTGGCGCTGATAGTCGAAATACAGGCTCTGCCTAGTTCGGCTACAGATGACTACACCACATATATACTGACCTAAATTAGCCTGTTAAACATTTTGTAACCTATGTCTAAGATTTCTTTAAATAAAGTTATTATTATTATATTATTATTATTAATTTATTACGGAAAGATGTAAAATTTATATGGACCACAGAATACCAGAAATCATTTGATAACATAAAGGAATTACTATGCTCGAAACCAATACTAAAAATATTTGACCCAGAACAATCAATAAAAATTTACACAGATACCAGTATTAAAGGAGTAGGAGCTGTGTTAAAACAGGAAGATAAAAACGGAGAAAATAAACCTGTAGCTTACTTTTCAAAAAAATTGTCAGAAACTCAAAAAGAGAAGAAGGCGATATACTTAGAGTGCTTGGCAATTAAGGAAGCTGTAAAATATTGGCAACACTGGCTTATGAGCAAAGAATTTATAGTATATACAGATCATAAACCATTGGAAAATCTGAACATCAAGTCTAGAACTGATGAGGAACTTGGAGATTTAACATATTATTTATCCCAATACAATTTCAAGATAAAATATAACCCGGGACAGTCAAATCAAGAAGCAGACTGCCTAAGCAGAAATCCGGTATTAGAACCTCATGACAATACTGAAGATTTTTTAAAAGTTGTGAACTTAATAAACTTGGAAGATATAAAAAAGGACCAAGACACAAATCTAAACCTACAAAAGGGAAAATCAAAGTTTATGCTAGAGAATAACATTTATTATAAAAAGAAAAAAAAAAGGAAAAAAAATATACTATCAGAAGCATTTAGCAAAACACTGATTAGAGATGTCCACAATACTTACTGCCATATTGGGAGAACCCAGATGATAAATAAAATAACCCCATTCTATACAGCAAAGAATATCATCACAAATATAAAGGAAAGGACAAGACTGAATTAGTATGGAGCTTGGTACTTTATTCAAATTGAACGCTACCACAGATTTTACTGTATTAATCGGAAGAGGATAAAATATAGTTTAACTTAACTAAATCCTTATCACGTAAATATCCTGCAAAATAAAGATATTCATTTTTGAAGTTTTTTATTTTTAGTTCACAATGCAACACAGGTAGATTTTGGTAACACCGTGTTTTACGTTCCTATCCTATCCCAGCGCTAACTAAGAATTGTGACCATCCGGTCGTACTGAAACGCATTTTTGGTAATCAAAGTAATAAGAATGGTTACGAGAATATAATGAGGAATAAAAATGAAAAACAAGGTGTACCTACCGACATGTTTGTGCTTTGAGCAAATATACTTAAGAATGCATTCAGCGTAATTCGGAACTCGCTGCGCTGAATGACATTTGAAAAAAGCTAGATGTCAATGTCACAATAGCTATGTCCGTCAGAGAGTTGAGACAGTTAGTGATTTGACTGCGTGCGTTCTGTTCAGTGTATTATTCGGTGCAAAAATAGAGTGCATCATCTATATTAGAGAGATAAGAATACCACCAGTGCATATTTGTAATCATAAATTAGAATTGGGCCCAAACTCAGCACAGCGCCATCTATTGACATTATTAAAACTTCTCTACATCTACACTAAATAGTAGATCTTTGGACATAATTTTCTCGAAAATGCAGGCGATTTTCAGCTTGGAACTTGAGATTAGGCAGTCTATTGTGCAGTATTATCTGTGTTAATTTTCTTTACAGTGGTTAGATTTTCTCAGAATAAAGTACCAAAAAAAACCATGTCCTTTGTGATGAATGTGACATTTGTATAAAAAACAAATCAAGAAGAAAACCAAAATTTGGTTTGATGTCCCATTTAGGCCCAGCAACACGCCCATTTGAAATTATATCAATTGATACAATTGGAGGCTTCGGAGGATCACGGTCTACAAAAAAATACTTACATCTCCTAGTTGATCATTTTACACGATACGCTTATATTTTGACATCAAGAAATCAAAACTCCAATGATTTTATCAAGTTGATAAAAAATGTGACACAAAGCAATCACATTGATATGATATTATCAGACCAATACCCTGGCATAAATTCCAAAGAATTTAAAGACTTCCTGAAAAAGAAAAACATAGCAATGGTTTTTACTGCTGTGGACGCACCATTTTCAAATGGACTTAACGAAAGGCTGAATCAAACTTTAGTTAATAGGATAAGGTGCAAAATAAACGAAGGGGGCAAGAAAACAGCATGGACTACTATTGTACAAAAATGTGTAGAAAAATATAACGAAACAGAACATACAGTCACTAAGTTTACACCAAAATATCCTTTGGAAGGAGAGAAAACGGATATCTTGCCACTGGAATTGAAATCAAGATGCACAATAGAAGATCTCAAAAGAGACAGAAAACTAGCATTGGAAAATACTATAAAATCTCACAATTACAATAAAAAAATATATGACCAACTTATAGAAGAATATAAATTCGAAGTAGGAGATACAGATATAGAAAACGGAAACCGGCTAAATAGGAAGAAAATGGATGAATTAAAGATTGGACCATACAAAATTCTAAGAAAGATTTCAGAATCAATCTATGAAGTTGATGCTGGACATAAGAAGGCGGAGTCAAACTTCTACCATATTACAAAGTTATCTCCAGTAATGGTTGGCTCTTAATCAAACAATCATTTTGATTTGTTCTCTCCGAGGGTGGGAGATGTGAAGAGTATCACTCTAGTGTCGTTCCTTTATTTATGGTTTGATTTTGTTTATGGATCTCTAACAGACGTCATGTGATGACAGTGACGCTGTCTGTCACTACCACTGACGTATAAATCCTATGGACTTGGCATACCTACAAGAAAAACGTGGACATACCTACAATAAAGAGGGAAAATAAAATGGCGGCTAATAGGGTAGCCCATATCGATATTTCTCTACAATCGATGTTAGATAAAAGATTGTGAGAATGTTTTCACGTCGTCACGGGTCCAATATCAACGGATAAGTATTTTAAATACACTTTTCTTAGCTTCAATTGTTTATAACTAACAATATATTATGTAAGCAAATCTTAAAAGTTATTTTTGACCCACTTCTCGGTTTTTGATTAAGCTAACATTTTGCATGTTTAGTTTGGATGATATTGCTGCCGATTCTCTGGTTCAGTAACTAATCTAAAATTAGAGAATCGCCATTTTTTACTAAAAGGGCAGTGTATGTGTTTATTCCTTGCGCTTCATCGTGTTTTTAGTCGACATCGACAATATTAGGTTCAATTAAATGTGACAGCTCTAATTTACGTCCGTCTCTTTCCCGTTTTATTAGAGAGAAAAAGATAGCAATAGCCAAACAGCGGGAAAATAAAATGGCGACCCGGCCGCAAATAGGTATTTCAATGACGCTAGGAATGAAGGTTTGCTATTACAGTAACTGTCAAAAACACTGTTAGCCTTTTTCACTTAGGCAAAATTCTAAAAGTTAAAAAGAGATAACAGTATTTTTATGATTTCGGTGTCGATATGCCTCATATTTGTATAACTGTATTTTCTATAGTCAAACATTTCAAGTCCATATGATTTATACGTCAGTGGTCACTACTGATGTAATTTTTGTAAAGCTAAGATTTTTCAGAAAAACGTGGAACATTACTTAAATAGATTCCTGTAGAAGTAAAGGCTTTAAATGTTGTTTTTTGTTTATTTCAGGTAGGTTGCTATGATTGGAAAACATAATTTGTGTTAAAACTTTGTATTTATGTTGTGAATAAAAGTAATTTGTTTATTTCAGAAAAACGCAATTTTACCTTTATTTCGGAAAACCCAATTACTATTATATATTGTTGTTGGTGGATTATTGCCCATTCGCTCTCATAGAGAGGAGGCCTGTGTCCCAGCAGTGGGAACATTAATAGGCTGATGATGATGATGATTGTTGTTAATCACTGTAATTATAGTAAATTGCAAATGCCAATATGATTAACTAATTATTACTTATATTATTTCAACAGAAAATAAACAAATTATAGCTAATAAAAGTGTTTATTTCGATTTGAACCTGCTTTGTCCGAGGTACAACGGACACGGTTCAAGTACCTAGGACAGTTTTCTCTTTTTTTTTCAAGTGGCTAGTGGTCCCAGTTTTTGACAATATTCACAGTTTTATGAATGGATTATGTAATTAAGTAAATGATCTTTACATACAGTGTCGACCAAAAGTCCTGTGGCAATCTCACAAAGCAATAGCTTGACGTTTAGTTTGACTTACGACCTTATACTTTCCAGAAAATAGACATTGTCGTCTACAAGTAATTGTAGTTGAAAAGGAGACATTTTTTTTTGTTTGGAGAACAGGCCACCCACATAAAATTGTAACAGACATACAGATATTAATGAAACGTATATAAGATTTCTTCCTTATAATTTCTAGATTACAGTGGTAATATTAGCTAAGCCATGTCTAAGCGGAATGATGAGAAATTCGAAAATGAAAACGTGAATCTAACAATAAACAATAACAATAACACGTCAAATGTCAAATGAAGTTGTCAGTCAACCACCAAAAAGACGAATTTACAACGTTCCGTGCCATGATGATTTTCTATACCATCTAAAATATTTTAGCGGAAATCTCTAAAATAGCAATACAAAGCTCACAGTTTAATATTATTTCTTTTTATATTATATTCTATTTTAATTAAAGCAGATATTATTACCAATGGATACCATACTTTTTATTTGTAAACGGAAAAAAACGCTCCTATTTACGTAAGTATTTTCTGTCAAATGGTATTGACCACAACAGGAATGTTTTGACTCGCAAAAAAATATCATAATACAACTTATTTATTATGATTTTAAGATTCCGGTTTCGTTTCTATGTAATCTTTCGTTTATTACTATATTAAAATGGTTATGTAATAAAAACTACTGTAGCTCCAATCAACTCTTCAGTATATTCAAATCCAAGTATTTCATTCCACATAGGCCTGGATGGGCACTTAAGAACGTCGACAAGGGTGCACGGTTCGGTTGGTGGCTTCCATGGAGAAGAACCGGCAAGAAACTCCATGGTTACTCTTTTCAAATTATTTGGTATTACACAATTCTACATTACTTCACGTTTTATACAAAATGCAATAATTACAACACTTATCAGACATAGATTCGACTGTTAGTCTTAACACCACAATTTCTCCCAATGAACAGAGCTCTCTCGGTCGAGTGTCATGTTTTATAAACTACCCCTTCCCGCTTCAACATTGACGGCCAGGCAGTGTTGTCATTTCTCAAATATAAAACGAATTATTAAAATCTTTGAAACCCTACATAATATTTTTGAAAATCATGACATTCGGCCATCCGACACAGTGTGACCTCCTGGCACACACAACAATCATAGAAATAAAATCATGACATTCTTAAAAGTTAAAAATGAAGAGAGAAAAACAAAAAATACAAACAACAAAAAAATATATATTACAAATATATATAAAATTTTAAAACTTGACAACATTTTTAACTAGAGCTTCTGAGCTTGTACATTTAAAGAAAATGTTTTGCAATAAAATAGACAGTAAGAGGAAATATTTTAAGTTAGCTTTACTCAGTTACTTTTGCCAGCATCCTCTAAGCTACTGGACATCGGAGCTATGCAGTTCCAAAATGTATCCATGATCGGATTCTATCAGCTGCAACTTCAGTGATCTTGTATGGACCCGCAAACTTCGACAGAGGCTTTGTACTTTTCTTATCATATCAAAATTAAGTTTTTCGACTTATGGCAACTCTAAATTAGTACTTAGACTTATCGGTGCTAAGCTTATTTGACAAAATGTCATGTAATTTATCTCGTGTATTTATATATCCCAAACATAGCCTCTGCCGCAGTTTTCTGTGTTGAGGCATTAACAGGACTTCTATATAAAGAACGAACTCTGTTTTAAGCTTTCACGGTTTAAAACTAAACTTATCACAACTAACTAACTTTCTTATAAACTAACTATCTAATTAACTAACTTAACTTAATATTGGGAGCTCAAAATAATGAACAATCACGGAAGATATCCCGTAAGTGACAATATAACTAACTAAAGAACGAACTCTTTTAATGTGTGGACTACAATTATTATTATTTAAAAACGATTTAATTTTACTAAAGAATTTATAAATAATGTTAATAATTAATGTATTCTAAAATTATGGTAACGTTATTGAACGTTTTGCTAAAATAATGAATGATAAAAATGGATGTTTAAAGACTAATACTAAAGAATGGTATTGTGTAACTTGTAAAATATGCATGTGATGATATATGAAATATATCTGACTATGTATTACGCTCAACTTATTTTAAGACCAATAATTGTATATGTACCAATATACAGTAACATGTACCAATAATTATTTTACTTTACTAATTATTTTATATTTATTATTAATAATAATTATTTTACTTTACTAATTATTTTATATTTATTATTAATAATAATTATTTTACTTTACTTAATAAGTACATGTTAAATTTCACATAGATACGCATTATACAATAATGTAAAATTATATTTGCATGCGCTAAAAAGCCAAAATATCGTTTGTACCTAAACCACCAACTTTAACATCTGGTAACACCTGTATTTTAAGCAAATAAATAATTCTTATTCATAACATTACAAATAAATGATTATGATTACGAACAGTGTTGATAATGCCCTATTGTATGTTTCCCAGACACTTGTCTCAGTCACGTTTATGCTTGATAGGTTTTAAGATGATCATGAATTTTAAGATGGTTTGATTAAATCTCTCTGCTGACCATTAACTCTGAGACAAGCTACTGCGTTTAAAATATGTTCTAATACCATGTGTATTACAAAAGGTTTTTAAAGTCTTTCAACGTAAAGCTTGTGTCACGGTCAGACACAATCTTAGTTGGAACACCGATGACCGAAGTCATAAACTATTTTCTCAAAGACCTTAACCGTGGTTTTGAGTCGTATGTTCACGTAATTTATTATTAAACTGCGGTTGAGGTCTCTGAGATGCAAGAAAGTTAAGTAAATCTTCGGTATCCAAACTATTCCGAGTCTGTGACCTATTCCTAATCGAACAGTTAGTCAGCCAGCCAGCCAACAGCTACCAGTAATTTAACATCTATTTAATAATCCTAATTAATTTATCATAAAATACCCACGAAGACTTTCATCAACAGGTAAAGTACGATTCAACATCTCTTCCAACGGACGTCCGTAACTTTCTTCACTAGGGAAAGTCTTTTCGCTCGAACTATGTAGATATCAATGGGCTTCTCTGCCTTAGCCTTCATTTTCATGGACTTACGCCGGCGCCTCAGAGGTATACCAGACGGGGTACCAAGCTCAACATCAGACGACATCGTCACGGCTCACTGAAACATTGTACATCATTTGAGAAGTAATCCGTTCACACTCGCATAAAAACGATGTCATGTGAATGATCGATCACAATAAGCTTAATTATCATTAATTTTAATTAATTTAATTCTCTATGACAGAAATATCAATAATAGTAATAGGCATAAAAACATTATTATCAATCAAAGACATATACCACACAATACTATTTACCAAATCAAGTCAAATAAGACGTTGGTCTTGGTCAAACAAACAAATAAGAAATTGAACTAAAATATCAATATAAATTAATTAATCAATCAATAAGTGAGCAATCCAACAATGTAAAACACAAAAATGTCATTTGTTTGCTAGGCATTTACAGGCTGTTAGCAACACAACATTTAGTTTGATTAATTATTTGTATGGCACAAAGGCCCAGAGGGTATTCCAATAATGTTGTTTAATTTATTATTATTTATTTATTTATTTAAACTTCATGTACAATAGTGGTACACTCGAATTCAAATTGCCTTTATTTCTGGTATTTTTTTTTTTACATTTGCCTATTTTATAAGACATCGTTTTATAATTTTGTTGTGCATGCTATACTATCACTTTAGTGATTTAAAGTGAGTAAGAAGACTTATGAAATTATGTAGTGATACATAGGCGGACTTAATGCCACAAGGCATTCTCTACCAGTCAACCTTTGGGTTAAATAGGAAAACATTGTGATAGGGTACAAAATAATATCTAAAAAAAACTAGTTTTTTTGGGAACGAGAATACCAATACTTATATTGATTTTAATACACATATACAGATAAAATTAACTAATATACAGGGTGGAATTTTGTAATGCCACCTGGAGGGAAAGTACTCTTAATACTGCAGATACAAAATTTTACTCAAAGGAAACATTCCTTTATTTTTTAAAAGAAAATAATCTGTATTCAAAGATTTTGAAAATTCGCGTGCCACACTCGGGAATCGAACCGGCTAAATTCCAAAAAAATAACAACCTGTACTTTTATGGCACCAATCGATAGGGTCAATCATAAGGATCAAATCTCTCTAACAAATGTTATGAATTAAATGAAAGGAAAACCATGAAATCTAAAGTTATAAATTCATTGGGATAAATTCAATACGTTAAAGCACTTTTATTCAAAGGATGGATATTTAGAAATGAAGAAAAAATATTGCAATTTACAAGTATTTGTTTGAGAAAATTGCAATCTTCCTATCTAAATAGTTCTTCGTCATTTTAATCAATAAATGTCGTCAAAAGATAATTGTTTATTAGGTTCTAACATAACGCACGCTTAAACCAATACTGTCACTATCCAAAAAAGTTAACTTTTCAGGAGAACCAAAAAACGGTTTTTGTGGTATGAATATGAGTGATACGTAAGAATCCATGCAAAATTTAGTTATTCTTTGATATAGAAATTATAGGTACATGTTGTATCTCAAATTTAAAAGCAAAAACGATACTAATTTAGTTGTATATATTTACATTTTATCGTTATTTATATTAAAGTGTCACTTTTACTTTCATTATTTAATTTTATTTCGTCTTAGTGGCACTGTGGACTTATTTTTCAATAAAAAAAAAAATAATAAAACCTTCAAAACTATTGTTTAATTGCCAAAAACTGTTTTATTTAATGTAATAGTGATACAAACTATATTATACTTACTAATACGAAATAAAAATATCAGAATTACTTAAGAGGTATTTATTCTCACAAGGCAAAAAAGAAACATTTTGTTCAGATAGAAATTTATTGAAATAAATCCAGATAATCCGTTTATCAAACATAAAAATTAAATTCTGTTAGCTAACATTAACTAACGTAAACAAAAAAACAACATCTCCATAATCAATATACTGTAAAACAATCAGACTTAACACTAGTAGGTATTTTTAATCTTCTTCTAAAAAATATTCTGTTAGCTTACATTCAATAACGCAAAAATGTATTCAAAAATTAACATCTCTATAATCTATGTTGGTACTGTAAAATATCAGACTTTTATACATCCAGTATTATAATCATCTTCTAAAAAAGAACCCTAATAAGCTAATAATTATGGCAATTCTATTCTTACTTACAATAATTAAAATATTTAAGTCAGACTTGCATCTGTCGACTAGAACTAGAATAATCAATTAACAATTTTTAACCACTTATAAGTAAATCACATAAGTGAATATTTGAGTCTTTTGAAATTATAAAAAACAAATTCAATAAATCACATCAAAAATTTTAGTAAAAAAATTACAAGATACCATTGTAAAACAATTCTGCGTAATACCGTGGGATTAAATTGCTGTCGATTAAAGATTTTATGTCATTTTTTTTTCTGGTGGATAACTCTAATTTTGTATTATTAAGTGGTTTTAACGGAAAACCAATACGATTTGCATTGCGTCTAGAGCGAGATTGTCGATTTTGGGCTATTTCATACATCTGGTTTTCAGTAAAGGAGTTTTTGTAAAATATCCTTATTTCTCCATGGTTTTCCTTAACAAATTGTATGACTTTAATGTCTGAAAGTCTAACTGTGTCCCCGTGTGTGTCTTTATTAAATTGGGTGCCACACTCATGAGCTAAATTTTTTAAATCTAAAAAATCGGAATACAGCATTCCTTTAACATTATAAGTATTGCCTCGTTTTTTGGCTGATTTTATTAAAGTGATATACTGCTCAGGAACATAAATTGGTGATGACTTTAAAAACTTCCTAACTTGCTTTTCTATAACGGAGTGTACGTTATCATTCTCATTTTGTGTATGGCCTGATATTAAAAACTTATGTGTGATACTTTTAATCTTAAAATTTGCCAGAGCATACATGTACATAGAAAACATAAATTGGTTTTTCTGTTGACCACAACAATTGTCTGAATAGAAAACTATTTCTAAATTAGAGTCATCGACAGCTTGCGCTTTTTCCTTTATAAAATCTAAGACACAAGAACCGATTTCATTAGCTCCTCTTAAGCTATCCACTTCACTCCAAACGTAACAATTACATTTGTCTTTATTTAGTTCACAGATAGTGAAATTGCAAACGTTAAGTTTTGATTTGTAATAAAATGCAGACGTCTTACACATCGGAAGAGGTAACACTGCTTGTAAATCATAGCAAGCAACTATGTAATTTTCTTGAACCTTTAGCTTATCCTCATTTTTTTCAACTCGACTAAATTCTTTTTCCGTGTGATGTTCTAGATATTTTAGCTCATTTTCTTCCTTTTTAAGTACATCCATATTTTCAAAAGCAGCGCAAAACTCGCACATGTCCTTTTTTGGTATAAAAAAGCTTATATTATAATCTCGTTTAAATATTTTTCGATAAGTGTGTTGCTCACCAGCTGGCTTTCCTTCTATTTCACACATTTGTTTGTAATCCCTGTACAAATCCATTAATTTTTTGCCACCGTCAATAAACTCCCGACTTGTCTGTTGCCTTAAGTAGTGACTCTCGATACGCGGTATGGAATCAATATGATTTTTTATACTCTGTACCACTTCATCGAGAACCTTGAGTTGGTTTCCATGTTTCCCCCTCTTATCTGATTCTACAATACCACTATCACACATCTTCTCTAATACAGTTCTAATCGGTCTATCATTTATCCCTAGAGTATTTTTAAAAAATATTTTACAAACACGTACTTTGTTTTCTCTCACTGTCAAGTGGAAACCATGCTTTGGTTTACGATTGTTATTCTCTCTTTTGTAACTGTACTTTGGTGTAACAATAGTCAAATGTTTACATATAAAATCCCTCTGTCGAGTTATACAGCCCATTTCCCAATATAGATTGAAGATAGCATTTCGATGATCTTCGTCAATTTTCTCTGAACATCTTAAACGACATCGTTCTGTACAAGGAGGACCCATGCGTCTTTCGGAAATAACTTTCTTAGTTTTGGATAGTGAAACGTATTGTTTTCCTGAATTACGCAACTTTTTAGCGTTTTTTTTCTTATTATTTACCACACCCTTACGCTTTTTTTTTGTGGGGGAAACTATACGAACTGGAACGTTATCAGCTGGCTCACTGCTAGAGCTTTCCCTGTGTGTAGCTCGATTAGGTGGCGGGACATAATCAGCGTCATCATCATCCGGGGAAAAATCACCTGCTCTTGACGATGCTATAGAAGATTTAGATCTGGATGAACAAGAACTTAATGATCTTGCTCTAGGTAATTGGAGAGAAACAGATAATGGAATCATACTACTTTGCAAATTAGATGTGCTTGGTACATTCTCGCCCGGTTTCGTCAAATAGTGTGTACTAATATTGAACTCCTTAGACTTGATTGAACCTGATATATGAGAACTACTAGATGAAGATGAGTTGCTCGAAGAGGAAGAGCTGCATGAAGAAGATGAACTACTGCTGCTTAAACTACGTGGCTTATTATTGTTTTCAACGGAGATCTGTAGTGGCTCTACTTGAGTAAGAGTATGAAATACTGGTTGATATGAGTTTGTTTTTTCATCACTACAGTCATTTTCTTTATTTTCAAGTGCAAGCTTCAGTAACTTATCACGCCTCTGCATTGTTTTGTACACCTTAAAATATGAAAGCCATAAATCAATGTTTGTGTGGTGCACACTTTAAAGCAAAGAAATGAATACCTAAAGTTTAATATTATAATCGCCCGAAACAATATTTTGAAACTTTACTCTAGTACAGTAATCCCTAACGTAATTGACAATTTTAAATTTTAACCGTTAAGAAACGATAAAAAGACACTTTGCGTTAAATATTGCCATAACGCTGACAGCAAAATGACACTTTATGAAATAAAACATTTTGTCAATGTGTTTCATACAGTTTTTAGATAACATAATTACAGCAAAAATGACATTTTAGGCAATGTGACGATTATGCTTTAAAGAAAAAATGATAAATAACTTATGATTTTAAAGCAAAACTGACACTAAGCTAAAAGTGTCATTATGACGTGAAATTATTGGTCTAATAATGTGGTAACTTTAATGCAAAAGTGGCACTAAGCAAAAAATGACAATACGGCGTCAAATCAATGATCTAATTATGAGAAAAACTTAGTCCAAATGTGTACCTAAACGCAAAATGTCACTATTTCAATTAAAATAATGCTTAACTTACCAAAAATGTGACTAGTAAACCGGTTTAATCACTAAAATGACACTTTAGCACTCAAAAATCGTCAATTTTGTCCTTGACGACACGTACTTTTTTGTTGAAGGTCAGTGTTGCTCTGAGGGGAGGGGAATATTTTGTTTAGTGACGAAATGGACCACTGCCATCTAGCCGTTATTACTGTTACTTTTAGACTAATGTAAGCGCGATTACACGTAGTTCCACGTTTCCCAACAGATGGCATTAAAAAGTCGATTTGCCAAAATTTTGGATAGTGACAGTATTGGATTAAGCGTGCGATAAGTAATTGGAGGATGAACCTTTGAGTAAAAGTGCTATAAGTTGTCCCATTGAATTTATAAGTTAATATTTTATGGTTTTCTTTTCATTTAATTTATCATGTCTGTTAGAGGGATTTGATCTTTATGATTGACCCTATCGATTGGTGCCATAAAAATACAGGGTGTTATTTTTTTGGAATTTAGGCGGTTCGATTCCCGAGTGTGGCACGAGAATTTTCAAAATCTTTGAATGCAGTTTGCTTTCTAAAAAAAAATAAAGGAATGTTTCCTTTGAGTAAAATTTTCTATCTGCAGTATTAAGAGTACTTTCCCTCCAGGTGGCATTACAAAATTCCACCCTGTATATTCTATCAAATACCAAAAATTGAAAAGATAATATCGGGAAAACTAATAATAATTATTATGACTAGACTTCGAATTGAGAGCTATTTAGTCTGACTTAAATAGTAGTAACGAACTTCTTTAGAAAGTGAATATTTGCTTTGCTTTTTGCTTTTATCCGTCAATGTCATTAATTGTCAGACGTCAGTCTATACCAAGATTATTAAAGAGGAAAGATCTGTATCTTTGTATGTAACGAATAAACTTAAAAACTGCTGGACATTTTTCTTTCAGCAATGGATAGCTACATTACCAGCGAGCAACAAAAGCTATATTTTATCCCCGTACTCGAAACTGTGACGTCCGCTAGTACTTCTACATAAAAGTACAGCTTAGCAGTCAAGTTCCTCAACAATAACCGCCTATTGATTTCTGAAATGTGTACAATATTCATCGACATAATCTGTCTCTTATTTATTTAATTAAAAATCATTCGAATTCAATATATTTATTGCGCTTCATCTAAACGTTGTAAGAGTCATTAACCAGTTAGCAAATATAGTTTGCTCAAATCCGACGAACGTATGCAGCTCACCCAATAATCTATTGAGAAAATATCCATCGCCCCTAACGCATCCAGCGAGCAACTCACGGGCTCCATTAAAAGAAAAGATAACCCGTAACATTGACAGGGAATAAACAACTACTATAATTCACTGCTCACTATAATTCATTGCTCACCATTATTAATTAATTTAAAGTTTAAAAAATGACGTGTGTTTGTAAAAACCTACTTGCAAAATAACCATCATTTAACATTTATCATCTATCATCTATCATCTATCAATTATCATCTATCAATTATCATTTATTATTTATCATTTATCATTCATTATTTATCATTTACAAAAATCATGCGAACACACTAAGTCGCATAACATAGGCCCTGTGAACACATTTAGTTCACTGGGTTAACATCTGCCTGACGACCGATTCACTGTGATAAATCAGTAGGACACACCTGCATAAAATCAAGTGAACTAACCAAGTCGCCTAACATGGATCCGACGACCGATTCACTGTGATAAATCAACAGGACAAACCTGCATAAAATCAAGTGAACTAACCAAGTCGCCTGTGAACACACTTAGTTCACGTTATCATTATCATCATCATTATCATGGATCTGACGACCGATTCACTGTGATAAATCAGCAGGAACAAGTACCCACTGAAATATCCAGCGAAATCACTAGGTACGTCTCTTGGCAAAGACCCTATGAACCAACATAGTTTACTGGGTATCCATTTAGGAAATTACCATGGCCAGAATAATAATTTATTGACATTTACCTCTGGATGCTTGTAAATAATCATAAATAAAGCATGTTACACTGGCATTACCAATGTTGCTCATTTAAATCCCGGTGCAGAGGCCTATGACGGCATAGCTATGTACATAATAGCAAAAACAATTTAGAATTTTATAATAAACATTGTGGGTAATCATTCTCATAAATGCCTCATGTTAAATTCTTCAAAATACTTCAAAACGTTTTATCGAGCAAATATTAATAGTTTAACGACTACGAGTATCCCTATCTCTACCTACATGGCATGACACTACATGTAAACCTACATGGTTTATTAACAACACTCACACATGGTTCTTTAGAATAGATGTTAACATGTAAAATCAACACATCTTCATGGCTGCATTGTTAAACTCATGTATTAAATGCCATAATTATTTTAATTTTATTTATTTAACTAACCAACAGCGATACATAAAAATATTTTACAAAATATGCTTGTGACAGTTATTATGGCCAATTATAGCATTCCCTGTGTAACTGGGATATATGTATATATAATACATGCGAACGGACTAATGCCAGATATTTTCAAAAAAATAAAAATACAATACAAAAATACGATACAACATAATTTTTAAGTTATTTTTAGAAATGGATTACAATTTTGAAAAATTTTAAACAAAAAACGGTTGAATAAAAGATAGTACAAGAAGAAGAAGATTGTTCACTATTCGTTTTTTTTTTTTAATGTCGGTTTATTAGAGTTCAATAAATCAACTTTAGAGAATTCCGAGTAATAAATTCGAGCAATGCGAGTCAGAACACAGTTCTTAATAATTATGTATACGTTCTGCATAGTTGAATCACGTGAGCTTTTTAGCGGGGTAGAAATCTTTCTCTATTTCGTGTTATAACAATAATCTCCAAGGTGTAAAACACTGTGCATACGTGAAAGTTTATTTGTTAAATTTCCACCCTCCTTTGTTTTTTCAGAAATTTAACAGTAAGTATACATCTAATTAGGGTAAAGAAAAGGAAACAAATTACTTACTATTTCGCTGAGAGATGGCTCGTGGTTCTTGTCACTTCTGAACTGTAATAAAAACTACTGTAGCTCCAATCAACTCTTCAGTATATTCAAATCCAAGTATTTCATTCCACATAGGCCTGGATGGGCACTTAAGAACGTCGACAAGGGTGCACGGTTCGGTTGGTGGCTTCCATGGAGAAGAACCGGCAAGAAACTCCATGGTTACTCTTTTCAAATTATTTGGTATTACACAATTCTACATTACTTCACGTTTTATACAAAATGCAATAATTACAACACTTATCAGACATAGATTCGACTGTTAGTCTTAACACCACAATTTCTCCCAATGAACAGAGCTCTCTCGGTCGAGTGTCATGTTTTATAAACTACCCCTTCCCGCTTCAACATTGACGGCCAGGGGCAGTGTTGTCATTTCTCAAATATAAAACGAATTATTAAAATCTTTGAAACCCTACATAATATTTTTGAAAATCATGACAGTTACTTTTTTTTGGTGTAAGTTATATGAATATACGCAATATCTCAAACTGTCTCCTTTCAACGTGGAAACATAAGTCAAGATAGCCTAGGCGGTAAGGCGCTTGCAGATCTATGAATAAATCAGATAAGCCGTGTGTTCAAATCTCACATTGTTACTTTTAGACTTTTTGTAAGTTTTTATTCAATTGGAAGTAATGGAACAGAAATATTATATTCTTTATCTTGTTCGCTTTGTTCATACATTCCGTCAAGTTGAAAGGTAGATCATAGAAAAATAAGTAAGGAGTTTGGATTTATGTGAGGTAGACATGAGATTTATGAATATTTAACTTGACCGGAATTAATGTTTTCGTTTGGTTGAAGTTGTTGGTTAGTGACGTGTGGTTTTTTAGATAGCGGTACTTGTGGTTGCAAAATGCAGGCAAATATTAATATTGAGGCGAGGGCGACTATTAACGCGCTGCATAAAAGTGGTCTGGAACGGGGAGGGAGGAGGTACCCCCTGTACCACCCCCACCCCGCGGAGCCCCATGGTTATGGAGATATCGATGGTTAAAGTTTTGAGGTTAGAATAGCGCTATTTAGTTATTTAGAATAAAAATTTTGTATCGTTTGGCAGGAGGGAGGGGGGAGGTGCCCCCTGTGCCCTGGCACCACTCCCATGTAAGGCGACGCACCGTTCTTGAGATAAACAAATTATATAAATTTAACTATTATGAACCGGTCGCGGGGCTCCTACTTCTGAATGGTTAATAAAAAAATAACATCTATTGGGGGGTCTATTCGCTCGCGCTCTATGCGCTCGCTCATTCGACCCCGCCATACCCTTCTAACCTAATTTATCCGTGTCGGGGTGCCCCAAGTCGGCCTAGGCAAAACTAGTTTTGTCATCAACCACTGCATTTCAATTTACTAAGCGATATAATTATTACAAAAACTCGATTAACCATTGAATAGTATAACATTTTTGGCGTTTACTTTGGATCATATTTGACAAATTAGGAAAAAATCGATTATTATAAAATAATTGATTCTTTTTTAAAGAAAAACCGATAATTTATAATCGATTTTTTTGCTAAGCAAAAATAATCGATTATTTAATAATCGATTGTAATTATAAATCTGACTAGTACTAGATTATCTGTGAATCTGTGCTAAAAATGTGAAAATGGTGTGTTAGTTCGTATTTGTGTAGAAACTATAAGAGTCCTATTAAATTTTTTACGCAAATTCATGATTATTGACGCAGTAGTTTTCAGCAGCAGTAAGATATTTTAATTATTTGCTTATGAATAACGATAGTGCCATTCTCTTTCTTGTAAGTTGGAGTTACACATTTTAATTTTTTTTTTCGTGTAATTTACTATAAATATTTTACGAACTCAGTTTGCAAGAAAAACTGTCGGCGATAGAATTTTGACGCTCAAATTTACATTTTTAGATTCAATTCTTATAAAAGCTAAAATTACTGAAAGATACGTTGAATGTTTTACTTGTTTATTGGAGTTCTAGAATTTCTTTAAATTCCTTGAGTTTTCACGGAAAAAATCGTAAAGAAAGCGTAATTTAAGCCATAAATGTCTTGATTCAGCGTCCATTATATTCCAAATAAACTCAATTTTATCAAATAAATTAATATGATATAAAACTTCGATCTACAATGAATACGCTTCATTCGTTTTCGTTTGTCAATATAATAAGACAAAATTACGATAAATAAAATTGAAGTACTATAATTCTGTGTCAATTCAGCTCGCTCCTCAGTCTCGTCTCTAATTTTCATCAATAACAATCAACAATCGTCCGGAGATCGCTATTATTATCGACTCGTGTACGCCGATCGAAATAATTTGATCCAGGAAGTTAAAATCTAAAATTTGCAAAAAAAATGTAATAGGACTCTTAAAGAATTAAATCTCGTAAACCGTCCGCGTCCGCGTATTTAAAATATGTGAAAAGCTTTCTATTTATGTGTAATATCTACAAAAAAATACGAACTTCGAAATTTTTGTCCAGTAATGGAAATTGGTGTGTTACGAGTATGTTCGTATTTATATAGAAACTTTAGAGAATTAAATCTCCTAAACCGTGGGCGTCGGCGTATTGAAAATTTGTGAAAACTATCTATCTACAAAAAAAAATATGAACTTCAAAACTCATGTCCAGTAATGGAAATTTTATCCGGTGTTTTACACCCTATACAGGGTGTTAAAGTAGTCGCGTGCCATAGCTTAGGGGTAGGTTCAGTATCGTTAAAGGAACCCAGAAAAAATAAAAAAAAACCCAATAAAAATCAAAAAATAAAAATTTAACATAAAAGAATGATTGCAAGATCAACCTAATTTAGTACGGTCTACTAACTTAAAATAGCAATCGTTTAGAATTACAATTATTTTATTTGTTTAAATGCTTTAATTACTTACCTAATAACGAGCGTGTTCATTTGTTTAAGTAGGTACACTCAATTTACGCGCGAGAAACAAACGGCTCGACGCACGGCGCGCGCTCTAGCGACAGCTGACTGCGACGCGGTCGATGACCCCGAGTGCCCGCCCGTTCGGCGGTCAGCTGTTTCCGAGCGTATTAGGGTAAAATGGTCTTGAGGAAAATAGTGGATTTTCTTTAAAAAAAAAGGTTGCTTTTTTCAATGGTTTTAGGTTCTACTAATGAAATCAAACCACTGGTTTCAAGGATAACGGTGTTCACACTAACACCCTAATTTTAGGTATAAAAAAAAATTAAAGGTATTTTATTTTTATTTTTTACGGGTTCCTTTATCGATACTGAACTCACCCCTAAGCTATGGCACGCAAGTACTTTAACACCCTGTATATATACTTCCGGTTGAATTTTGGTTAAAAGCAAGGTCTTACAGAACAAGTTAAGGGAAAATTCCGAAAAATAAAAATTGTTGGAAATGAAGGTAAATTTTGGTACTCACCTACAAGGTTTCGCGTAAATCTAAATTTGTTTAGTGGCACAGTTTTGACGTATTCATTTTGTTATCATCATTATTATCTTCATGGCTCAATTACAATTTAATCAGCATCCTCGAAGCATTAGGTACTTATCAGGTTTATAAATATCAGTTACGTACACAACAACATTACGCCTGCAATCCCCGCAGGGCTAGGCTGGCCCCGAGCTGGAAATCGACTCCGATTTTATATAAAAACTGCAAATGACGTCATGGTTACGGATATTCCAACCTGATAGGGAACTGATATGACTCGGTCCGGACTGATTTTATGATAACTGATAAGTAGCCCTTTTTTTTTTTTTTTAGGATGGGAAATCATCAAATAACTCCTCCCGCTCTGGGCGGAGCAGGAGGGAGTGTCAGACTTTTACTGACTAAAACCCATCCATGTTCCTTCATCGCCCTTTGTGTTCCGGGGCCACGGTATCTCTTTCGAACAGTCCCGCAACCCCGGTGATAAGTAGCCCTAAAGATGTAAGTACGAAACGACACTAGTGATGGAATATTTGTTTGGTTGGCAAATCGGGAAAGTTACCAAACGGGATGTAGGTTTTAGGTTCGATTTCCAGATTCGGCAAAGTGTTATTGGGTCTTCCATCAAGAATTTCTCAGTAATCGACGCGGAGTCTGAATTTATGCCTCTTTGATGGCAAAAGGCTCGCCACCTATTTTACAACGGGACAAAAACGTAAGTGACAAAGTGTGGTACACTTCTGCCTAGCCCTTTTGGGATTGTATGCGTTATGTAATGTTACATAATTAATACGATATTATTGGAATAATAATGACAGTGTTTGCGTTAGTTCCACTGCTGAACAAGGCCTCCTCTCATAAAGGGAAGGTGAGATCATTGATCAGAGCCACACACCTGCTCAAAGGTGGATTGTTATATTTTCGATGTAACATTTACCTACCTAACAATTTAATATTTACACAATATTTATCTTCATCAATAGCCGCCATGAAAAGAAATGTCCTACTTCACCTAGATTAGGACATACATTTTGTTCATTATCTTTTGGTTCACAGAAACACAATGACCTGGTTATGGACATAGTAAGTACACACCTATACTTTTTCCGTTGCCAATATTCTCGATGATATCTGTGCGGGCAAAACGACAAGGCCAGTCTTTTAAACAATATCTACGCTATTTATCGGCTATTTAACAAACAACCAAAATTACTAACCCAAAACGATAAGATTCTTTCGATGGCTGGAAAGTTAAGTTTACATTTAAATCAATATAAATGATTCGTTTTAAAAATGTGTGTCTTATGTACTTTGCCAAATATTACTTTTTTCTGAATCATGAAACACTAACAGTGACCTACAATAGATACCGATGCGATGGCCTTGTCGAACTCAGTGGCCGTGACCTGACGTCATGTAAACACAATAATGACTAAAAGTTATCGTTGATAATATTAACTTACCTCCGCCTTTTCGATGTTTTCCCAAAGAGACGCCGCACAGAACTGGATTTAAGTTTCCTTACACTACTGAGTATCACAGATAAAGGTGTAATATTGTGCAACACAATCAAATTACTTATGAGTCAGGGAAAGCCGGTGTGGATGTGTGTATTCTGTCTGTGAATCTGTGATTCGGGGACACTAGGTACTCGTACGTTCGAAGACTACGTTTAAAGGTAGATATTTCGCGAAAAGCCTTTGCAGTGATTCTGTTATTCTTATTGACTTCGTTGTAAATGTAAACTCATGTTCTATTATTAATTAAGTGAAATATGTGAATCATGCATGTGATGCATGTTGAAGAATACAGATAACACAGATACCAAAAGAAATAACGTAACTGGTTATAACGTGTTATGAAAAAAACAGTTACCGTTGCGTTTTTTTTTGTGTGGCTTTTCTTTTCTCAGGTCATCGAGGTTGTCGTCTGCTTAACCGGACTATGTCTTATAAGAATAAGCAGTTAGGTATACTTACTAAAGCACAATAATTTTGTTTCGAAAGACGTTTGGTTTTGCGTTTCAACCGACTTTCAAAAAGAAGCGGTTCTTAATTCGACAGTTTTTTTTTTGTTTTATAACTTCAAACTTTCGACTAGGTGAACCGATTTTGATTATTCTTTTTATTTGAAAGCTGGTGCTTCCCGTGTAGTCCCATTTAAATTTAGTGAACATCTGATGCAGTTGATCTTCGGAGATATACAATGTAACTCTTCAAAAACAGACGGCAGATCTGCCGTGATTGCTGCAATCACTTGGATGTTTATTCTTTATATACAACATCATGACGTAACATCACGCCTACTCTGAGGGGTCTAAATTTGGGTGTATTGTACACATCTGCGTACCCCCGTACGCAGATGTGTACAAAACACCCAGATTTAGTCAGCTAGGTATGTTAAGTTGGCGCGTTGGTGTTCTACGCACACCTCAAAGGGATGTCCTGAGTTCGATTCTCGAGTCGGACAGGGTATTGGGTTTTTCCACAGATGTTTTTTTAATTTCTCAGTAGCAGCCAACGAGCCCATGAAGTGTGGATTTGTGCCCGGTTGATGTCAAAAGTTTCGTAATGGGTGTTAAGTCAGCAAAAGCTGCGACATTAAAGACATGGGCAACTTTTCATGCAAAAAAACCATTATAAAATGGTGTGCCAAACTAACATTATGAAGAGACAGAAGAGATTTTAAGTTAACATAACATAACTGCAAATAGCCCCACACACACACACACACACATGCACACTCACATACACTCTCGCACGACATTTTTTTTTATAGTTAAAAAAACTGTACAAAGGCGGACTTAATGCCTTCAGCATTTTTTACCAGTCTACCTTGATTGTTCTGTATGGTGTCGGACGTAAAGAATAGCACCATCCCATATCTTCCCGTGGGTGTCGTAAGGCAGTCGACTAAGGGATTACCAGAGAATGGGCAGCAGCGTTCTCTGTGCTTTTGTAACAACCACACTGCGATCGCCAATCCGCCTGCCAAGCGTGGCGATTATGGCAAAAACCCCCCTTTGGGGGAGGCCCATGCCCTGCAGTGGACGTGTTCGGCTGAAATGATGAATGATGAAATGACCTTGATTGGGTGATGCAGAGACAATACACAGTAGGTGCAATAACAGAAAAAAAGACTAGAACATATTTATTAATTTATAACTAAAACATAAAAGAATAAATAAATCTTCTTCTTAGCGTGTCGATGGCAATCTAAATTGAGTCGGCCCAGAACTGAGCTACTAGTTTGGCGCATTCGGTAGCGTCCATCAGTTCCTGTAATGAACAAACAACAGTACACGCAGGACACGATAATAAGTGCCCCATCGTTTGTGGAACAGCACCACATTTACACTCCAGGGAAGAGTCATTAATGAATCTCCAACTAAACAGGTTTTCCTTGCTGCTGCCAACCTGGGTCCGGAGTGTATTTAAAGACTTCCAGGTCAGCCATGGCAACTCATGTCCTGGTGGGAGATTTTCAGCAGGTGGAACGAATGGGATTGGTAAGGATGTACTACTGCGCCACAGCTTTAGTCTTTCCGTGGAGCGCTCGCCACTGAGAGGGGTGACACACTTCAGAAAGCTGTTTCGGCTTTTCAGCCTTTGCGACAGGAGGGTATTCAGATGTAAAGGGTGTCGTGTATCTGAAACCATTTTGGCTCTTTCGCTAGAGCTTGCCACTGTCCTGCGAACTTCTGGTGGGGCTATTCCTGCCAGTGGGTACATCATCTGTACCGGGGTCGGTTTAAGGCAACGAGTGATAATCCGGCACGTTTCATTCTGCTGTATCCACTAACTTTGCATGGGCTGAACGGCTCCACACGGGGCACGCAAATTCGCCAGCTGAAAAAGATAGCGCCAGCGCAGTAGTCCGCAAGACATGAGGCGAAGCACCCCACTTAGAAGAGACTAGTCACCGTAAGAGACTGTTGCGAGTGTGCACCTTCTGCTTGATGGTATTGCAGTTTTTGCTGAAGGTCAATGATCTGTCCAGAGTAACCCCAAGATATTTTGGAAAGTTACTGTGCTCGATGGGGGTGCCTACCCCGTCCCAAACCCTGTGTTAAGTCTGCGTCTAGCCTCTCTGTTTCGAAGGTGGAAAATGCAAGACTGTGTTTTGCTTGGATTGGGTTTGAGTGAATCAGCGAGGTAGTATGTCGTCAATTCGACTAGCGCACCTTGACCTCCTCAAAGGTGGTGGCTTGGGAGGTGAGAGCAAGGTCGTCTGTATAGAGGAAGCGGGACGTGTTCGGACTTGATGGTTGGTCGTTGGTATATATATTAAATAGAAGCGGTGCCAAGACACTACCTTGTGTCGTGTTCTTTTGTGCCCTCCAGTGACTTTTGTCTGAGAGAAGGTGGACCTGGAAACGGCGGTTGTGGAGAAGTTCCCGGAGTATTCGAACAAACTTCTGATGGCTTATCAAGGTCTTACCTTCCACAATAGCCGTTTGAGGTTGACTGTGTCGTAAGCAGCTGAAAGGTCCACGAACATAGCACCTGTGACCATTCCTTCCTCGAAACCATCTTCAAGGTGTTGAACGAGTTTAAGGGTCTGGTTACTGCAAGACTTGACGGGTCTATAACCAGCTTGCTCTAGGATTAATTTCGGGTCAATAACGTTCGTAAGACGGTTCAGCAGCAGTCTCTCGAAAAGCTTGTATGTATGGCACAGTAGAGAGATTGGACGAAAGTTTTTTGGGTCGTCTGCTGCTTTACCTAGCTTGGGTATTTGACCTTAGACTTTCTCCAGAAATGTGGTACTGAAGCTGATTCCAGACAATTGTTGAATAGTTGCAGCAACCACGACACAGCATCTCGGCCAAGATGTTTTATCTGCTCAACCGAGATGTCATCCATTCCGGAGGCTTTGCCGCACTTTAGGCCCCTAATTGCTAGTAAGGTTGAACGGTTTGCTGATATCGTCGCAAGCGCCATCGAGGTTTTGTGACTTCGGGACTTTACTGGGATGGCGTGTTGGTTTGCCATTTGCAAGCAGTTGGTGAGCTACCTGGTTGGCGGTAACTTGGCTTGGTGGTGTGGGATGAGGGGACTCACTAGTCAGCTTTCTAATAGTTCTCCAAGCTTTTTTACTATTATGAGTCATATCAATACTGGATACAGTGTTGATCTACCTCTCCTGCCTGTTTTCACCAAATTTAGAAAACAGCATTTCTCCAGCTAGCGTGGTTTCCTCCGAGAAAGGGTCAGTCTCATACAATGACTCATATTGGCTCAGTAGTTCACGAGAGTCTGTCGACAGCCCTGGAATGTAGGAAGTCCTGCAACCCCTTGGAATGTATCTTCGAGAAGTAGTGGACACGATATCAACAAATTTGTCATAGTTAAGCGGGGTTGACAAGACATTCAAGAGGGCGTCATCAATCGAACGCGTGAAGGACTCCCAGTCGGCCTTGGTGTAGTTAAATCGGCATTTGAAGCAGCACATTATAGGTCTGTGCTGAGTGCGGGGAATAGGCGAACATACGCTTTTGGAGCACTGTGAGCTGATAGATGAGCTGGCGAAGATAAGATCTGGGTTGTGTCCGCGTTTCCAGCGGCCGCTATTAAATGAGGCCGGTTGTTTGGCATCATGAATCAGCATCAACTCATTAGCCTCAGCCCATTCCTCGACTGCTTCTCTGCTAGCATCCGTGTCATTGTAGACCCAGTTGGTGCTATGACTGTTGAAGTCACCGATTATAACTCTAATTGGTTGGTTGCTAAAGTTCTCTGGGGGAGTAAAATTGAATGTGGTACCAGGTGGCCATTAGTTCCAAACGGCGTTCTTCATTGCTTGATGTTCGCAACCGTAGGGGTGCCGATATTGATAGCGACCACCATCTGGTGGTTGCTGAAGTCCGGCTGAAAGTTGCAGTAGCCCGTGCGGCTGGAGGATCCGGCAAAATTGGAAGACGGTTCGACATAAACAAACTGCATGACCCAGACACGCGTAAAGCCTTTCAACTTGAGTTGCGCAATCACTTTTCTGTACTCGATAATGCTCTGGACTCAATAGACGAGGAGTGGAAGCGCATCAAAGTGGCCTATACAGAGACTAGAACCGCCGTTCTAGGGCACAAATCGACTCACTCTCGGGAGGACTGGATGTCACAACACACGTGGAGCCTGATCGAAGAAAGAAGAAATCTTCATCTGAGACTTTTAGAAACCCATAACGACGCCATCTTAACATCCAATACCGTCAGAAACGCAAACAAATCTACCGCAGTACCCGCAAAGACAGGCGACAGTGGGCTGATGGTATTGCTGATCGTGCTCAACAAGCTGCAAACACCGGCAACTTGGAGGAGCTGTACAAAGCTACCAAAACCCTGGCAGGTAACAGCAGGTCAAAGAAGAAGCCACTGAAGTCCAAAGATGGTCAGCTCATTGTGACATCAGAAGGGTAGCTGCTACGCTGGCGTCAATACTTTGAGGAGCTCTTCCGTTTGTCAGCTACATCAGCGCCTGACGCGCTGCAAGTCAATCCCCCACCATCCCGGCATCTAAACATCAACACGGAACCACCAACAGCCTCTGAAGTTGCGGAGGCAGTCCGTTCTTTGAAGACAGGCAAAGCACCAGGACTCGACCTGATAACGGCGGGAATGTTACAAGCCGACTTACCCTCCGCAGTCAACGTTCTGACGCCTCTTATTGAAAAGATCTGGACCGCTGAAGAGCTCCCTGACGATTGGAACAAAGGTCTTATCATAACTGTTCCTAAGAAAGGTGATCTTAGCCAGTGCGATAACTGGAGAGGTATTACACTGCTCTCGATTCCCTCTAAGGTTTTCTGCAAAATCATCCTGGATAAACTGTCGAAGGCCGTGGATCCTCTTCTACGTAGGGAACAGGCTGGTTTCCGCTCGAACCGCTCATGTACGGACCAGATCAACACCCTCCGTATCATACTGGAATAGGCATCAGAATGGCAGAGGGAGAATTATCTAACCTTTGTAGAGTTCGAAAAGGCCTTTGATACGCTGAAGTGGTCTAGCATCTGGTCCCGCTTACTGGAAATTGGAGTGCCACCGAAAATCGTCCGTTTGTTGGAGAGTATCTACAAGAATTATTCTTGTAAGGTAACCCATGACGGCCAAGGCTGCCTCCTGTCACCGCTTCTCTTCTTAGTCGTTCTTGACGGAATTATGCTTCGCATCTCTGAAAACAGGCGCCGTGGTATAGAGTGGGGACTATCCAACGTCTTGGCAGACTTGGACAACGCCGATGACCTGTGCCTGCTGAGTCATACCCGCGCCGATATGCAAGCAAAATTTAACGATCTACAGCAGGAGGCGGCAGAAACCGGGCTTAAAATAAATATCAGGAAGACCCAGGAGATGAGAACTGGTGTGAAGAATCACCCACCGTTGCTGATTAGCACAAAGGCAGTGGCACGCGTCCACAAATTCACTTACCTCGGGAGCGTCGTGGCAGAGACTGGGGGCAGTGAAGAGGACATCGCTTCACGGATCGCCAAAGCCCGAGTAACCTTCGCACAGCTGAGGCCTGTTTGGCAGTCACGGAAACTGACCCGAAGGATTAAACTCAAGATATTCGGGTCCAATGTGAAATCCGTGCTGCTTTACGGGTGTGAAACGTGGAAGGTCACAAAAGACATCTCACGCGAAATCCAAGTTTTCGTCAACCGCTGTCTTCGTCGCATTCTCGGAATTTACTGGCCCGAGACCATCTCCAACGTAGAGCTGTTAGAGGAATGCCACGAGAGCCCGATCGACCACTAGATCAAGCGTCGCAAGTGGACATGGATTGGCCACACGCTCCGAAGGGACCCTGACCATATACCCAAACAAGCTTTGGACTGGAATCCTCAAGGAAAAAGAAAGCGTGGCCGTCCCCGTCAAACCTGGCGTCGCACCGTGTTGGCAGAAGCGGCGAGCATCGGAATGACGTGGAGCGAGGTGAAGCGTGAAGCTCAAGACCGATCGCGATGAAAAATATTTACAACTTATTTAATAGGTACATACGTTAAGTAATAAAGTTTTAAAATCCCTTTTGTTGGTTAAAATTTTTGTTGACTTGTCTTTTGCTATCAACACATTTAGAATTCCCTTCTAATTTAGCTATGTGGTGAAAACGAATGTTTAGATACTATTCGGCTATGTATTTAATTAAAGTTAAGAAGATGAAGGCGCCAAGAAGAAGTCCGCCTTTAGTTGTGTACAAATCATTATTTTCAAAATGTATACTGCAGATTACACTAGATTTTGATGGACTCCAATTATTTTTTTATTCCTACACTCCCTTAATATTTTCATCTAATCATTTTTCCATACTTACATCATTTGCTGAGGGAAATCTGTAAAATTCAGAACAATACATAATAACGATAAATAGTAACATAAAAATATAAATCTCCCACCATGGACCTAATCTCCCACATTTAAAATAATTAGGAAATTGAAATAGTTGCAACACTGATTGGTTTCGTGATTAAATAAAATAATTGACGTTAAAGCGAGAAATAAGCTTTGAAATGATATGCTTACTTATGAAAAGTGATCCCCTGGCTTTTATTAATTAAATCACTATAGTTTCGACAACCTTTCACAACAGATGACGGCTTCCTTTAAGTTTTAGTTGTAAAATAAAACGCAGGCGTCGTTCGGAGTGCTTCAGAACGTAATGGCCGACGGCAGACATACTATGGTGTGAATGTGTGCGTGTTGGCTTGTCTATATTAGCGCGCTGATATACTATGGGTGCTTCAGTTATTGTTAAAGGAGACGGCGTCCGCCTTTTTTTATAGGATCATATTATACACACATCAAAAGTATCTAGGGATCAACATATATTTTTGCAATAACTTTTCTCCTGATTGATATTAATTAAAATTTTCTTTAAGGATTCATCAAATAAAGTGTTTTCGTTTGTCACAGTAACGATAAACCAAGTCACCTTTGCATTAATAAAGAAATTTGCCATTTTCCTAATAAAGGGATTATTGACATTTGAACCACTAACATTAAAGTTCGAAAAAATGACTGAAAACACAGTTTTCTTTAAAATTTTATTGGGTAACTTAAACAATTAATAATCCGTGTTTCTACCGCGAACACTAACAACACAAGAACATCGGTTTGGCATACTCAAAATGAGTTCATCCAAATCACGCTGTGGAATGGCCGCCCATGTTCGTTGCAACAACAAAAAAAGGTCTTCTTGCGACTGGATACCCTCCATATTCGGCAGAGCTCTTCTCTGTAGCATATCCCATGCATGCTCAATCGGGTTCAAGTCTGGCGACTGAGCAGGCCAGGGCAGGACATTGATGTTAGCTGCGGCGAGAGTCTGTCTTACAACTCTTGCGGTGTGCGGTCGTGCATTATCATGCATTAACTGAAATAAGGGACCGATTTGCACTTGTAGAGGAACGATGACGTCTGATACAATCGTCTCAGCATAAATTTGAGCGTTGAGGTTGCCTCTGATCCAAATCAACTCAGTTCTTCCGCCGATCCAAATACCCGCCCATACCATGATGGTTCCACCACTATAAGGATGGACTTCCTGGCAGGATTTTAATCGCTGTTGGCGTCCAGGGGTTCTCCAGTGTCGTATACGTCTTGTATCCGGTCTCATACCAAAACGAGACTCATCAGAAAAGCACACGAAACGCCATTGTTCTTCTGCCCAATTTCTGTGTTCAAGAGCCCATTGATATCGAATCCTACGATTGTGCATTGCTATAGGTGGTACCCGTAGCGGTCTTCGGGAATGAAGGTTCACTTCATGCAAGCGGTTTCTGACTGTTTGGTCGCTAATTAAGTTCCCTGAAGAGTGATGAAGCCTCACGGCTAACATCATGGCGGTTATTGTTGGAGCTCTTCGAGTTAAGATTTGAATGTATCGGTCTTGTCTCCGTGTGGTGCAGCGATACCGTCCTCCATGGCGCTCAGCCACGGTACCAGTGCTTCGGTAACGTGTCCAAAGTCGACTGATAACACTCTGACTTGTATTCAGAGCTAAAGCTACAGTACGTTGCCGGGAACCAGCTTCTATCATTCCCACGGCTCTGAGCATTTCTTCCCTGCTTAAATGACGTCGCCGCTCCATAATAACGTTGGTTTTAATCAGTAGTAGGGAAACAGTAGCACTAATAATGTCTTCAATGCGTTGTATGTTTTTATAGGGAAAATATTGACAGCTTATTTTCATCTTTTACTCGAATTTGATTGAGAGTTCCTGATTCAAATTATGAAATGCACCAAAAAGGATCCATATAAATTTATAAAATCATAAATTTATTACAAAACCACATCTCAATCTCAAGAAATCCGCATAAAAATGCTTGATCCCTAGACACTTTTGATGTGTGTATTTTTCTAAATACGACTGTAAAGTATGGTTTGTTTAAAAACTGTTTTTTTTTTTAAATATCTTAATCATCTATTTATAGACCATAATTATGTTAGATTATGTATTGTCATAGGTTATTCAGAACTTAGGTGCATTCCAGTTTTACCATCGTCATAACAAATCATTCTGGAAATACTATGCAATTACACTTATTTCTGGCAGAATACATATGTTTATAAGAAATAGCTGACGTCCCGCGGTTTCACCCGCGTAGTTCCCGTTCCCGTGGGAGTACGGGAATAAAATATAGCCTATAGCACTCACGAATAATGTAGCTTTCTACCAGTGACACAATTTTTAAAATTGGTTTATTACTTCCGGAGATTACTCCCTACATACAAACTTACAAACAAATGTTACCTCTTTATAATATTAGTATAGATAAACATACGACTTTCATTTTAATTTAATTTAGAATCCTTGAGAAATTATCATTTCATTCAACTTCATCAATTCATTCAACAATGAATGAATCAGAGAATCATTTAAATTAGCAATTTCGACAACAGAGGCAATTTCTTGCAATATAAGGAAGCCAGAGAGTAAATCAGGCGAATGTTTTGAGAATTTTAATAGTATCAACCTGGTTCATCAAAATATTCAAGGATTTTTGAACAAAGAATTAGAAGTAGAACTTTTCATGAATTGTAATTGCATAGATATTCTTTGTATAACGGAACATTGGCTCAAATGTCACCAATTAATTTTCAATTTTAGTAATCACCAGGTTGGTAGTTCATTCAGCAGGGTAAATGCTATACATGGCGGCGCATTAATCCTAGTAAATAATCAGCTTAAGTTTAAAGACCGCAAGGATATTGTAAGCCTATCTGTTGAGCGAACAGTTGAAATAGCCTGTATAGAGTTGGAGCAGTTTATCATATTAAATGTGTATAGACCTCCTTCAGGATTGTATGATTGTTTTGAAAAGGTAATGGATGAAGTGTTGCATAAAATCTGTAATTCTAAGAAGTCTATAATTATTAGCGGTGATTTTAATATTAATTTGTTAGAAAGTTCTGGGTTAAGTACTAAAATTTTAAGCCTGTTTCATTCATACAATCTTGAAAACAAATTTCTGGAGCCCACTAGAATAACACCAACTAGTGCCACTTGCCTAGATAATATTTACACAGATGTTATACCTACCCACAAAGAAATTATTAACTTATTAGATTCTGATCATTGTGGGCAATTGATCACAATTCCTAATGTAAGCAAGAAAGTCACTAAAAAGGATATCATTGTTAATCCAAAAACTAAAACTCGCCTGGAAACCTTTAAAACTAAACTTTTGTCTAAATTACCACTACTGTCAACTAATGATGATCCCAATCAACATTATAACGATTTTTTCAGTATGTATTGCACACAATTTAATACCACATTTATTCCTAAGACAATCTCGGTTAATAGTAACGCTTCCTTCAACGACTGGGCCACTATTGGTATTCATAAGAGTCGAAAACGACTTTATGAGCTGTATGCAGAGCGGACCTATATAAACACTGGAGAATTTAAGTTGTATGTTAAAAATTATTCTAAAATATTTAAAAAAGTTTGTTTTATAGCAAAGTCACGTTACTTGAGTTCAAAAATTAAAAATAGTAGTAATGTAATTAGAATGACATGGAATATTATTAATAGCGAAACGGGAAAGTCTTGCAACCGAAACAGTGACTACAGCCTTGCTATTGGCGATAAAATTTTAAATTCAGACACTCAAGTTGCCACAGCCTTTGAAAATTTCTTTGCGGATATTCCCGTATCGACTACTAAATCGCTAAACTCGTCACCTGCTGCTGCCGAGTCTTTACTAAGGGAAAACGTTTCAGTCTGTGATTCCGAATTTAATTTTGAATATGTCACCTGTAAAGATATAATTAAAACTTTTCACACCTTAAATGTTAAAAAGACCGCCGATCTATGGGGTCATTCTGTGGAAGTTGCTAAATCCATTATAAACATTGTAGCTCCTTCATTAGCTGTAATATTTAACGATTGTATTGACCGTGGTGAGTTTCCTGATCTAATGAAATATAGTAAAATAATACCATTGTTTAAATCGGGTAGTACATCAGACCCCACTAATTATAGACCCATTTCAGTACTACCCACCTTTAGTAAAATTTTTGAAAAATTAATTTTGGCACAAATGCAAAGTTTTTTCAATAAATATAAGTTATTACATAAAAAACAGTTTGGTTTTACAAGGGGTCGTTCAACTACTGATGTTGAACGGTGTTGAACTTTTAGGACACATTTATAATGCCTGGGAGGACAAATGCGATGCTTTGGGCATTTTTTGCGATTTATCTAAAGCTTTCGATTGTGTTCTTCATGAAACATTAATCAGGAAACTACACCACTACGGAATCCGTAACGCCTCCCTGGCTCTTCTTATTTCATATTTGAGTGACAGGATTCAGAGAGTTGATGTTAAAGGGAAAAGATCTCCCGGATCCGTAGTAAAAATGGGGGTACCCCAGGGCTCAATTCTTGGTCCATTTTTGTTTCTTATTTATATAAATGACTTGCCTTACCTCATAAAGGATAATCATGACATAGTATTGTTTGCAGACGACACTTCTCTTTTATTTAAACTCAAACGTCAGCAGTTAGTTACGGATGATGTTAATAGCGCCCTGGCGAAAGTCGTTAATTGGTTTAATGTTAATAATCTACTCCTAAATGAGAAAAAAACTAAGTGTATTAAGTTTACGATACCCCATGTAAGACAAGTGGAAACTACTGTACTAATTAAGGATGAAGAGCTAAAAGCGGAAGATAGCACAGTCTTCTTAGGCATAACTTTGGATGCCAAGCTTCAGTGGAGCCCCCATATAGACAAACTGTCGAAGAAACTTAGCTCTGCAGCATTCGCCGTTAGAAGAATTCGTGATTTAACTGACTTAGAGACAGCCCGTTTAGTTTACTTTAGTTATTTCCATAGCGTGATGTCGTACGGTATTCTCTTGTGGGGCAATGCCGCCGATATTCAGACAATATTTGTTTTGCAAAAAAGGGCAATTCGTTCAATTTATAAATTAAGTCCCAGATACTCCCTGAGAGAAAAATTTAAAGAGACTAATATTCTTACTGTGCCCTCTCAGTTTATTTATGAAAACCTTTTGTACGCCCACAAAAATATGAATTTATTTAAAAAATACAGTGATATCCACAACATAAACACGAGGAACAAACACAAATTTGTTGTTCCTGCAACGAGGCTCAAAAAAATAGGAGGTACGTTCAGATGCCAATGTATACGCTTTTACAATAAACTTCCGAGCCAAATTCAAGCACTAAGCCTAAATAAATTCAAATCGTTTATAAAACGGAAGCTGTGCCTGAAAGCCTACTATCATGTTAATCACTATCTTGAAGATAAAAAAGCTTGGGATTAAGCTGCTCCAATGAAATTTGCTCTGTGAATGTCGAAATTTCGGACTTCGCTTGTTTATTATTGATTCCTTTCTTTTATACACTCTGACATTGAATTTTTTTTTGACATGTATTTTATTATTTTACTTTAATTTTTTATTGTTTTATGTGACATTTACTGATTTGACATGAATACTTATTTTTTTAAGTATTTTACTTTTTTATTTTATTATCATTGCGACATTTAATGATTTTTGTGTTTTTTTTTTTTTTTTTACTTACATTCATTTGAAAAGAATTTGTTATTAATTTTATTTGATTATTGTGAATGTGGGGACCATGTGGGTCACATTTTTATTTTTTGTTTGTTTTTTTCCCACAACTGTCTGGCAGTTTGAGTACTATAAGCGACCTTCCCAAATGTCCTTTCTTTGGCATTGTTCGTCGTTTCGTTGAGCTCCTTGAGTTATAAGTCGAGCTACACGTTAACTGACAAATGCTTGCACTGACTGGACAGGTCCACTCAAATCTGTATGGTTCTTTCTTCAAAAGACCATCTCAGACACTAATCTGCATAGTCCTCATGTGAATTGAGCAAGATTGTCTGGACTTTAAAAGAGACTATGACCTCTGAGTTTGTTTCGGCTGTTTCTTCTCAGAGTAGTCAGGTACGAAACACCGGCCCCATCTAGTTTTAAAAAATGACGTGTAAAAGTGTTTGTAAAAACCTACTTGCAAAATAAACATCATTTATCATTTATTTATCATTTAAATAATTTCTAATACAATAGATGGAAAGTTTTCTGTAAACAATAAGTCATGGTCACCCTATCGAATCATTCAAAACCTTATTACAGATTTTAAATTATAAAAAATACTTTTTTGCCTACTATCGTCATACCTACATGTTTAGGATTTGTTTAAAAAAAAATCAAGCTAATACTCACTTTCTTCGATAAATAATCAATACTTATTTCTAAGCAATACCGTACTACAGCTCCTGAAATAATAAACCTAGGATTTTTTTGTGTATTTTTTACAAATTTTTACAAATTCAAATCTAGGTTTCACAAAAAACTTCAGACCTCTGCGATGCTTCTTCAGCGAGATATCGGCGATAACGTGTTTTTACCGTTTCAATGGCACGGCCATGGGGTTTTTAGTCTTACAGCTCCTAAAATATAACCCTAGGACTTTTTGAAGTACTTTTACAAATTTTGACAAATTAAAATCTGTGTTTTACTGTAGCAGAGTACTGTCTTTGCGGTGAAGCGTTTGCAGAAATGATGAGAGGCTTTTAATAGGAATAAAAGTAAATATAATATCTGAAGAAAATGTATTATATATGACAAGTGGAACAGTGACAGACAAAACTCAAGCGTCATACACAAAAACGAAAAACATTGACAAGTTATGTCTCTTCAGCTGTAGCAGATTATCAAAAAGAGGCTTTAATAACAAAAAACTTCAGACCTCTGCGAAGCTTTTTGAGTGAGATATCGGCGAAAACGTGTTTTTCACCGTTTCAATGGCGTGGCCATGGGGTTATAAGTCTTACAGCTCCAAAAAAAATTAAACATAGGATTTTTTTATATTTTTACCATTTTTTTACAAATTCAATCTTTTATTTAATTTCAGGTCTCTACAACGCTTAGTTTTAAAGATCTCGGTGGCCGCGCGGTTCTCCGCGTTTCGATGGCGCGGCCACGTTCAAACCCTTGTAACTTTTTAACCATACCTTTGACAAATGTATGGTTTTGGGAATCATCTTTTACTAATTCTTACAAAATCTTGGCATAGTTTTAAAAAAAAAACGCCGTGGTCGCGGTCGAAATGCACACAAAGATACAGGCGCAGCCTAGTTTGGGGACCTCTGTTTTCTAAATATTTAAGTTAAAATTTTACTCGTTACGATTTTGTCATAGAGCTAAGTTAGGTTAAGAAAATGATTTTAACAATGATTCAATAAATATATTCATATGCTTTTTATTCTTAGTCACTTTAAAGGATTTTGTATTTGGTACAAAATTATCCAACACCTACGTTCAACGACTATTACTGCTAAACTAATAAAGTTATCTTTACCGCAATAATTTTCCATTAAAGTTCATGAAATACACTATCATCGTGTTTTTCTTTCAGATATTCAAGCCAGCAGTTTAGCTTTTAGAGGTGGCGGGCACTGAAACAAAAATTTACAGTCTAAAGTTTAATATTTCGTAAATGGAGATCCAAAAATAGTATTAGCAACCCCGAAGTCATTTTAAAAGACCTATTAAACGACACCCCACAAGATGGGGTAGACGACGAAAAAAAATATTCATCCCCACTTCACATGTAGGGGAGCTATCCTAATAAAATATATTTTTCTTAATTTTATTTTACCAATTTGTTGGTGTAATTGATATACATACTTACCCCTACATAATTATAGCTTTCTAGTACTAACGGTCTCTTAGCAAAACTTAGGACAGACAAACAGACGGACATGAGAAAACCATAAGGGTTCCTTGTCAGGACTACTGACAAGTAACCCTAAAAGTGAAGGTTTGTTCTCTATGCGTTCCTAAAACATTGATCCGATTCTGATGAAACTCGTGGATTCTTCTGTGTTAGCCCTGCCAAGGTTCCTGGCTCAAAAATCGATTTATATATTTACGTAGCCTCGCAAGAACGCATGCAGGATACAGTTAGTTTTAAATGAAACAGCAAAAAATAGATAAGTAATAATGTATATTCAAAAGAAAAACAAATGAATAGGTAAACACATACAACTCTTTACATGAACTAAAGTGTACAGCAAAAGTATCTCTTGAACGATGGACAATAAACAGTCGGACGTTCCTACAATATTAATAATTTTTACTATTTCTTTTTTTCATATTTTTTTTTTTATAGATGGGTGTAAAAAGACTTACGAAGCCATTTGTATACCCCATCATTGCATTCAGTTTTTGTAGTGACAGTTTGATAGAAGATTCATAAAGAATGGAAGAGAAAGGCAAAAAAGGCGGTAGCAGTTTCCAGGGCTAAGCTAAGGAGAAGTTAAACGACTCACTCTAGAAGTTAGAAGGAGCTCTATCGGGTTACAAAAGCAAGAGAAAGGAGAAGGATATAAAGGGTGTAAAACACCTCTTAACGAAGCTAAAAGGCACTTGTTCTCCCCGTCATTGCGATCATTTTTTTGTTCTACACCATACCTGGGAACCTTATAGTTACGGAGATATTGGGGGTCAAAGTTCCAACTTTTTGAAAAGGTTTTTTTTTTAAATACATGTTTTTAATGTTTTTTTTTTTACTTTAAACACCTCCACGACCCCCGTACTATTCAATCCATCCAAAGCGCTTATAATGCCACTACTCTTATGAATATTATATAACGTTTTCTTATATACGTCTATAAGAATATGTTACAAGTATGAATGCTCTTAAAATTTAAATAGACTTATAAAAGAGCACTATTAGAGTTCCCGCCTTAATCAGAACACATATAAATCTTATTTGAAACCATAGCTCTTATAAGCGTTTGTTTGTAAGGGTATCAAGAGTTTCTGACTTAATCAGAACACGTATAAACCTTCTATGAAACCATCGCTCTTAAACCTTGTGTTTGTAAGAGTATTTTGCTAGTTGGGAGATTACCAAACTTGTCAAAATCAACAATTATGAGATCAATGATCGACTATTCTGACACTATTGTAAAAGCAGACTTGAGGCCCTGGCGTGTTTTTTTAAACGTGGTTACCCCGGTAAGGGTATTCCACGATCTATTGTGGCCCTGTTTAGTTAAAAAACCAGCCAAGTAAGAGTCGGACTCGCGCATGAAGGGTTTCGTACCAGCGTAGTAGGTGAGCCTTTAATTTATTTATTGTTGTTGTAGGACGAGGAGCTCGTGACTAAATAATAACAGCCGCTCAGGTCGCCTCTTTAGGTTAAGCCGTGCTTGCCTAGGTTTGTCTGTGGATGGTCACACTACATAGTGAGTTTCCTACTCACCTCGGAAAGCACGTTAAAAGTTGGTCCCGGCTGTCATTTGTAGATCTTTGACAGTCGTAACAGGTAGTCGGTGGCCCAAAAAGTCTGACAACCAGTCTTACCAAGGGGTATCGTATTTATTATCCAGTACTAACTGGGTTGTTAAAGTCAGATAGGAAGTCGCTCCATGTAAAATACTGTTATTCAGCAGCATCCGGTTAGGCTGGAAGCCACCCCCAACATAATTGGGAAAAGGCAGGCAGATGATGTTGTTACAGCACGACCATGAGATACACCCCGCTGACAGACAGCGGACGGATAGACAGCGGAGGTTTAGAAATAGGGTCCCGATGGATACCTTTCGGAAACGGAACCATAAAACAACACAATCGCCTATGTACAAATGAATGAAATTAAATGATGAAAGCGGTGTAAACTAAGTATGAGTACCTAACTAAACTAGACGAAATCAATTGTCTGATTAATAAAATTATCTAACTGATTGCACTACTACTGAACGGGTTTGGATGGAATTTAGCACACAGATAGTTTGTGACTGGATTAACACATAGGATATTTTATCCCCGTAATAAGCTCTTACTCATTATTTTCACCGCAATTCCCAATTGTTAAATTTTTAATTCAATACAATATTTTTTATTAAACATGACCTCAATAGATCGTGGAATACTCACCGGGGTATAACCACGTTAAAAAAAACACGCCAGGTACACCACTTCAGCGGTGCCGTGGAAACATTTGATTTTTATGAAGAACACAACTTTTATATCTTTTTGAACAGCTATATCTCAGAAATGGTCATTCTCAGGAAAAAGTATAAAATTAGCTGTTTTTATAGATAATTGCACGATTTACAATTTTGTTGTACTTATTTTTATGATAAAACTTACCGTTCGGCTGAAAAATGCAAAAAACCCATTTGCACGACCTTTGACCTTGAATATTTATTTTTGCAAAGGTCGGATCGATGAGTACTTGACATTTCATTTGTAATGGTGTTCCCAACATTCGTACCAATTTTTAGCTCTATGCGAATTATTGTAACCTTATCCCTATTTTTAAGCTAATTTGACTGGAATGATGAGGGTAGGGTGCAATTTAATAGTTGTTGCGTGTTTACTAAGGCCTACGACAAAGTGCAGAACATAAAGCGATTCATTAGAATGTTTTCAGTTAATATTTGTACATAATTATGCATATAATATATTTTTTTGTTTATATGAATTATCATTATTTATTTTTGATTATTATATTTGTTTGTAATTTTTTTTATATTTGCAGCGAAAGATCTTTTAATATATATATTTTTTAAGTTTTCTTGTATGTGAAAGACGATTTGATTTCTTTTATGTCTTTAGGTAATTTGTTAAAGAAGTTGGCTCCTTCGTACATAATATTCCTCTTTCCATATTTAGTCCTAGTCTGGGTTAAGCAAGTGTCATTAGCTTGTCTTGTTAAAATTTTATAAAATTATATAAAATATAATCTGAGAATGTATAATTGTATATCTTTAGTTAGTATTTTTCTTACGAGTATGCATGTGTTGTACTTATATATTTATATTAGATTCATAAGTTGTGTTTCTTTGTAGATTTTTTTTCAGTAGCAGTTAAGGCCCTTCTAACCTTAAAATTAGCAACTATAGATTTGCTAATTTTAGGGTTAGAAGGGCCTTAGAGTATTTCAAACGAAGTTTGAACCACCACAACTATTTGTGGTGGTTCAAACTTCATTTGAAATACTGTAGAATAAAGTTCTAATCAGCTTGCACTACAAAGCGGTTGTTATGTCAGTCACTGCGGCCGAATAATTCGAAATGAGTGGTTTTTTGCGATTTACAAAAAATCTATTGATTGGACTAAAAAAATAAAACATACAAGACCTGCTTTATAGTTAGTTAAGTTAGTATGCAAAGTTTCATGATCTAATTTGAAGTTCTTTTTGAATACCAGCGGTTTATTGTTCGATTTGGAGGTAAATATGGATTTTTTTTCTGTCGAGAAAAGTTTATGGAATCGTGTTTTCGTCACACATAGTACTTAGCATTAATCCTCAACTTTACCATATATTTATTTATTTCAAGCGAAACGGAGGATCATGCTAAGCTATTTGAGGGGGTATAGGCCCTTAAATAGTTATATCTAAATAGTGTTTTAATTAAGTATTCTATTTTGGGAAATTTATTTGACGACCTATTAACCGAGCTTACTGTAGTAGTGATAACTGAATCTTATATCAATAATTAGAAATACAGTTAAATTATATACATGTGGAATTTCAGACTTGCACGCTAATTAATAAACGAGATAATCGAAAAAAAATATGTATGCGTGGTAACCCGACCAAATCTAGAATGTTATGAAAAAGCGGCCGCGCCATACATTATAACAATCTTCTAAAACTTATAGGATAATGCCTGAGAATAATACGTATACAGACGGGTAAACAAGCGGTAAAGTAAAACATATTTATAATGGAATATTCATTTAAAAAATAATACTACACTACACTACTACTACAACAGCCCATAACGTCCACTGCTGGACATAAGCCTCTCCCATGATGGGAGGATTTGCCGTAATCTCCACGCTTGGCAGGCGGATTGGAGATCGCAGTGATGAAAGACTAACAGAAAACGCTGCTGCCCATTCTCTGGTCTACGGAGGCGCAAGGTGTTCTGCCTCAGACATTAGTCGCCTTACACGACACCCGTCAGTATAATGGGTTGGTTCTATTCTACTCTGCCGGATACCACACGGCTACTAATAAAAAAAAATAATGCGTTGGTAATAACAAATATGGAGTACCTACTTATGTAGATGATGATGATCATATGCAGATATTTTAATTAAGGTAAGTATATAAATTAACTTCAAAAATAATCACAGATATTTTTTATGGACTAATATGCAACGTCGCTTGCTTATCTGAAATTAAAATTAAGAACAGATAAACACCTTCACTATTTTCACTGTGTTATGGTTAGCGTTCTGAATAAGTTAAAGTAAAATAGTTGTAGCCATATTTAAAATTAAGTTTTATTGTAAAAAATCACAAATCAACATTATTAAAATGTAATAACATAACAGTGCAGTAAGTACTAACATATTATACAGGAGGAAACATATTAAACAGTGGACCTACCTACCTAAGGTAGGTCCATTGTTTTTCTAATATGATTTAAAAATCACAAATGTCTGCCTATATCTGATTACAACAGTTTTCACAACTTACCGATAAAAAAGCACAATTACATACCGATGTACAACTCGGCCAATACAAAAGTATAAAACGTAAACACACGCACTGCACACGATCAATTATCTCACTAATAGGTCGGTCAGTCGGTCGGTCAGTCCCGAATGTGCAAATTATGCTATGAAAGTATGGAGTACACCCCCTACGTTCCAACCGTCCCGCGCGCGTCGTCCCGACGACGACTGTTTCCAATGTTCTTTCTTTCTATCTACCGATGATAGCGCCACCACGCCCGCATGCATGATGCACCATCGTTTACATTAGTCTACGTATCATCATTATACGTAGTATTCATCTACGTATTTCTAATTATTGATATAAGATTCAGTTACCACTACGACAGTAAACTCGATTAATCGGTCGTCAAATAACTCAGCTGCGCACCGTGGCAGGAACATCATCATAACTTTTTAATTACGTATAGGATACTAATGACACTTCAGTACCATTATAGACAGTAATTACCTATATGATAACGTATAAGTTGTCTTTGGAGCGCTTATTGGAAGTGCTAGGTCCTATTAAAGCAAATTTTTTATTTACTAAAATACCTTCAAAACGGTGGTGCATTATAGTGGGTTCGTTTATTGCGTAACAAATTGTAACTAATAAGCCAGATCTCATGTGTAAATATTACAATCATGCGTATAGTCAATTCCAAGATACAGCAATCGTGCAAACGTTACCCCAGCAGGATTTTAAATATCTTCGCAACCATAGCAAATACAAATTAAGTTGTACCATTTATTTCAAATTGATTTCTAATTATTTAGATAAGATTTATTTTAAAATATCCATTATAAAACAAAATATCTCGCTGGGGTAACGTTACTCCAGCCGGAAGTGTTTTTATCAATAAAAAACTATTACCTTACCAAATTTTAAAATCTGCTTACCAATTATAGAAGCTGTATTTCTAATTATCTATTGCACCTAAATGACGATTTTCGACAATATCTGGGGTAACGCACACTGCTGTGCCGACCCGAATGAATTGGGATATAAAGGGAAAGAGAATGATGATGAATGCGTGCTTGTCGTCTTCGTAAAGGCTCCGCTTACTTACACGTTTGATAGGCGTTCAAAATTGATTGTAATAAGTGTGTGCTTTATTTAAATCAATCATTCGTCAAAGACACAAAGTCTAAAATCATTGTAATAATGAAATTGCACCTCGTGAGATGGATGTGATCTAATTATTTCACTTATTTTTAAACGAATCCTTTTCATTGAATCTGTAAGATCAAAACTTTTGTCGGTTGCTTGAGAAACTACTATATAACTAGGTATAAAATCATGATCGTAAAGCATGTGTATTAGTATTTCTAGTTTAAACTCGGTTAAGTAGTGAAATATGTCGTCGGTCATTTTATTTAATGCACCAGTGAACAGCAAACATATTGAAGGATAATATCGCTCCGTGTCTTCTTTCAAACAGTTAACAATTCTTGACCCTAAGGCAGGATATATTGCAACATGAATTTCTTTCCATATGTTTTCCTCTTCACCGGTCCACAATGCATTTCCCATTTTAGAAATGTGTTGCTCCATTAATAAAGCGTATTCTGTAATTAGTTTCCAACTAGTGTATAGTACATAGTTTTTTTGTATTTCCATATTCTTTTCCATATTAATCTTGATCTCTGTAAACAATTTAACGGGAGTAGTTCTTCTACTCAAAGTAAACTCTTTGTAATTTTGAAAAAAATATCGAATAAATTTATCGAAGTTTTTTTTAACAACGTAGTCGTCGTTCTGAATAAAATACCACGAATGAAAGGCTTCTTCCATTGCTGGAGCTACTACCGTTCTAAATCTCTGAAGCTGATTTTCCTCACATTTAGCATACAATACATAACACCCCAATAATTCCGTGAAATCGCTGTTTGTCAAACAAAATTTTGTTCCTGCATTTGCAAACAATTTATCAGTAACAAAATCGTCGTCAAATGATTCTACGATGTTTGGATACCAACGTGCACATCGCACTAAGTTACTCAGAAGACGCTCGGACAAGGCGCTGTCACTGACTGACGTTAAATACGCGTAACTCTTCATGTAATATTCTGCTTGCACGCTAATGGGAACTTTATCAACTTTATCTAAATGTTTAAGTATTTGTTTATTTGCCTTTGAAGATAATTTATCAATAAAGGAACTTAATAATATCCATAGTTCTTTTTCAACGGTTGTATTTTTAACCTTACATAGAAAACGGAAGGTGTTTTTAAAAATAACAGTTCTGATTACAGAATTAGTTGTAGTGTTCCAAATATTTGAGATCAATGTTTTTAGTTCCCTGAGTTCGAGTTTTGAAAACGCTAGATGGAGACCTAACTTCTGTAAAGAGACTGGTGCTTCTAATAATTTCAACACATGGTTACGGCTTTTAACTTGACTCAATTTGCACATAATGGCGAAAAGCGATGGCACTGCAAATTGTAAGTAATCTCCTTTGGAATACCATAATACGATTTCTAAAGGAATTATTGGTCTGGCAACATGTAAATGTTTTGCGATATTCTTACGAATTGTAATTATGGTCTGGTCAGTTTCGCCCCAATTTATCTTAAAATTGTCGGGAGCATGTAATTTTGCTATTTCAATTATTTGATTTTGGGAAAGAAGCATGAAAAGACCTCTTACGACAGCTTTTTGTCCAATGGGTTTGTTCAGATGTAGTAAGTAGGCGTCGGTGAAGTGCTGGGCGAGTGAGTGCGGCCAGTAGACGCGCAGCTTGGCGAGCAGACGTCGCAGCGAGACAGCGTCGTCAGTTCGCAACGTGTCTATTTGTTTGTCGTGGTGCGTCAGCAGCTGCGGCTTGTGCTTCAGCGCGTTCAGGCACGCTTCCTCGCTCAGACACAGTGACAACGATTCCTCAAACATGTGCTTCCGCCACGATTTCTTCACTTTGAACAAACATGACATATCTGTTTCCCACATTTTTTCTTGTCTAATCTTAATTAGTTCCTGAATTTTCTGAAGGACGTTTGGGTACTTACTGATATCTTTTCCCCAATCTCGAAGCAAAGACAAGACATTCTCTAAGTTACATAAAGTCTCATTGAAATCGGATTCATTTGAAATATTGTTATTTTGTATTTTTGTCAGAAGATAATTTAGGAGATAAGCAAATATTTTGTCAAACTGTTCTTGATTCAGGGTTCGCCGTTTATCTTTAAAAGTATTAAATGAAAGTTTTTGTTCAATGATTTCAGGCACTGGTATGTCGTGCAAAACATTATAAAAAACTATAGATTCGACACACATTTGCATGTCGTTTTCTGATTCGGCGTACACTTCCATACTGTGGAACAACTGATCCAAAATGTTCCAAGTTTCAACATCGAATTCATGAGCAGATACTTTTGAAAGTAGATGATCGACGAATTGCATTTTGAATTTGAATGATTCATTAATGTGTCGATCAAAAATAAAACGGAGCAATATCTTAATATGCTGTGGGTTTCTTCTTGCACAAGTGATCAAAACTGAGAGCATGGTAAATCGTCCAGAGGGTGAGTTTTCTACAAGTATATGCTTTTTTATTTCTGTCAAGGCAATATTAAATGGAACATACTCATACCAACAGTAGAACTTTACGTCCATTTTGTATTCGTCTATTTCGTCTTCTGAACGAAGAAAACTTAGATCAGTTCTGTCGATAAAAGTTTGCTTTATGAATTCTAATTTTTGTTCTTTCGGCATGTTCTTAACGAAATGTTTCAATTTGTTAAATTCACAAAAATTTTGGCCTAGCTTATTCTTTTGTTTAATTAAGAAAGGTTTTATTTCTTCCTTTTTTAAATGTTTTGCTACTACAGACAAGTCGGTTTTATCATCGTACTCATCAAAATTGTCTAATATTCTTTGCGGGCACGTTTTCATAAGTACCTCTGTTTTCTTTCTTCCCAAGGCATGAAAGTAGTCTTTTTTGTCTTCCAGTATGTTTGCTACGTCAGCCGTGTGAGACTTTAATAAAAATAAAATTTCCTTTTTCCATTCATATGATTCATATGATTCAAATGTGCTTTCCGATTCAAGCCGCGTATAGAATGTTAGAAAATGAGCAGATCTTCTGCATAAACGTTTAAATAAAGACAGTGGTATGAGCCGTTGGTTTTTTATAACATTTTCTATGAATGGAATGGAGCACTTTTCCAACCATTTGTGAGACCTCTCCGTTTCTCTAAGGTATTCATAAAATGCTTCGACTCGCATTTCGTCTTTAAGATTGAGTCTAATGTGAAGCATGAGTTTGTTAAATGTTTTAGTGTCCACGTTAGGTAATAGTTGTGTGTGTAGGTAGTCTGGATTAATGATGTTTGCGTACTGCGGCTCGGTGATTAGCCACGTGGACTTTTTGATAGCTGTCGCCGCATACAGCATGTCGTTAGACTTCATTACTTCAATGAGATAGTCTACATTTCTGTTTCTACTGGCAATTTCTATTTTCAGAAGGTTGTCTATGTCACTGTCATCGTAACTTATATCACGTAGTTCATAGTTTTCATTGGCAATCGCATCCTCGACTAGCTTGTTGAAGTGTCGGCGCTTTTCACCGAGTGTGTCTCCTTCTAGCGTCAGCGGCGGCATTGTGATGATCTGGAAACAAAATATACATATTGTTACTTACCTACATACATTACAAGAATCTTCACAAAATGTGGCGCTCATTGGAGATATATTATCTCAGAGATGTATTCTATTTATGTTTTAATAGTTATTTATGCAACTGTTGTATAACGAGGCGAAGCCGAGTGTGATAATAGTATCACATGAGTGTTTTAATACCTAATTATGTACAGTTGCATACAAGACTTTATCTACATCCATGATATGAATCCTCCATAAATGGTTCTGAAACCATAGGGTGTTGCAGTGTTCTAAGAAGTCTATGTAAATTCATGGAAAGTTTAATTGCTTGTATTTAATACAAACAAACCGTGTATATGTAGTAATATAATTATTTACATTTTGGATTGATCAATTATCAAAATTCACAAAGCTTGTGTCACTGATTTTTGTAAACAACAAAGTACATAATGCAATACTAATATCCAAATGTCGAACAAAAATGGCGGGATACGACGTGAATTCGAATTAACCTATATTTTTTTATTTTTTATTACGGCGCTGTGGTAGTGAATCGCACGTGCTAGACGTTCGATTCACTACCACATTCGATGTTCTTTTTTTAAAACGAGTTGCTTAATGAAATTCAGTACAACATTATAACACCCGTTTGGGTGTTATAATGGTTATTATTTATGACACTGGCTGTTTTAATGTTGGCCATAAGCTAACTGTTTCAGATACCTTTATAGAGGTTTTATAGCATGGGTGTAGATAAATACTTTCATGTCACTGTTTATATTTGCTTAACCTAATGTAAGTACTTATTGCCAAGCGAAAAAGATGAGTGCAAAAGAATGTCAAGCAAATGTGAGATTCAAAAGGGCCGTCGTCTTTTCCGTTACGCAACTTTGCATTCGTATTATCCCAATACCCTAAATTCGAATACAGCGTTGGTTAGTAGGTATACAGAAGAATTTAAAAGCAGACGGATGGTGCCGCCGAGGCCAGCCCAGAAAAGGTGGCGGGACGATCTGGACGCGTACCACGAGGGCTGGTTCGAGGAGGCGTGGGAAAAGAGCTCTTGGAAGGAATTGGGGGAGACCTTTGCCCAGCTGTGGGACAGTAAAGCACCTGTTGTACAGTAAGCTTTCATAAGTGCATAGGCACGCTAAGGATTGTATTGCTGTGAACGCACGGTCGAGCGTGCGTGCATCTGTATGTGTAAGTCGTCTCAATACAGTACGCACATCACAGCCACAGAGTTCGCCCAATCGCATGGCGTCGCGTCACACTCCACGCTTTGGTCTCGCTAGGTTGAAAGAGAGGCAATGATGAAGCCGTTAAACAGCCTAATATAAAAAATAGATTTATTATATATTTTTGGATTCAGAACACAAATAAATGTTAATTTGTGTATAAAAGTAACTATTAGTTTTAAATAATCATGTTTATCTATGATATTCTATTTATAAACACAATTTTAATATTCAAAAAATATTTATGCCGTAAAGACGCGTAGTGCTTTGCAAAAATTAAAAAAAATACATTCACCTCAGACTATAGGCATTGAACCAATTTGGACTAAGTAAAGGTATTATCTGTGGCCATTTTCATTCCCGCACACGTGCGGGAAAGTGGAAAAAATCGCACGTGTGTGAAATACATTGCATGTTGTACCTAATCGTAGTGCGTTAAGGACCAGTTTTCGAGGAAGTGATTTGAAAAATATATTTCCGTCTCTTTTATTATACACACAGCAAACGCATGATCTTATTTGTGTTGCGACCTGGTGGCCGAGTCTACTATTACAATAGTGTCACAATGGTCTATCATTGATTTCAGAATGGTTGATTTTGACAAGTTTGGTAATCTACTAATATAGTGGCGTCATTATTACTTTCCAATGATCAACCACTGACACTCCATTCAAAAAAATGGCATAGAATGGTAATCTCGTACACAGTGACAAATGAATGACTGACTTACGCGGTAATCTGCTAAAACTTTGTCAGTTCCAGCCGAAATTTGCTCAATTAGCTTCAAAATTGTGATATTATCTTGCTTAGTAGGTACTGGGTTTCACCTGTAGACGGCTAGACTGGAAATCGACCCCAACTTAGTTGGGAAAAGCATGACAGACGACGACAGAATCATCATCTGCGTAGCCTTTTCCTAACTTTGTTGGAGTCGGATTCCAGCCTAACCGGATGCAACTGAATATTAGAATTTTACATAAAACTACTGCCTATCTGACCTCCACAACCCATTTAGTACTGGGTAATACGATGGGTAAGACTCGTTGTCAGATTTTCGGGCCACTGATTATCTGTAACGACTGTTGAGTAACGATTAACAGACGATGACTTTACTTATAATTAAACCACGCAACAACAAAGAAATGTAATTATAATTAAAAGATGTAATTATATTTAAACCACGCAACAACAAACAAACAATGAGGCTATTTAAATAAATAACAATATTAGTAACCCAAAACGATAAGATTCAAATTCAAATTGATTTTTTCAATGGCTGGAATGTTAAGTTTACATTCTAAAGCTTAGTTACTCTATGCCTAACTTTTAGCCTGAAGCACGAATCAATAGCGACCGGCAGCGCGGCGGCGGCGGCGCGGCGACCTACAGATGCCGATGGGTCGAACCGTTTCCCACTTTGCGCATGACGTTAGGGCAGTCCCTAACGTCATGTAAACACAATAATGAAAAAAAAAGAAACGTATATTATTAACTTACCTCCGCTTTTTCGATGCTTTCCCAAAGAGAGGCCGCACATAACTGGATTTAAGTTTCCTTAAGGTGAACGCAGACCTGGCCGCACCGCACGCGCCGCGGTCACCGCATTCGAATTCTTAGTTTGAAGTTCTATGCAATCCCGCACACCCACCCGCGCTGCAGTCGCTGCAGTACCTGAATGAAGCGGGCGAAGCGGCCGAACTCCAGGGTTACATACTCCGAAAAATATTTACCCCTAAAGCTAAGTCAAAAACCCCTAAAATTGCCACAAATACTTGAAAATCCCCCTATTTTTTTTATCGGTTTTAGGAATATTAACAAAAATTGCTTGTTTTCGCAGCAGTTACATTACAATAGCCAACTGCAAAACTATAGATTAACTAAACAATAACCAAGCCATGGTATCTTATAATTTCCAGTAAGCGTAAACAAACAAAGTTACCACAAGCTATCTAATTGGCGATGCAAAGATTATCAGCGCGCCTCTATCGGCGAAATTTAGAAGTTGTCTAAGAACGACACTTTGTTTTAAAGTTGAGGTTAAGGCGAGGTTAAGTTTAGTCATAATCAGATGGACCACGATTACATTACATACATAAACCTAATAAAAGCAGAAATACGAAATATATTATTGCGTTCCTCAATGTAGTACTTACGGAGATTCGGGAATAAGTTTTCATTTCTTTCCAAAAGACAAAATTATGAAGTAAAAATGGGAGACTGGCTTTATGATTATGCAACTCGATTTCACCAGCAATGAGAGTTTGTTCTCATCATTTTCAAGCTTCAAACTATTTTCTTAATAGTAAATATATTTATGTTTTAATTATTTTATTGTACCTACTTATTTAAGTTATATATTTTGTTTAGGCTAAGGCGAGTTTCTCGTCAGATAACCAGATTATGTTTATTCTTCAAGATTCTAAAAGACAGAAGTTGTTTCCAAATATCGTACCATCTCAGAATATTCCTAAAGAAGCTCTGCTAAAGAAATACCATGTGCCCAAAAAATAAAATCAATTGCTCGAGAAAATAGCAGGCTGATTCAGACTCAGGAAAATAGTTGTATCAAAGAAAGATCTTGGACTGGCTATTGAAAATAAAAACTTGACGTTGCGGATTAATTTGGCGAATTTGATTGATGAATTTTCTATTGTATTTGTTACCAATAATATAACTGATAACAGAGGAGCCTGTGCATGGCTAAATAATAATAGCCGCTCGGGTCGATCTTTAGGTTAAGCCGTGCTTACCTAGGTTGGTCTGTGGACGGGTGAGCTTTAAATACCGGGTTTCCTCCGTGCTCGGAAAGCACGTTAAGCCGTTGGTCCCGGCTGTCATTTTGCAGAACTTTGACAGTCGTTACAGGATAGTCAGTGACCCAAAAAGTCTGACAACCTGTCTTAACAAGGGGTATCGTATTACCCAGTACTAACTGGGTTGTTTCATTTCATTCATTTCATTTCATAGTTGGGAAGGCAGATGATGAAATAACTGATAACAACAATCATCATCATGTCATGACTTCATCGACACAAATCAATTTAGTGGATTACAGAAATTATCGTCCTTGAGAAGATTGGAGTATAGCTGACCTTCTTTGTGACAAAGAACCTTTGGAAAAGTGCACTCAAAAAAATATATATGGAAAGAGGAAAGATCAGCTTTATAGCAATTAACCCACTCAGATTTACTCAGTAGTGATATGTATTTATTTCTTCTCCAGAACGCTTTTGTTTTGTGTATTCTGCACACGCTTTAATTATATCGACTAATTGTTGTCTCGTCCAGCAAGCAACCACATAAATCTGATTTATATTTAATAAATAAAATTTTCCGTGACGTAAATTGTATCGAAAACTGTCAAAGTGTCGTTCTTAGACAGCTTCACAATTTTGACACTTGAGGCGCTAGTTAGAATCTTTGCATCGCCAATTAGACCTCTATAGTAGATGTATTTAATGGCCAAATAGGAACGTGTAATAATGGAGAAGAATACACAGTGGGTAAATACGGAAACGGTAAAAGAAGCAAGAATGGAGATAGATTAGTCACCTTGGCTTTGGAAAACAAATTAAGGATTCTCAACCGTTTCTACAAGAAAAATTAAACAAAGCAATGGACGTGGATGGCCCCTAACGGATTACATAAAAATGAAATTGATTTCATATTGTCTAATATGGCCAAAATTATCCAGGATGTGTCAATCATACATAATCTAAACTTTAATTCAGACCATAAAATGGTCCGAGCTAGACTGACAAGTACGCCTATAAAGAGAAAAAGAATGTTCCATAATGATAGTCCTTCCTACATATACACCCATAATGGTGATCAACTTATGACAAGTATAAAGGAATCAATAGAAAAAATTAAGGAAACCGCCAACCCAACTCAGGCCAAGTATGAAAATTGTATAAACATCTTACGGACAGAAACCAAAAAAGTCGATCCAAAAAGCAAAAAGGTCATTTCTGATAAGACACAACAATTGCTACAGGAAAGGAAAGAACTATTACAGAGAAAAGAAAACAAAATCAACCGCTGCAAAATAGCAGAAATTAGCAAAGAGATAAGTGAAAATATAAGAAAAGATAAGAAACTAAAAAGACAAAATATGTTGAAGAAACATATCGAAAAAACTGGGGGAACAAAAACGGCTATTAAAGAACTGAATTCCAAAAAAGACTGGATGCTAAAGGTGAAGAATAGAGACGGAAACTATACAAATAAAAGACCAGAAATACTTAAAATAGCTACAGATTATTACCGAAAATTGTACCAAACTAAGAACCTAAGGAAAGGGATTACAGAAATTAATATAACAGACTTTGAACCGACACCAAAAATATTAAAGGAAGAAACAATAAGAGCAATTAATACACAAAAGAGAGACAAGACTCCTGGAACCGACCAAATAACGAATGAATTACTAAAAGCTAACCTACCAATCATTGCTCCTATTCTAACAGATATATTTAATGAAATTATAGAGACTGAGAATAATTCTACAGATTGGACCAAATCAATTATAATATTACTCCATAAAAAAGGAGACAGAGGAGAAATAGCTAATTATCGACCAATCAGCTTGATGTCAAATATCTATAAAGTGTTTTCTAAAATAATTCTGTTCAGAATCACATCTACACTCGAGGAAAACCAACCGAAAGAACAAGCGGGGTTCCGTAGTAAATATTCACCAGTAGATCATATACACGTATTAAGACAAGTCCTACAGAAATACAACGAATACAACAAAACTTACTATATAGGATTTGTAGTTTACAACAAGGCCTTCGATTCCTTGGAACATGAATACATCTGGGAAGCATTGCGTTCTCAAGGTATACAGGGAAAGTACATACAAATACTAAAGAATATAATTATACTCAAAAAGCACGGCCCAAATCAGGCTGGAAGCAACGGGGGAGGAGTTTCCTATAGAAAGAGGCGTCCGACAGGGCGACCCAATTTCACCCAAGCTGTTTTCAGCGGCGGAGAAAATAGAATACGTTGATGAGTATATATACCTAGGACAGTTATTAGGCACACGGGATACTATGCACAAAGAAATTGACAGAAGAATCGCCAACACATGGAAAAGATTTTGATCCCTTAGCGAAGTTATGAAAAATAAAGACATGCCAATTAAAGACAAAAGAAAAGTATATAACACCTGTATTTTGCCATGTTTAACATAATATGGTTGTCAAACATGGTCATTAACAGAGAAACTAAACAATAAAATAATAGTATGTCAAAATGGAATAGAGAGAAGTGTAATCGGAGTAAAAAGAAGAGATAAAATAAGATTAAGCAAAATTAAAAATGTAACTAAATTTAGAGATGTGAATAAAGTATGCAAAACACCTAAATGGAAATGGGCGGGACATATGCTGAGAGAGAGGAATAAGAAATGGACTAAACTAATATCAGAATGGTACCCCAGGGATGGTAAAAGAAGTAAAGGTAGACAAATGAAACGCTGGGAAGATGATCTCAAAAGAGTCGCCGGTCCAGAATGGACCAGAATTGCAAGAGACAGAGATAGGTGGAAGTCTTTGGAGGAGGCCTTTGTCGAAGGACAAGCTGTTGTTTTAAAACCGATCGTCAGTAACAAATGTTAATGTAATTATTGTAAAACAGCAATAAAGGCTTATTTTATTTATTTTATTTTATAGTAGATGTATTGACTACGCAAATACAAACATATGACAGATGACACCGCCGCTGCACACGCCGCCTCTCCGTAAACGGAAAAACGCACAACGCGCCGCGCAACGCGCCGCCCGACGCACCGAACTCTTGATTGAAAAAAATAAATCCTTTGTTTATGGTTAACACTAGTGACAGTTGTCTATAGTAGATGTATTGACTAAAAAATCCTTGATTGAAAAAAAAATCCTTTGTTTATGGTTAACATTAGTCAGCAAATAAATATGATTGGTTGGATTTGGTTATCCTACGGTCTATACTTGTAAAAAATAAAGTCCCTAAAAATAGAATGCCACAAAAAAAATCCCATCCCACTTATTTACCCCTAAATTTGGGGGAAAAATCCCTAAGTTGGCAACCCACAAACTCCCCAAGCCGCAGCTGATGACGTCATTAAACCGCCCGCATCGGACGCTGCGGCGCGGCGGCGTGAGAGAGAGAGTGAACGTTTGCGGTGACTGCAGCGCGGACAGGTGTGCGAGGCAATTAACAAAAACGATGACTGCGGCGACTGCGGCGCGTGCGGAGCGGCCAGTAGGCCTATTACGTATCTTTTTGATATCCAGTGACTATCAAGCTTCGGTTGTGCACCGAACTTTGATGACAACCGAGAATGTCAAAATATTGGTATTACGTATTACACAGAGTGGATATCACTTTACGGTGACTAACAGCCCGGGTACGGTGTAACGTCTTTCACGAAAGCCACTTCAAATTCAGGTGTCATCAATTTGATGTCCACTATGCTGACAAAATCGCAATAATAAAGAATCGATACGAAAGCGTCTGTCAAAATGAGTTACGGTGACTATCAGCCACGTTGGGCACCGATGACGTCATATTTGATCGCAACTGGTCATACATAATACGAAACTAACCTTTTGACAGTTATTTGATGGACACTGAGCCGCAGTTACTATCATTTCGATCTGTCAACAGAGATACGTAATAGGCCCTGGGTCTGCATTCACCTTTACACTACCGAGTAACACAGATAGTTGTAATATTGTGCAATACAATCAAATTACATATGAGCCAGGAAATGCCGGTGTGGGTGTGTATTCTGTGATTCGGAGACATTTATGTACTTTCGAGGACACTCCCGCCTGATCACCACTAAGCTAATTTTTGCTTGCACTTTCAACATAGAAACCCTCTCTATTCCCGCCCCGTTGACTTTGTAGGTATAGAAATAATGAATGAAAAATACCGATCGGCTGAGAGCACTGACGACTCACGCCAAACGAGAGTTAAGTATTGTTATTTTGCGCGCCAAAGTTGACGCTTTCATAATAGGCCTTAACTCCAAGGTGGTGTAGCTCGGCGCCTCCGCATGATCTACGCGAAAATAGTACATTTTGATACAAGTGGAGAAAGTTTGTTATTGCATTCGAGGAGGAATTATAACACCCGAACCGTAGGCGACCAAAATAAATGTCCACGTGTATCAAACGACGTTTTTAGGGTTCCGTACCCAAAGGGTAAAAACGGAACCCTATTACTAAGACTTCGCTGTCTGTCCGTCTGTCCGTCTGTATGTCACCAGGCTGTATCTCATGAACCGTGACAGCTAGACAGTTGAAATTTTCACAGATGATGTATTTCTGTTGCCGCTATTACAACAAATACTAAAAACAGAATTAAATCAATATTTAAGGGGGGCGGCTCCCATACAACAAACGTGATTTTTTTGCAGTTTTGTCTAATGTTTTTAAATAATGGTACGGAACCCTTCGTGCGCGAGTCCGACTCGCACTTGGCCGATTTTTTTGAATACACTTTTTAGAAATAAAATAACGAATAATTATTTTTGTCACGAACTATGAAACTACCTATGATTTAAATTTTCGCGCTTTGGTCTCGCCAGGTTGAAGGAGAGGCAATGGTATGAAGCCGTTAAACAGCCTAATATAAAAAATAGATTTATTTTATATTTTTGAATTCAGAACACAAATAAATGTTAATTTGTGTTTAAAAGTAACTACCTATTAGTTTTAAATAATCATGTTTATCTATGATATTCTATTTATAAACACAACTTGAATATTCAAAAAATATTTATGCCGTAAAGACGCGTAGTACCTACTCTGCAAAAATTAAAAAAAAAACATTCACCTCAGACTATAGGCATTGAACCAATTTGGACTAAGTTTAGGTATAGTTATCTGTGGCAATTTTCATTAAAAAGTGGAAAAAATCGCACACGTGTGAAATACATTGCATGTTGTACCTAATCGTAGTGCGTTAGGGACCAGTTTTCGAGGAGGTGTATTGAAAAAACTTTAAATTGTCAGGCGAAAAGACCACGACTGTACCTACGTTCGAAGACTACGTACCTTTCATCATCTGCCAAGCCTTTTCCCAACTATGTTGGGGTCGGCTTCCAGTCTAACCGGATGCAGCTGAATACCAGTATTTTACATGGAGCGACTGCCTATCTGACCTCCACAACCTAGTCAGTACTGGGTAATACGATAACCCTTGGTAAGACTGGTTGTCAGACTTTAGGCCACTGACTACCTGTAACGACTGTCAAAGATCAACAAATGGCAGCCGGGACCAACAGCTTAAACGTGCTTTCCGAGACACGGAGGAAACTCGGTATGTAAGGGTGGTCACCCATCCACAGACCAACCTAGGCAAGCACGGCTTAACCTAAAGATCGGCCCGAGCGGCTGTTATTATTTAGCCACGAGCTCCTCCCAGACTACGTACCTTTCTAAGTAGATATTTCGTGAAGTTGTGAAAGCTTAAGAAAAGCAGTGATCCTGTTACTGAATTTTAATAATTGTTATTGACTTCGTTGCTCAAGCTCATGTTCTATAGGCCGCCGCGGGAGACGCCCCGGGCGTCGGGGGCCAGATTCAGCAAAAAGGAAGGGGTCCGTAAGGACCGATGCCTGGGTTGCGGGACTGTTCGAAAGAGATACCTTGGCCCTGGAACACAAAGGGCGATGAAGGAACATGGATGGCTTTTAGTCAGTAAAAGTCTGACACTCCCTCCTGCTCCGCCCAGAGCGGAAGGAGTCATTTGATGATTTCACATGCGAAAAAAGAAAAAAAAGCTCATGTTCTATTAGTGAATCATGAATACAGTACAAGAGTAGGTACAGTAAAATTACAGATAACAGAGATACCAAAATGAATAACGTAACTGGTTATAACGCGTTATAATAGTAGATTATGCACCGAGGGGCTAAAGTTGTGTCTTATGTCACGGGCGTCATATTGAATCTCGAGCGCAAGCGAAGCGAGGGAGTTAATACAAGAATCCTGAATGCAGCGAGGGATTCAAGCTAGCCCAAGGCAAAGACACCTTTAGCCCAGAGGAGGATACTCTACTTTTTACACCTACTGTGAGAAAATAATAGCCATAGTACGAAAAACAAATAAATTAACGAATGTTACAGCCAATTACTATAACGGTATTACGGCGCGGTACGGTATTCAGCCCCGGATCTTGAATTTTTTCGAGGCGGGGCAAAAACTGAAAAATGCCGCCCCCGCCTGTCTATATTTTTATTTTTATCATCATCATTATTTCAGTCATCAGACGCCTTATGATGGCCATAGGCCCAGGGGTGGACCGTGACTTTGTTGGGCCCTGGGCTAATACTACTTGGGGGCCTGGCCAAGGGCGTCGCCAGCTTTTGGCCTATCAGAAGGGTGCGATTTTTAAGTTTACTATTTACGGATGCAGCTGAAGTGTATACCTATAGCCACTTCAAAAATGTTAGCACCTCCTTGACCTCGGATTGGTTAGTTTAGGTTTTGAAGAGTTATTTGAAAAGGTTAGGAACTATATGATTCTTTAATAGATGCTACTAAATCAATTTATGGAGACAATTTAAAGAGAAAGAGAAACTAAGGCTCCAAGAGCGAGCGTAGCGAGCTCGAAATTTTTAACACCCTACTTTGGACAGATTAGAATTATTTCGTTACTTCATACAGGAGTTACTTGGTTGACTTTCAAAGTTAAGATTTAAGAGGAACTTGACTGCATGAGCGAGCGAAGCGAGCTCGAAAATTTTTTGACACCTTGCTTTGGACAGGTTTGAATTGTTTCGATCCTTCATACAGGAATTACTTGGTTGACTTTTAGACAAAGTCTAAAGGAAGTAGTCTAAAAAGCAAGCAAAGCCAGTTCGAAAACTTAACAGTTTACCTACCTTGGGCAGGTTAGAATTGTTTCGAACTACCGGAGTTACTTAGGTAGTAGTTAAAATTCAAGAGAAACAAGGCTGTAAGAGCGAGCGAAGCGAGCTCGAAAATTTTACGTCTTTCCTCAGAAGAGAGAGATCTTGAGATCAAAATGTCCATATGCATGATATGCACTGGGTTTCGAACCTGGGTCGGCGAACTTCTCATTCCACTACTAGGACCTGATGGAGCACAGCCTACACCTCGATATCATGGTGTTGGCGGCGCATCAGGTACTTGCTCTGTGTAAGGACTATAACGTCAAGATCTCATGGTGGTGATCCGGCCAAAAAGCTCGCCGCCTTGAAGGAGACCGTTTGATTTATTCTCATCACCCTGACGGCCATCGCTCTCTGGGTTCATCGCTAAATTACGGTAAGTATTTAGGTCGTCAAGTTGTCCGCCCATACTGGCACTCCATAGGGCGCTACGGACCGTACGATCCCCCTAAAGAATCTTCTGCAGGAATTGGATCCGCTCAGATTGGGCAGTAGCCACGAGATTAAGTTCGCGGTGCCCATCAACCGGAGTGTCAACTACTGAAGATGCGGCTATTAGGGACGAGTCCCAGGTACTTCATCGTCGACTCGGATCCCATCTACGACCCCAGAGCTGTCGCCAAGATACAAGAGACGACCTGGCGAAACGTTTGCCTTCACCAGCGTGTCATCAGTATAACAGATACACAACCACCATGAAACACCATGAAGAAACTAACCGCGAAGCGCCCAGTCGTACATAGATGATATCTCTATCCCTCAGATAGGCCCTGATTATACAGCAGAAGTTGGTACGGCATAGGTTTGGCATAGTATAGGAGTGCCTGCAATCTTTTTTTTTCTCGAGGTGGAAATCCTGAGCCCTGGGGAGAGTCGAGGAGTCTGACAATAGCGCAGTTGCTCTGCGAGGCAGCGGCATCTAAGCGGGTCCGCCAGATCCTCAGTAGCCAGGTGCTGAAAAAGAGCGTTCTACAGTTTAGCTCTCAAAGAGTTTGTCTTCCTCATCTAAATCGATGGGCGCCCTGCAGACACCCCATATGCATACTAATGCATATGGGGTGTCTGCAGGGCGCTCCTTCTTTTTCAACAGGAACAGTTTTCCAGTCTTCAACAGAAATCAATGAGTTGTATCGTTACAACTCATCATTATCGCAACTTTGACCGTAAGTCTGCCAAGCTTCAATTTGCCGCCCCCTAAATTTGCCGCCCGGGGCATGGGCCCCGGCTTGCCCCCCCCCTAGATCCGGGCCTGACGGTATTTGTTATTATTAATGCCAGTTTTAATGTTATTCCATTCTTTTTAAAAAATGGTTCGTAGTTATCTAATTATTCTTACAACATTATGTCTTCGAAAACATGGCAACGATATGAAGAAGCAGTCGTTATGATTTTGTAGGAAATCGAGAATATCATTCACGCGTAGTAAGGGTATTGAGAATAGCTTTCCTCTTTCTGGCACCAAAGGGTGTTTGTTAGTACGAGTACTATACTGCCAATTTAGCTGAGCATGTGAGATTTCAAATCTAGACACGCGGGAGCGTGTCAAGCGAAGTTCTGGCGCGCAGCTCACCGTGTGTAATATTACACGAACCATTTGGAGCCACTTTTGAGCCCCTCATAACTCAAAAACTATTTCATCTAAACTTGTGAAATTTGGCTCATACCTATATTGAGACTGGTAAGATACATATGTGTTCCAAATTTTATAAACATATCTCAAACGGTTATTTAGATATTAATTAACGTCCAAAAATCGTCATTTTTATGACTGACCTATAGATCAAAACTATAACCCAGTTCCAGATGACCTAGAAAGTTCAAATTTGGCATGCAGATAGGTAATTAGGTGAATACAAAGGAAAACATCAGACACTGGTAATTTTTTATCATTTTATTATAATTTTCACTTATCTTATAATTAGTGCCTGTAAATCTCTATAATATGTGGATTTTAAGATCTTTACGTAAATATATAACGAGTTGAATACCACCCTTATTTTTTTTTAATCCAAATATTTCCGTTTTTGTACTTATAATTTTGACGACCCGATTGGCGCAGCGGTAGTGAGGCTGCCTTACGTTCTTAGGGTCCCGGGTTCGAATCCCGGTCGGAGCAAATGTTTGTGTGATGAGCATGGACATTTGTTTCCGAGTCATGGATGTTTATATATATAATAAGTATGTATTTACAAACAAAAAGTATCTATGTAGTATATCAACTATCTGGTGTCCACGACACAAGCCTCGTTGCTAAATGTGGCACTAGACGGCGCTGTGTGTAATCTCCAGCAATATTTATTTATTTAAATAAGAATACCTATAGTAGATTTTCGTATTTATTACGCGTAACTAACCGTATTCTACAACCACTAGCGCCACCTATTATCATTCTCAGAAACTCACTCACTTCACCAAGCCGCCTCCATTGATTTATTTAAAAGTGACACTAGATGGCGTATGTACAAAAAGTAATGATATCCCATCAAAAACATAAGTGTGAAATGAGAGCCAAGTTCAATATTATGATACGTATATATGCCTTGGTTGTTGACTTCAACAACAAAAGAAGTGAAATCTAAATGGGTGCCAAGTTTAAGGGTCAGTCCTGAAATTTATTTATAACAACATAAAATATCATTTTTTCTTATAACTTAGGAGAATATAATTCGTATATGAGAACTAGCCAAGTCAGACCTTAGGCTACAATATATTCAACGCAACGCTGCTTCCCAATCTGGGGGGCCCGCAGGCACGGATACAGGATTTCCTTTAAGGGGGGCAATTTTAGGAAAATTCATAAAAAAAATATAAACTTTTGTTAATAAATGGGCGTTACTTTACAGAAATCCGTGATATGCATGATACAAGTCCGCCAGCTTTTGGGCCAGGGGGGGGGAGCGTAGCGAGAAATTCTTACGACACATTGCGTTGGACAGGTTAGAATGGTTTCGAACGTTCATATAGGAGTTACTTGGCCGAATTTTAGATAAAGTCAAGAGAAAGTAGTCTGTAGAGCGAGCGAAGCGAGCTCGAAAATTTTAACACTTTTCCTACCGACTGGAATTACCCGGGCCTCATATAGACACAACTAGGTTTCAAGAGCGAGAGTAGTGAGCTCGAAATTTTTTATAAGGTACCGTTCTTTGTAAGGCCAAAATTTCAGTCTGAGTTAAAAAGTTGGATAATCCTTCTAAATAGAAATATTATAAATATGAAACATTGTTTAAACTTTCACGGTAGGTATTATAGATATTATATATTTTATAGATTAATACTTACTTACTAATTTTATAGATTATATTATAGATATTATATATTTTATAGATTAATACGATTGTTTAATAAATAACTTAATTTTAAATTATATTTATAAAATTCTTTACGCACTCATGGATAGTATGTCCTGGCCCACTACACTTGTCAGATGAGATGATGGCCACAAAAAGAAAACTAATATTTGAAAATTGAAAAAGGAAGACTACTTTGAAAACGAGCTTACGAACCGCTGGAGGCAGTCTACTATGGGATCTCATATGAGAAGTAGGCAATGATATTATATAGTAAAAAGAGGTAGATATCGCACTAGCACGCACAAATTGTTGAGGACAAAGTGACACAATTGTTGCACTTTGATAGCTAGCTATCTCTTTCTATCTTATACGTTCCGTATTATCTATCGCTGTCGTAGTTTTAAATTACTCGCAACGATATCTGAACGCCATTCAGTATGAACATGGCGTATCTTCTTTATAATATCATTGGAATCATTGGAAGTAGGTATCAGAAAACAGCTTGGTTTTTGCTGTCACATACCTATACTACCCAGGGGATTCAACTAAAGATTCACCTGGGACTTCTACTCCCAATCTTCGGAAGCTGTCTTCGTGACCTGGGACCTCTACTCCCGATCTTCGGAAGCTGTCTTCGTGCCTGTCCTACCGCTTGTCTCGCAGAGCTACGCTGACGTCTGGTCCTAAGAACCTGGTGCATGACTCTGAGAACTGTACGACGCCCTTCCAGCAGTTTCCCTGAAGCTTGATCCTTGAAGTTGTCCTGATAAATGACCTGCAGTGCTACTCTAACGCCTGTTCCTTCTACAGTGCTGAACTGATTTGTCAACAATTAAGTGTGTGAACTATAAAACTACACTCCATACTTTCATAGAGTGCGTGCTAGGTAGGTATTTTTATAGTTAGCTGTATTTTTTTATCTCATCTGTAAATTTCCTTATTAAATTTTAATTGAACAAGTCTGCTTGTATCCCTTTATTTTAATAGGATCAAGTAGATTTGTTACAATTTGGCACCACAACGTAAAATCGACTCGAACCCACTCGATTATTTCAAAAAAGAAAAAAAAAACTATCACTAGTGTCTATTTTCTTTTGGACTTTTATGTGATTAAGTCTTTTGAATATACGTACTAACTTACCTACTTATTTTTCTTCTTTAGCTTTCCTCTTGAAGACTCCTTTACTCGACTCAACACTTCTTCATACCAAACATCATCTTATACTTCACCCCCACATACATTCCTTTATCGAATGGTAATTGGCATCCATTCTTTGTGTTCTTAAAACCATTCTTGGTCACTTACAAGTTGGGTTTTGGCTTACTTTACGACGTTCTATTGGGCAATATCCCGTAGTCGTTTCCTGATCAAGTAGATTTGTTACAAAATATTATTACAATACGTACAATCCGAATTTATTGTGAAATTCTAAATTAATATGAGCGACTCCGGGGGCAAAAGTTAGTACCTACTTATCTAATTACTGTGGAGGTCATTTCTAGAATTCCTTTATTCTTATTGTTGTATTTCATTTTGTAAATAATTAATATGGATACATAGCGTATTTAACTGCGTTTCAACTGCATACAGGATACAGGTTACCCAACCTTGTGAATTTAATTACTAAGTATTGTCCTTGTATATTTTAAAAACCAATAATAATAATTATAAGGAATAAACTGTGCTAGATTACATTAACAATTACTAATATACCTCTCTAGGTGTACCCAACTATCATGAGGAAAATCATTATCATACCTATCTTATCGAAATAATTAGGACTTTTGCAAACAGGAAAATACGTAAGTATCGATGTGACACTCATACCTGGATACTAAACCAATATATGTACATAGATAATACACAATTACGACTCATACCTATTTATAGAATTCACTGAGGGGTTAGGTGTGTTTAATTCTACTAGGTAGGTACCTACATAAAACCAATTTGAGAGAAATTAAGAGTAGACCAAGAACTTGTACCTATATGAAGATGAAAGACTATAAACCAGGCAGTTCTAACCAAAGACCTGCGCTCATCACTGTATCTCTTTTGATATACCTAGGTTGGTAGGTAGGTACCCAAAAAATAGGTAGGTACCTACTTCACTTAAAGAAAAACCGTGAAAGTCTAAACCTACTTATGTAAGAAAGTTAATCTTCTCTATTTCTCCGAAGTAAGGCAGAGGTGTATACTATGGTTCAAGCTATGGAAATGTGGGTGTAGATACTATGGTATCTACACCCACATTTCGCCAGTTATGTTTAAGACCCATGTTATTGGTTATTCACCTACTTATAACGAATTAGAAAAGGGTTCAAATGAATGAAATACAATGTGAAGCATTTCAGTGTATCTTTAATAATTAAACATGTACGTACCTACATGAAAAATACCGTTTAAAATTACATAGTACAGAAAGTCACAAAATCGAACACCACTTGGAGGGAAAACTGGTAAATATCTACGATGACAAGTTTGTTTTAATGCGATCTCTATATAAAATTTAAAGGATTGCCATTAATGCGTCTTAAAAAACCACTTGTATTTGTGTGTTCTAATTCAGCTATCGTCATTCGACTCGCTTCCTTGCTTCATGTTCGTGTGTGTGGTGACTATTCTAACAATTAACAACCTTCTACATTTTTTTTAGTACACTTATTGTGTACCTACTAAAATTATAAGTTAAAAAGTACATTCTATTTCTAAAGTTTTTGCTTAAACGTTGTAAATATTAGTCTCCCGCTATATTGCAGAAATCATTATAATAATGTAACAGCACTGTTTGAGATGGATTTGAAACAAGTTTTTTATGTATTTCTGATCCTATACGTTTTAACTCGTCATCATTACAAAACTTACCAAAAGTCTTAGAAACCACTAAATAGCTAGGAGCAAAATCACTATCATTTAACATGGTTTTTAGTGTTTCTAGAAAGAATACATAATCTTGACAATATAACTTATAGACCATTTCTTGTAAAGCTTCGGCAAAAACACAATATATGGTTGGACTGTACTGCTCGGTATCATCTTTTAAACACTTAACTATTATTGGACCCAACGAAGGAGCTATTTTCAAATTAATATCTTTCCAAGGGTTCTCTGTTCCGCTTGTCCACTTCCATCGATCTGTAAGATCTGACTCTGTCCACTTGTTCGATTCGAATGGATTCCTGGATTGAGTTATCTGTTCATGGATTAATTTAACGTATTCTGTTAGTAGTCTCCAACAAGTATACATCACATAGTTTTCCAGCACTGGCAAATTTTGTTCAATTGTAGTTAATATTGCTACAAACAGTTTATCCGGTACAGGTATTTTATTCAAAGTTACATTTATAGTGAATGACCAAACCAAATCTCTTAGAAACTTCTTAAAATTATTTCTAACATAATATACGCCCGACCGCTTATTACCCCAGCACTGAAAGGCTTCTTCCATAGCTGGACCTACTACTTTTCTGAATCTCTGAACCTGATTTTCTTCACTTTTACCAAACAACACATAACATGCAAGAACTTCAGTAAATTCACTTTCATATAAACACAGTTTGTATCCTGCTGGCGACAGTAACTTATTACAAACAAAGTCTTCATCGAGTGATTCGATTATTTTCGGTGCATATTCAATCAAATGCCTTACATGTCTTTCGCAATTGGCGCAATCAGGCAATGCGGTTAAAAACTCGTAACTCTTCATGAAATATTCTGCTCGAATACTAAAAGGAACAGTTTCGACTGCACTCAATTTTTTGTATATTTCAGCATTTTCACAAGAATTCAACTCTTTTATAAATAAACATATTAATTCCCATAGTTCCTTTTCAACGGTTGGATTTTTCACCTTGCATATTTGATTATATGTGTGTTTAAAAAGAACGGAGCGGATTGTAAGATTCGTAGTAGCCTTCCAAGTTTTTTCAAAAATTGATTTTAGAGCATCAGATTTAAGTTTGAAAAATGCAAGATCAAGCCCAAACTTTTGTAAGGAGACTGAAGCATTCAATAATTTTGGCAAATGCTGGCTACTTTCAACTTCGATCATATTGTACAAAATTGCATTTAGTGAGGGGACTGCATGTTGTAAATAATCACCTTTAGCGTACCACAAAACTGTATCTAGAGGAATCTGTGGTCTCGCTATGTGCAAATTTTTAGCAATATTTTTCCGTATGCTTATTTCTGTCTGGTCAGTTTCGCCCCAATTTATCTTAAAATTTTCGGGTGCATGTAATTTTGCCATTTCAATTATTTGATTTTGGGAAAGAAGCATGAAAAGACCTTTAACGACAGCTTTTTGTCCAGTGGGTTTGTTCAGATGTAGTAAGTAGGCGTCGGTGAAGTGCTGGGCGAGTGAGTGCGGCCAGTAGACGCGCAGCTTGGCGAGCAGACGTCGCAGCGAGACAGTGTCGTCAGTTCGCAACGTGTCTATTTGTTTGTCGTGGCGCGTCAGCAGCTGCGGCTTGTGCTTCAGCGCGTTCAGGCACGCTTCCTCGCTCAGACACAGTGACAACGACTCCTCAAACATGTGCTTCCGCCACGATTTATTCACGTTGTACAAACACGACATGTCTGTTTTCCACTTGCCTTCCTGCTTTATCTTTATTAGTTCCCGGATTTTCTCGAGTACAACTGGGAAAATACCGATATCTTTTTTCCAAACTCTTATCAAAGTAAGGGCATTCATCAAGTGGAGTAAAGTATCATCAAAATCGGATGAATCTGCAATAGTTTTACTTTGAATTTTTGTCAATACGGAATTAATAAGATAATTAAATACTTTTGCCTTTTGTTCTTGATTTAGTTTACTTTGAAACTTCCTAAAAGAATTAAACATCATCTTTCGTTCTACCACTTCCGGTACCGGTTCATCCTTCAGCACTTTATAGAGAGTTACGGATTGGAGACACAGTTGTACGTCGTTATCTGATTCAGTGTACACTTCCATACTGTGGAACAACTGGTCCAAAACGTTCCAAGTTTCAACGTCAAACTCGTGTGTAGATATTTGTGAAAGCAGATTATTGACAAACTGAATTTTGAATTTGAACGGTTCATTTATATGTTTTTCATTGACAAATTTTAGCAAAGTTGTAATATGCTCTCGGTTATTTTGTGTGCAAGTTACCAAAACTGAGAGCATGGCACATCTTTCAGCGGGTGAGTTCTTTTTACGTATATGCTTCTTCATTTCAGGCAATGCAATTTCAAAAGAGGCGTACTCATACCATTGAAAAGGTTTTATATATCTTTCGATATCCCTTCTTTCTTGATCTGTAAATATTAATGCTGTCTCGGTTTTATCGATAAATGTTTTACTTACAAATTCAAACTTTTGTTCTGCCGGCATGTTCTTAATGAAATGTTTTAATGTGTTATATCCTACCAATTTACGTGCATGCTTACAAATAAAAGCTTTTATTTCATTCTTATTTAAATACTTTGCTACTACAGATAAGTCGATTTTGTTAGCGTACTTATTAAAATTGTCCAAAACTCTTTGCCTGTAATTTTTCATAAGGAATTCTGTTTTCTTTTTTCCTATTTCTGGGACGTAATTTAAAACTTTTTCGTCTTCCACTACGTTTAATACCTGTACCGCATGCGATTTTAAAAAACATAAGATTTCGTCTTTGGCCCGGTACTTGTTTTGAAGTTCTACCAAAGCATAGTAATCAAGAAAATGAGCGGATCTTTTGCACAAACGTTTAAAAAGAAAGAGTGGTATGAAGCGTTCGTTTTTCATAACATTTTCTATGAAAGGAATGGAGCAGTTTTGCAACCATTTGTAAGAACTGTCCGTTTCTTTAAGGTATTCATAAAATGTTTCTACTCTTCTTTCGTCTTTCAGATTGAGTCTAATGTGAAGCATGAGTTTGTTAAATGTTTTGGTGTTCATGCTAGGTAATAGTTGGGTGTGTAGGTACTCTGGATTGATGATGTTTGCGTACTGCGGCTCGGTAATTAGCCACGTGGACTTTTTGATAGCTGTCGCCGCATACAGCATGTCGTTAGATTTCATTACTTCGATGATATAGTCTACATTTCTGTTTTTACTGGCGATTTCTACTTTCAAAAGGTTGTCTATGTCGCTGTCATCGCTACTCATGTTACGTAATTTATAGTTATCATTAGAAATTACATCTTCGACTAGCTTGTTGAAGTGTCGGCGCTTTTCGCCGAGTGTGGTTCCTTCTAGTGTCACCGGCGGCATTCTGATGCTGTGAGCTGGAAAGTGGAATTAAAATATTGTTTTATTGATTACTGATATACATACTTATACAGGGTTTAAAAGACCTCATCACGAAGCCGTCAACTGCAGCTGTTTAAAACACATTTTTGAACATGAAAATGTGTTCTAAACAGCTGTTTTTAGATAATCAGACTGTTATCTTTTCGGTGAACTTGGCCCTAAGTAACCAACTTTAGTAAGCTGCCAACTATTTGTTCCGTAATTTAGTTTGAATAAATATTAAACTTGTTTCTTTGTTTACACCATGTCTCTATGACAAATAGGATATATAGCAAATTATTTTGTTACTATACGTAACTGGGAAGGTATGTGTGTACTATTATAACACATGAGCCAACCTCTTCCAATATAAAAAAGTTATTTAAGGGCTATAATAATATATCACTCAAATGGCTTAGCATGATTTTCCGTTACGCCTAAAATACTGCAGCATTAATTTTGAAATAAACATAAATGGTAAAGTTGAGGATTAATGCTAAATACTATGTGTGACGAAAACACGATTCCATAAACTTTTCTCGATAGAAAAAAATCCAAAGTTTTCTCCAAAGAGAACAATAAACCGCTGGTATTCAAAAAGTACTTCAAATTAGATCATAAAACTTTTCATACTAACTGAACTAGCTATAAAGCAGGTCTTATGTGTTTTATTTTTTTTATTCCAAGCAATAGATTTTTGTAAATTGCAAAAAACCACTCATTCCGTACTATTCGGCTGCAGTGACGTATCAACCGCTTTGTAGTGCAAGCTGATTAAAACTTTATTCTAACAGTATTTCAAACGAAGTTTGAACCACCACAAATAGAGTTGCTAATTTTAGGGTTAGAAGGGTTTAAAGAATCTTTACATAGAATAAAACAAAGTCGCTCCCCCTGTCTGTACGCTTAGATCTTTTAAACTACGCAACGGATTTTAATGACGTCATGCTCCCCAGCCACCCGCCCCATCATCGATTTTATGTAAAGAGATTGAAATACACTTTGCTATTGACCACTTTTAGGCGCTTATAATTGAGATCACTACATAATTATTATAAAACAAAGTCCTCCGCCGCATCTGTCTGTCTGTTCCCGATAAACTCAAAAACTACTGCACCGATTTTCATGCTTTTTCACCAATCAAGTGGTTCTCGAGGAAGGTTTTAGTATATAATTTGTCAAGCGGGCGAGCGAAGCCGCGGGCATCAGCTGGTTTAAAATAAAAGGTTTTAAGTAGCCGGAAATGTATGAAACCGAGGGTACATATGAAATGTATGAGATAATGTTTCAAAGATTTAATCCACACATTTCCTGTGAAATGTATGAATTTCCTAGGAAATTGTATTTAAAAATTCCGAGATGACACTAGGAAATGATAAAACGTATGCTCTCTGTGAATAAAATAATTAAAACACGAATAAAATCAACATCAATTAAAAAAATGAATCAACCGTCAGAATGAGTAAATTTCAAAATGTTGTCGACGTAGCCCCGCGTATCCTATTTCTGTCTACAGGGTTTAAAGTAACCTAACACGAAGGAGATGGGTGTTGAGAGCGAGCGAAGCGAGCTAACTAATACCTAACCTGTCCGGAGTCGGTGTGCCCCAAGTCCCGAGCTCACTTCGCTCGCTCTTGCATCCTAAATTTTCCTTGCCATAATGCCTTGTTTATGATGGTGTGGTGCGGAGTGTGTAAAGGCTGCTTTACACCGGGGCAACACTGTGGGGCATTGCAGCATGCTACATATTGCGGCGTGCGTAATCTTGTGGTATGCTACGTATAACCAACTTATGCGGCAGCCTATTTTACGCCGCCGAGGCAACATCGTGTCTAGATAATTTTCAAAGCATCGTGCTGTAAAAAACTTGTTTGATCGAGGGGACAAGATACCGTACAAGGCTGATGAAGTAACTTTAGCAGCATGACGCAAGGTGTTGCCATGCCGCACTATTATTGCCACAATGTGCAACATTTTAAATTATTGTAGCATGCGGCTTTGTGGCATGCCGCTATGTCGCCCAGTGTTGCCCCGGCGCGGCGTAAAGCAGCCTTTAAGGTCATAATTATTCTCTTACTCTTATCCCAATTCATTTGGAGTCGGCGCAGCATGTCTCTTCTCTTCTTCCATTACCTACTCGTCATTTCATCAGACACCTCCTTTCTTACCTTACACAGTCCAGTCATCGTTTAATCCCGTACTCTTATATCCATCCATATTCATACTCAGAAGTACTCAGAACTTTCTTCACGACATATTCCTCATTCCTCCGCATTGCATGCCCACACCACGCAGCGACAACCGATTACCACACCACTTTTCAGTCACCGGCGTCACTTTCAAACTTCCTCCTAAGGTACGTCTACTCATTTTATATTTTATCCATTCGCGTAACACCACAGTCCACACAATCATTTCCGTTCTTAGCATTCTCATCTCAGCCACATGCAAATACCTTTCATTTATCCTTTTTGTGGTCCAACATTCTGATCCAATAACTTACGTAAATAGCGTAGTGTATGGTAACATCAAAAACTAAGTATGACCAGGGCCGTCTTTAACCATTTCGGCCCCCCTGGGCACTTGAGAATAAAGGGGCCCTTGGAGAATGCCTTGGAGCGAGCGAAGCGAGCTCAAATTTTTTTGTACCCATGCCATACCCGTGGACAGGATAAGGTTTTTGACAAAAATAACAGGTGTTTTTTTTACGGCGGAGAACTTTAATTTGAAATTAAATGCAGAATATCATTTTTATGATGACATAATATGTATGAATATGATTTCAATGATGTGGCCACCGCGGCTGGCGCGAACATGCCCAAATCTGGATGATGTATTTCGGCAATAATGCGTTGAATGTTGGGTTCCAAGTGCTCATTGTTTATAATATCCTCAAAGGTTCAAAAACGATGATGGTTAGAACTCACAGTCAACGGCCAGACATGATAACTAACTATTCATGTGACAATTGCAGGGCATTCATGTTGCAGACACAGGGGCGGACCGTGAGTTTTTTGGGCCCTGGGTATTTTATTGATAAATAAATAGTACTTAATCAATTTAGGGAGACGAATTTAAGTTTGGGTACGGAATCCTAAAAAGAAGTCTCCAAGAGTGAGCGAAGCAAACTTGAAAATTTTAACACCCTACCTTGGACAGGTTAGAATTGTTTCACCTCTTCATATATGAGTTACTTGGTTGACTTACAAAGTTAAGATTCAAGAGGAACTTGGCTGCATGAACGAGCGTAGCGAGCTCAATTTTTTTTTCACATCTTACTTTGGACAAGTTTTAATTGTTTTGGTCTTTTATATACAAAAACTGAAATTTTCTCTGTATTTAATGTGACAAATGTCTTATAGACTTCGGAACCCGGTAAAGTTTTTAAATAAAATTGTTAAAACTGTTCAGTAAATGTAAAGTATTTGTTAAACAGTTCTTATGTGGAGAGTTCAGATTGCAGGAAAGCGCTTGATAGTTTAAACTATTTTGATGTTAGAGCTCTTGCATAGTTATTTAACTTCTGCTAACAACCCACGCAGTGACCAGCAATATTGTAACACAAGATACTTGGATTTTTCAGTGATGCAATATCAAAAGAAAATAATGATGAAAGGTTAATTATTATACTTGATCAATTTTTTGTTTTATGACAAATATTTATTAATCTTCTATTTCCTTTTTGGCAATTGACCCAGGTTCTGCCAGTAATCTGCCAATGAGATTCCTCAAACTGAATACTAAAAGTAATTTAAACTTTATTAAACAAACCTGCCTGAAATATTTATTCAATTGTTTTCATAAGTTTTAGATAAATTAGCCGCAACAATCTAAGAGACCAACCTATTATTTTATGTATTATTTAAATAATTGTATGTATGTATTATTTTTAGGTTTGTTCCAGCCTAGCAACCAACCTGGAAAATATGTTATGATTCACTCAATGTGATTACTCTTTTGTTTTGTTGAGTGGTATCAAAAATCAAAAAACACAGTTGTCTATTTTTAATGATGACGTTATCTTACCGTTAATAATATTACTTACCTCTGTTTAACTGATATGCTCCGAAAATGACGCAGTCTGCCACACTAAAGTACTTCTCAAAAGTGGTTAGCTCCAAGGTTCCAACGCAATAACTAAGTTTACATGAACTGAATTGGTGATGAAAATCAATGCAATATTGTGACTCAGAAGTCAGAAGTAGAGATGAGCGTTGAATGAACGAACTAGTTTATTCGACCGTCCACGGACTGTGAACGAACGGACGGTTCACCAACAATCCGTGGACTAGTCGAATCCGTCGACGGCTCAACGCAAAGCGTAAAGTAATATATAGGCTCAACGGCAGTCGATCAACACGGCTAAACGAGTTAACGCGTAAACGCTCGAACTGGACGAGGACTGACTCAAGAACGTACATACTCGAGTATGAAGGGAACTAGGGAAGTTCAAATTAATATGTACCTACAGCGGCTACAGCACAGAGCAGTCTCTAGTCTACTGCCTACGTCGCCGTCACCGTCGCCGCGTCGTAGACTTCGTTGTAACGTTTATTTGAACGACTGCATAACCAAGTCCACGCATAAACTAGTCGACGAATTCAACTAGTTTATGAACTAGTCGATGAACTTAAATGGACGGTCTAGTTTCGTTTACGCCAAATGCGTCGACGACCCATCTCTAGTCAGAAGAGGCCGGTGTTTCGGGTGTTAGGTTACCCCACCACAATTAACCCTTGTTGACCAATTTTATTATTTAAAGCACTCGTAATAAAGTTGCATTTTGATCGTGTGAATTGTCAATTTAAACTTTGTTTTGAACTTTTGACATTGACATTGACGGTGGGTCAAACAATCCCAGCTGAGCAGCTGAGCCAAGAGAAGGGGGCGAAGGGGCCGAACAGTGCACAGATAACAAATAACGATGCTCTGTAACAATAACGGTTATAACGCCTTAAATGTAAATAACCATCAAACAAAAAGTAAAGATCTGGAGAAATAGCGACAAAGAAGAAAAGCAATTTTAAAAATTAAAAAATTAGGCTGAATACATTGAGTTATTACTACTACGGCTGAAAACCAAAATACAAACGCTTATTTGGAAGCAAGCGGGTCCCATTGAAATATAAAATTATTAAAACATGGAATGAATCCCTTTAGTTTTTAGTATTTAGGGTGCCGTAGTCAACGGAACCCAAAATCATTGAGGGAATGATATTTTAACAAACAGATATGTTATACATCTAAACCACCGAAAAAAAGTGTTCCGTGGGGGAGAGCCAGCTCACATACACGCAGTGACGCAGAATAAAGGAAAAATATAGGCCAATTAGCTCGTTTTCGAGTCTTCACGATTGCGCGCTCATAACATATCTGTTTAATAGAATATCATTGGGGAACCCTTATAGTTTCGCCGTGTACGTCCGTCTCTCCGCCAGTCCGCAGTATAGCTCAAATACTCCCTAATAGGTACTAGAAAGCTGTTTTTGGCATGAATATAGGTACAGAAGGTACAGATTAGTTACGCCCCAGAGTTACGCCGACAAAGTGGTAAGATAAATCTCAAAAATTATTTTTTAGGGTATCTACTGTACCTACACGTATAGTACCTAGTGTATTTTTTTCTCGCGTACCCCATGGTGTGGGATGGCGTGTAGAATATTGCGAGTTGTTTCAAATAATTTTTCGAATAACAGGATTCGTTTGTGAAATAGCTCTACATTTCATAAGTAGGTACTAATTTTTGTAAGACTCAATGTCGTCCCCTTCTACCAGCTAAACGGTTGTGTATGGGTGTGTGGAAACATTCAAGGTGGTATTACACATAACGAAGCTCGAAGTTAAAAGGAAAACTATCACTGATAAGAAGGTTTCTAATTACAAGTTAACGAGTAACAGTTGACCAACTTATAAAATGTACTTTGATAACATAATAATATGTTCTGGTATCGGAGCACAGGTTTTTAAACTGCAAAAACGATGATTTTTATTACTTTTTTTTCAGGTCAACTAAACAAGCTTCAATATTCGTGCAATAAATAAAGGTAATTAGATTATTGTAAACCAACCTTGTTAACAATAAAAATCAACGTTCGGAGGCAAATTCACATATTTTGGTGGGCAACTACGGTACCCGACACGCACTTGGCCGAATTTTTATGTCCAGCTATGTGAATGATTTCACACAACTGGAAATAAAAACGCGACATGTCAACACCCCTAGCTAACTTGACAATCTACAATCGTTAACGCTAGTAGAAAACTATTCAAATAAATGGGAATGACATCATCTCAACGTTAAATCACGTGATCAACACAAACGAATAGAAAATTCGTAGACAAGTTTACATCGTTCAAAATGATAGTACGGAATGTTATCGTTTCTACAATGTTGATCGCTAAACTCTTTGGTAGGAACGCTCACTATAGACTAAAGTGTAGGTTTTTTTGTACAGACATTAGAGAACGAGCGATCGACTCAGTCGTGTCAACTTGGCTACCAATTTAGCGCTTTCTACAATCGCTTACTCCAAGGCGCTTATGATTGTAGAAAGAGAATCAATACGAAACGTTGGTAACTTGGCTAGGGGTGCAGGGCTCAGGGTATTCGTGTTTCTCATAATTCTTTACGGTGCTGAGACATGGACTATTGAGAAAGCGAGAAGAAGAAGATAGACGCCCTAGAAATGTGAAGCTGGAGACGAATGCTTGCTTGCTTAACCAGGTCACAGCTCCAAACCAACGTCTCAATCCTGCAAGAACTTAGTATCAAAGAGCGTCTTTCTTTCTAAATTGACTTTCCTAAGAACAAAATTAGCTGGTGACAGCACGCTATTGGGTACGAAACCATCTTCGAGTATGTCCATTATTTTTGGGTTTGTATATTTGGTATTATATTATATTTGGTAGTTACTCTAGTTATATTTGGTAGTTACCAATTATTTGGTACTTACTCTATTAAATTATCGCCACGTATCGATCTAAAATCGGCGTATCTAAGGTATTAATAAAATACCTTCGTAATTATTATTTTAGATTGTCTCGACCGAAGCTATTTGTAAATTCTACAAAATTGATCGAGAAAAGGTAGGTAGCGCCGTTTAATTTTAGTTTCGTCTTGGCACTAAGTAGGTACTGAAAAACTAACAACAGAACAAGCAGGACATACCAGTAAAAAGTATCGGCACAACTTTCGTTCATCCTCCCATAGAAATTCAAACATCTACGACATACCTACGTCTATCCATCCGAGGCAAATAAATCAAACTTCGGTGTCGATGACAGAAGAGTACTCAACATTGCGAGCACACAAACCGCGGGTAAGTTAGAAAGTGGAACTGGTGCGTGAAGACGGAGTTTGATAATATTCCGTCTTTAACATCCGATGTGTTGTTTTGTTTGGGAAAGGTTGTCAAGCGCCATCTTAGAACTTTATGTGGGAGTGTCGGTCGATCGAGTGTAGATATGGGAATGTTGCCTTCGCAGTAGAACTTGGTACTTGGATGATATGAGACTGGATGTGTGAGCGTGGAGATTGGCGAACCAAGCTGTGGATAGAAGTAATCAAATAAAACAACCAATGCTATGGTAAGGACAGTTTTCTATTAACTTTTGAAGTTATAAAAAAGTACAAAGTTCCATTAAATACAAGAATTCAAAATAATCATAAGGTACTAGGTACAATAATTTTAAATAAGGCATTCATCACTAAACTTCAACTACAGCGTCAGCATCTTCTGGTATGTTCGCAAAATCGTTAAAATAATTTATGTGCACTGCTTTCGATGGATGTGTTTCCAGTATTTTACGTATTTCTAATCGCAAAGGTTTGCAATCACCCCAGAAAAAACTATAGTTGGCTGCCAGATTGGAAACCACAAAATAACTTTGAACAAAATCAGTATCATTAACCATGTGTCGTAGGATTTTAAGTACGACCACATCATCTCTACAGTTCACTAATTCCTTAAACATTTTTTCAAAAACTTTGGTGAACAGATAATAAATTGTTGAAAAATTAAATTGTTCGATGTCTTCTTTAAAACACTTCACAATGATGGCAGCCAATGTAGGAGATACTTTATTATGAATATCATTCCACGCGCTATCCATTTCATGTGTCATCCTCAATCCAGGATTTGTCCCAAATGTACCAAACATATATTTGTTTTCGTCCAATATCTTAAGGTATTCTATGTATTACAAGTTTCCAACTAGAATGCAATACATAGTTTTCTAACAGTGGCATTTTTTTTCCATTTTTGTTTTTATCTCTAAGCATAGTTTCACAGGCACAGCTTTCTCATTAAAACTAAGAACATAAATTCTAAAATTCCAAACCAAATGATGTAAAAATTTTTCGAAGTGATCTCTAACATAAAACTCGCCTGAATGCATTGTGTCCCATAACTGAAAAGCTTCATCAATCGCTGGCTCTACTACTCGCCTGTATCTCAGGAGCTGATCTTCCTCACTCTTACCACACAATACGTAACATGCGTTATAAGTGTTTTGGTTTACTTGCAAATCCGTTTTTATCTTATTTTTGAAACCATTTAATTTGGTTTACGACAACCAAATCAAAAACTAATGTTTAAACTAATTTAAACAAATTAAGGTCTCTTATTGGTATTTTTTTTAATCTTCTGCGTTGAGCCGTTTTCGAGATCTGGGAAATCCCAAAACGTTACCGCAGCAAAATCTTAAATAACTCGAGAACCATACCACACACAAATTTTGCTATTTACAAACATTTACTACGCAACAAAAGCTATCTATTCATGTATTTAGTTCCGGGCTGAACGAATTTTTGAAAAACGATTTTGCCAGGATAACGTTTCAAACGTTACTCCAGCAAAATGTGTTTTTCTCAACTTTAAAACTACAATTCACACAAATTTTGCTACTATTAAACAAATTGCTCCTCATGATACACTAATTATTTTTTATGGTCTCATCTCTCAAATGCACAACATTTTGCCAGGGTTATGCACACTTCTGCGTCAATTCAGCTTGCACCTCAGTCTCATGTCAGTCTCGTCTCTAATTTTCGTCAATAACAATCGACAATCGTCCGGAGATCAATATTATTATCGAGTCGTGTAGGCCGGTCCAAAAAATTTGATCCAAGAAGGAAAAATCAAAAATTTGCGAAAAAAATGTAATAGCCCTCTTAACATCCGATGTGTTGTTTTGTTTGGGAAAGGTTGTACAAACGTGTGGCTGACTCTGGCAGAGCCACCAAAAGGGATTTTAATTTTGATAACACAAAAATTTAGTCGCTATTTAGTCGAAATTAGTCGCCAAATATCAGATTTGGTCGGTCACTGGTTCAAAAGATATAAGGGCTTATTGTTGGCCCTGCTGGAGACAGCCTACCCCAGCAGAGCCACATTAATAACTCAAAAACTAGGGCACCTAGCGAAGATCTGTTTTCTCCCATATTTACTCGCTAATTAGTCGAAATTAGTCGCCAAATATCAGAACTGGTCGGTCACTGGTTCAAAAGATATAAGGGCTTATTGTTGGCCCTGCTGGAGACAGCCTACCCCAGCAGAGCCACATTAATAACTCAAAAACTAGGGCACCTAGCGAAGATCTGTTTTCTCCCATATTTACTCGCTAATTAGTCGAAATTAGTCGCCAAGTTACAGATTTAATCGGGTCCTAGTTCAGAAGATATAATGAGTTCAATTATTAAGGTATAGTCCAAGAGCTAGATCGAAGAGTTCACGAAAAATTGCCAAGAAAAAATATTTCTATTAATATGTGTAATATACTTCTAGTTTTATCGGTCTATAGTCCTTAGAAATGACCGAGAGAGATAAATTCTCTATTAAATACATGTTAAATTTTTTTAATTATTAAGTTAGAGTGGCTTAAATTTCTTTGAAACCATTAAACCTTGCTCTTGGTCTATTTAGTGTCAAGATGTACAGTCGCATGCAACTGTTTTACTAATTTACAATGTTGAGCTCTAATTTACTTGTAAAATGTAATACTTAAACGTTGAAAACGTATTGTAAGTATGTAGGTAAGTATCAACCCATTGCTTGAAATACATTACAAAAAAATACATACTTAAATCAAAGATGTAAATACTTACTATACATAATATGAGCATTAACGGCTCTAATTAAGGTTTAATAGGTAAGTTTATTTATTGTTCCTTATAAATACAACAAATTAATTAATTAAAGAAAAAAATCTTTAGAGTTTAGAGCAAGTTTGCTAATTTACCTATTTTTTTTTAAATACTTTTAGCGGCGCGAACACCGCCGACGACGCGCCGGTGCTCGCTCTGTTCCCCGTTTTTGTATTTGCGGAATAGGTACCTAAAGATAACAACATTCGAGTTCCTAACTATTCTTTAAGTTCCACTTTAAACTGGCCGACTTTAACTTAGGTACGTCACGGGCAACTCGTTCTAAGTAGCTCGTCTGTACACGCGCATCTATCTCTTTCTTACTTATCGTGTAAATGTAACGGAGCGCAGCGATCTATCTGCCAGCGACTAAATGCACACATTTTGTTCGATACCTAAATAATTACATATATTTATTGTAGAGATCTTGTTTTTAGGTAATGAATACTGCTTTCCTTTGGTGGGTTGAAGTTATAGAATTCCTCCAGACGTCGTATAGATACACCTGTCTAAAAACTACTTTAAGTATTTTGTACTTGGTTGTACCACTGTATGGGGAAATTGAATTCTTTAATATCTTTTTAATGACACACCGACTGAATCTGTAACTTGGCGACTAATTTCGACTAATTAGCGAGTAAATATGGGAGAAAACAGATCTTCGCTAGGTGCCCTAGTTTTTGAGTTATTAATGTGGCTCTGCTGGGGTAGGCTGTCTCCAGCAGGGCCAACAATAAGACCTTATATCTTTTGAACCAGTGACCGACCAGTTCTGATATTTGGCGACTAATTTCGACTAATTAGCGAGTAAATATGGGAGAAAACAGATCTTCGCTAGGTGCCCTAGTTTTTGAGTTATTAATGTGGCTCTGCTGGGGTAGGCTGTCTCCAGCAGGGCCAACAATAAGCCCTTATATCTTTTGAACCAGTGACCGACCAAATCTGATATTTGGCGACTAATTTCGACTAAATAGCGACTAAATTTTTGTGTTATCAAAATTAAAATCCCTGTTGGTGGCTCTGCCAGAGTCAGCCACACTGTACAAACGCCATCTTAGAACTTTATGTGGGAGTGTCGGTCGATCGAGTTTAGATATGAGAATATTGCCTTAGCAGGTAGAACTTCGATGATATGAGATTGGAGGTGGTGTGAGCGTGGAGATTGGCGAACCAAGCTGTGGATATAGAAGTAATCAAATAAAACAACCAATGCTATGGTAAGGACAGTTTTCTATTAACTTTTGAAGTTATAAAAAAGTACAAAGTTCCATTAAATACAAGAATTCAAAATAATCGTATGGTACTAGGTACAATAATTTTAAATAAGGCATTCATCACTAAACTTCAACTACAGCGTCAGCATCTTCTGGTATGTTCGCAAAATCGTTAAAATAATTTATGTGCACTGCTTTCGATGGATGTGATTCCAGTATTTTACGTATTTCTAATCGCAAAGGTTTGCAATCACCCCAGAAAAAACCATAGTTGGCTGCCAGATTGGAAACCACAAAATAACTTTGAACAAAATCAGTATCATTAACCATGTGTCGTAGGATTTTAAGTACGACCACATCATCTCTACAGTTCACTAATTCCTTAAACATTTTTTCAAAAACTTTGGTGAACAGATAATAAATTGTTGAAAAATTAAATTGTTCGATGTCTTCTTTAAAACACTTCACAATGATGGCAGCTAATGCAGGAGATATTTTAATATGAATATCATTCCACGCGCTATCCATTTCATGTGTCATCCTCAATCCAGGATTTGTCCCAAATGTACCAAACATAGATTTGTTTTCGTCCAATATCTTAAGGTATTCTATTACAAGTTTCCAACTAGAATGCAATACATAGTTTTCTAACAGTGGCAATTTTTTTTCCATTTTTGTTTTTATCTCTAAGAATAGTTTGACTGGCACAGCTTTCTCATTAAAACTAAGAACATAAATTCTAAAATTCCAAACCAAATGATGTAAAAATTTTTCGAAGTGATCTCTAACATAAAACTCGCCTGAATGCATTGTGTCCCATAACTGAAAAGCTTCATCAATCGCTGGCTCTACTACTCGCCTGTATCTCAGGAGCTGATCTTCCTCACTCTTACCACACAATACGTAACATGCAAATACTTCTAAATATTTGCTTCCATACGAACAAAATTTAATTTCGGCTGGTGAAAGCATTTTATTGGCTTTAATTTCGGCTGGTGAAAGCATTTTATTGGCTACGAAGTCTTCGTCGAGTAATTCCATTACTACTGGTGCATAATATATTAAATCCTTCACATAATCTTCACAGTTAGCGCTAGCAGGCAAAGAGATTAAAAACTCGTAACTCTTCATATAAAATTCTGCTCGAATACTAATAGGAACATATATAACGTCTTTAAATTTTTTGTATATTTCTGCACTCTCTTCTGCAGTTAAGTTATCTATAAATGAACTTAATGTTTGCCAGAGTTCTTTTTGAACAGTTGGACTGTCAGCCTTACATATCTGATTGTAAGTGTGCTTAAATAGGACTGATCGAATTGTGATATTCTTTGAAGTTTTCCAAACATTCGAAAATATTGTTTTGAGATCTTCACATTTGAATTTGGAAATTGAAAAGTTTAGTCCAAATTTTTGTAAGGAGACTGGTGCATCCAAGAACTTCGGTAAATATTCACGAAATTCAGTTTCAGTTAAATTTGGCAATAAAGAATTTAGTGATGGAACTGTATGTTGTAAGTAGTCTCCTTTAGCATACCACAAAACTGTGTCTAACGAAATCAGCGGTCTGGCTATGTGCAAATGTTTTGCAATATTTTTCTTTATACTTATTTCGATCTCGTCAGTAGTACCCCAATTTACTTTTTTACCATCGGGGATATGTTGTTTCGCAATGTCAATAATTTTATTTTGTGGTAGTAGTGTAAATAGACCGCTTATAACGGCTTTTTGTCCAGTAGAATTGTTCAGATGTAGTAAGTAGGCATCGGTAAAGTGCCGGGCGAGTGAGTGCGGCCAGTAGACGCGCAGCTTGGCGAGCAGACGTCGCAGCGAGACAGCGTCGTCAGTTCGCAACGTGTCTATTTCTTTGTCGTGGCGCGTCAGCAGCTGCGGCTTGTGCTTCAGCGCGTTCAGGCACGCTTCCTCGCTCAGGCACAGTGACAACGACACCTCAAACATGTGCTTCCGCCACGATTTCTTCACGTTGTACAAACACGACATGTCTGTTTTCCACATGTTCTCTTCTTTTATCTTTATCAGTTCTTTAATGTTATCAAGAACGAATTGATACTTACTGATATCCCTTTTCCAATCTTTTAACAAAGTCAAGGCATTTTTTAATTGCTCTATAGTCTCACTGAAATCGGATTCATTGGCAATGTTTTCAAGTTGAACCTTCCTCAAAACGGAATTAAATAAATAAGTAAACAATTTGCTTCTCTGCTCTTCATTTAGTTTATTTCGAACCTTTTCAAAAGTATTAAATGTAACCTCTTTTTCTATGTATTCCGGCACAGGTTCATCGTGCAAAACTTTATAGAGGACTATAGATTCGTGACACATTTGCACGTCGTTTTCGTCGCATTCGGTATACACCTGCATACTGTGGAACAACTGATCTATAACGTTCCAAGTTTCAAAGTCAAACTCGTGGGAAGATATTTTTGAAAGCAGTTTATTGACAAACTGAATCTTGAATGTGAATGGTTCATTTATGTGTTTCTCGTAGACATATTTTAGTAAAGTTTTTATATGCTGCGGATTTCTTCCTGTACAAGTGATCAAAACTGAGAGCATGGCACATCGTTCAGAGGATGAGGTCTCTTTGCGTATCTGCTTTTTTAATTCAGACAATGCAACTGTGAACGGGGCGAACTCATACCACTTGTAAGATTTTAGTGGCCGGTGGTTCTTTTCATAATCTGGATAGAAAGCAGCCAGTTCAGTTTTATCGATAAAAGTTTTTTTTACAAATTCAAACCTTTCGTTTTCAGGCATGTTTTTGATGAAATAGCCCAAGTTATCCTCATCAAATAGATAATATCGACATGTGTCAGTTTTAATTTGCTTTTTGAGAAAGGTTTTTATTTCGATCTTATTCAAATATTTTGCCGCCACGGATAGGTCAATTACGTTTACGTACTTTTCAAATTTATCAAATACGTTTTGCGGGTGTGCTTTCATTAGGAACTCTGTTTTTTTTTTACCCATTTGAAGCTTGCAGTAAAAATAATATTCATCGTTTTCTAGTACATCCAAAACTTGTTGAGTATGTAACTTTATGTGAGATAGTATCTCCTGTTTTGAGGCGTGTATTACCCTACCCTGTGTTACTCTTGTGTAACATGCTATAAAATTAGAAGACTTCCTGCACAAACGTTTATACAGAGATAGTGGTACGTAGCGTTCGTTTTTTATGACATTTTCTATGAAAGAAATGGAGCAGTTTTGCAACCATTTGTAAGAACTGTCAGTTCCTTTCAGATAATCGTAAAAGGCTTCGACTCGACTTTCGTCTTTCAGATTGAGTCTAATGTGAAGCATGAGTTTGTTAAAGGTTTTAGTGTTCATGCTAGGTAATAGTTTTGTGTGTAGGTACTCTGGATTGATGACGTTTGCGTACTGCGGCTCGGTGACTAGCCACGTGGACTTTTTGATAGCTGTCGCCGCATACATCAAGTCTTTAGATTTCATTACATCGATGAGATAGTCTACATTTCTGTTTTTACTGGCGATGGCTATTTTCAGAAGGTTGTCTATGTCGCTGTCATCGTTACTAATGTTACGTAATTCGTAGTTTTCATTAGCAATCGCATCTTCGACTAGCTTGTTGAAGTGTCGGCGCTTTTTACCGAGAGTGTCTTCTTCTAGACCCACTGGAAGCATTGTGAAGAGCTGAAAAAAAAATTATGATTTACTTCCATTGCATTTTTTTTTAGATTTTAGGTGTGTCGAAAAAAAGGAATTTAATGTGACGAATAAAATATGTTTTACCAATTTCGGATTGAATTGATCTGTGATTTTGTGTTCACACGGGTGATTTTGTCATCTTATGAATACTTAATTTGTTTAGTGACTTCATAAAGAATTTAAGAACAAGTGAAGCGAACTTCGGAATTAAACCCGGTCTCGCGGATTTATTTTCAAAAGAAAACGTTATGTTTTCCCAATAATTGAATTTGAATTGGTGATCCAGATTAGAAGCTATACTTGACGGCAGGCTCGAACATAAGTATCGATTTTAAGAATTAAGGTGGGCCATGGCCCTCTTGGTCTAAGGGTAGATATACTGCTTCTTGCACGTACAGTGTGGGCAAAGCCGCGGGGTGAACAGTAGTAAATTAATAAACAAGCAAAATGTTAGTCTGTTTGCTTATGACTGTTACAAAAGTATGTTTGTTTGCACATCGCATCTCATACGCCACTTAAGATCAAAGTAAAGTAGTCCGCCCACTGCACCACAGTTTTACAACCCATACAGTTGCGCAACGAATGTACTTCCGTGGAGCAACGGCGGGGATCTTGCGGGGGGTTGGGCGACGCAGTACGCGGTATACGATCTCGCGCAGTTTATACACTTGGACGTTTAGGGCTGACGCGTCTGTGTAAATCGTTGTTAATACTATTAATAATCGTTATATAACTTGAATATAATGGTGTACACTTGTTGCGTATTACGGGTGTGCCTCGACGAGCACCAATAAGGATAAAAATATAAAATTTCATAGATTTCCCCGTGACGAGAGATAAGTTTATCTTCCTAAAAAAATCTAATTAGCTGCCTAACCAAATAACCATCTAGTACCTACTATTACTATTTTCGTTTAAATTAGTAATACCTACCCGTCGTATATCTAGTAGGTACTAAAACGCCAAGTAGGTACGTAAAGACAGACCTTATGCCTTAGCCCTCCTATACCTACACCTAGCTCTGCCGGCCAACTCTACTGCGCTAATTGTGAACGTAGGTATATCAAAAGAATTGTTACGCGTTTCATACATGTTGAGATATCTTGACGATTTTGGTACCAAATGAAAGGTCTAGGTCTAAAACCATTTTATCCGTTTGAATCATGTAAATCGGTCCACGCGTTTAGGAGATAATAATGAGTACCATACCGTAGGTATAGTAAAAAAAATTGACAACCCTTACACGTTAGCGACTCAGAGCCTAAGTACGCGTGGCGGCATCGTTCAACGTCAAAGACGTTTCCCAACTGTATGGATTGTAAAACTGTGACTGCACCGTACCGTACGTTGACCGTACTATGGATGTATCAGGCGGACACGAAAAGAAACATAATTCAAATTACCATGGCCACTAGAACGTATCAACGGCGCTTTTTCATACCCGTTTATGACGGGTTTAGAACGATCATCATACTACGCGGTTAAACCCAATATTCTTTGTATATATAATTAAGAGACTAAAGCCAATAGATCGTTCCATCACCGCCGCGTGCTATGCACGGAGCGTAAACAATTGCCGACAAGAATATTTGGCCGTAGTCGATATGCTGGCACGCGACTAGTCGGTGACAGAACGGTCTAGCCGGCCATAGGGCTTGTCCACAACTCCACGTCACGGCGTCGTCAACGTAGAACGGTGCGGTAACGTGCCACGTTACGCTCTGCCGCGTCGTGCTAGTGCACGGTACGGCAACGTCGCCGTGGGACGGCGCGTCACGTCGGGCGACGTGGCTCGATTCGATGCGCTCGCTCAATTAATGCTTAATTGTCTTAGCGATTAGTTGTGATTTGTGAATAAAAAAACTTTTTTTCCAAAAAAATAAAACCGACTTCAAAAAACACAAAAAAGTGAAAAATAACTTCAGCTTCAGAAGTCTTCTTTCTTCGGTGATCTTGTTTGATTCATTTAGTTTTTTTTTGTCACCGACTTCTGAAGCTAAACTTATTTTTCACTTTTTTTGTGTTTTTTGAAGTCTTTTTTTTTTTTTTTGCAAAAACTTTTTTTGTATTTTTCCATTTTTAGTTGTAATATCCTATAAAAATATTTGTAACAATACATGTCATGGTAATAGGCTTATCCCCAATAAAGGGAACTTAACATACCTAATTAAGGGCCTACCCCATGGCACACTAGCGCCACTTTAGTAAAAAAATCAGAACTCGTTAAATACAAATCTATAATATAAAAATGAATCACAAAATGTGTTGGTAAGCGCATAACTCAACAACGCCTGGACCAATGTGACCAATTTTTTTTTTTAAATGTTTGTTGGAGTTCAAGGATGGTTTTTACGGCGAGAAAAAGAAAAAAAAAGAAAGGTAGGTAGGTAGTAGGTAGGTAGTAGGTAGGTAGTAGGTAGGTAGTAGGTAGGTAGTAGGTAGGTAGTAGGTAGGTAGTAGGTAGGTAGTAGGTAGGTAGTAGGTAGGTAGTAGGTAGGTAGTAGGTAGGTAGTAGGTAGGTAGTAGGTAGGTAGTAGGTAGGTAGTAGGTAGGTAGTAGGTAGGTAGTAGGTAGGTAGTAGGTAGGTAGTAGGTAGGTAGTAGGTAGGTAGTAGGTAGGTAGTAGGTAGGTAGTAGGTAGGTAGTAGGTAGGTAGTAGGTAGGTAGTAGGTAGGTAGTAGGTAGGTAGTAGGTAGGTAGTAGGTAGGTAGTAGGTAGGTAGTAGGTAGGTAGTAGGTAGGTAGTAGGTAGGTAGTAGGTAGGTAGTAGGTAGGTAGTAGGTAGGTAGTAGGTAGGTAGTAGGTAGGTAGTAGGTAGGTAGTAGGTAGGTAGTAGGTAGGTAGTAGGTAGGTAGTAGGTAGGTAGTAGGTAGGTAGTAGGTAGGTAGTAGGTAGGTAGTAGGTAGCTTATGTGACGCAGACGAAGTTGCGTGGGTCAGCTAGTATAATATAAAATCTGATAGACAAAATCAATGCTTTAGAGTTCTAGATTATTGACGTCTATTTAATTCATTAAAATATACTTCACTGTAGTTACAGTTAGAAAAATTGCTAAAAACGGCCGTTTTTTTACATTTTGTATCTGTAACGACAGCGAGCTATGTTTCAATGAGATAGGCAGACGTAAATAATTTAGAAGACCAAAAGATTGATTTTGTCTATCAGATTTTATATTAATTGTGTATTTAACGAGTTCTGATTTTTTTACTAAAGTGGCGCTAGTGTGCCATGGGGTAGGCCCTTAAGCGAGCGCATCGAATCGAGCCACGTGTTTTTCAGAAAGAAAATAATATTCCTATATTCCTTTTTTCATTCGAAAATTAATTCTGAATAATATAATTATGGATAGAAAATATCGAAATGCACCTATCTTCGTTGACCTACATAATAGTGAGATATCGCAGTTGTTTCAAATATCATGTCGAAAGAGAGTCATGACTAATGTAATCGAAAATACCTATTTTAAGTATAAAACTGCGCCAGCATAATGATTATTAAAATGCATTCCTTACTAGGTTACTAGAGGTATGTTTACATAATACCTACTAATACATAGCAAGAATTTTAATTTAGCTCATCAGATGGCTTATAGTCACCCAGACCGAGGGCCAGAGGCGGCGTAAGGCGTGGGCGGTGTGGGCCACCGCCCACGGCCTCGCGTTGCAAAGGGCCTCGCGCCTCACAGCCAAAAATAATTTTTAAAAAGTATGGAAAATCCAAAAGTACACGCCACAAGGTTCAGTATGAACTTATGAAGTACTACATTCCAAGTCCATACATTTTGAATAGTTTGTATTAATTTCCCCGTACATCGATGCATGACAACGCTAGAAGCGACTCGTCTATGATTTAAAAAATATTTTTATTTGTGACTTTTTTGTTAGTATATATAAGGCGGTCGTAATGGCGCATAATATGAAAGTTTGGGAAAAAGATGACTTATAGAAGAGAATGAAATTTTACGAAATCAATTCGGTTTTATGCCTGTTCGGGGAACGACGGATGCCATTTTTGCCATCCGCCAGCGCGAGCGTCGCGAGCGGTGCGAAAATTACAGAAGTGAGCACAAAAACTTGCACATGGTATTCTTCGACCTCGAAAAGGCATACGACCGGGTACCTCGTGAGGTTTTGTGGTGGGCCCTGAAAGAGAAAGGTATGCCTGGGAAGTATGTGCAGTTGATCCGAGCGATGTAGTAGCCAAGTCCGGTCTAGAGCGGGCACTACCAGCGGCAGCTTTAATGTGGCTGTTGGCTTGCACCAAGGGTCGCCTCTAGGCCCTTACCTCTTCTTGGTGATAATGGACGCACTTACGTCGGACATCCAGGAAGAGGCTCCCTGGTGTATGCTATTTTCCGACGACATTGTGTTGGTTGCTGAAAGTGGCCTAGAGGTCCAGAACAGATTGGAGGTGTGGTGGCAAAGACTGGAGAATGTTGGCCTGAAAGAAAGTAGGACCAAAACAGAATACAGTTTATTCTGTGAATTCAGCGGTCTCTCTAGTCCTGTGCCCATAACTCTTGCCGGAACGCCCATACCGATCTGTTCCAATTTTCGGTATCTCGCTGCGGGTCGCTTGTCCAAGGGGATGGCGAAGTAGACCGGGGCGTAACGCACCGGATCAACTCAGAATGGATGAAATGGCGACAGGTCACTGGAACAACTTGCGACCCACGGATGCCCCTCAAGTTAAAGGGGTAAATATACAAGTCCGTTATTAGACCTGTCGTACTGTACGGATCGGAATGCTAGGCTATGAAGATGGATGAAAAAAGATTGCATGTATATAGCGGAGATGAGAATGTGTCACACCACACATCGGTGGATGTGTGGTGACAAGAATGGATAAGGTAAAAACGAGTGTATTAGAGGAAGTTTAAAAGTTGCACCAGTTTCAGAAAGTTGAAAGGGAATCGACTGTCATGGTATGGACATGTGATGAGGAGGAATAAATTTCATGTGACTCAGGCGCGGATACAGGGGGGGGGGGCAATGGGTGCAATTTCCCCCCCCTGAACCGGACCAAATATATCATTAGCCAAGCTTGAACTAGTTTGATGGAATTGAAACTAAATATTCTAGTTGTATATCATGGGCGTCGCCAGGAGGAGGCAGCTGCCCCTAGCTAGAGGCTCAGGTTTTTTAAAAGTTATAGCTTTTCCTGCTTGATGCCATAGAATGCTATTGATTATATAGCATAATTATTATCTGAGGCAATGTTGGAAAAAATTTCGAGCTCGCTACGCTCGCTCTTGATGCCTAGTTTTCCATGAGTCTTAACTTTGTCTATAAGAGGCCCTGTTAACTCCAGTACTTAGGTCGGTAGGAAAAGAGTTAAAATTTTTGAGCTCGCTTCGCTCGCTCTACAGACTAGTTTTTCTTGAATTTATTTAAAATTCGATCATGTAACTCATAAAAGAACGTTCGAAACTATTCTAACCTGTCCAAGGCAAGGTGTCGTAAGAATTTCTTGCTACGCTCCCCAAAAACTGGCGACCCCCTTGTATCTTGCATATCATGGATTTCTGTAAAGTGACGCCCATTTATCATCAAAAGTTTATCAATTTTCTTTAATGAATATTCCAAAAATTGCCCCTTAAAGGAAATCCTGTATCCGCGCCTGATGTGACTAAAAGTGTAATGAATCATTATAAATATTGACGGAAGGAGAGGGAGAGGAAGACCAAAGGAACGACGAACGACAGGGGAGAATAGAAGAAAAAAACGTGTTGCGTCGACCCCAAGTAACATGGGACAAGGGCAGGAAGATGATGATGTTTATGGCGGTCGTAAAAGTTAAGTGTTAACTTCTTGCACCATCAGAGGGCCTCGCGTATTGTTCCTTGCCCACATTAAGTTTAGGTCTTGCGCCGCCACTGCAGAGGGCAATCGCGAGGGCTATGCTCGGAGTTTCCTTGCGAGATCGAATCTGAAATGAAGACACCCCGAAGAATTGCCAAACTTAAGTGGCAGTGGGCACACATTGTTTGCAGAACGAATGATGAAGATTCATATTTTAGAGAAAAGGGCCCTATCTATAAAAACCAACAAATAAATAAATACCTAAATAAACTAATATCCCAATAGAAGTAGGTACAGGTACCTATAAAAAATTTCACCATTTAATAAAAAAACTTTATAATCTCGGTAGGTACTAATTACCAGGTATTATCATTTGAATGGAACAGCATTATTATTTTTAAACCACAACATTTCACATTTCGTTTGTGCAGTGACCTTGTAGTACATAATATGTGAAAATAGTTGCAATAGGTTTTATTCTTTTTTATAGTATTTGTGTCACTTACCTTTATATCAACACTTCTATTAAGGTACTGACTGTAGTTTCCTCACAATACATACACTAGCTATTAATATTCTTACACAAACTGATGTAATCATTACATTATCATGACTCAGAACAAACCGGTGTTCACGAAATATTTCACAGGAGTATCAGTTTACAGATTATTGATAAGCCATTTTTTTTGTTGCTTTTGTATATTATTATCTTACTAAACAATGTTCCAGTCGTAAAATAATAAATGTAAATTATTCCCAACTTTTGTTTTTAATCGCCTGTGCAGTCAACATTAGTGGTGAACACTGACTGAACAGAAGAACAGATAAAAAATGCCTTTTGGTTACCGTTATTTCGTCGATAGCGTTTAATAGTCGTTATTCAACTACAGTTCTCTAACAGTTATTATACCTTGTGGCTGGGACTGTAGTTTCATTTTATTGTTGTCTTTGTTTCGACAGTTCAAAAGTGTAGGTATGCAACTGGCCCAATAGGGAATATGCATAAATTTTATTTTTCTTATTTCGATACAGAATGTTAAAGTACTAAGAAGAATGACAAAAAACAAGACATAAATCGGCCAAACAACACAAACGTTATAACCATTTAAACTTTTGTTTCTATCTCTTTCTAGATTAACGGAATTTAGTATGGATTTTGTACATCGATGCAGCGAATGACGTCATTCGCTGTATCGGATCTCTCTGTCTAATCAGCAGTTTTAAATGCTTGTAACTTAAAATTTTCAAAAAAAAAAAAACATGCATATGTATACCCTATTCAAATACCTATTTAACTATAGGTAAAGAGGTATTATAAAGAGGTAACATTTGTTTGTAAGTTTGTATGATTGTATGTAGGGGGTAATCTCTGGAAGTAATGAACCGATTTCAAAAATTCTTTCACCATTCGAAAGCTACATTTTGTTAGGGAATATTCAATAAAAGAGCCCATTTTTACGTAGACTTGCTTGTATTCATTTTTCTTAAGAGACCACAGACAATATAATCATACCATACCATAACCAATATTCTACACATTTACCCTGGGTGACAAAGGCTATATTTTATCCCCGTACTCCCACGGGAACGGGAACTACGCGGGTGAAACCGCGTGACGTCCGCTAGTCACTAATAAAGATGATTATACCATTTTTTATATGGTGGATGCTTCAGGTTAGCCCGCGAAATTCAAATTTTCTTACGTTTTTTGGAATTTGCTGGTTAGTGCTGGGTTGTGTTGTAAATATTTAAATTATACCTATATTTATTATTTATGCTGGCAACTATTTACAATTATTTCTAGGAACTTGTATGATCAAAAGTAGATGTGTTGACTTCATGTGATTGGTCGAGACTTTGACAGTTGTCGACGACCAATCACAAGCAAGTAAAATGGCGGGAATTAAATTAATAGTCAACGGGCATTGCGGAGTTCGCGCTGAATTTTGGGCCAAACATATTTAATAAATATTTGCCATCGACACGCTACGAAAAAGAAGAACGGGCATTTTGAGCGATAGGCCTGCTATGCTCTGGTATTCGTGTTTCGACCTCAGTGCTAGTCACTTGCCTTGTATATCAAATCAAACTGTGTTGCTGTAACTATAATAAAGCTGTACTTTAAAGTTATTACAGAGTGTTTTTTATATTCAATGTCCGTGCTTCTGAGTATTGAACCAGTACGGTTCACAGTAAGTTTTACAGAATTATAATCATCAAAATCATCAATACAACCCTACAAGTTAATAAAGGTTGGGGATGAGGAACTACTTTTTCAAGGTCGAAGTCATTCCGCATAAACAATATCCGAAAAACTCAGTAAATACCAAGACCTTGCCATTGAAATTAAAACCCAATGGAAAGTACAAACTGTTCATAATATAATTATAGTCCCCATAGTTCTCTCATCTACTGGTATTATACCAAAATCTCTTATACAAAGCCTCAACACTCTACCTACAGATGCCTAATCACACACTTTACATGCTGCAAAAAGCCACTATTCTCAACACCTGTCGAATCACCCGAAAGTTTTTGACTTCAGCTACATTATCATCCACTTTCTCTATATAAATTTCACCTTACATCCTTGGTTCCGATCCGCGTGTAAGGTTTCTTAGACTCTCCTAATGAGGGATTTTCATTTTAGCTTTTCCCTAGTCGCTGGATAGATGGCGCTAGGAGTAAGTATGATAATGCAAGGAAAAGAACCTAAAAAAACTGATTTTAACAAAGCGCGAGAAATGTTGGTTATATTCGGAAGGTTAAGCAAATGAAAGTGTCAGTCAACGAGAGTATGTAACGTGACACAATGTTTTTTTTTCAAGCGTTTTGGCTTTGGCATAGTAAGTTCAACGCCATCTATAGCGTTCTTGGAAACGTAAGTTTTTTTTTAAAACCTCAAAAGGAAAACCTCTCATTGAGAAGAAACATAAAGAACAACAAAATAATAATAATTCATTTATTTTCTCTTATCAACAAAAACAGTACAAAGTCAATTTTCACTTCAAAGAGACTGGTGTCTATTTTAGGTAAAACCTGTATGACAGAATATGAACAGAGCGAGACGTAATGAGAGGTTTTCCTTTTGAGGTTTTAAAAAAAAACTTAGTTTCCAAGAACTCTATAGATGGCGTTGAAGTTACTATGATAGTTGGTGCCAAAGCCAAAACGCTTGAAAAAAAAAAACATTGTCTCACGTTACATACTCTCGTTGACTGACACTTTCATTTGCTTAACCTTCCGAATATAACCTACATTTCTCGCGCTTTGTTAAAATCAGTTTTTTTAGGTTCCGTTCCTTGCATTATCATACTTACTCCTAGCGCCATCTATCCAGCGACTAGGGAACAGCTAAAAAGAAAATCCCTCATTTGACGGGCCTCACTTTGCTGTTCGCTGAGTTCCTTGTTTACCTTTTTATTTAGTCTGAGTTCACCTTAAACCCACCTGGGTGACCCCCCTCTGGGTGTCTCACCTTTCTTTTATGAGTCAGTGATACTTCAATAAAATTGTTTTTTTTTTTTTTTTTTTTTTTTAAACTGAGCACACCAAAATGTTTATGATATAGTACGACTACGTTTGAATCGATCGATTTCCAGCCTCCCGAACAAGACGGTTTCCAAAAAGGCTATAGCACCGTGGACGACATACAATGCTGTGGCATGGTTATACAGAAGACTGAAGAGTATAACCTGCCCCTCTGTCGAAAGTCGACAACCAGTCTTACCAAGGGGTATCGTATTACCCAGTACTACCGGGGGTACTACTTACCGGGGTTGTGGAGGTCCTGCAGCCTTATTCAGAACCATTCGACTCGATTCCGTACCGAATCGAACGACTAAGATATCGAAGATGTCCTCCAAACGCAATTCACAAATCCGAAACCGAATGATTTTGACAGTTCTTCGGCTCGGAAATGAGATAGTCGAATACGGTTCCTTACCGACACGGAAACTTATCGAATAGTTTAGAATACCCCTGCAGATCGGCAGTCACTCCATGTAAAATACTGGCATTCAGCTGCATCTGGTTAGACTGGAAGCTGAGCCCAGAAATAGTTGGGAAAAGGCTAGGCAGATGATGATGACTGCATAGAATCTACTTAAAACGAAGCATTTAACAAGTTCTTGTTTATTTAAAATTATTATTATAAATTAAAACATGAAACATGTAAGAACAAACAGAACTAAATCTTTGGAAATAAACATCAATAGTTATAAACTCTTGGATAATTCCGGTAATCATTATAAAAATGCATTCGCACTGCTTTAGACGGATGTGATTCCATTTTCAATCGTATTTCTAATCGTATACTACACTACTACAACAGCCCATAACGTCCACTGCTGGACATAAGCCTCTCCCATGATGGGAGGAATTTGCCGTAATTTCCACGCTTGGCAGGCGGATTGGAGATCGCAGTGATGAAAGACTAACAGAAAACGCTGCTGCCCATTCTCTGGTCTACGGAGGCGCAAGGTGTTCTGCCTCAGACATTAGTCGCCTTATACGACACCCGTACGTGAGTGTAATGGGTTGGTTCTATTCTACTCTGCCGGATACCACACGGCCAATCGTATAGGTATCACATAATCTTTTAATCGGGTTACTTAATTACCATTTTGGGGATCATTCTTGAAACCACAAAATAACTAGGATCAAAACTATTATCATCAAGCATGTATTGATGGGTTTCAAGCATGAATTCGTCGTATTCATGGCATTTGTCTGTGCAGAGTTCAGAACACATTTTTTCGAAGGCTTCGGTAAATAAACAGTAAATTGTTGCTATTATTATAAAATCGTTCGGTGTCTTCTTTTAAACACTTAACTATAGCTGGTCATATTGAAGGTGATAATTTAATGTGAATATCGCTCTAAACACTTTTTTCATTTTTTTTAACATCCGTTTGTGACTGAAATCTAACTCAGTAAACATGCACGTCTCAAACATGTTGATCAATGCAGATTTGTATTCGTCCATTAGCTTCACGTATTCTGTTACAAGCTTCCATCTTGTATTACAGTAGGTACATAGTTGAGTCAATTTCAACAACTCGATTTTTTACCTAATTTCCATGGACATTTTCATTTTCAGGTTTTTTGAAAAACTTTAATAACAAAGCGCAACATATCCACATTATATATACATTTTCTGAAAGGGGCTATTATAATTAAATTACTTAGAGAGTTATTTGGGCCACCGAAATTGGCGAGCCACAGAAATTTTATTATTGCCACCGAAATTGTATTGGTGACACAGAAATTCTGCGTTTGCACCGAAATTGTGAATTATTATATTTATATACATTGTTTTTTTAATAATATGTAAAGAAAGTTAAGGTTTAATGAAAAAACTGATTTAATACGAATATTGTCGTTTATATATATATATACTATAGTTGTAATTATGTAATGAACACCTGCATGTAACCCATGTATCACAAATAAACAATTTGATCATTTTAATAAGCATTTCTAAAAATACAACGTGGTGTACTATTGGGTAAATCAATTTTACAAAATTAGCAATCGAGATTATGTTTTTTTACTTCTATGAAGAGGATGGGAAATCATCAAATGACTTCTCCCTCTTTGGGCGAAGCAGGAGGGGCTTTCAGACTTTTACTGACTAAAACCCATTCATGTTCCTTCATCGCTATTTGTGTTCCGGGGCCACGGTATCTCTTTCGATCAGTCCCGCAACTCCGGCAGGCATCGGTCCTTGCGGACCCCTGCCTATTGCTGACTCTCTTTGAGGCACGCGTGGGACATGAACGCGCCATCGAAACGGTCTGTCGTCATGAGACGGACAGACGGCGAGCTAGCCCATAGCCCACCGTCCACAGGCCCACCACGTGGCCCCGGCCACGACTGCATGTGCATGGACCGCACGACTCCCGCGTAGCGCCTCCGGCAGGAGGCGTTTGCCCACCCCAGGTTGGGCAGGAGCCGCCTGAAGGCAGCGCCGGTCCGTTCCAGTTTGGGGGCCAAACGTCGGAAGTGCTCCACGAAGTTCCACTGGCTGTCGAATACGAGTCCTAGGTACTTCAAAGTCGACTCGACCACACGACGGAGGTAGGTCGGCACCCGGTGATACCGGAGTGCCTCCCAAATGCAGCTCCAGGGCATGGTGTTGAAGGCATTGGCGATGTCGAGAGACACCACCAAGACAACCCCACCCCGGGAAACCGCATACCCCGTCGTGAGGGCTCGCGGAAACCAAACTGGTGTTCCGCAAGATCCGGCCTCGACCCCGCAAGGTGCTCGGCGAGGCGGTTTGCAATTACTCTTTCAAAGAGCTTTCCCACCTCGCCGAGCAGCACCACGGGCCGGTATGCGGACGGAGATTCCGCAGGGCGCCCTGGCTTCCGAATGAGGACCAGCTTTCCCGTCTTCCAACGAAGCGGGGACTGGCCTCTCTCCAAGCATGCGCTTAGGAGCCCCTCTAGTCGGTGCCCGAGAGCCTCCGAGGCCAGGACCCAGGCTTTGCTAGGCAAGCCGTCAGGTCCCAGGGCGGTATTTTTGACAGTGAGCCTACGTACCGCCACTCTCAGGTCTACCCCAGTCACTTCTGGAGCGTTTTTGTCGTCGTTCTGTTGGTCCGCTTCCAGCATCGCAGGTGGCGGAGCCGTATACGGGGGGGATGTTCTCCTCGCGAATGGAACAGAGTACTCACCATGTCCTCCACGAGCTCAGGCCGGAGACTCTGCGTCAGTAGGGGGGCCCAGGTGCGGAGTTTATCCCGCACCATCTTGTAAGGGCGCCCCCACGGATCTCTGTCGAGAGTCCCCAGCGTCTCCTCGCGGGCCAGATCCCTGGCCGACGAGGAGATGCTGGGGACTCGACATCTGCGCACGTCGTAGATGTCGGACATGGCCTCCTGGAACCACCCTGCCGCATTGTCAACGTCGGCAGGTCTGGCCGGTGATGTCACCCAGGCCTGCACGATCGAGGCTTCCAGGAGGAGCTCCTGGAGGATGCAACCCTCAAAGTTCAGTTAATCCAATTGAATGACTTTTTCAAGAAATAGTAATACAATTTTATTTTAATGTCGTGGGCTAGGGAAGGACCTAGTTCTGTCAAAGTAATTTCGGCATAACAAGTATTGATTCTTTTCAAAAATCTTCATTAACATTAATACAATAATTGATTGGTACAATTTCTGTGGAGTCGTGTAATTTCCGTGGGCCACGAGATGCCACGGAAATCACAGAAATTGCCCCATAGAAATTGGAAACGTGGCTATTTTATTTTTTTTACAAGAAACTATCAAGGCTATGACTATTATTTTCTATAATATTAAATGTGTACCAAAGGCTACTTAGCATGCATAAAAGTGATACCTTTATTTCTTGCAAAAATCCTTTTAAAACCTAATCACCGAAATTGCAAAATTTCGTTCCGAGTAAACTGAAATCACGTACTTACATTTTTGGCGGAAAGACCTGGCGATATGGTGCTCTACCATTCTTACTGCACGTAAGAGCACGACTGTCTCTTGCCGAGCAGGGATTTATTGTTCGTTTAAACTCATTGGTGGAAGCTCAGGACGGTGAAACAAAATGACCATAGAAATTAGTAATTTCGCTTGGACAAACCTACCGTTGACATGTACTCATTAACTATGAGTCTAAACATTCAAAACTAATTAACGTCTTGTAGGTCAATCATTACTTAACGCAATCAAAATACTTTTTCCTATATATGTTGGAGATTATCTTCGTGAGAGGTAAATGCTGTGTATGAAAGTGATTGTGGACAAGACACAGAAATTGATAATTCATCATTTACCGATTTTTTTCATAAAAAGTAATAGTCTTATAAATATAATTTAAGTGGCTTCATTTAGATTCATGTCACTTTAATTCTGAGAAAAAAAATCGTTGCATTATCTGTAAAGCAGCACTGCGATTTCAGCCTAGACGCGTAAATTTTTCGTCTGAGAAATTCACTCAGTTGTCTAACAATGGCAACTCTTTTTCCATTTTGGTTTTTATCTCTGCAAATAGTTAGACAGGCAAAGTAGTTTTTTTGGTAACATAATACATTCTACAGTTCCAAAATAAATAGCTTAAAAAATTCTTGAAGTTGTTCTTAACGTAATAATGGCCTGAACTCGTATCAACCCACAGTTGAAAAGCTTCTTCCATAACTGGTGCGACCACTTTTCTGAATCTCAGGAGCTGATCTTCCTCACTCTTACCACACAATACATAACATGCAAATACTTCTAAATATTCACTTTCATAACAAACAAAATTTTGAACCAAATGGTACAAGCATTTTATTGACAACGAATTCTTCGTCGAGGTAGTCCATTATTTTTGGTGCAAATTTGATTAAATCGTTCACATAGCTTTCACAGTTGGCGCTAGCAGGCAGAGAGGTTAAAAACTCGTAACTTTTCTTATAAAATACTGCTCGTATATGGATAGGAACATTTTCAACGTTACCAAATGTTTTATACATTTTTGCACTCTCTTCTGCAGTTAAATTATCGATAAATGTGCTTAATATTTCCCAGAGTTCTTCTTGAGCAGTTGGATTATGAGCTATTAAAGATATCTGAGTGTAAGTATGCTTAAAAAGCGCTGATCGAACAGAAGGATTATGAGAAGTGTTCCATGTTTTTAAAAATATTAATTTGTGATCAAGATGTTTAAGTTTCTTAGTAGCGAGCTGAAGTCCGAACTTTTGTAAGAAGACTGGTGCATCCAATAATTTCGGTATATGCTCACAACTTGCAACCTCACTCATATTTGACAAAATGGCATTTAGTGAAGGCACTGTATAGTGTAAGTAAACTCCTTTAGCGTACCACAAAACAGTATCGAAGGGAATTACTGGCCGTCGTCGGAAACCATTCCCTCCCCGTGCTTGTCCTCGGGGACTTCAATGCCAAGAACTTGGCTTGGGGTTCTCGTTGCACAGACGTGCGGGGAAGGATGGTGGAAGACTGGGCCCTGGAGAAGGGCCTGGTCGTCCTAAATCGGGGTTCTGTACCCACGTGTGTGCGGATGCGGGGCGAGTCGGTGGTGGACATTTCGTTCGCTAGCCCCGCTCTGTCACCGCGCGTCATTGACTGGCGTGTTATGGAGGGGGTGGAGACCTATTCCGACCACCGGTACATCCGGTTCGACGTCTCCACCCAGACCCCAAGCGCGTCGGTCCAACAGGCCCCGAGTGGTCCGCGTTGGGCGCTGAAGCAGCTGGACCGGGAGCTCCTCCTGGAAGCCTCGATCGTGCAGGCCTGGGTGACATCACCGGACAGGCCTGCCGACGTTAATAATGAGGCAGGGTGGTTCCAGGAGGCCATGTCGGACATCTGCGACGTGGCAATGCCCCGTGTTCGGCCAAGAAGCGCCCGGCGTCAGGTGTACTGGTGGTCGCGTGAGCTGACATCTCTGCGCGAGGCGTGCGTGGCTGCACGACACCTGTACGCCAGGCATCGCAGGCTCCGCATCCGCCCACCGGATGCGGCAGCCATTGAGGCGGAGCTTTATGAGGGGTACAGAGCGGCGAAGACCACCCTCCGCGAAGCGGTCCTGCGGGCCAGGGATCAGGCCCGCGAGGAGTTGCTGGGGACTCTCGACAGAGATCCGTGGGGGCGCCCTTACAAGTTGGTGCGGGACAAACTCCGCCCCTGGGCCCCCCCACTGACGCAGAGTCTCCGGCCTGAGCTCGTGGAGGATGTGGTGAGCACTCTGTTCCCTTCGCGAGGGGAACACCCACCCCCGCCTATGGCTCCGCCGCCTGCGATGCTGGAAGCGGACCAACAGGACGACGACGACAACGCTCCGGAAGTGACTGGGGTAGACCTGAGAGTGGCGGTACGCAGGCTCAGTGCCAAAAATACCGCCCCGGGACCCGACGGCTTGCCTGGCAAAGCCTGGGTCCTGGCCTCGGAGGCTCTCGGGCCCCGACTAGAGGGGCTCCTTAGCGCATGCTTGGAGAGAGGCCAGTTCCCGCTTCGTTGGAAGACGGGAAAGCTGGTCCTCATTCGGAAGCCGGGGCGCCCTGCGGACTCTCCGTCCGCATACCGGCCCGTGGTGCTGCTCGACGAGGTGGGCAAGCTCTTTGAAAGAGTCATTGCAAACCGCCTCGCCGAGCACCTTGCGGGGACTGGGCCGGACCTTGCGGAACACCAGTTTGGTTTCCGCAAGGGGCGCTCTACGGTGGACGCCATCATGCGCGTGAGAGCCCTCACGACGGGGGATGCGGTGTCCAGGGGTGGGGTCGTCTTGGCGGTGTCTCTCGACATCGCCAACGCCTTCAACTCCATGCCCTGGAGCTGCATTAGGGAGGCACTCCGATATCACCGGGTGCCGACCTACCTCCGTCGAGTAGTCGGGGATTATCTGACGGACAGAGCCGTCATCTACCCCGGTCGCAGCGGAGAATGGAACCGGCGAGAGATGTCGTGCGGTGTTCCGCAGGGATCGGTCCTAGGGCCGTCCTTGTGGAACATCGGTTACGACTGGGTGCTGCGCGCCGACCTCCCTAGCGGTGTCAGTGTAGTGTGCTACGCTGACGACACGCTGGTGCTGGCACAGGGGAGGTCGCACGAGGCGGCGGCCGAAGCGATGACACGCGGGGTTGCGACAGTCGTTGAGAGGATCCGGCAATTGGGTCTCGAGGTGGCATTGCACAAGTCCGAGGCCATGTGCTTTCATGGGCCTCGGAATGCGCCACCTCCGGGATCCTTACTCACGGTAGGAGGGGTATCCATCGGTGTCGAGTCGACTTTGAAGTACCTAGGACTCGTCCTCGACAGCCGGTGGAACTTCGTGGAGCACTTCCGACGTTTGGCCCCCAAACTGGAACGGACTGGGGCTGCCTTCAGGCGGCTCCTGCCCAACCTGGGGGGGCCGAACGCCTCCTGCCGGAGGCTCTACGCGGGAGTCGTGCGGTCCATGGCCCTTTACGGGGCCCCGGTGTGGGCGCGTTCTTTGAGGCGGCGTGCCGCCCACTTCCTGAACGCGCCCCAAAAGGTAGTAGCCGTAAGGCTGGCCCGGGGCTACCGCACGATTGCCCGCGAGGCGGCGAGCCTCCTTGCCGGATTGCCGCCATGGGATCTGGAGGCGATAGTCCTCGCGCGCCTGCATGAATGGCGCGCGGAGGCGCTACGCCGGGGGGACACTCCGCTGCAGCGACAGATTGTCGCTCAGCGGACAGACTTCCGGCGGGATCTCATGGCGACATGGAGAGAGCGACTGTCGCAACCCCGTGCAGGGCACGCCACAATAGTGGCGATAAGTCCCCTCTTTGAGGAGTGGCTTGAGAGACGCCACGGCGTCCTCACCTTCCGCCTGACGCAGGTCCTCACCGGACACGGAGTGTTCGGGAGGTTCCTGCACCGAATCGGGCGGGAGGAAACGCCCGGGTGCTTCCATTGTGAGGATCGACCGGAGGACACGGTGGAACACACGGTGGAGGTGTGCCCCGCGTGGGCGGAGCACCGCCGTGTCCTCGAAGCGGCGATCGGCGGCGGCGACCTCTCGCGTCCGGCCCTGGTGCAAGCCATGGTCCGGAGCGAGACGGAATGGGACGCCGTCACCTCCTTCTGCGAAGCAGTAATGCTAGAGAAGGAGGTGGCGGAACGTGAGAGGGAGAGAACCTCTCAACGTCCCGGCCGCCGCGGGAGACGCCCCGGGCGTCGGGGGCCACCACCACGTAGCCCCCGGCCACCGTAGGCGCGGGCCTGTGGACGGTGAGCTATGGGCTAGCTCGCCGTCCGTCCGTCTCATGACATGACGACAGGCCGTGTCGACGGCGCGTTCGTGTTCCACGCGCGCCTCAAAGAGAGTCAGCAAAAAGGAAGGGGTCCGTAAGGACCGATGCCTGCCGGGGTTGCGGGACTATTCGAAAGAGATACCGTGGCCCCGTAACACAAAGGGCGATGAAGGAACATGGATGGGTTTTAGTCAGTAAAAGTCTGACACTCCCTCCTGCTCCGCCCAGAGCGGGAGGGGTTATTTGATGATTTCCCATCCGAAAAAAAAAAAAAAAAAGGGAATTACTGGCCTGGCCAGGTGCAAATGTTTTGCAATATTTTTCCTTACGATAATTTCGTTCTGATCGTTTCCGTCCAAGTTAAACTGCACATCACCAGGTTTATATTGTTTCGCCATTTTTATAATTTCATTTTGTGGAAAAAGTGTGAAGAGACCTCTTATAACGGCTGTTTGTCCAGTAGGCTTATTCAGATGTAGTAAGTAGGCGTCGGTGAAGTGCTGGGCGAGTGAGTGCGGCCAGTAGACGCGCAGCTTGGCGAGCAGACGTCGCAGCGAGACAGCGTCGTCAGTTCGCAACGTGTCTATTTGTTTGTCGTGGCGCGTCAGCAGCTGCGGCTTGTGCTTCAGCGCGTTCAGGCACGCTTCCTCGCTCAGACACAGTGACAACGGCTCCTCGAACATGTGCTTCCGCCACGATTTCTTCACGTTGTACAAACACGACATGTCTGTTTTCCACATGTTGTCTTGTCTTATTTTGACTAAGTGATGGATCTTTTCTAGTATGTATGGGTACTCAGTGATATCTTTATTCCAATCTCTTAACAAAGTCAAGGCATTATGTAATTGAACTATACTTTCAACCAAGTTTGACACATTTGCTATGTTTTCACTTGGAACTTTTTTCATCACGGAATTGAATAGATACGTAAACATTTTGTTGTTTTGCGCTTCACTTACTCGTAGTTCCATTTGGATGTTTTCAAAAGTTTTAAGTGTTATCTTTTTTCTACCATTTCTGGTATCAGTTCATCATGTAAAACTTTATATAAAATTATGGACTCGAGAGTTCGAGACACAGTTGAACATTGTTATCTGATTCGGTGTACACTTCCATACTGTGGAACAACTGATCCAAAACGTTCCAAGTTTCAACTTCAAACTCGTGTGTAGATATTTGTGAAAGCAGGTTATTAACGAACTCACTCTTGAATTTGAATGATTCATTAATGAAGTTATCTCTAAAAAACTGAAGCAACGATTTAATATGCTGCGGGTTTCTTCCTGTACAAGTAATTCAAATTGAGAGCATAGTAATTCGTTCAGAGGGTGACTTCTCTTTGCGTAATAGATTTATAAATTCAGTCAATGCAACCTCAAACGGAGCGAATACATACCACTGGTAAGGTTTTATATACCAGTTGATCGTCTGGCTTTTGTATTCTGGACAGAATTCTGAAAGCTCAGTTTTATCAATAAAAGTTTTCTTTACGAATTCAAATCTTTCTTCTGGCATGTTGCTAATTAATTTTTCCAATGTATGATAGCGGCACAAATTAAATCCATAGCTCTTTTTCACTTGCTCGCAGTGGAAAGTTTTTGTTTCTTTCTTATTTAAATATTGCACTACCTCGGTCATGTCCAGTTTAGGCTCGTGCGAATGTGTTTTTAACAGGATCTTTGTTTTCTTTTTTCCCAAAATAGGAAAGGAATCGAAATCTTGTTCTAGTACGTTCAAAACGTCTGCAGTATGGGACTTGAGCAAAAATAATATTTCTGATTTTGCATAGTATGGGTGTGTCATTACCCGGTTGTAGTATGCAATGAAATGGGCAGACCCTGAAGACATATGAGACGCTGGTTTTGTATTACATTTTCTATGAAAGCAATGGCACAGTGTTCGAGCCACTTTTGAGCACTTTCCTTTATAGGTACTGTCAGGTATTCATAAAAGGCTTCGACTCGACTGTCGTCTTTCAGATTGAGTCTAATGTGATGCATGAGTTTGTTAAATGTTTTGGTGTTCATGTTAGGTAATAGTTGAGTGTGTAGGTACTCTGGATTGATGGTGTTTGCGTACTGCGGCTCGGTGATTAGCCACGTGGACTTTTTGATAGCTGTCGCCGCATACAGTATGTCGTTAGACTTCATTACTTCGATTGGGCTTGAGAGGCTTGAGCTAGCCTTGTTTAGACAAGGCTAGCTCAAGCCTCTGTAATTTAGCGATTGTAAGGAATAAACCAATGTACGTTTAAAATTGTGAAAGTTCCACCATAATGGGCCTATTCTCCATAAAAAATGTCTCTTTTCATTTTCAGCACATTTACGCATAAATAAAGTCCATCTACTCTGTTTCTCTTTCTTGCTAATCGTTTAGAATTTTCCTGCTGCATACAACGCTAACCCAGCAGGATTCAGTTTTTTTCAAAACGATAGCACGCACAATTTAGCAATTTTGTGATTTATAATCTCAGACATAAAACTTCAATTTGTAAATAAACACTATATTTAAACAATTTATTCTACTTGACAGGTGATCAGATTAGAACAGATAATACTAATGTAGAGACGTCCTAATTATAAAGATATCCGAATGAATAACGTTATCACTACGCAATACCCATATCGTTATAAGTCGTTATAACCGTTTTTTCATAGTGCTTCCAAGTTTTCGATTATTTTTTACAACCTGTAGGACTTGCAGTGTAAAACTACAAGTATCCCCCTCCGTGGAAGTCGTTAGAACTTTGGCAAAAGGCGCTGGCGAATGGAGATGGCGAAGTTAGTTCCGATTTCTGCCACCCACCAAAAGATCCTTGTACAGGCAGCGGTGAGTCTACTAGAATGTATATAGCAATGACTGCGCCAAACGCGACAAGTAACTACTTTTATTTGTAAGGAAACAAAGTATGTGTCCTACGGACAAGATACTTGAAAGATGTGGGACTTCCGTAAAGTTTCAGCTGTGGGTTTCGGATGAACTATTAATTTATGACTACGTGTTAATTTGAATCTTTACCAGCAGTTTTCTGATATTGAAGGGAAATTAAAGCGAAAGTAAAAGTATAGATATTATAGTTGTAGTTATATAGTTTTAGCTGCGTTACAAATTAAAAAAAAATTTGAGTACCCGCTTTGAAATGTCATGTTTTCTTATTTATACCTATCGCTTATTAAACATACATACAAATTTTCTTTTCATCACGTCTCATTTTTCGTCTGTAAGAATGTGCCAATTTATATTAAAAATTAAAAGGCAAAAACATATTTTAAAGAAATCTAATAAAATCAACCAGAATTTTTTACATTCATCAAGTTTAATTTTATCATTTAGGTAAAAAAAACTCAAAAAAAGCCATTTTATAAAATTTTAATACAAAATATCATGAAAATTTAACTTTTTCTTTTGTGCTCTGAATGATCTTCTCGTTTTAAATGCCAACAGTAATCACCTAGCATGGTTGTGTCCCAACGACCTTGAAATCGTTCCTCAAGCTTCTTTACATCCTGGTGGAACCTCTCACCCTGCTCATCACTGACCGCACCAAGATTAGATGGAAAGAAAGAAAAATGAGAATGAAGAAAGTGAATTTTTAATGACATTCTGCAACCCAACTTTTCGTATGCCTTTAACATGTCGTTAACCAGCTGTTCCGCATTTTCGGCTCTGTGGTTCCCTAAAAACCCTTTTATAACTGCTTTAAGTGATAACCAGGCGTCAAGTTCCTTATTAGTAAGCTTTTTGTCGAAATTTGGGTCTTTCATCAATGTGCGTATTTGCGGTCCCACAAATATCCCTTCCTTGAGTTTTGCATCACTTAATTTTGAAAATACTGTCTTTAAATATAAAAATCCATCTCCCTCTTTATTCATAGCCTTCACAAAATTTTTCATCAAACCAAGTTTTATGTGGAGGGGAGGTAAAATGACATTTTTAGGATCTATCAATGGTATATGTTTCACATTAGATTTTCCGCAAACAAACTCTGACCTTTCTGGCCATACTTTTGTAGTATAGTGCTTTTCTGTGGCTCTGCTGTCCCACATACAAAGAAAACAACAGTATTTAGTAAATCCACCCTGTAATCCGAGCAAAATAGCTATAACTTTGAGATCAGCGCATATTTTCCAGCCGTAATCTTTGTATTTTATTAAATTTAATATTGATTTCATATTTTCATATGTTTCTTTTAAAACAGTTGAATATGCTATTGGTACTGATGCATACTTGTTGCCATTGTGAAGCAATACCGCTTTCAGACTTGTTTTTGAACCATCAATAAATAAACGCCAGTCTTGTGTTTGGTAAGGAATGTTCGACTCACTCATCAAAATTTCGATATCGTTACAGTAACATATGTTTTCAAAATTTGAATAAAATGAAGCCAGTTTCTTATTACGTTTTCGTTGCACAGATACATTTGTGTTAGGAGCCAACAAATTCCACTCTTTTAATCTAGATCCTAGTAATTCAGCTTGCCTAATTGATAAATCTAAGTGTCGTATCAAATCATTCAATTCATTTTGATTTATCAGATGTGGACGGCCAAGAGAACTTGTTGAAGGTAAAAACTCGGGGTCTTCGCTGCTTTCTTCACTGTATTCTACAACATTTGGCAAATCTGGTTCTTCTGGAACCTCAATTTCATTTTTGGAGGGAGGTAAAGGAGGAGGCATTTCTTCACTGTGAGGTACTGGTTTCGACATTGAAGGAACGTCAGGATACTTGATGTTGTGCTTGATTTTCTTTGTAAAACCACGTATGTCAGTCATGCAAAAGTAGCAATCATTAAAATGATTACTAGGTTCCCGCCATAAAGCTGGTATGGCAAATGGCATTGATGTCTTGTTCCCATTGAACCAAGATATGAGAGTAGCATAGCACGAAACACAAAAAAACTTTGGTATCCATGGTTTATCTTGATTAATAGCACGTCCAAAATATAGTAAATATGCACTTCTCACTTTTTCGGAAACATTTTTCGTTTGTGATTTCACAATATACTGTCCGCAAACGTAACAAAACTTATTTGGTGCATTTGAGCAGTTGCGACGACCACTTAGTCCAGTATTCATTTTGTATTTTCAAGTAAAATATGCACAAAGATGTCGACGTTATCGAATGGAAACGATTACTAAACAAAACAAAATATTTAAAAAGTACAATACATCGAAAGCGGTAACAGGGTAGTTATAATTTTTTTTTACATCATATTTTAATAAAGGAGATAAAAACAAACAACTTTTCCAAAGTAAAGGTATTCCTACGATATAATTGACTGTACCTCGAAAACTAGACGTGATGGATACCACATATGTTTGGAACATTTCATCTGTGACTCATTACCTATTCATTCCAGCTATCAGTTAAGAGGGTACCAAAATCGTGTAACGCAGATTAATTACCTACCGCCATTTTCGAGCTCATCGAAATCGTGAAGTGAACATTCGGTTGCAGATATTATTATGTACAGTCGCCAGCGCATCCTGTTACTATAAACTGTCAAATGAGAATAGGCAGAACTGACCCAATGAGCGTTAAGATATAAAACAATATATTAGATCTCTCTATGAAGAAGAATATTTCTTATTATAGCGATTTCTTCGGATTCAGAGTCCGAGATTAGTTACAGAGCTCTAAATGGGAGTAATTAAGTAAAATAAAATAGTGCTATTTCGTCAATTTATTGACTTCAATTGATGCTGAACTTTTTTTTTTGTTTTTCGTATGGGAAATCATCAAATAACTCCTCCCGCTCTGGGCGGAGCAGGACGGAGTGTCAGACTTTTACTGACTAAAACCCATCCATGTTCCTTCATCGCCCTTTGTGTTCCAGGGCCAGGTATCTCTTTCGAACAGTCCCGCAACACCGGCAAGTCCCGCAACCCCGGCATTTGATGCTGTACCTAGGTTTTAAAAATCATACTATATACGTATCTATACATATAATAAAACAGTAAAAAAACTGTGTCTGTACGTTAAATATATTAAAAAAAATAATTGAAGGGGGTTTAGAAACAGAAATAGAGCACGAATCCAAAAAAAATAAAATCTGTTTGTCTGTGTGTCTATTTGTTTGTACACGCTAATCTTCGGAACTACTGAACGGATATGAATGATTTTTTTTTTGTTGTATAGATATTAAGTCTGGGCAACATATAGGCTATAATTTATCTTGGAAACTTGAACACCTGATGCAGAACCGCAACAGACCAGCTAAACTATAAAGATACAAAAATGGTACCATAGCAAAAATTGTTCCACATGATGAGCATTTTCTGCTGAGAGAATAAATTTGAAGATCTGGAACACCTGGTGTGGAACTCCAAGAGCCCAGATACACAATAACACATATAGGAATGACGTCTTAGCAAAAGTTGTTCGGTCTGATTGGCATTTCCTGTTGACTTATAAAAATCGAAGATCAGAAACATCTGATGTGGAAATCAAAGCTATCACTAATTTCAATGTTTAATTATGAAATAACATAAGCTGGAAGTACCTCCACGCGGTGAAGGCGGTAACAGTTTAGGAGTGATTTTCGATGACGATAGTATATCATTGAAAATTTGACTCTACTGGCCCAAACTCCCATTTATTTACACGAGTTTAATTTCCTTTTCCATTTATCTTTGTGACACGGTAGCCTACCCGGTAACGCAGGGGAGCAGTCACTTAGATTTTAATTGATAAGGTATCTTCACAATAAAACTATAACCATGCCTAGAAAGAGGTCAAATTAATCTTTCCCAATGTTCCAAAGGAGCTAAAAGATTGCGGATCATAAGATCCCAAGAATCTACCGAAGAGCGTCAGGAGAGATTTGATGTTGTTCGAGAACATTAGGCTGTAACTCGCTCCGTGGAACCTCTTCGGATCGCGAAACACGCCTGCGTTCTCAGCGTATTAACGCATCTACATCCAGGTCTCAAGAGACCAGTGAAGAATATGATGCGTGACTGACCGCTGATCGTGAACGTCATGCATTGTCTCGCGAGATGTTCACGGAAAGAGAATTACGCTTGAGTTCTCAGCGAATCTACGCATCGACTTCTAGGTCTATAAAGACAAGTGGGGAACGTGATATGCGACTGACCGCTGATCGTGAACGTAACGCATTGTCTCGCGAGTCGGAGACATTCACGGATAGAGAATTGCGCTTCTTGAGTTCCAAGCGTACCTATCTACGCATCGACTTCCAGATCGTCCCCGGGCTCTTAGAATTCGACATCAGACGTTTCAGATCTTAGATTTTGACGACCCCGTTGTCGCTGGCATAAGCAACAGGATCCGCGTACGAAGTCGCGGGCATAAGCTAGTAATAAAAAAGAATCTCGTGTCACAGTGTTTGTTATCAAATTCCTCCGAAACGGCTTGACCGATTTTTATTGTGTAAATTTAGTAGATCTGAGAATAATAGGTCGTAGGCTATTTTTTAGTCTCACATAATATAGTCTCTCTTATGTCGGCGTCACATGTCACAATTTGACGGTTTCACTTCCACAGATTGTAATCTGCCGAAAAATAGTGCGTCTTATTGTAAGCAGTATGTTTAGTTTGAGCATTGATTTAAATAGTAAAGATACGGTCGTCCGAACGTTCGCCGAACGCGGTCGCCATACAGAAACACTAACGCCATCTATTAGAACTACTATGAACTACGATGTCAATCGGCGTGGTCTGCCCCTAGACGTAACCTTGTAAGAGCGGGTATTTTTCGCACCGAATCAGTAGGAAATCTGCAAATTAAATACGTATTTTCACTGTACTTATAGATTTTTACCAGTAAGTACATAAAAACACATTTTAATTTGCTTGTAATAAACAATAAAAAATATTTTATACATATAAAATTAATTTTATGATATGAATTATTAAATCTTTTCATTTCATCGGCTAAAACGCGCGCCGCTGCAAAGTTATGTCTAACTTTTACGCGGCTTCGCGTCGTCTTTGCCAAACGTTGAGACAAATACGAAAGAAAATTGTTTTAAATAATGTTAGAAGCTGATATAATATTTTTTTTTAACTTACCGGTGATAAGAAATGTTATCATTTATTTTATTGTGCTTTTTGTCGTAGTTCACGCATCCCTTCACGACACAACTTGGCATTTTTGCTTGTAAAATTTACGACCGCTCCCGAAGACAGCCGAACGCGTTCTAGTTTAGTTCGCTATAGGGAAGACCATTTTGGGACCACGTTCGAGGCGTCATTGTAACATGCGGTCCACCCAGTCCTTACGCAGTAATATATATGTCAATGAGTTTGAGAATATTTCTACAGTTTACAATCTGACTAGACAGATTTAAATCTGACGGTTTTTACAATTTGACGCTGATTTATACACATCAAAATTTCCACGCGAACGAATATAATGTCATTTTCAAAACATTTACATGTTATAGGCGGTTTTAGGCAAAAATAAAACCTTTTAACAAGTAGGTTGCATAGATCGTTAATAGGGAATATGCATGTATTTTTTTCTTCACTTAAATCAATAAAGTACAGTAGTAGCTGTAGCAGAGTATGCCTTTGCGGTGAAGCGTTTGCAGAAACGATGAGAGGCTTTTAATAGGAATAAAAGTAAATATAATATCTGAAGAAAATGTATTTAGATGACAAGTTGAACAGTGACAGACAAAACTCAAACGTCATACACAAAAAACGAAAACATTGACAAGTTAAGTCTCTTCAGCTGTAAAGAGGCTTTAATACTTTCCCTCAGCTGATAGTAGACCATTTGGTTTATCCGTCAAACCCAATTTCTGAACTAGGTCCTCTAGTCTGGGTCTGGGTAGGGCCTTAGTAAGGAAGTCTGCTAGCTGGGTAGCAGAGCTCGTCCTCTCGACTACGATGTCGTTTTGAAGCACAAGTTCCCTTACGAAGAAGTGCCTCACACGAATGTGTTTGGTCCTACGGTGAAATTCTGGATTATGTGCCAATTTCACCGCGGCTTCGTTGTCCACGAACAAAACTGGTATTTCTTGTTGGCCATTCAAGTCTTTGAACAGTCTCTTTAGCCAAATTAGCTCTCTTGCCGCTTCGCTTGCTGCCACAAGTTCAGCTTCTGTAGTGCTAATGGCAACTGAAGCTTGTCGTTGGCTCATCCAGGAGATTGCTCCTCTTGAAAATAAACACAATACTCCAGTGGTAGAGCGACCTGTTTTCAAGCATCCAGCATGATCAGCATCACTGTAGGCTTTTATTTGGTTAGGAGAATTTGCATCATGAACATACATTATTCCTCTTGATAATGTGCCTTTCAAATATCTCATTATGTGCTTAACCATTCGCCAGTCGCTAGAAGTAGGCTTTTCTAAGCTCCTCGAAGCCAATCCTACAGCATAAGCCAGATCAGGGCGAGTGCCCACCATCAAGTAAGCGAGCGAGCCTACTGCTTCTCTATAGGGGAATGATTGTGATTCTTTGTCAGCTTTCCCTTTTTCAATAGTTCCTTCTTTCTGTAAAGGAGTTGATACTGGGTTACAGTCTTTCATATTGAATCTCTCCAAGACCTTATTTGCATAAGCTTCTTGCTTAATGAAAATCGAGCCGTCCTTCATTTGTTCTATCTCTAACCCCAGATAGTATGAAACTGGTTTGCTAGTAATCGTCAAAATCTTTTCTAGGTCATTGATGAAACTCTTTGCAAGGTTCTCATCACTCGCTGCAACTAAGCCATCGTCCACGTAGAGTGCTATTAAGATTTTCTTATCTCCTAAGATTTTGGTATATAGGCATGGATCAGCGTCGCTTGTCTTGAAGCCTAAGGATTCGAGTATTTCTGTAAAACAGTAGTTCCAGCACCGTGGTGCCTGCTTCAAACCATAGAGGCTTTTCTTTAGACGACATACTCTGGATGTTCCATCTTCAAAGCCTTCTGGCTGTTTCATATAAATCTCTTCCGTTAAATTTCCATTGAGGAAAGCTGTTGCAACATCGAACTGAATAAGATGAAGTCTCTCTCTTGCTGCAATGCTGAGCAAAGATCTTATAGTTGCTAACCTCGCTACTGGGCTGAACGTTTCGTTATAGTCAAAACCTTTCTTCTGCTTAAACCCTTTTACAACTAGACGGGCTTTATACTTTTCTATTGTGCCGTCAGGATTGGTTTTTACTCTATAAATCCATTTACATGGCAGAGCTTTTCGATTGCTCGGTAGATTCTGCAAGTCCCAAACTTGTAATCTTTTCAAAGAATCGATTTCACTGCTCATCGCTTCTAACCATCTATCTCTACTTGTTCCACTCAATATTGCTTCCTTATACGTCGAAGGTTCTTTTTCAGTATCGACTAGGAATAAACTATAGTCATCCAATTTACGTGGAAGTTGAAGACTACTTCTGTCCCGGAGATTATATCTTGGAACGTCTGATAGCGAAACGTCTCCCTCTAAATTCTCTTCCATCTCAACATAGGCAGGAGCGGCATCTTCAAATTGTTCTTCATTTTCACTATCTGAAAATCCGGTTTCGTCTTCTATAAACTCTATTTCTCTTTCTCCCTCTAATTGGACTGACTGTCTTTGATGTCCTGTTTTATTTGCCTCTATTGATGTCTCAATAGGCGTCCTTATATGTCTATCTTCTTCTAATTCTCCCTCTAATAGAATATATCTCTGTTCAGATTGGGCTTCCTGATTCAAGGGATTGTCGATTTGCGAATGCTGTTGAATTGTATTTTCAGGAACTGTATCGTATGACACGGTCCACTCTTTCTCAATCGGTTTTGGATCAGATTTAGCAACAATTCCTGAAGCTTTAGCTTCAATCCCTGGAATAGCTGTCTCTTCGAAGATAACATCTCTGGATCGGATCAGATTGTCAACTTTATACTGCGTTTCATACCAGATACGATAACCATCATCATTGTCGTATCCTATGAGGATGCCTTTAGTTGCTTTCGTATCCAATTTTTATCTTTTATTTTTCGGAACATGGGCATAACACGTACTTCCAATGATTCTAAGATGCTTTATATTAGGCTTCTTCCCAAACCATAACTCATGAGGTGACTTGTCTTTCTCTCTAGTAGCACCTGTTCGGTTTAAAATATAAGCAGCTGTCATAATAAGTTCCGCCCACAATGCTTTTGGCAGTTCTCTCTGAGCATTCATCAATGTTCTTACGGTTTCTACTAATGTCCTGTTTTGGCGCTCGCTACAGCCATTCTGCTCTGGCGTGTACGGCATAACAAGACGTTGCTTAATTCCTTTTTTGTTCAAAATATCTCTGACTTCCTTGTTGTCAAACTCAGTTCCGTTATCACTCAGCAGTGTTTTGATTACATGTCCTGTGACCGTCGCTTCTTGTAGCATTATGGTCAATTTGTCTTTGACTTCGCTTTTGTTTCTCATGCAATAAACCATGCAGTATCCGGAAAAATCATCTTTAAACAGTACATAATAACGGTATTTTGAAAAACTCATTGGGAAAGGACCGCAAACATCTGAATGAATAATTTCTCCTGGCTGTGTAGATCTTTCTCGTATGCCAAATTTCAGTGTATGCATCTTTCCGTAGATACATGCTTCACACGATTCTTTAGTTATAGGAAGTGTCAATCCTAACTCTCTTTGAATGACTTCCTTAACGTGCCTTTTGTTTTGGTGCGCTAATCTTTCATGGTAGAGCTGCATCAAATCAGTTGTTGTAGTAGCAAGTACAGGTACCGATGGCAAGACATTGCGAACTTTCAACTTAAAAAGCCCTCCACCATGGTTACGTTTGCCAACAACTGCTACTTCCCCATTCAAAATTACTTCGCAAGTTTCCGGGGTCGAAACGAACTTGCTATTCCTCTGTTTGTCATGCATAGCTAAAACAGAATACAGACTTCGCTGGATCTCTGGTACATACCAAACGTCCGTGAGTGCTATGTTTACAATATTCCCTTTGACATCTGCTTCCAAATATATTGTTCCTTTGCCTCTTGCTTGAACAATGTTACCATTCGCTGTAGTAACACCTTGGATCTCGTCAAACTGTTGGAATGTTTGGAACAGGTCACTCCTGTTGGTCACGTGACTAGTCGCGCCATTGTCCACGTACCATGACTCTTTATCTTGCGCTACGAATGCCATGACATCCACACTCATAATAGCCATATTCGCACTTTGACTTGAAGAAGGCTTGTTATTACTGTCTTTAGGCGGGCAACCATCTTTCATCCACTTCTGGCAGGATCTTACTCGATGTCCCATCTCATGGCAGTAATTGCATCTAATATGCTTATCCTTATTCTTCTTTCCTTTACGAATGGTGCTATTCTTTGTCGTACTCGTCACTAATACCTCTTCACTCGATTCACCATTTTTCTTTTGAAGTGACTTCTCATGAGCGCAAAGGTTACTTGTTAATCCTTCGACTGTCCTCTGTTCTTTGGCTAACAACAACCAACTTGATTTAAATTCGAAGTATTTCTGATCTAATGTATCCAGAATTTTACAAATGAGGAATATTTCTGGTAGTTTCATATTGTGATTATCTTTACCAATCTCTCTATTCAACTGACACCAGAGAGTCTTCAATTTGCAAATATGTGTGGCCATATCATCAGAAGTATTTAGTTTAAATCCGAAGAAATCTAGGCAGAGATTATAAGCTCGATTCTCATTATCTCCGTCAAATAACCGATGTAGTTCTAGCCATACTTCTCTTGGACATGTAAGTGACATTACCTTTCTAACGACATCTTCGTTCAAATTTGTTGAAAGCAGGATCATAGCATTATTCTCTGCCTGTATAAAACGCGCTAGTTTCGTTCTAAATGCAGTAACTTCTGCGTCTCCTCCACCTGCTGGCAACACGGGTCTCGTACATCTTCCTTCTACTATATCCAATGCATCTGGTATGCTCCTAAGCAGGATGGATATTTTATATTTCCAGGTATCCCAGTTATTCTTGCCTTGAAGTGGTACAATTTGTACCTTTGTACTTAAATTTTCCACTTTTTCGCACATTTCCACTTTTCCGCTAGCACATAACCTGTAGCAGAGTATGCCTTTGCGGTGAAGCGTTTGCAGAAACGATGAGAGGCTTTTAATAGGAATAAAAGTAAATATAATATCTGAAGAAAATGTATTTAGATGACAAGTTGAACAGTGACAGACAAAACTCAAACGTCATACACAAAAAACGAAAACATTGACAAGTTAAGTCTCTTCAGCTGTAAAGAGGCTTTAATAGTAGCAACCCAATAAAATAAAATAAAATAATTAAAAGTTATGTTTAACAACTGCTTGTCGCTCAAAAAAATATTAAATTTTTCCAATTTTCTACGAGAGTTCAAACGTCCGTGACTGTAGCGGCCATTCATGTCGTAGCGTTAGTCGTCATTTCCGTCTATCTGCCTTGTTCATCTAAGTTTTTACCCTTATTATAATAATTTTAATAAATGTATGTGCTTTTTTCAAGCAAACATTGCATCAATGACATCAATCATCATCATCATACAATATAATAATAACATCAGTGAAACTTTAAGTAGTTTTCAAACAAAAGTGTTTCTTTGACACATACCGTTTGACGTCACTACCGGCTACTAATTTGCGTTCCGTTTCACCAAAATCACGCTACATAAAATATTAAATTGTAAAATAAGTGTTGTACTAGAAAGATAAAGAAGTGTGCCACAATGTTCATCTATGTGCCCAATACAAGGCATTTAAGGAATAAAAAAAGTTTTGAATTTATTGCATACCTATTTCCTATTATGCCCCAGCGCCCAATAGGGAACGTGCACAACGACGGTGGTGCCAACTGGCGTCACCAATCCGAATCTTGTACCCTATTAATACTTTACATTTACATGTAAAACAAGTAAACAGAATTAATTTTATTATTGAAAATGATTATTCTAGCTAATCATAATCCATTGTTGCATTTCTGGATGTACCAATACATCCACAAAAATGAAAATTAAACAAATAGCGTAAAATAATAAAATTCTATTACTTTCCAAAGAATAGTAGGTACTCTCATACCATGTTTATGTGAAAAACGCAAAAAATGGATAAATGCAGTAAGAAAAATATTTGTGAACACAATTTGTTTTTGTTACACTCTGCATTGAAAAAGTTCAATAGCCTTCAAAATCAACCGTCCAAGCAAACATTAAATGGTACTGGCGTACCATTTAAACTTCAGCGAACACACATATTATGTTGCACTGAAGTTCACACCGAATATTCCTCAACAGTTAAACAAAGAGTCCACATGTACTCAGATTATAAACATGGTTAGACAATAAAGTTTTTAGTTGGCTGCACTCTTTGTGGTTTGATAAGTTTTGTATCTAAATGCTACGGAGGGCGTTCTAGTGATTGCTTATAACAAACGATTGTGGATTGATTTGTTATAGCCTGGAGATACTGTTCTCGCTGATAAAGAATTCCTTTCCTTCCTGCTGTATGTATGTGTGTGTATGTCATGTATGTACGTACGAGACGCGCACGATGCATGCGTCGTCGTCGCGAACAAACCACGACAAACGTCTGGACGCGCACGCACACCGTGGGATGGCAGGAGACATGAGTTGAAAATAAGAAAGTTGTTTATGCCACCGTTTCTTCATGCACCACAATTTTCATCAGAGAAAATAAACGAAACATACAAAATTCATATTGGTCAACATTCATATTACGCTGACGAACATTATTGATAGACCGGAACCCATGTTTTATACCTTTTATCATAATCAAAAATAATACTTTTGAAGAGATTTGCGTGACAGGTGACAGCATAAGTTTCCATTACTGTCCGCATAGTGTCTCTTTTGTCGTTTAGTGCTGCCACCTATAGTTCCTGCACGTTCCCTATAGCGTTAGATCGATAATCTCTTCAAGAAGAATTCTTGCTTTGACCACTTTTCTCTATTCAGAGTCAGACAGGAGCTACAGTTCGGCTCCCATTCAAGTACTACCTAGTTAGATCTATTAAACCGAACAGACTACGAATTAGCAAAAGCTGTATTAGTAGCAAATGTTCTCATGGAAAAGCTCTTCCGAATGATGTTTATTATAAATTCGGTACTATTGGTTCCCCAGAAAATCTTAATTTCGGTTCTCAAATGGTCACCTATATAAGTTAATAACTCCGAACGGACTGCGAATTGCCAAAAGTAAAAATTCTCGTTGAAAAGCTCTATTCAATGGGGTTGGCCAGTGAAAGCTGAAAGCAGATGGCGCTACCATAGTTTGTTCCCAATCTGACCAATGAGGTCAAGCCATTTTGGAATATAAAATGACATTACCAGATTTTCTACCAATGACGATGCTTGGAACAAACTATGCCAGCGCCATTAGTTCCACAGTTGCCATCCCCATTCAATTATGGCTATTGTACGAGCTCACTCGACAATTTTATGCTGACGCCCGCGATCACATATACTTACGTTTATATATTATTGCATGCACATTACTGTAATAATGTTAGTTCAATAAAGTTCCACAGTTGCCATCCCCATTCAATTGTGGCTATTGTACGAGCTCACTCGACAATTTTATGCTGACGCCCGCGATCACATATACTTACGTTTATATATTATTGCATGCACATTACTGTAATAATGTTAGTTCAATAAAGTTCCACAGTTGCCATCCCCATTCAATTGTGGCTATTGTACGAGCTCACTCGACAATTTTATGCTGACGCCCGCGATCACATATACTTACGTTTATATATTATTGCATGCACATTACTGTAATAATGTTAGTTCAATAAAGTTCCACAGTTGCCATCCCCATTCAATTGTGGCTATTGTACGTGCTCACTCGACAATTTTATGCTGACGCCCGCGATCACATATACTTACGTTTAAATATTATTGCATGCACATTACTGTAATAATGTTAGTTCAATAAAGCCGCTTGGTGAATACACATGTCGGGGTTTTTCTTCCACATTACACATAAGGATTCCCGGCACACATCGCACCTCAGCGGTAGGACTCCACAGCTATTATTAATAGACCTTGGTGCAGATGGCTATACTTCAAGGCCCATTATCCTTTTCTCATTCTATTTTGAACTTAACCATCAACATTTTATGGTTGAAAACATTTGGAGAAATTTGAAAGTTTGTATTAACTTGATGTGCTGGCGAGGCGACCGTACTAAACTTAATGATTGCTTAATGGGGTCAGTCTAGAGGTTACAGGCACGACTGCTACGCATAGGGTCCTGAATTCGATTCCCAGGTCGGGCAGTATTATTAATTAGCAGTGATAGGAATAGGTAGTGCTTATTAGCCTAAACTTCGAAGAAGAACAGAGAAAAGAATCGGAGACTTCCTTAGACTATATTTTATTATGCGACCACGGCGAGTTTTTTTTTGTAAATTCTAGAGTGCAAAGTCGTTTCCAAAATGTTCTTAAAAAGAAAACTTTCAGAAATTTTGATGGTTGTAACGACTGTGTTATGTTATGTCTAGTCGCAAACTTTAGGTAAACATAGACCACTTACGTGATGTCCCGGAAAAAAATATAGTCTAAGGAAGTCTCCGATTCTTGTCTCTGTTCTTCGAAGTTTAGGCTAATAAGCACTACCTATTCCTATCACCGGCAGCTCAATAGACGGATCTCTAAATCCTTGAAGAGCGACCTCCGCCGCTTTAATACCGAGCGTATTAAAGACGCGATTGAGCGGAATAAAGGCTCCAAGGTATTTGCAAGGGATCTGGCTATTGGGCAGAGCCAGCTCACGAAACTGAAGACCGACGATGGTAGGATCTTATCCGCCAAACCGGATCTTTGTACACGTCAACCAGTAAACCCGTCGTAGATCTAGCCAACGACCCAAGAGCTAGACTGACCCGACACTATACCGAAGACATCCCGGACGTCAGCCTGTACGAGATTAGGATGGCTCTGAAACAGCTCAAAAACAACAAGGCACCGGGTGATGACGGAATTACGGCCGAACTCCTGAAGGCGGGTGGAAAACCGGTACTTAAGGCCCTTCAGAAGCTGTTTAATTCCGTCATACTTGAGGGAAAAACGCCACAGGCATGGTGCAGGGGTGTGGTGGTGCTCTTCTTCAAAAAGGGTGACAATGCCCGGCTGAAGAATTATAGGCCCATCTCACTTCTAAGCCATGTCTACAAGTTGTTTTCTAGAGTCATCACGAATCGTCTCGCGCGCAGGTTTGACGATTTCCAGCCACTCGAACAAGCCGGTTTCCGAAAAGGCTTCAGCACCGTGGACCACATACATACGCTGCGGCAAGTTATACAGAAGACAGAAGAGTATAACCTGCCTCTCTGTTTAGCGTTTGTGGACTACGAGAAAGCCTTCGATTCGATCGAGACCTGGGCTGTACTGCAGTCTCTCCAACGGTGCCAAATCGATTATCGGTACATCGAGGTGTTGAAGTGTTTGTACAAAAACGCCACCATGTCAGTCCGACTTCAGGACCAAGCCTCGAAACCTATCCTCCTGCAGCGAGGTGTGAGACAGGGAGACGTCATATCTCCGAAACTGTTCACCGCTGCACTGGAGGATGTCTTCAAGGTTCTGGACTGGAGAGGGCTAGGCATCTACGTCAATGGCGAGTACATCACTCATCTTCGGTTTGCCGATGATATAGTGGTAATGGCTGAGACCATGGAGGACCTCAGTACAATTCTCGATGACCTCAGTAGAGCTTCCGGAAGAGTGGGTCTAAAAATGAACATGGACAAGACTAAGGTCATGTTGAATGCCCATGTCACACCCACTCCTATCAAGATCGGAGACTCTACTCTCGAAGTTGTAGACGATTATGTGTACCTGGGACAAACGGTCCGGTTAGGTAGGTCTAACTTCGAGAAAGAGGTCAATCGTCGAATCCGACTCGGTTGGGCAGCGTTCGGGAAATTGCGCGGTATCTTCTCGTCCAACCTACCGCAGTGTCTCAAGACGAAAGTCTATGACCAGTGTGTGTTGCCAGTGATTACATACGGGACCGAAACGTGGTCGCTCACAATGGGCCTCATCAGAAAGCTTAAAGTCACCCAAAGGGCAATGGAGAGGGCTATGCTCGGAGTTTCCTTGCGCGATCGAATCAGAAATGAAGACATCCGCAAGAGAACAAAGGTTACCGACGTAGCCCGAAGAATTGCCAAACTTAAGTAGCAGTGGGCAGGGCACATTGCTCGCAGAACGGATGGCCGATGGGGCCGAAAAGTTCTGGAGTGGCGACTGCGAACCGGAAGACGTTGCGTTGGAAGGCCTCCCACTAGGTGGACCGATGACCTGGTGAAGGTTGCAGGAATCCGCTGGATGCGAGTCGCACGGGACCGGTCAATGTGGCGACACTTGGGGGAGGCCTATGTCCAGCAGTGGACGTCTTTCGGCTGAAATGATGATGATGATGATGATTCCTATCACTGTTAATTAGGTTTTACTATCAGGAATTAGCAGCCACGGAGTCGGGATTTGTGCCCGTTTGATGGAAATTCTCTTGTCCTCTGTTACATGAAACTTAAAAAAAACTGGTGAAATGAGGTGTACTATTAGATGCACTTCTGCCTAACTTTTCGGCGATTACGGCGTGATGTTATAATGTAAGTAGATACTTATGTACATACTTGATGATGTTATTACGTACTAACTGAATAGAGCAGTTATCTGCACTGTGGAGAAAATATAAGACTTCGCCGTGCAATCCGTTACGGGCAGGCTGGGTGGCATGCGGTGAGATTAAAACAAGAGAATGTTTCCTGTATTTCTTGATTAACAAGCAGTTCACGAATAGCGAGTCATCAATACATTTGGTCTTAAACTTAATTGACATTAGGCGCACAAACATGGGATTAGGATAAAAGACTTAAAAAAAATAACGTGTTCTCACCAAGATGACTTTTTGAGAAGAGGAAGTTGATACGTACTGCAATGAATCACTCAGTCGCACAAGTAACCTATGTAGTAGGTAGGTATAGGCACGTATAATGCAATGTTTCAATCCATAATAATATCAACGACCAATTACCTACAATAGAACAGTCCAGTTTAAGTTATTTCGTATTTTAAGTTTAATTGAAAATTACCAAGAAATCAATATTTTATCACAAATTATAAATTAGCATAGTGTCAGAGACATTTGCCGTAGAATTAATGTGTTATATAAATATGGCTAAAATATTCTGGTATTTGCGTCCATTTACGTAAAACGTAGGTATTATTTAATAACAGAGGTCTCCGTTATCGGTAAAACACTTGGATTGTTAACTATCAATCGTAATTAGCTAAACTACAATAAACTTAGCTTGGACCCACGGCTTCGGTCGCGTGGAGGTCGGAAATTAACTTATAAAAATATTTTCGAACATTGTCTATCCGAGTGCCAAATTTCATCAGAATCCGTGCAGCTGTTAAAGAGTGATAAAGTAACAGACAGACAGAATAGGGAATATGCACGTCAATAAAGTACAGTACTATCAACCCAAGAAAAGTATTAAGGCGGCTCCCCGAGCAAATGACCTTGAGCGAGCAGTTTTTCGGAGCCTACTCCTCTTTATCCAAAAGAAATACCAACTAATAAAAAATACATTAAATTACTACATATCCTTGCCTCCAAAATTGTCGTTTCATATTTTTTTTTAAGTTGCTTAATGTTTAATAAATCCCCTCACAACGAAACCATAGAAATGAGAAATTATGATTTATAAAATGCTACTCCTCGTAAAGTAACCATTATTTTGATTTGCTACTTATACTAATGGATAGGCAATTTAATAATGAACATAATTGTCGTTTTATTTTTATCAAAAGACGTAAGTTTGATTTTATAAAGAATAAAAACCACTTATTTCGCACAATTCGGCCTGCAGTGACTGACGTAACGACCAATTCGTAGTGCAAGCTGATTAGAACTTTATTCTAACAGTATTTCAAGCGAAGTTTGAACCACCACAAATAGAGTTGCTAATTTTGCTCGGGGTACCGCCTTAAAAGTTAAGTTCAACTACTGCTTGTCGCACAAAACTAATATTAAACTCCTGCAATTTTCTACGACAGTTCAAACGTCCGTAGCTTTCGCGGCCATGATGTAACGTCATTATCCACAATCTGCCTTGTTTACATCTAATTTTTTTGGCCTTAATAAAATAATTTTACTAATTTTATGTGCATATAATCAAGTAAGAATTGCAATTACAATATTATAATACAATTTTAGTGAAACTTTAAGCACTTTTCAAATAAAAGTGATTTTTTGACACTATGAACTTTGACGTCAATACCGGCGCGGCGTTATCGAAGACGGTGTGTTTTGAGAGTGCGTTCCGTTTCACCAAAAACATGCTACATAAAACAGTAAAATAAGTGATGTGTTAGAAACTTAGACAAGTGTACCACAATGTTTGTAGGCGCCAATACAAGGCATTTTTTTATTCCCTATAACTTTCGCATTTATATTTATGTCACATCCGGTCATGAGTACGGACGGGCGAATGAATCGAAAGCGCGCCAGTGGTGACATCACGCGACCTACTCCCCACCATGGCGGCTTTTACAGAGTCCTGATGTTAATACCTCGCGGTGAGGCAGACAGTCTGGGTCTGACCGCAGCGGAGTGAAGACGTATTGAAACTGTACACGATTCATTGTGCCTAGTGTTAATGTGTGAAAGTGTAATGTCAAGTTATTTGTTAGACTCAGTGTATCTGTTTGAAAAGACTAACCATGGAGTTTCTTGCCGGTTCTTCTCCATGGAAACAACCTACCCGAACCGAGCAATGCGAAATAAAATAGTGTTTCGCATCCAGTGTGTTTTCATAGCACGAAACCCGTGTTCTGCCCACATAAGCTCGAACTTAGCGAACTCCGACATTTATAATATTCTCTGTTATTTAATGATTTTGATATAACTCGGGACATAGATAGACCACAATTAGGTTAGGGATATGGATTTTATGTCAATAGTACGTTCCAGAGGGATATATTCCGACACCAACGCCGGCGACGCCTGGGCAAGTTATAGTAAGCCATAATGGCAATATATAACAGTACATAGGTAATGCCTGAAGGTTTATAGGCATTAGGCAGAGGTACTCCTCTGGAACTGGCGAAATGTCATCTGCCTAGCCTTTTCCCAACTATGTTGGGATCGGCTTCCAGTCTAACCGGATGCTACTGAATACTAGTATTTTACATGGAAAGACTGCGTAATACGAAACCCCGTGGTAAGAATGGTTGTCAGACTTTTTGGACCATTTGACTGAACTGGCGAAATGTACTTAGGTACCAAATAGTAAATAGGTACACCCACATTTCACCAGATTTGTTTAAGTTTAGGTAATGTAAAAGAGGGCAAGCTTATGGGCTCCTGCCGGGGTTGCGGGACTGTTCGAAAGAGATACCGTGGCCCCGGAACACAAAGGGCGATGAAGGAACATGATGGATGGGTTTTAGTCAGTAAAAGTCTGACACTCCCTCCTGCTCCGCCCAGAGCGGGAGGAGTCATTTGATGATTTCTCATCAGAAAAAAAACCGGCCAGGTGCGAGTTGAACTCGCGCGGTGAGTGTTCCGTACACAATTGTACATATATAGAATTCTTATAGGTTTTCCTGTAATCTACAAGCAGTGATATATTTCACTGCTTTATATTTTTTACAAAATTTTAGGCTCAGTAGTAGGAGGATCCTCCTCCTAATAGTGAGCCTAAAATTTTGTTCTCCTGAACAATGGTCAATTTTCGTCTTCTTTCATGAATAAACTTAATATTTTATAACACATTTGCTCGTAAAGGGTCTCTTATTTCACCTATGTCAATATCGTAATGTATCTAATTACGTACTTGTGCAGTAATGTAATGTACAGCGCACGGTTTATCAAGATGCTCCGTCAAAAAGGAACGGTACTTTTTTAAATCTTAGCAAAGAGTTTTTATGTCAGAAAAGTGGTCAACATTTTATGAATAAAATTAACTGTGGGAGATGAAATATAATAAATAAAAATTTAATTCTTTAATTTAATTATTTTTCACAATAAATTACAACCATTAATCTGTAACAAAAACACAAAAATATTAATTTACTTTATTAGTAATACTGGCTGTTTTTTGTTTTTGCCTTAAAAAAAGCGCAGATGCGCGCGCATCGCTAATTTGTGAACAAGTAAAATATTTATTCGTTTAAGAAAGTCCGAGTTTTATTTATTTCCTCACAAATATGTTATAAAACGTCGTATGACATACGTGCGCTTTGATAATTACAGCCTCTGCTTTTAGCAATATCGCCTCGGCTGTAATTTTCAACTTACCGCACTTATATCATAATGTACTATTACAATAATAACAAAAATCTACTTGAGATCCTCATAACGAGCCCTTTTCATTAGATATATGACACAGTAAGGTTCTCAATTTATTTTTAAAAAAAAATATTTACTTTGCACATCTGTGTTTGGGTAGGATTACACCATCCTACCAAATGTCACCTGATTTGGTTCAGTAGATTCGGAGAAAATTGGCTGTGACAGACAGACACACGAGTGATCCTGTAGGGGTTCCGTTTTTTTTCTTTTTTTGTACGGAACCCTAAAAAAGGGCAAGCCTATTGGCATCAACCGGGCACAAATCCAGACTAAGTACGACGTAAGTAGCGCTGGCGACCACTTCACCAACGACGCAGCAAGCATTTTTTACCAAAACAAAATTGCGACATATTTTTTGATTCAGGCTGATGCTCCAGGGTAGCCCGCGAAATTCAAATTTGCTTACGTTTTTTGCAATTTGCAAGCCAGTGCTAGGTTGTATGTTGATTAAAATATTATTCGCGGGTGTAAGACGTATGTAGTTACAGAATTATATTCATCAAAATCATCAATACAACCCTCAAAGTTCATAAAGGTGTAAAAATGACTTTATCAAGATCAAAATCATTCATGCACCTTTATGAACTTGGAGGATTGTATTGATGAATTTAATCATTATAATTCTGTAACTATAGAAGTCTTACAGTCGCGAACAATATTTTAATCAACATACGACCTAGCACGGGCCTGCAAATTGCAAAAAACGTAGAAAATTTGAATTTCGCGGGCTACCCTGGAGCATTCACATTAAGTACACAATTCTGTGTGGTCGTGTTACTTAGATTAAACCTACTTACATAAACATGTTGCTGATCAATTGCCAATGGTTTAGGGTGTGGTACAAAAGGTCAAAATGTAGGTCAATCTCGTTTAAAGGCCGAATGCCCGGAATTATAGCTCATTGAATGAATACCTGTTGGGCTTCGCAACGAAGTGCCTTTCTGTTGTAGCTACAGATATCGATCAGTGTTTAGGAATAAGTCCCTACCGTTTAAATCATTTAAGTACAGCATGATATTCATAATAATAAGTTGTAGGCAATTTATTTCTAATGTGTGGTACAGGACCTTATACCAAATAGTATGGGCACACAGGGTTTCAACATTTTTAACCGACTTCCAAAAAGGAGGAGGTTCTCAATTCGATGGGTATTTTTTTTTTTTTTTTTTTAATATGTATGTACACCGATTACGCTGAGATTTATGATCCGATTTACGTGATTCTTTCCGTTTTCCGCCATTTGGTCCCATAAAATGTAACGTAGTTTGGCCCAGTAGTTTTCATTTTATGAACATTTTTGCTTCAGTCGTGTGGTATAATTTCATATATTTATGTTCACCGATTTCTCCTCCATTTGTGGAGCGATTCTCAAAATATTTTTTTTTTTGAAAGAATATACTTCCGAGATGGTCGCACTTAAATTTGGTGAAGATTTGAAGCTGATCTTCGGAGATATATACGTACAATGGAACTCTTCAAAACAAGACGGTAAATCAGTCGTGATTGCTGCCATCGCTTGGATATTTAGTGTTTATACAACATCATGACGTAACATCACGCCTGTATGCTCTGAGGGGTACGCAGATGTGTACAATACACCCAAATTTCGACAGTTTAGATATGTTAAGTTCCATTTATTGGGGATAAGCCTATTACCATGACATGTATTGTTAACAATGTAAAATAAATGCATATAATATATTTGTCGAGGATGTTACTTACAACTAAAAATGGAGAAATAAAAAAACTTTTTAACAAAAAAAAATAAAACCGACTTCAAAAAACACAAAACACAAAAAAAGTGAAAAATAACTTTAGCTTCAGAAGTCGGTGACAAAAAAAAACTAAATGAATCAAACAAAGGTCATCGACTTCTGAAGCTAAAGTTATTTTTCACTTTTTTTGTGTTTTGTGTTTTTTGAAGTCGGTTTTATTTTTTTTGTTAAAAAGTTTTATACAATACTTTGGACATCTATCATTTTGGTCGTAAAAACTTCTTGTAATGTTATCTGTGATATCTGTCCTTTAGTAAGTTGACTGGTACAGCAGAGAACACTTACAAAAATGGCAGCAGAATAAAAAACCTGCTCTTGTTTTAAGTCGGCAACAAAAAAAAAACCAATCGTATTGAGAACCGCCTCCTTTTTGAAGTCGGTTAAAAATAGTTTCATAGTTTTGACGGTTCCGTATCCACCCAAAGGAGACATAACGAGAAGGTTTAATTTTTTTTCTAAACAAAGACTCGGTTATCTTAGTATAAAATAATTATGAAGGTATTAAAAGTCATTACCTCAATTCCGGTGTTTAATAAAGCTATCATATTACTAATACATTATCCACCGAAGAATTAAAAGTATGTTACACATGTTTTAATTAATCTTTTTATGTTATAAATAAGTACAATCAGGATATAAATTAACTAGAATATTTGCAATAAAATGTATGTCATGCATAAAATATTTCAACGACATAGCTATTACAAGTCTCTTGCGAGAGCTCGAACTAGCCTTTGCTGATAGTACACCTATATTTTCTATTTCAGCTTAATCTACAAATCCTCCCTAAAAGTCCCCCTAGGGGGAAAAAAGTGGAAACTAAAAAAAACGTCTGGAATTCCCCCCTGATAATCCCCCTTGGGGGAAAACTGGAATCGAAAAAGTACTTATTCCACAAATTCCCCCTGAAAGTGCCCCCAAGGGGGGAAAACTGGGAATGGTCAAATGCCACCTATGTGGGGCGCAATAATAAAGTTCCATGTAATAGGGAGCAAGCCTATAGCCATCAACCGGCTCGGATCCAAACTTAGTTTTTTTCCATTAATAAAAAATTACTGACGGAACAACCCATTACCCATTCGAGAGCAGCGGTGGCCCATGTGGTGGCGGCCGCGACTTACGAACAGTAAGTCGTGGGTTCGAACCTAGGCAGGCGCATTACTTTGTGTAATTTATTTCATCACCACTGCTCTCAAAACGGTGAAGGAAAACATCGTGAGGAAACCGGCATGTCCAAAAACCACAAAATTCGAAGACATGTGACATCTACCAATCCGCACTGGGCCCGCGTGGTGGATTATAGCCCATTCCCTCTCAAAGAGAGGAGGCCTATGTCCCAGCAGTGGGAACATTAACAGGCTGATGATGATGATGAACCCATTACACTTTGCCCGGCCTTGGATTCGAACCCAGGAGATCATGCTGCCGCGTTTGCGACCTCTAGACCAGTGCTGCCAGTGCCCTGTTTATCAAAACTCACAAGTCTACACGTTCACAACACTTTACAAGGAAGTTTTTACAAGTCCGTGTGAATTACGTTTATCAAAAAAAAATGAACTGGGCTTGTAAAATTGAACACTTGTAGGTTCTAATTGTAAGCTCTAAAATCAAAAATGTATGCCACATTTTTTTCCCGCCCTACTTAAACGCATGTCTGAATGGTCCATTGTCTGTGCCTAATATTGATGGGACATTAAAAAAAAAGTAGGAGCGACAAAGTATTACCTACCTCCCGCCTTTTATTTATATTTTGAAATTCGCGGCAAGGTTTTGCGATTTTTTCAAAAAAATCTATAAATAACAATAAAATTACGGTTTTACAACTGATTCGCGACAGAAAAGACATTTTATTTGGTGCATTTAGCGACAGCCTGTCGCTAACTAAACAATAGCTAGCTGGATTAGCTTAGCTTGGCTTTAGCTTAGCTTTGCTTTGGCTTGGCTTAACTTGTATTTTCTAGCAAATAAACATTTTAGATTTTTAATTTGATTTGAAAAAAAAAGAAGAAGAGTGGAAGAATATTTTATTTATTTATTTAGTACTTGGAGGACTTACAGCTAATAAAAACAGAAAGCAAACAATAGTCACCAGAAAGAACCACCTTAGTCACCAATTTTAATTAACTGTCAGTGGCTTGGTCTGGTTCCTGCTGGAAAAGATTACACCCATGTCCTAGATACATTTTACTCTTGAAAAATGTATTGCGGTACTAAGCACGCCACTTGTAAGACGGAATGGAGAGTCGCCGGACACTCTCAGGATTTGCTATGATTTTCTACAAATTGTAACTTAACAAGGGATTTTTGATGAACAAAATGACGACTACAGTGTAAAAATATACTTGCGAAACAAATAATAAACCCTGTAACTTGTAATTTACACGTGTAGTTTTGATAAACACATATTTATAATAATTATTTTTTTTACAGGAAAATTGCTTGTAATACAAGGCTTGTAAGTTTTGATAAACAGGGCACAGGTCTATACCTGTAATAATGTCTTAGAAATGTGCGAAGCCACGGAGGTGCTATTATGAGACGAAGCTTTTACATCTGCTAGTTATAATATATTGGGACAAATTGCTTTAAATTTAATCAATGGATATTATAATTCTGAGTTAATATCAAAAGTGGTAATGCACATTGCTGCTTAAATGTCAACGTGCTTGAACAAGGTTTTAATGTAGAGAGTTATTGGTGATGATTCTGTTTGATTTTATGGAAGTTATGCTATATTTATTAGTTTTATTTTTATTCGTTCACTTTTATTGCTGTTTTCTTTTTTTCTATTAATTTTATCCGCTGTTTGTTACGTCGTAGTAGGAACTTGCAACCAGCGCGCGGGGCGTGCGTGTTTCAAGTTTGATCATAATAGCCATGACAATAAAAGTTACATCAGCGAGCGTGAAGGTCGAAAATTATCCCGCGGGAACATTAGTTACGTTCTAATTTGTGGATAAAATCTAGGAAGTACGGACCACTCTGTTCTAGCAAACACCGCAATGTACGAACATTGCCACCAAGTTACCGTTTACCGGCTCACAGTAGCAGGTCCACGCCCTGCGGCATGCTTGGCCCGGTCTCTGTCGGAAAGTCCTGACAGTATAATGTACTCTGTGGTCCTGACCGGCTGTCGCTTATTCCACCCGGTTGCCAGGGAGGGGGCTACTTGCTAATTTATTGCGGGGTAACACGCACTAACAAGTGTTTTATATCTGTCGGAATTTATAATGTTTTGAGAATTTCACGTCATTTTATTACCTACTGGCTGTTTGTGTGCAGTGTTAATTGTTGTTATAACGACTAGAATTGTTAATTAAAGAATGCACCTAGATACAATTCTGCGACTGATTAAAGACTTTATTTCACTTTCAACCTTAACTTGTTTTTGCAGATCGAGGATTCGAGCATCAACACCAATGTATGGATTTAGGGCCGTATTACTGAACGTCAATCAATTCTCAAGCATTACCCTAATTAGTATCAAGGTATTTGATTGGTGTAACAGTTTTAAGTGATGCTTGAGACGTGAGTGATGTTCTGTAATACGGGACCTAGTGTTGTTCCCACAGCTGGGTCACAGGTCTCGTCAAGGAGTGGGAATGAGAGAGCGGGCCCAGGTCGCTTGCCAGATGTCACATGTTTTCGATTTATTGGTTCTACGACAAACCAGTTTTCTCACGATGATGGTTTTCTTTACGTTTTTTGAGGGCAGTGGTAATGAAATAAATTATACAAGGTAATGCGCCTGCATAGGTCGTCCTCAGGACTCTATAACTCGTAACGGAGACGATACCACTGGCCCGCCACAACACTGCTCTGAATGGCAGATGAACATATCGGGGGACTATTACGGTAGATTGCAACAATAAGCGACACTTAATAATAATAATAATCCATTTATTTCAAGTAACAAAGACCCATACATATACCTACCTTAACCTAAAATTACATACTAATAACAACACTTATCCAACTTAGGTGAATACCTAAATGAAAGCCAGCTGTTCTTTTAAATGCCATACGCAGGCGGCACAAGGATGTCTTCTTCGTCCATTGATCAAAGGTAGCGATGAATACTAAAATGCATGCATCAACAATGCAATAGTGAGTAAAATGACGTGACGTGTAAACAGTCTATGTTAAAAGACGATATCGGTGTCCGTGTGAAAAAGAAACAATGATTTACATCTTCTAGTGACACAAGGATCTGTTGGCGCTCGAAAAACGGTGACAGAGGAACGCTGTGGGTCTGTTGGTGAATCAAAAAAAAAAGTTTACAGCGTTAGTTCCAATTTTGGTCCCCTAGAAAAGATCCTTTTACATCTAAAGTTATCGAAGTCATGGAGTAACCAGAGGCTTTCCTCCTTAAAATACCTCTTAGATGTGATGACAAGGAGGTATACCTTCCTACGATCTTAATATAAAAATATACAACACCCACTTCATTATGAATAGAATGTTTGATATAAATATTTATTTGTATGAAGCAGTGAAATTGTATCGACGGAGAATGAAAGTGGAGCTACTTTGCGTACAGCGCAGCGTAAGTTACATAACCCTTATCTGGCGGGCGCTGCGGCCACCGCCGGCTAACTTACAACAACGCTTTGTGTTTGATAGCGACCCGGGTACAACGACCACGAAAAGGGTTAGGGCCTAAGCACACGGCGTATTTTAAACGGGCAGACGGCGCGCAGATGACGCGCGTAAACGCGCTTCAAATGAGATTTGAACGTAACCTTGTAACCTGCACACGGGGCGATCGTGAAACACGCGTCTACTGCGCGTATACGCGTAGATACAGTGATACAGACGCGCTGTAGTCGCTCGCAGCTTCCGCGTTTTGGTCAGAGACTCCTCGTCAGTTGTACAATGGCGTCCCTTTGTACGCGCTTCAAACGAGTTTCAAACGCGCTTCACACGCGCGTTTGTATTGAGTTTTACGCGCGTTTGAAACTATAAAACGCAAGAATCGGCATTTACGGCGCAGAAAACGCGCGTTCCTGAAGCACGCATCGTCTGCGCGTTTAAAATACGCCGAGTGCGGCTCTTAGGGAATTTTATGAAAATATTGCTACGGAGTTTTAGGAAATAAAATAAGCCACATTTCCCATGTTTTATGGCATTTCCAAGAAACATTCAATTTTAGGAAATGGGGATATGGAATATTGGGTAATGGGCTGTTTCCTTTTTATTTTTTTAAATCAATATTATTTTAGGTTTTTAATTGCAAGTGGAACACGAAAGGGATCCGAGGGCTATGTGTGGTTAATTACCAACCGTGGTTGATGCGATGATGACATTAGTAAAAGCAATAAATTCGGCAGACTACAAATAGGAATAAATAATGTAAACGATCAATTTTCTGAGAACGGAAGTGTTTAACAGTCTATAAATCACAAAAAAAATTAATGAACGCTTCTCCTTAATTAGCAAACAGTACGTAATTTTAATTACGGAGATTGCAGCCTGGCTTCAGTAAATTGATTTAGTCAATTCTCAAACAAGGTGTGAATATGCACATATTTAATATTTAGACTGTCAATTAAGCTACCAGCGGGTGCATATTCGAACAACAACATAATTCAAAAGCTGTCAATTTGTTCGCGCAGAATATTTGCGCATTGTGGAGCACTTTCGCCCACGTCAGTACGCACGCAGCCCGGTGGGCGCGGCCCGGATCGAAGAATTGTACACTTACACTTATTTATACTAATGTCCATTTACTATGAAGCAATGGCCACAGCAAGTTGTTGCAGCAATGCAACTCTTTTATCTGATTCATTAACTATTTTTAATACGTAAGTATTAATTGTTAACTAATTGATTATGCTGGTCTCAATCTTTGAGCCACTTTATGTTTTATTTTGCTATACTTGTCAGCTGTATTAAAAAGGAAAATGTTTAGTGTAGCACCTAGATTGTATTATAGATGTAGCTAGGCTGTTCTGGAAAATGGGAAAAATATGGGGAAAAAGTAAAAGGCGACAGTGGTGATAAGCTATTTAGCATCAGTGACTAAGATGAAATATAAAGCAAATAATGGTTAGTCTTCACAGAAACGTTTATTAAACTAGAACACGTCCATTACAGAAAAGGGAAAAATCACCTTCATTTATTTTATGTCAGAGAGAGACAGCTAAACATATTATAAACTCCTGTCTCACTCACACCTTATTACATTGAAACTCATTAGTCTATTTTACAACAAAAATTATTAATTTGTTTTTATTCATTTTTTAATACAAATTGTCAGAAAGCAACGCTCCTCTGTCAAATGTCTGATACGGTCGTAATTATTTTATGCCAATACCACAAGGCTTGTGACAGAAGGGCGTGTGTGCTTACAACCATCACAGCCAGAAGTTGTACACAAATTGTTATAGGTCTTCCTTCTGATGCGTCAAGCATTTTTGTACCAACTCCATTTTTGTTGTAGAGCAGCGGTGGCCCAGTGGTGGCGGACCCGACTTACGAACAGTAAGTCGTGGGTGCGAACCCAGGCAGGCGCATTACTTTGTGTAATTTATTTCATCATCACTGCTCACAAAACGGTGAAGGAAAACATCGTGAGGAAACCGGCATGTCCTAGAACCAAAAATTCGAAGACATATGACATCTACCAATCCGCACTGGGCCCGCGTGGTAGATTACAGCCCATTCCCTCTCATAGAGAGGAGGCCTGTGTCCCAGCAGTGGGAACATTAATAGGCTGATGATGATGATGATGTTCTAATGAGCACGGTATAATTAGAATTTCACTGAAATTCTTTTCAAAACGACACTTGGAAAAAAATTGTTTTGCAAAAGGCAATGAAACTATGAAAGTATGTAACATAGAGTCGTCATCGCAAGTCGCAACTCTTGCATGTGTGCAATCACTAAAGATGCACAGATTCAATTAATGCGATACGAATCATAATCTCTTTTGTACCTAATCGGAACGCTGCGCCGTAAAGCAATATTGAAGAGGAAACTACTGATTAATTTCAAATAATTTTAATGATTCAATCCAATTATCGCAATTCCGAGCATGCGCGGTGGAGCGCGGCGCACGCGACTCCTGTCGACATTACAACTTATTTGTTCAGTATCTCAATATCGGAAGACAAGATGGACAGAGGCGTGCTGGGTTGCCGTGAAGGAAAAGCACAAGGCGGTCTATGAAGGTCCTGACTGGTTTCTAAGTAACTCTATGAAATGCACATTTAACACATTTTTAGATTATGGGCTAGGGCTCCAGAGATAGGAACCTTCTAACAATGCGAGCCGTATCGAGGAGTCCTGCCTTCTGAATCAGGCCCTTGATCCAATCGCCTAAGGATAGCTTCGAAAGATGGTTGTCGAAGGTCTTGGCCATAAGGCCATTCATTGGCCGTCACAACAATCGGTACAATAATAGCCGAGCTCACATCACATTCCACATGTCGCGAACCTCGTGTGCCAAGTCGAGATATTTTATTTGTTTCTCTTTCATAGCTCAATGAAAACATTTTATTATTATTACCTGTTGCCGTTTTCATATGATCAATTAGAAGCCATGTGCTGCGGATTTGCAGTTTGCTTGCAGTTGCAGACGCATTTTGAATTGTTCTTCTTAGAAACTACGGATTTGAGAGAAGGCAAGACGCCTTCTCTCTGGTTTTACTTAACTTATAAACGTTTTGCTTTTGAGCATCCCCAATTATGGTTTTGATATCTTCAATCTGTCTGGTGTTTTATCCAATGACTGGCTTATTCCACATCCCCCTCAGGGGGGAAAACTGGACTTCAATGTAAAAATAATCCAGAAAGTCCCTGTGGTGTTTCAGGGGTTTTTGAGTTTATCGCGAACAGACAGACAGACGCGACGGAGGACTTTGTTTTATAATATGTAGTGATAGGCACTTAATTAAAAATATTACTTCAGACCAGGCGTGAAGTTAGCAATACCCAATTAGAGGCTTTCCCTGACGTTCAAACGTTTTCGCGGTCAGTCGCGTGATGTTACTTACAACAACTTTCTCTGTCAGTATTTTGGCTGCTCGATCGGAATAGAAAACATCAACACGATTTTGAAAGATTTCATGAAAGAAAATAATCTTTTTCATCTTCTTTGCGTGTCGATAAACTTAAATAATACCCCACTAGTATGTTGCCGTCTGCACAGCTAAAACAATCATTTACTCAGCCTATCGAAGTCCATAATAACCTGCAAAACACAAGCCTCTCCTAAAATATTCTACCTAGATCACAGCATCATTATCTGCCCAAAGAATGCGATTTCTTTGCGGATGCTACTATTAATTAGATAAAAGGGTTTATTGCTACGCTTTGGAGAGTCTGCCAAACGCTTCGTTAATTTTTACCTTTTTCGATTAATTAATTTAACCAACAATGCTTATGCAGTCAGATAAAATATACGAGTTTTCACTGACACTTCTTCTTGAATCGCTGTATTTTATTTTATCTGACTATTATGGACAGCTCTGTCTTTTTTTTTTCATTGAAAAATAGGCCTCTTGACTCTAGGTCAAGAGGCCTATTTTGACCTCTAGGTCAAGAGACCTCATCCATACCAACCGATGGATGAGGTCTGTGATGGAACGAGTGTGTCTAGAAGATGCCTGTTCACTCTTCGTTTGCCTCATATAAGTCCAGGAGGATGGAAGTTCACGAACATGAAGTAACCTCTAAATAAACAGATCTTGCTGCATTCTTGATGGTGAGCCGAGCTTAGAAATCAACTATTTAATCACTTTAGAATATCACCTATTGTTAGAGAAAATTGTAAACAGAAACCGAATAACTTTAGTCTTGAGGAAATATTGGATTTAATTCTCATATCACACCTAGCTATCTATAAACCAATCTTTCAGTCTGAGACAGCTTTTGAATATTCAACAGTTGGGTTATTGACTAATCGGGTAAGTATTATTTTGTCACAAGTCTACAAACATTTATATTTAGGTTAACCTTTTGTTTTAACGGAGGCGTAGGCATTGGCACTTGGGCACAGTATGCGGAAATAGTTTAGCAGTTTAAGGGCGTGCTCACATATTTTGGGCGTTTGACCAAAAATACGTACTTTTCCCAGTCCTCGATATTTGTTATAATAAAGATAATGGCATAATATTTCAATGAAGAATCATATATCTGGCTTTGTTTTAGTTCGTAGATTGATTAGAATTTTGTTATAATAGTTAATATTACGAGAAATAGCAATTTTCCGACAGCCAATTTCAAGCAATTTTAAACATTAGGTTTTCTCCTGCCATTTGTATCAAACTGGTAACACGAAAAAATCTAAAAAAATATATATATGTACTGGTCATATAGTCCTCAAGGTTGTAGATTGATTAGAATATTGAAATAAAAATTGAATCGACGCAAAAAAAAACGATATTCAAAAGCAATATTGATCTAAAAAGTATGCATTTCCAGCGTCCATTATATTCCAAATAAACTCAATTTTATCAAATAAATTAATATGATATAAAATTTCGATCTACAACGAATACGTTTTATTAGTTTTCGTTTGTCAATATAATAAGACAAAATTACAATAAATAAAATTGGAGAACTATAATTCTGCGTCAATTCAGCTCGCACTTCAGTCTCATGTCAGTCTCGTCTCTAATTTTCGTCAATAACAATCGAAAATCGTCCGGAGATCAATATTATTATCGAGTCGTGTAGGCCGGTCGAAAAAATTTGATCTAGGAAGTAAAAATCAAAAATTTGCGAAAAAAATGTAACAGCCCTCTTAAGAGCTATACGTAACTAAATGAGTTATAGAGATAAATGTTACGTTAATCTATCTTTTTAATGTGTGTTTTATGCAGGTAATTTAGTGTAAGGTAAATGTCAACGGTGATTTGAAGGGCGACGAGGTAGAAAAAGACGGTGCTTGTGAATGTCACGTAACATCACGCCTGTAATTCCCGAAGGGTTAGGCAGAGGTGTACCTAATAGTACATTGCACCCACATTTCGCTAGTTTTGTTTAAGTCCCATGTAACAGGGGGCGAAAAGTGAGAAATTTCTGATAGAAAAACCCAATAACACTGCCCGACCCATCGAATCCAGGTTTCGTGCTGGGTGTAAAAAGAATCTTAACGACGCCGAAAGGCACTCGTTTCCCCGTCATTGCGATCATTTTTTTGTTCTACACCATACCTGGGAACCTTCTAGTTACGGAGATATTGCGGGGGTCTAAGTTCCAACTTTTATGCAAGTTTTTTTTTTTGAATACTTACATAATATTATGTTTTTAATGTAAGATTTTTAAGTTAAACACCTTCACGACCCCCGTACTATTCAATCCATCCATCAGCACAATGTTTTAAGTGCGTTACATTGAGTTCTACCGAAAAGAAAATAATATTTGGAGTAAGAGAGAACCTAGTGTTAAGCTTACTAAATAAATATATTGATTTTAAATTCGATGTAAACGATTTGGAGTTCGTAAGAAGACTGGGAAAAATGTCAACAAAACAGAGATCCATCCTTTTAACTTTTTTTTAAATACTTAAGTACAAGTTTTTAATGTAAGATTTTTAAGTTAAACACCTTCACGACCCCCGTACTATTCAATCCATCCATCAGCACAATGTTTTAAGTGCGTTACATTGAGTTCTATCGAAAATTCTGATTTTTCATCCCAAAAAAAGTCATATCCCAGCAAACATTTTTGCGTAAAGTTACTTAGTTTATGTACAGAATGCTTGGTTGACGGGTTCGTGAAGAGTCTGTTTATACACCCTGTATACCAACGAGGCAAGATAAACACATAACTAAATGAGTATTATAGAGAAATGTAACATAAATTTATCTTTTGAAATGTGTTTGTGTTGTTGTTAGGGTTCCGTACCCAAAGGGTAAAAACGGAACCCTATTACTAAGACTTCGCTGTCTGTCCGTCTGTCCGTCTGTCTGTCACCAGCCCAGCAAAGCACAGAGAGCACAGCTAGACAGTTGAAATTTTCACAGATGATGTATTTCTGTTGCTGCTATAACAACAAATACTAAAAACAGAATAAAATTAATATTTAAGGGGGGCTCGCATACAACAAACGTGATTTTTTTGCCGTTTTGTCTAATGTATAGATAATGATACGGAACCCTTCGTGCGCGTGTCCGACCCGCACTTGGCCGGTTTTTGTTGTATTTAGAGCAGCGGTGGCCCAGTGGTGGCGGCCCCGACTTACGAACAGTAAGTCGTGGGCTCGAACCCAGGCAGGCGCATTACTTTGTGTAATTTATTTCATCATCACTGCTCTCAAAACGGTTAAGGAAAACATCGTGAGGAAACCGGCATGTCCTAGAAGCAAAAAAATCGAAGAGATGTGACATCTACCGATCTGCACTGGGCCCACGTGGTGGATTATAGCCCATTCCCTCTCATATAAATGAAGCCAGTATCCCAGCAGTGGGAACATTAATAGGCTGATGATGATGTGTTTAAATACAAACGGAGGTAGGTAATCTGTTTGTTTCAACAAATGATCTTGCCCTTCAAAAATGTAATTGCGGTTTCTATGAATTAATTTAGTACTTACAAAACTCTGAGGGGCTTCTAGCGTGACATTTGATAATTACTTTTACTTTTTACTGGAGTTAGAGATGCGTGTATAGAGCATATTAACGAGTGTGATACGGTAACGAGAGAAAAACGAAAAGCGTCAATCAGCTGATTTTATATTTTGCTAGTTCCCGCAGCTTCGCTTATATTTACGAAGACGAGAATATTTCAAACCCAGCCTGTTACATTCAGGGATAATGTGACTTCCCATTATTGGAAAAAAATGGAATCGGATTAGTAGTTCCGAAGGTTACCTTCTTCGTACCAAGTTTACCTAAATAGGAGAGAACAGTTTCCTACTATGTAATAAAGTAATTATGTAATAAGTTTAAATAAAAGGTTGTGCTCAAACCAAATTAAATGGGGTGTTTAGTCTGAACAGACCGCTGTCAATTCATTTTGGTCCGTTCAGACTGGTTCAGACGTAGACAGAAAATGTTTACGTCCGAACGGACCGGTGTCAAAAAAAACGAATAAACAATAATAAGTTTAAAGGGACAGTCGCATACATAATTGATTTTCATAAAAAACTAAGAATAGCCGTTTTCTAAGAAAAATAAACAAGAAAAAGAAAACATAAAGTGGTATCTAATTGTTGATCGAAGGTGGGATCGAAATGACATCTCAGTTTATTTTGACGGAAAACAGCCAGTTGAAATTGATACATAAGCATAAAAAAGGTTGCGTTTGAAAAGTATGCATTACAATATTTTTTCCTGATGTTCACTGTGCAGGTTGGTCTAAAATAAAATACAAAAATACTGGCTAGTTTTCACGAAATACTTTTATGAAAAGCCATATTTCCATAAAAAAAAAGTAAAAAAAAAGAAGAAAAAATTTAATGACATCTAAAGTTATTTTGACACTAAGTGGCCATTGAAAATTAAAACTCATAAGAAGTTACAATTGAAAAGTTTGCTTTAGGTACAATATTGTCGATAAACTATAATAAAATGGGCAAAATCGTGATTGATGGCGGCTTTAAAACTATTAATCCTAGCTCAGACCATAAAAGCAATGTATGAATAAAAAAGTGCCCAAAGCTAAACTTGAAATATCTGATAATAAAAGATTTATGACATGTAGACAAGTTGTTCATCACCTTGGATTTATTTGGACCACGCCTCTACCACAATTACTGACAATAATTACAAGTATCAACCTCGCATGTCGTAAAAATAACTTCGTACATACATGATATTATTACAAGTGTGAAAAATTATACGTTTTACAATCATTAAGAGTTAAATGTGATTCGAATTAATGTAGTTAGTTCTTAAACTTGATAATTATTGGTTTGTTACATGTTTGCTGCACCCTGATTTGACGCGAATCTGTTTCTTCATTACGTTGGTAGCATTGAATAAAAATAATTAACGTGGATAGAGATTTTTTTATGATGTCCAATAAATCATAAATAAATATGTACCTTGTAATTTTAATCTATAAATCGTTCGGATCATATTTTTTATTTATTTATAGTGTCGTCACACTTGTTAATAAGACAACAATTTTACTCATTTTCGCGAAAATGAAACTTCTTGTTTGTTCCTCCTTTTCATTTACAATTTGACTGGTCATCTGCTGTCAAAATAATAGCAGATGCCATTAGTGTTTTCTTTTTTATTAACTTTTTTCTTGTAAGTAAATGGCTGTAATTTAAAGTTTTTCGCACAATTGGGCTTGTATTTTTAAATTTAGAGTAGGTAATGTGACCTTTTTGGATTCTAGTTTATCTGGCGGATTTACATACTTACGTATGACCTTATACTTTTTGCTTGAAATACTTACATGCAATGATATTCTAATAAACAGATATGTTATACACCTACAAAACCACCGAAAAAAGTGTTCCGCGGGGCAGCGCCAGCTCACATACACGCAGTGACGCAGAATAAAGGCAAAACCCCAATTGGCCCGTTTTCGAGTCTTAACGATTGCGCGCTCACAACATATCTGTTTAATAGAATATCATTGCTTACATGTAAATATTTTGATATAACAAAACCAGCAAACATCAGCAGCAATAAAGTAACGATAAATTTAAAGTAAAGGAGATTTCCAGAATTTATCAATTGCTACACTACTGTAAGTATATTAGGTAATATCATTTAAAATATTATTAGTTACAATTATTTGCAGCCATAAGTATCTCAGAAAATAAAGTCTGAACTAATGACAACATTAACAATACTTCTGGTACTTGAACGGGCTCAATTGGTATTTAAACATGGACTGTAATCTATGTATATGGTTGTATAAGTATGTGGTATAAAGGTGGTATTATCACCTGGGTACTAACGAGTGTTCCGCGTTACTCTGATAAAATAACAATCGTCTTGAGTGTATTGTACGTACACACCTTTATATAGGGCTGACACAAGCTTTTATGTTTTTATTATTATTAAATTTTATTCTGGTAGAAACCAGTTTAAATAATGTACACTGAAGAAGAAGAAAAGAGGAAAGTGTTATTCAGATAAAAAATGTTAATTTATGAGGCACAATCCTTGCAATTATCATCATCATTTTAGTCCTAAATCACCTGGGTTTCCCTATACCCAGAAGGTCTATAGGTCTCGATTTTCGACAGCCATACTCCTCTATCACGTTCGTTCTTCGTCCAAGTGTTCTTGCGGCGTTTCTGGACAGCTTTTTGGTCACCTTTCGGCCAAAGTTTTCCTCCATGGGCCAAACCCACGTTGCGTTACAAAAAGAAATGATTTTGATGTTCGGAGCATTTAATTTTGCTGCACGTTCACATAAGAACGCTGCATGTTAAGAACAAATAATCTTTTTTTAATTGTAGCTTTAACTCAAGTTCAAATGTAGCAGCCCTACGAACGAGCCATGCGATATTCGCACAGTTGTATTATGTGCATCCGGGAATCGATCCGACGACCTCGACGGTCATGACGAGTTTGTTTCATGCGCTACTGAGCTTAGGTATTTTGAGATGAACTGGTTAGGGAGGGTTCACACTTAACGATGCGGAATGTTTGAGCCGGTCAGAGTTCCATGATCCATGCAATAAAGAGAATTATCCGAAAACGCTAATGATAAATGATGTTTATTTTGCAAGTAGGTTTTCAAAACACTTTAACACGTCAGTTTTCAAATCTGGGGCCGATGTTTCGTACCTGACTACTCTGAGAAGAAACAGCCGAAACAAACTCAGAGGACATTACCATTAGTCTCTTTTGAAGTCCAGATATAATCTTGCTCAATTCACATGAGTTTTATGCAGATTAGTGTCCGAGATGGTCTTTTGAAGAAAGAACCACACAGATTTGAGTGGACCTGTCCAGTCCGTGCAGCATTTGTCAGTTAATGTGTAGCTCGACTTATAACTCAAGGAGCTCAACGAAACGACGAACAAAAACAAAGAAAGGGCATTTGTTGATTATGAATGTAGTTATTGTTGTGTTTTTGTGGAAGCAAACAATTTTATTTATTTAAAGACAATGTCACACACAAGAATACGTCATCATTTTTTTTTTAAACATTCAAATATATAAAGAGTCTTATTTCTATGAACGTACAGCCAGTACGATTACATTACTTCAACACCCTCCCCTTAATCGGAAAAGGCTACAAATTTCATCTGATGACTGTACAAACAGGTACACACATGTAAATCAACCTGACTGTACTTCACAATGACAGTGACATTAATTTATAAAAACACAGAGCAGATTGCCCATGCATGCTTAAAGAGAGTATACTTTTTTTTTCTTTTTGAAAAAAGGCGGGAAACTTCGGTTGCGCGCGGTTGTTTCAAATTCTTGAAATTTAATTTTTGTTGTAAAACGGATCAGTTGAGTCTTATCTTTGTATATAATCTTGTATAATAATTGTATATATTTATAGTAGTGTTCGTAGGTGAATATTTGGTAAGTTTTTTTATTGTATGATTAGTCCCTAAGTCCGGGTCGTATGAACGACCCCCCTAATAACTTGCAGGGGGATTTAGGCGGCGGCCTAAATCCCCCCGAGGATGTCGCAAACTATGTGACTATCATGTCACAAAATGATAATATTCTAGATAAAAGTGGTATGGACACTGATGGTTCAGTGGCCACTGACAGTAGCGAAAAATCGTCTAGAAAACGTAGGAGAATCTGTAAAACATGTAAAATACGCAAACGCAGCAGAAAAGGTCATGGCCAGAATGAATTCGGTATCACGGATTGTAACTGTAATCACCAAGAGACTGTTCTTGAAAATACCCATGCTAACCAAGCGTCATCCCAACTTGAGTCACAGTCAAAGCCTAGTCAAGCTAGTTTTGAGCCGGTTGGTAGGAAGGAGTACATACATACCGATGTATCTCCTTATTTGATACATGTACAGCGCATCACCGACTTACCTAATAGTGGAACTGTATTACATCCCATTGCGTTTGGAAACTTTATGAAACGGGGAGGATTTAAAAATATAATAAATGGGAGCATTAAAAGGATAGGCCGCAATAAGTGTGCAGTTGCATTTTCGACTTTCCATGATGGAAATGATTTTTTTCAATTCTAACTTATTAAGTACTAATGGATTCAAAGCCTTTATCCCGACATTCAATGTAACTAGAATGGGTATTGTGCGTGGTGTTCCTTCAGAATGGTCATTTGATGAAATTGAAGCAAATATTTCTACACCTGTTGGGTGTGGAAAGGTCATTAAAATTCGGAGGTTAAATTATAAAGTGCAGATTAACGGTAGTCCAGTTTGGAAACCTTCAGAATCCATTGTTATAACTTTTGATGGACAGATTCTACCAAAGAGAATATTCATGTGCTATAATGCATTAAATGTTGATACATATGTGTACCCCACCATTCAGTGTTTCAGATGCTGTAGGTACGGACATACAAAATTACAATGTAGGGCTGCAGAGCCAAGATGTTTTAAATGCGGACAAAATCATTCAGCTGAATCTTGTAGCATTGAGGAGGATTGTGCATCTTGTATAAATTGTTCTGGTTTTCACTTTGCTATAAATAAAGCATGCCCTGAGTTTAAGAGACAAAGAGATATCAAAAACACTATGGCTCATTCATGTATTTCTTATTTGGAGGCTAGTAAGTTGCATCCATCTTCCTCTATGTCTTATGCAGATAAAGTTGTTTCAGGTAGTAAAATTTCTCAATCAGATTTCAAATCCACATACTTCCACACTAATAATAATGTGAATAATGGTCCTAGGACAACTTCATATAAAAAAACAGTATTTAAAAAACCACGTTCGCCTCCTAAATCTGCGTCTGGATATGACAGAGCAGCACACAATGCATTAATAAATGAGTTCAGTTTACCAAGTCCCAGTAATGGGTGTGCACTACAGAATAAACCCGAACAAAAAGAAGATCATGAACAGATTATGGATCTAATTAACAGTCTTATTATGTTGTTACAAAATAAAAAATACTTAAAACCGAACAACGCTGACCTGATTTGTAAATTACTGACAGACAAATACGATAATGGATTTGATTATTCAATGGAACGTCAGGTCAGTGACTAATAAAAAAACTGATCTTTTCTATTTAGTTAACAAGTATAAACCACTTATTCTTGCATTGAGTGAAACATGGCTTAAACACGGTCGAATATTTGGTATTCCAGGTTATGTTTGCATTCGTAATGACAGAACTGATGGCTACGGTGGTGTTGCCATCTTAATCAAAAACAATGTTGCATTTTCTCAAATTACATTACCCAATCAGTATTCTTTAGTTGATTTCGTTGCTGTACGTGTAAATAATGTATCTTATGCCTCTGTATATATTCCAAAGCCTTCCTCCGCTGCTCTACAAGAGATGAGTGATATTTTTTGTTCATTGAAAAGCCCTGTCTTGATAATGGGAGATTTTAATTGTCATCATCAGACATGGGGATGCGGTGAAAATAAAAGTGATGGTGTACGTTTGCTACAAATATTACATGACAATAATTTATGTGTATTAAATACTGGGTCACCGACTAGACGTACCAAACCCAATGAATTGCCGAGTGCTGTGGACTTGTCGATTTGTTCCCCTAGTTTGGCCTTATCACTCACTTGGTCGGTCTTCTCTTCTTCTACACTAGGCAGTGATCATTTTCCCCTAGTAATAGCATCCCCCGACAAATATCCCATCAGTGAAAAGCATCCCCCTCGATTAAAGTACAGATTAGCTAAAGCTGATTGGGAAAAATTTAAACAGGTCCTTGAAGTTAAAATGTCACAGCTACCTGAAATACTTCATGGAGGAGAAGATGATTGCTCTCGAGCCTTAGCTCTTTGCATGCTTGAAGTAGCGGATGAGATTTTCCCTGTAAAAAGTTCCCGCACAAACAATTTACTTATGCCTCCTTGGTGGAATACTGAATGTTCAAATGCAGTACGAAGAAGAAAGGAAGCGGAAAGAGAGTATAGTGAGGATATGTCGGAAGAAAATTTAAATAAACTGACTGGTATAATTAATGAGACTAGAGATTTTTTGAGGGAAAGGAAATTTGAGGGATGGAGATCATTTTGTGCCTCCCTTTCTCCTAGAACTTGTCCTTCGGAGGTCTGGAGTAACATAAAGCGTTTTAGAAATGCTTTTAATCAAAACCGTTGTGGTGTTCAGTTGTCTCCTGCTTTAGCTGACGATTTTCTTGACAGATTGGCCCCTGCAACTGCTCCTGAAAAAAATTCTTTGATGCCTTGTTGCGCATTATATCCTGGATTAAAAGAATCGAATAGTTTAAACTTGCCATTTTCTTTATACGAGCTTAAAGGGGTATTGTCGAGTGTTAAAGATTCTTGTCCTGGAGAAGATGGAATACCCTATGCTTTCTTTTCAAATATGGGAGATTCCTCACTTTTATATTATTTAGAAATAATTAATTCCGTAATGATTTCTGGGAACATTCCTACCTCTTGGAGAACTCAAGAAATAGTTCCTATACTAAAGCCTAATAAATCACCAGATGAACCGGCTGCTTATCGACCTATAGCCTTATCTTTGGTTATTGCTAAAATTGCAGAACACCTGGTTAAGAACCGTCTTGAATGGCATATCGAAAGAAATAATTTGCTTTCGAGTTCTCAATACGGCTTTCGTAAATCTAAAAGTACCATGGACAGTTTAAGTATCTTTACCACAGACATCAATTTGGCCTTTTCTAATAATTTATCGGTGGTTGCTGCATTTTTAGACGTTTCGGCAGCCTATGACAATGTAATCATATCAGTGCTCAAAAATAAACTAATGAAATTGCAGGTGCCGTCAATTTTAGTTAATTTTATTATTAATATCTTATCTGTTCGCTTTATATTTGTAATAACAAACCAAGGTTCAAGACTTTCACGAACTGTTTATAAGGGATTACCTCAAGGGTCTGTACTTAGCCCGTTACTTTACAACATTTATACACATGATCTTGAGGCGTCCATAAATGGTATAGTTAATGTTTTACAATACGCTGACGACCTACTTATTTATTCAATAAACATGTCTATCCCAACTGCATGTAATTCATTATCAGAATCCCTCACGCCATTAAAGGTTTGGCTTGACAATAATGGACTGGATTTATCAGCTAACAAAAGTTCTGTAGTAGTTTTTTCTAGAAAACGGGATTTTCCGCCACCTAAAGTTTCTTATTGCAATCATACTCTAAATGTTGGGGAGGAAGCTAAATTCTTGGGTTTAATTTTGGATAAGAAAATGACAGGTAAATCTCACTTACGCTATATAGTGGATAGATGTGAAAAACAGTTGAATATTATGAGATGCCTCTCGGGTGTGTGGTGGGGTGCTCACCCTTTTAACCAGAAATTGTTATACAATGCTATAATTCGTAGTATTTTGGATTATGGTACCTTTTTATTAGAAGGTGGTAGTAAAAAATGGTTCAAAGAGTTAGACAATATTCAATCTAAAGCCCTCAGAATCATTTCGGGTGCAATGCGTTCGAGTCCTTTAAATGCGTTGCAAGTAGAGTGTGGTGAACCTCCTCTATATTTAAGAAGACAACTGTTAGCTGATAGGTTTGTATTTAAAATCATGCAATTTTCCAACCATCCATTGATCATTAAGCTAGATAATCTAAATTCTTTGATTGAAAGCTCCAATTATTGGAGATGCAAATCTGTTCCTTGTTTAATTACTAGTTACAGGAAGTTTAGGCTACTTGAATCGCCTGTGCATAATGCACCAAAGCTAGCAATATTTAATGATAATGTTTTTGACTCTCTACTTTTAGAGCCTGAAATAACATATGATATGGGTATCGTCAAAACTGATTCTGGAGCGAATTCTAAATTTATCAGTAATATTGATGATAAATGGAAAGACTGGCACTTAATATTTACAGATTCTTCTAAAACGCTGGATAGTTGTGTAGGTGTAGGAGTTTATCATGCACAGTATAAGCTTATTCAAAAAATAAAACTTCCTCCGGAGTCTTCCGTTTTTACAGGGGAGTGCTTTGGAATATTTAAGGCACTAGAATATGTTTTGTTAGCTAAGTTAAAAAATACTGTTATATTTTCCGACTCTAAGAGTGCGTTACAGGCAATTGAGAAGTTCCCATTTAAAATGAAGGCTTTCTATCCTGTTGTATTTGATATTAAAAATGTATTATATAAACTAAGTTTGAAGGGCCAATCTGTACATTTTGTTTGGATTCCTAGCCACTGTGGCATAAAGGGAAATGACAAGGCGGATGGTTTAGCCAAGGAGGCTGTCAATGATGGAGACACTTTTCCTTATATAAACTTTTCCCATGATATCATGAATTTACCTAAGTCATACCTTCGCGATGCCTGGAATATATCATGGGGAGAGAGTGCACAAACAAAAGGAAAATATTATTACTTTATTCAACCTCATATTCCTATTAAGCCGTGGTTTTTCAAGGCTAAGTGCTCCAAATTGGTTGTTAGTCAAATCATTCGTATGCGTTTGGGTCATGTATGTACTCCTTACCATCTTGCCAAGCTCCGTATTGTAGAGGATAACATGTGTGAATGTGGGGAAGATGTTGGTACCTTGGACCATATATTTTTTTCATGTTCTCGTCATGACCGTTCTGATTTCCTTAATTCCCTTATTAGTTTAAAAACCCCTTTCCCCACTCGTATGATTTGTTTAATAAATAACCCAATAATTTATTATGATATAATTGCCTCCTTTCTGTATATAAATGATATTAAACTATAGTTTATTTATTATATTGTACATAATATAATATATTAATGACTTGCCTGATCCATATTTCCTATCATTGTAATCCTTTCCGTTCCGTTTTTTAATTCCCTGTTTCCCAAATTTTTACCTGAAAATGGCACAAAGTATAACTAGTGCCACACCAAAAAAAAAAAAAAAAAAAAAACTTGTATGATCAAAAGTAGTTGTGTTGACTTCATGTGATTGGTCGAGACTTTGACAGTTGTCGACTACCAATCCAAAGCAAGTAAAATGACGGGAATTAAATTAATAGTCAACGGGCATTGCGGAGTTCGCATAGCTGAATTTTGGGCCAAACTTATTTAATAAATACATATTTGCCATCGACACGTTAAGAAAAAGAAGAACGGGCATTTTGAGCGTTAGCCTGCTATGCTCTGGTATTCGTGTTTCGACCTCAGTGCTAGTCACTTGCCTTGTATATCTAAATCAAACTGTGTTGCTGTAACTATAATAAAGCTGTAGTTTAAAGTTATTACAGAGTGTTTTTTTATATTCAATGTCCCTGCTTCTGAGTATTGAACCAGTACGGTTCACAGTGAGATTTACAGAATTATAATCATCAAAATCATCAATACAACCCTACAAGTTAATAAAGGTTGGGGATGAGGAACTACTTTTTCAAGGTCGAAGTCATTCCGCGTATACAATATCCGAAAAACTCAGCAAATACCAAGACCTTGCCATTGAAATTAAAACCCAATGGAAAGTACAAACTGTTCATATACGAGTGTACTAAGTGAGCTCGACAATAGTTCTCTCATCTACTGGTATTATACCAAAATCTCTTACACAAAGCCTCAACACTCTACAGATGCCTAATCACACACTTTACATGCTGCAAAAAGCCACTATTCTCAACACCTGTCGAATCACCCGAAAGTTTTTGACTTCAGCTACATTATCATCCACTTTCTCTATATAAATATCACCTTACATCCTTGGTTCCGATCCGCGTGTAAGGTTTCTTAGGCTCTCTTAATTGAGAAGAAACATAAAGAACAACAAAATAATAATAGTTCATTTATTTTCTCTTATCAACAAAAACAGTACAAAGCCAATTTTCACTTCAAAGAGACTGGTGTCTATTTTAGGTAAAACCTGTATTACAGAATATGAACAGAGCGAGACGTAATTTGACGGGCCTCACTTTGCTGTTCGCTGAGTTCCTTGTTTACCTTTTTATTTAGTCTGAGTTCACCTTAAATCCACCTGGGTGGCCCCCCTCTGGGTGTCTCACCTTTCTTTTATGAGTCAGTAATACTTGAATAAAATTGTTTTTTTTTAGACCAAAATGTTTATGATATAGTACGACTACGTTTGAATCGATCGATTTCCAGCCTCCCGAACAAGACGGTTTCCAAAAAGGCTATAGCACCGTGGACGACATACAATGCTGCGGCATGGTTATACAGAAGACTGAAGAGTATAACCTGCCCCTCTGTCGAAAGTCGACAACCAGTCTTACCAAGGGGTATCGTATTACCCAGTACTAACTGGGTTGTGGAGGTCAGATCGGCAGTCACTTCATGTAAAATACTGGCATTCAGCTGCATCTGCTTAGACTGGAAGCTGAGCCCAGAAATAGTTGGGAAAAGGCTAGGCAGATGATGATGACTGCATCTACTTAAAACGAAGCATTTAACAAGTTCTTGTTTATTTAAAATTAAATTAAAACATGAAACATGTAAGAACAAACTTAGAACTAAATCTTTGGAAATAAACATCAATAGTTATAAACTCTTGGATAATTCCGGTAATCAATAAAAAAATGCATTCGCACTGTTTTAGACGGATGTGATTCCATTTTCAATCGTATTTCTAATCGTATAGGTATAACATAATCTTTTAATCGGCCTATATAACCTTTTGGGGATCATTCTTGAAACCATAAAATAACTAGGATCGAAACTATCATCATCAAGCATGTATTGAAGGGTTTCAAGCATGAATTCGTCGTATTCATGGCATTTATCTGTGCAGAGTTCAGAACACATTTTTTCGAAGGCTTCGGTAAATAAACGGTAAATTGTTGCTATATTATAAAATCGTTCGGTGTCTTCTTTTAAACACTTAACTATAGCTGGTCCTAATGAAGGTGACAATTTAATGTGAATATCGCTCCAAACACTATTCATTACTTTTGACATCCGTTTGTAACTGAAATCTAACTCAGTAAACATGCACGTCTCAAATATGTTGATCAATGCGATTTGTGTTCGTCCATTAGCTTCACGTATTCTATTACAAGTTTCCAACTTGTATACAGTACATAGTTGTCTAACAATGGCAACTCTTTTTCCATTTTGGTTTTTATCTCTGCAAATAGTTGGACAGGCAAAGTAGTTTTTTTGGTAACATAATACATTCTACAGTTCCAAAATAAAAAGCTTAATCAATTCTTGAAGTTGTTCCTAACGTAATAATGACCTGAACTCGTATCATCCCACAGTTGAAAAGCGTCTTCCATAACTGGTGCGACTACTTTTCTGAATCTCAGGAGCTGATCTTCCTCACTTTTACCACACAATACATAACATGCAAATACTTCTAAATATTCACTTTCATAAAAACAACATTTTGAACCAAATGGTAAAAGCGTTTTATTGACAACGAATTCTTCGTCGAGGTAGTCCATTATTTTTGGTGCAAATTTGATTAAATCCTTCGCATAGCTTTCACAGTTGGCGCTATTAGGCAAAGAGGTTAAAAACTCGTAACTCTTCTTATAAAATACTGCTCGTATATGAATAGGAACATTTTCAACGTTTCCAAATGTTTTAAACATTTTTGGACTCTCTTGTGCTTAATATTTCCCAGAGTTCTTCTTGAGCAGTTGGATTATGAGCCATTAAAGATATCTGAGTGTAAGTATGCTTAAAAAGCGCTGATCGAACAGAAGGATTCTGAGAAGTGTTCCATGTTTTCAAAAATATTAATTTGTGATCAAAGTTTCTTAGTAGCGAGCTGAAGTCCGAACTTTTGTAAGAAGACTGGTGCATCCAATAATTTCGGTATATGCTCACGACTTGCAACCTCACTCATACTTGACAAAATGGTATTTAGTGAAGGCACTGTATAGTGTAAGTATTCTTCTTTAGCGTACCACAAAATGGTATCGAAGGGAATTACTGGTCTGGCCAGGTGCAAATGTTTTGCAATATTTTTCCTTACGATAATTTCGTTCTGATCGTTTCCGTCCAAGTTAAACTGCACATCACCAGGTTTATATTGTTTTGCCATTTTTATAATTTCATTTTGTGAAAAAAGTGTGAAGAGACCTCTTATAACGGCTGTTTGTCCAGTAGGCTTATTCAGATGTAGTAAGTAGGCGTCGGTGAAGTGCTGGGCGAGTGAGTGCGGCCAGTAGACGCGCAGCTTGGCGAGCAGACGTCGCAGCGAGACAGCGTCGTCAGTTCGCAACGTGTCTATTTGTTTATCGTGGCGCGTCAGCAGCTGCGGCTTGTGCTTCAGCGCGTTCAGGCACGCTTCCTCGCTCAGACACAGTGACAACGACTCCTCGAACATGTGCTTCCGCCACGATTTCTTCACGTTGTACAAACACGACATGTCTGTTTTCCACATGTTGTCTTGTCTTATTTTGACTAAGTGATGGATCTTTTCTAGTATGTATGGGTACTCAGTGATATCTTTATTCCAATCTCTTAACAAAGTCAAGGCATTATGTAATTGAACTATACTTTCAACCAAGTTTGACACATTTGCTATGTTTTCACTTGGAACTTTTTTCATCACGGAATTGAATAGATACGTAAACATTTTGTTGTTTTGCGCTTCACTTACTCGTAGTTCCATTTGGATGTTTTCAAAAGTTTTAAGTGTTATCTTTTTTCTACCATTTCTGGTATCAGTTCATCATGTAAAACTTTATATAAATAAATTATGGACTCGAGACACAGTTGAACATTTGTTGGTAATAGGGGTACTGTGAATAAAGGAGAATTACTCCAATATTATAGATCATTATGTGACCTGAGGTTAAGAAAAATTGTAATGTTCACATTTCCATATAGTAAAAGTTTGCCACAGGAAGAAAATTACTTTAGATATAACATTAATAAAACATTGCATAATCTGTCATTTAATAGTAATGTATTTAATTTAATTGACATTAACAATTATATTGGTGAAAATTTTTATTTGACAAAAGATAGATATCTTGTAGACAGGTGCTATCTTTCAAACTATTGGAAAAGACAAGTAGCTGTGTCGCTATCATACTTTTTTTCTATTACAGCCAAGAATTTGGCTGATCAAGTTGCCTCTGTTGAACAATGCAATACTCAATTAAATCACTGTGCCAATAGTTTGATCATAATAAATGAATCAGTCAATCATTTAAATTAGAAAATGGGACAACAGAGGCGACCTCTTGCAATATTATAAGGAAGCCAGATAATAAATCAGGCGAATGTTTTGAGAGTTTTAATAGTATCAACCTGGTTCATCAAAATATTCAAGGATTTTTGAACAAAGAATTAGAAGTAGAACTATTCCTGAATTGTAACAATATAGATATTCTTTGTGTAACGGAGCATTGGCTTAAATGTCATCAATTAATTTTCAATTTTAGTAATCACCAGGTTGGTAGCTCATTCAGCAGGGTAAATGCTATACATGGCGGCGCATTAATCTTAGTAAATAATCATCTTAAATTTAAAGACCGCAAGGATATTGTCAGCCTATCTGTTGAGCGAACAGTTGAAATAGCCTGTATAGAATTGGAGCAGTTTATTATATTAAGTGTGTATAGACCTCCTTCAGGGTTGTATGATTATTTTGAAAAGGTAATGGATGAAGTGTTGCATAAAATCTGTAGTTCTAAGAAGTCGGTAATCATTTGTGGTGATTTTAATATTAATTTGTTAGAAAATTCTGGGTTAAGTACAAAAATTATAAGCCTGTTTCAGTCATACAATCTTGAAAACAAATTTCTCGAGCCTACCAGAATAACCCCAACTAGTGCCACTTGCCTAGATAATATTTACACGGATATTATACCCACCCAAAAAGCAATTATTAACTTATTAGATTCTGATCATTGTGGGCAATTGATCACAATTCCTAATGTAAGCAAGAAAGTCACTAAAAAGGATATCATTGTTAATCCAAAAACTAAAACTCGCCTTGAAACCTTTAAAACTAAACTTTTATCTAAATTACCACTATTGTCAACTAATAATGATCCAAATCAACAATATAACGATTTTTTCAGTATGTATTGCACACAATTTGAAAACACATTTGTCCCTAAGACAATCTCGGTTAATAGTAACGCTTCCTTCAACGACTGGGCCACTATTGGTATTCATAAGAGTCGAAAACGACTTTATGAGCTGTATGCAGAGCGGACCTATATAAACACTGTAGAATTTAAGTTGTATGTTAAAAATTATTCTAAAATATTTAAAAAAGTTTGTTTCATAGCAAAGTCACGTTACTTGAGTTCAAAAATTAAAAATAGTAGTAATGTAATTAGAATGACATGGAATATTATTAATAGCGAAACGGGAAGGTCTTGCAACCGAAACAGTGACTACAGCCTTGCTATTGGCGATAAAATTTTAAATTCAGACACTCAAGTTGCCACAGCCTTCGAAAATTTCTTTGCGGATATTCCCGTATCGACTACTAAATCGCTAAACTCGTCACCTGCTGCTGCCGAGTCTTTACTAAGGGAAAACGTTTCAGTCTGTGATTCCGAATTTAATTTTCAATATGTCACCTGTAAAGATATAATTAAAACTTTTCACACCTTAAATGTTAAAAAGACCGCCGATCTATGGGGTCATTCTGTAGACGTTGCTAAATCCATTATAAACATTGTAGCTCCTTCATTAGCTGTAATATTTAACGATTGTATTGACCGTGGTGAGTTTCCTGATCTGATGAAATATAGTAAAATAATACCATTGTTTAAATCGGGTAGTACATCAGACCCCACTAATTATAGACCCATTTCAGTACTACCCACCTTTAGTAAAATTTTTGAAAAATTAATTTTGGCACAAATGCAAAGTTTTTTCAATAAACATAAGTTATTGCATAAAAAACAGTTCGGTTTCACAAGGGGTCGTTCAACTACTGATGCCGGTGTTGAACTTTTAGGACACATTTATAATGCCTGGGAGGACAAATGCGATGCTTTAGGCATTTTTTGCGATTTATCTAAAGCTTTTGATTGCGTTCTTCATGAAACATTAATCAGGAAACTACACCACTACGGAATCCGTAACGCCTCTCTGGATCTTCTTATTTCATATTTGAGTAATAGGATTCAGAGAGTTGATGTTAACGGGAAGAGATCTCCCGGATCCGTAGTAAGAATGGGGGTACCACAGGGCTCAATTCTTGGTCCATTTTTGTTCCTTATTTACATAAATGACTTGCCTCACCTCATAAAGGATAATCATGATATAGTATTGTTTGCAGACGACACTTCTCTTTTATTTAAACTCAAACGTCAGCATTTAGTTACGGATGATGTTAATAGCGCCCTGGCAAAAGTCGTTAATTGGTTTAATGTTAATAACCTACTCCTAAATGAGAAAAAAACTAAATGTATTAAGTTTACGATACCCCATGTAAGACAAGTGGAAACTACTGTACTAATTAAGGATGAAGAGTTAAAACCGGAAGATAGCACAGTGTTCCTAGGCATAACTTTGGATGCCAAGCTTCAGTGGGGCCCGTATATAGACAAATTGTCAAAAAAACTTAGCTCTGCAGCATACGCCGTTAGAAGAATTCGTGAGTTAACTGATTTAGAGACAGCCCGTTTAGTTTACTTTAGTTATTTCCATAGCGTGATGTACGGTATTCTCTTGTGGGGCAATGCCGCCGATATTCAGACAATATTTGTTTTGCAAAAAAGGGCAATTCGTTCAATTTATAAATTAACTCCTAGATACTCCCTCAGAGAAAAATTTAAAGAGATTAATGTTCTTACTGTCCCTTCTCAGTTTATTTATGAAAACCTTTTGTACGCACACAAAAATATTAATTTGTTTAAAAAATACAGTGATATCCACAACATAAATACGAGGAACAAACACAAATTTGTTGTTCCTACAACGAGGCTCAAAAAAATAGGGGGTACGTTCAGATGTCAATGTCAACTTCCAAGCCAAATTCAAGCACTAAGCCTAAATAAATTCAAATCGTTTATAAAACGGCAGCTGTGCCTGAAAGCCTACTATCATGTTAATCACTATCTCGAAGATAAAAAGGCTTGGGATTAAGCTGCTCCAATGAAATTTGCTCTGTGAATGTCGAAGCCTCGGACTTCGCTTGTTTATTATTTATTCCTTTCTTTATTTTTCTTTTCCTTTTTTATACACTCTGACATTTAATGTTTTGACATGTATTTTATTATTTTTTATACACTCTGACATTTAATGTTTTGACATGTATTTTATTATTTTTTACTTTATTATTTGACATTTACTGATTTGACATGAATACTTATTTTGTTAAGTATTTTAATTTTTTTTTTTATCATCTTTGTGACTTTTAATGATTTTTGTGATTTTTATTTACATTCTTTTTGAATAGAACTTTTTATGAATTTTATATGATTATTGTGAATGTGGGGACCATGTGGGTCACATTTATATTTTTTGTTTATTTTTTACCACAACTGTCTGACAGTTTGAGTACTCTAAGCGACCTACCCAAATGTCCTTTCTTTGGTATTGTTCGTCGTTTCGTTGAGCTCCTTGAGTTATAAGTCGAGCTACACGTTAACTGACAAATGCTTGCACTGACTGGACAGGTCCACTCAAATCTGTATGGTTCTTTCTTCAAAAGACCATCTCAGACACTAATCTGCATAGTCCTCATGTGAATTGAACAAAATTGTCTGGACTTTAAAAGAGACTATGACCTCTGAGTTTGTTTCGGCTGTTTCTTCTCAGAGTAGTCAGGTACGAAACACCGGCCCCATCTAGTTTAAAAAAAAAATGACGTGTAAAAGTGTTTGTAAAAACCTACTTGCAAAATAAACAGCATTTATCATTTATCATTTATCATTGTTATCTGATTCGGTGTACACTTCCATACTGTGGAACAACTGATCCAAAACGTTCCAAGTTTCAACTTCAAACTCGTGTGTAGATATTTGTGAAAGCAGGTTATTAACTGGGTGGGTGGGTGGGTGGGTGGGTGGTGGCTGGGTTAGTATACCCAGCGGGCATACAGCGACCTGCGCGTACAGTACAATAACGCATTCAGGGTGCTTTTGGGGTTGCCGTGGCGATGTAGTGCGTCAGGGATGTTCGCGGAAGCGTGCGTCGACGGGTTCGCCGCAATCATGCGGAAGAGATGTGCTTCCATGATGGCGCGCTTGCGCTCCTCCTCCAATGGCATCCTGAATGTGTTTTCAGACCGGTGGGACTCTCCTCTCCTACGAAGGTGGGTAAGTGTTCAGACACACTTATCCAAATAAACTTGTCATTCTAGTTGTTTAATTGTAAATTTAATTTAATACTAACATTAGGCTAAGTTATACTACTACTAACAATATATGGATGTCATTCTGAAATAAAATATTTGAATTTGAATTTGAATTAACGAACTCACTCTTGAATTTGAATGGTTCATTAATGAAGTTATCTCTAAAAAACTGAAGCAACGATTTAATATGCTGCGGGTTTCTTCCTGTACAAGTAATTCAAATTGAGAGCATAGTAATTCGTTCAGAGGGTGACTTCTCTTTGCGTAATAGATTTATAAATTCAGTCAATGCAACCTCAAACGGAGCGAATACATACCACTGGTAAGGTTTTATATACCAGTTGATCGTCTGGCTTTTGTATTCTGGACAGAATTCTGAAAGCTCAGTTTTATCAATAAAAGTTTTCTTTACGAATTCAAATCTTTCTTCTGGCATGTTGCTAATTAATTTTTCCAATGTATGATAGCGGCACAAATTAAATCCATAGCTCTTTTTCACTTGCTCGCAGAGGAAAGTTTTTGTTTCTTTCTTATTTAAATATTGCACTACCTCGGTCATGTCCAGTTTAGGCTCGTACTTTGGAAAATTGACAAATGTTGTTTGCGAATGTGTTTTTAACAGGATCTTTGTTTTCTTTTTTCCCAAAATAGGAAAGGAATCGAAATCTTGTTCTAGTACGTTCAAAACGTCTGCAGTATGGGACTTAAGCAAAAATAATATTTCTGATTTTGCATAGTATGGGTGTGTCATTATCCGGTTGTAGTATGCAATGAAATAGGCAGACCTCCTGCACAAACGTCTAAAAAGAGATAGCGGTATGAGACGCTGGTTTTGTATTACATTTTCTATGAAAGCAATGAAACAGTGTTCGAGCCACTTATGAGCACTTTCCGTTACTGTCGGGTATTCATAAAAGGCTTCGACTCGACTGTCGTCTTTTAGATTGAGTCTAATGTGATGCATGAGTTTGTTAAAGGTTTTGGTGTTGATGCTAGGTAATAGTTGTATGTGTAGGTACTCTGGATTGATGATGTTTGCGTACTGCGGCTCGGTGACTACTGTGACTAGCCACGTGGACTTTTTGATAGCTGTCGCCGCATACAGCATGTCGTTAGACTTCATTACTTCGATTATATAGTCTACATTTCTGTTTCTACTGGCGATTTCTATTTTTAGAAGGTTGTCTATGTCGCTGTCATCGATACTAATGTTACGTAATTCATAGTTTTCATCAGCAATCGCTCCTTCGACTAGCTTGTGGAAGTGTCGGCGCTTTTCGCCAAGCGTGTCTCCTTCTAGTGTCACCGGGATTATTGTGCTGAGCTGGAAATTAAATTATTTATGTTGTAGTAACGAACAATTGCTGCATTGAAAGTATTTGTATCCTACATTTGCTAAAGAATCATTCGAATTCATATTCGCTTATCTCAAATGTGAGATTCACGTTTTCGTATATTTCAATATTCCCGTTAGACAAGGCTAGCTCAAGCCTCTGTAATCTAGCGATTGTAAGGAATAAACCAATGTACGTTTAAAATTGTAAAAGTTCCACCACAATGGGCCTATTCTCCATAAAAAATGTCTCTTTTCATTTTCAGCACATTTACGCATAAATAAAGTCCATCTACTCTGTTTCTCTTTCTTGCCAATCGTTTAGAATTTTCCTGCTGCATACAACGCCAACCCAGCAGGATTCAGATTTTTTCAAAACGATAGCACGCACATTTTTTGTATTTGGCGCACATACGCAGCATCTTCAACTTAGGAACAACACGTTTGGCGCAGTAGCCGAGTCGGATTTGTTGAACGACTCTGGTGGCCTACCATGACGTCTTAAAGCAGGATCATTTTATTCTTGTTCGAGTGTGGGTAAGAGACGGAGCTATCGCCATCTCTTTCCCTCACTGGATTAAAATTAAAACTATCCTGCTTTAAGACGTCGTGGTAGGCCACGTTTCTTGAAAGGATCACTTCATTGTTCGGGGAGAAAATAATTCAGACAACAGAGGTGCGCCAAAATATAACCAACTTCTGCTTTCCAGATTTCTTTGCGAGCACCGTCTTAGAACTGGACGTAGGATTGCGATCGATCGAGTTTAGATGACAATATTGCATTCGCAGGTGAGATTGGCAAACCAAGCTGTGGATAATGATGAAGTAATCAAATAAAACAACCAATGCGTTGAATAAAGGCAATTTTTTATTAAGTTTTTAAACTGACATAGTCACTAACACTATCATTAACACGAAAAACGGGATATTTATCATGTTTACAAATAAATTCCTACAAAGGAATCGATATACAGAGAAGACCGCACAACTTAGACAAAGAACAGTTCGTAAGCACCGGAAGTGCAAGGTTGAGAGGCAACCAGAATTTTTGTCCTACGTGAGTGACAGATACTTAAGGTTGCAAACATTCTTCGGAATTACACACGTTCGCCGAAGGATGGGTCTACCCTTTATAGCAGAACTTTTTATGTCATAATATTATTTTGGATAACAGCGGATAGCATAAACTTCATTTCACTTTTTTTCGCAGAAAATCGTTTGGCAGACACTCATTTATCATACATTCAAACCTCATAATTTCGTAAATCTGAATCATCTTTGGCATAATTTTCATATGCATAAGAATTAAATGTAGAACCATCTTATCGCAGAAAGTTCACAGTCAGAGTCATCTTTTGGCATAAATTTCATATCGATAGTCATTAAAAGGCAGAACTATCATATTTCAGAAAGTTTACTGTTAGAATCATGTTTTGGCACATTACCACATGACAGAAAATTCCTAGTTAGAATAATTTTGTATTTCTTACCCTAATAATAAAATTGAATGAACATTTTTTTTTCGCCACAAACTTATGACGATAATGATAATTGCTTCATATTTCTGATCAGGCAAGCACACATCATGCATGCAGCAAGCATGCAGTATGCAAACAAGCATGCAGTATGCAAACATGCAAACCAGCATACACCATGCATGCAGTCAGCATGCAGCATGCAAGCAAGCATGTAAGCAAGCTGCACCATGCAAGCAAGCATGCAGCATGCAATCAAGCATGCAACATGCAGCAGGCATGGTTCCTGTCACGGCTCCAGCGTTGCGGGGCTCTGGCGGTCCCACGCGAGCTTATCGTCGCAGATTTGTTTTACGCTCACCACCGCAGCTTTGGCTTGCTGGCCGGCTTCGCCGGCCAGCCTCCGCTACGGTGGCGAGCGTTGAAACCACCTGCTCCTCAGCTCGCGGGCCGCCTCACCCCTCCGCGCCTACGCGGATTTAAATTACACTCTAGGGGTAGGGCAGACAAGACTACGTGGAGTCGGTTTTGGAGCGAATGGTTTCTGTCACTAACTTTTTTAGCGCAACATATTGTCTTTTTAAGACAGTATTTTAATTCAAATTTAAGGTTAAAATGCAATTTTATAGAAATGGCAATAATGCCAAATAAAATTATTCTAAATGAAATTCTGCCATCGTCATAGGATGCCAAGTGAAACTGTACCAAATAATCTTCGCTCTACATAAACGTTATTCTAAACGAAATTATGCGGAATTTGAACATTGCCAAAGGTAATTATGCCAAATAAATATCTGCCATCTTAAAAGTATGCCATTGTAAATTCGGACATACAAACATTCGGCCAAACAATAACTATATTAAATATTTTTTATGCCTTAAAAATATTCGTTTAAAGAAGATTATGCCAAGTGTGTTATGCCAAATAAATTTCGGAGCATGAATATTCTGCCAAATAGAAGGAACCCCCGAAGGCTAACTGTCCGCTCGAAAAGCCCGTTATAAAAAGACTGCAATTGGTGAAAAACAGTGACACCCAAAAATTGGCTTTAATTCAACATCTTTTGGAAACAGAATTAAACCACTGGATTGAGTTTCAAACGAACTCTGAACGTCTGAATGTTTAGAAATCGTTAAAATAATGCATTTGCACTGCTTTCGATGGATGTGTTTCCAGTATTTTACGTATTTCTGATCGTGTATGACTGCAATCACACCAGTAAGAACTAGAACAGCTATAATTGGGTGTTAAATTGGAAACAATAAAATAAATTTGAACACAATCAGTATCATTGAGCATGTGTCGTAGGGTTTTAACTACAGCCACATCTGTAAACTGTACTAATTCCTTTAACATAGTATCAAAAGCTTTGACGAAGAGATAATAAGTTGTTGAAAAATTAAATTGTTCGTTGTCTTCTTTTAAACACTTCACAATGATGGTAGCTAATGTAGGAGATATTTTAATATGAATATCTTTCCAAGCGTAATCCATATCATGTTTTAGACATCCAAGAAAGTTTTCCCCAAATGTACCAAACATAGATTTGTTTTCGTCCAATATCTTAACGTATTCTATTACCGTCCAATATCTTAACGTATTCTATTACAAGTTTCTAACTAGTATGCAATACATAGTTTTCTAACAATGACAACTTTTTTTCCATTTTAGTTTTTATCCCTAAGAACAGTTTGACAGGCACAGTTTTTTCATTAAAACTAAGGACATAAATTCTGAAATTCCAAACCAAAAACTGTAAAAAATTGTTGAAAAACTCGCCTGAATGCATTGTGTCCCATAACTGAAAAGCTTCATCAATCGCTGGCTCTACTACTTGCCTGTATCTCAGAAGCTGATCTGCCTCACTCTTACCACACAATACGTAACATGCAAATACTTCTAAATATTTGCTTTCATACGAACAAAATTTTGTTTCGCCTGGTGAAAGCATTTTATTGGCTACGAAGTCTTCGTCGAGTAATTCCATTACTTTTGGTGCGTAAGATATTAAATCCTTCACATAATCTTCACAGTTAGCACTAGCAGGCAAAGAGGTTCAAAACTCGTAACTCTTCATGTAAAATTCTGATCGAATACTAATAGGAACATTTAGAACGTCTTTAATTTTTTTATAGATTTCTGCACTCTCTTCTGCAGTTAAGTTATCTATAAATGAACTTAACATTTCCCAGAGTTCTTTCTGATCAGTTGGACTGTCAGCCTTACATATCTGATTGTATGTGTGAAAATCTTAAATAGTACTAATCGAATTGTTATATTCTTTGAAGTTTTCCAAACATTCGAAAATATTGTTTTGAGATCTTCAGATTTGAACTTGGACATTGAAAGATTTAGTCCAAATTTTTGTAAGGAGACTGGTGCATCCAAGAACTTCGGTAAATATTCACGAATTTCAGTTTCAGGCAAATTTGGCAATAAAGCATTTAGTGATGGAACTGTATGTTGTAAGTAGTCTCCTTTAGCATACCACAAAACTGTGTCTAAGGGAATCAGCGGTCTGGCTATGTGCAAATGTTTTGCAATATTTTTCTTTATACTTATTTCGATCTCGTCAGTAGTACCCCAATTTACTTTTTTATCATCGGGAATAGATTGTTTCGCAATGTCAATAATTTTATTTTGTGGTAGTAGTGTAAATAGACCGCTTATAATGGCTTTTTGTCCAGTGGGTTTGTTCAGATGTAGTAAGTAGGCGTCGGTGAAGTGCTGGGCGAGTGAGTGCGGCCAGTAGACGCGCAGCTTGGCGAGCAGACGTCGCAGCGAGACAGCGTCGTCAGTTCGCAACGTGTCTATTTGTTTGTCGTGGCGCATCAGCAGCTGCGGCTTGTGCTTCAGCACGTTCAGGCACGCTTCCTCGCTCAGACACAGTGACAACGACTCCTCAAACATGTGCTTCTGTTTTTCACATGTTCTTTTCTTTTATCTTTATCAGTTCTTGAATGTTATCAAGAACGAATGGATACTTTCTGATATTCTTTTTCCAATCTTTTAACAAAGTCAAAGCATTCTTGGATTGCTCTATAGTCTCACTGAAATCTGATTCATGAACCTTTGTCAAAACGGAATTAAATATGTTTTCCGGTACAGGTTCATCGTGCAAAACTTTATGTAGGACTATAGATTCGCGACACATTTGTACGTCGTTTTCTGATTCGGTGTACACTTGCATACTGTGGAACAACTGATCTAAAACGTTCCAAGTTTCAACGTCGAACTCGTGGGAAGATAGTTTTGAAAGCAGTTTATTGGCAAACTGAATCTTGAATGTGAATGGTTCATTTATGTGTTTCTCGTACAAATATTTTAATAAAGCTTTTATATGGTGTGGATTTTTTCCTGTACAAGTGATCAAAACTGAAAGCATGGCACATTGTTCAGAGGATGAGGTCTCTTTGCGGATAAGCTTTTTTAATTCCGACAATGCAACTGTAAATGGGGCGAACTCATACCAATTGTAAGACTTTATTGGCCAGTAGTGCTTTTCATAATCTGCATAGAAAGCTGCCAATTCAGTTTTATCAAATTTTATTCAAACCTTTCATTTTCGGGCATATTTTTAAAGAAATAGCCCAATTTTTCATCATCAATTACTCGTACTTGCTTTTTGAGAAAGGTTTTTATCTCGATCTTATTTAAATATTTTGCCGCCACGGACAGGTCAATTAAGTTTACGTACTTTTCAAATTTATTAAATACTTTTTGTGGGTATGCTTTCATGAGAAATTCTGTTTTCTTTTTACCCATTTGGAGATTGCAGTTATACTCGTAAAAAAAGTCATGGTCTTGTATAGGTAACATCCAAAACTTGTTGAGTGTGTAACTTTATGTAAGACAATATCATCTGTTTTGAGGCGTGTTTTATCCTTCCTTCTGTTACTCTCGTGTAACATGCAATTAAATTAGGAGACGTTCTGCACAAACGTTTAAATAGAGATAGTGGTACATGGCGTTCGTTATTGATGACATTTTCTATGAATGGAATGGAGTAGTTTTGCAACCATTTGTAAGAACTCTCGGTTCCTTTCAGGTATTCGTAAAAGGCTTCGACTCGACTTTCGTCTTTCAGATTGAGTCTAATGTGAAGCAGGAGTTTGTTAAATGTTTTGGTGTTCATGCTAGGTAATAGTTGTGTGTGTTTGGATTGATGATGTTTACGTACTGCGGCTCGGTGACTAGCCACGTGGACTTTTTGATAGCTGTCGCCGCATACATCAAGTCTTTAGATTTCATTACATCGATGAGATAGTCTACATTTCTGTTTTTACTGGCGATGGCTATTTTCAGAAGGTTGTCTATGTCGCTGTCATCGCTACTTATTTTACGTAATTCATAATTTTCATTAGCAACGCATCTTCGACTAGCTTGTTGAAGTGTCGGCGCTTTTCGCCAAGAGTCCTTCTAGTGTCACCTGCGACATTGTGCTGAGCTGGAAATTAAATTATTTATGTTATAGTAACGTAAATAATTGCTTAATTACGACACTGAGAAATTAATCAGGAATATCCTGGCTTCCACACTGATTGATTTTGATGTGCCGTGCTTCTCCAAGGCTATTAATGGCTGAAAATCCGTTTGCCCGTATTCTGAAGAACCCAATCATTCATTTTCCCAGAGACGGTGGGAGAAGCCGCTCTGCAGAGTAGTTCAGAACAATCTACTGAACACGTCTGCTACTACTGCTGAGCGTGTGTGGCTGCTGGCTGTGTGGGAGACGGGTCTTTGGCTTCACGCACTACCGTTGTCGAGCATAGGTATTTTGTTCGATGACACCATTTTCCGCCTCGCTGCTTTTCTACGCCTAGGTACCCCATGTTGTTCTCCTCACTGCTGTCACTGTGGTGAAGTTGTCTATAGCCTTGGAAACCACGGCCTGTCATACAGCTGAAGTGCGGGCCGTTTTACACGGCACGCCAACTTCAACGACATGATTCGACGAGCCCTAGTCACCGTTGGCGTTCCAGCTGTATTAGAACCCAAAAGCTTGGCACGCACCTCTGATTTTTCGGATTCATTGTGTGTATTGTATAATTATCACTTGCTTCGGTGAAGGAAAACATCTTGAGGAAACCTGCCTGAGAGATATTTTTCGACGGCATGTTAAGCCAAGTCAGAGGCCCATGGATGGCATTAAACTTCTGACACCAGGTTAGGTACTAACCATACGATAAAGAAAGAAGAAAAGATTAGAAACTATATTTTTGAGCCTTTTGGGGTGGAAACTCTAGGACCGTGGGGTCCGAGTGCTTTTCAAGGAAATTTTAAAACGCTTAGGTAGCCGTAAGGAACTTGTTTTCCCCGTTTTTTTGTTCTAGACCATACCTGGGACTCTTCTAGTTATGGGGATATTGGGGTCCAAGTTCCAACTTTTTTTTAAAACAAGTTAATAAGTTATAACTTAACTTTAATTTTCTATTTGACCCGAAGTACTATTCAATGCATCAGCACAATGTTTTGAGTGCATTACATTGTGTCCTATCGTAAAATATGATTTTTCACCTCCAAAAAAAAGGCGGTTCCCAGCAGTAATTTTTACGTTACTTAGTTTGGTGTACAGAATGCTTGGTTGAAAGTTTTGTGACGGGTCCGTTTAAACCTCGTTATACTTGTCGATCATAATAGCGATAGCCTCCTGTAAGCAAACTGACAAACTTTATCTATTTATAATTATACTAGCTGTTGCCCGCGGCTTCGCCCGCGTGCAGTTCGGTAACTGTCCCACTGAATCATACTAAAGGGATAAAATATAGTGTCCTACATGTTAATCCAGGTTTATTTACATACTAACTCTATAATAGAAATAAAAATATTTACAAGTATCAAAAAGGGTTACAGGGCGTCGAAAAATTCGTCCACAACGCTGTCAACAGGAAAAGTGCCCAGAAGGCTGGCAGCATTGCCACGTTGGATGGCAATGCTGATTCTTTAGCCAAAAAATAGGCCCGCCCTCTGGTCACGTGAACAGTCGACCAACCGTTTGGCGATTTCTCGAAAAACTAGGTGGGCACTCGGACCCCATGGCCCTAGAGTTTCAACCCCAAACGACTCAAACACATAATTACCAATTAAATTATTGTATTTGCGCCGTTTGAGGTTTTCAGCACCTGCAGCAGCCGCCCCAACGCAGCACACTGTGCTAGGAAGATGGGATGGCGCAAGGGTATCGACGCAAGTTGCGTCCCACACCAAAGGCCTACCCAACTTCCATGGCATTATGGTCATATCATCTGGTCTCTTGCCATCGACGCGTGCCAAGCCAGTGGATTCTAATACAGCTGGCACCCCGGCGGTGGCAAGAGCACGACGGATGAGATCATTAATGCTAGCGTGCCGCGCTATCCGACCTGCACTCTTACTGCAAGAAAGGCCATGGTGTCCGAGGCAGTCGACTGCTTCACCACATTGACAGCGATGTGGAGCCCCACAAGGAGTGCCCAAACGCAAACATGTAGCGAGCCGGAAGGTTGTGTCACCTAACATAGTGCCTATATTAGGTGACGGTAGCGCCTGAAGCCAGAGGCCCGACTCCCATTCACCCACAGCCAGCAGGCGGGCACGCTCAGCAGTATTGGTAGACGTATTAATAAGTTTATTCCGTACCAACCTGCAGAGCGGCTCATCCCACTGTCTCTGGGAAAACGGGTTCTCGGGCCGATCCGTCTCCGGGCAAGCCACTTTCCAGGCGTCCTCTGCGTCGGTCAAGCACGGCACTTCCGAGCTTAAAATTAATTATTAATAATTATTAATCCAGGTTATAAACTATCTATGTGCCAAATTTCATAATCATCACAATTTATTATCATCATCACAATCACTATCACAAACACCATCACTATCACAACCACCATCATTATCACAATCACCATCACTATCACAACCACCATCATTATTACAATCAATATCACAATCATCATCACCATCACAATCCCCATCACCATCGCTATCACCATCACAATCAACATCACAATCTCTATCACAATCACTATCACAATCACTATCACAATCACAATCACTATCACAATCACTATCACAATCACTATCATCATTTTAACAATCATTATCATCATAATCACAAACATCATGATCACAATCGCCATCACTATCACAACCACAATCATTATCACAATCACCATTACCATCACTATCACTATCACAATCACCACCACTATCACTACCACTATCACTATCACTATCACTATCACAATCATTATCATCGTAATCATAATCACCTTCATCATCATCACCATCACAGTCACAATCACAATCACCATCACAATAACCATCACAATCACTATCACAATCAAAATCACCATCAAAATAACAAAAACCATCATCGTTATCACAATCATCATCATCGTAATCACAATCATCATCATCGTAATCACAATCATTATCACCGTAATCACAATCAATATCAACGTTTTCACAATCAAAATCTCCATCACTATCGCAATCACCATCACCATCACTATCACTGTCACCATCACAATCACCATCACAATCACAATCACCATTACAATCAACATCACAATCACAATCACCATCACGATAACAATCACTATCATAATTTTAACAATCATTATCATCGTAATCACAATCTCCATTCTCGTCATCACAATCATTATCATCGTAATCACAATCGTTATCATCGTAATCTCAATCATATCATCTCAATCACAATAATCATGATCACAATCGCCATCAATATCACAACCACAATCATTATCACTATCAGAATCACCGTCACTATCACAATCACTATCACCATCACCATCACTATCACCATCACAATCACCATCAAAATCACTATCACAATCACCATCATCGTTACCTATCATAATCATTATCATCGTAATCACAATCATTATCATCTTAATCATAATCATCATCACAATCTCCCTCCTCGTTATCACAACCATCGCTATTACCATCACAATCACCGTCACTATCACAATCGCCATCACTGTCACAATCACAATCACTATCACAATCACCATCGTCGTTATCAAACTCATTATCATCGTAATCAAAATCATCATCACAATCATCATGATCATTATCACAATCATCATCGTAATCACAATCATTATCATCGTAATCACAATCATCATCATCATTATAACAATCATCATCATCGTTATCACAATAATCACAATAAATCAACAATAACCCTATATAGAAGTTGAATCCGCCATCTTCTGGATCTCAAAATAAATGCCATTTTCGACATCAGCACCCCAGACAATCTCGGTTTCGACACCCATATTGATTTTTAGACATTTCAACCCCATCGCACCCCAACAGGGAATGATGGTAATTCAGGTCCGCCACATTAAATCTTAAAATCGTTGTTTTTGTAATACACCCAACCCAATTCACCATACAAAAAATACCTATGTTGAATTTCAGGCTTTGTTACCCCATTTCCCCCTTTAGGGATTGAATTCTGAAAAAACCTGAAACACTAATGTTAACTCATTTATCGATAGGAGTACTCCTGTTAAATTTTGAATAAAGTAGTCTAACTAATCTTATTTCTAATGTAATCTTTGGACCCCCGTTTCAACCCCTTAGGGTGTTAATTTTGAAAAATCCTTTCTTAATGCACCCCTAAACCCCATAAAGAACCTATGTGCCATATTTGGAATCTCTAGACTCGGTGGTTTGGGCTGTGCATTGATTTTTATACTTTGCCACCCCATTTCCCCCTCTTAGGGGTTAAATTCTGAAAAAACCTGAAACCCGTTTCTACTCATTTATCAATAGGAGTACTCCTGTGAAGTTTCGTATAACATAGTCTAACTAATCTTGTTTCCCCATACAAACTTTGGAGCCCCGTTTAACCCCCTTTAGGGGATGAGTTTTAAAAAATCCTTTTTAATACAGTTGCTCAAAAAGTGGTGTATTGCAGGGACGTATAGCGTTCGGGATGTGGGCTATTACATACTAGTGCTTTTTTTTACCTTTCCCGAACTCGTGCGTTCTCTTTCCCAACTGTCAAAATAATGTCTATTAAAAAGAAAAGCCAACCATGAAGTTTTTACTAAAGAGTTTTTATGATTCATACAAATACGTATATTTCTAAAAAGAAGCTACTAATTTATTTCAATATCAGATTTAATGATTTAATTGAATGAGTTAGGTTAGGTTTCATTTCATTTCATCTCCTTAAATTTCATTTTCATTTTTCAAAAAAATCTACTGAAGACTAAGTAAGCTGTATGGATAGTTTCCTTTGCCTACCAAAATGGGTGAAGAAAAAAAAAACTCTGCTTATATTCTACGGTTAGCGCCATTTTCCAGAAATTTTCTTTGCGAGTTTATTGTGTTTTTATTATTTTATTAAATTGCTTCACTTTTTCGGAACTGTATTAAAAATAGTCGTTCAGTACACCTGCGGAACCGTCATTGCAACTTGTTCCGACTGTCAACCCTCGCCTTCGGCTGCGCCTCGGCTCGGGTAGACATTTGTCGGAACTCTTTGCAATGACAGCCTTTCCGCACTTGTAATGAAATATACTATTTCAATACACTTCCCCGAAAACTGGTCCATAACGCACTACGATTAGGTACAACATGCAATGTATTTCACACGCGTGCGATTTTTTCCACTTTCCCGCACGTGTGCAGGAATGAAAATTGCCACAGATAACTATACCTATACTTAGTCCAAATTGGTTCAATGCCTATAGTCTGAGGTGAATGTTTTTTTTTTTAATTTTTTCAAAGCACTACGCGTCTTTACGTCATAAATATTTTTTGAATATCCTATATAAACATGATTATTTAAAACTAATAGTTACTTTTATACACAAATTAACATTTATTTGTGTTCTGAATTCAAAAATAAAAAATAAATCTATTTTTTATATTAGGCTGTCTAGCGGCTTCATACCATTGCTTCTCTTTCAACCAGGCGAGACCAAAGCGCGAAAAAAAAGAAAATTTAAATCATAGTTTCAAAGTTCGTGACAAAAAAAATATTCGTTATTTTATTTTATTTCTTCAAAAGTGTATTAAAAAACGTCGTTTGATACACGTGGACATTTGTTATTGCAATTCTCGGCTCAAAAACACCCTCGCCTACGGCTCGGGAGTTATAATTCCGCCTCGATTGCAATAACAAACTTTCTCCACTTGTATCAAAATGTACTATTCTTAGTGCACCCCTAGACCACATAAAAAACCTACTTGTCAAATAGTGTGCTCTAGTGTAGAAAAGAGCGGATAAAGATGTTCCTGCAATTCTGCTACGTTGAAATACAATCAATGATTATGACGTGACAATACCAATAGGTATACAACTGTCATATGCAAAGGAGTTTGCCAGACAAATGGATAGGATGGACTGGATGGAATGGATGGACGGATATAGTAACTGAGCGCTGAAGGTACTATTCTATTACGAAAGAACAGCAGTGTCAGCCTGTAACGTTCCCACAGCTGGGACACCGGCCACACAGGGCTTCCCACTGTGAGAAGGAGAATAAGATAACTACTTAGTACTAAGTTGGAGTTTATGTGTGATCAAAGTACAGTGCTTAGAGGTCACAAGTGATAAATACTTTCGAATCGTACTTATTTCAACAAGAGGTGTTCGACAGGTTTGACATTGTTTTTCGATAGCTTATGTCAATCTAAAAGATTTCTTGTTTATGCCAACCCCAAATTAGTTGGGATATGGGCAAGGATGATTTTTTCATCCCTTCTATTCGAAAAGTGTCGTTTTGTTCCCCGTTTAGCGGGAGCAAAGTAGCTCTTTTCTCCACTAGACTTTTTAGCGGGCAGTAATGAGATTTGAATTTGGAACATGAATCGTTCATTGAAATCGAACGAAAATTGTATAAATTACTGGCTGCAAGTGTTTGTTGTACGGTGCGGGGGTTAGCACCCGCATTGTAGAAAATATCAAATTAAGAGTTGCAGATAGTTCGCCCATGCCGTTTTCACCACGCTCTTCTACATCAAAGGAACCTTTTCCTGAGCACCAGCCAGATACTGAGATTACAAACACTCAAAATACTGGATGACTTTTTTATCACTTTCCAAAAAAATGGGTATATTCGGTGAATGGAGTAGAAGCTTAAAGCATAACTAGTTTTGTTTTTCTATTTCCACAGTTTAGAAAAGAATTGATCCATCATCAAAAAACGCTACAAATTTCAAGTAAACTTTTCATATTAGAACAAAGAAAGAGTACCTAATTAAAAAACAAAAAATGTATAAATAAATCCACAACTATATCAATCCCAAACAAAATACACACAGTAATTTTGCCAGTGCCATTTATATTTATATCTATTAGATATAAATATAAATTTGTAATTGACCTTTTTTACATTCATGTCATTTTTTTAATTAAACTTATTCATTAACCTCTCGGTACCGGAGTGCCGTTTACTTAAAAGTGTCTCTTATTTATTTTCTCATAGAACGAGATGAAAAGTAGAGTATATGACTCGAGAGCAAACATATTTTTCCCTCAGGCGATGTACTTTGAATCCCTCGCTACGCTCAGGATTCTATTTTAGAATCCCTCGCTATGCTCGGGATTCTATTCTAGAATCCTTCGCTTCGCTCTGGAATCAAAATAGCGCCCTCGCCGTAAAAATACTATTTTGCTCCCTTGTCATACAATCTACTATTCTATCATCAATATCTCTGATAGAATATTGCTGTGCCCTCAACTGTTATGGTGCGATTCCATCAAAAATTGTGCCCGAACATTTGTGTTGCACTTTTGTTCGCGAACACATTTTGTGCTACACAAAATGTTCGCGTATCTACTGAGCTGCAGTATAAGATAACAAACCCATGCAGGTATGAGCTGGCTTTTCGATTTATCGAAACTCCGTAGGTACTACATTAGGCCCGCTCAACGCCAAAGGCCAAAGTGTTACCACCGACGCGCGATGGGACGTGCGGTCGACAGCCACAGGAATGAAGTGTATGACAATACTGAATGATTCATGAGATATTCTCATAGGGACATAAATTGATAGTATGGTAATCATGTAGCCCTTACCTACCTTCTCCTGGTTTTATTATGACGAGTTTCTGTATGAAATATTTTTTGAATATTCAATATGTGTTTATAAATAGAATATTATTGATAAACATGATTATTTAAACTAATGTTTACTTTTATAATCAAAATAACATTTATTTGTGTTCTAAATTCAAAACTATAAAAAAAAATTGGCTGTTTAGCGGCTTCATACCTTTGCTTCTCCTTCAACCTGGCGAAAGCAAAGCGCGGAAAAAAAAAGAAAATTTAATTAATAGTTTCTTAGTAATTCATGACTAAAATATTCTTCGTTCTTTTATTTTCTTCTTCAAAAGTGTATTGAAAAACGTCGTTTGATACACGTGGACATTTGTTATTGCAGTTCTCGGCTCAAAAACACACTCGCCTGCGGCTCGGGAGTTAATTCCGCTTCGGATGCAATAGCAAACTTTCTCCACCCCTTATCAAAATGTATTATTTACAACCTGTAGGACTTGCAGTGTAAAACTACAAGTATCTCCCTCCATGGAAGTCGTTAGAACTTTGGCAAAAGGCGCTGGCGAATGGAGATGGCGAAGTTAGTTCCGATTTCTGCCACACACCAAAAGATCCTTGTACAGCGGTGAGTCTACTAGAATGTATATAGCAATGACTGCGCCAAACGCGACAAGTAACTACGATTATTTGTAAGGAAACAAAGTATGTGGCCAGCGGACCAGGTACTTGAAAGATGTGGGACTTCCGTAAAGTTTCAGCTGTGTAAATGTGACTGTGGGTTTCGGATGAACAATTAGGATTTAGCTGGTTTTAGCCGATTAGTTAAACAAAGCCATTTTCCTCATAAGTGGAAAACTTCACTTTGGAACGGTCAAGCAAGTAGATTATTTTAAACTTAAAATGTCACTTTAGGGATATCTTCCGTGATTATTATTTATTTTGAGGTCCCGCTATTACCATCTATATCCCGTAACGTAAGTGATGACATTTTATGTTTAGATAAGAACCGTACTAAATTAAAACAGTGTTAGATAATTTAAATTTTAGACCCTTCATACTTTCAGCGATCTACGTGTTAATCTGAATCTTTACCAGCAGTTTTCTTATACTGAATGGAAATAAAAGCGAAAGTTATAAATAGTATATTATGGTTAGTTGTAGTTATATAGTTTTAGGTACCTAATTACCTACTGCCATTTTCGAGCTCATCGAAATCGCGAAGTGAACTTTCGGTTGCAGATATGTAGGTACAGTCGCCAGCGCATCATGTTACTACAAACTGTCATTACACATTTGCTCGTAAAGGGTCTCTTATTTCACCAATTTCAGTATCGTATTCAGTCGTATTGTATCTCATTACGTACTTGTGCGTTATTTTAATGTAAAACGCACGGTTTATCAAGATGCTCCGTCAAAAACGAACGGTCCTTTTTAGGGTTCCGTACCCAAAGGGTAAAAACGGAACCCTATTACTAAGACTTCGCTGTCTGTCCGTCTGTCCGTCTGTCCGTCTGTCCGTCTGTCTGTCACCAGGCTGTATCTCATGAACCGTGACAGCTAGACAGTTGAAATTTTCACAGATGATGTATTTATGTTGCCGCTATAACAACAAATACTAAAAACAGAATAAAATTAATATTTAAGGGGGGCTCCCATACAACAAACGTGATTTTTTTTATAATAATTGGTACGGAACACTTCGTGCGCGAGTCCGACTCGCACTTGGCCGGTTTTTTACTTCATAGCAAAGAGCTTCTCTCTCAGAAAAGTGGTCAACATTTTTATGAATAAAATTAACTTTGGGAGATAAAATATAAAAATAATAACTTGACAATGTTGACAACATTATAAATGCCAACTGGCAACGTAATAATCAATTTTACAAATTGTTCAAATTTTTATAACTGCTTTAACAAGTGATTAAAGATGAATTCGTTTTAAGAAAGTCCGAGTTTTATTTATTTCCTCGCAAATATGTTATAAAACGTCGTGAAACATACGTGCGCTTTTATAATTACAGCCTCTTTATTTACAGCTTTCTTGTAGCAATATCGCCTCGGCTGTAATTTTCAACTTACCGCACTCATATCATAATGTAGGTACTAATCTTTGACACATAACGTTTGACGTCACTACCGCGGTGACGATACGTTTTGAATTTGCGTCCCGTTTCACCAAAAACACGCTACATAATAGTACATTGTTACCCTAGGGGTGAAAGTAACTTATTTAGTCCCGAGACGGGGTTTGGTGCCCGAGCGAAGCGAGGGCGCTAATAGTTCGAGGGACTAAATAAGTCTTTAACCCGAGGTAAACACTGTGCTTTTCATTACGAATACAAGGAAAGTAAAAATAAAAACATTCAATCAACAAGTGAAGACCGGATTGCCGCTTTCCCGCTTATTTTGCCTTTTTTTTTCTGTGGCCGGCCAGCTATTCAGCCATTACCTATTTTTCATTTTCATCATCGAAAAAATGGTAAATATTTTGCCGAAATCTATGCTATTTTAAAGAAATACTTGAAACTTACTTAATTATAATAAAGTTATTTAAAAAAAGACATATTCTCTAATTAAGGTGAATGCTCCAACCAGTCCGCGAAATTCAAATTTTCTTACGTTTTTTGCAATTTTCAGGCCAGTGTTAAGTTGTATGATAATTAAAATATTGTTCGCGGTTGTAAGACGTATGTAGTTACAGAATTTTAATCATCAAAATCATCAAAACAACCCTCTAAGTTCATATAAGTCGAGGAACGATTTTTTCAAGGTCAAAGTCATTGCTAGACCTTTATGAACTTGGAGGGTTGTATTGATGATTTTGATGATTATAATTCTGTAACTACATACGTCTTACAATCGCGAACAATATTTTAATCAACATATAACCTAGCACTGGTCGGCAAATTGCAAAAAACCTAAGAAAATTTGAATTTCGCGGGCTACCCTGACGCTTTCACCTTAATACTTAATAAAAACATGACTCAACTCGAAAAGACAAATAAAGGTCGGTTTGACGCTTTCCCGCCTATTTGCTTTTTTTTGTGGCCGGCCAGCTATTCAGCCATTACATATTTTTCATTAAAAAAAAATGGTAAATATGTTGCTCAAATCTATTTTAAACAAATAGTTCAAACTTAATTATACCAAAGGTAAAAAAATATTTAAAAAATATAAACCTTTAATTAATACTTAACTTTATGTTATTTCCATTTTACATCGTGGCTGTATAGAAGGTTGGAACATGGTTTAATAGAAAAAAGAACAATTTTTTTTATAATTTGACAGCTGTCAGTTGAAAACGATTCTCCCTAGGGCTGAAAAGTATTACTTTCAACCCGCTCCTCAGGCAACTTCAGACCTACTTTCAGAGTATGAGTAATGAAAAATATTAAATTGTAAAATAGTAGGTAAGTGTTGTAATAAAAAGATAAACAAGTGTACCACAATGTTCATCATGTGCCCAATACAAGGCATTTTTAAGGAATAAAAAAAGTTTTGAATTTATTGCATATTAATATCGTTAAAAAATGTAGTATTAATTAATTAATCTCTTCAAGAAGAATATTTTTTTCAATACACTTCCTCGAAAACTGGTCCATAACGCACTACGATTAGGTACAACATGCAGTGTATTTCACACGCGTGCGATTTTCTCCAATGAAAATTGCCACAGATAACTATACCTATACTAAGTCCAAATTGGTTCAATGCCTAGTCTGAGGTGAATGTTTTTTTTTAATTTCGGCAAAGCACTACGCGCCTTTATGGCATAAATATTTTTTTAATATTCAAATTGTGTTTATAAATAGAATATCATAGATAAACATGATTATTAAAAAGTAATAGTTACTTGTATACACAAATTAACATTTATTTGTGTTCTTAAAACAAAAATATAAAATAAATCTATTTTTTATATTAGGCTGTTTAACGGCTTCATACCTTTGCCTCTCTTCAAACTGCCGAAACCAAAGCGCCAAAAAAAAGAAAATGAAAATCATAGTTTCATGGTTCGTGACAATAATATTTTTCGTTATTTTATTTTATTTCTTCAAAAGTGTATTGAAAAACGTCGTTTGATACACGTGGATATTTGTTATTGCATTTCTCGGCTCAAAAACACCCTCGCCTACGGCTCGTGTGTTATAATTCCGCCTCGAATGCAATAACAAACTTTCTCCACTTGTATCAAAATGTACTATTTCTTGCTTTGACCACTTTTCTCGATTCAGAGTCAGAGAAGAGATACTTAATTAGATCAATTATACCGATTAGACTACGAATTAGCAAAAGAAGGCTGTATTAGTAGCAAATGTTCTCATGAAAAAGCTCTTTATAGTGGTGTATCGGTTCTCAAATAGTCACCTATTTAGATCAATAACTCCGAACGGACAGCGGACTGCGAATTGCCAAAAGTCGTGTTAGTAGTAAAAGTTCTCCTTGAAAAGCTCTTTTCAATATCTTATGTGGCTATTGGACCTTGAGGCAGATGGCTATACATTAAGGCCCGTTATCTTTTTCTCATTCGATTTTGAACTTAACCATCAACATTTTATGGATAAAAACATAATTATGGAAAAAAATGTGAAAGTTTGTATTGTACTTGATGTGTTGCATGGTGACCGTACTACGACTAAACTTAATGATTGCTTAATGGGGTTAGTCTAGAGGTTACAGGCGCGACTGCTACGCATGTGGTCCTGGATTCAATTCCCAGGACGGGCGGTATTATTAATTAGGTTTTACTATCAGGAATTAGCAGCCACGGAGTCGGGATTTGTGCCCGTTTGATGGAAATTCTCTTGCCTTCTATTACATGAAACTTAAAAAAACTGGTGAAATGAGGTGTACTGATGCACCTCTGACTAACTTTTCGGCGATTACGGCGTGATGTTATATTATGTTTGTAGGTAGATACGTAAGTACTATCGAGGACACTCCCGCCTGACCACCACTAAGCTCATTTTTGCTTGCACTCGCAACATAAAAACGCTCTCTAGCCCCGCCCCGTTGACTTTGTGTAGAAAAAATGAATGAAAAGATACCGAATCGGCCGAGCGTACTGACGACGCACGCCAAACGAGAGTTATTGTTATTTTTCGCGCCAAAGTTGACGCTTTCCTAACAGGCCCAAACTTTAAGGGGGCGTGGCTCGGCGCCTCCGCATGATTTAAACGTAAAAAATTTAAAATGGTCAGGCGGAAAAGACTCCCATAGTACCTATTTGATGAGTAGTGAATACGATACTAATTCCAATGGCAATGTATCACTCAGCCAGTCAGTTCAATCCATAATATCAAATAATAAACGACCAATTACTACAATAGAACAGTCCAGTTTAAGTTATTTCGTAGTTTAATTGAAAATTACCAAGAAATCAATATTTTATCACAAATTATAAATTAGCATAGTGTCAGAGACATTTGCCGTAGAATTAATGTGTTATATAAATATGGCTAAAATATTCTGGTATTTGCGTCCATTTACGTAAAACGTAGGTATTATTTAATAACAGAGGTCTACGTTATCGGTAAAACACTTGGATTGTTAACTATCAATCGTAATTAGCTAAACTACAATAAACTTAGCTTGGACCCACGGCTTCGGTCGCGTGGAGGTCGGAAATTAACTTATGAAAAATATCTTAGAACATTGCGGTCTATCCGAGTGCCAAATTTCATCAGAATCCGTGCAGCTGTTAAAGAGTGATAAAGTAACAGACAGACAGAATTACTTTCGCTTATGATATTCTCTGTGATTTAATGATTTTGATTTTGGGGCAGAGCCAGCTCACATACACGCAGTGACGCAGAATAAAGGAAAAACAGGCCAATTGGCTCGTTTTCGAGTCTTCACGATTGCGCGCTCACAACATATCTGTATGGTAGAATATCATTGCGTACTGCGTATGATTTGAATTTCGATTTTTGTTTTTAATATTTTTATTTTTTCGAAAAAAAAAAAAACTAATTATGCCATTTGACATTTGATTTTTTTTTCTACTCCGTTCACCTATTATACCTATTTTTTTTGGAAAGTGATAAAAAAGTCATCCTTTAATCCGAAACCAACGGCGACGCATGGGCAAGTGGCAAAATTTAACAGTACATGGTTTAGGCATTAGGCAGAGGTACTCCTCTGGATCTGGCGAAATGGCATCATCTGCCAAACCTTTTTCCAACTATGTTGCGGTCGGCTTCAAGTCTAACCGGATGCTGGTGAATACTAGTATTTTACATGAAACGACTACCTATCCTATCTGACCTCCACAACCCAGTTAGTACTGGTTATACGAAACCCCATGGTAAGACTGGTTGTCACGACTTTTTCGACAACCTGACTGAACTGGCGAAATGTACCAAATAGTAAATACACCCACATTTCACCAGATTTGTTTCAAATATAATTAATGTAAGAGGTAAAACTTATGGGTTCCTGCCGGGGTTGCGGGACTGTTCGAAAGAGATACCGTGGCCCCGGAACACAAAGGGCGATGAAGGAACATGGATGGGTTTTAGTCAGTAAAAGTCTGACACTCCCTCCTGCTCCGCCCAGAGCGGTAGGAGGCATTTGATGATTTCCCATACGGAAAAATGAAATACCGGCCAGGTGCGAGTTGAACTCGCTCGGATAGGATTCCGTACAATTGATAGAATTCTTATAGGTTTTCCTGTAATCTACAAGCAATGTATTTTGTATTTTTTTCCAAAATTTTAGGCTCACTAGTTCCGGAGATCAGGGTCAATTTTCGTCTTCTTTCATGAATATAATCAAAACTTAATATTTTAAAATAATAACAAAAATATATTTGAGATCCTCATAACGAGCCCTTTCATTTGATATAATTATGACACAGTAAGGTTCTCAATTTTTTTTTTACCAATTTCTCCACCAAAAATGACCCTTATTTTCGGGGGAGAAATCGGTAAAAAAAAAATTGATAACCTTGCTGTGTAAAGGTAAAGTAAGGGAGAAAAAAAAATTAAAACAAAATATTTATTTACTTTGCATATCTGTGTTTGGGTCATAGGATTACACCATCCTACTAAATTTCACCTGATTTGGTCCAGTAGATTCGGAGAAAATTGGCTGTGACAGACAGACGTACGAGTGATCCTTTATGAGTTCCGTTTTTTTCTTTTTTTGTATGGAACCCTAAAAAAGGGCAAGCCTATTGGCATCAACCGGGCACAAATCCAGACTAAGTACCTACGACGTAAGTAGCGCTGGCGACCACTTCACCAACGACGCAGCAAGCATTTTTTACCAAAACAAAATTCAAATTTTCCTACGTTTTTTGCAATTTACAGGCCAGTGCTAGGTTGTATGTTGATTAAAATATACACATCAACACGGTCTAGGGATATTTCATACTCAATTAAATAACTCGAAAAGTACTGGCCGCATTGGAATCTTATATACACCGATTTGTTTGTAATTTATCTCAGACTAATTCCAAATTCAAATTTTTGAAAAATCTTTTGTTTCGGTGGCATAAAAATGTCTTGATGTATAGGAGAGGGAATTTTCATTTGTGCGAAATTTAGAAAACAATACGAATTACGTTTAGTTACAGTTTTTTTTCATTTTTAAACGAAAGATAAAGTTAAAATTGAGGTATTGTAGCCATGCAACGCCGACATTTGACGAGGGCGGAGATGTTACGAGCTGTGGGAATGCTGGAAGCTGGATCTGTTCAGCGTAATGTTGCTGAGGCCATAGGGACCCATCAAAATATAATTTCAAGATTGTGGACACGCTATCGTGCCACAGGTGAAGTAGCGGAGAGGCACTGGGGGCCAAGTCGCATCACTACCCCCAGACAAGACCGATTTTTGCAAATTACTGCGCGAGCACAACCAAATGCAACGGCGACTCAATTGGTCCAAAGGCTGCGAGTGGAACACCAAGTGCTTGTGAGTGACCAAACTGTAAGAAGGCGACTGCATGAAAGCAATCTACGCTCTCGTAGACCACTCCGGGTCCCACCTTTACGGAGAGGCAATCGTGGACGACGATTAGAATGAGTTCGGAACCACGTGGACTGGGGCCGTGACCAATGGTCCAATGTGCTGTTCACGGATGAATCCAGGTTCGGCTTCCATCCAGATTCACGAAGGACGCGTGTTTGGCGAGTTCCTGGACGATGGAGCCGTCTCCAGAACCCTCAGGAAGTTCACCCATACCAAGGAGGAACAATTATGGTTTGGGCAGGAATTCGTCTTGGAGGACGGACGGATCTCGTTTGGGTGCGGGCAATATGACGGCAGAACGATACGTCCAACAGGTGCTGGGGCCCGTAATCTTGTCCCACAGAACACAAATGGGGCAAGATTTCCTGCTCATGCACGACAATGCCCGGGCAAACACGGCGAGAACGGTAGCAGCTTGGTTACATACACATAATGTTAGGGCCTTAGACTGGCCTGCTCAATCGCCAGATCTAAATCCCATTGAGCATGCGTGGGATATGCTGCAAAGAAGAGCTCTGAAGGAAGTTCCTGAAAATCTGGCTACAGAAGATTAACTTTTTGCGCACCTCAGAAGGACATGGGACAATATTCCGCAGCAAGACATTGACAACCTTGTTCTGAGCATGCCGAATCGTTGCCGATGTGTTATGAACATCATGGGCGCTTTCTCAGTCTCAGACTACTAACTTCAAGTTTATAAACACAAATTAAATTATTTTTCTATTTTTTTCAGTTTTTACTCACAAATTAAAAGTTCATTCATATACGGTTTCCGTCTATGCTTCATTTTTTTCCATAAAATCCTGAAATTTTAATCTATACCTTAACCATTATTAAAAAATGGTAGAATATTAAATAAAGTATCTTTTAAATATATACATGTCATCAGTGACGGATTAAGACTACTTGATGCCCTAAGCAATCCACGCCTGTGGGCCCCCTATCCGTATGTCAACTAGAATCAGTCTTTAAACCTTTACCGCCTAAAAACATTACTTTTTTGTAAAATAAGATGATGAGATCAGAGATGTAACGTACCTTAGAAGTGGAGTAGGTGCGACAACAATAAAAACCGAAGCATAATTTATTTATTTATTAAAAATGCGCCTTGCGGCTTTTTCAGGCATTGAATTCACGCAAGATGGTATTAACGTCTAACGTTTTTAACATATGGACTCTATGAATAATATCGATAAATTATTGAGCCTTTCTTGTATCATCTTTGTCTTTTTTTATTTTTTTATATTTATAATTTTGAAAAAGAACGTTCCGCTGAGCAATTTGTAATCTTAAGCGATAAAAATATAATGACGCAGGGCTGTTTCCACATTAGGGAATGCTGTTTCAATTTTATCATCATGTATTATTTTATGCAATAAGTAGGCTTGATTTGTTTCCTGAAAAAATCTAATTAGTCCGTCAGCTAGATTATCAAAAAAAAATTGACACGTATTTTTCTTTTGTTACGTTAACCAAAATTGACGAAGATACGACGCTTTTAAAATTCTCAATACGTCACGCCGTGCCGTTTAGTGCGTTGTGACGTCACGAGCCCCCACTCCGGAGTTTTGATGCGTTTTATCTTTGTCAATATTCATTGATTTACAAAAACTAAAAATACGTGTCCATTATTTTCCAATACTCTATCTGACGGACTTATAGATTTGCAATTTATTTATGCAAAAATCAAAACATTTGATTGACACTGACTTGCGGGGGCCCTAGGCCCCCGGGGGGCCCGTGGGGAAGCGGTGGTTTGTGATTGGCTGATCGCAATTCCGGTGCATTCGAATTGCCGAATGCACTAGCGGGCAGCGGAGGGCAAGCGGGAGCGGGGTTATGACTCTAGGTCAGACTCTATGTCAACTTAAAACCGCGAATTTTCAAATTAGTCCTAGAAACTTTTTTTTGGTGTGGTTTTTGGTAACGTGAGACTTGAGAGTGAGACGTGATGCCCTAAGGACGGTTTTTTTTTGTGCTTCTTCTGGTGCCGCCCCAGACGTGATGCCCTAGGCAATTGCTTAATTTGATTAAGGGTTAATCCGTCACTGCATGTCATATAAATAATTAACACATTGGTAGTAATTCGCTTTTTTTAAAATATCCCTAGACCGTGTTGATGTGTGTATTATTCGCGGTTGTAAGACGTATGTAGTTACAGATTTACTTATATTCATCAAAATAATCAATACAACCCTCAAAGTTCATAAAGGTGTAAAAATGACTTTATCAAGATCAAAATCATTCATGCACCTTTATGAACTTGGAGGATTGTATTGATGAATTTAATCATTATAATTCTGTAACTATAGAAGTCTTACAGTCGCGAACAATATTTTAATCAACATACGACCTAGCACGGGCCTGCAAATTGCAAAAAACGTAAGAAAATTTGAATTTCGCGGGCTACCCTGGAGCATTCACATTAAGTACACAATTATGTGTGGTCGTGTTACTTAGATTAAACCTACCTACTTATACATGTTGCTGATCAATTGCCAATGGTTTAGGGTGTGGTACAAAAGGTCAAAATGTAGGTCAATCTCGTTTAAAGGCCGAATGCCCGGAATTATAGCTCATTGAATGAATACCTGTTGGGCTTCGCAACGAAGTGCCTTTCTGTTGTAGCTACAGATATCGATCAGTGTTTAGGAATAAGTCCCTACCGTTTAAATCATTTAAGTACAGCATGATATTCATAATAATAAGTTGTAGGCAATTTATTTCTAATGTGTGGTACAGGACCTTATACCAAATAGTATGGGCACACAGGGTTTGAACATTTTTAACCGACTTCCAAAAAGGAGGAGGTTCTCAATTCGATGGGTATTTTTTTTTATATGTATGTACACCGATTACGCTGAGATTTATGATCCGATTTACGTGATTCTTTTTTAGTTTGATGCAGAATAGTTGCCATTTGGTCCCATAAAATGTAACGTAGTTTGGCCCGGTAGTTTTCGTTTTATGAACATTTTTGCTTCAGTCGTGTGGTATAATTTCATATAAGTATGTTCACCAATTTCTACTCCATTTGTGGAGCGATTCTCAAAATTATTTTTTTTATTTGAAAGAGTATACTTCTGAGATGGTCGCACTTAAATTTGGTGAAGATTTGAAGCTGATCTTCGGAGATATATACGTACAATGGAACTCTTCAAAACTAAACGGTAAATCGGTCGTGATTGCTGCCATCGCTTGGATATTTAGTGTTTATACAACATCATGACGTAACATCACGCCTGTATGCTCTGAGGGGTACGCAGATGTGTACAATACACCCAAATTTCGACAGTTTAGATATGTTAAGTTCCATTTATTGGGGATAAGCCTATTACCATGACATGTATTGTTAACAATGTAAAATAAATGCATATAATATATTTGTCGAGGATGTTACTTACAACTAAAAATGGAGAAATAAAAAAAACTTTTTAACAAAAAAAAATAAAACCGACTTCAAAAAAAGAAGTAAGTTGACTGGTACAGCAGAGAACACTTACAAAAATGGCAGCAGAATAAAAAACCTGCTCTTGTTTTAAGTCGGCAACAAAAAAAAAAACAATCGTATTGAGAACCTCCTCCTTTTTGAAGTCGGTTAAAAATAGTTTCATAGTTTTGACGGTCCAGTATCCACCCAAAGGAGACCCAACGAGAAGGTTTAATTTTTTTTCTAAACAAAGACTCGGTTATAGTATAAAATAATTATGAAGGTATTAAAAGTCATTATCTCAATTCCGGTGTTTAATAAAGCTATCATATTACTAATACATTATCCACCGAAGAATTAAAAGTATGTTACACATGTTTTAATTAATCTTTTTATGTTATAAATAAGTACAATCAGGATATAAATTAACTAGAATATTTGCAATAAAATGTATGTCATGCATAAAATATTTCAACGACATAGCTATTACAAGTCTCTTGCGAGAGCTCGAACTAGCCTTTGCTGATAGTACACCTATATTTCTATTTCAGCTTATTCTACAAATCCTCCCTAAAAGTCCCCATATCGGGAAAAAAGTGGAAACTAAAAAAAACGTCTGGAATTCCCCCCTGATAATCCCCCTTGGGGGAAAACTAAAATCGAAAAAGTACTTATTCCACAAATTCCCCCTGAAAGTGCCACCGAGGGGGAAAACTGGGAATGGTCAAATGCCACCTATGTGGGGCGCAATAATAAAGTTCCATGTAATAGGGAGCAAGCCTATAGCCATCAACCGGCTCGGATCCAAACTTAGTTTTTTTCCATTAATAAAAAATTACTGACGGAACAACCCATTACCCATTCGAGAGCAGCGGTGGCCCATGTGGTGGCGGCCGCGACTTACGAACAGTAAGTCGTGGGTTCGAACCTAGGCAGGCGCATTACTTTGTGTAATTTATTTCATCACCACTGCTCTCAAAACGGTGAAGGAAAACATCGTGAGGAAACCGGCATGTCCGAGAACCACAAAATTCGAAGACATGTGACATCTACCAATCCGCACTGGGCCCGCGTGGTGGATTATAGCCCATTCCCTCTCAAAGAGAGGAGGCCTATGTCCCAGCAGTGGGAACATTAACAGGCTGATGATGATGATGAACCCATTACACTTTGCCCGGCCTTGGATTCGAACCCAGGAGATCATGCTGCCGCGTTTGCGACCTCTAGACCAGTGCTGCCAGTGCCCTGTTTATCAAAACTCACAAGTCTACACGTTCACAACACTTTACAAGGAAGTTTTTACAAGTCCGTGTGAATTACGTTTATCAAAAAAAAATGAACTGGGCTTGTAAAATTGAACACTTGTAGGTTCTAATTGTAAGTTCTAAAATCAAAAATGTATGCCACATTTTTTTCCCGCCCTACTTAAACGCATGTCTGAATGGTCCATTGTCTGTGCCTAATATTGATGGGACATTAAAAAAAAAGTAGGAGCGACAAAGTATTACCTACCTCCCGCCTTTTATTTATATTTTGAAATTCGCGGCAAGGTTTTGCGATTTTTTCAAAAAATTCTATAAATAACAATAAAATTACGGTTTTACAACTGATTCGCGACAGAAAAGACATTTTATTTGGTGCATTTAGCGACAGCCTGTCGCTAACTAAACAATAGCTAGCTGGATTAGCTTAGCTTGGCTTTAGCTTAGCTTTGCTTTGGCTTGGCTTAGCTTGTATTTTCTAGCAAATAAACATTTTTGATTCTTAATTTGATTTGAAAAAAAAAGAAGAGTGGAAGAATATTTTATTTATTTATTTAGTACTTGGAGAACTTACAGCTAATAAAAACAGAAAGCAAACAATAGTCACCAGAAAGAATCACCTTAGTCACCAATTTTAATTAACTGTCAGTGGCTTGGTCTGGTTCCTGCTGGAAAAGATTACACCCATGTCCTAGATACATTTTACTCTTGAAAAATGTATTGCGGTACTAAGCACGCCACTATTGTAAGACGGAATGGAGAGTCGCCGGACACTCTCAGGATTTGCTATGATTTTCTACAAATTGTAACTTAACAAGGGATTTTTGATGAACAAAATGACGACTACAGTGTAAAAATATACTTGTGAAACAAATAATAAACCCTGTAACTTATAATTTACACGTGTAGTTTTGATAAACACATATTTGTAATAATTAATTTTTTACCGGAAAATTGCTTGTAATACAAGGCTTGTAAGTTTTGATAAACAGGGCACAGGTCTATACCTGTAATAATGTCTTAGAAATGTGCGAAGCCACGGAGGTGCTATTATGAGACGAAGCTTTTACATCTGCTAGTTATAATATATTGGGACAAATTGCTTTAAATTTAATCAATGGATATTATAATTCTGAGTTAATATCAAAAGTGGTAATGCACATTGCTGCTTAAATGTCAACGTGTTTGAACAAGGTTTTAATTTAGAGAGCACCGGGCCACCGGTAGAGAGTTATTGGTGATGATTCTGTTGGATTTTAAGGAAGTTAAACTATATTTTAAGTTTTATTTTTAATCGTCCACTCTTATTGCTGTTTTCTTTCTTTCTATTCATTTTATCCGCTGTTTGTTACGTCGTAGTACTTGCAACGGTTCTCTATTGTATTACCTAACTTTTTTATTCATAATTTAAAGTGCCATAACTTTTTTTGTCCTAATCATCATTTGTCCGAATGATAACTTACCCGAACTTAATATCACATAATATCACATGCCATAAAATTGAGACCCCTAAATACAATATGCTCTAAACCCGTTTGTCATAAATATTACAATCAATAATATACAAAACACATAAAATCGTTTTCAATAATAGTTATAAATCCTAAATTAAAAAAAAAATGTTTAGATCTTAATAATATTTTTAAAACAAACCGGTATGTTCCCAGACGTTCCCAAAAGGGAACAGAACATTGTAATTTTAATTGTGTCTGTAATTACGGGTACCTACAGTAAATTATTACTTAGCTTTTGCTTTGCTATGAACTTCTCTCAACACAACACATTTTTATACAATATTGCTTTTATGAAATTTGTAAGAATTAAAAAGTAGAACCATCATATCGCAGAAAGTTCATAGTTAGAATATTCTTTTGTTTTGGCATACATTTCATATAAGTAGTCACTAAAAGGCAGAAAATCAATCAATCAACCCGTCAATCATTATAAAACAGTTGAGTGTGAACATAATTATTTTATTTTTCCCTGTAATAAGTATGCAAACATGCAAACAAACATGCAGCAAGCAGGCAGCAAGCATGCAGCAAGCATGCAGCAAGCATTCAGCAAGCATGCAGCAAGCATGCAACAAGCTTGCAGCAACCATGCAAGCACGCATACAGTATGCAAGCAACCATGCAAGCGAGCAAGCAGCATGCAGCAAGCATGCAACAAGCTTGCAGCAACCATGCAAGCACGCATACAGTATGCAAGCAAGCATGCAGCATGCAAGCGAGCAAGCAACATGCAGCAGGCATGGTTTCTGTCACGGCTCCGGCGCTGCGGAGCTCCGGCGGTCCCACGCGAGCTTATCGTCGCAGATGTGTTTAACGCTCACCACCGCAGCTTCGGCTTGAGCGGCGGCGAGTGTTACAACCACCTGCTCCTCAACTCGCGGGCCGCCTCGCCCCTCCGCGCCTACGCGATTTTAAATTACACTCTAGGGGTAGGGCAGACAAGACTGCGTGGGGTCGGATTTACAGCGATTCGTTTCTGTCACTAAAACCTAATTTTTAGCAAATGTTTTAGGACCAAAAATTTTATTACACTTATATGGACATTAGGAATAATACACATTATATAATATAATACTTAGGATAATTGACTTTATGGCATATACAATTAGAAGATTCAATTATTATAGTATTCGATATTATGACAGAACAGTTTTAGAAATAAAGATAATTATGTAAAACAAAATTTCGGGATTTTGAACATTATGGTAACTGAAGTCTAAAGCAAACGTTTTATGGATAATGATTTTCGGACAAAAATTTTTAGGAGATATAAGAGAGTACCACTTGCAACCGGGGGCGGCGTGCGTGTTTGATCATAATATCCATGAAAATAAAAGTTACATCAGCGAGCGTGAAGTTCGAAAACTATCCCGCGGGAATGTACCTACGCGTCTGGCGTGAAAAGGTAACAGACAGAGTTACGTTCTCATTTGTGGATAAAATCTAGGAAGTACGGACCACTGTCCATTGCAAACACCGCAATGTACGATCATTGCCACTAAGTTACCGTTTACCGGCTCACACAGTAGCAGGTCCACGCCCTCCGGCATGCTTGGCCCGGTCTCTGTCGGAAAGTCCTGACCGGCTGCCGTCCGGTTGCTGGCCCGGTTGCCTGGGAGAGGGCTATACTTGCTAATTTATCGCGGGGTAACACGCACTAACAAGTGTGTTTTATATCTGTCGGAATTTATAATATTTTGAGAATTTCACGTCATTTTATTACCTACTGGCTGTTTGTGTGCAGTGTTAATTGTTGTTTTAACTACTAGAATAATTGTTAATTAAAGAATGCACCTAGTTCTGCGACTGATTTAAGACTTTATTTATTTCACTTTAAATCTTAACTTGTTTTTGCAGATCGAGGATTCCAGCTTCAGTCATACCAATGTATGGATTTGGGGCCGTATTACTGAACGTCAATCAATTCTCAAGCATTACCCTAATTATTATCAAGGTATTTGAATAGTGTAACTAGTTTTAAGTGATGCTTGAGACGTGAGTGATGTTCTGTAATACGGGACCTAGTGTTGTTCCCACAGCTGGGTCACAGGTCTCGTCAAAGACTGGGAATGAAAGAGCGGGCCCAGTTCGGCTTGCCAGATGTCACATGTTTTCGATTTATTGGTTCTACGACAAACCAGTTTTCTCACGATGATGGTTTCCTTTACGTTTTTTGAGGGCAGTGGTAATGAAATAATTTATACAAGGTAATGCGCCTGCATAGGTCGTCCTCAGGACTCTATAACTCGTAACGGAGACGATACCACTGGCCCGCCACAACACTGCTCTGAATGGCAGATGAACATATCGGGGGACTATTACGGTAGATTGCAACAATAAGCGACACTTAATAATAATAATCATCCATATAATTCAAGTAACAAAGACATATACCTACCTTAACCTAAAATTACATACTAATAACAACACTTATCCAACTTATGTGAATACCTAAATGAAAGCCAGCTGTTCTTTTAAATGTCATACGCAGGCGGCACAAGGATGTCTTCTTCGTCCATTGATCAAAGGTAGCGATGAATACTAAAATGCATGCATCAACAATGCAATAGTGAGTAAAATGACGCGACGTGTAAACAGTCTATGTTAAAAGACGATAACGGTGTCCGTGTGAAAAAGAAACAATGATTTACATCTTCTAGTGACACAAGGATCTGTTGGCGCTCGAAAAACGGTGACAGAGGAACGCTGTGGGTCTGTTGGTGAATTAAAAAAAAAGTTTACAGCGTTAGTTCTAATTTTGGTCCCCTAGAAAAGATCATTTTACAGCTAATTGTGTGGAAGTCACCGAGTTACCAGAGGTTTTCCTCCTCAAAATACCTCGTAGATGAGAAACTTTCCTCAAAAATCTAAAAAGTCAAGGGGTATACATTTCTACGATCATAATTTAAAAATATACAACACCTACTTCATTATGAACTAGAACGTTATATTTAAATATTTATTTGTATGAAGCAGTGAAATTGTATCGACGGAGAATGAAAGTGGAGCTACCTTGCGTACAGCGTAAGTTACATAACCCTTATCTGGCGGGCGCTGCGGCCACCGCCGGCTAACTTACAACAACGCTTTGTGTTTGATAGCGACCCGGGTACAACGACCACGAAAAGGGTTAGGGCCTAAGCACACGGCGTATTTAAACGGGCAGACGGCGTGCAGATGACGCGCGTATACGCGCTTCAAACGAGATTTGAACGTAACCTGCACACGGGGCGATCGTGAAACACGCGTCTACTGCGCATATACGCGCAGATACAGCGATACAGACACGCTGTAGTCGCTCGCAGCTTCCGCGTTTTGGTCAGAGACTCCTTGTTAGGAGTACAATGCGGGTTCAATGGCGTCCCTTTGTATGCGCTTCAAACGAGTTTCGAACGCGCTTCACACGCGCGTTTGTATCGAGTTTTACGCGCGTTTGAATTGAAACTACAAAAACGCAAAAATCGGCATTTACGGCGCAGAAAACGCGCGTTGTCTGCGCGTTTAAAATACGCCGAGTGCGGCTCTTAGGGAATTTTATTATACGAAAATATTGCTACGGAGTTTTAGGAAATATAACAAGCCACATTTCCCATGTTTTAAGGCATTTCCAAGAAACATTAAATTTTAGGAAATGGGGATATGGAATATTGGGTAATGGGCTGTTTCCTTTTTATTTTTTTAAATCAATATTTATTTTAGGTTTTTAATTGCAAGTGGAACACGAAAGGGATCCGAGGGCTATGTGTGGTTAATTACCAACCGATGGTTGATGTGATGATGACATAGTAAAAGCAATAAATTCGGCAGTCTACAAATAGGAATAAATAACGTAAACGATAAATTTTCTAAGAACGGAAGTGTTTAACAGTCTATAAATCACAAAAAAAAATAATGAACGTTTCTCCTTAATTAGCAAACAATACGTAATTTTAATAACAGAGATTGCAGCCTGGCTTCAGTAAATTGATTTAGTCAATTCTCAAACAAGGTGTGAATATGCACATATTTAATATTTAGACTGTCAATTAAGCTACCAGCGGGTGCATATTCGAACAACAACATAATTCAAAAGCTGTCAATTTGTTCGCGCAGAATATTTGCGCATTGTGGAGCACTTTCGCCCACGTCAGTACGCACGCAGCCCGGTGGGCGCGGCCCGGATCGAAGAATTGTACACTTACACTTATTTATACTAATGTCCATTTACTATGAGGCAACGGCACAGCAAGTTGCTGCAATGCGACTCTTTTATCTGATTCATTAACTATTTTTAATACGTAAGTATTAATTGTTAACTAATTGATTATGCTGGTCTCAATCTTTGAGCCACTTTATGTTTTATTTTGCTATACTTGTCAGCTGTATTAAAAAGAAAAATGTTTAGTGTAGCACCTAGATTGTATTAGGTATAGATGTAGCTAGGCTGTTCTGGAAAATGGGAAAAATATGGGGAAAAAGTAAAAGGCGACAGTGGTGATAAGCTATTTAGCATCAGTGACTAAGATGAAATATAAAGCAAATAATGGTTAGTCTTCACAGAAACGTTTATTAAACTAGAACACGTCCATTACAGAAAAGGGAAAAATCACCTTCATTTATTTTATGTCAGAGAGAGACAGCTAAATATATTATAAACTCCTGTCTCACTCACACCTTATTACATTGAAACTCATTAGTCTATTTTACAACCAAAATTATTAATTTGTTTTTATTTATTTTTTAATACAAATTGTCAGAAAGCAACGCTCCTCTGTCAAATGTCTGATACGGTCGTAATTATTTTATGCCAATACCACAAGGCTTGTGACAGAAGGGCGTGTGTGCTTACAACCATCACAGCCAGAAGTTGTACACAAATTGTTATAGGTCTTCCTTCTGATGCGTCAAGCATTTTTGTACCTACTCGTTGTTTGTGGTAGAGCAGCGGTGGCCCAGTGGTGGCGGACCCGACTTACGAACAGTAAGTCGTGGGTGCGAACCCAGGCAGGCGCATTACTTTGTGTAATTTATTTCATCATCACTGCTCACAAAACGGTGAAGGAAAACATCGTGAGGAAACCGGCATGTCCTAGAACCAAAAATTTGAAGACATGTGACATCTACCAATCCGCACTGGGCGCGCGTGGTAGATTATAGCCCATTCCCTCTCATAAAGAGGAGGCCTGTGTCCCAGCAGTGGGAACATTAATAGGCTGATGATGATGATGATGTTCCAATGAGCACGGTATAATTAGAATTTCACTGAAATTCTTTTCAAAACGTCACTTTACATTTTGATACAAGTGGAGAAAGTTTGTTATTACATTCGAGGCGGAATTATAACACCCGAGCCGCAGGCGATGGTGTTTTTGAGCCGAGAAATGCAATAACAAATGTCCACGTGTATCAAACGACGTTTTTCATTACACTTTTGAAGAAATAAAATAAAATATAACGAAAAATATTTTTGTCACGAACTATGAAACTATGATTTTAATTTTCTTTTTTTTCGCGCTCTGCTTTCGCCAGGTTGAAGAAGGGCAAAGGTGTGCAGCCGAGCCTAATATAAAAAAAATAGATTTGTTTTATATTTTTGAATTCAGAACACGAATAAATGTTAATTTGTGTATAAAAATAACTATTCGTTTTTAATAATTATGTATAACTATGATATTCTATTTACAAACACAATTTTAATATTCAAAAAATATTTATGCCGTAAAGACGCGTAGTGCTTTGGCGAAATTAAAAAAAACATTCACCTCAGACTACAGGCATTGAACAAATTTGGACTAAGTATAGGTAAAGTTATCTGTGGCAATTTTCATTCCCGCACACGTGCGGGAAAGTGGAAAAAAAACACACGTGTTTGAAATATATTGCATGTTGCACTAATCGTAGTGCATTATGGACCAGTTTTCGAGGAAGTGTATTGAAAAAAAATTGTTTTGCAAAAGGCAATGAAACTATGAAAATATGTAACATACTCGTAGAGTCCTCATCGCAACTCTTGCATGTGAGCAATCACTAAAGATGCACAGATTCAATTAATGCGATACGAATCATAATCTCTTTTGTACCTAATCGGAACGCCGCGCCGTAAAGCAATATTGAAGAGGAAACTACTGATTAATTTCAAATAATTTTAATGATTCAATCCAATTATCGCAATTCCGAGCATGCGCGGTGGATCGCGGCGCACGCGACGCTTGTCGACATTACAACTTATTTGTTCAGTATCTCAATATCGGAAGGAAGACAAGACACAGGGGCGTGCTGGATTGCCGTGAAGGAGAAGCACAAGGTGGTGTATACTCTATGACCGTCCTGACTGATTTCAATTCTAAGTAACTCTATGAAATGCAAATTTAACACATTTTTAGGTTAGGGCTCCAGAGATAGGAACCTCCTTACAATGCGAGCCGTATTGAGGAGTCCTGCCTTCTGAATCAGGGGCCCTACTCTCTAACGTCCGTCCGTCCGTCCGTCTCTGTCCGTCTCTCTCACTCGAACTCATCTGCAGACGTGCGCGAGAGAGACGGATAGAGACGGACGGACGGACGGACGTTAGAGAGTAGGGCCTCAGGCCCTTGATCCAATCGCCTAAGGATAGCTTCGAAAGATGGTTGTCGAAGGTCTTGGCCATAAGGCCAGTGGCCGTCACGACAATCGGTATAATGATAGCCGAGCTCACATTCCACATGTTGCGAAATTTGCGAACCTCGTGTGCCAAGTCGACATTTTTTTTTTCTCTTTCTCAGCTCTATGATTTTTTTTATTTTTATTTATGAGACAAGCCCGCCACACTATTCCCAAACCACTGTAACTCCTGCAAGCCAGAATCAACAGTGGCGACCACCAGAAAAGCGCCGAGACAATGAAGCTCGACGAAGTCCCAGAGAATGAATTTAACTGTCTTGGATCCCGCAACAAAATTAATCAGAAAAGTATAGCGGAGGAGTAGGATAAAACCGTAATTTCCACTTACAAACGAAATTTTTCATTATTATTACCTGTTGCCGTTTTTAACCGACTTCCAAAAAGGAGGAGGTTCTCAATTCGCTCGGTATTTTTTTTTTTTTTTTTTTTTTTTTATGTATGTACACCGATTACGCTGAGATTTATGATCCGATTTACGTGATTCTTTTTTAGTTTGATGCGGAATAGTTGCCATTTGGTCCCATAAAAATTTTACATAGTTTGGCCCAGTAGTTTTCATTTTATGAATATTTTTACTTCAGTCGTGTGGTATAATTTCATGTATGTTCACCGATTTCTCCTCCATTTGTGAAGTGATTTTCAAAATTATTTTTTTATTTGAAAGAATATACTCTTGAGATGGTTGCATTTTAATTTGGTGAAGATCTGATGCTGGTCTTCGGAGATATACAATGGAAGTCTTCATAACTAGACGGTAAATCGGTCGTGATTTTTGCAATCGCTTGGATGTTTATTGTTTATACAACATCATCACGTAACATCACGCCTGTATGCTCTGAGGGGTACGCAGATGTGTACCATACACGTAAATTTCGAGAGTTAAGATATGTTATGGGGATAAGCCTATTACCATGACATGTATTGTTAACAATGTAAAATAAATACATAGCATATATTTGTATAGGCTATTACGACTAAAAATTGAAAAATAAAAAAACTTTTTGCAAAAAAAATATAACCGACTTCAAAACACAAAAAAGTGAAAAATAACTTTAGCTTCAGAAGTCGGTGACAAAAAAAAAAACTAAATGAATCAAAAAAGGTCACCGACTTCTGAAGCTAAAGTTATTTTTCACTTTTTTGTGTTTTGAAGTCGGTTATATTTTTTTTTCATAAGGTCAATTAGAAGCCATGCGCAGTTGCAGACGCATTTTGAATTGTTGTCCTTAGAAACTACGGATTTGAAAAAAGGCATCTCTGGGTTTACTTAACTTAAAAACGTTTTGCTTTTGAGTATCCCAAATTATGGTTTTGATATCTTCCATCTGTCTGGTGTTATAATGACTGTGGTGTTTCAGGAGTTTTTGAGTTTAAATACCCGCAATTACAGACACAATTAAAATAACAATGCACTGTGCCTCAGGAGGCACGGCCGGGAGCATACGGGTTAACATAGTACGAGTATACTTTTTAGTCTACTCATACTTCCCGTACTGTGCAGACGTGCTCTTACTTGCGACTATATGCTAAACTCGTGAACTGGTTTGTGTATTGGATTTTATGATTGATTGCTTTTCTGAGGACTTGGCGGCTTCTGAAACAGACTTTTCAGAGAGAGTAATGATATGCTGTAAACTTGTATATTATGATATAATAAAATAGATTTATTAGTATACTCTCAATTTTACTGCTTTCCTTCATATCTATCAGATATATTAAAAAAATACCTATAAAAAAGGCGAGGAGAAAGTAAAAGGCGACAGTGGTGATAAGCTAACTAGTATCAGTGACTATTTTCTGAAATTGTCAAAAAGCAACGCTCTTCAGCCAGATGTCTGATACGGTCGTAATTATGCTAATACCACAAGCATAAGGCTTGTGACAGAAGGGCGTGCGTGCTTACAACCATCATAGCCAGAAGTTGTACACAAATTGTTATAGGTCTTCCTTCTGATGCGTCAAGCATTTTTGTACCAACTCCATTTTTGTTCTAGAGCAGTGGTGACCCAGTCGTGGCGGACCCGACTTACGAACAGTAAATCGTGGGTTCGAACCTAGGCAAGCGCATTACTTTTTGTAATTTATTTCATCACCACTGCTCACAAAACGGTGAAGGAAAACATCGTGAGGAAACCAGCATGTCCTATAGAACCAAAAATTCGAAGACATGTGACATCTACCAAACCGCACTGGGCCCGCGTGGTAGATTATAGCCCTTTCCCTCTCATAGAGAGGAGGCCTGTGTCCCAGCAGTGGGAACATTAATAGGATGATGATGATGATGATGTTCTAATGAGCACGGTATATTTAGAATTTCACTGAAATTATTTTCTAAACGACACATGGAAAAAAAATTGTTTTGCAAAAGGCAATGAAACTATATGAAAGCATGTAACATAGAGTCCTCATCGCAACTCTTGCATGTGTGCAATCACTAAAGATGCACAGATTCAATTAATGCGATACGAATCATAGATAATCTCTTTTGTACATAATCGGAACGCCGCGCCGTAAAGCAATATTGAAGAGGAAACTACTGATTAATTTCAAATAATTTTAATGATTCAATCCAATTATCGCAATTCCGAGCATGCGCGATGGAGCGCGGCGCACGCGACGCCTGTCGACATTACAACTTATTTGTTCAGTATCTCAATATCGGAAGACAAGATGGACAGAGGCGTGCTGGGTTGCCGTGAAGGAGAAGCACAAGGTGGTATAATCTATGGACGTCCTAAATGGTTTCTATGTAACTCTAATATGAAATGCACATTTAACACATTTCTAGGTTTGTTCCAGCAGGGCTATTACGTATCTCTGTTGACAGCTCGAAATGGTAGTAACTGGGCTCAGTGTCCATCAAATAACTGTCTAAAGGTTAGTTTCGTAGATATTATGTATGACCAGTCGCAATCAAATATGACGTCATCGGTGCCCATCGTGACTGAGAGTCACCGTAACTCATTTTGACAGACGCTTTTGTATCGATTCTTCTAATACTTATTGCGATGATGTAAGCATAGTGGACATCAAATTGATGACAACTGAGTTTGAAGTGGCTTTCGTGAAAGACGTTACACCGTACCAGGGCTGTTAGTCACCGTAAAGTTATATCCACTCTGTGTAATACGTAATACCAATAAATATTTTGACATTCTCGGTTGACATCAAAGTTCGGTGTACAACTGAAGCTTGATAGTCACTGGAGATCAAAAAGATACGTGATAGCCCTAAAGAGATAGGAACCTCCTCACAATGCGAGCCGTATCGAAGAGTACTACCTTCTGAATCAGGCCCTTGATCCAACCGCCTAAGGATAGCTTCGAAAGATGGTCGTCGAGGGTCTTGGCCATAAGGCCATTGGCCGTCACGACAATCGGTACAATGATAGCCGAGTTCACATTCCATATGTTGCGAACCTCGTGTCGAAGTCGAGATATTTTATTTGTTTCTCTTTCACAGCTTTATGAAAACATTTTATTATTATTACCTGTTGCCGTTTTCATATGGTCAATTAGAAGCCATGCGCTGCGGATTTGCAGTTTGCTTGTAGTTGCAGACGCATTTTGAATTGTTCTCCTTAGAAACTACGGATTTGAGAAAAGGCATCTCTGAACTTATATTGTCACTTACGGGATATCTTCCGTGATTGGTAATTGTTTTGAGCTCCCGATACAAAAAGGCAAAGGCATTTCTGGTTTTACTTAACTTTAAAACATTTTGCTTTTGAGCATCCCCAATTATGGTTTTGATATCTTCCATCTGTCTGGTGTTATAATGACTGTGGTGTTTCAGGAGTTTTTGAGTTTATCGCGAACAGACAGACAGACGCAGCGGAGGACTTTGTTTTATAATATGTAGTGATAGACACTTAATTAAAAATATTACTTCAGACCAGGCGTGAAGTTAGCAATCCCCAATTAGAGGCTTTCCCTGACGTACAAACGTTTTCGTGGTCAGTCGCGTGATGTTACTTACAACAACTTTCTCTGTCAGTATTTTGGCTACTCGATCGGAATAGAAAACATCAACACGATTTAGAAAGATTTCATGAAAGAAAATAATCTTTTTCGTCTTCTTTGCGTGTCGATAAACTTAAATAATACCCCAATAGTATGTTGCCGTCTGCACAGCTAAAACAATCATTTACTCAACCTATCGAAGTCCATAATAACCTGCAAAACACAAGCCTCTCCTAAAATATGCCACCTAGATCACAGCATCATTATCTGCCCAAAGAATGCGATTTCTTTGCGGATGCTACTATTAATTAGATAAAAAGGGTTTATTGCTACGCTTTGGAGAGTCTACCAAACGCTTCGTTAATTTTTACCTTTTTTCGAATAATTAATTAAACCAACAATGCTTAGGCAGTCAGATAAAATATACGAGTTTTCACTGACTCTTCTTCTTGAATCGCTGTATTTTATTTTATCTGACTATTATGGACAGCTCTGTCTTTTTTTTTTTTCATTGAAAAATAGGCCTCTTGACTCTAGGTCAAGAAGCCTATTTTGACCTCTAGGTCAAGAGACCTCATCCATACCAACCGATGGATGAGGTCTATGATGGAACGAGTGTGCCTAGAAGATGAGGCGTTCACTCTTCGTTTGCCTCATATAAGTCCAGGAGGATGTAAGTTCACGAACATGAAGTAATCTCTAAATAAACAGATCTTGCTGCATTCTTGATGGTGAGCCGAGCTCTGAAATCAACTATTTAATCATTTTAGAATATCGCCTATTGTTAGAGAAAATTGTTACCAGAAACCGAATAACTTTAGTCTTGAGGAAACATTGGATTTAATTCTCATATCACACCTTTATCTATAAACCAATCTTTCAGTCTAAGACAGCTTTTGAATATTCAACAGTTGGGTTATTGACTAATCGGGTAAGTATTATTTTGTCACAAGTCTACAAACATTTATATTTAGGTTAACCTTTTGTTTTAACGGAGGCGTAGGCATTGGCACTTGGGCACAGTATGCGGAAATAGTTTAGCAGTTTAGGTGCTATACGTAACTAAATCAGTTATAGAGATAAATGTTACGTTAATCTATCTTTTTAATGTGTGTTTTATACAGGTAATTTAGTGTAAGCGTAAGGTAAATGTCAACGGTGATTTGAAGGGCGACGAGGTAGAAAAAGACGGTGCTTGTAAATGTCACGTAACATCACGCTTGTAATTCCCGAAGGGTTAGGCAGAGGTGTACCTAATAGTACATTGCACCCACATTTCGCTAGTTTTGTTTAAGTACCATGTAACAGGGGGCGAAAAGTGAGAAATTCCTGATGGAAAAACTCAATAACACTGCCCGACCCATCGAATCCAGGTTTCGTGTTGGGTGTAAAAAGAATCTTAACGAAGCCGAAGGCACTTGTTTTCCCCGTCATTGCGATCATTTTTTTGTTCTACACCATACCTGGGAACCTTCTAGTTACGGAGATTTATATCATAATATGTGGGTCAAAGTTCCAACTTTTTTGCATTTTTTTTTTAAATGTATGTACCACGTGTTTTTAATGTAAGATTTTTAACTTAAACACCTTCACGACCCCGTACTATTCAATCCAGCCATCAGCACAATGTTACAAGTGCGTTACATTGAGTCCTACCGAAAAGTCTGATTTTTCATCCCAAAAAAAGTCACATCCCAGCAAACATTTTTGCGTAGGGTTACTTAGTTTGATGTACAGAATGCTTGGTTGACGGCTTCGTGAAGAGTTTGTTTATACCTACACCCTGTATACCAACGAGGCAAGATATACACGTAACTAAATGAGTCCGGTAATAGAGAGAAATGTAACATTAATTTATCTTTTTATATGTGTTTGTGTTGTTGTGTTGTATTTAGAGCAGCGGTGGCCCAGTGGTGGCGGCCCCGACTTACGAACAGTAAGTCGTGGGCTCGAACCCAGGCAGGCGCATTACTTTGTGTAATTTATTTCATCACCGCTGCTCTCAAAACGGTGAAGAAAAACATCGTGAGGAAACCGGCTCTTGCTTCTAGGATATCTAGAAGCAAAAAAATCGAAGACATTTGTGACATCTACCAATCCGCACTGGGCCCACGTGGTGGATTATAGCCCATTCCCTCTCATATAAAAGAGGCCTGTATCCCAGCAGTGGGAACATTAATAGGCTAATGATGATGTGTTTAAATACAAACGGAGGTAGGTAATTTGTTTGTTTCAATAAATGATCTTGCCCTTCAAAAATGTAATTGCGGTTTCTATGAATTAATTTAGTACTTACAAAACTCTGAGGTGCTTCTAGCGTGACATTTGATAATTACTTTTACTTTTTATTGCAGTTAGAGATGCGTGTATAGAGCATATTAACGAGTGTGATACGGTAACGAGAGAAAAACGAAACGCGTCAATCAGCTGATTTTATATTTTGCTAGCTCGTAGTTTTTTGGAGACGACAATATTTCAAATCCAACCTGTCAGATTCAGGGATAATGTGACTTCCCATTATTGGAAAAAAATGGAATCGGATTAGTAGTTCCGAAGGTTACCTTCTTCGTACCAAGTTTACATAAATAGGAGAGAACAGTTTCCTACTATGTAATAAAGTAATTATGTAATAAGTTTAAATAAATGGTTGTGCTCAAACCAAATCAAATGGGGTGTTTAGTCTGAACAGACCGCTGTCAATTCATTTTGGTCCGTTCAGACTGGTTCAGACGTAGACAGAAAATGTTTACGTCCGAACGGACCGGTGTCAAAAAAAACGAATAAACAATAATAAGTTTAAAGGGACAGTCGCATACATAATTGATTTTCATAAAAAACTAAGAATAGCCGTTTTCTAAGAAAAATAAACAAGAAAAAGAAAACATAAAGTGGTATCTAATTGTTGATCGAAGGTGGCATCGAAATGACTTCTCAGTTTATTTTGACGGAAAACAGCCAGTGGAAATTGATATGCATAAAAAAGGTTGCGTTTGAAAAGTAGGTATGCATTACAATATTTTTTCCTGATGTTCAATGTGCAGGTTGTACTAAAATAAAATACAAAAAACCGACTTCAAAAAAAACAACAAACAAAAAAAACACAAAAAGAAAAGGACAAAAAAATACACTAAAAGAAAAACACCAAATCAATCAAAGGTCAAGCTTCAGAAGTCGGTGACCTTGTTTAATTGATTTAGTGTTTTTGTCACCGACTTCTGAAGCTTGACCTTTGATTGATTTGGTGTTTTTCTCACCGGCTTCTGAAGCTAAAGTTATTTTTCACTTTTTTGTGGTTTTGTCTTAGTGTTTTTTTTTTTGTTTTTCTTTTAGTGTATTTTTTTGTCCTTTTCTTTATGTGTTTTTTTTTGTTTGTTGTTTTTTTTTAAGTCGGTTTTATTTTTGGCAAAAAAGTTTTATTTTATTTTTCCATTTTTAGTTGTAATATCCTATACGTACAAATATTTGCTATGCATTCATTGTACATGGTTAACAATACATGTCATGGTAATAGGCTTATCCCCAATAAATGGAACATAACATGCCATAACTGTCGAAATCTGGGTGTACTGTACACATCTATGTACCCCTCAGAGCAAACAGGTGTAATGTTACGTCATGATGTTGTTTAAACAATGAACATCCAACCGATTGGAGCTATCACAACAGATTTGCCGTCTATTTTTGAAGAGTTCCATTGTATATCTCCGAAGATCAGCATCAGATCTTCACCAAATTAAAATGGGACCACCTCAGGAGTATACTCTTTCAAGTAAAAAAAGAATTTTGAAAATCGGTCCACAAATGGAAGAGAAATCAGGTAAATTGTACACTTCTGCGTACCCCCTCAGAGCATACAGGCGTGATGTTCCGTCATGATATTGTATAAACAATGAACATCCAACCGATTGGAGCTATCACAACAGATTTGCCGTCTCTTTTTAACCGACTTCAAAAAAGGCGGAGGTTATATGTTCGTGTGTATGTTTTTTTTTTTTTTTATGTATGTTACCTGATTTCTCTCCCATTTGTGGACCGATTTTCAAAATTCTCTTTTCATTTGATAGAGTACACTCCTGAGGTGGTCCCATTTTAATTTGGTGAAGATCTGATGCTGACCTTCGGAGATATACAATGGAACTCTTCAAAAAGAGACGGCAAATCTGTTGTGATAGCTCCAATCGGTTGGATGTTCATTGTTTATACAATATCATGACGGAACATCACGCCTGTATGCTCTGAGGGGGTACGCAGAAGTGTACAATTTACCTGATTTCTCTCCCATTTGTGGACCGATTCTCAAAATTCTTTCTTTATTTGAAAAAGTATACTCCTGAGGTGGTCCCATTTTAATTTGGTGAAGATCTGATGCTGATCTTCGGAGATATACAATAGAACTCTTCAAAAAGGGACGGCAAATCTGTTGTGATAGCTCCAATCAGTTGGATGTCCATTGTTTATACAATATCATGACGTAACATCACGCCTGTATGCTCTGAGGGGGTACGCAGATGTGTACAATTTACCTGATTTCTCTCCCATTTGTGGACCGATTTTCAAAATTATTTTTTTACTTGAAAGAGTATACTCCTGAGGTGGTCCCATTTTAATTTGGTGAAGATCTGATGCTGATCTTCGGAGATATACAATGGAACTCTTCAAAAAAAGACGGCAAATCTGTTGTGATAGCTCCAATTGGTTGGATGTTCATTGTTTAAACAACATCATGACGTAACATTACACCTGTTTGCTCTGAGGGGTACATAGATGTGTACAGTACACCCAGATTTCGACAGTTATGGCATGTTATGTTCCATTTATTGGGGATAAGCCTATTACCATGACATGTATTGTTAACCATGTACAATGAATGCATAGCAAATATTTGTAAGTATAGGATATTACAACTAAAAATGGAAAAATAAAAATAAAACTTTTTTGCCAAAAATAAAACCGACTTCAAAAAAAACAACAAACAAAAAAAACAAAAAGAAAAGGACAAAAAAATACATTAAAAGAAAAACAAAAAAAAAACACTAAAACAAAACCACAAAAATGTGAAAAATAACTTTAGCTTCAGAAGCCGGTGAGAAAAACACCAAATCAATCAAAGGTCAAGCTTCAGAAGTCGGTGACAAAAACACTAAATCAATTAAACAAGGTCACCGACTTCTGAAGCTTGACCTTTGATTGATTTGGTGTTTTTCTCACCGGCTTCTGAAGCTAAAGTTATTTTTCACTTTTTTGTGGTTTTGTTTTAGTGTTTTTTTTTTGTTTTTCTTTTAGTGTATTTTTTTGTCCTTTTCTTTTTGTGTTTTTTTTGTTTGTTGTTTTTTTTGAAGTCGGTTTTATTTTTTTGAAGACTTCCATTGTATATCTCCGAAGGTCAGCATCAGATCTTCACCAAATTAAAATGGGACCACCTCAGGAGTGTACTCTATCAAATGAAAAAAGAATTTTGAAAATCGGTCCACAAATGGGAGAGAAATCAGGTAACATACATAAAAAAACAAACACACGAACATATAACCTCCGCCTTTTTTGAAGTCGGTTAAAAAATACTGGCTAGTTTTCACGAAAAACTTTTATGAAATGCCATTTCACTAAAAAGGAAAAAAAAAAAAATACATACACACGAACATATAACCTCCGCCTTTTTTGAAGTCGGTTAAAAAAAGGAAGAAAACATTTAATGGCATCTAAAGTTATTTTGACACTAAGTGGCCATTGAAAATTAAAATTCATAAGAAGTTAAGATTGAAAAGTCTGCTTTAGGTACAATATTGTCTATAAACTATAATAAAATGGGCAAAATCGTGATAATGATGGCGGCTTTAAAACTATTAATCCTAGCTCAGACCATAAAAGCAATGTATGAATAAAAAAGTGCCCAAAGCTAAACTTGAAATATCTGATAATAAAAGATTTATGACATGTAGACAAGTTGTTCATCACCTTGGATTTATTTGGACCACGCCTCTACCACAATTATTGACAATAATTACAAGTATCAACCTTGCAAGTCGTAAAAATAACTTCGTACATACATGATATTATTACAAGTGTGAAAAATTATACGTTTTACAATCATTAAGAGTTAAATGTGATTAGAATTAATGTAGTTAGTTCTTAAACTTGATAATTATTGGTTTGTGACATGTTTGCTGCACCCTGATTTGACGCGAATCTGTTTCTTCATTACGTGGTAGCATTGAATAAAAATAATTAACGTGGATAGAGTTTTTTATGATGTATAATAAATCATAAATAAATATGTACCTCAAGTAATTTTAATCTCTATATCGTTCGGATCATATTTTTTTTTTTAAGTGTCGTCACACTTGTTAATATTTTCGCGAAAATGAAACTTCTTGTTTGTTCCTCCTTTTCATTTACAATTTGACTGGTCATCTGCTGTCAAAATAATAGCAGATGCCATTAGTGTTTTCTTTTTTATTAACTTTTTTCTTGTAAGTAAATGGCTGTAATTTAAAGTTTTTCGCACAATTCGGCTTGTATTTTTAAATTTAGAGTAGGCAATGTGACCTTTTTGGATTCTAGTTTATCTAGCGGATTTACATACTTACGTATGACCTTATACTTTTTGCTTGAAATACTTACATGCAATGATATTCTAATAAACAGATATGTTAAACACCTACAAAACCACCGAAAAAAGTGTTCCGCGGGGCAGCGCCAGCTCACATACACGCAGTGACGCAGAATAAAGGCAAAACCCCAATTGGCCCGTTTTCGAGTCTTCACGATTGCGCGCTCACAACATATATCTGTTTAATAGAATATCATTGCTTACATGTAAATATTTTGATATAAAAAAACCAGCAAACATCAGCAGCAATAAAGTAACGATAAATTTAAAGGATTTCCAGAATATAACAATTGCTACACTACTGTAAGTTCATTTCATCATTTAAAATATTATTAGTTACAATTATTTGCAGCCATAAGTATCTCAGAAAATAAAGTCTGAACTAATGACAACATTAACAATACTTCTGGTACTTGAACGGGCTCAATTGGTATTTAAACATGGACTGTAATCTATGTATATGGTTGTATAAGTATGTGGTATAAAGGTGGTATTATCACCTGGGTACTAACGAGTGTTCCGCGTTACTCTGATAAAATAACAATCGTCTTGTGTGTATTGTACGTACACACCTTTGTACAGGGCTGACACAAGCTTTTAATATGTTCTTATTTAGTTTAATTTTATTCTGGTAGAGACCAGTTTAAATAATGTACACTGAAAAAGAAGAAAAGAGGAAAGTGTTATTCAGATAAAAAATGTTAATTTATGAGGCACAATCCTTGCAATTATCATCATCATTTTAGTCCTAAATCACCTGGGTATCCCGAATACCCAGAAGGTCTATAGGTCTCTATTTTCGACAGCCATACTCCTCTATCACGTTCGTTCTTCGTCCAAGTGTTCTTGCGGCGTTTCTGGACAGCTTTTTGGCCACCTCTCGGCCAAAGTTTTCCTCCATGGGCCAAACCCACGTTGCGTTACAAAAAGAAATGATTTTGATGTTCGGAGCATTTAATTTTGCTGCACGTTCACATAAGAACGCTGCATGTTAAGAACAAATATAATCTTTTTTAGGGTTCCGTACCCAAAGGGTAAAAACGGAACCCTATTACTAAGACTTCGTTGTCTGTCCGTCTGTCTGTCACCAGGCTGTATCTCATGAACCGTGACAGCTAGACAGTTGAAATTTTCACAGATGATGTATTACTGTTGCCGCTATAACAACAAATACTAAAAACAGAATAAAATTAATATTTAAGGGGGGCTCCCATACAACAAACGTGATTTTTTTATAATAATTGGTACGGAACCCTTCGTGCGCGAGTCCGACTCGCACTTGGCCGGTTTTTTTAATTGTAGCTTTAACTCAAGTTCAAATGTAGCAGCCCTACGAACGAGCCATGCGATATTCGCACAGTTGTATTATGTGCATCCGGGAATCGATCCGACGACCTCGACGGTCATGACGAGTTTGTTTCATGCGCTACTGAGCTTAGGTATTTTGAGATGAACTGGTTAGGGAGGGTTCACACTTAACGATGCGGAATGTTTGAGCCGGTCAGAGTTCCATGATCCATGCAATAAAGAGAATTATCCGAAAACGCTAATGATAAATGATGTTTATTTTGCAAGTAGGTTTTCAAAACACTTTAACACGTCAGTTTTCAAATCTGGGGCCGATGTTTCGTACCTGACTACTCTGAGAAGAAACAGCCGAAACAAACTCAGAGGACATTAGTCTCTTTTGAAGTCCAGATATAATCTTGCTCAATTCACATGAGTTCTATGCAGATTAGTGTCTGAGATGGTCTTTTGAAGAAAGAACCACACAGATTTGAGTGGACCTGTCCAGTCCGTGCAGCATTTGTCAGTTAACGTGTAGCTCGACTTATAACTCAAGGAGCTCAATGAAACGACGAACAAAAACAAAGAAAGGGCATTTGTTGATTATGAATGTAGTTATAAGAGTAGAGGTAGACAAAAGAAACGATGGATTGACTGTGTGAAGGATGATATGGCAAGAAAGAAGGTGACTGCTGAGATGACGAGTGATAGAGACGTATGGGAGAAAAGATGCTGCGCCGACCACAAATAGATTGGGTAAGGCAACTCCGCAACCCTTGAACGAAACTAACAGAAGCGAATACGATAGTCTCGACATCAACATGAGGAACTTGAGAGCTAATAAAACGTCCAGAACCGACACTAAGGAGAATACAAAACTTTCTAGAAAAAGACATGCTGCGCCGACCACAAATAGATTGGGTAAGGCAACTCCGCAACCCTTGAACGAAACTAACAGAAGCGAATACGATAGTCTCGACATCAACATGAGGAACTTGACAGCTAATAAAACGTCCAGAACCGACACTAAGGAGAATACAAAACTTTCTAGAAAAAGACATGCTGCGCCGACCACAAATAGATTAGGTAAGGCAACTCCGCAACCCTTGAACGAAACTAACAGAAGCGAATACGATAGTCTCGACATCAACATGAGGAACTTGAGAGCTAATAAAACGTCCAGAACCGACACTAAGGAGAATACAAAACTTTCTAGAAAAAGACATGCTGCGCCGACCACAAATAGATTGGGTAAGGCAACTCCGCAACCCTTGAACGAAACTAACAGAAGCGAATACGATAGTCTCGACATCAACATGAGGAACTTGACAGCTAATAAAACGTCCAGAACCGACACTAAGGAGAATACAAAACTTTCTAGAAAAAGACATGCTGCGCCGACCACAAATAGATTAGGTAAGGCAACTCCGCAACCCTTGAACGAAACTAACAGAAGCGAATACGATAGTCTCGACATCAACATGAGGAACTTGAGAGCTAATAAAACGTCCAGAACCGACACTAAGGAGAATACAAAACTTTCTAGAAAAAGACATGCTGCGCCGACCACAAATAGATTAGGTAAGGCAACTCCGCAACCCTTGAACGAAACTAACAGAAGCGAATACGATAGTCTCGACATCAACATGAGGAACTTGAGAGCTAATAAAACGTCCAGAACCGACACTAAGGAGAATACAAAACTTTCTAGAAAAAGACATGCTGCGCCGACCACAAATAGATTAGGTAAGGCAACTCCGCAACCCTTGAACGAAACTAACAGAAGCGAATACGATAGTCTCGACATCAACATGAGGAACTTGAGAGCTAATAAAACGTCCAGAACCGACACTAAGGAGAATACAAAACTTTCTAGAAAAAGACATGCTGCGCCGACCACAAATAGATTAGGTAAGGCAACTCCGCAACCCTTGAACGAAACTAACAGAAGCGAATACGATAGTCTCGACATCAACATGAGGAACTTGAGAGCTAATAAAACGTCCAGAACCGACACTAAGGAGAATACAAAACTTTCTAGAAAAAGACATGCTGCGCCGACCACAAATAGATTAGGTAAGGCAACTCCGCAACCCTTGAACGAAACTAACAGAAGCGAATACGATAGTCTCGACATCAACATGAGGAACTTGAGAGCTAATAAAACGTCCAGAACCGACACTAAGGAGAATACAAAACTTTCTAGAAAAAGACATGCTGCGCCGACCACAAATAGATTAGGTAAGGCAACTCCGCAACCCTTGAACGAAACTAACAGAAGCGAATACGATAGTCTCGACATCAACATGAGGAACTTGAGAGCTAATAAAACGTCCAGAACCGACACTAAGGAGAATACAAAACTTTCTAGAAAAAGACATGCTGCGCCGACCACAAATAGATTAGGTAAGGCAACTCCGCAACCCTTGAACGAAACTAACAGAAGCGAATACGATAGTCTCGACATCAACATGAGGAACTTGAGAGCTAATAAAACGTCCAGAACCGACACTAAGGAGAATACAAAACTTTCTAGAAAAAGACATGCTGCGCCGACCACAAATAGATTCGGTAAGGCAACTCCGCAACCCTTGAACGAAACTAACAGAAGCGAATACGATAGTCTCGACATCAACATGAGGAACTTGAGAGCTAATAAAACGTCCAGAACCGACACTAAGGAGAATACAAAACTTTCTAGAAAAAGACATGCTGCGCCGACCACAAATAGATTCGGTAAGGCAACTCTGCAACCCTTGAACGAAACTAACAGAAGCGAATACGATAGTCTCGACATCAACATGAGGAACTTGAGAGCTAATAAAACGTCCAGAACCGACACTAAGGAGAATACAAAACTTTCTAGAAAAAGACATGCTGCGCCGACCACAAATAGATTCGGTAAGGCAACTCCGCAACCCTTGAACGAAAATAACAGAAGCGAATACGATAGTCTCGACATCAACATGAGGAACTTGAGAGCTAATAAAACGTCCAGAACCGACACTAAGGAGAATACAAAACTTTCTAGAAAAAGACATGCTGCGCCGACCACAAATAGATTCGGTAAGGCAACTCCGCAACCCTTGAACGAAACTAACAGAAGCGAATACGATAGTCTCGACATCAACATGAGGAACTTGAGAGCTAATAAAACGTCCAGAACTGACACTAAGGAGAATACTGAACTTTCTGAACGTGTTCTTCAAGGCGGAAAAATGATCATGGTGATATCCGTTGAGACTAATCTCGTCGTCCGAACCGAAATAAGGCGATAGGTTACAGAAAAGTTGAAAGGGAATCGTCTGTCTTGGTATGGGCATGTGATTAGGTGGGATGAATCGCATGTGACTAAAAGAGTGACGAATATAAATGTTGATGGATTGAGAGGGAGAGAAAGGCCAAAGAAACGATGGTTGCATTGTGGGAAGTCCGAAGTTGTGAGGAATGATAAAGCAACAGGAGTAAGCGAGAGAGATAGTGATAGTGAAGAGATAGTGTGACGGTTGACCGGGGAGAAACGAAGGAAGTATAAGGGGTTGCAGTGCCCCTAAATAACATAGGAGAGAGCAGGGCCGGCAGTCTCGACAGAGATAACGACAAAATCGCTAACTTTCAATCGCTGATTACTAACGAATAAAATCGGTTGCAATAATAATGCTTGTGAAAATCGCATCTTGGATGTAAAGACTTGCGTTACTGGCAAGCATCATTATTGCAACCGATTTTATTCGTTAGTAATCAGCGATTGAAAGTTAGCGATTTTGTCGTTATCTATGTCGAGACTGCCTGGGCAGGAAGATGATGACGATTGCAATGGACACAAAGCAAATTTTTGCCCGGTTCCAGCCGATTCGAAGCGGATAGTGTGATCCCTCCTTTTAAATCTAAATTTTTGCGCAAATAGAATACCGATCTAATTACCATTCAAGGTATTTTTTATTACTAATCTAGGTCAGGTATCAGGTAGATTATTGAAATTCTCCGTAAATTGAAGGTGAGTCAGATTATCAATAAGGATATTATTCACTTTTTACCCAACTGTGGCGGAGCTCAATACTTAGGTACTATGTTCCACTTCAGTAAGTGAAATAATGTTGTTAATAAAACGTTAATTAGTGCTAAAATTACTATAAGGCGTTTCCGGAACTCAACTACGAAATTGCCCTGAAATGTCTGTTTGTTGCTTTTATGATTTTTTATAGCGCAGTTTGAATGTGAAAAGTTATAAAAAAAACTACAACACAGCAACAACAACAAACAACAACTCGAAAGAAAATTATGAAAACGCCAACAGTGGAATAAGTCACCATCCTAGATGGTCTCGTTCGTTTTCACGGATCGTTTTCATAGAGTAACACAGAATCCAGTCGTAACTGATCTAATGGGATGGCTAAGGCAAAGTAAATCTCAGATGGCGCCACCATAGTTGGTCTCAATCTGACCAATGAGGTTAACCTATTTTGAAATATAAAATGACATTACCACATTTTCAACCAATGACGATGTTGGGAACCAGCTATGCTAGCGCCATTAGTTCCACAGTTTCCTTCCCCATTATGTCAAGTTGTCTACACGGTATAGTCACGATTACAAACTGAAATTCTTTGCAAAATTATTTTAGCATGTTTTTTATAAGTCCGATAACACATGTTACCCTTATCGCGTCAATCTACACCTGTTAGTACATATGCATTAATTAGTTGTCGAAACATTTCGTCTACAATAGATAGCAATCTTGAGGTCAATTTTAATTGAAGAACAATTAGCAAATTAATAGAAACAAAAAATAAATCGTCTGATTTTTTTAAATTATGAAAACAGTAAACGCACATTTACAGTAAGTGTTCAGATCGAACTTGTGGTTTTACATGCCTTAGTCACCTTAGGGAATAACGCCATGAACTTATTAGCCTTTTCAGGTGGACCGTTAGTCCCGGCTGTAATTTATAGATCTTTGACAGTCGCTACACGTACAGTCAGACGCCCGAAAGCCTGACAACCAGTCTTAGTAAGGGGTATCGTAGTACCCAGTACTACAGTTAGTGCTGGGTACTACGATACCTCTTGCTAAGACCTATTATGCTAAGACTAACCTCCACAATCCAGTGACTGTGGAGGTCAGATAGGCAGTTTCTCCAAGTAAAATAGTGGTATTCAGCTGTATCCGGTTAGACTGGAAGCCGACATACGAAGCAACATACCTGGGAAAAGGCAAAAAATATGATGATGATTGATGTTGAGACTTTTTACCCAAAAGAAAAAAAAGCTGGCAGGTTTACTACCTATTTGTTGACGTTCTATACATTTTTGTGTTTTTATCATCCATCTGGCAAATACCACGCTCGATGAATTGTATTTTGATTGTGCCGTAGGCATGTGGGAAGAGTTGATGAATTACTCGAAGCAAAATAACAAACATTTTTCCATATAAAACACGAAAAAAACACGTCGACATTTACCGTAGCTAATTGATAGTACCAGAACGTTAGATCAAGTATAATTGTGAGCCTGCGGCCGAATCGGCATTAATGAGACTATTAAAAGTTTAAATTACGATATTGCCGTATTATGCGGTAGCAGGGCTAATCGCAAAGAGTATTTATTCCCTCGTTAATAGTTGCCGACTTATTAATTCCTAACATCTATTATGTATGTAATTGTAATGATTTTAATGTTGCTCTGGTTTTTATTGCGATGATAAAGATTGTATTTAATCTATGGAGTTGTTTATCGTCTTATCGTAAAGGTTGAGCTAGATTTGTGTCTAAATTAGCGTTAGTCAGTAACCAAGTGGCATATCCAAGAACTAGGCGGTAGTAGTAACTTTGATAGTGAGGCGGCCAGATGGGTGGTCTGAAATTGTTGCTATCGGATATGAAAAAGCCTTTGACCAGGAACACAACATTTAAAGCCTCCCAGGCTTTTATATTGAGCTCTTACAGCGAAGTTGCTTTTCGTATCTTTAGTCGCATAGGTTTTCTTTTTTTGACGTGGTTTAATCATTTAGACAATTTATTCAGGAAGGTGTAGACCTTCCTGAATAAATTGTCTAAATGATAACACACATACAGTAACAGTATTAACTGTATCTACAATTTAAATACATAGTACCTACCTACATGATTTGTAAACTTATAGTATAATTATTTAAGTTTGACCTATCTATCATGGTTTTTAGGGTTCCGTACCCGAACGGTAAAAACGGAACCCTATTACTAAGACTTCGCTGTCTGTCCGTCTGTCCGTCTGTCTGTCACCAGGCTGTATCTCATGAACCGTGACAGCTAGACAGTTGAAATTTTCACAGATGATGTATTTCTGTTGCCGCTATAACAACAAATACTAAATATAGTCAATGGTACGGAACCCTTCGTGTGCGAGTCCGACTCGCACTTGGCCGGTTTTTTTTATTTCTTTTCATTCACCCGTCTGAATCAGGTAGGTACGAGTCGCTACCATACTATACATACATGCATACATATGTATGTATGTATGTATGTATAGAAGTCAAATGAAAGAATCTAAAAGCTTTAGATTTACGCTGCCATAATAATAGGTCCCTACCCAACTTCAACATAAACAAACAGATTTATAAAAGCCTCCAATTCAACTACAATCTAAGTAAACAATCGTAATCGCCAACTAATCTGCAGCTTAGACATTTTTCGCACCGCCGAGCACCGCGACAGATAAATAATGATAATACCTAATCAATAGTGTCAGACTGGCATTTGAAGTATTTACCGTCTGACAGTTGCATTTCCAATGCCGACTATAGGACTGTATTGTGAAATAGTAAGTAATAATTTGTATTTTGTCTAGCTAAATGACTGTAATCTCGTCCTTCACTTGGCCCTATTAATATACAGTATTGTAGGTACATTAAGTAGGTACAACACGTTTTCAAAGCAAAGTCTTTTGGTGAAAAGTTACTTTTTTGCACAGCTAGAATCATACCGAACTTGAAAAAGTTATGTTCCAAAAGTACAAAACGAGTTATTATAACACCGTTCTGTCAATCGTGCAATACTTAAAAATAAATCAATTTGTCAAAATCAATCAAGTAGGTAATTAATGGTTATTGGCTACGAGGCAACGTCTATACATCATTCAGTTCACACATTCAGACACTTATAATTATATTGCGGATGGAGAGTATCCGGGGTAGTGGTCATGAGCATGTTTCTTTTAAAATTAAAGTTATGTCGCTAGTACTATTATCTATTCTGTGGTTATGTCAATTGGTTCTCATTACGGCCATTACGGCGACGCTAAAAGGAAGTGTTATGATTTTAGAAGGCTATGTATGTATGTATGTATGTGGCCGTGTGGTATCCGGCAGAGTAGAATAGAACCAACCCATTACACTCACGGGTGTCGTATAAGGCGACTAATGTCTGAGGCAGAACACCTTGCGCCTCCGTAGACCAGACAATGGGCAGCAGCGTTTTCTGTTAGTCTTTCATCACTGCGATCTCCAATCCGCCTGCCAAGCGTGGAGATTACGGCAAATTCCTCCCATCATGGGAGAGGCTTATGTCCAGTAGTGGACGTTATGGGCTGTTATAGTATAGTAGTAGTAGTATGTATGTATGTATTTACGTACCTATGTTCCTCCGTAGCGCCTAAACTATTCATCCTAGTCTGATGATTAAGGTGTCAATCGATTCGTTGTTTAATTCGATCCTGGAAACTTAAAGCTACATTTTAATCAACTTCAACAATAGGAGTCGATTTTACCTTGGAAACCCCGATTTTAAACTGTGAATTTTCTGTAGTCCACACAAATTCTTGTTTCATGAATAGAAATGCGACCAATTGCTTCTTATGGAAAGCCTTTTTTACACGCTTTATGTTAGCTTCACTTAGTTTGTATGTTTGTAACCGACTTCTTAGGGTGCGATTTTGACCCACTTTAAACGGCCAGATTTCATTCAAATTTTGCACACCTGTCAAAGACTGATGACAATGCAATAAAAATAAACAAAAACAAACATGTTAATAAGAAAAAAACGTTTTATTTAAAAAAAGCGTGGGGTGCTTTTTAGGATATTATCGAAATGATAATCCTTCTTGTCATGTCTGTCAATAAAATATTTATAACTATTGACACCACGCTTTTTTTTAAATAAAACATTTTTTTCTTATTAACACTATTATTCATTTATATTTGTTAGAATTTTTTGCACTAATCTTAATTCAAATTTATTAAAATTTATTTTCTATATTTTAGTTTGATTTTCTACACAAAACGTGTTTTATTAGTTTTTTTTAAACTAATTTTTTACTATGCTGCTCACAGATCCATTTCTATTTCTAAATATCTGTTTGGAACTGGTATAATAAAACTTAACCCTATTTTCACCTCTTTGTATTTTGTAATGAACATTCTATATAACAATACGGTCCTTGTACTTGCAGTCGAATAAAAGAATAATCCTGGATTTTTCCATCGCTGAAAAACTTCATCAAATCGAAAGCCTTTAAGATTTTTCCGAAGAATTCGACTCAATGCATTTTTGTAACGCCTTGTTTACGACGAACCTCGGCTCATGTCGTCTCAATGACCTAGAACTGGGGCACCTTATTGGAAACTAGGATGAGGTGAAGCACATTTTTGCTTGGGCGTATCAAAGTTATGCAAGCTTTGAACTTACTTGTTACTACTAGATACTACGAAGAAGTTTTTGCTAGCAGATCCATCGTTATTAGAGCAGGGAATAAAGGTCATTGCTCTTTCCTTAATTTATCTGCGTAGGTACCCCGACAAAACATTAAGAATTAATTTTTTATTACTAGAAAAAGTCAAGGATCACGTTAGAGGTAGTTTCGGGACAAGTATATGTAATTATTTCTGTTTTCGGAATCATGTATTTGAATAAATGTATGCGGGTTAGTGACCTTTATTCTCTACTTAAATGGCGCAGACTATAGATACATTGGTTTTAAACATGAGTTACTTGTAGGCATCAATATCATCTTTCATCTGTCCTTCCCACAATTATATGGGGTCAGTGCAGCATGACTACATTATTTATTTATTTTATTTATTTATTTTATAAAAGGTAGCTTCACAGCTGACAGTACATTAACATAAATAATAATAATCGAACATTACGCCAATTACGAAGTACACAAAAAACATTTGATTAGCCGAGAGTGACTCGAATTAATTGGCTTTTTAATTTGTGGTGTGTGCCTGTGTTCGTGTGGGTAACTGTACGGTGTCTGTGAATGTTTGTGATGATGTGTGTATATACTTATGACTAACTGGCACTAGTGGTGGCACTGAGTATCCCGTGTTTGATCCAAGATTTTAATTATCTCTTTTTTAAGACGGTTCCGTGTGGAATTAAAGGGGTCGAGTGTTGGGAACTTGTCGTTGTATAAAGCTAAATTATACTAGTACCTTTTAAGTACCATTTATTTTTTTACTTATTAATTTAAGTGTGATAACTTGCAAAACAGCGAGTTATTCGATAAGTCAAATTGAATCAATCAATTGCATCAAAACGAGAAAAGTTAAAGCTACAAAATTATTAGGCAACAGATCACGAAAATGGTTCGTTTAATAACAGTAATAGAATTTTAACGTTCTTTTATCATTGTGCCCTCAAGGTGCGCATGCGCCCAACCCTATTCAACATGTCCGTCATGTTTCCTCCGACAATTAGTTGTGACTTAACGAGACGGTAGTCATTATCAAAAATGTTATGACATGTCAAAACTGACATTTGTAAAGTCAATATAAATATTTTTGATATCAAGTATCAAGTTTAATGGTCTATTTAAATTGTCACTTGTTAATTTACGTATTACAATACCAGTAGCTATTTCAAACACGGCATGAACAGGGGGAGATATGGGCATTTTGTCCTCATTCAGAACCAAGTTAGTATATGTTCTTTTTAGTATATGTTCTTTTTTGGTTTGAATTTATATATATATATTTTTTGTATATATCTGTCTTTATTCCTTTCTCTTTCGCGCCACTGAAATATTTAAATAACTCGCGGTTTAACGTAGCGACAACCAAACTTGCTGAGTGAAATGTTTTGTTTTCAGTTGTAACTGTTCTTCATCGGGGTATTGCCATTTATAGTCATGACTGCGAAAAGACTGCATGGTGCCAAAAGACGTCTAATGGACATGGACATTCAAGAATCGCAACATCAAACGGTCCAACAAGTGCCATGTGCTTACATAAAATTAATGTTATTTATAAGACTTACGTATAGTCTTATAAGTAACATTAATTATTTAATGTTACGTAATTGTATTTTAATTAATTATATTTTCACATAACTCGTAGGTGCATATATAAAAGTATAAAGGGTGTAAAAAACCTCTTAACGAAGCTGAAAGGCTCTTCTCCCCGTCATTGCGATCAGTTTTTTGTTCTACACCATACCTTCTAGTTACGAAGATATTGGGGGTCAAAGTTCCAACATTTTGTCATTTTTTTTAAAATACAGATATTTTATGTAAGATTTTTACTTTAAATACCTCTACGACCCCCGAAAATTATTCTACTATTCAATCCATCCATCAGCACCATGTTTTGAGTGCGTTACATTGAGTTCTACCACAAAACATTATATTTCACCCCAAAAAAAAGTCGTTTCCCAGCAATAATTTTTGCGTAGTGTTACTGAGTTTGATGTACAGAATGCTTGGTTGACGGCTTCGTGATGAGGTTGTTTACACTCTGTATGGTATACCCATTTATAAAACCACAAGCGAACCGCCTAGGCTTCGCGAAAGGGAAAATCCACTAACAGCAGTGCCAATCGGGTCCAAAACCATAATTTCTTTCAACCTGCACACATTCACAAATTTCATTGAAATCGGTTGGGTGCTTTCGCAGATTAGTGCGTTCAAACATTGCGACACATGACTTTTATACGAGTATATTAGCAAGATATACCCACAATGATTTCCCAGCAAAACAAGTCATCTATTTGTCACAAAAGTTCGCGACCGAGAGTCAACCATCAAATAAAGACAGGCGCTAAGATATCTCTCAAAGATAACCAAATTGATTACAACCATTAGCTGGAGGCTGTGCTTGATCGATTATTATGATTGATAACAACCCGTTATACGCTGTTATTAACTCGCTGATAATGTATCTGGGGTAACTATTTGAGAAATTTATTGTCTTTATACCTACTATACGATACGTTGATAACAAATTGTTTTAATTTTAATATTCCCAACTTGTATGCCTACTTATTTATTGATAAAGGGTGTAAAACACCTCTCAACGAAGCCGAAAGGCACTTGTTCTCCCCGTCATTACAATATTTTTTTTATTCTACACCATACCTGGGAACCTTCTAGTTACGGAGATATTCGGGGTCAAAGTTCCAACTTTTTGACAAGTTTTTTTTTTAAATACAAAGATTTTATTGTAAGATTTTTACTTTAAACACTTCCACGACCCCCGTACTATTCAATCCATCCATTAGCACAGTGTTTTGAGTGCGTTACATTGAGTTCGACCATAAAACATGATTTTTCACCCCAAAAAAAAAGTCGTTTCCCAGCAATAATTTTTGCGTAAAGTTACTTAGTTTGATGTTTGAATGCTTGGTGATGAGGTCTTTTACACCCTGTATAATTGTTTTTTTTATTTTTTTATCTTTTTTGTGGCTTCGCCACTTCCACGGCTTCCTTGGTGGCATCGCATCGGATTTGATTCTCGGGTCGGGCAAATTGTTATTGGGTGTGTCCATTAGGAATTTCTCAGTAGCAGCAACGGAGTCTGGTATCTGCCCAGTTATGAGCAGTAGGCTCGCGAACTTTTGCATTATAGGACTTTTATCTTCTTTTTCTTCTTAGCGTGTCGATGGCAATCTAAATTGAGTCGGCCCAGAACTGAGCTACTTAGTTTGGCACTTTCGGTAGCGTCCATCAGTTCCTGTAATGAACAAACAACAGTACACGCAGGACACGATATTAAGTGCGCCATCGTTTGTGGAACAGCACCACATTTACACTTCAGGACTTATATTATCATAACTAGCGACATGTGGGTGTAAGTACTTATAGGTACACTTCTGCCTAACCCTACGGGGATTACAGGCGTGATGTTATATAAATTAACGAAGACAGTTGTTTTCAATAAGATAGGTTGCACACCACAGCAACATATAGCAAGCGTGATTATCGGTCGCTCCTGATAACAGCAAAAAAACCGGCCAAATGCGAGTTGGACTCGCGCACCGTGGGTTCCGTATAATCTTGTAGGTATTTTGTTATTAAATAACATATTTACGGTTTTCAGATTTTTCCCTTTACATGTGCTGTAAGACATTGCTTTTCGCCAAATTTCATGATTCTAGGTCAACGGGGACTACCATATAGGTTTTCGACCCAAAACCTATAGGGTACTTCCGGTTGACCTAGAATTGTCAATTTTGGTTAAAAGCAAGGTCTTACAGCGCAAGTAAAGGGAAAATTCCGAAAAAGTTTAATAAAGTTAAGGTAAATTAAGGTAAATTTTGGTGCTTATCAAGTTTTCGCGTAAATCTAAATTGAATCACATATTTCATCATGTTGACTCAGTACCTTGATTTTTATACACCTAATAGGAGTCCCTATTAGGTCTATAGTCATAGACCTCAGTATCTAGTTTAATATTTCAACTTGCTAAGTCCACCCGTTTCTGAGAAAATCGGTGGTGACACACGGACAGACAGACGGACAAGAGAGTGATCCTATAAGGGTTCCTTTTTTACCTTTTGAGGTACGGAACCCTAAAAATATCGTTTGCAGTATTACGCCAATTATATTCATAATTAATATGACAGGACGCTATTTACTTGCCTAGTTATTTGTCTTGCGATGTTTTATAGTATTTATTACCCAATCATAATCATATTTACATCTACAAACTTGTTTAAACAAATCTATTTTTGATTTTATTACACCTCAATTAGCTAGACTGCAAGGACCATTTATAGAAGGTATTTATTGCAAAACTTCCGAATCAAACATTACGTTTCGCTAGCATTTACTAAACCGTAAAATTCATTGAACAATCTCATTGTTCTTTGTATGAATCAGATTAGCACACAAGTAATGATTTATAACCTCGGGCTATTTCATATTCTATACACTTTGACTGCGGTCAAGCAAATTGGGGCATTTAAAACGTATTACAGATAATCGGCTAGGGCCTTTTGTTTGGCATACCGTTCGAGTGTCTTATGGCGGCTGCACACTCTCGCCGAGACAGTTCGAGGCAGGGCGAGCGCGAGAGTGTAGATGGTAGCGCTCGCCCGCCTCGGCCTGTCTCGGTGTTCCACGCTAGCTCTCCGTCCCGAGTCGGGTTTTGCGCGCGAATCAAAGGGTCTCGCGCCGCCTCGCGCGAACTGCGAGCGCGTCGCTGTACACTCTCGTTTCTCCCAGTTGCGATGTCGATATATCAATCAAGAAGTAAAATTAAGAGTCCTATTACATTTTTTACGCAAATTCATGATTTTTGACGCAGTAATTTTCAGCATCAGTTACATATTTTAATTATTTGCTTATAAATAACAATAGTGCCATTCTCTTTCTTGTAATTTGGAGTTACACATTTTCATTTTTCTTCTCGTGTAATTTACTATAAATATTTTACGAACTCAGTTTGCAAGAAAAACCGTCGGCGATGGAACTTTGACGCTCAAATTCACATTGTTACATGTAATGCTTATAAAAGCTAAAATTACTGAATGTTTTACTTGTTTTGTTTATTGGAGTTTTAGAATTTCTTTAAATTCCTTGAATTTTCACGGAAAAAATCGTAAAGAAAGCGTAATTTAAGCCATGTCTTGATTCAGCGTCCATTATATTCCAAATAAACTAAATTTTATCAAATAAATTAATATGATATAAAACTTCAATCTACAATGAATAAGTTTCATTAGTTTTCGTTTGTCAATATAATAAGACAAAATTACAATAAATAAAATTAAAGTACTATAATTCTGCATGAATTCAGGTCGCTCCTCAGTCTGATGTCAGTCTCGTTTCTAATTTTCATTAGTACCAATCGACAATCATCCGGAGATCGCTATTATTATCGACTCGTGTACGCCGACCGAAATAATTTGATCCAGGAAGTAAAAATCAAAAATTTGCGTAAAAAATGTAATAGGACTCTTAAATTAAAATCTACGTTCTTTTTCATAATATATATATATTATTATTATATTAGTTATTAAGTACCATGACTTAGGTATACCTAAGTCACGATAATAACTGATGGCACATAGTGCAACAGCAGCAGCAACTTCTGTTTCGTCCATTCCTTCGGCGTCCACAATTGAAAATGACGAATGACCTCGCTCGGCGAGAGTGTACATGGTCACTCGTTTCGACCGAGGCTCTCGAGTGAGGCACAGCGAGTGCTCTCGGGCGAGAGTGTACAGCCGGCATGCGGCATTACAAGTGGCAAGCGAGTTAACTCGAGCGTTTTGAACGCAGCACGGCTAGACGGCTGCAATGTGTGTGACGGATCAACGTAGGCTGTCGCACGCATAGTCGCGGAGATGTTTATCGATAGAGATACGGTAACGACACGATAACGAATCGACGCAATATCAGCATCAGTTGCCTTTTAATATAGTATTCTCAAAAATAAGTAATATGTGTCTGTTCAAAATTTCAAATGCTACAGTGCTTAAGTTCATAAGCAGAGATGTGAGCACGTAAACTATCCCTTCCTTAACATAGCCTTGGTTCTTTACCGTAGACATTTTTGCCGCATGTTTACCGGTCAAGTTTAAGTTCCATACAACAGAGGCGAGCCAACTGCCGGCAACCGGGTATTTTCCAAACACTGAGAAATCATCATATGCTAGATTTTTCCCAACTATGTTGGGGTCACTTGGGGTCGGCTTCTCATCATCATCATCAGCCTATTAATGTTCCCACTGCTGGGACACAGGCCTCCTCTCTATAAGAGGTAATGGGCTATAATCCGCCACGCGGGCCCAGTGCGGATTGTTAAATGTCACATGTCTTCGAATTTTTTGGTTGGGGGATGCCGGCTTGTTCACGATGTTTTCCTTCACCGTTTTGAGAGCAGCGGTGATGATATAAATTACACAAAGTAATGCGCCTGTCTGGGTTCGAACCCCGACTTGCTGTTCGTAAGTCGGGGCCGCAACCACTGGGCCACCTCTGCTCTGGGTCGGCTTCGTCTCTCCCTTGGTTGGTAAGACTGGTTGTCAGACTTTTTAGGCCCCTGACTACCTGTAAGGACTGTCAAAGATCTACAGATGACTGCCGGAACCAACGGCTTAACGTGCTTTCCGAGGCACGGAGGAAACTCGGTAAGTAATCGGTGTGGTCACCCATCCACAGACCAACCTAGGTATGTACGGCTTAACCTAATAGATCGACCCGAGTGGCTGTTATTATTAGCCACGAGCTTCTCACTGATACTTCCAGACACTGAAAAATACGTAATGGAAAACTTCTAACACTTTAAGTACTTACGGGATAATATCCGTGATTTTTTTTTTATGAGCTCCCGATATTTCGACGCTGTTGCAAGCATCATGATTGCGGGAATACTGAAGAGGTATGCGGGTGAGGCGAAAATTATTTATTACGAGCAGACAAATCTGTCTAACCTCTTTCTTAGGGCCAAGTTCACCGAAAAGATCAGTCTGATTATCTAAAAACAGCTGTTTTAAACACATTTTTGAACATGAAAATGTGTTTTAAACAGCTGTTATAACCAGACTGTTATCTATTCGGTGAATTTGGCCCTTAGTCTTTTACTACGCGCACTACTGGAACTCGATTATAACTCACGACAAAACGCACTCACGGTATCACTAGGTTTTTCTAGATAGTGGAGACGCATGTTATTTTGAAAGTCACGGATATTATCCCGTAGGTACTTTAAGTGTAGTGAAAAACCGTGAAAGTCAAAAACAGTGCAAACTTCTAACACCAGGCCTTAACTCCTGGCCCCTGCTTAAAAGTCACGCTGGTAACCACAGACCACGAGGCAGTTCTCATGTATAATACAAATTCCATTAGATCTTGATACAAGTTATTTCCTATTTCGTTATTATGGTGCTAAGTATTTCCGTTTCGTCACTCTTTCCTCCGACATTTCGACACAAACAATCGGAGCATGCCCTTTATCATTACAACTAATTAATTATGTATTACTTGTGAATATTATAACCGTCATGGCGTTGATTAACGTTGGGGTAAACAAAAGGCTCAGTAATAGAAAGAGAACAAAAAGTTGTGTGGTAAACTACCACTAAAAAACCCGACTACGGAAAAATAACTAATTAAATTCAGGATTTACAAGGTAAAATCGACTTCTCCTATTGTTGAAGTCGGTTGAAATGTGGCATAATTACGTTATCCGGGCCATAATAACGAATCGAAAGTAAATCAAAATCGGATGAATAGTTTATGCGCTACGGCATAGACTGCTAAAATCGGATGAATAGTTTATGCGCTACGGCATAGACTGCTAAAATCGGATGAATAGTTTATGCGCTACGGCATAGACTGCTAAAATCGGATGAATAGTTTATTCACTACGACATAGACTGCCAAAATCGGATGAATAGCTTATGCGCTACGACATAGACTGCTAAAATCGGATGAATAGTTTATGCGCTACGACATAGACTGCTAAAATCGGATGAATAGTTTATGCGCTACGACATAGATTGCTAAAATCATAACCCTTCCTTTTCGCTTTGCCGTAATCGAGTAAAATACGTTTATTTTAGAGACAATAATGTTGGCAGCAACTTTTATCATCTCTCCGACGAGTGGTGAATAGTGGCTGATCATGTTTAAAATATGGTATGCTATGAGTAGGTAGTCGATGTCTGCACTACAGACAATCTTCACTCAACCACCTTGCTGGCTAGCCAATGTGTTTACCCAGCTGATAAACATGGTTAGTTCTCTATAAAACCTAAAACAGATCTATAACAGCAATTAAACCAGATTCATATGCTATGAAAACCCGAAGTATTGGAATTAGGAAACTGTGTTTTTGCTGCCTGTTAAGGGGAGCTGAGGCCTTCAGCATCTGCACTTACATCATCAAAGATTTTGGATTAATCTAAGCCCTTAAATAGAGATGACAGATGCCGCGATTAACGTGGCCTCCTACTAAGACCAAGAAATTGAATAAGTCGTACCATCGATATGAAAGAAGATGAAGACAGGGACGACTGCTTTTCTTGATGTTCTTTTCTATAACAGATATAGGATTTTCCCTACAACTTTGTGTAACATGACATTGGTGTCGATTCCGCTGTGCACAAACTAAACTTAATTTAGGCTATTGCTATCTTTTACTAAAAGGCAGTGCGAGAAAATGACGGCTATAGCTATGAACTAAGTTAGAGATGTCAAACTAGTTTATGACTTGCGCTTCACCGTGTTTTTAGTCGATATGTTTTTACGTGCACCCTTCATTTGTATGTAAATGTTTGTTCCAACTAAAGACGGCTCTAAATTACGCGTGTCTCTTTCTCGTTTTATTAGAGAGAAAAAGATAGCAATAGCCTAATTTAAGTTTAGTTTGTGCACAACAGAATCGGCACCATTACCTAACTTAAAACCTGAAACTAATGGTATTTGCCCACCGGCGAACCCAAGAAACAATTACGATCTAATTAAACATTACATACAATACGTGGCTATTTCATTGGGCTAGTAATAAAATGTATTATGTAATACATAACTGGGGTAACTGCTTGGTATGTTGCTCGCTCAACATTGGACAAGTGCGCTGTCATTGTGTGCGAGGAAGTCAGGTTGGTAACTAGGTCTTCCCACAGTTATCTATGGGTAGGTAGGTTTATAATGTTGTTTTTGTAAAGTGTGTTAGTGCAATTTGGTTAGTCCTCGCAAAGATTTCTTAATTTAAGCCCTAAATTCCCTGAATATGCTGTTTAAAGTAGTTTGACGGTATTGTTGGCGCAGCGGCTTAACGGATTCCTGCAGCGCTGCGTGCCCTGGGTTCTATTGCCGCACGGAACAAAATTAAATATTTGTATGACCGGTGGTCTGGCTGTTTGTATAGGTGGGTTTAAATGTTTGTAAACGCACCCACGATACAGGAGAAATAGTAAGATTGTTCCTGGACAGGCAATGATCAAAAAAAAAGTACAACTGTGCCGGACGGGCGTTATCCGCTGATGGCGTGGATACGTGTACCTGGTGCTCTGCCTATACCCTATTACTACCGGGCGCACGCTTGTACTATACTTCGCCGCCAGACGGCGCTGACGTCCTACACCTAATTAACTGTAGCTGTAGCTGATCATTCTTCGCTATCTCAGGGCGTTGACCTAACGAGGGGGGATAGGGGTTACTGGGAAAATAAGACACTTATTTAACTTTCATGACTGTACAGGAAGCGATTTCAGGATTAATTCGCGCACTACTTTTTCACTGTTTACTTATACATATTTAATTGCCGTACTGATGACTACGATTTTAAGAAAAGTCGAGTTTACTAAGGTACTCCAGAACTTTACTGTAACGAGGACCCTGATTTCGCTTTCTGATTTCGGAAAACTTTAATGAAAATTTGATTATGGAAATGTACAATCTTTCTGCAAATTACAATTTTGAGCTTATGTTTAAACACATTATATACATCGCCACAATTCTACATAACGTTATTTATGTAAGTACAGACATAGAAACAACGAAAATCTTTATTAAAATGGGGAAATTATTTCCATAAAACCGGACAGCTTTTCCAAAAGTGTCTGGATGAAAGGTCTTACAGGCTGAATTACACGAAAACTGTTGCTGTGACTGTAAGTATATAATTGCCATATACTAGACGAGTATATGGTCCGTCTAAAACTGTTACTTATTTTTTCGTGTCTGTATCTTTCAGCCTGTAACGATCCTTCAACTGAAAATCTGTAAGACAATTTTTTCCTGTTTTTTCCCAATATGGCCGCGCTAGACCGTCATACTCTCGTCTAAGTGGTTCAACTATAAGCTAAGTTATAAAAAATTACTATATCCAGGCCTAGGTCGCAACCTAGGCTACCTGGACCTCGCCAAAGCGTTAAATTATACTAAAAAACTCCACTTGCGAGCCTATATGTGTCTAGCGCGTCTGAAAATTACTATCTAACTATTCTAGATTCACTGATGGCACTTTGTTTTATCACTATATTGCCCATACACTGACTCTACACTATTTTTTAACTATAATCAACACTCTATGTGCTGGATTGGTGACGTTCGTCGCGAACAACAACTATATTTTACTGATTAAATATAAGTCCCATGTAATGGAAAATGTCATATTTCAATCAATCGGACTGAAGGACTCTTACCTTAGAAACTTTGCCTAATATCGGAACAGACCCAAAGCCTCAGTTCAACATTTAACATAACATCAATTTTTCTGAGTAAAATTCCGGTGGAATATGATTCAGAATAATGAGCTGAATGCATCGTCTCAGTTTGCGGAGGGCTGTATCTCACTTTGGATAGTTTTTAGTATTATTTACTAACACAGGTTTTTATTCATAGTTCACTGACCAGTGGAACTTGTCCGCGGAGTGACGGAACACCACGTCCTGCGGCCAAAAGTCTTCCTCCATTACAAGGGGCAGATAAAAATTCAGTACTCGTACCACGAACCCTTTTTCGCCCGTGGTCCCTTCTCGCAATCCCTGGAAGGGGACACGGAGCTTTTTTTCTTCGTGGTCCCTATAATACTGGCAAAATTTCGTGGTACCTTCTCGTATTCTTTGGAACTTGAACGGGGACCATGGAGGTTTTATAACACGCGCTCGCTTCGCTCGCATATTAAATAACACTCTTTGACTTCTGTCCCCGAAGTGCCGAGCCTCCGCCGCCGGCCTCCTTCAAACTCAACTAATTCAACAACTAAAAAATAATAACTAATAAAACTCAAACTCAACAATAATTCTACTTTAATTCAACTTAAATTTAGTTTAGTTTGAAAACAAGGGAATCGGCACCAATGTTTATTTAATCTGGCAACTTTGGCTCTTATATGATTATATACATAAAACACGGTGCCCATGTCACCCATATAAAAGATTAAAAAATAAATACACCCACTTCTTAATTTAGCAGTATCGGAACGGTATCGCTATCGGTTCGGGTTTTGAAGGAACCACGCGGCGGGCAAAAAAATAAGGACTCCTAGGTCCTTATTTTTCAACGTCAACTTCAAGGCATTCCTGGAGGTTTTCGCCCGTAGTCTTGGTCAGGACCAAGACTTGAAGTTGACGTTACGGCGCGACTCCAGTTAGACATGCTGCCTCTATCTTATACGGCAGGAGTTCGAGTAAAATAATCAAAGGAATACGTTTGTATATGTCACATCTCCATGTCAAGTAAAGCGGCTTACAAACCGCACGGAAACAACTGACTATCACGGTACTTGGTTTCACGTCTCATTCGATGTTGGGCGTAGTCAGCTGATTTCTTGCTCGTTAATGTATTAAATAACTTAAATATTAAACATTCATGTTGTTTTGATAATCACCTGATCTGTAAGATTGTGTTTATTTATGCTGCAGCGGATTTTCGCACGAGTGGCAAAGGCCGTATTAATGCTTTATTAATATCGGTAATGCGATATGGATACAGCGTGTCGAGAAACAGTGCAGTTACCGCAATTAAATGTTCAGTTTTCGTGGTTGTGACTTGTGGTAAATGGTGAATAACAGAGCTACTTACATCAAGAATCTATCCCCAGCAACACCATCAATCTGCCTATCGTTTTCAAACTATAATGTTGGGATAAATGAGGCGACTGCGACCAACATGATCTTAGGTAAACAGGGTGAAAACAGACCCTTGACGAAACTCAATCAAGCATTCTGTAGGTACATCAAACTAAGTAACTCTACGTAAAAAGTATTTTTAGGTACTTAAAGGCATTTTTTTGACTCAATATAACGCACTCAAAAAAATGTCTTGATGGAAGCATTGAATATTGCAGGATTCGTGGAGGTATTTAAAATGAAGTCGTAACATTAAAAATTTTATTTAAAAGTTTGAATTTTGACCCTCAGGCCCCAATATCTCCGTAACTAGAAGGTTCCCAAGTAGGGTCTAGAACAAAACAAATATATCACAATGACGGGGAGAACAAGTGCCTTTCGGGCTTCGTTAAAGGTACTTCTACACAGATGTAACGTAACATTTTCCCGGTAGGAGCCGGAAAACAGTAAGGTCACACTGAGCACTCACCTACCTAACTTTCAATCTGGAGGGGACTGTTAAAAGAAAATAGTCAAGGGGACGAGTTATCAGAATTTATTATTGAATACCCTAACTTATGGCTGGAGCTACCTAACCACTAATAAGGCCAGTGAAGCCGGCGGATAGAACTGAAGATGAGCACAGGATGGAATTTTCAGGCTACACTTTCTTATTGTCAGTCATTTTAATAGACATCAGATCTGTGATGTAAAAAAGGGTGTAAAAGTTATCGAATCCGAAAAAATAAAAAATATCATTTATATAAATAATATTTCTTGTTTTGTAGCATGGCTATATCTGTATATTTGGGCCTGTCTCAAAAATGATTATTACCATAGCACCCATTACCTATTTGTTTGACACGACTCAATGTTAAGACACCCTTTCATAATCTGCCTAGCCTTTTCCCAATTATGTTGGGGTCAGCTTCCAGTCCTACCGGATGCAGCGGAATACTAGTACATGGAGCTTCTGCCTATCTGACCTCCACAACTCAGTTAATAATGGGTAATACGATAACCGTTGTTATGACTGTTTGTCAGACTTTTAGACCATTAAATACCTGCAACGACTGTCAAAGATCAACAAATTACGGGGTCGAAGAAAACTCGGTATGTTTTTGTTGTCACCCATCCACGGACCAACTTAGGCAGGTGCGGCTTAACCTAAGGATTGACCCGAGCGGCTGATATTATTTAGCTACGAGCTTCTCACACCACAACACCCTTTTTTTTTTTCGGATGGGAAATCATCAAATGACTCCTCCTGCTCTGTGCGGAGCAGGAGGGAGTGTCAGACTTTTACTGACTAAAACCCATCCATGTTCCTTCATCGCTCTTTGTGTTCCGGGGCCACGGTATCTCTTTCGAACAGTCCCGCAACCCCGGCAGGCATCGGTCCTTGCGGACCCCTTCCTTTTTGCTGACTCTCTTTGAGGCGCGCGTGGAACACGAATGCGCCGTCGACACGGCCTGTCGTCATGAGACGGACGGACGGCGAGCTAGCCCATAGCCCACCGTCCACAGGCCCGCGCCTACGGTACGTGGTGGTGGCCCCCGACGACCGGGGCATCTCCCGCGGCGGCCGGGACGCTGAGAGGTTCTCTCCCTCTCCCGTTCCGCCATCTCCTTCTCTAGCATTACTGCTTCGCAGAAGGAGGTGACGGCGTCCCATTCCAACACCCTTTACAGTCGCTCTTTAGCTTTGTAGATCTGTAATTTCGAATTTTGAAATGTTTTCTTTAACATTTAATGAGGTCGATATTTGCTTAAATAAACCACAAATAACTAGGTAGTGTTTCGTTTTACATTTTGTTACAAATGTAGCCTCTGGGCAGAACTAATAGTTGTGCCTTATTGCATGTCGTTATACAAATCTAACGCATTGGCAGGTAACGCCTGTTTTACTTTTATTGATTGGCATTTCTAAATATTAGGTATCTCTTTGCAAGAAATAACTAATGATATCTAGTTAATTGTTGGCGCTCCCTTGACAGTCAGTCCTGTTGTTATTTGCTATCTAGCTTGGCTTATTAACTACGACATTCGACCTATTCAGCTTAAAGTTCTTACTGTAACTCAAAAAAATAAAAAATAAAATTGGTATAGAGTGGACATTGGGAATAATGTCATGCAAAAATTTTGGTCCCGAACATTTTCGATTTTCACGTTTCAGTTTCAGTCAGAACCATTTATTACTATAAGTACAAACTTCAAGTATTTTGATTACGACTTTCTTCGTCTTGTCCCGTCCCTCACTCGTTAATATTTGAATGTCTTTGCTGAAACTAGAATAACATAGCATACAAGGTGGAATCGAAGCCTTTACGAAGCCGAGCATTCTGTACATCAAACTAAGTAACTACGCAAAAATTATTGCTGGGAAACGACTTTTTTTGGGTGAAAAATTATGTTTTACGGTAAGACTTAATGTAACGCACTCAAAAAATTGTGCTGATGGATGCATTCGATAGAACGGGGTTCGTGGAGGTAGTTGAAGTAAAGTTATGCAAACAACAACAACAAACAACTACAACAACAAGAACAACAACAAACAACAACCAAACTCAACTGCAACAGCAGCAGCAGCACTAGCAGCTGCTGCTGCTAGTGCTGGTCTGCAACTTTTAAGTATTTTAATAAAAACTTGTGAATAAGTTGGAACTTTTGACCCCCAATACCTCCGTAACTAGAAGGTTCCCAAGATCCCAGGTATGGTCCAGAACATAACAATGCAGGATGAAATGACGATAATTTATTTTAAATTGTTTAGTTTAGTTCATTTTGTTTTGAAAATACCACAAAAACGCAACCGTGTTTGAACTTTCCACAAAATCAATTATACAGGGTTTAAACAACCTCATCACGAAGCCGTCAACCAAGCATTCTGTACATCAAACTAAGTAACTTTACGCAAAAATTATTGCTGGGAAACGACTTTTTATTTGGGGTGAAAAATCATGTTTTGTGGTAGAACTCAATGTAACGGACTCAAAACATTGTGCTGATGGATGGATTGAACAGTACGGGGGTCGTGGAGGTGTTTAAGGTAATAATCTTACGTTAATGAACTTGTATTTAAAAAAAAAACTTGTCAAAAAGTTGGAACTTTGACCCCCAATATCTCCGTAACTAGAAGGTATGGTGTAGAACAAAATCGCAATGACGGGGAGAACAAGTGCCTCTCGGCTTCGTTAAGAGGTGTTTTACACCCTATATAAGAAACTCCACGGAGATTGCTAGGCTTTTAATTCCAATGGATATATTTGTCGCGCGTCTTCACAGACAGCAATAACATTTTACCACTGATAATTCTGTAATTAACGACATATTTTTTATTGCATTTATCATGCAAACTATTTTAATCGTGTGAGTTGGAGGCGGTGAACGAAAAAAACAGTTGGAGGCCAAGAGATTTAGATATTAGTAAGATGAAGTAAGTTATTTTTTTATTTTATTTATTTTCTATTATAAATATGAACTACCCATTACTAGTAGGTGAAATGTAGGTCACCGCAGCCTGTAAACAGATCTACATTAACCAATTTTACAGTCGTTACCATCTTCCAAAACTGAGCTGAAATGTCTGATGCATGTGCCTGTAATTACTTTGGTAACCATACCCTTCAAGGACTTATTCCCAGGCGCTCCATAATTTTATTACCAGCGGCTCCAAATTAAAAAAGCAATATAATAATAAATAAAATCTTTCCCATGAGCTCCAAAATTTTCAAGTACCTACTTACCACGAAATTATAACATTGATGGTAACAATTTGTGTTTTGTTGACCTTACGCAATTTGGTTTGAAGCCGCTGGGAAAAATTTTAGTATTTTATTATTTAACTAATAAAATTATGGAGCTGTTGGGAATCAATGTATGAAGAGAAACTGTTTGGAGAACAATCGATTTGGAGCTCCTGGGAATAAGCCCCTTCAAGCTGAACTAAATATGCTATACTGATTGATAATATGAATCGTCGTACCTACGGTATATGTATGTGGTTGATAATGATGTTGATAATGATAATGGTTCTATTTTTTTGTGCCATCTCCACATTCCTATCCAGGTTCCATTCCCATCCCTCATTCAGGTTTTTTCCCCGATGGCAACAATTTCAACTGCCCATCTTGCTGCCGGACGAAGATCTTGTAAATTGAGTTATGGAACTCAAATGGAATTGGGCAAGACATCTAGCATAGCACGCGGTGATGGCTCACGAGTCACGGAGTAAAGCTTTGCCCGATTGGTGTTCATGGACTGGTCAAATAATTATATGGTTAGGGTCTAATTTTAAGCTAAGTAATGCTCGCACTTTACAGTGGTAAAAAAACCTGTTGCGGGTCTTTAAAGGTATAACAAATGTAAATTATTGTAAATAATAAATAAATTTATTTATTGGCATAAAAACAGGATACAGAAAAATGTGCAACCTCGAGAGCTAGGCTGTATTTCAGGAGCCAGTGAGTTCTTCAATTTAAGTTACAATTCAACCTGATGTGCGCCACGCGCCAACCTTATAGGTATTTAGTCAATCTCTGTACAAAGTAAAATTAGTGAATGAATGAAAGAAAGAAAGAAAAAAAAAGGTTAACATAACAAAATTAAACAAAAAATGTAAAAGAAACATGAGGACAGCTTAAAAATAAGACATAGAACCTCACCTTTACGTCGAGTAAAACTTGCGCACACGCTGTATAACTAGATTATTAGATCATATTAGTCACAGAACGGCACACAACAGTGTTACAGATGTTATTATTGCCACTCCCACAGTCTCACAGGCCCACTCTTAGGTAAATATCATAATTACAGACTGTTGGCGACTGGCTGGTATGCCTTTTCTTTAAGAAATATATTTTTTTATATAAGTAATGACTTTTGGTCAGAAGAATGTTTAGTTGTCAAGTGTCAGTCCTTTGCCTTGTACATAATTTTATCGCTTTTTGTTATTAAATATCAATTAATAATATTTTACAGTGTTTCCATCACCTACATAAAAGCACAAATATTCAGTCCATTACAGTCCATTTGCTCACCAACATTTTGGTCCATTCTCGCCGTAAAAACAAACCATTTTCAAAATTTTCATTTTGACGTAAGTTTTTCATTTCGCTTATTAAACATTCATTTCGTCATTTTTAATCATTAAACATGGTGGAAACACGTAGTCAAAGCAAGGCAAACACGGACACTACGGTCACGGAAGTCGATCGGACGCAGCCCGAACGTCACGAACGTTCACGGGGCCGCGACCGGCCGGCTTTGGCCACAGCAACGGAGGGTACTTTGGCATTGCCAATTAGCTCGACCACACAGCCCGCGGGCACTGAACTTTGCGACCAGGCACAACCTAGCCTCGCAAATTGCCCAAGCGTTCGATCTAATTCGGTTTTAGAGGCAAATGCAAAAGCACCTTCACGCAGCGCACATAGTGTTCACAGTACACAATCGTGCAGTGAACGCAATCACTCATCGAGGTCTTCGGCGACCGTCCGCGCTCAGAAAATGGCCATCGAAGCTGACGCAATGCGGCGCCGAGTGGAGCGCGAACGTCAACAAGTGGAGCGTGAGCGCGAGCTTGCGCGACAGCAGGCGGAACGTGACCGCGAGCTTGCCCGCCTCGAGGCTGAGGTGGAAGAGACGGAACTGCAAGCCAAACTAGCTGCTTTGGAAGCATCAGATAAGTCATCTAAATCCCATTGTTCACGTTTTTCTAGTTGTCATTCCGCAAAACGCAACGCGACGTGGGTTCTTGAGCAGAACATGACCACGGTAACTAACGCGAACATGCCTGGTGAGGCACCGACTGTCACCTTGGGCAACCCCCAAGGACAACATTCACAGCCGGCCGCTCCTACCAACACGGTATCGTTCTACGTACCGAATGTCAAACATGCAGCCCCGTCGTCAATTACACGTGCTGCCGGTAACAACTACCACAACGATGCAACACAACAATTAAATACGTCTGAACGCCCTATCTCAGACCCCGTAACTCAGCTTACCCAAGCTATAAACGCCCTTTCCAACAGACCAAAGAGACCCGAACTCGTCACGTTCTCGGGCGAAGTTAGTCAGTGGATGGCATTCAAGAGTAGTTACGAACGAACTAAATCTAATTTTTCTCCGTCAGATAACTTAGATCGTTTAAATAACGCTGTGCGCGGTCCGGCGTACCAGTCCGTGGCGTCTCTCCTGTGGACTTCCGGGGAACCGGACGACATCGTGGCCGCCCTAGAGCAGACGTACGCGCGCCCGGAACTTCTCGTCGCCCGCGAGGTCGCCGAGCTGCGCAACAGTCCTAAGCTAAGCTCTCCCGAAGATTTAAACCGTTTAGCAATTAAATTACGCAACTTCGTGACAACGCTTAAGCTACTTAATCAGAGCGAGTACTTATGGTCACCAGAGCTCTTTCGGTGCATATTGATGAAGTTGAGCGAGCACACGCGCGCTCGTTTCACGGACTTTGCTTCCGTTTATGCACCCGACCAACCAAACTTCACAAAATTGGATATTTTGTCCCGCTTTCTTTTAGTAGAGGCTGATAAACAGTTAAAATATAACTTTGTTGCCGACAGTACGGTTAAGGCACAGAACACAACGCATCCTACTAGATTCCAATTGAAGAAGGAAACAATTCATGCCACCGTACCTAACGACAAAGTGCCCGAGCGTTGTACCTATTGTAAACAAGGACCTCACAACATAAAAACATGTAAAGCCTTTTTAGCGCTCTCAATAGACGACAGATGGCGTTGGGTCCGTGAGACAAAAATATGCTACCGGTGTTTGAAGTCTAGCCCACACACTTGGAATTTTTGTCGCGCCAAACGTTGCGGAGTAGACGGATGTCCGAGACGTCACAACGCGCTCCTTCATGGCACAATGACAGCGAACTCCAAACCTAGCGTAGCATCCAGCAGCCAATGCAACAATACTCAAACTTTGTTAGCTGAACCGCCCACTCTTGTCAACGTGGACAATTTAACCAACGAATCTGAACCATCTGTTAAAATTGGAAATACATCTGATACTTTAATTAATGTCACAGGGACTTCGCGGTCAACCGATCGCCCTCGCGGGCTGCTGAAGGTAGTCCCGATAGTACTCGAGGGTCCTGACGGCGAGTTCCACACGACGGCGTTACTCGATGAGGGCAGTACTGCGACTCTCATAGACGGCGAGGTTGCTGCGCGCATCGGCGCGAAACCCACCTGTCAGGAGCGGCTGCGCATCGAAGGCGTCAGTGGTATGACAAAAGAAGTTGACGTAAGTTACGTAAACTTTTACATCCGAGGTCGAAATTTGCCTGATCGTTATTTAGTAAAACACGCGCGGGCGATCAAACCTTTGGGTTTGCGTGCGCAACACCCAGGCAAAATTATCATCTCAGACTACGATCACTTGGTAGACTTATCCAACGAACTTTCATACACTGACGTCACCCCTACTGTCCTCATTGGTGCGCCTGATTGGCACCTGACTTTAAGTCGCGAAGTGCGATGCGGCAAGAAGAGTGACCCTGTCGCCTCGAGAACTTTGTTAGGTTGGGTAATTCACGGCGCGCTTTCCGTTTCGTCTAAGCCACTCGAATTTGTGAACCACGTATCGGATCATTTAGACATACTCATCAAAAGTCAATATGACATCGATGCCTTAGGCATAACGAAAAGCGCCCCTCGCCCAAACGATGACGATAAGCGAGCCGTGGACATTATCGAATCATCGGCGCGCCAACTTGATGACGGACATTTTGAAGTTGGCCTACCCTGGAAGAAAGAACTGCCGAAGACTATACCTGATAGTTACCCGCAGGCATTATCGCGCTTCAAGGACCTCGAACGCCAGATGGCAAAAGATGAATCGTTTGCCACAGCCTTTAACAAATTCATAGACGACGTCATCGCAAAAGGCTACGCTGAGGAGTGCGAACCGATCACCTATCACCAACGAAAACCACCAAATGGTTCCTGCGTTGACGTAGAAGCTGGTATTCGCTGGTACCTGCCTATTTTCGGCGTTTTTCACCCCCAAAAGAAGAAGCTTAGAGCGGTCCACGACGCCGCCGCGGTGACGAAGGGTGTAAGTTTAAACAGTCTGCTCCTACAAGGTCCGGACTTGCTTTGTTCTTTACTGGATATCTTGTTCCGCTTTAGAGAAGGCGCCGTGGCTCTAAACGGTGACATAAAAGAAATGTTTCCTCAAATAAAAATCGCTCCAAAAGACAGAGACGCCCAACGCTTCCTTTGGCGTAACAAGGAAGGCAAACTGAAAGAGTATCGTATGTCCTCTATGATTTTTGGCGCGGTTTCGAGTCCATTCATCGCACTCTACATTAAAAACAAAAATGCAAAAACACTCCAAGCCGATTACCCCGCCGCCTGTAAGGCAATAATTGACGACCACTATATGGATGACTATTTAGGTAGCCACTCCAGTGTCGCTGACGCGGCTCAGCTGGCCGCCGACATAGTCACAGTTCACAAAGCCTGTAGTTTCGAGATGCGCGCGTGGACGTCAAACGATCCGGAGGCACTTTCGCTTATCCCAAAGGAACTTCGAAGCGACGCAACCTCCGACGTCTATTTACCGCCTAGTAGCGAGGTTGGCGTATTGGGTGTTAAGTGGACCCCACGTCAAGATTCGCTGGGTTTCCGAACAGTGTCGCAGTTACCGGCCGACACCTTAACCAAACGTAGTCTCTTGTCAAACGTCATGAAGGTCTATGACCCCCTCGGCTTATTAATGCCGGTCATCATCTGGGGCCGCATCCTGATACAGAAACTATGGAGGGCAGGGGTCGGCTGGGACTCACCGCTTCCCAACACGTACGTAAATGAATGTGAAGACTGGTTTTTACAATTGCAGGTCGCGTCCAACATAAAAATACCTCGTTGGTATATGACTAGGACAGATGTAGTGGATACCCAACTGCATGTAGTAGCCGATGGTGGCGAACAAGCTTATGCATGTGCTGCCTATTGGCGTTTTAGTTACGATGACAACTCCGTGTCTACGACTCTAATCGGCAGTAAAGCACGCGTGTCGCCCTTAAGGCCAGTCTCAATTCCACGCATTGAACTGCAAGCTGCGCTTATAGCTTCTCGTTTCGCGCAAACAATTTTGCAAGCTCATCGAATTAAGCCCTCCGAGATCATTTTTTGGACAGACTCAACCACCGTCCTTAAATGGATTCGGAGTGATGCTCGGGCGTTTAAACCATTCGTGGCGCACAGGTTGGGAGAGATATTAGAAACCACCAACCCGTCCAACTGGAGGTGGATCCCTACCGCTTTTAACGTCGCCGACGATGCCACAAAACCTAAAAAATTAAACCTCACACAGTCTCATCGATGGTTTACAGGTCCTCCGTTTCTGTTACAGCCGCCATACGCTTGGCCGACCGAGCGAGTTGCTGACATCGAGGAGACTCTACCAGACCTCGAGTTCAAATCGGAGCTGGTGGGGTTGCTTCTCGACGTTCCGTTCTCAAGTCCAGTACCTGACGCGACGCGTTTTAGCTCTTGGCTGCGCCTTTTGCGCGCTACCGCCCGTGTTCTCCAGGGTGCGCGATTGTTCCGGCTTAAACTGTCTCGGCCAATAGATCAAAATTCTAATATATACATCGACAGTACCACATCTCCTTCACAACTTCATGCGGCGGACATCATAACAGCTGAGAAGATGATACTCCAACGAGCTCAGAGAGACAGCTTCCCCGATGAGCTGAAAGCAGTTGAATCATCACAGCCGGTGCCCAAAAACAGCCGAATAGCAAAACTCGCGCTAACTCTTGGCCAGGATGGCTTGCTGCGACTGGACTCACGGACAAAGTATGCGCCAGGAGTGAGTGAGAGAGCCATATCGCCTGCAATTCTAGATGGTCGCCATCACGTCACACGACTCCTCATCCTTCACGAACATATTCACGCCGCACATTGTTTTAACGAACTTGTCCTTAATGAGCTCAGGCAGAAGTTTTGGATACTCAAAGCAAGAGACAGCATCCGTAGCGTAGCCAAAGCCTGTCTTCAATGCAGAAGGTGGAAGGGCCAACCTGCTCGACCTCAAATCGGCAATCTACCGGAAGAGCGACTCGACCATCACAAGAGGCCGTTCACGCACTTCACCTCACTTTCATCCGATGCTGCCATTATGAGCCTACGACGTTTTATTGCTCGCCGAGGATCGCCTTCAACAATATTTTCAGATAATGGCACCAACTTTGTCGGAGCCTCCCGAGAGCTACGCTCGTTACAAGACGACGCAGTGCAAGAATACGCCACAAACCACAAAATCGAATGGCGTTTTATCCCACCGGCATCACCGTTCATGGGCGGAGCATGGGAAAGATTGGTAAGAACCGTTAAGACAGCCTTGAGAGCCTGCCTCGCCGAAAAAGTATTAAAAGAAGACGTACTATCCACACTACTCCTTGAGGCAGAGGCCATAATAAATTCGAGACCTCTCACGTATGTGCCATCTTCAACCGACTCACCAGAAGCGATCACTCCTTTCCATTTCATCTTGGGATCCTCTTCAGTTGTACCTTGGACCAACACGCTTACAGACGCAGACTTGGACAGAAGGTGTGACTGGCGTCGAAGCTTACGTCTGGCGGATCAGTTTTGGGCAAGATGGCTGCGCGAATACCTGCCCACGCTCCGAGCAAGAGGAGCCTCCACCAACACATTCAGTTTCAGTGAGGGAGACGTGGTGCTGATCGCCGACCCTACCCTTCCTCGTGGCTTATGGCCGTTAGGAAGAATAGTGTCGATCTACCCAGGGCCAGACGGAGCGGTCCGCGTGGCAGACGTCCGCACTAGGGGCGGCATTCTGCGCCGACCGGCCCGTAAGCTCGTTTTAATGGAAGCTGCTTCCCAGCCAGTAGCCACCGGTTGTTAGTGTTCCACTGGGGGTCCGGTATGTTGGCGACTGGCTGGTATGCCTTTTCTTTAAGAAATATATTTTTTTATATAAGTAATGACTTTTGGTCAGAAGAATGTTTAGTTGTCAAGTGTCAGTCCTTTGCCTTGTACATAATTTTATCGCTTTTTGTTATTAAATATCAATTAATAATATTTTACAGTGTTTCCATCACCTACATAAAAGCACAAATATTCAGTCCATTACAGTCCATTTGCTCACCAACACAGACTATTACACTGACTCACAGAAGGTTACTGTACTGATCTGTAACCTTATTTCTTGTTCTATCTACGTCCTACTTGCAGTATAACGCACTGCGCAAAGCAAGGATCTGATATTTGAATGATTTTATTAACCGACTTGCAAAAAGAGGTTATCAATTCGTCTGTTTTTTTTTTCTTTTTGTTTTTGGTTTAGGCCACAAAAGAAGCATAGAGAAAAGAGCAAAGAAAGCAACCAGACCAACACAGCTGATGTACATATTTCAACCGAACTACTGTTACTATACTGAAAAGTTGCACTAGTTCGATCAACCGTACTAACAACCGGACTACTGCTACTATAGTTGGTGCCAGTTAAGATGAGAATAGCGGTCATTGCCCTTTCCCTAATATATCTTCGTACGAACCAAAACAAATAAACCATGTATTGTTTTTCACTACAAAAAATGTTGAAGATCACGATAGATGACGATTCAAGACTGAACAGGCATATTTATGGTTTTTAAAGTTAAGAAGTTTAATAAATCTAGGTTCAATGACCGCTATTCTCATCTTAACTGGCACCAACTTTACAGGACAATATAGGCTAGCAATAAAAATAACTCGAGTTTGCCATCCACGTCAGTCGCGAACAGTCGTGTCGACCCACCCACGTCGACACGACTGTCCGCTACAGCACTCGACTTTTAATTAACTATTAATAAGTTTGATTGCCCCCTGGCTTCATCCACGTAGGTGACGAATCGGGAGTTCAATTTTATTCAAAGTTTTTTTTTTCTAATGATAACGAGTCGGGACTTCATGCATGGAAAAAAAATGGTGATCAATCGGAACCGAGACAAACTCTATCATTTTAACTTTACTAAACAAAAGTTCTTTTCCATTTAACATCATAATCGGTTTGTCAGTCCTCAAAACTGACTGCCAATATTAACAGAGACTAGCCAAGTAAACAGGAGATATTGTAGTGCACAACCACAGGGCAGAGTGCAGTCTTTATTCATTTCCTCTCATAATCCGATATATTGAGAGTAGTTCGGCACTACCGGGGTGAAATAAGGCGCAGAACCAAGAGCTAATGTTTCTTCCGAGACACTGCGTTGTCACACCAGCAACTTCCAGACTATGGACTATCATCATCATCATTTCAGCCGAAAGACGGCCACTGCTGGACATAGGCCTCCCCCAAGTGTCACCACATTGATCGGTCCCGTGCGACACGCATCCAGCAGATTCCCGCAACCTTCACCAGGTCATCGGTCCACCTAGTGGGAGGCCTTCCAATGCAACGTCGTCCGGTTCGCGGTCGCCACTCCAGAACTTTTCGGCCCCATCGGCCATCCGTTCGGACTATCCTTCCTTCCTAATCCAAACTAACATTATTAATGCGAAAGTAAGTTTGTTTATTACATTTTTACGCCTAAACGGCTAAACCGATTATCCTGAAATTTTGCATATACGTTGTCAGTGTTGTGTTTTTGTGGAAGTAAACAATTTTATTTATTTAAAGACAATGTCACACACACGAATACGTCATTTTTCTTTTTCAAACATTCAAATATATAAAAAAGTCTTATTTCTATGAACGTACAGCCAGTACGATTACATTACTTCAACATCCTCCCCTTAATCGGAAAAGGCTACAAATTTCATCTGATGACTGTACAAACAGGTACACACATGTAAATCAACCTGACTGTCCTTCACAATGACAGTGACATTAATTTATAAAAACACAGAGCACTAAACAAGTCAAAAATAATACAAATAATAGCAAATAAAACATCTTATGATATCATTAAGCCTATATCAGACACGCAACGTTGGTGTTTGCATCGACTCAACCCTTTGGTTAAAACATCTGCCAACATCTTATCCGTAGGCAAATAAGCTAATTTTATTGTATTATTTTCGACTAACTCCCTAACAAAATGGTAACGGACATCTATATGTTTAGTCCTATTATGATGAACCGGATTTTGTGCCAACTTTTGCGCACTTTGGTTATCATTATAGATAGTTACCGGAAAAGACTCACCTGTTATCTCAGATATAAGACGCTGTAAATAAACAGCTTCTTTAGAAGCACTGGACAACGCCATGTACTCAGCCTCTGTGGACGACAAGGCAACCGTGTGTTGTTTTTTACACTCCCACGATACTGGTGCATTCGCTAATTTGAATACGTAACCTGTATACGATCTCCTGTCACCACCGTTGGCCCAGTCGGCATCGACAAAACCACGTAAGGGTTCTCCAGTCTTTTTAAATGTAAGACCGTAGTCCAACGTACCTTTTAAATACTGCAGGACACGTTTAGCAGCAGTCCAATGCGCCTGCATAGGATTCTTATTGAACTGACTTAAGAAAATAACGGCAAACAAAATGTCGGGTTTTTTTCAAAGTGTCGGGATGTCGGGTATTGATAGCTAAAAACATCAAGCAACCGATTAAGTTTTGGTAAGGGGCATTGACAGCTGGTTCAGTCTGAGAACGCAGGTCAACACTAATGTCCATAGGAGTAGGAACAGTTTTGCACTCCGCCATATTAAAACGGTCCAACATTTCTAATATGTAACGATTCTGATTTACCTTCACATCATTAGTTCCCTTTTCCCTAACGACATGCAAACCAAGGCAATAACTAAGTTCACCTAGATCCTTGACACCAAAAAAATCCTTTAGGCCGTTCTTCAAGAAGGACAATTCATTTTCTTTATTATAAATCAAGATCAAATCGTCTACGTAAACTGCTAGTATAGCGATACTATTACTCCTTTTTATGTAGACGCAGGGCTCAGACTCTAATCTATTATAGCCTAAATTATGAAGCACCTCATCTAACCTTTTGTTCCAGGCTCTGGCAGCCTGTTTAAGACCATAAAGAGACTTATGTAATTGACATACTTTGGTCTCCTGACCTTCAGCTACAAAACCTTCAGGTTGTGCCATAAAAACCTTCTCCTCCAGTTTTCCGTGAAGGAAAGCTGTGTCTATGTCTAAATGATGCATTTTTAAATTCTGTTCAGTGGCTAGTGCAATCAAAACCCTTAACGACGAGTAACGAACCACCGGCGAAAAAGTTTCCTCGTAATCTATTCCGTAGCTTTGACGAAAACCTTTTGCGACTAAACGTGCTTTGTATCTACTCACTTTACCTTCAGAATCACGTTTTAACTTGTATACCCATTTACACGGTATGATTTTTTGTCCTGTGTTTTCTACTAAGGTCCAAGTACCGTTAGAAATTAAGGAATTATATTCGTCTTCCATTGCAGCAATCCACATGTCCTTGTCTGGACGTAAAAGAGAATCAGAATAAGAACAAGGTTCATCTTTCAACTCACCACTTTGCATCGCTGAACAACAACAAACGGAACAGTAATTTACAGGCTTTCTATCCCTTAATTTGTACCTCCTTTCAGGTTCCATGTGCGTCTCTTCTTCCTCAACAGGTACTACTGGAGTTTCAGGAAGAGGATAGGCCATAGATAGGGATGGTTCAGCAGCAGCAGTGCTTGTACTTGCTACAGGATCAGCTGACCTACTTTGTGCCTGTAAATTGTTGTTATCAGAGGAGAGAATAATGCTATGACGATGTGACTCGTCCCCTATCTCAGCGTTTGTGAAACAATTCTCTAAAAACACTACATCCCGCCCTTTGATACTTTTTCTTATATTGGTGGGATCACGAAACCTATACGACTTGTTGTCATCGCAATAACCAACAAATATGTACTGTTTCGCTTTCGCATCTAATTTTTGGCGATCGCAAGACGGCACATGAACGTATGCACGGCAACCAAATATTCGTAGATGGGAGATATCGGGTTTTCTGTTGAACCATATCTCATACGGAGTACGATTATCTAAAGCTCTATGTGGACATCTATTTTTCAAATAAGTAGCAGTGCGTACCGCATCTTCCCAGAAAGTCTTTGGTAGGTTACTATCTTGTAACATGCACCTAGCTTTCTCCACTAAGGACCTATTTGTCCTTTCAGCGACACCGTTGGATTCAGGACAATACGGGACAGTAGTCTGATGCTTAATTCCCCTTGAAGTTAAATATGCTTCGAATTCACCATTAACATACTCACCCCCGTTGTCGGTACGCAAGTTTCTTATCTTGAAAGAAGTTTGCCTTTCAACCAGAGCTTCGAATTCTAAAAACTTTTTCTTAACATGCGCTTTAGACGGTATAAAGTAAGAAAAAATCATTCTAGAAAAATCGTCTATAAAAGTAACCAAATACCGATTTGAACCTAATGACATTACGTCAAAAGGGCCACAGACATCAGAATGTATAGTTTCTAAAATTCTGCTGCCTTTCTTATAATCAATAGTTTTGAAGGGTTTTCTACTTTGTTTTCCTTCAATACAGGCTATACAAGGGTTTTTATCTAAAGAAGAATATTCAATACCTTTAGCTTTGCCATGACGTAGATGTTCTAATGCAACGCGGCACAGATGACAAGTCGCCGATGCCACAAACTTGAAGTAGTGTGTTCTTTAGAAGCCATAGCATGCTCCGAGTGAATTACTTGATGATCCAATCTATACAAACCACCAACGTTGCATGTCGCATGACCTACTGATTTTCCGACTACTTTTACCTCATTGCGTCTGTACATAGAACAACCTTTCTTATCAAAAACAATAGTTAAACCCTTTTCAACAGCCTTACTAACTGAAATTAAGTTCGTACGTAACTCAGGAACGTAAAGAACATCTTTGATACCATTTAATTTTAACTTACTGTCTTTTACAAGTAACACTTCACCGACGCCAGCTGAAATTATCTCTCTATTGTTTGCTAGAGTTATGTTCTTGCTTTCAGACGTGTTTAAATTGGTAAACCATTCTTTCATACAGGACATATGTGAAGAGGCTCCAGAATCCACATACCAGTCGGTTTGAACTAGATTACCTCCAACACCCAAGGCCGAAATAAGTGTTGTCTCCTTACTGTTATTTTTACTTTTTCTCTGCCTTTCCTGTTTTCCTTTCTTCCTGATTGGGCAATCTGGACGTTTGTGTCCCGGTTCTTTACATTCGTAACAAATAACTTTTCTTTCTGCAGCTTTAAGCGGCTTCATTTTTTCATTTGTTGCAAGAACCAATTCCTTTGACTCTCGTTTGGCGCTTTCGTTTAGTAATTTCTGCTTTACTAATTCAGATGTTACCTGAATATTTAAGCCCCTGAACCCGCGTAGGTCGAAGGCACGTTATTGTCACCCTCAGACATTGTATTACAGCGCAAAAAATATTTTACTCTATTTAAAAAAAATATTTACGAGCACTAAAAACGTAATAAAATTATCTATTCTGGGCCCATAACCGTGTGTTGTGTTTTTGTGGAAGCAAACAATTTTATTTATTTAAAGACAATGTCACACACACGAATACGTCATTTTTCTTTTTCAAACATTCAAATATATAAAAAAGTCTTATTTCTATGAACGTACAGCCAGTACGATTACATTACTTCAACAGTCAGGTGTGCAGAAACGGATACTCAAGGCACCTTTCATCCCGAAAACTTACTGTTCTCGAGGAAAACAAAAATAACGTTCTTATGATAAAAGATGGCTCCACGTGTGTTTCGAATCATGATTGAATTACATTATCACAAGCACTGACAAGCAGAGTACCCGAATTGATTGTCAAAATCTAAATTAAAGCGAGCAAAGCTGCGTGAAAAAACTAGCTGATAATAATCAAAGAAAAAGGAGCGTTTTCATCAAAGATGAAATACACGTGTAAAAGCTATTAGGTTAGCCTTTTTTTCTGTTGGGAAATCATCAAATGACCCTTACCGTTCTGGGCGGAGCAGAAGGGAGTGTCAGACTTTTACTGACTAAAATCCATCCATGTTGTTAGCCCTTTGTGTTCCGGGGCCGTGGTATCTCTTTCAAACAGTCCCGCAGCCCCGGCTATATTAGGTTAGCCTCACATTACGACTGGTAAGCAGAGAACTAGTATATACACTTTGCATATTACTCGGTGTTTAATAATTATATAGGGATTTGCATAATCGCTCCTATAAGGATACGTTGAGATCCGGTAAAATTGAATTAAAGTGATACCTGGGTGCTGCATGGCGCAACTTGAGAGACGCCTATGTTCGGTGCACTGCAGAAGGCTGAATGGACACAGAACAAGATAATATTTAAGATAATAGTGCATAGCATGCGATCATCTTAGCAATGCAGTACTCGTTATGCATCGAAAAGAAACTCTCTGAAAATTCAACTTGATATAAAGGGTGTAAAACACCTCTTAACGAAGCCGAAAGGCACTTATGTTCTCCCCGTCATTGCGATCATTTTTTTTGTTCTACACCAAACCTGGGAACCTTTTAGTTTCAGAGATATTGGGGGTAAAAGTTCCAACATTTTGTAATTTTTTTTTAAATACAGGTTTTTAATGCAATATTTTTACTTTAAACAGGTGTTTAAAGTAAAAATATTGCGGAGGTAAAAATATTATATCGTGGAGGTCCACGATCCCCGTACTATTCAATCCATCCATCAGCACAATGTTTTGGGGGCGTTACATTGAGTTCTACCACAAAACATGATTTTTCACCCCAACAAAAAAAAGTTGTTTGCCAGCAATAATTTTGGCGTAAAGTTACTTAGTTTGATGTACAGAATGCTTGGTTGACGGCTTCGTGATGAGGTCTTTTACACCCTATATAGTCATATAGACCAAGTGGAAGTGTCCAAAATTGTCTTGCAAAAATTCAGCGTAAGTACCTATACAAAATGCTGTCACAAATTTGCATGTCGAGCTTGTCATGTCAACATCTCATGACCTCGCACCGTGACCATTATGGTGTGACCAAACATTTGTCCTCACTCATATTTTCACGAACCTGTCCGTCTTTCACAATAAGGGTGTAGCAAGCCTACAATTTGGAATATTTCTACTTTTTCGATCGAATAGATTTGTGGTCTAGTTAACAAAATTGGCTAATTACTGACGATTAACGAAACAGATAAGCTGTTGGTACGTAATTATCACCAACGATTTAATTTCTATAAGTGCTTGGTTATTATGTTTCTGTTCTGTTAAGTGTTTTTAGTTTGTGTTATTTGTTGTTTCGTGATTGGCGGTTCCGGCATTTAATAATGACAACTGACTACTATACTCGTAGTCTAATATTTTACTATTTGTAGATATAGTCGAACTCGTAAGTACTTTAGCGCCCATAGATTGAATGTCACTTCCTTGCCATAAAATGTCAAATTGATGATACAGTAATTAGTTTCAACCTAAAAGAACTTTCATGAAGCCGTTTACCAAGCATTCTGTACATCAATTGCGAAGTAACTATACGCAAAAATGATTGCTGGAAAACTAATTTTTTTAGGGTGAAAAATTACGTTTTACGGTAGGACTTAATGCAACGTTTCCAAAACATTGTGCTGAAGAATGCATTGAATAGTATGGGGGTCGTGGAGGTATCTTAAATAAAAAAGAAAAAATTAAAAACTTGTTATAAAGTTGGAACATTGACCCCCAATATCTCCGTAACTAGAAGGTTCCCAGGTATGGTCTAGAACAAAAAAACCGGTCAAGTGCGAGTCGGACTCGCGCACGAAGGGTTCGGTACCATTATTATCAAAAAAGGGCAAAAAAATCACGTTTGTTGTATGGGAGCCCCCCTTAAATATTAATTTTATTCTGTTTTTAGTATTTTTTGTTATAGCGGCAACAGAAATACATCATCTGTAAAAATTTCAACTGTCTAGCTGTCACGGTTCATTAGATACAGCCTGGTGACAGACAGACGGACAGACGGACAGACGGACAGACGGACAGACGGACAGACAGACGGACAGACAGCGAAGTCTTAGTAATAGGGTTCCGTTTTTACCCTTTGGGTACGGAACCCTAAAAATGATCTCAATGACGAGGAGAACAAGTGGCTTTCGGCTTCGTTAAGGGTACTCTTACATCCATTAGAGTAAATCCTATAATATCATGTCGACTTCTGTTCCCAGACGAAATAGAAATTCATTAAACTTTAAATACGTACTAAAAGAGAGGAGTCAGGATGTTCACTCAACCATGTCTTCCAACAGCCAATGATGTGGTTATTGGTCAATGGTCTGATCTATATTTATAATTGGCGTTATTCCAGGAAGATCAGTGTATAAACAACGTAATGCAGTCTTCGTCGTGATGTATGAAGCAATAAGTCAAACCAGAGCCGTCTCTAGCCCATGTAGCGCCCGTGTGCAAACATTACCCTAGCGCCCCCTAGTAAGCGCGCGGTCAAAATGGAATGGGTACAAAGTACAAGTAACAGCACATACAAGTTACCAGAAACTGACAAATTTCCCCAATGGATAATACTCTATTGTTTGGAGATTAAATTTGAAGAATTCAAAGATTAATTAAATTTGAATTGAGAGAATTTGAAGGCATCTGCTGGTCGTTGTGTCAATTGTGCAGTAAGATTTCAACGCAATGTGCGAATACAATTACTTTCTGACTGCTACAGACGTGCAGCAACATGTATGGTTATTGTTAGATACACGTTTTCATTTTCGAATTTCTCATCATTCCGGTTAGACATGGCTTAGCTAATATTACCACTGTAATCTAGAAATTATAAGGAAAAAATCTATATACATTTCATTAATATCTGCTACAATTTCTGGGGTGGCCTGTTCTCCAAACAAAAAAAATTGACTCCTTTGTCGGTTTTGGATACCATGATGTGCTGTTGTCTGTGTTCAGAATTAAACAGGGTGTTCTGGTGTTTACCCTAACAAGCCAAAACGTACTCCTGTTAACATGCCTTGCTTTGCTGTATTTCTACAAATAAGAAGAGCTCTAGATGCTATACAAAATGTATGCAAATCGGAGCTCTTTTTACGTTGGTCATTGAAAGTGCAGCAGCCGGCAAACGCGCGCGCTGAGTGCTCGCTAGCTCGCTAGGGGGCTCTGTAGCGAGCGGCGCTCGGTGCCCCCTAGGACCGCTGCGCCCGTGTGCAACGCACACCCTGAACACTCGGTAAAGACGGCCTTGAGTCAAACCCATGGGAGAGAAACGCAAACAGTTTCCTATAGGAGAGCTTAGGACACCTTGTCATAGGTGAAGAATGAGCTATCCTCGTATAGCCAGCTAAAAACATCTTTTTTTACATCCAGTGAAAATTAGACTTAGTTTAAACGAACGGAAAAGAGGAAATCGGAAGTCAGCTTCACTTTCATTCACTATCATAGGAACATATCTATTTGCAAAACGTAACAAAAAAACTGTTGTAACGCTTAAAACTGATTAATAGCTCTTTGATAAATGGAGCGAGAAATCAAAGAGTGCTCACACGCATATAGCGGATTGGTACGGCTAGACCGGCAAGCAAACTTAACATGCGGCGGACCCCACCCTTATGTCGACTAAAAAAGGTAAAAAATCGTGTGGAGGTTATGTAAATGGGTTGGTAAATAGATCTGTGACGTATGACGGACGCAATGCCGCACAGTTGCCAAAGTGCATGCAAGTCGAGTGTGCAACTAGTGGACTATGGATACAATTACCGTTCCTTTATAATTAAGATTTTTTAACTACAATCGATTAGACGTGTGGATATTGGAATTTTAGTTTCGTAATACTTTTTTCAGGGTCGCGCTGAAAGAAAGTTACAAATACATAGTCCACAGATAGTTGTTCTATCGTGCTATGAAAAATATGGCGGTCCTTCAAGACACTTTATCAATTCGTCGTTTTGTATGGTTCATATTAGTCAGTTTAACTGGACTTTGTGTTCACATAAACCTCTCTTTTTAGTCGTTCACTTTTGACAGAGTGGTCGTGGTCATGGGGGTTCGCCCACAATTGCGGTCACTGTCTTAGCGATAATTTTCCACCGGGCTCTATTGGCCGCATGGCGAGCACATTCTGTCACAGGGATCTTGGTGACAGACTTGATGGAGTTTGTCCATCGGGTTGGTGATCGACCACGTGGTCTCGTGCCTTCGACTCTACTCTAAATCACTTGACGCTCCATGGAATCATTGTTGTGGGTAACGTGTCCAAAGAATCTGAGGATTCGTAATTGCACAGTCTTTGTTTAATATTGAGTTCTTTGAGTATTGGCACGTTAGTCCGATAAGCGGTTCAGCTTATCCTGAGCATGCGTCTCCAACACTACAGCCTGTCTCTCAAGGGCGTCAATCTTGCATCTGTCGTGCATTCGCAATGTCCATGTTTCCGCTGCCTAGAGGAAGATCCGGAAAACTAGGGTGTATTTTGGTAGTTTTAGTTATTCGGATTATATTATTGAGACCCTACGTGTATATCAGCCATCGGTCATCACATACATAATCATGAAGCGATATCTTTTAGATTTGCTTCAGAGTTTTAGCCAAAACGTTGGCTAGTTTTATTCTAGTTTTTCTTTCATTTATTCTTCATTTAGGTAGTCACACTTTTCGAAACCATATGTTGGTATGCATTAGGATCATCACTAATTCTTTATTTACTTTATTTCCACGCACCACTTACAATGCATTTTGTGCTCTACAAAGCCATAAGATGTTTTATCTCACGTGCGTCAGCGGTTGCGTAAAAACCTATGCAATGGAGTAAACGCTACGGTTTTTAACGTACTATGAATGACTGCTTCCTCCCAGTAATAGGACAATGTGTGACGTAATATAGCTCTTATTACGTGCACTATCAGTATAATATCCGTGTTGCATAGCTGCTGAGGTTTGTCGTGGGAGCTGGCCTTTAGAAATTAGCTGTCAACTGTCTCGTTGGGCGAGAGTTTTAGGGCAATACGTAGGTACTAATGAATAGGAAATAGAATTATTTACTTTGCAAGTTAGATTTTGAATCACTTTTACGAGACACTTTCTTAACGAACCAGCAGACGACGACGGTAGGTTTTATCTGACTTCCGCTGAGCAGAATTACACACTTCGGTTTGCATAGTGGCTAAGCGTTTGGCTGCTACGCTGCGTCTCGCGGGTTCATTCCTGCGTGGAACAATTATTTGTCTACAGGTAGTTGTCCCGGGTCTGGCTGTTTGTGTATATGAGTTTAAATGTTTGTATACGCACCCACGATAAAGGAGAAGTTCCCAATGTGGGGCAAAGTAAAAAAAAAAAAAGTTTTTAGAAGGCGCCTTCTCAAAATATCTCGGACTTGTTAAAGGGTCATCATCATCATCATCAGCCTTTTAATGTTCCCACTGCTGGGACACAGGCGTCCTCTCTATGAGAGGGAATGGGCTTATAATCCACCACGCGGGCCCAGTGCGGATTGGTAGATGTCACATGTCTTCGAATTTTTTGGTTCTAGGACATGCCGGTTTCCTCACGATGTTTTCTTTCCTTCACCGTTTTTGAGAGCAGTGGTAATGAAATAAATTACACAAAGTAATGCATTACTTTGTGTAATTTATTTCATTACCACTGCTCTCAGAGAGGTGCACCTCTCTGGGTTCGAACCCACGACTGGGTCACCTATCTATCTTCTTCTTATAAAAATTTCGAGTCACAGTGCTTGTGGTTGCACTCCTCCGAAATGGCTCGATAGAATTTTATGAAATTATTTATGTAAATTTGGAAGGTATAAGAATAGGTCGTACAGCAGCACACAACGTAATACACACACCCACACACCATAACACCACACCACCACACACACCATAATCACACCATAATTTATAAATATGGCAGAACAACGTTTGCGGGGTCAGCTAGATAACTATATTTTTTTCATTAGCTATCACAAATACAATACACAGACCAAGAACATGACGCAAAAGGGCCCGCTCTTTTGGAAACGTATAACAAGGCTGCGAATCATAATTGGTGATGATGATCACAAATATGCAGTTAATCACTTCAAGTAGACTGGATCCGTAGATGACCCCAAAATATTTGCGAATAGGCTCAAAGAGAACAGGCTCTTATTAAAATTAATTGAGACAATAAATAATAAGATGAACGCGATAAAAATTACAACTTAATTTTTAGCCATTAATTTTACAGCGAGTTGATAAAGTGTGAAGAATATAATTATTATAACAGCCAGTATCAATCATGATTTCGTGTATGATGTATGTAGCCGGAACTATATGCAGACATGTTCAATCCTTATTTGGAGTAAAGTATCGATTTAATAAGAACTAGCTTTACTAATAAATACATTATAATATGTATTTGCGCGAAAAAAAATTGCTGCTTACAGTGGAACAGCAATTTTTTTTCACCAAATTAAAAAGTTGTTTCCCAGCATATAACCTTTACTCAATGTGACTTAGTTTGATGTTTAGAATAGTTGGACGATAGATGGTTCTTGTTGATACTATACAGGGTGTAAACAACCTCATCACGAAGCTGTCAACCAAGTATTATGTACATCAAACTAAGTAACTTTATGCAAAAATGATTGCTGGGAAATGACTTTTTTTTTGGGGTGAAAAATCAAGTTTTGTGGTAGAACTCAATGTAACGCGCACAAACATTGTGCTGATGGATGGTTTGAATAGTACGGGGGTCGTGGAGGTGTTTAAAGTAAAAATCATTTATTAAAACTTGTCAAAAATTGGAACTTTGACCCCCAATATCTCCGAAACTAGAAGGTATGGTGTAGAAAAAAAAATTATCGCAATGACGAGGAGAACAAGTGCCTTTATGCTCCGTTAAGAGGTGTCTTTCACCCTTTTTTTTTGTATTTTTTTTTTCGGATGGGAAATCATCAAATGACTCCTCCCGCTCTGGGCGGAGCAGGAGGGAGTGTTAGACTTTTACTGACTAAAACCCATCCATGTTCCTTCATCGCCCTTTGTGTTCCGGGGCCACGGTATCTCTTTCGAACAGTCCCGCAAGGTGTCTTACACCCTTTATACACATAATATAACATCACACCTGTAATCCCCGAAGGGATAAGCAGGGGTGTGCCTAATAGTACACCTGCTTTTCGACAGTCTGTTATTTCTAAGTCCCATGTAATAGGGGGCGAGCCTACTGTAGCACAATCCAGATTCCGTTACTGCTACCAGGCCTGTCTCACTTCCATACAAACGGCGCAAAAACCCCGAGATATTTACCTACTATTCTGGAAAACAAGCTAATTTCAACCTTTTGCATTGCGCATAGCGTTCATAGTACAATAACTGTCTGCCGTCTCGCTTCAATCTGCTAGGGCTGTCAGAGGTACTTTACGGTATTAGCAGTTTATTTTTGTTTCGCGGGTGCGTGCGCTGCGTGTGCGACAAGTCGAGCGAGTGCAAGCCTATTGAGACTAGTGCGGTGGCCGCACGCTTGCGTTTATCATACCTAAACTCGGGAGTGAAACTTCTGTACCGTAAGGTACTAATATATATTCTGTGCTGCTACTGAGAAATTCCTGATGGAAAAGCCCAATAACCAAAACCAACGAGGCTTACACTGTATAAAGTAAATAATTATACACTGTATAAAGTAAATAATTATACACTTTTAGTTGCATATTATAGATTTACAGGTACTTAATTTATAGGTACTTAATGCACAGTAATGATGTGGTGATTTTTCAAAACAACGAGCTTTCTATAACTAAGCTTCTAAATTTGAGATATGAAGACGTATAAACCTATACCGGAATAAAATTCATGTACAGATTCATCATTATGATCATTTCAGCCGAAAGACCATCCAGTCTATCCACTGCTGGACATAGACCTCCCCACGCGTGTCGCCACATTCACCAGTCCCGTGCGACTCGCATCCAGCGGATTCCCGCAACCTTCACCAGGTCATCGGTCCACCTAGTGGGAAGCCTTCCAATGCAACGTCTTCTGTCGTCACTCCAGTACTTTTCGGCCCCATCGCAACATGTACAGATTAGTTGAACTAAAAAAAAACGTTTTTGCAAAAAAATAAAACCGACTTCAAAAAACACAAAAAAGTGAATAATAACTTTAGCTTCAGAAGTCGGTGACCTTTTTTTTGGTTCATTTAGTTTTTTTTTGTCACCGACTTCTGAAGCTAAAGTTATTTTTCACTTTTTTGTGTTTTTTGAAGTCGGTTTTATTTTTTTGCAAAAAAGTTTTTTAATTTTTTCCATTTTTAGTTGTAATATCCTATACAAATATTTGCTATGCATTTATTTTACGTTGTTAACAATACATGTCATGCTTATCCCCAATAAATGGAACTAAACATACCTAAACTGTCGAAATTTGGGTGTATTGTACACATCTGCGTATCCCTCAGAGCATACAGGCGTGATGTTTCGTCATGATGTTGTATAAACAATAAACATCCAAGCAATTGCAGCAATCAAGACCGATTTACCATCTAATTTTGAAGAGTTCCATTGTATATCTCCGAAGATCAGCATCAGATCTTCACCAAATTTAAATGCGACCATATCAAGAGTATATTCTTTAAAATAAAAAAAGAATTTTGAGAATCGCTCCACAAATGGAGGAGAAATCGGTGAACATATATGAAATTATACCACACAACTGAAGTAAAAATGTACATAAAATGAAAACTACTGGGCCAAACTATGTTAAATTTTTATGGGACCAAATGGCAACTATTCCGCATCAAACTAAAGAAGAATCACGTAAATCGGATCATAAATGTCAGCGTAATCGGTGTACATACATAAAAAAAAAAAATGCCAATCGAATTGAGAACCTCCTCCTTTTGGGGAAGTCGGTTAAAAAGTATCTACAGATGATCGTTTTATTTTGCTGATGAGATGCTTTTTACTGCGGACGTCACGCGGTTTCACCTGCGTAGTTCCCGTTCCCGTGGGAGTACGGGGATAAAATATAGCCTATGTTACTTGCTGATAATGTAGCTATCCCTTGCTGAAAGAATTTTTCAAATCGATTAAGTTACATGCAAAAATACAAATCTTTCCTCTCTATAAATTAGTATAGGTAGAGTAATTATGGTGCCATTAACCTATAAAACATAATAAATCAGTTAGCTCATATGTAAATAAATTAGTCTTGAATGTAAGCCGTGTGATCTAGATTGAGAACAAAAGATAAAATGTCAACTAGCAAGACATTGGCAGAAAACATAGATTTTATGTAACAGTTTTATTGGGTTCAGTTGCTAAACCAAAAATAGAATTAAATGGAAAACAATATTCTCCAGGAAATAATATTAATTCCTATAACATAACTGTTATGTTACTATAACATAACATCACAACTCTAATCTCTAAGGAAAAGGTAGAGACAACTACACCTTACCTTACAGTTACACGATCGGCGCCTGCGCATGATTTAAGCGAAAAAAAATTAAACTGGTCAGGCGGAAAAGACCACGGTAGTACACCCACATTTCACCAGTTATGCCTCTTCCCATCAAGCGGGCACAAACCCAGCATTCAGGTTGCTCCTGAAAAGCAGCGTACCGCCACAACATTTTTATTATTTACCGTTTTTATTCTTATCACATAAAAATCTAAAAAAATGTGGTCCGCCGGTGTCTTGAGCATGGTTTTTGTATCACACCGGTGGTTAGGGCTTTCAGAGAGTAGAACCTCCTAACAATGCGCCTTCTGAATCAGGCCCTTAATCCAAAAGGAATTAAAAAAGAAAACAAACTTGTTGCACCGACCCCAAGTAATACATGAGACAGGAACATGATAATGAATTTTACCAGTGATTGTAGATAGTTAAAAAAACAAACCGTTAAATTATTTTCTGTTAACTACAAAGAATGCTCCACTTACTCATACCCATGGTTTCCAGGTATCATTCCACCCACATCTACAACCGGTCACTTCAATAGGTACCGGTCGTAACCCTTGACACTTGCCTCCATTTCAGACTGTCCCACGATGGGCAGCTGGTGCCGTGAATGTCAACAGTCATGGAACAAGCGCATTCTCTTGATCGAAGGCAAAACCCACCGGACAATTGTTTTGCCCACTAGGGCCTCTACCACCAACTCTGTTAGTAGTAACAAGTAATGCCGCTTCAGCGATGAAACGAGATGGAGCTATCAAAGATGTCTAGCGCCATCTCTTTCTCACACTGAATTAAAGAAAGAAAGAAAGATAAATATTTATTTGGGACAAGCACAGGAACTACAAAAATAGTAATAAAAAAAAAATCTAAAACTAAATTATAAAAAACCGGCCAAGAGCGTGTCGGGCCACGCTCAGTGTAGGGTTCCGTAGTTTCCCGTCCGTCACAATAAGTGTCCCCACTTATGAGTTTAAAGGTGGGTATCCATTATGTAAAAATGCTTGCATATACGAATATACTACAAACTTAGTCCAGAAATTATTTTGTACAACTTTTTGTCTTTTTTGTACAAAAACTGTTGTTTCCATCAAGTTCAAAATGATTTTCCTAGAAAGTCCTTATAAAGTTCTACTTTTCAGATTTTTTTCATATTTTCTTAACTTATGGTTCAAAAGTTAGAGGGGGGGACACATTGTTTTTTACTTTTGGAGCGAATATTATCGAAATTATTGACATTATCAAAAAATGATTTTAGGAAACCCCTATTCATTTTTAAATACCTTTCCAACAATATATCACACGTTAGGGTTGAAATAAAAAAAAAATCACTTCCCACTTTACATATAGGGGAGCTACCCTAATAAAACATTTTTTTCCAATTTTTATTTTACCACTTTGTCGGCGTGATTGATATACATATTGGTACCAAATTTCAGCTTTCTAGTGCTAACGGTCACAGAGATTAAGCGAGGACGGACAGACGGACGGACGGACAGACATGGCGAAACTATAAGGGTTCCTAGTTGACTACGGAACCCTAAAAAAGACCTATGCGAGGCCAAAAAGGCTCCTATCTCAGCATGATGCTGCGAAAGATGAAAATCAAATACTGCAGCGCTGGTATTAAGATTACAACAATACTACTATAAGAGGTGAAGGTATCCCCCCAGATCCTTTATCTGAAATAAATAAACGTTTTAATTTAAATAAAGATCTTATTCGCTACTCTATCGGACGTTATCGAAATTCCTTTCTTTTATTGATAAAGATGTCTTGTTTTTTCTTATTTTTATCGTCTTTTGTTTCTGTTAATGTGCATTGTAGGTAGTAAAACGTATGATTTTATTGCTACTTTTTTCGTTAAATAAAAGGGCTTGGTACTACTATATTATTGCTACTGATAAAATTATATTGTATGACCGGCTTAAGTATTAAACCAGGTTTCTTAAATAGTTCGCATGCACACATGCACTTCTCCAACTACATACTCGTATATCAGCAAATATATTACCTTAACCTAAAGCATGATAAGCACTATTTTCCTATCTACCATGATTAGTGATTAAAACCTACTAATATACCTATTGGGGTTTACCCCTTGCATTATTTTTAGTGGATGCTGTTTCCAGGTCGAGGATACGTGGTAAAATTGAAAACCTCAATAACTTTCACAATAATTCGATTTTATTGCAAAGTAGCACACAGAATACGTCGTTACAGTTATAGTTTTATGGAGGCAAGAGAAACAGTGTTGCCATGAATAGTGTTGGGCAATGATAATAATCCGGTTAATATCATTTGGCTAATAATCGATTAAAAGCCAGTTATTAGCCATTAATAGCAATTATGGATGGTAACCCCGCTGTTAATGTTATTTTATTGATTAAAAATTTCCCTTCATAGTTTTCAGGCTTAGGATTGTCGGATTAGACTTAATTTTCATTATCTTTCTTTGTAGTAAATAAATGTGCAATTTAAAACTAATCTCTGGCCCATTTAATAATTTTCAATCAGCTATTTACATTGATTTTTGAAAATTAGATTTTTTGTGTACTTAGTTTTTTTTTTAATTCTTAATCAGTCATCTATTGACGGGATTGAGCGGAATACAGGCTCCAAGGTATTTGCAAGAGATCTGGCTATTGGGCAGAGCCAGCTCACAAAACTGAAGACCGACGATGGTAGGATCTTATTCGCCAAACCGGAGCTTCTGAGGGAGATCGAGAGCTTCTATAGACAGTTGTACACGTCAACTAGTAAACCCGTCGTAGATCTAGCAAACGACCCAAGAGCTAGACTGACCCGACACTATACCGAAGACATCCCGGACGTCAGCCAGTACGAGACTAGGATGGCTCTGAAGTAGCTCAAAAACAACAAGGCACCGGGTGATGACGGAATTACGGCCGAACTCCTGAAGGCGGGTGGAAAACCGGTACTTAAGGCCCTTCAGAAGCTGTTTGATTCCGTCATACTTGAGGGAAAAACGCCACAGGCATAGTGCAGGGGTGTGGTGGTACTCTTCTTCAAAAAGGGTGACAATGCCCGGTTGAAGAATTATAGGCCCATCTCACTTCTAAGCCATGTCTACAAGTTGTTTTCTAGAGTCATCACGAATCGTCTCGCGCGCAGGTCTGACGATTTCCAGCCACCCGAACAAGCCGGTATCCGCAAAGGCTTTAGCACCGTGGACCACATACATACGCTGCGGCAAGTTATACAGAAGACCGAAGAGTATAACCTGCCTCTCTGTTTAGCGTTTGTGGACTACAAGAAAGCCTTCCATTCGATCGAGACCTGGACTGTACTGCAGTCTCTCCAACGTGCAACGGTGCCAAATCGACTATCGGTACATTGAGGTGTTGAAGTGTTTGTGCAAAAACGCCATGTCAGTCCGACTTCAGGATCAAGCCTCGGAACCTATCCTCCTGCAGCAAGGTGTGAGACAGGAAGACGTCATATCTCTGAAACTCTTCACCACTGCACTGGAGGATGTCTTCAAGGTTCTGGACTGGAGAGGGCTAGGCATCAACGTCAATGGCGAGTACATCACTCACCTTCGGTTTGCCGATGATATAGTGGTCATGGCTGAAACCATGGAGGACCTCAGTACAATGCTCGATGATCTCAGTAGAGCTTCCGGAAGAGTGGGTCTAAAAATGAACATGGACAAAACTAAGGTCATGTTGAATGCCCATATCACACCCACTCCTATCAAGATCGGAGACTCTACACTCGAAGTTGTAGACGATTATGTGTACCTGGGACAAGCGGTCCAGTTAGGTAGGTCTAACTTCGAGAAAGAGGTCAATCGTCGAATCCGACTCGGCTGGGCAGCGTTCGGAAAATCTTCTCGTCCAACCTACCGCAGTGTCTCAAGACGAAAGTCTATGACCAGTGTGTTGCCAGTGATTACATACGGGACCGAAACGTGGTCGCTCACAATGGGCCTCATCAGAAGGCTTAAAGTCACCCAAAGGGCAATGGAGAGGGCTATGCTCGGAGTTTCCTTGCGCGATCGAATCAGAAATGAAGACTTCCGCAAGAGAACGAAGGTTACCGACGTAGCCCGAAGAATTCACATTGCTCGCAGAACGGATGGCCGATGGGGCCGAAGAGTTCTGGAGTGGCGACCGTGAACCGAAAGACGTTGCGTTGGAAGGACTCCCACTAGGTGGACCGATGACCTGATGAAGGTTGCGGGAACCCGCTGGATGCGAGTCGCACGGGACCTTTCAATGTGGCGACACTTGGGGGAGGCCTATGTCCAGCAGTGGGCGTCTATCGGCTGAAATGATGATGATGATGTCATTTATTTGGGATATATTTTTGGGATTTTTTCATTTTCGTTTTCGTTGTTTTTTTTGTTTGTTGCTCAAAAATAATTTTCAGCCTAATTACTGCTAAATTCCACACGAGATTTTCTTTGGTCTAACCATTTTATGATTATACACACAAACAGGGAACACACGAAAAAGGACTTCTTTACCGAAACATATCAGTCGACGTACTGATTCCGGAATCCGGATTCGGTTGGCGTCGCTATAGTGCAGTTCATGCATGTCTTTCTGGCACGAATTAATATTAGCGCCAGAAAGAGATAGCACGAGAGACGGGGGTGCGGGGTGCATGTTATTTTCCATTGTTTATAATTTACCTACGTCGTATTCACAGAAAAGAGCTAACAAGTAACTTAGAATAGAATAGAATAATCATTTATTCGTTACATAATGTACCTACCTTACATTTTTACGTATCGGTTAAATTTTATTTGTAGGCATACATACACCTACATATTTAGCTCGCTTTGTTAAGTCAAGTAATTAAATAAGTGCATGGTTAAATCACAAAGTGATGTGTCAATAGTAATTATGGTTTTTATAGTATTGGATCTATTAACAAAACTGAATTACCCGAAAAATGTGTTTTATTTTATATTATTAACACTTTTTCACATACAAAAAGTGAAAATAAATAAAAATAATAACAATACATTGAATCACACTGCGTATACGCACCCAATTTATGTTCACACCCACAGATTTTACAATAAAAAAAAAAAAGAATTAATTTTTCAACATTACATTAATAGCAGGGTTATCATCCATTGGATGGCTATTAATGGCTATTAATGGATTATAATCGATAATAACTCAAAGCATCCGGCTATTAACCCAACACTAGCCATGAACAAATACAAATAGACATCAGTGTTGTCAATAACAAAATTAATATTCTGAATGTTACTACTCTTAACAATACCTAATTAATGCGAAAGTTTGTGAGGATGGATGGATCGATGGATGTTTGTTACTCTTTCACATAAAAACTACTGAAACAATTTGGATGAAATTTAGCACACAGATAGTTTACCTGGACTAACACATAGAATACTTTTTAACCCGATACTACGAGCCCGTGGGACAATTACCGAACACCACGCGGGCCAAGCCGCGGGTATAAGCTAGTTAATAATAACACAATACATCATTATTGAATGTAGGGCATATATTTAGTGGCCGCACTGTGCCCATAAGAACTGATACGTTGTATTTAAGGGCTATATATCCCTCAAATGGCTTAGCATGATCCTCCGTTACGCCTAAAATACTGCAGCATTAATTTTGAAATAAATATATGGTAAAGTTGAGGATTAATGCTAAGTACTATGTGTGACGAAAACACGATTCCATAAACTTTTCTCGATAGAAAATAATCCAAAGTTACCTCCAAATCGAACAATAAACCGCTGGTATTCAAAAAGTACTTCAAATTAGATCATGAAACTTTGCATACTAACTGAATTAACTATAAAGCAGGTCTTATGTGTTTTAAAATTTTTGTCCAATCAATAGATTTTTTGTAAATCGCAAAAAAACGCTCATTTCGCACTATTCAGCCGCAGTGACTGACGTAACAACCGCTTTGTAGTGCAACCTGATTAGAACTTTATTCTAACAGTATTTCAAACGAAGTTTAAACTACCACAAATAGAGTTGCTAATTTTAGGGTTAGAAGGGCCTTAAAGCCCTGACGTGTCCTAAATCCACTTCGATTGCAGTATTGGTCATTATAAAGATATTTAATATAATAATATATAATATATTTTGTCATTATAGTCTGTCATCAGTCAAAATCTTTACCATCTTATTGCCCCTGTTTTATGTTCCTTGGGATCGACGTCACGCCTATGTTTGTATTTACGTATGTTCTTCCGTAGCGCTTAAACTACACATCCGATTTTGATGAATAAGGTGTCAGTCGATTTGTGAATGTAGCTGTGTTTTAACCGGTTTCAACAATAGTCGATTTTACCTTGTAAACACCGATTTTAATTAAAGCGTGATTTTTCAGTATTCAGGTTTTATTTATTTATTCATTTAACGGTTTTTGTACAACACTACATAGAGAAAAGAAGAAAGGAATAGAAAATAGGTACAAAGGTGATGCTTATTGCTTGTTTTTTGTTATTGTATAAACTACACAAATTCTTATCTTTAATAAATTGCTCATATAAATATAATAAATAATAAATATTGCTGGACATTACACACAGCGCCATCTAGTGCCACACTAAGCAACGAGGCTTGTGTCGTGGACACCAGATAGTTGATATACTACATAGATACTTTTTGTTTGTAAATACTTACTTAATATACATATAAACATCCGTGACTCGGAAACAAATGTCCATGCTCATCACACAAACATTTGCTCCGACCGGGATTCGAACCCAGGACCCTAAGAACGTAAGGCAGCCTCACTACCGCTGCGCACATCGGGTCGTCAATACGTCATACAATCCATCTATAATCTTTTCTTTGGGCTTCTTTTATCTTTCCATGCAACTTTATCATACTTATTTATCACACATATTAATTTATTAAAATGTTCATTCAAAATTTTTACACACATTCTAATATTGTTCACGCGATCGTTCGATCAAATCTAAACGATTTGTCTCCATTGACAGCCAACACTTTACAGAAATTAGTCCAACGACTTACGGCCATTAAAATAATCGATCAACTTCCTGACAAAAGCAATTCACTTGGCTTGCTATCAAAAAAGAAAAGTAAAGTTAGCGAATTATTTTGTAGACTAGCAAGAAAATAATATCATTGTGAACACTTTTTAGTCTATTTTTAGGGTTCCGTACCCATTACACTCACGGGTGTCATATAAGGCGACTAATGTCTGAGGCAGAACACCTTGCGCCTCCGTAGACCAGAGAATGGGCAGCAGCGTTTTCTTTTAGTCTTTCATCACTGCGATCTCCAATCCGCCTGCCAAGCGTGGAGATTACGGCAAATTCCTCCCATCATGGAGAGTCTTATGTCCAGCAGTGGACGTTATGGGCTGTTGTTGTTGTTGTTGTTGTACCCAAAGGGTAAAAACGGGACCCTATTACTAAGACTCCACTGTCGGTTTGTCCGTGTCTGTCTGTCACCAGGATGTATCATATGTACCGTGATAGCTAGACAATTGAAATTTTCATAAATGATTTATTTCTCTTGCCGCTATAACAAGAAAGAAACACTTAAAAATATTTAAGGGGGGCATCCTGTACAACAAACGTGATTTTTATGCCGTTTTTTGCTCGATATTAATAACGGCAACAGGTAGAGGCTTGAAATATTCACAGAATATTTATTAAAAATAAATAATTACTTAAATTAAAATAAAATAAATATTTAAGGGTGGAAGGGGGGGCTCCCATATAACAAACGTGATCTTTTGCCGTTTTATCTAATGTTGTATAGATAATGGTACGGAACCCTTCGCGCGCGAGTCCGACTCTCACTTGGCCGGTTTTTATAAACCCCCGGTTTAGATAACAATCGCAATAATCTTAACTCTATTATTAATGTAATATTTTTGTAGTTACTAACAATAACGTTGCGTAATTTCTAACATAGCGTGGATTTCAACAACGTAAAAAATATCTAACTTTGATAGGAGAATATCAAAACACTGCACAAATCTTGATCATTTTCCTCATTCGATTGTTAAGGTTTTTTTATTACGAAACACCATGTAAAATACTGCTGAATACCAGTATTTTATACTAGCTGACGTCCCGCGGTTTCACCCGCGTAGTTCCCGTTCCCGTGGGAGTACGAGAATAAAATATAGCCTGTAGCACTCACGAATAATGTAGCTTTCTACCAGTGAAACAATTTTTAAAATTGGTTCATTACTTCCGGAGATTATCCCTTACATACAAACTTACAAACAAATGTTACCTCTTTATAATATTAGTATAGATGGAGTTCCAGACAAATCTGAAACAGCTGCATAGCCACAATATACAGGATTTGGAAAAGGGTGGATAGATGGTGATCATTTCACTGCTCTTCTACTGACATTTCTGCCTGAACATGAACCTCGAAATAAGAATACGGTGCCATAATCACCCCCATTGTCCAGATTGGTCATCTCTGACTGTTTGAAGTTTGCATGTTGATGAAAAGTACCTAGCGGTTGTTTCCCCTGCTAGGAATGTGTTGTGCAATTATTAAACCCGCGTGAAATGTATAACTAATTACTTTGAAACTCTATATAAATGTAAACATTACATTACAACAGACATATAAATAATTTTAGACATTACTAAAACTTATTACTCAGACTATTGCAACTCTAAACCGAGCGTTAATTTCAAGAACGCGTAAAATTATGTAATAATCTAATTATTCAAGTTAAATATGTGTTTTTTTTTTCTGTTAAAAACGGCAGCTAGATCAGTTAGATTATCGCAGATAGACAATCAGGTGCATACTCGTAGCAGTCACGATTTGCGAGAAAACGTTTGACATTTGGAAGCCATTTTGCGTGGAGATCTAGAACGTTCGTATGTAGATGCAATAGAAAAATCAAGGGCGTGTTCGATTTAGAGCAGTCGTGTCTAATGCCCCGCGGGTCTGTTAGTATTGTTGTCTAATTATTTGATTGATTTTTTGTGGTGGTTTGAGGAATGAGGAATGCCAATGTATGTTGTGGTCTCTAGACATCATATTATTATTGTTATAAGATTTATTTATTTGTTTAGTGTCAGTGAACATGAGCTTAATTGGTTCTACATCGATTGTCGAGTTATTCAAGTATGTCCTTAATTGCACTTTTATGGAAATCAACAGGCCATTAGATTAATGAGGTACTTAACGCTTTATTCCTGTTATATGTACAGCCTTCTTTGAACCTTCACACATATGGATAGCAGTATAGTTCTATGACGGAATTAGGATACGAACTGCCGACCTTTTCTGTCGCTAAACTAACACCTTAGCTTTATTTAACGTTGAACTTTATGTTCACTATACTTATGGTTAAACACTGTATTAGGCTTAATTTTACAAGAATGGAAAGCTACCATGATTCTGAGAAGAGATTTTTAAAGAAGGAAATTGAAAGAGTAAATGCAGTGTACATGTTTGTAGCAGCCCAGAGTTCTGGTTTGTGCCCGATTTATAGCTACAAGCTTGCCTATATACTAAACTAGCTGACGTCCCGCGGTTTCACCCGCGTAGTTCCCGTTCCCGTGGGAGGACAGGAATAAAATATAGCCTATAGCACTCACGAATAATGTAGCTTTCTACCAGTGAAACAATTTTTAAAATTGGTTCATTACTTCCGGAGATTACCCCCTACATACAAACTTACAAACATACAAACTTACAAACATACAAACTTACAAACATACAAACTTACAAACAAATGTTACCTCTTTATTATATTAGTATAGAAGTATAGATATAGCTATCGCCTATTTATTAAGGGAGGACCTCTGTCTAACCTTTTCGGGAATTAAGGACACACGATTTTGTTATGTAGGTAGATCTAGATTTCAAAATTCACCGAAAATTCACCAGAAGCCATATTTTTCACAGGAAGATGAACATGAGTGGTGAATTAATAAAATAAAATAAATAAATTGTAAAATATAAAAATACATTGTGTTTTATTTCAGTTATTGATTCATACGCAGTAATTAATCATTCAACTTTTTACGAAATTATCATTTTGGGATTCAACATTTTGCAAATAACACATTGTAGTCCAGAATGGTAAGTAATGAATGAATGAAATTGAATTAAATAAATAGTAAAAACAGTAAAAAAAATATTCAAATCATGGAGAACATTAAAACAATGAGGACCAAAAAATGCAATGTGGCAATGTGGTGTGGACCAAAAGTAAAAAAAAAAATATGCGGTCGGCCCTAAATAACTTTTAATATAATATGCTTTATTTTTTGCACAGTTATGACAACGATGCCAGAGGTAAAATCCTCAAACTGTCGCCGGAGGGTCAAGCAGCAATAAAACGTAAATAATTACTCTTGCAATAAAAAACATTATCGGTAATACAAGCAATAATGTGAATTATATGGTAATCTTTATCATTTGACATTTGAATCGCAGGAGTGTCATATGTAACAGGTTTTTCCTTATAATTGCGGTTTCTCAGCGATCCTTCCGGGTGTTTTCCGGGTATAGATCTAATTAGCGAAGTTTGTCGTAAGTGGAGTAGGTGTAGCTTTTTTGTGGAATGTCTGCGATCATGCCAATGCGTTTGGTATTGGTCTGAAAGGTCAAATATGTGGCTGCTTGGTTATAAACATGACTTAGCGGAAAACTGAATTCCATTCGTCTGAACGTTACAGAACAAGCCCGTTCTCCTTTTAAATATTAACAAATAAGTATGTTTTTCTCTGTAACCTTGAATTGTCTTGAGAAAATAATTTTCAAACCTCTTAATTAAGGGCCTGAAAAAATGAATTAAATTTCGTAAAAATATGCTTTGCCTAGTGGCGGTACTTTCATAGAAGCCTACAAGCTTTGTTTTCCTTATACACACAGACTTATACAATACATTTTCAAATTTATCGCTACAGGATTGGGTTCAAGTTTGATTGGGAAAATTTGACAGATTGTAGTAGCTTGATGTACCAGACGTCTGTCCCTAATGTACTAAAAACCAATTTATTTCCATAAACAACTGTCGCTATTCATAAAAAAAAACATTTAAACATTAATCAATTAACCTGCCATGTCACCTTATTGACCTTACATCACCATAAATCCTATTATCTCCATGGTTGGACGTACGGTCAAACTCACGTAAAAGTTGACCTAGGAAAACCACCCTTAATGCTACGAAATAAAGGCTCTGTTACCATGGAGTGTTGGACGTAGGTGGACCAAGGCCAGGGAGCGCCGGGGTGTGGCCATCTGTCAGTCGCTCCGATTGAAATAGTCGGAAGAGCGATAAATGCTTTTAATTTATCTGCTCCGAATATAGTTTAAGATTATTTTGGCACGTTCAATCTGCAAGAAGAATGTTATTGATTTATTTATTCACTGAATAATGTACAGCTAGGTATATACAGGGTGTAAACAAACAAATCACGAAACCGTCAACCAAGCATTCTATACATCAAACTAAGTAACTTTACGCTTTTTTTTTTTGGTGTGAAAAATCTTGTTTTGTGGTAAAACTCAATGTAACGCACTCAAAACATTGTGCAATAATACGGGGGTCGTGGAAGTGTTTAAAGTAAAAGTCTTACATAAAAACTTGTATTAAAAAAAAACTTGTCAAAAGGTTGGAACTTTGACCCCCAATATCTCAGTAAGTAGAAATTTCCCAGGTATGGTGTAGAACAAAAAAATGATTGCAATGACGAGGAGAACACGTGCCTTTCGGCTTCGTTTAGAGATTTTCTACATCCTTTAGATATTTAGTATAGGTAAAGTTTCTTTCTGTTTTTGACGTGACAACGTCTTATAGGTAAATTGGTTTGCCGGGTGACACTTCAAGAAACTGCGTTACGCTCCGCTCACGTTATGCGCTCACAATGAGAGCGAGTGAGAGGCACGCGTCCCTTCCACTCGGGCATGGTTAGCCCGCCTAAGAGCGAGAGAGACAGACATAAAAAGTTTATTTTACCACTCAAAGTCGTTGTCACGTAAAACTTTCGCCCGTATACCGACTTTACAGGCAACCAATTTTTGTTTTGCATGGGAATCGAAATCTAGAACGGTAGAAAAATACTAAACTTTTCTTTTTAGATTTGGCAGGATAAGAAGTGTTTCATCGTACGCACTTTCTCCAGTTTTTCTATTGGAATTATACTATTCAACTAGCAACAATTAGGATGAATCCGTTTGACACAGGCTTACTGCCTGCTTCAAAGGGATTCCATTCATCATCAGAGCTTTGACTTCCTGCAGTAAGAATACTGCCACTTTTCACAGCAAAACCATATTCTTATTTTATAAGAAGAACAAAATAATTGACAACTGCATAACCCACATTTATCTTCCAATCACCATAGCCAATAACTAACCGATCACAACGACGAGACCATACGACCGCGAGATAGATCCCAGTCAGTCAGTCCTGCGCACAATGGAGCGGAATACCGGCGCACGCGCAGGACAATTAGACTAAATATTTGGGGCCACCCACTCGTGATACCTATCGTGGCGGACTGTCGCTTGAAGGGGCGTGGTTGCAGGTCGTGTAGTCATCTGGAATAACTTGGATTTAGTGACATTAGTATTGTTTGTAGCAAGTGCAGTAATTATCTTTTTCTGCAAATTAGTAATTTACTGCCTCATTGGTCTAGTGGTCAAAAATGCGACTGTTGAGCATGAGGTCCTGGGTTCGATTCCCGGGTCGTGCAAAGTGTTGTAGGTTTTTTCCATCTAGATTTTTTAAGTAGCAGCCACTCAGTTTTTTAACATCCCTCAATTATTACCAATTTCTCAAATAATTCTCCTTGAAAACTTCCATCAACAATTCATCTGCAGTTATTAAGTATCTGTCTATTTCTTCACCTACATAGTCAGACTCTATTTTTCTCTAATTGCCATCATCATCATCTGCCTAGCCTTTTCCCAACTGTGTTGGGGTCGGCTTCCAGTTTTACCGGATGCAGCTGAATACCAGTATTTTACATGGAACGACTGCCTATCTGACCTCCACAACCCAGTTAGTACCGGGTAATACGATACCCCTTGGTAAGACTGGTTGTCAGACTTTTTGGGCCTCTGACTACCTAACGACTGTCAAAGATCTACAAATGACAGCCGGGACCAACGGCTTAACGTGCTTTCCGAGGCACGGAGGAAACTCGGTATGTAATGGGTGGTCACCCATCCACAGACCAACCTAGGCAAGCACGGCTTAACCTAACGATTGACCCGAGCGGCTGTTATTATTTAGCCACGAGCTCCTCTTTTCTCTAATTGCCATACTAACAGATAATGATATGCAATATTTTCACAGTACTGGTTCCATTCATCATTATAGCCTGAATTATTAATATAATTTTGTATCACTGTGAATTATATGACGTTCTGATATAATACCGACTTTTCGTAAAAAAAAATTGTAGGTAATAATATCTTAGAAACTCAATAAAGGGTTACATCTACTCGCAATTAAGAGCGTGCTCGCATATTTTGCGCGTTTGACCAAAAATACGTACTTTTCCAAGTCCTCGATATTTGTTATATAAAGATAATGGCATAATATTTCAATGAATAATCATAAATCTGGCTTTGTTTTAGTTCGTACATTGATTAGAATTTTGTTATAATAGTTAATATTACGAGAAATAGCAATTTTCCGACAGCCAATTTCAAGCAAACGTTAAACATTAGGTTTTCTCCTGCCATTTGTATCAAACTGGTAACACGAAAAAATCTTAAAAACATATAAATGTACTGGTCATATAGTCAGTCCTCAAGGTTGTAGATTGATTAGAATATTGAAATAAAAATTGAATCGACGCAAAAAAAAACGATATTAAAAAGCAATATTGATCTAAAATGGATGCATTTTCAGCGTCCATTATATTCCAAATAAACTCAATTTTATCAAATAAATTAATATGATATAAAATTTCGATCGAATACGTTTTATTAGTTTTCGTTTGTCAATATAATAAGACAAAATTACAATAAATAAAATTGGAGAACTATAATTCTGCGTCAATTCAGCTCGCACCTCAGTCTCATGTCAGTCTCGTCTCTAATTTTCGTCAATAACAATCAACAATCGTCCGGAGATCAATATTATTATCGAGTCGTGTAGGCCGGTCGAAAAAATTTGATCCAGGAAGTAAAAATCAAAAATTTGCGAAAAAAATTTAACAGCCCTCTTAAGAAAACTATTACAATGAGACCAGGAATAACCGTCATAATCTTCATCGAACTTGAAAAATGTCCAGCTCTGAATATCACAATAAAACAAAAGCTTTAAAATACATGTGTCGCAAACATCGTTTAAAAATTAAAGACCATTTCATTTTACGCGATAAATCTCAGCTATTCCAATTTCAATTCATTCAAAAATAGAACTGTTTAATTAAAACTAAATTGCTTGCCTATGTAGTCGGCCAGCATGTTATAAAATATACTAAAGACAATAACGTCAGGCGATTAAAAAGAGTTTGTTATCTAATAATTATTAGAAAGTATTAATGAGTTAAGTACATGCAATGTTAATAATGTTTAACACACGATCTTTTTTACTGAGGAACGCGAATTTAATTAGTAATGGATTATAAAGCTGGCTTAAGAAGTGGTGGTAATCAAGCAGGAGGCCACCTGGTGGTGAATCAGGTCATTGCTGTATTTGGACATCTGGATTTCTCAAAGCATCGCAGGTGTGTTACATACACGAAACAGACTCCGTCAACTAAGCATTCTGTACATCAAACTAAGTAACTCTACCTCAAAATTATTGCTGGAAATCAACTGTTTTTTTTTTTGGGGTGAAAAATCACCTTTTGAGGTCAACTCAAAGTAACGGACTAAAAAAATTGTGCTGATGGATGCATTGAATAGAACGGGGGTTGTGGACGTATTTAAAGTAAAATTATAACAATAAAAAAAATTATAAAAAAATAAAAAATAAACAAATGATCGCAATGACGGGGAGAACAAGTGCCTTTCGGCTTCGTTAAGGGTCTCCTTTTATAAAATCAAAATCAAAGCATTTATTTTAAGTAGGCCAGTTGCAGGCACTTTTGAATTGTCTAAACAAATATGAAAATTAAATGTATTTACAGTCCCAGTCACAAGACATAAAAACTGTGAAAATACAGTCGTTGCCCATTCCTTAGCGTAGATCTCTATGGAGAAGAACGGGCAAGAAACTCCATGGACACTCTTTTAAATCAAAAAATTGTTACAAAATCTTGGCTACATCATTCATGTTGAGATGGTATATTTTGTGAAATGTCTCGTGTGCCTGCAATTACACTGGCACTCATACTCTTCAAACAGGATTATGGCAACCGTTCCTGGCAGTAGAAATAGATATAGTGGTTGGATGTATTTCCCCAGACAAGCTCATTCACAAAGCGCAGAAACGAAGTAAAGAAGAGAAGCCGAGACTAATCCTGTCGTAAGTAATTCGAGTAAAAAAAGTCCGAACAAAGAACTTTTAAGAGTACCTTGTTGTGGGTGTCATAATTGCAACCAATTCTTAGTTTACGAGAGCCAAATTAAGCCAAGTAATTTGTTTTTGGCTCTTGTTATTTCCGACAACCACCAATTATAACAGATAATTATTAAAAACTAAACAAAGACTGAATTGATCTTTAGGAGCAATAATACAGCAGTGTTTTTCCAGGCGTTTCAATATCAACATACTAAGTAGCAAGTGTGAGTGGCGATTGTAACCTTTTTTGGCAACTGTACATCTTAAAGGGTCATATGATGATATTACAGACACAATGATACTTTCTTGAACAATCTGTCGAACCATTAAATGTTATGCAAAATATGTAGTTTTAATTCCGCGAAAAATATCTAGGACTGGATGCAATTTTTCGCGGAATTAAAATTACATAATTATTTTGCATAACATTTAATAATGACATTTATTTCCGCAAAGTAACACCTGATTCTATAAAATAATCTGTCGATGCAATAAACTCAGCCTACCACAATCCAATGCTAGATATGAAGCATCGCAGAAGTTGGTTCTCGGCCTTCCACGTAAAGGCGGTCAGGGCTACCTTTCAAGGTCACCAATATATCTAGACGAGTGTGTCTCACTAACAACCTACTGCTAGAGCAGAACTGGGAGTGTCCAGCTCATAATCCACTACTAGATTTATCCTTTCAGAAATCTCGCTTGAACTTCCTGGACTCTACCTTCCATGTCGAGTCGGTCACGGCGCCCTTTTTGAGGTAATCGATTCGTCTCCCTCCGTATTATTACTTTGGAGGGCATCTAACGATATTTTTGCTGACATGCTGTTCCGACCTCTATGACTCCTCCCCTCCAAAAATATCGGTTTGTAGACCCAGCATAACGTCATCCTAATGCGCGATGTCTTAAGACACCAGAATTCGAATACATTGTAAGCTAAATACACCCCCGGGGTTGCGGGACTGTTCGAAAGAGATACTGTGGCCCCGGAACACAAAGGGCGATGAAGGAACATGGATGGGTTTTAGTCAGTAAAAGTCTGACAGTCCCTCCTGCTCCGCCCAGAGCGGGAGGAGTCATTTGATGATTTCACATCCGAAAGAATAAAGCTAAATACACCCTCTCTCTACCGATGATGGTATCATACCCTATTCTCTAGCATCTATATCGGGCATAGTTCGATTCCGGGATTGACCATTAAGTTCACTTAATCTTTGGTTGGGTTTTTCTCGAAACACTTCTTGGCTTTTTATGAATTTTGATCATAACATCAATAAAGTTATCGAAAAAAAAAGATTTGACGAAATATTATGAAAACTTCATAACTTTTCAATTTAAAACGACCTGTAAGGAATGTAGGTTTATTAAATCGTTTTACATAAGCAAATAGTTATTATATGATACTTTCCTTTATATAATGTAGAACTTATACATAGCTCTCACAGTGCGAGACTTATTTGCAACTGTCCGATTTTATTAGAAATTGTCGTCTTTCATTTTAAATAGCGTAACAATTAGTTCTTTTATAAGTATAGTATGACAAGCTCCATCGCGACAGATGGTGATGCCGGAACGAGCTGGACTTCTACAACAAAGACTGGTTCTAAGTAACCGTAGTACTAGACGGTGGAAAGTAAAATAAAAACAGGAAAGATGGCAGGTCTACACTGTTGGAACAATACAGATTCATAAAAAAAAATCTAGAAATGCCAAAGGAATTTCAGGTTCAATTTCCAGATTTTTCACGGATTCTCCTGTGAAAAATTGGGTTTAAAATATTGTATAGTGATCAAGACATGAAAATACCAACAATTTTTGTTATTTCCGTTTTTTGTTAAAATGTCAAAGCGAAAAAAAATCACGCGTTGCATCCTCATAGTAAAGACATCAACGCGCGATGCGTTGATGTCTTTAATATAAAGGTGAAGACTCGTAAAATGTGTCTCTTAAAATTTTTCCCTTATACTTTGATTTACGTATGATTGGATATTACTAGAGAACTAGTACAGCGAAAAAATCCCCTGTGCTCCATGGAGGAATAGGCAGAAGTGAGAGTAGTAGAGAGTAGAGTCGAGCCTATTGCCATGAATTCGGCACAAATTCAAAAGTTATATATAGTTAATCATAAAGGCAGTAAAAACATGAAGCAAAAAAGCCTAATAATAGTAATTTTTCCTTCGAAGTACATATTAATATCTACGTTGTAAATACCGTGACAATGACTTACGCGTAATTGACCAGCAGGTATTCAAGTTAAAGTACACCATACGGATCTCCGCATGATTTCCGGTTATAATACAAAACAATACAACAAACTTATTGCGTTCTTATCTAAATTGCAGGCAGGCCCTTTACCTCGATTAGATGTAGACTACATTTTTTAAACCTGTTCGATCTGACAGGGTTACAAAAATGTCCACCTTCAATCTTGCTAATTAGGCGTTAATTACTCTTTTGTCATTCAAACATCCAATTCGTAACAGAACAAAAGTACGCATGAACTTTTCCGACCTAATTTCTCATTCATAACATTACTAATAGATAAAGACTAGACCGAAATGTTAGCCGTTAATTTAAGGTATGTGTCGATTACTGTCTACATTGTTACCGCGTTTTCCTTGCCTTACCTAGCAAAATAACCTAATACCAATAAATTCCACTGATAATTTCCTTAAATAGAACTTACGATACCGTGATAACAATTTCAAAATTTCACATACATTTTTCACCAAACTCCATACTTACAAAATCGATTATTTTGAAAGTATTTCTATCTATAAAAAATATAGGCCAGTACTTAATGTACGATATTGGTTTTAACTAGATTTCCTAACCACAAAACGTATCTAGTTGTGTGGAGCAACAACAATATAAACAAGTAACAAATGGCAATATAATAGAGGACACCCATTATCTTACTCAACGGGTGCTTAAGCCATCCTTTATCTCCATTATATACTTTATTGACAGAATAAATGTATCGAAATACCAACTTTAGTAACACTAATGATTAGGCCAACATTTGGTTAAAAAACAGGATCCTCTAATCACCTTTGATCCATTTCTTTTACAATCTTTTTAACGCGTTCCGCCGGAAAAACGTATGCCCATCTTACAATTAAAAATTACAGCATTGCACTTGCTCGCAACTTAATTGTTTCCAATTACGAACCGCCAAAGCGGGGTGTACCATATATAAGGGGGCGGTCTGTGGCCAATCGGCATTCCGACTCGGAAGGTGGTTGCATTCACACGTCGCAAACTTAGGCGAAAATTTCTAGGCGAGTTCTGTTTAACAGTAGCGCTTAAGTCAGTTCGTTTGAGATCTCTAAACCTTAGTAATACACACATTAATCATGCAGTCTATGGTAAGTGTTTTGTTTTCATTTTTACATCTTTTTCGCGTCCACATTTTGATTTTTTTCGGCTTTTGTATAAAAAAATGAGGGTAGTTTTATATCTTGGCTTGCCTGTCCTTTTCAAAATAATATTTTTTGTAATTTTATATCCTGTAATTTACCAGCCCTTTAATAAAGTCAAAATGTTATTATATTCTAATCATTTTCAATAATGCTTTTCCAAAACCCCTTAGTTCTGCCTCCTAATTTTTTTCTTCATTTTTATATTACTCACTCTTCATAAATATAAATAGATCAATTTTAATCCCCTTTCTTCGCCATAATTCCAGCAACTATTATATATCTTAAAAACGAGAAATAGTTTCCTTGAATGTATTTAGTAGTTCTAAATACATATAAGGAAACTATTTCTCAGCCACTTTCACCCCTCCTCACATTTGAATATCCCTTCGATACGACTTCCCTTCGTGTCGTAATATATAAGATTTATATACTTTATTACTGAGAACAATACTCCGACATCGGGACCGCTGATATTTCCTTACAAACATTAATCAATTAAGGAAAATTTCAAATTAACGGGAAATCAATTGACTCTGCGTTGAATTGTCTATGGTGTGAAAATTTCCGCGTTTTGAAGGACTAAGGAAAGAAACAAAAACCTTTGTTAAATTTATGATTATCTAAACATAACAGAAAATCATATGAATATAAATCGACAGTGTATAAAAAAAGTAAAAAGTAGAAGTGAAAATTAACAAATGTAAAAAGAGGTTGTTCTGTGTCTGTGACAGAAATACTCTAAAAAAGTGCATTAAAAAGTATCCATTGTGCAGTTGAAAGGAGTTTTTACTGCTATTACCGAAAATAGTGCAATTGCTTTGAGATGTTAAACGAGACAAAAAAATATCTGAACCAAATTCATTCTTCTGTAATGTCACAATGAAAGAGGAAATACGTATTTGTTGCAAGAACAACACGCTCATCAAAATGTAATCACAGACTGTTTACCTAACAATTCAAATCCTACTACATTAATTAGCGATTAATGATCGCTTGTCAATCAATTTTCACTTTGCATTTGTATGCAAACATCACAAGTATGTTTAAATCAATTATGTAGTGTTTTAGAACAATAGATCAGCCCATCCCACGATGTGATATAATCCTTGACTTTAATTACAAGATGAAACATCATGACTGTGACCCTAAGCAGGCAGTGGTTTCCTGTTAACACTTACCTTGACGATATACAGCTATTATTTTGTTACCTTACCTCCTAAAACTACGATCACAACATCACTATCATACTCAAAGCATTAAGAACTCTTTGGCCTTTCACGAACTTGGTCCGAGGTTCAGAAAAAAAAATCCTTTTTCAATTTGGTCCATAGACAACAATCATACACGGTATTTTGCCCAAATTGAAAATCGAACACGAAACGTAATAATAGATTATTCTTCTTACCTCACAAACGGTATCAAAGTTGTGTTTGAAAGTTTTAATTACATAATGTCAAGGACCGTGTAAAACAATGTAAGTGATGATTAATACATTGTATCCGTTATCTAAACTCGCCTACGACAAATATTTGAATATTGTTTTGTTGTTCATTGCTTCATTAGCCAATCAGGTGTTGCGATCGGTTTACGCATTACATAAAAATAAATAAGTGTAAAGTTATTAAGTAGTAAAAGTGTAATTGTTGATGGTTCTGTAACTATGTTAGCAGTTTGATCAATTACGATTTTAAAATCAATAAATCAACGTGCTCTACGTAGAAAAATCGGTAAAAGAATCCAAAAGAATCAAAAATGTGGCTTAACTTTTGACAGAACAGTTTTCGCGCCCAAACAAATGTCAAAGAGACGCGCATGAGCGCTGGGCGGGCGCGCGTCTTCATTCCGTTTTATTAATGAGTGGGTGGGCAGCGCGTCCACTTAGGACTGCAGCATAACTACCGGTTATCACCACGTATATTGTACACGGTATATTGGCTGACACGGCCACTTCAATGTATCTAACTGCTATGATTGCTTTTCAAAATGCACTTTCGATGTTACAATAACACAAGTAGCCGAACAAAAAAGCTATAATAGCTGTTTATGACATTTCATAACTCCATACAGTTTACCAGTAAAAAGGTTTGACCCAAACATGCGTAACCGCAACAAAAAGTCGTGCGATATCGGTAGCTACTCGAGCGAGACAAATTTCTATTTTCAATGTCCCGTTTTTCTATGACCTTCAACCACCAATGGCCACCATAACACTTCCTAACGCCCACGGCTTCCTCTTGCAACATCTAAATTGCAATAGCTGGTTGTGCACCAGTTCGCAGAATGATAATTCCGATCTATTGCAAAATGGCGTCTTTTGCAACAGAATGCAAAGGCGAGTCGATATGAGACCCACGCCCACAAATTACGAGCGCGCTCGCTTTGTCTGATGTCCTTAAATTTTCTTTAATAACAGAACCTGAGAGACTGACCGTAAACTAGTTCAGCCATTGCCTGGCGTTATTACCTTTGTCTGTGCCGATGAAATGTAATGCTGTATCATTAAATCCCTTTGCGTTTAAAAAATAAAAGCTAAAGTCTATTTTCTCTTTGGCAAAAATGCTACGTCAATAAACCATATTGCCAAAACATTATCGATTCAAATAACTACAGGCCTACAAATGGACGCATATCTAAATAATAATAGTTGTTAATCTAGACCTTTCAGCACGAGGGCTGTGGCCCAACATTGCGCAAGAGTCGATTGTTTATCAAACAGTTGTAGTTATTTACACTGCCGATCACTTGTCCAACAATCGGGTTGCGCCGTGCGCGCGAACAAGTGCTGAATTATGACCACATACATATTTATCTCGAGTTTGGGTCGATAGAATTCATGATTGTCATAGTTAAATGTTGATTCATTGAAATTCAAACATAATGCTGGTAATATTCCGTATTTCGAAGAGGAAGTTTAAAGAAAAAAGTTAAATGTTCTTGATCATCTTATAAAAATCCAAACTTTTTTTAGTTTATTTTACACATTTTTGGAAACCACAAATTCGTATTTCGACTCATGATTTTACATTTTATTACAATAATAATTAGCACCAAGGTCGATACTTGAAATATGAATTGCAATTTTATGCGTTTAGCACTTAGGAAATTGCACTTAATCGTGAAATTGAACTATTAGAATTTGTAATTCGTCCAAGTATGTGGATATTAAGTTAAATTCAAACTGCCGTACTTATATTATTAATTCATGGAATTCGTTTATAATAAGTATCTAGGAAAGTGTTTTATAACTGGCTAAACAGGGCGTGCTAAACACTGTTTCGAATTAAAATTATGTTGCATAAGTACTTCGCATTCATAATTTCGACCTTAGATAATGCAATTAAATACAAGCAGTTTGATTTACATGATCATTTCAAAATTAGAATGTCGTAGGCTGTAAAGCCAAGAAAAAAAAACACTATTGTTTTTGGTAACACTCGCACTTGCCACTTTCTATTTCGTTTCTTAAAAACGCTATTTTGGACGTAACAAGTTAATAGCGGTCTGCGGTTTCATATTCGGTATCAATACCTATATTGTATTACGTGCATACCTACTTGTAGGTATTATTATCGGTAGAAACGCGATACAGAAATGTAAGATCAGAGTAAACCACATTCGATCGCGTTTCGGGCTGCGGTTAGAAAATTAAAAACTTTGCAATACATACATTTTATTGGTCATCATTCGATATTATGAGAACATTTTACTTCTGAAGTTAAAGTCTATTCAGCCTTCTGATTTAAATATTGAGCACAACATATTTAAATGTTAAAGTATTAAAGTCTATAAGTTATTATTTTATATTAAATGTAATATACTGCTCTATTTATCAAGAATATTTTACTATCAGGCAGTTTAAATTTAAATCCGTTCTCCACATTTTCCTTTATAGGCAAAACTGGTCCAAAACTGATCTTTCAGTTCCAGTTATAACAAGAATGACTTAATTGTATATCTTTACATTGTTATTTCTAAATTAGGTAAAACGAAGAAGGAAATTGTAAGCTTTAAATAATGTAATTAATAAATATAGACTCGGTGTAATAATTCCTTTGCCTATTATGTCTCGAATATGTCATGTTCGACAAATGATCACAGCATAGCGTGGGACTAATTGAACAAGAGGTTTCATTAAAATTCCTAACATACCTACAAGTAATGATACGGATACCTGCTCTAGAATGTTAGGGATTTCAAGAAAATATTAAAAACCTAGTTTTATGTAAGGCTCTAATCCAACTATCATTGCTTTGCTTTAAATTCAAAGCAAAAAAAAAATAAACAAGACTAGCTGTTGTCTAATCATAAAGTCCATGTTCGATTTTTGAAAAACGAGAACAGCATTCGCGCGGCCCTTTGTAATGTAATCTATGGTGTTCGATAGCTATCTGTTTCTGTTGTACAAAGCGCTATTTATCGCTTGTCCGCTTTATTTAAAGCTGTTGTTTATCTGTCATCTGCAATGGCGGCCATAGCCGGTGCGTGCCACGCCTTCAAAGTTTCGCGTAACTAGTTAGCTGCAAGCAACAGTTTTGCAAAACACCCTGGTTTCTGTAAGCTACTTAACGACTGCGCGCCAGAAATGTTGGGAACGAATTATTAAATTACATGGAGTCTGTAAGCTTTACGTCGTTCTTACAATAATGTTGGAAACTAATTGGGAATCAATTAAAATTCTTTAGTTGTGATAAATAATATTAATTTCAGTAGTCGGTCAGGTCATTCAATAATTACTTCGAGTCAGTCATACACAAAGAGACATTGGTGTTAAACGTTTTTAAGCACTCGATGAAGGTTCAACATGTCAATATCAGTTCTAGATACTCCTCTATAGATATCTTTTCTGTGACTCCAAATTTTCAACCTTTTAGCAAGTTCCTCTAGATTCCAAAACTTCTTTACAGTATCAACACGAACAATATTAAATGTTTCTTATTATTCAACATCTAAATAGTACAACTAGCATTGCTAAAACATTACTTAAGTAAGACAATAATTAACAAATTCACACGCGTTAATTCGGCGTCCATTTTGAAATTAGGTTCACGATGCAACATTAAGATGTCTTGACATTTGTGACTGATATAGAAAATAAAGCTCGTGTGAATTCTGGTGTAAAACAATACTTGGATTAATTTAATATGATTAAAATTTTGATGAAATCGTGTTTAGTTATTGCTCTAGTATTAACGTATCTCGACTTGACGTAAACTAGTCGAGATAATTGTGATGATCATAGATTTTGTATCATAATCTTGTTGTGGTTTTGAATTTATCTTGGTTTTGACGTTACTCTTTGTACTGATAGGAACTTTATCTAGAAATGTTGACTTTGAATGATAAACTAGCAGTTTGTCATGTCATTAACATAGTTCATCTTAACTCTCTCAGTATTGATTTATTCAAAACAGTATTAGTTTGCTGCCACCTACAGTCCTTCAGGATTCTAAATCCAAAAAAGGATTAATCATTTTTCATCATAGACTACAATGACTTTGCAGGTAGCCAACTTTTTTCCGCAACAGGTCTATTTCCAACGGTTTACAAAAATACATGTCTATATTAGAAACTAGTGTAATATCCTTTGGCAACATTACGATAGCCGTCGCTCGTCCGTGTAATAGACATAATAACGACATGTCCAAACTGAGTGTTGCCACTTTTTGCGCCGCCGCGCCGGGCCCAGTCAAGCGTGAGCTGTAATGGGTCAGCCTGTATGCAATTTGTGCCTCGGAACTGTAGCAGACATATACTTCCAGAATTATATGCTTCTATTACAGATATAAGAAAGTTTGATGAGGTACAATGCAGAATTAACCAGTAGTTTTTTGTAACAGTCAGAATCATAATAATATTAGACTCTCTTTTTAATTGTCCCATGGAAATCGTATATCACCTGCTCGACAAGCAAAGATATCGGGTTCGCTGCTTCCTTTTCTGAAAAAGTTAAGAAACTAGAACGCTGAAACGTGTTTCAATAGTAAATGACAATTCTGTTTTCAAAAATTTCTTTCCTGTTCCACTGTCCCTACAAAGGGCCCTTTTCTCGCCCATTAATCACGTAGTCTAGTAACCGTGAGTGAGTTGTCGTAAGCTGTCTAATTACATTCACGTGTGAGCGACTCCAGCGCAGGTGCTGCGTAAGTGACGAGGTTTCGGTACGGGCCGCGTGAAACAGCGAAACTCGTGGTTATGCTCCGATAACTATCTACCAACAATGTCAGGCGAAAACTGATAAATTATAATCAGAATAATATTTGATGTGTTTTAGTTATTGTTTTTGGCATGGCTTATATTTCGAGTAGTTAGTATTTGTGTATAGACTGAGATATTATATTGATACGAAACGATATCAATGAAATATTTGCCATAATTTATAAGTCGACCATTAAATAAGTAATTTGTCGCAAAACTTTATGGCATTCCTAGTTTAATGCTCCAGTTAATGCTGAATTCGCTAATTGGTGATTAATTTTATCCACCAATTATTCATGACCCATAAACACTGAATAAGTGAACCTTTCAAGTGTTCCACAAAATCTTACTATTTGCTAATTGGGTATTTTTGACAAGGCTTTTTCTTCCTCCAATAAGATAGACTAAAGAACTTACAACAGTTTTGCCAGAAAAAACGTTTCAACTTTCTCAATACCAAGAGACGTAAACTAAGCAAACCAGTAACAACCTAATAGCAACTCAATAACAAACTTATAGCAACCCAACCTAAAACACACACACAGTTACATATCATCAGGTATATATCTATGGGCCAACGTTGCCTGGAAATAAATGGATGTTGTTGTTATTGTTAGTACCTATATTACCTATCTTTAACTTCTATTTCCTTCTTTCCAGATTATCCTCGCAGCCACCCTCTGCCTGGCGCAGGCTTCCTACTACGCGGGCCCACCAGCGCACATCCAACTGAGCCCCGACGGCAAGTTCTTGCTGGACACGCCCGAGGTGGCCCACGCTAAGGCGGCCCACGCCGCGGCGCACGCGCAGGCTTCCACATCGCACGGCGCGTGGGCACCCGCTGGAGGTTACATTGCCGGACCCGCTTACGGTGCCGGCGCGCATTACGGAGCTCCCGCCGCTGGTAAATATTTCATGAACTTACAATAGTGTAGTTGCTCAAATTGTTTTTACATGGTTACGTGAAACAAAAGAAGATTGATAATTTGAAAGAATATGAACAGATTTCTCATTGATCCGGGAAAGATGTTGGATCCTTTTTCTGCCCATACACACACACATAATCTGCTCGGCTTATTGTAGTCGCAGTACAATACTGGACTTGAGCTGCACATACCACACCAGACATGATCCAGCAATATAAACTAAGAACTCCTCTCACCTCACCTCATTTTATAACTCAACCTTCTCTCACCAGGTCTTCTGAAATACGGCCCCGCCCCCCTGGCCCATGACGGTCGCGTGGTAGACACTCCCGAGGTAGCCCACCTGAAGGCCGCCCACATCGCGGCCCACAGCGCGGCCCACGCTAGCGCAGCCCACGGCGGATACGGCGGTGGTCTGGGCCATGGTGCGGCCCTCGCCCCTCTTGCTTACGGCGGTCTTGGTGGTCTTGGACACGGAGCGGGTTACGCTGCTGGTTACGGCAAATGGAACGGTCCTCAGGTAATTATTATTTGAAATCGTCTTTCTGATACCATAGAAATAAGTTGAACGATGCAGTAGGTGGTGCCTTAGGTTGCTGCAGAATCCTGCAATAGGCATAACTCCACCAGCAACCACTTTTTGATATAGTCCAGGTTTTATGATCATTTGTGACAACAGTAGGGCACATGACTATAGTTGATGATGATCCCACATCTTATTGCCATGTTGACCACTAGTGATCTATCTGATGCTACATTCTGCAAAGCCCGCCACAGTATTCAACACATCTAACCCACTGCAGCTTTTAAAAGCCAGAATCCACAGGAGCGATCACCAGAAAAGCGCCGAGGAATCAACACATCAACACTACCTTCTACCAACTAAAGGAGAATGGGCAAAATTGCTCTGGCGTCCAATAGCGTCAGCTAGTTATTACCGTGTTAGCTACACCCAATTTCTTTGTGTCCAGGCTCACATCCAGCTGACCCACGACGGCCAATACGTAGTGGACACCCCTGAGGTGCAGCACGCACGCGCTGTGCACCTGTCCCAGTACGCGCACGCCGCGCACGCCGCCGCCGCGTCCCCCGAGGAGCCCTGGGGCCACCACGGTGGCTGGCACTAAACCCTACCTCTGACCCAAGCTCACCACTGCCTGACACACTATTTTTTATACAAAACGACCAGAAAAAAAAACCAAAAAAAATGTTAAACTGTATAAAGTTGAATGTGAACTGTGTATTATAATGCAAACTCTTGTAGAACGAACTTGAAAATGTATTAATAAAAAAAATCTAATAATTTTAAAATTTATAGTTTTATTCCTGGGTGATGTTACAGACATATTTTCTTTGATTTGAATATCCTAGTACCCTTTCTTAAAGTGTCTTTTCAACTTCAAAATTATGATAGACAAAGGTGATTGAATAACTAATCTAACATTAATATAAACCGGTCTATCTGACACAATACATCAGATTCTGATGCAGTTTTCATTAGAATTTTGAAAATTTATTATTATTATGTAGAAATCTCGATGTTTTGTCGAATCCTATTTAAAAAACCATGCTGAATAGGGGCACCCTCCCCACTAGAATGAAGATACATAAATAGTGTTATAGTTTTAAGTTACTATTTCACTTCACAACCTTCAAAACTGGATCGCGACTATATTATAACGACTTGGGTTGGGTCTTACAATGGTCCCGTGCAACTGCAGCTAAATGCGTTTCGTCAAGTGGCTGTAGGGTAAAGTCGAATGGTGAATTGGTAATTGTCAGCAAAATGCAGACATTATCACCCAAGATTAATTCATATTTGGAATTAAAACTACTGACCAAGAAGGATATGCCATCGCCTTGTTAGTGATGATTTTCAGAACGGTCAGATGCCGTAGTACAAAACCGGCTTCCGTGACCAGATGTATGAGGGTATAGACAAAGCAAAAAGAGTATGGATGATCGTAGCGGGGGCGTTTTGATGTTTGTTTCTGCCAAAGGGCCATTGGTCTATCTTATTCTTTACTTTATTTCCCAAATACACAGATAGTTGTCTGTAAGTACAACTATCTGTGTATTTGGGAAATAAAGTTATTATTATTATTATAGACAAAGCAAAAAGAGTATGGATGATCGTAGCGGGGACGTTTTGATGTTTCTGCCAAAGGGCCATTGGTTTATCGTTGTAAAACTGATGTCACGTTATTAAGTTTTACCACAGATAGTTTTACGAAAATGAAGAATTAATCAGTGTTAAATATATCGATTAGGTACAGAGTTATACACTTTGTAGAACAAGCTAAGTTACACCTTAACGTCGGTTCCGATAAACTTACAATGTTATGCATACCTAATGAGAATCTAAACGGATCTTATTTTATTAGATCAATCCGGTATTGGGCAATAAATAACTAGATTTATAACTAAAGGGCACAAATGGCAGTCGGTGTGGTTCCCACCGAATTGTACTGCTTTAGAAATAACTAGCCGTTGGTCATGAGTATATAAGTTCAAAGTATTGTATACTACTGCTACTAGGTATATATATACTATATGATATACTATATACTGCTGTATATTAATGTCTAGGAGCCCGTTTTCTGGCCAGGCAAAAGTTCTCACATGTTTGACCTATTTACGGAAAAATATAGGAAGAAACGGTGGTATGAGTCGTTACTTTGTTCGCTGCTTTTATCAGCAAAATACTTGAAATTGCCGTCTAGGAACTATTGCAGTAGGTATAAAGGAGTAAGGTACTGCCTTCGTCTTTGTCGCTTTTTTGCTAAAATAATATGATTTCATTGCCAAAACTAAAACGGTGAAGGAAAACATCGTGCAGAGGAAACGGGCACTGTTCTCAATCTAAGACAAGTTATAACATTTCCCACGCTGGGTCTACTTGGTGGATTATTGCCCATTCTTTCACTATAGAGAATGATAAATGATAATATGATGTTTATTTTGCAAAGGCCGGTGTTTCGTACCTGACTACTCTGAGAAATAACAGCCGAAACAAACTCAGAGGTCATACTCTCTTTTGAAGTCTAGACATAATCTTACTCAACTCACATATATAAGAACTATGCAGATTAGTGTCTGAGATGGTCTTTTGAAGAAAGAACCATACATATTTGAGTGGACCTGTCCAATCAGTGCAAGCATTTGTCAGTTATCGTGTACGAGCTAAAGGAGCTCAACGAAACGACGAACAATACCAAAGAAAGGACATTTGGTTAGGTCGCTTATAGTACTCCAACTGCCAGACTTTCCCGGTACCCAGTCGCTATTTGTGGATGTCAGTTAGATAGTTGCTACATGTAAAATACTGGTATTCAGTTGCCGATCCCAATATGGGAAATGCTAAGCAGGTGATAACATTTGCTGTCTAAGATCTGGATTGCATTCGATGATTCTTGACAATAAGTGAAGTTCCAAAAACCACCTGATTATTTAGACCTTATTTATTTTTCTCAACGGAGGAGCTCGTGGCGATATAATAACAGCTGCTCGGATCAATCTTCAGGTTAAGCCGCGCTTGCATTAGTTGCTCTGTGGATGGGTGACCACCCATTACACACCAAGCGTCCTCCGTGCCTTGGAAAGCACGTTAAGCCGTTGGTCCCGGCTCGAAAGTCTTACTAAGGGGTATCGTATTACCCAGTACTAACTGGGTTGTGGAGGTCAGATAGGCAGTCGCTCCATGTAAAATACAGGTATTCAGATGCATCCGGTTTGAATGGAAGCCGACATCAAAATAATTCAGAAAAGGCTATATAGGCAGATGATGATTTATTTCTCAAACCTTCTCCACAGTCAAAGAGACTGATTCTGTCGCCTAGAACATTACTCAATTGTTTTGCGTAACCGTACGACAACAAACTGCTAACACTGTAACACGGCTCTTCAAAGTTTCCAGATTATCTGTATCTAAGATATATTATTTGCTATGCAATAATGTTTTCCCGCATTGCCGGTTATCTGATAGTAGTTACGTTTAGTTCTAGTCTTATGTAACTTGGAATAGCTTTCCGACAGGGCGTGTCTTGAAGCAGTTTTCGGTACGTGCTTACTGAACTAGATATCTGACGTACTAAGTACTATTATGTTATTGAAAGAACCCCCTGTAGTGTGATTTGTTGTTGGTTTCGAACGGCAATACTTTGCTAAGCGGTTTAGACTCGGCGTTGCGCGTCGGTAGTAGGTAGTGCCTGCTGACAAAGTAATAAACCTCGAGAGTGGTGTCGATTCTGCACCCCTAGCCAAGTTGACAATCTACAATCGTTAACGCTAGCTAGTAGAAAACTATTCAAATGAATGGGAATGACATCATCTCAACGTTAAATCACGTGATCAACACAAACGAATAGAAAATTCGTAGACAAGTTTACATCGTTTAAAATGATAGAATAGAATGTTATTGTTTCTACAATGTTGATCGCTAAACTGTAGTATTTTTCTACAGACATTAGAGAACGAGCAATCGACTCAGTCGTGTCAACTTGGCTACCAATTTAGCGCTTTGTACAATCGCTTACGCCGCCGAGGCGTTTGTAGAAAAAGAATCGATACGAAACGTTTGTGACTTGGCTAGGGGTGCTGTTGTGCACCAGCTAAACTTAATTTAGGCTATCGCTATGTTTTACTAAAAGCCAGTGCGAGAAAAGGACGGCCATAGTTATGAACTAAGTTAGAGATGTCAAACTAGTTTATGACTTGCGCTTCACCGTGTTTTTAGTCGACATGTTTTAACGTGCACCCTTCATTTGTATGTAAATATTAGTCCCAACTAAATTTGACAGCTCTAAATTACGTCCGTCTCTTTCTAGTTTTATTAGAGAGAAAAAGATAGCAATAGCCTAAATTAAGTTTAGTTTGTGCACAACATGAGAATCGACAACAATAATACTCTTTCTGACGGTTAGATGATACAGCAGCTGCAGTATTTCCTATGTATTTGTATAGAGTTCCTAACAGTGAGTGTAGAGTTTAAGAACGAATCTGTTTAACCCAGTGAATCGCAAGAGTAATGTAGTTTTATCCCTTCGCCTTACGCGTGCCTTACAGCGATCATGGTCACGTACCTACACTACCTACATTTGATGCGTAAGCGCATATTAAGAGTGCTATATTAAGCAGGCACTTGCTACCACAGCCAAAACTAGTTTACAACATTTCCAGGAAATTTTAGGGACAGGTGTTCAATATTTTCTTTGAAAAATTAAAGATATTGGAATAGTAGATAAGGGGTACATCGGCATTCGCAGGTCAACGCCTTTGAAGAGAGATGATGGTCGCAGCTAGACTTAAAGCGTGATGACCTTAAAGCTAGACCACCTACAGCTATACTCTAGAACTTCTTCAATGGTGTTCTGACATGTCCGCTTTGTGTTCGGAGTGTTTCGGCCAAAGTTGGATATGCTAGCCACTTGAGAGCACATGAAAGAGCAGCACACTAAAGAAAGCCATCGAATGCAGTCGCTGTGGTCGAAATCGACTAGATGGGCAGTCAGGTAGGCGGCCGCTCCATGTCATCATCATCTCAGCCTATTAATGTTCCCACTGCTGGGACACAGGCCTCCGCTCTATGAGAGGGAATGTGCTATAATCCACCACGCGGGCCCAGTGCGGATTGGTAGATGTCACGTCTTAAATTTTTTTGGTTCTAGGACATGCCGGTTTCCTCACGATGTTTTCCTTTACCGTTTTTGAGAGCAGTGGTGATGAAACACAAAGTAATGCGCCTGTCTGGGTTCGACCCACGACTTACTGTTCGTAAGTCGGGGCCGCCACCACTGGGCCACCGCTGCTCTCCGCTCGCCGCTCCATGTAAAATACTGATATTTAGCTTTACCTTTACTTTTTACTTTTTAGACTGGAAGCCGACTATAATATAGTTGGGAAAAGGCTAGGCAGAAGATGATGATGACATGTTATCATAAAGTTAAAGTATTTCGACTTTTTTACAATCTGCAAGAAAACTCAGAGTGATACATTTACTCTTCAAACATCCACAGGCGCATAATTTGCTTTACATATGTATGTACGTATACCAACTTGTACTACTACTACTCTTATCTTCTAACGACCAATCTAATAAACTGGTAGGTAGTATCTATAATATAGATACTATCTACCAGTTTACAGATTTTCAGGTAGTGTGCAGTTCAGCGTCCACTGCTGGACACTGGTTCTTTAATCGCAAGCTACTCAACTCGATTTTCGGTAACTCTCATCCTGTTGCTATTAGCCATGCAACCTGCGAAGATCATTCCTCCACAGAGCCTCAGGGCGTCCCACCTTACAATTGCCGATTCGCGGTTTCCCCTCAAGAACACGTCTATCCCAACGGATATCGGTTCTACGGCTATTGCCCGGGACATCGCCACTTCAGCTTACTTATTGAGCTATTTCGACAGCTCTGGGCAAAGTGTATCAATTCTAAGTAAATATTAGTGCTTACTTAGTAATACTATTCAACAGATAAAGTTTGAGCCCTGGTAAGCATTCTTCTTTGATTTTCAGTATAGATGAAATCCCACTAATGGTGATGGAAGATGAGAGCCAATGTTAGTGTCATGTCATCACCCTTTTTTTTTTTTTTTTTTTTTCGGATGGGAAATCATCAAATAACCCCTCCCGCTCTGGGCGGAGCAGGAGGGAGTGTCAGACTTTTACTGACTAAAACCCATCCATGTTCCTTCATCGCCCTTTGTGTTCCGGGGCCACGGTATCTCTTTCGAATAGTCCCGCAACCCCGGCAGGCATCGGTCCTTACGGACCCCTTCCTTTTTGCTGACTCTCTTTGAGGCGCGCGTGGAACACGAACGCGCCGTCGACACGGCCTGTCGTCATGAGACGGACGGACGGCGAGCTAGCCCATAGCTCACCGTCCACAGGCCCGCGCCTACGGTGGCCGGGGGCCACGTGGTGGTGGCCCCCGACGCCCGGGGCGTCTCCCGCGGCGGCCGGGACGTTGAGAGGTTCTCTCCCTCTCACGTTCCGCCACCTCCTTCTCTAGCATTACTGCTTCGCAGAAGGAGGTGACGGCGTCCCATTCCGTCTCGCTCCGGACCATGGCTTGCACCAGGGCCGGACGCGAGAGGTCGCCGCCGCCGATCGCCGCTTCGAGGACACGGCGGTGCTCCGCCCACGCGGGGCACACCTCCACCGTGTGCTGCACCGTGTCCTCCGGTCGATCCTCAAAGTGGAAGCACCCGGACGTTTCCTCCCGCCCGATTCGGTGCAGGAACCTCCCGAACACCCCGTGTCCGGTGAGGACCTGCGTCAGGCGGAAGGTGAGGACGCCGTGGCGTCGCTCAAGCCACTCCTCAAAGAGGGGACTTATCGCCACTATCGTGGCGTGCCCTCATGTCATCACCCTTAGATCGAAGTATAGAAACTGTCAAGGTCGGATGTGTTACCTGCTTATAACAGATACGAGGCACTTTGTTGCAATGAGTGCACTTTCTTTTTGTTTGTGAACAAGTAAGTAAGATATATTTTGTATTAATACTATATATACTTATTTCCAAATAACAATTTCGTATAAAATTATACATGGTTATAATATCAGCGCCTCGGAATTAGGTACTATCGAGGACACTCCCGCCTGACCACCACTAAGCTTATTTTTGCTTGCACTCGCAACATAGAAACGGTCTCTAGCCCCACCCCGTTGAATTTGTATAGAAATAATGAATGAAAAAATACCGAATCGGACGAGCGCACTGACGACGCACGCCAAAAGAGAATTATTGTTATTTTGCGCGCCTAAGTTGAGGCTTTCCTAATAGGCCCAAACTTTTAAAATTCGAAAAAAAATTAAAATGGTCAGGCGGAAAAGACCCCGATAGTACATGCGGAGCTGTGTCAATTATTTGTTCCAAATAATTATATTCGCTCTAGGAAACATAAATTGTTTAATGTCCCATTTAGTCGCACTGTAGCTCGATCCACTTCGCCTGTACCACGTATGCTTATGAACCTCAACGCTCTCGTGGAGACCAACCCTGGATTGGACTTGTTTGCTGATGAATGGAAGACGATATTGTTGGAATGTTTGTAGTTCTGCGAGAAGACCGAGTAAAAGGATTAGGTATTTATTTTAGTGTTAATGGTTTTAAATACTGTACTAAATAAACAAATAAATATATCAACTTGCATGTTTGTCATCACAATGTGCCTTTATTTTGATTAATAATTCACGAATTTGCAAAGGTAGTTTACCTTAGGAATCAAATTTCATAAAATAATCACTACCTACATATTTTTAAAAAATCCGGCCAAGTGCGAGCCGGACTCGCGTATTCGTACCATCGAAGGAGTGTTGCCCCCTGTATTTATTTAATTTATTTTTATTATTATTTTTATTAGTGATGTGGTGGCGCCTTACTCTCCAGATACTCTTTCAGCCCTGGAGAGTAAACATCCATCGCCTGCGGATGGTCTCACCTTCCCCGACCCGCCCGTCCACCCCGACCCCCTCATTCAGGATCCACCTTTTTTTAAAATTACAGCCCCGCAGTTGATCACAGCCGTGAGCTCCTTCCGGAGTGGTTCTGCCGGCGGCCTCGACGGCCTGACTCCACAGCACTTGAAAGATTTGTTGAGTTCAGGCGCCGGGGAAGCTGGTGAGTCACTCTTGAAGGAGCTTGCGGTTCTGATCAACTTAATGCTCTCCGGCGGCGTGAACGATGCCGTCGTCGACGTCTTGTACGGGGCTAACCTGTGTGCCCTGCGCAAGAGGGACGGCGGCATTCGTCCGATTGCCGTCGGTTGTACCTACAGGCGTATGGCTGCCAAAATATGTTGCAAGTTGTACAGTGAGACGCTTGCAACTAAGTTCCAGCCCCTTCAACTTGGTTTTGGTTCCAGAGGGGGCTGTGAGGCAGCCGTACATGCCTTATCGTCTTTTCTACACTCAAAAAAAGGTGAGGTCATCCTCAAGGTTGACGTCAAAAATGCCTTCAACTCCGTGAATAGGGACACTTTGTTGGCTGAAGTCAAAAAAGTACTACCCGAAATTTATGGTTTTTTGTGGCAATGTTATAGGCACCCTTTTAAATTACTTTACAAGGACAATGTTTTGGAATCTGCAGTTGGTTGCCAACAAGGTGACCCTCTCGGGCCTGTCATTTTCAGTTTGGCTATTCATCCCATAATTCAACAACTAAATTCAAAATTTAATGTGTGGTATTTAGATGATGGAACGCTAGGAGGTGATGTTGACACGGTTTTGGCTGACCTACAACTCCTCAAAAATCAATTTAAATCTATTGGCTTGGACCTTAATACCTCAAAGTGCGAAATTTACCTTTCTGACATTACCGACAGACAATCGACTATAGATAAATTTAATGCAATAGCCCCAAAAATCAAAATTTTAGAAAAAAGTTCCCTGCATCTCCTAGGTTCCCCTATTTTTGAAGAATGTTTTTCATCTTTCATCGACGACAAAATTAAACATTTCAATGATATTTCGGATAGACTTTCCAAAATTAATTTGCATTCGGCATTCACCATTATAAGATATTGCTGTTTTGGTCCAAATTTTATGTATTTTCTCCGTGGTTCTCCTCTTTGGAAGAAACCACAACTTTTGGACAAAATTGACCAAATTATTCGCAACACATTAACATCCATTCTTAATGTGGCCCTGGACGACCGAGCGTGGCTGCAAGCCACCCTGCCAATTCGTTTTGGTGGCCTTGGCGTCCGCAAAATTTCTAGTGTTAGCTTACCGGCGTTCCTGTCTTCTGTCCACAGCACTGAAAAGCTAACCAGGAAAATTTTAACTCTTTCCCTGGTTAGCTCGGAAGTGCCGTGCTTGACCGACGCAGAGGACGCCTGGAAAGTGGCTTGCCCGGACACGGATCGGCCCGAGAACCCGTTTTCCCAGAGACAGTGGGATGAGCCGCTCTGCAGGTTGGTACGGAATAAACTTATTAATACGTCTACCAATACTGCTAAGCGTGCCCGCCTGCTGGCTGTGGGTGAATGGGAGTCGGGCCTCTGGCTTCAGGCACTACCGTCACCTAATATAGGCACTATGTTAGGTGACACAACCTTCCGGCTCGCTACATGTTTGCGTTTGGGCGCTCCTTGTGGGGCTCCACATCGCTGTCAATGTGGTGAAGCAGTCGACTGCCTCGGACACCATGGCCTTTCTTGCAGTAAGAGTGCAGGTCGGATAGCGCGGCACGCTAGCATTAATGATCTCATCCGTCGTGCTCTTGCCACCGCCGGGGTGCCAGCTGTATTAGAACCCACTGGCTTGGCACGCGTCGATGGCAAGAGACCAGATGGTATGACCATAATGCCATGGAAGTTGGGTAGGCCTTTGGTGTGGGACGCAACTTGCGTCGACACCCTTGCACCATCCCATCTTCCTAGCACAGTGTGCTGCGCTGGGGCGGCTGCTGCAGGTGCTGAAAACCTCAAACGGCGCAAATACAATAATTTAATTGGTAATTATGTGTTTGAGCCGTTTGGGGTTGAAACACTAGGGCCATGGGGTCCGAGTGCTCACCTAGTTTTTCGAGAAATCGCCAAACGGTTGGTCGACTGTTCACGTGACCAGAGGGCGGGCCTATTTTTTGGCCAAAGAATCAGCATTGCCATCCAACGTGGCAATGCTGCCAGCCTTCTGGGCACGTTTCCTGTTGACAGCGATGTGGACGAATTTTTCGACGCCCTGTAACCCTTTTTGATACTTGTAAATATTTTTATTTCTATTATAGAGTTTTTATTATTTGCTGTTATAGCGGCAACAGAAATACATCATCTGTGAAAATTTCAACTGTCTAGCTATCACGGTTCATGAGATACAGGTGGTGACAGACAGACAGACGGACAGTGGAGTCTATAATAGGGTCCCGTTTTTACCCTTTGGGTACGGAACCCTAACAAAATCGTCCGCTGCGTCTGTCTGTTCGCGATAAATTAAAAAAAACGACTGAACGAATTTCCATGCGACTTTCACCATTAGATAGACTGATTCATGAGGAAGGTTTAAGTATATCATTTGTCAAAGTTTTGAGTGAATTGGTTGAAATATGAAAGCAGGAGGATGATAAATTAAGTACACTTACCTATTTTATAATCATTTTCAACAGCTTACCTCTATTAATGGAAACTGTAAAGATCAGGCGGCCTTTCCCATAACACAATTCACTTTACATATTTTTGCTTTAATATAACACACTAGCCCGCATAATCTAAAGAGCGAACTGACATAAAGGACAACTCCATCCGTCTGTGTAGCCTAGCCTAAATACCTGTAATATTAGAAAACCATATCTAAGTGGGAGTGTATCATGTAGGCATTAGGTATCGGTTACACTGCCACCGTTCCCACTAGCGGTGTCACCTAGATGTTTAGTAGGTCGCCGGTGTAGACTACACCTAAGAAATAATTCTTCTAGATTTAATAACTACTTCAATGTCGAGTGGTCGCATTGCGCTAATACGTTTTGACGTGAATACGTTTTTAAAATTTGAGGAGCTCGTGGCTAAATAATAAGAGCTCCTTGGGGCGATTTTTAGGTTAAGCCTTGCTTGCCTAGGTTGGTTTGTGGATGGGTGACCACCTAATACATACTGAGTTTCCTCCGTGCCTCGGAAAGCACGTTATGCAGTTGGTCCCGGCTGTCATTTGTAGATCTTTGACAGTCGTAACAGGTAGTCAGTGGCCCCAAAAAGTCTGACAACCAGTCTTACCAAGGGGTATCGTATTACCTAGTATTATCTGGGTTGTGGAGGTCAGATAGGCAGTCGCTCCATCTATACTAATATTATAAAGAGGAAACCTTTGTATTTTTGTATGTTTGTATTGAATAGGCTCAAAAACTACTGGACCGATTTCAAAATTTCTTTTACCATTACTTAGAGGGATTCTTCCGAATCCGTATAGGCTATATTTTATTCCCATACTCCCACGGGAACGGGAACTACGCGGGTGAAACCGCGGGACGTCAGCTAGTGTAAAATATTGGTATTCAGCTGTATCCAGTTAGACCGGAAGACGACCCCAACATAGTTGGGAAAAGGCTAGGCAGATGATAACGTCTTTAAAATATATAGTGGGAGGCAAATCAAAAAAACGAATGATAACAAAATCGGGGTATACAGTTTGCTGTTGCAGCTTCATATCTACGATCTCCATCCTAAATTCAATTACACCATTATTATAGTTGTTAAATCAACAATCATTGCGAGCCGTTGTAATCGATCCACCACCACTATATCAGGCTTTTTGGCCACCACAGTGATGATGGATTGGTCGATTCGAGAACTGGGTCGGGCACAGGCATTATAGTACGGCACTTCCGATTTCTTACTTACCTGGCCACAAGGTTGTTCTATGCAAGTACTCTCCGTTAACTAGACGAGAACACCCGGAGATAATATTAGGACGGATTGATTCGCCTGGACGGTGCCTGATATATATCAACCGGCGTGCTGTCAATCACAATAAATATCCGGTAGTTATTCGTCATCATAACTTCATGCGTAATTGCACAGACAAAACCTTCGGTTTCTCCGAAGAGGTCCCCGGAACATAGCCAGGTTACGGATGCTGTTAGATTTTTGTAGTATAGATTATTATATTGGGTATGTATAGATGGTAACGCAGATCTAAAGATAAAGTGAAATGTATGGAAAATGTTGCATAATATCCGCACACGTGCTGCATTTAGTGTCAAAAAATCATTTAAACTAGGCTAATAGTTATACCAATAGATCGATTAATATTAAGGTTAATTGAAGCAGCTAACCTACTTCGACTGATCTAAGAAACTGCAGGTACGAGCCCTAATGAATGAATTGTAAAAATAATAGAAATAATGATTAAAGCCGCTCCGATAAACAAACAGTGTTATTTATGGAATTAGCTATTCATCTTCGTGTCGATGATTCCCATGGTTATTTATTTAAATTTGTTTCGACTAGAACTCAGCCACGTCGACGGCGTTGGTGGTGGCTTCGGACAGGTTCCTTAAAGTGCAGGTGGAGTAGCACAAAGAGCAGGTCAGGAGGTGGGTCATGGTTTGGAATGGACTCGTACTCAGCTAACGGAACGGTTGCTTTAACGGAATAATCCCACCGGACCAAGTTGTCTCTGCAGCGGCCCACCTGACTTCTAAGTCGGTTTAGAGTATTCCAGCCCGCGTAGCATGACCACCGTAGAGACGATAGAGAATCGACAAATCCTTTGTTTATCTGTCATTTTGTCGATTCAATGACAGGTGAACAAAAGATTTGTCGATTCTCTTTCGTTTCTACGGTGGTCATGCTACGCGGGCAGGTGCGCCATGGCAGTTGGCATTGATTTAATGACTTAGAGACCGGATTGCATATGCATTTGTATATAGTTGTGTGTTTTGAAGATAATGGATATTTTAACTATAATCCGGATATCTTGCATATTTGGGCTTGTTCCCTTTAATTTTATCTGCTCCTAACTGGCAAATGCAAAAAAGGGCAAAAGGTGAGCCGCAAAAACACACCTAAATTCAAATAGTGCCCATTGATCTGAATGGATGTAGAACGATTGGTATTAAGTTATATCAATATTTTAATTAATAGGAGGCTCAATCGTACTAGTAATCATTTGTAACAGAATTGGGTTTTCATTAAAAAAAAAAAAGTCGAAAATGGAGTGTCCTACGAGTAATTTTTTTTTTTTAAATATTTTGTAATACTTATTTCAATTTTACGTTGCATATTTTTGCACTTTTGTTGCAAATTTTAAGTATTTATGGTGCATATTTGCACGCCAAATTCGTCGATTTTATGATGCATATTTAAATCTGGTCTCTAATAATGACTTAGCCACGGAGAAAATCGCACGGAGAGGAAAGGTTATAGGGGAGATCTTAAACCCAGCAGTGGGACAATATTAGGTTTTAAAAAGGTACAGTTGTTGTTGTTGACTATCGCATTGATCTAGTGCAGCCTTTCCCAAAGTGGGCGATAACGCCCCCTTGTGGGCGCTGCAGGCCTAAAGGGGGGCAGTAAGAGACCCAGAAAAAAATGGGGGCGTTGTGTAGAGGCTTAAGGGGCGATTTATAATTTCATCTAGGAAGACTCTTAGACCGACTGAGCTCTCAACTCTCGACTACAACTTGTGAACATCAACTAATATTAAGAATCGATTATGTTTGTTTTATTTTGAATAAAAGATACTCAGTCTGATTACTAAGTATAAAGTTGCCTTTCAATAATCATTCTCATTGGCAGGTATAGCCCGTAAGAGTTAACTTGAGACCCTAGCGCCGTGTACTACCTACTGCTCTCAGGTCTCAAGTTAACTCTTGCGGGTTATAGTAAAAGTCTCGTTTAGAATGAATGTTTAATCTCCGCTAATATACGTCTCACAATAATTAATTTAATTTGAAGATATAGTGGTTCTTAAGTAGGTGAAAAAATGGGGGCGCTAATAAATAATTTATTCTTAAAGTGGGCAGAAGACAAAATAAGTTTGGGAACCCCTGATCTAGTGGCACTGTTGAACCCCAAGCTCAACACCTGGTTTCGATTCCCAGATAAGCAGCGTTTTAGTTCGTTCCTTCTTTGTAGCAGCTCGGAGTCTCTATTTGTGCCTGCCATGATTGATGCAATGGGCCCTTATATGGGACTTAAAGTTTTGATTTACTAACAGGTACTTCTTAGCGTGTAGATGGCAATCTAAATGAATTCAGTCTAAAATTTGGCGACGTGGTTGGTATTTTCAGTATCGTCCATCAGCTTCAGTAATGGTACTTACACCTTTACTTAACCCTAAGGGGAATGTTTTCTCCACATCTAAATAAAACCATAATTAAAAAAAAATCACTATTATTATATATATACGTATACACTTTCTTATCTTCTAACGTGTGGTAGTTTTATGCCGCCCAAGGGCCTATGACTTGCCTTTACATGCCGTCCAAAAATATCTCTCGCATGCTGGTTTACTCACGATGTTTGCGAACCGTTCACCGAAGCAAGTGATAATTATACAATACGCACATGAGTCTATGGAGAATCAGAGGTACACTTATAAATTAAAATTACCTAATATCAAAAAATTCCTCCTCAGTGTTTGGCTTAATAAATAAAACCATTATACAACACTATTTTTTGTCGTTTTAATTACTTATAGGGCGTCTAGTACTCATAAAAAAAATCAGCTGCTTCATACATATTGGTTGCGTAACTCACACACACTAACTCGAATGTACGATATATATGGTATGTACGATATATAATGGTGTATATATACTCGAATGTATGGTAACTGGAACAAATTTAGGCAGTTGCTAATATTTTTTCGAGATTTAATAGTCGATCCTATATTAAAAGTTGTTCATTTTCATGACTACTAGACGGCCTAAAAAATAGTGTTGTATTTTGATACCTTACCTCTAAATGCCTTCACGGTGATATAATATTCTGGATAAACCACGGCGTCAACCGGCGTCAACCTGTAGGTAGAAACGTATCTAATCTGGGCTTATAATGATGTATATGTCTTTGCCGATACACTTAAGTGCATTCTAAGAGACCCATTCAAATGTCAGATCTGATCAGCGAGCGATTTGCAATTAGCTTTTTTGTGCGAATTATCATTTCTACCTACATATGGGTATAATATCATGGCTGTTAAAAGTGATTTATTCTGCATCCGCCAAAATAAAGTAATACCTATATTTTAAATTTTAATTCACAATTCGGCATTCCATAATGCCTGCTAATACAATTTTAACTACAGCAAATATGTAATTTGTAGGATACAAAAACGGTATAATGTTGATCTACAATGGTTACCCGGTATTTACGGGTATTTATATGTACGGTCAAAAGGTGCTAGCAACATCCTAATAGACAATATCAAAGATTTATTTGTTTTATCAATGAATTTTCAACAAAAACAACTGCTAAAGTGTACGTAAATTGTGCCAATCAATCGATAACAAGGATCAGAACAACAGTTACTCAGAGACCTGTTTCAGAATGAAAACAGGTTGATTTCACTTTTGTCACTGAACTCTGAGAGTGTACCCGTTTGCAATATGCAACGGATTTTTATATTCATTGCAATAAAAACGAAAATAAAAATCTGTGTTTATAAAAATAACGTTACTATTTCTTTTATTTGTTTCATCATCTTATTTTATACATTTTTAAATACCTATTTCTTAATAAAAATAAAATATAAAAAATAGTGGTCCGCCGGTGCCGAGAGTAGGGTCTAAGCTACTGGTGGTTAGGGCTCCAGAGACAGGAACCACCTCACAGTATGGGCCTTGCTTGGACATGGAGTTGCGGATACCAGCCCGTTATACAATACAATACGTCAAGGCGTTGCCATACAGCGTGGCCACACCGCCAGTCTCTTGGGGACATTACCAGTTGACAGCGTTGAAAAGGAGTTTTTTGACGCCATTTTTTAAGTTAATTGTTTATGTTAGTTAGTTTAGTTTATTTTAATTTATAAATGCAATTAATAATAAAAATCTTTCTCATGTTAAAATTTTGGGATGTAATGAAATACACTAGATAGGGATAAGTGGAAGGAAGGAAGGGAGGCCTTTGCCCTGCAGTGGGACACAAATGGCTGATAATAATAATAATAATAATGAAATACAAGGCTAGTAGTTCAAGTTTCGGGTTCCTGACTACCCGTAACAACTGCCGAAGATCTGCAACTAGCCACAGGGATCCTTGATCCCAAGCTTGGGCTCAAGGTGCTTCCCGACACAGAGGGGTTTCAGTATGTATGTAATAGATGACCACCATTCTATGGACCGATAAGTTGATGACTATATCTAATTGAATTATACCTACCTATTATAATGGGTCTTAAAAGACCCTTAACGAAACCGAAAGGCACTTGTTCTCCCCGTCATTGCGATATTTATTTTGTTCTGGAACCTTCTAGTTACAGAGATATTGGAGGTCAAAGTTCCAAATTTTTCATAAGTTTTTTTTTTTAATACAACGTGTATTAAAAAAAAACAAATAATAATGTCATAACTTTACTTTAAATTATTACTTCCATAACTACTAATACACTATACTATTCAATTGCATCCATCAGCACAATGTTCTGTCTGAGTGCATTACATTGAGTTTTTAACCGAAAACTGTGATTTTTCACCCAAAAAAAAATATATTTCCCAGCAAGAATTTTTGTGTAGAGTTTCGTACTAGAGTTACTTACTTTGATGTTCAGAATGCTTGGTACTTGATAGGTGTCGGTTTTCACTTTATTTTATTACAAAAAAAAATATTTTTTGCAAAAAATAATTAGATCAAACAAACAAGGCACCGACTTCTAAAGCTAATGTTATTTTTCTCTTTTTTTGTGTTTTTTGAAGTCGATTTTATTTTTTGCAAAAAAGTTATTTTTATTTTTCCTTTTTTAGTTATTCCCAAACAAATATTTGCCATGAATTTATTTTATATTGCTTACAATACATGTCATGTTAGCCCCAATAAATGGAACTTAACATACCTAGCTGTCGAAATCTGGGTGTATTGTACACATCTGCGTACCCCCTCAGAGCATACAGGCGTGATGTTACGTCATGATGTTGTATAAACAATAAACATCCAAGCGATTGCAGCAGTCACGGCAGATTTGCCGTGTATTTTTGAAGAGTTCCATTGTACATCTCAAAAAAAGAACCATCAAAATCCATTCATATTGGCGGAGTATAATCGCGTAACAAACATACTGAAAAATATTCAGTCGAATTGATAACCTCCTTCTTTTTGAAGTCGGTTAAAAAGAAGATCAAATTGATACTTGATGAGCGGTTCAATATCAATGGAAGATGAAGTAACAATTATGTTATCGATACATCACTTAAACCTGTACTTAAATACGATGACACTTCAGATTTTTCCACATGATCGATGCTTGTTAGAGTGCGTCACGTTCAGTCGTGTTGGTTATTCCGGCGAAAGAGAAAACTTGTGGTTTTCCCAGCTTTTTGCCCTCTGTGTGGGTTTACTCAAACATACTGGCTTGATGACGTCATGTTAGATGAGATAATTAGATTTATTGTATCTTGGCGGAAGATGAGCATAAATAATCGTAAAACTAGTTTTTTCTCGCGATTGTAGGTTTGGATTGAGCGAAAAGATAAACCTTGCGTAATTATTATGATTTCGACTCAATTAATACATCATCTTCAGGATAAAGGACTCCCTCAAAGAGTGCCACAATGATCGGACGTGCGCCCCTACGTTCTACTACTGGTTGATGTTCCACTTTGTAGATTTATACCTTTTAATATGCGGTTGAGGAGCTCGTGGCTAAGTAATAACAGCCGCTCGGGTCGATCTTTAGGTTAAGCCGTGCTTGCCTAGGCTGGTCTGTGGATGGGTGACCACCCATTACATATCGAGTTTCCTCCGTGCCTCGGAAAGCTCTTTAAGCAGTTGGTCCCGGCTGTCATTTGTAGATCTTTGACAGTCGTTAATTAGTCACTAGTCGCTCCATATAAAATACTGGTATTCAGCTGCATGCGTTAAGACTGGAAGTCGACCCCAGCGTATTTGGGAAAAGGCTAAGCAGATGATGAATATGCGGTTGCTATTCGTAGACTTTTTGATCGATTCGACCGTTCATACTAATACGAGCTGTGTTTCGCCTGCGAGTGCCATGCACAATGGATAGCTGACTGAAAGGTTGACTGGTAGAGAATGCCCTGTGGCATTAAGTCCGCCTATGTACCACTCTTGTACATGAAGTTTAAATAAATAAATAAATAAATAGCTAAGCATATTCTAGGTAAATTGGTCACATACGGCTGGCAAACGCTAAGACAAAGGCTATTCGAGCAAATTATGAAGAAGACAAAGACATTTACTATTTAACGATAGACCAGACAAAGTGAACTACTACTACTCTTCTTAGTCGTTCACTCTCGACAGAGTGGTCGTGGTCATGGGTGTCGCCCACAACTGCGGTCGCTGCCTTCGCGATCCTTTTCCACCGGTGTCTATTGGCCGCTTGGTGCGCACATTCTACCACAGGGATCTTGGTGATAGATTTGATGGAGTCTGCCCATCGGGTTGGTGATCGACCATGTCGTCTCGTGCCTTCGACTACCCTGAACCACCAAACGCTTCATAGAATCATTACGAAATAATATCGTAACGAGTTTAACTTGACATTTTGTGTTATTTTGATTTAAGGTATAATACAGTTTTTCTATGATTTCTCCGGATATCCTTTCGTAAAATATCTTTGAAAAGAAATTATGTAGAAGGCTCGTATGAGAGGATATGTTCAGAATTGGCCTTTGCAACTGATGCTAGATTCAAATTTTACGTGTCCCAGGGCTGTGACCTTGGACATAAGTAAAACCTTATCCTTAAAATCTGACGAGGCAATTGTGGCTTTAACAAATTGCGTCTAGTTTTTTCTGATATTTCATCCTAGTTTTTGTCAAAACTTCCTCGTAATTTGAATAACAAACGACGACGTGTTCGTCACGTGTCATAACGTTAGTTAATGAGTGTTTGTCTGCGGCTGTGAATGAATTAGACGGATTTGATGAGTTCTTTGTGTTATTTAGTTAATTCACTACATCACATTAGGTTACTAGATTAAGTAGGTTTCTGCTTCCGTAATCATCTACACTAATGTACAGGTCACTGAAAATCCTTGGATTGTGTTATGAGGTACATTCCAAAGGCATTTGCTGCCAATGATGGTGAAACTGACGGCTTCCGAAAAGTTGGGGCCACAACAGCAAAGCAGCTTTGAGAAATGACAGGAGTAGACAGAGAGAGAGGTTCTTGCCCAGCAGTGGTACAGTATGGGTTCATCATCTGCCTAGCCTTTTCCCAACTATGTTGGGGTCAGCTTCCAGTCTCACCGGATGCAGCTGAATACCAGTATTTTACATGGAGCGACTGCCTATCTGACCTCCACAACCCAGTTAGTACTGGGTAATACGGTACGGTAAGACTGGGTGTCAGACTTTTAGGGCCACTGACTAATTAACGACTATCAAAGATCTACAAATAACAACCAGGACCAACGGCTTAACGTGCTTTCCGAGGCACGGAGGAAACTTGGTATGTAATGGGACACCCATCCACAGACCAACCTAGGCAAGCACGGCTTAAACTTAAGATCAACCCGAGTGGCTGTTATTACTTAGCCACGAGCTCCTTGGTACATTGCGGGTTCACGTAACGTTACGGGTAACGTTGGATTTCAAATCTTCTACAAAATCTCTTTGACATCGCTCAAGTGTTTTTAATCGGGACAGCAATAAAATAATATTGTATTTTACGTTAATTTTAAGAGGGACCAGCCCGCTTAGCATGACCACCATAGAAACGAAAGAGAATCGACTAATCTTTTGTTCATCTGTCATTTTGTCGATTCAATGACAGATGAACAAAAGATTTGTCGTGTGTTGAAATAGCTTTGAAGAAACATTGACCGTTGACGACATTGACGTTTTCCATTTTCTGTCCTCGAAAGTGGAATTGATTCAATTATTTTTGACATATTTTTTTTTAAGAAAGAGTATGTCTAGGTTCCTATCAATTTATTTAATGTTAAAAACTTTCCGAATTTGTCTGGTAGTCCTCTAATCACGACCGTAAAAATAGGTTATTTGTTGTCATTTTTGGAGGGTCACATTTTCTTTACTTATTACTTGCTGAAAAAAGGAAATTACAGGGACGTGTCTATAGTGCCTACAACAGACCTTAATTTTATGAAAAAATATTGCTCAAGAGGAAAAAATTGAAAAAAAAAAGAATAGAAAAAAAAGAAAAAAAAATGAGGGAAAATTGAAATGAATTTGAAGAGGCATTATTCAGGAAGAAAAACGGGGAATAAATTTGCATGGAAAATCCCCTGTTCCCTCTTAAGGTCTGATCTCAAATTCTCAATGCTTCAAAAGAGACAGTATATTAACTTTCTCTCAAATAACGACGTTGAGATGTAAAATGTTTTGTTTTACGTGCAGCGGCGTTTACCGTTATAGCTCGCGACGACGAAAGGAATTCTTTTGCTTCGAGTTCGAGCAAATGTTACCGTAACATTGGAGCCATTGACTTCCAACTTACTAGGGTTTCTCGAACAAAAATCTCTCTTCGTCCTCGTCTTTTATTATAATAATAATAAAAAATAAATGGTAAAAATAATGGTACGTACGTACACTATACTTACGAACAGTAAGTCGTGAGTTCGAACCCAGACAGGCGCATTACTTTGTGTAATTTATTTCATCACCACTGCTCTCAAAACGGTGAAGGAAAACATCGTGAGGAAACCGGCATGTCCTAGAACCAAAAAATTTTAAGACATGTGACATCTACAAATCCGCACTGGGCCCGCGTGGTGGATTATATAGCCCATTCCCTCTCATAAAGAGGAGGCCTGTGTCCCAGCAGTGGGAACCTTAATAGGGTGATGATGATGATGACGTACACCATTCTGAACCCCACATCGAAAATTAATTTTAAAAATATCAGCTGTTCTATACATTTAAGACATTGTATTGTAGGTATTGCTCTTTTGTAGTAAACAGCTGTTTTTTTATTACCGATGAAATATTTAGATCATTTTTTTTTTCAAACTTTTCATTCAAACTTCTATTCATAATATTCGAAAACCAATAGTAGTACCTTACCGTAAAATAATTTAGAAAACTATTCAAATGCAAATCGATTTGTGTCACGTCTCCTCTTTGTGTATTGAACGTTTAGTTTTTAAAAAACGAATACACGCAGAGTCGATATTGGAAAACGATTTAAAAAAAAATTCAAATCTATAGTGCGTTTTTCAAGTCTTTTTTGTTAGCTTTATTATTACTGAACTTGAACTTGACAGTTATATAAGTTGGCAGCAGCTTGGTTCAAGGCTGTTATTATGATTACGTGTGAATGTTGAATAATTTACATTCATAATTCGCAAGAGGTGTTAATTTTGAACAGAATTGTGGTTACGTTATTACTTAGACGTTTCCCGCTTTATTCATGATGATGAAGTGGTTTATGATGATGATTAGCAGGATATTTTTTGAACAGCTGATGCGTGAAATCATCAATATGGTCAGTTAAATGCATTTTTATTATTATTTATTTATTATAAGATTTCAAAATATTATTTGCTTAAAATCTATAATTACCTATCACCATACTTACACTTGAAATAGGCCTTTTCTGATAGAAGTTAAACCTATATACCGCATAAATAGCGTTCGAGTTTGAACCCAACCAAAACCCAACACATAAACCTCTGATTTTTGTGTCCTGAAAAAATCTAATTAGTCAGTCAGATTATCAAAAAATATTTGACACGTATTTTTTCTTTTGTTTCGTAAACCAAAATTGAAGAAGATACGACGCTTTTAAAATTCTCAATACGTCACGCCGTGCTATAATTTTTAGTGCGTTGTGCTTGTGACGTCACGAGCCCCCACTCCCGAGTTTTGATGCGTTTTATCTTTGTCAATATTCATTGATTTACAAAAACAAAAAATACGTGTCCATTATTTTCCAATACTCTAACGGACTAAATAGATTTGCAATTTATTGATAGTGGAAACTAGCCTATTATCATTTGCTTCGGTAAAGGAAAACATGGTGAGAAAAACATCATGACTGAGAGATATTTCTTGACGGCATGTAAATCCAAGTCAGAGGTCCACGGGCGGCACAAAAAGTCTGACATCAGGATAAGCACCAACTACACGATAAAGAAAGAATTGTAACCTTCTTCTCTATGGTCTAAACCTTGGCCCGAACCTTCGCCACTTCCACAGCATTGCCAATGGCAGCGGAAAGGTCATTTTGGCTACATAATTCCGGACTTTGAGACCAGGATAGGAGGCGAGCGTAGCGTGCACCCACACACTGCTGCTTTTCATCGAAGTAACCCCACTTTACGGGATTGAAGTTATTTCGATGGCGGTTCAGGGCCTTCCAGATTGACTCCTGATGCTCACTTAGTGGTAGATAATGAGGGACCCACTATCGGTAGGTAGCTTTTAAAAATCATGGTCTCTTCGAGGATACATAAGCGAAAAAAAAGTGAGCCGTCGCGGGACGCCTAGCAGATGTAAAACATCGCAATTATTATGTACAAGTAATATGCTTAAAAAAAGTCAATATAAAAAACAAACATAAAATAAAATAAAATAAAATAACTCGATTCATAAAAAGAAAAAAAAAACAAGAAAAAAAATCCTTATGCTGGAATCGAACTAGTCACGAGAGATTGTAACCCAGCGCTCTGTGCCCCGAGACCAGCTGGCTTCATGTAAACCATGGCGAATATGCAGATCTTAAGCTGCTTCAATAACAGGTGGGTAATGTCCGGGATTGTTCGGGCAGAGTTCGATCGCCACGCTCGCCACGCATTTTTCATTTGTTTTTTTGGTTTACCCGCGCAATATAGATGGATCTGACGCAGAATGTTCTATTCGCAAAATGTCACAGTGAAAACAATAATGTCCTATATCAAAAGAGTTGACAAAAACATAAACTCCACTACACTTGATGAATGCACTCCTCAGTTTCAGTTCACGGATAGGCAGCCTTTATACAATAAAGAGTAGTAAATCACTTTTATAAAAATATCGGTAAAAGTAGTTATTTCGACCCCAAATAACATGAGGGCAAGAAAATGATGAAGAAAAACGTCTTCCAGAATTTCCTTCTCTTACATTAGAAATTAGAAGGGTGGGGGGCACAATTTTCACGGCTTTAGAAGCGAATATCTCATCAACCGAAACGGAATTGATGTTTAGGAATGTTATGGAACCGAGAACTGAATCAATAACGGATAACTTTTCAGGGCATCACACAGAACAACTCGAAATTTAATTTCCGTAATACTTTTGTATAGACACGGAAGCTAGACATCCCACAGAAATAAATAGGTTGACAATACAGCACCATTACTAATGGCTGTTCCGGATATCATGGCGTATCACCGTGGCTGTTGTACCCAGAATATGGTGTAAAAATGCTGTGTCATTTCTACAAGTATTGATTGATTTTCATGATGTTAGTTTAGTGAAAAATTTCATGGGTTAAGTTCATGATTTGCCTGTATGTGATGGATAACCGATAGACAACAACAACAACAGCCCCTAACGTCCACTGCTGGACATAAGCCTCTCCCATGATGGGAGGAATCTGCCGTAATCTCCACGCTTGGCAGGCGGATTGGAGATCGCAGTGATGAAAGACTACCAGAAAACGTTGCTGCCCCATTCTCTGGTCTACGGAGGCGCAAGGTGTTCTGCCTCAGACATTAGTCGCCTTATACGCGACACCCGTGAATGTAATGGATTGGTTCTATTCTACGCTGCCGGATACCACACGGCTATATACACACAGTGTATATACTTAGTAAATATTTGACATTAGCTTTTTGTAAATGTTTGACTTTTCCATTATTTTCATCGCATAGTTCTTACAGATAAGACCCTCAAAACTGCTCGGGCAGCTATTTTAAGGTCAAAAGGTCACTCAATCGCGGTTAAGGAAAACCGATGCTTTGTTTTGTAATCGCTTTGTGTTTTTGTCAGAAAATATAGTGTTTTTATAGTAATCCATCTTTGGATAATACCCGATGGAAATTAGTAGTTACATATACCATAATTGCTTCCATAGGTCTGATGAATCGTAAAATACCCACAGGCAAAGAAGTACAGGATTCATCTGAATGATGAGTTTTACATGGAAATCCATAAAATGTGGGTTAGTGACATTTGGCATCAAACTGGTTTGGTTTAGACATAATATCACGCCGATGCCGATAGGGCTGAACAGTTCTGGAGTGGAGACCGCGAACCGGAGGACGTTGCGTTGTAAGGCCTCCCACTAGATGAACCGATGACCTGCACCCCTAGCCAAGTTACAAACGTTCATATCGATTCTCCTTCTACAATCGTAAACGCCTCGGCGGCGTAAGCGATTGTAGAAAGCGCTAAATTGGTAGCCAAGTTGACACGACTGAGTCGATCGATCGTTCTCTAATGTCTGTAGAAAAAACCTTACCACTTTAGTCTATGGTGAGCGTTCCTGCCAAAGAGTAATGTAGAAACGTTAACATTCTATTCTTTCGTTTTGAACGATGTAAACTTGTCTACGAATTTTCTATTCGTTTGTGTTGATCACGTGATTTAACGTTGAGATGATGTCATTCCCATTCATTTGAATAGTTTTCTACTAGCGTTAACGATTGTAGACTGTCAACTTGGCTAGAGGTGCTGGTGAAGGTTGCGGGGATCCGCTGGATGCGAGTCGCACGGGACCGGGCAATTTTGCGACACGCGTGAGAAGGCTTATGTCCAGCAGTGGACGTCTTTCGGCTCAAATGATGATGATATCGCCTGTAATCCCCAAAAGATCATCGTTTAGAGCTCTGAACATAGAGCCAAACCTAAACTAAGCCGTTTGACTTGAAAAGAGTTTCAGAGTAATTCAGGACATAATTATATATCTCATCATCATCTGTCTAGCCTAATCCCAAGGGTCACCCATCCAGGGGCCAACCTCGGCCGCATTGCTTAACCTCGAAATCGATACGTGCGGCTGTTATTATTTAGATACGATCCCCTAGTCATAGGATAGGTCATTCTTTTATTTTGGATTTTATTTAATACACGATAATAAGCTAGGTATTTGTATAATTATGCAAGGTAGGTCCGCGGTACCGCCAATAAGATGATAAATTATTATATTCTATTGCTTTTTTTACTAAATCTAAATATATCGTTGATGTTACCTGGGTTACCAGCAACCTTGGCACGTATATTAAAAATTTGTAAGAAAATTATTAAATTAACCACTTTAGTAGACAAAGTTTATTTTCAACCGACTTCCAAAAAGAGGAGGTTCTCAATTCGACAGTTTTTTTTTTTTTTGTGTTTGTTACCTCAGAACTTTCGACTGGGTAAACCGATTTTGATGATTCTTTTTTTATTTGAAAGCTGGTGCTTCCCGTGTGGTCTCATTTAAATTTTGTAAACATCTGATGCTGATCTTCGGAGATATACAATGGAACTCTTCAAAAATAGACGGCAAATCTGCCGTGAATGTTCAACATCACGCTTGTATGCTCTGAGGGGGTACACAGATGTGTACAATGCACCCAGATTTCGACAGTTAGGTATGTGAAGTTGGCACGATCGCGTTCCACGCGCGCCTCAAATGACGTAACATCACGCCTGTTTGCTCTGAGGGGGTACGCAGATGTGTACAATACACTCAGATTTCGGCAGTTATGTATGTTAAGTTAGCGCGTTCGTGTTCCGCTCGCGCCTCAGAGATGTCAGCAAAAGGGACTGTTCTAAAGAGATACTGCGGCCCTGGAACACAAAGGGCTAAGAAGGAACATGGATGGGTTTTAGTCAGTAAAAGTCTGACACATTCCGCTCCACCCAGAGCGGGAGGAGTCATTTGATGATTTCCCATCCGAAAACAAAAACAAGGTAAGTATGTTAAGTTCCATGTATTGGGGATACGCCTATTACCATGACATGTATTGTTAACAATATCAAATAAATTCATGGCAACTATTTGTTTGGGAACAACTAAAAATGGAAAAATAAAAAACTTTTTTGCAAAAAATAAAACCGACTTAAAGACTCAATCATCCAAAGTTCACCGACTTCTGAAGCTAAAGTTATTTTTCACTTTTTTGTGTTTTTTTTTTAAGTCGGTTTTATTTTTTGCAAAAAAGTTTTTTTTACATAACTTAACATCACATCTGTAATCCGTAAATAAGGTACAGAAGGTTGGTAAAATGTATGAAACTGTTCTCTTATTCTGCCTTTAATTTCGGCGTGCAAATAATTATAAAAGTATGGATGAGGAGGAGGAGTACTTTGACGCCTATTGACGTCGTTGTATACATATAATATGTAGGTACTTACTTAAACTTTTAGTTTTTATTTTTGTAATTATACATAGTTCTAGTTGTAGTATGTATATAATGTACATAATACTTTTACACATTATATAAATAAAAATACTTACAAAAAAAAATATAAAAGGTAAGTATTTTTTTTTTTAATAACTATTTGTTACAATCATGCAGTCGAAGGGTTAGGCAGAAGTATACCTAATAGTTCACCTACATTTCGCGATTGTGTGTTTTAAGTCTCATGTAATACGGTGCAAGCCTTTTGCCATCAAGCGGGCACACATCCAGCGTCAGGGACCTCTACCACCGGGGTTGCGGGACTGTTCGAAAGAGATACCGTGGCCCCGGAACACAAAGGGCGATGAAGGAACATGGATGGGTTTTAGTCAGTAAAAGTCTGACACTCCCTCCTGCTCCGCCCAGAGCGGGAGGAGTTATTTGATGATTTCCCATCCGAAAAAAAGGGACTTCTACCACTAGACCAACAAAGCATTGACAGGACAGACGCTTGTTATATATTAAGTAGAGACCAAATCTACAAACATGAACTGTGATGATGCGGCCTCGGACACAATTTTTTCGAATGAAATACGTTTCTAGATTCTATAATTTTTATTGTACTACGGTTCAATGTGAATAGGGAGTAATTACGCGCTCTGTTTACTTTTTTTTATTTAAAAATCGCTTCACGTCATACATTGTATAACGCTATGTTGATAATACCCATAGATATAGGTGTCCTATGTATAAGTAAGTACCTAACCAGTATACATATAAAAGTGACCTAGCCCTCTCTTAATTTACAACAGCTAAACACACGTTTGTTGCTTTAGTAAACATACAATCATATTTTTCAGAAAACCTGACCTACACCATTTGCAAGAACGCAAACACATAAAATATTTTTGGAAACTGGAAAAAACCAATAATGCAAGTCATGCAGTGTTTTAATGAAGAAGACAGGACTGTCATCCATGTGAAGAAACGTTCTGGTCTTACTAAGTACTTACGCATCGATGACTCAATTTAGGCTCTACGTAACTTTGTCTTTTCATGCTGAAGTTGAAAGAGTAAACAATTATAGTTCACGTTCGTGGTTACGATAGTTCGTCATGAATTAGATAAACAACTAAAGGCGGTAAGTGATTTCGTGGAGCATGCTTTTGTTTTTGATTCTAGAATTGATATTATTTAAATTAATTATCTTCTCTGCAGTAGGTATTGAGTCAGAGGTTTGATTTCTGCTTGGAACACTTAGGAAACTAAAATTATGTGGACTTGGGCCACCCCACTCGGGCGGGACTCCGTTAGGTTACTTTAAATCGTGCAAACAGGAATAGGAGATTAACCAACCACCACCACCACCACACCACCAGACCAGGACCAGGAGGATTAGGACCTTTAACTTTAGTTCAAGTCAACTTACTGGCCAAACTCCGCGTTGAACTGTCCAAGTTGGTCTCTCCTAGGATTAGACATGAATTAAAATATTATGTATATTTATTGCCTTCAATAATTGTACAAGAATAGTAGTAGTGCTTAGACAACCACTTGTCTTGACACCCTTTTGCTTAGTTGTAACGCTGCATAGTGCCACCACTATGCAGCGTTACAATTAAGCAAAAGGGTGTTTACGATGAGCTCTGGCACCCAACGTAAGATTTAACTTGAGTTTAGGGTGCCAGCATTTGTTGGTCAAAGGCAACACTCTATTGAAACACGCTAGGTATTGGTTTGGACTTTGACTAAGACTTCTTGTCCTGACCTAAGGTTTGGCTTGCCAAATCTAGAAGCGCAGGAACTTTGAAGTTGGACCATAACACATACAATGATAACTTGCTTCGGTAAAGAAAAACATCGTGAGGAGACCAGTACGCCTGAGAGATATTTTTCGACGGCATGTAAAGCCAAGTCAGAGGCCTATAGGGCGCCACAAAACTCTGACATCAAGTTAAGCACTAACTACGCGAAAAGAAGAACGTACCGATGTAAAATTTATGAGAAGACTGTTTTTTAAAGCTCTAAACATTATGTCCATATGTTTCAATCATTTGATAGGTACACACCTTGACATAACTAACCCCATAACTTTCGCGTTTTTCGATTCATTCCCCAAAATCAAACGACATCGGCTCAATATTTCGGATTTTCGTTTTCCAATATTTGACCAATTGTTTTACAGTATTATTAATTATTTTAAATTGAACATAGAATATTTATATTATTTATTTTATTTAATTTATATTTATTTCATCACCACTGCTCTCAAAACGGTGAAGGAAAACATCGTGAGGAAACCGGCATGTCCTAGAACCACAAAATTCGAAGACATGTGACATCTACCAATCCGCACTGCCCGCGTAGCATGGCGACGTAGAAACAGGGAAAGACTCGACAAATCTTTTGTTCATCTGTCATTTTGTCTATTCAATATCGACAAAATGACAGATGAACAAAAGATTTGTCGAGTCTATCCCCGTTTCTAGTCGCCATGCTACGCGGGCTGGGCCCGCGTGGTGGATTATAGCCCATTCCCTCTCTAAGAGAGGAGGCCTGTGTCCCAGCAGTGGGAACATTAATAGGCTGATGATGATGATAGAATATTTATCGCTTTGAATTTTTTTTTTTTTGGCGTCGCATTTTTGTAAAATAAAACTACAAACTAACATAACAATATGTTAGTTTGTAGTTTTATTTTACAAAATTTCTACACAATGTATATTGTTTTGAAATAAATGACTTTGACTTTGAATTTGACCAGCGGAATTATATTTCCAATTTCTAAGTATTAAAATGGCAATATTTGAGAAGTTTTCGATGTGTGCCTAAAACCAAACAGTAACAAATTAAGTTTTTTTAGATATTAAAATAAATACAATAAGTTTAGATCTAAAAGAAAACCCCAGTTACATTTTTCCGACCTTAGAATCCAACCCGGAGCATTAACAAGATGATACAAGGAAAGTTACTATGAATATACAAATAAAAATATGCAAAATAAACTTTTTCTGTCATATCCAATGCGGGAAATCTTCTGTTATCATAAGTGGGTTGAATGTAACAAGGTTTGAGTTATGGGGGCTTGTAGAGTCCAAGGCGCTGATATAAAGTGTGGTACACAATGGAAATGCCGATAGATTTTTCCCTCTAACTTACTCTTAGCGTCCATGTGTTTGTCCAGATTTGGGTCGTCACTCGTCACGCATTACATTCAGAATTTCCTCCGTGCCTCGGATAGCACGTTAAGAGCCTATGGTACCTCACGTTTGCAACTCTATTTGTGGTGGTTCAAACTTTGTTTGTAATGCTGTTAGAATAACGTTTTAGTCAGCTTGCACTACAAAAGCGGTTGTTACGTCAGTCACTGCGGCCGAATAGTGCGAAATGAGTGGTTTTTATTCTTTATAAAATCAAGTTTTCGTCTTTTGGCAAAAATAAAAAAACATGAGACCTGCTTTATAGTTAGTTCAGTTAGTATGCAAAGTTTCATGATCTAATTTGAAGTACTTTTTGAATACCAGCGGTTTATTGTTGGATTTGGAGGTAACTTTGGGATTTTTTTCTATCGAGAAAATTTTATGAAATCGTGTTTTCGCCAAACATAAGACCTAAGATTAATCCTCAACTGTACCATATATTTATTTCAAAATTAATGCTGCAGTATTTTAGGCGTAACGGAGGATCATGCTAAGCCATTTGAGAAAATCAAGTTTTCGTCTTTTGGCAAAAATAAAAAACCATGAGACCTGCTTTATAGTTAGTTCAGTTAGTATGCAAAGTTTCATGATCTAAAATGAAGTACTTTTTGAATACCAGCGGTTTATTGTTGGATTTGGAGGTAACTTTGGGATTTTTTTCTATCGAGAAAATTTTATGAAATCGTGTTTTCGCCAAACATAAGACCTAAAATTAATCCTCAACTGTACCATATATTTATTTCAAAATTAATGCTGCAGTATTTTAGGCGTAACGGAGGATCATGCTAAGCCATTTGAGGGGGTATAGGCCCTTAAGCTGTTGGTTACGGCTGTCATTTGTAGATTTTTTTCAGTCGTTACGGGTATTACTACAGTAGTTAAGGGTATCGTGTTTTCCAGTAACTAGGTGGCATCAAATAGGCAGTTACCATATAAAGTAGTTTCTTCAAACAGGAAGCCGACTCAAAATAAGTGATTGAAAAAAGGTAACGCAGACAAATGAGTCCTTTATATCGTAACAATGGTTCACAAACCATGTATCACCAGTGTACATCAGCCCTCAGCCCAATCGTCTCTTCTCCATATAAACAAACTGTGCGCGCACAGTGCGCGTTGTCGATCGCGCATCATCTCACGTGCGCGCGCGCATCTTTACGCATAATTTATTTATATTCGTGTGTGATTGTGCTCGAGTGTTAATTTAGTGATAGGAATATTTAAGGTAATTTTATAAAAATATATTTTTATTAATAAATCGGTACTTAGATTTTGGTCTTCATGACTTAAAATCGGTTTGAATGTGGGTTGGTTCCTGGTTGGGTCCCTGCTAATACTCTCGTTAATAAGCGTGATGATAATTTGTTGACATTAAAATTTTGGAACGGGAGCGACAGTGCCCTCTCAAGTTAAAATTTGTACCATACATGCTTTAAATTGAATTCTTCAAAATTAAATTAACTGTGATTCAAATCACCTCGTTATTTTTATCGGAAAATTTTCCGATAAAATAATGTTACTTACTTATTATTATTTATTTTACAAATTAATGAAAAAATTCCTAGAACACGATAAATTACTTAGTAATAACATTATGTTACCACTAACCAACATGCGAGAGGAGTATTGAATATTTTCATGTAAAAAGAAAACATGGAAAGTGTCGCCTGAGTAGAATCGTAAAAGTCGATAACATAAGATAAGATATATTTTATTTGCTCAAAACATGTGTCACATACAATAATAAAAAGTGCATGTAGGATAATATAAATAAAGAAAATCGTTTATACATGTTTACTATGGCGTGAAAATGTTTTGAAATACTAAAATTGAGATTTTTAAATATATACAGTCAGCAGAATTTAATTTAACAAAAAAAAACTAAATAGCCAAGGTAAACATAAACATAAAAATCAAAAAAGTTACGTTAAATTAATAAAAGAATAAATAAAAGGTTCAGGTTGTAATTTAATAACAAACAAGTAAAATCTAGGCATACACAATTTTTTTTTCATGATGTCAATATTGAAGCTAATATAAGTTACTATATTTTTTATTACTTACATGTGTGTCGAGTGAGTGAAAGTTACTATTGTAGGTACTTTAGTACCTACAATAGTAACTTTGTATACTAGCATACTAGCTACTTACTACTTTGCATACTAAGTAGCATTGCACATGGATTGGAAATAATAAGTAGGTATTTCATTTACTGCCTCGGTGATCTAGTGGTCGGGTATTGATAAGCTGGTTTTGTGTTCGACTCCCAAGTCGAGCAAGTCATTCGTGAAATGTGGGTGAAGTCACATCTCTGGTTAGGACCTTTCGAGGATTAAAGGTCTGAATGATTCCTTATCGTCTATCGAACCCGAACCGACCCTCATGAATGCTATGAATGCCTTTTTTTCGGATGGGAAATCATCAAATGACTCCTCCCGCTCTGGGCGGAGCAGGAGGGAGTGTCAGACTTTTACTGACTAAAACCCATCCATGTTCCTTCATCGCCCTTTGTGTTTCGGGGCCACGGTATCTCTTTCGAACAGTCCCGCAGCCCCGGCAAACCCTCATGAATGCCTTAACTGGGACTTGGGTAAGATTTTGCTGATGCTGTATAAAGGGAACCTAAGTAGGTTTTCTCTTCGATTTTGTAAACCTAATAGGTTACAGTTTTGTCTCTGATAAGTAATTGGTAGCCAGACAGCTGTTTTAACCGATTTCTATAAAAGTGGAGGTTCTTAATTCGGTTGTAATTTTATTCGCAAAAAAAGTATAGATTGACTTCAAAAAAAAACTTAAAAGTGGAAAATGACGAAAAAAATTATACTTCCGGAAGATAAGATGGGGCTCTTCCGAAAATATATTTTTTTTTTAGCGAAAAATATTACAACCGAATTATTAAGAACCTCTTTCGACTTCCAGAAGTAAAGTGAAGTTTTTATCCACTTTTTAGTGTTTTTTTGGGAGTCGGTAATTTTTTTTTACGTTTTGAGATTGTAAAACCGCATATTTTTTCAACAGAGTGAACACGGTATCAGCAGTGAAGACAAACCTCATTTAGGTGACCACCTACATAAGCAGTCAAGTTTCTTTCATTATTTCTACAGTTATTCGCAGTAAATAAACATTTACCGTTTTCTTGGATTCCGAAACGATATTTAAATACTATATTTCTCCACAATAATAACAGCTGGTTTCTAAGCCATAATCTCAGACCAGTTTCCAGTTGTCTTGTAGACATCGAACTTGACTTGGTCTGACATATTATAAAATCCCCATTTGCCGTTTGTATAACAGGTAAAATAAAATAAAAAACTTGCGCCCGTGCATGGCATCGCTCGCGTCGAGGTCGATAATTGTCCGGGATACCAGTAGTACCGCAGTAGTATGATCCCGGACAATTATCGACCTTGATAAAAAGTATCCTATGTGCTAATCCTAAAATAGTTATAAACTATCTGAGTGCCAAAGGAGACAGTTTTTTTTTAGGCCCTCTTCGATGTTGCGTATATTCATATTACTTACACCAAAAAAAAGTAACCATTTTATTATAGTATTAAACGAAAGATTACATAGAAACGAAACCGGAATCTTATAATCATAACAAATAAGTTATATTATGATATTTTTTTGCGAGTCAAATCATTCCTGTTGTGGTCAATGCCATTTGACAGAAAATACTTACGTATTATAAAAAAGTACGGTATCCATTGGTATAATATCTGCTTTAATTAAAATAGAATATAATATAAAAATAAATAATATTAAACTGTGAGCTTTTTAATGCTATTTTAGAGGTTACCGCTAAAATCTTTTAGATGGTGTAGAAAATCATCATGGCACGGAACGTTGTAAATCCGTCTTTTTGGTGGTTGACAGACAACTTCATTTGACATTTACTCGTTCCGTTTATTTCTATTTTTGTGAAAGTGTTTCTGTGATTTTTTCGCAAATAATAAAAATTATTTTATGAAAATGGCATCTGCTGGTCGTTGTGTCAATTGTGCAGTAAGATTTCAACGCAATGTGCGAATGTAATTACTTTCAGAGACTGCTACAGACGTGTTATTGTTATTGTTTATTGTTAGATTCACGTTTTGATTTTCAAATTTCTCATCATTCCGGTTAGACATGGCTTAGCTAATATTACCACTGTAATCTAGAGATTATAAGAAAGAAATCTATTTAAGTTTCATTAATGTCTGCTACAATTTATGTGGGTGGCCTGTTCTCCAAACAAAAAAAATTGTCTCCTTTCATCCAAATGTGTCCAGTATTTATCGCGTAAAAGAGATACATGCATACGCACATACAAACTTTCGCCTTTATAATATTAGTGTGATTAGTAGAATACACAATTTTGGTCATTTGTTTGGTGTTAATTGTTTGCTGTTTAATTAGTAACCCCTCTCAGGTGAACGCTTCTGAGGACAAAGGATACTTTTATCCCTTTAGTAAGTTCCAGTGGGATCATTTTTGACCGAAAAGTTAGTTTTATGACTCACCCAATAAAGCTATTTGAATATCAGTTATGTTTACATCAATTTAAATAAGTAAACATGATGTGGTTTACCTACATGATTGAGGGGACAATGAACCAAGTAGGTTACAATGTCAATATACTCTTATTATATTAAAATAAGGGGGAAAATTATATAATAAAATGTAGCGGTATTGTACCGGTTCACAAACCTGTGCCTCTAGTGGTTGGGTTATGTTGTTCGATTCTCGGTTCTGTCAAAATGTTTGATCAACATGAGGTCCTGGGTCAATACTGGTATTCAGCTGCATCTGGTTAGACTGGAAACCCAAACTCAAACTCAAAGCATTTATTTCAATTAGACCATTACGGAACTTTTGAATGTCAAAAATACAAAAAAAAACAAAGCTACAGTCCCAGTCACAAGGCATAATAACTTGAGAAAGTACTGTAGTTGCCCATTCCCTAGCGTAGATCTCTATGGAGAAGAACGGGCAAGAAACTCCATGGACACTCTTTTAAATCAAAATGTTGTTACAAAATCTTGGTTACATCATTAATTTTGGGATTAAAACCTGCTGTAGTATGCTATCCCATCCTCGTCGCCACTGTTAAATAAGACACGGTCGATGGGTACAAGTCCTTTATTTGCACTGAGCATCGGAGGCGTACGCGCATGACACGCAGGTCAATCAATATACTATACTACTTCACTATAGCTACTACTAGTCACTAATCTAACAATATGAGAACGATGTAGAAAGAAGTGCACATTAAGAAAGTCCAGAGTAAAAGCCCCCCCCCACCCCAAAACCGACCCCAACGTAGCTGGGCAAAGGCTAAGCACATGATGAAGTCCCGGGTTCGATTCTCAGGTTGGGTTGTACAGTACTCTAATCCCAGTGGAATCCCAAAGTCTGGCGTATCCAGTGGCATGGATTAAATCGATTTGATTTTGATTTTGTTTTTGATTTGATTTTTTATCGATTTTTTTTTTTTGATTTTGATTTTTTTATTATTTTATGTACTATGTTTATGTTATGTCTATGTGTTTTTAAATAATGTAATCTTTTAATAATGTTGTTAATTTAATCTTTTATAAATTGGTTGCAAGTGTATGGTTAGTTTTTAAGTTCTTAGCTGTCGCATTAGGGTAAACCCTGTAATGATAGTTTAAGGTGTTATAAATAAATAAATATAATAAATAAATAAATATAACCGGCGAAATAAGCTTGTGTCCTGAAAAAAAACTAAGTACTCCGTCAGTTAGATTATCAAAAAATATTTGACACGTATTTTTTCTTTTGTTACCAAAATTGACGAAGATACGACGCTTTTAAAATTCTCAATACGTCACGCCGTGCTAGAATTTTTAGTGCGTTGTGACGTCACGAGCCCCCACTCCCGAGGTTTTATTGCGTTTTATCTTTGTCAATATTTATTGATTTACAAAAACAAAAAATACGTGTCCATAACTTTCCAATACTCTGACGGAAAATAGATTTGCAATTTATTGATTGTGGAAACTAGCCTTAATATACGTACCTACACCTCACTCAGCCCAACTATTCGGGGATTACATGTAGACAGCGGATACCGACGTATATAATCACAAACATTAAAATTCGTTTTTAGGGTTCCGTACCCAAAGGGTAAAAACGGAACCCTATTACTAAGACTTCGCTGTCTGTCCGTCTGTCTGTCCGTCTGTCTGTCACCAGGCTGTATCTCATGAACCGTGACAGCTAGACAGTTGAAATTTTCACAGATGATGTATTTCTGTTGCCGCTATAACAACAAATACTAAAAACAGAATAAAATTAATATTTAAGGGGGGCTCCCATACAACAAACGTGATTTTTTTGCCGTTTTGTCAAATGTATAGATAATGGTACGGAACCCTTCGTGCGCGAGTCCGACTCGCACTTGGCCGGTTTTTTTCATACTAAATAGACAGGATTCAGTCGTGGTCCACCTGCTTAGTTCACCTGGGTATCCACCCAGGTGAACTAACACGGGCACTTTTTCTTGCCGGTGGATGACCTAAATGATGATGAATATGCAAATAAAAATTGTCTATTGGCCATGGTCCACCTAAAATTAATTCCACGGAAATAAAATCATCTTCCCTATCGTGATCCTGTAATTTTACTACAATTGAAATAGGCTTGTGTTTGGCCGCAACTCTCCTGATGTGAAAGCTATTGAGATCCAGATTATACTAATCAGGGAAAAGAGAAGCTGGCGGTGAATTCCACAGACGACAGAGATTCGTAAATAGCATATAAGTACGTGTAATTATCGATCATTTTGGCAATGGTTGATGGACTCATCCAGCTATCTTCGTTTACACAAATCTTCAAATTGTATCTAATTCGTGTTGTGACGTAATTACCCAACTTAAAACACTACCATAAAAATAAACTGAGAAAACACGACTCGTATGCAAATATAGGAAATACTTAGCTATAAAGTGTTATGTTTACTTATGCACCCGTAATTTCGGCTGTATCTAAAATAGGTATCAGTAGTGAAAGGTCAATTTTTGTAAGAGGTAAGCCGGTATATATCTCTACTGTGATTATATTATTTGTATATAGAATACTGACTACCATTTTTCAAAGGGGGAATCCGGTTGGATACGAGTTATATGCAACCTTCGCCACAGCTAGGTATAAATCTGTTACCACAGGTTAGAAAATAGGCTGTCCCTGCATTAGCAGATCTTTTTTAAGCGACGAAAATGTCATACTCCGGTATCTTTGGACGTCCAGCATGTCGTCGATGACCCTTACAACCTTTAGAACAAAAGCTTGTCTCTATAACTAACCAAGAGTATCTATTATGAAATGAATGGCTGACGCCATGACAGAATATTGAATGATGGGTAACGGTACCGACCCTTACTGATCGAAGAAAAGTTACGCATTGTGGACGACACGGCTAAGCTTTTGTCGACAGATCAAAAGCGATTTTGAAACCTAATTGGTTAGTTTAGGTACACCTTTTCAGAATATTGATCACTTGTTAGTGAGGGAGGCTGAGGGTCTCCTAAAATTATCCTAGGAATTACGATTCTACTTTAGACAATTTAAAGACTCTCTTCAACATGTAGGTCTTCTTTCTCTTGGTTTCAACATCATCAACTTAAGCCTACAGCGATCCACCACTAGACAAATGCCTCATCTCTTTTTTAAGCCTAGAGAGACCTATATAATCGGACCTCTCCTCAGTTTTAAGCCCATTATTATGTGTTGAGTCTAGAAAAAGTCCTGGTAGGACTCTCTGAGTGGTGGTCTTTGTAAAATCCCATTTCTTTGTTTCATGCCGAAGTCACCAGTCTGAACTTGTGCAAATGGGAAACACCTGCCTCCTAATTGATGTACCTACTTACCAAATTATCAAATAACAAAATTATGTGGTCTTCACCATCAGTGAGGTCTGCACCTGTCTGATGAAGACCACACCTCTACGCTTTAAGACAACTGACTTGTTAAGGATGTACGTTCAACTTTGTCCAACTCTCAGTCCCTCCACTCCAAACGTTAAAGCGCAGACTACACCGCCAGCTAGCTAGCGAGCAAGCGAGCAAGCCTGGAGAAGCATCGTTTCACCTCTTTTCATAATTATCTTTTTTGGTTCACACCGCGAACTACCGAAAAAGCCGAAATTACGTATGAAAAGAGGCACGCTCGGCTCGCTACTCGCTCGCTAACTGGCGGTGTGGCCTGCACTTAAGAGGGCTCCATTATGAGGAATATTTGAACTCACGTTTTATAAAAAAACAGAAGTTATAATAAATCAGCATTCATAATTATATTGTATTTTTATAACTAATCATAAAGATTATTATCCTTACTGTTAATCATCTGAAAAATGCAAAAGAATACGTTAATTTTATGTTTTTATAACTTTCCGCACTATAATAGCGGTAATAGGTATATATAATTATTTTTTTTATATTGTTTGTTTCAGTGCTCATTAACTTACATAAGTCAACAACATGATAAGAGATCCAGAGGTGAGTTAATTTTTTTTCAAAAACACAATCATTTAATGATTGTGTTTTCTTTAGTTTTTAAGTTTTTTTTTTTCTTTAGTAGTAAGTAATTAACCTTTAAAGGTACCTATTTATGTACAAATTATTTTATTCTATTTTTTGCAAACACATAAAAACAGTTGTCTCGAACTCATTAAGTAGATAAAATTAAAGAAAAATATAATTAAATAGTGTTCTAAAGAAAAAAAAAAAAAACTCGAATTGTATTATAGTAGACGTAAAAATTACACGGCCAAAATCAGGTCATCTGTTTTTGTAGTGTAGTAACTACTTTATTTCATCATCAACTAGGTAGGTACCTATTTATGAGGAACATTATGAGTAGATCCTAAAATGCATGCTGAGTTATTTGTACCCACTAGATAAGGTAAAATAAACATACCTATACGTAGGTAAAGTTAGTATCATGGTGAGAACTTGTGGTATCAACAGCTCATCATCACGATTTCCACAAGAAACGGCAGTTGCTAACATTTCGTCACGAAAAATGATTCATTATGTGATTGAGCTATTGATTCTCTGAGGGTTTGCGCTTTCAAAGTTTTGTATTAGCACGAGAATCTTCAACAGGATGTGAATGACCCACAGATGTGTATGTAATTTAATATTTGACTACAGTAGACATGTAGACACTTCGTAGAATGCCTTGATCCGTTTGATGCTTTCGGGCCTATTGTGAACACATAAGTTAACTTTTGGTGGCTTAGATCAATAAGTCGCTTTGATGTGGAGTTGCGGACACCAGACCGTTATACAATACAATATATCAATAAGTAACCAAAGAGTTTACATAAGTTCACATCATGTTGTTCAAAACTGATGTTCTATCTATGCATTTCTAGTCCTTCAGATTAGATCACACACTATTAAAAAGGTTGTGTAAGGGGAATTTACTTCAATAGGTATCATAAAGCTTTATAGGATGCTGCATCTCGTCTTTCTTAAAGTTTTGAGAAGCCAGTAGGTACACTGCAGGCATACTTAGACAAGCATAAGAGTGTATGTTGATTATTAGGAATAAGATGACGGAAAACTTTTCGTGTATGCTGTGTAGATTGATAATAATTAGGTAATTGTTGAATGAGTCCAGTCCAGTCTTTCCATCCGTTATTTCTTCGAACTCAAGAATTTTGAATGGTGTTAAGCCAACTTTTAATTGAAATTTTTGAATTTGTTTTGTTGTGTCGACAAAAAACAGTATCTACCTAGCGTTAATAATACGCAGTTCAAGATTATTTCCTAAGCTAACCCTACAATGGAGTTGCTGACGTTTTTACTGTAAGGTATTATATTCAATCATTCAATAATTGGCTTCTTATGTTAGTACTTGGGTGGTGATCCTTGTTTACATTCAATCAGTAGATGTCGTTAGAAATAATTAACCCTTTGTTTTCATTGCGTCAAAAAATTCATCCGTTGCGTGTGTACTATTTGTTTCCTCAGTTGTTGAGACTTCCGTATTTTGTCCAGAGGACTAGATCATTCTATGTTGATGATGCGTGGGAAATTGCTTGCCAAAAATGCCGCTCTAAAATTATCATAAATCTGCCCTTACTTCTTCCACATATCGATGGTAATATAAATTGAGTCGCCCAGGGCCGGCGGCAGTCTCGACAGATGATGATGCTTGCGAGAAACGCATCTTGGATGTAGAGACTTGCGTTACTCGCAAGCATCTTTATTGGAACCGAATTTATTCGTTAGTAATTAGCAATCAAAAGTTAGCGATTTTGTCGTTATCTCTGTCGAGACTGCCAGCCCAGAAATTGACTGGAAGCTGACCCCAACATAGTTGGTAAAGGCTACACAGATGATAAGGTGCTAAAGTTTTGAACGGGACAGCTGATTATTTTTTGCGATTAGGATGTTTGTTGTACCCTTGAACATGACTACACCTACTACCAGGACAATATACAACAACATTATATTTTTTATACATTCATTCTGTACACACTAACAATCTCACAGCACACACTACACGACACATTTATACAGATTTCTCTCAGACAAACATAGGTAGACTGTAAGTAGCTGACACATCCACAGGCCGAATACACACCACCGACCTGTGGACATAATGTAACATTATGAACCAGGGAAATAAATATCTTTCTATTCTATTCTATTCTATTCTGATACATGCGGTATAAGATTAATGTTCAACTCTATTCCCTCTTGACAGAACTCCTTAGTAAGCAGGTAAAGGAAGTTAGTATTAGTATTGCTTATTGAGAAAGGAAAAATCCCTAACTTTATTTTTTCTTTCACAGCCATGCGGGTGCCCCGTACGGGAGGTGGGCCCCTCCATGGTATCGTCCTGCCCGAACCAGTTCCTGCTGTTCATGACGATCCTAGAGGCGTATATCAACGGCCGCTGCGACCTGGCCGACCCCTGCAACAGAGTGACCAGTAGGGACCAGCCTGATGAGAATTATGACTTCGTCGTGGTTGGTGGAGGAACTGCGGGCGCTGTCATGGCTGGGAGGCTGTCGGAGAACCCACAGTGGAAGGTATGTTCTGTTGTTCTATGGACTTGAGAATCCATGAACTAAAAAAGTGTTTAAAAAAATCCCTACGCCAAATGTAATTTCGGAACTGAAACATATAAAATTGGACTTGGGGCCCTGAAAACAATATGAAGGTAGGAACCTATCCTATTCCATTTTACAAGAGTGTTAATTGGTAGAACGAGAGGATTCCAAGGTAACTCGTAAAGGTTATAGCTCAAAATTGCATTGAAAGATCATTCCTAACAGTAATTAATCAGGACCTAGGTAGTCTAAATTTATAGTCTACGAGATTATTTTTATGAACCAAAAATAAATCCCGCACTCCTGTAAAATCGGCGAATCATTCGTCTGCACCCAATCGTGTTTCTAGGCCTTTTGGACCAGAACAATGGCAGGCATTCGCGCCGATTTCACGCCAGAGCCCGATGACTTGTCACCATTTACCATGCATTGTTGTAATACTGTGGATATCAATGCAAGGTCGCCGATCTTTGTCTAAAGTGACGTCTTCCTCGATTACGTTGATATAGTACTTATAGATAGTCCTTCGATTAGGATGGTTCGTGTGGTGCCGGACTTGAAGAATGCCACCGACCCATCTCATCCAGTGGGTGTCGTACGACTCGATAAATAGAATACATAGCATATTTACAATTAAAAGATATACACAACAGCATTCCCAAAGAGGATATTCACGTCAGACAGGAGGCGAAAAAAGGCTAGGCAAATGATTACTACCTACAGACAGTGCCTCTATATAATTTAAACGCATCGACAAAAAGATTTGGAAAAATTCTAGAAAAGGCGAATCACAGAATCTATCCTACTCACTCGTAGCGTTACGAAGGAGTCTCTTACTACATCTCAAACGTTATTAATACTTTAACCGCCGGGTTTTTCACCAACTTGAATGAAGATGGTTCTAAACCTGTTGATCACAACGGCGATGTTTAGAAAAAATATATAGCAAAAACCTTATCAATTTGTAGATGGGCAATTATACATGCTAGACGGTGGTTTCAAATAATTATATGAGACACATAGTAAACGAAAACAGAAGGATAAGATATGGGATCATCATCATCATCATCAGCCTATTAATGTTCCCACTGCTGGGACACAGGCCTCCTCTCTATGAGAGCAAGAAGCTAGCTAGCTAGCTAGATATGGGATACATACATACAATAGTCCTACAGACTATCCAAAAGCATGGGGTCAGTCGTTACAGGTAGTCAGTGGCCTGAAAGTCTGACAACCAATCTTACCAAGGGGTACCGTATCACCCATAACTGGGTTGTAAAGGTCAGATAGCAAGTCGCTCCATGTGCAATACTCGTATTCAGCTCCGGTTAAACTGAAAGCCGACCCCAACATAGTTGGGAAAAAGCTAGGCAGATGAATATGGGAGATGAATTACATAAATATATGTAAATAAATAATTTGCACGCTTGCTTGCAGGCAGAATACAAACAAGGGCGAATCCAGGTTTGGAGCCAGGGGAGGGTCACATTGTCGTGGTCAACTCACAAGAAGTTACAATTTAATTTTGATAATAATAGATACAAGTTAAAAGTAGGTATTTTATAAGTAAGTTCTGTACTTAAAAATACCTACCTTTATTTAAATAACAAAATCAAATTCTCCCGAAACGTGCTATTACTTCATCTAATTTAATTGGTACGTTTTTATGGACGTGGAAAAGTGTCAATCCGGTTATGATGTTCTTCAACCATTGAAACTTTTTCGTAGCCACGATTTGATTTTTTGAAGGCTCCAAGAACGAGCGAAACGAGCTCAAAATTTTGAACACTCTACCTTGGGCAGGTTGCAATTGTTTAGACCCTTCATAGAGGAGTTACTAGATCGACCCTCAGACAAGAGCGAGCGTAGCGAGCTCGAAATTTTTATGACACTTTGCCTTGGACAGGTTAGAATGGTTTCGATCCTTCATACAGGAGTTACTTGGTCGAATTTTAGATAAATTCAAGAGAAAGTAGTCTGTAGAGCGAGCGAAGCGAGCTCGAAAATTTTAACACATTACCTACCTCTTGAACAGGTTAGAACTGTTTCGACCTACTGGAGTTACTTGGGCCTCTAAAGACAAAGTTAAGACTCAAGAAAAACTAGGCAATAAGAGCGAGCGAAGCTAGCTAGCAATTTTTTACATCATTGCCTAAGATAATCGGTTGCTAGTCGTTTCAAAGTTTTCAATGTCTTGATTACTGTATTCGCTTTTTGGCATAAAAATGCTTAGCTAAAACAAAATAAGTATTTCAGGAGACGGTCCTGTAGGTCACTTATTATTAAATCCAGAAGAGGGATGTATATGGCTCTGCGGAAATATTCTTCAGCAGATTGAGCAGGTTGGTTATTGGCCCTATGTATTTGTCTAAACACTATTCTGGTACATTATTATGTTTAACAATTTTAATTAGTGGTCCACCTAGGTCCTGAATCCAGCCCAGGGGGGGGTCATGACCCCCATGACCTCCCCCCTGGATCCGCCCTTGAATACAAATACTTTGGAACAAAAGAACTTTCCTTGAACTTGTATGTATTTTCTAGTAAAAGTTTGTTAGTTAAAGTATGGCAACACAATTGTAATGAACTCTCGAGACACAACTCTCTATATTTCATAGGTAATTTACATGGAACTTCACTGCACATAAGTAGACAAATGTGGATGTTAGTGCTATACACTAAAGTAGGTACTAGGTACCTATGCATGTCAAACCACAGCTACAGTCGTGCTGTTATTTAAAAAACCGGCCAAGAGCGTGTCGGGCCACGCTCAGTGTAGGGTTCCGTAGTTTCCCGTCCGTCACAATAAGTGTTCCCACTTATGAGTTTAAAGGTGGGTATCCATTATGTAAAAATGCTTGCATATACTACAAACTTAGTCCAGAAATTATTTTGTACAACTTTTTGTCTTTTTTGTACAAAAACTGTTGTTTCCATCAAGTTCAAAATGATTTTCCTAGAAAGTCCTTATATTTTCTAAACTTATGGTTCAAAAGTTAGAGGGGGGGGGACACATTGTTTTTTACTTTTGGAGCGATTATTTCCGAAATTATTGATATTATCAAAAAATGAGTTTAGGAAACCCCTATTCATTTTTAAATACCTTTCTAACTATATATCACACGTTAGGGTCGAAAGTCGGCGTGATTGATATAGAGTCTACTAGAATCAAAAACCGCAATGTCCATAAAAAACTGAATTTGTGTTGTCTATGGCATATGAATCTCCAGTGAAAAAATAAAACATCTATTTATTCAATATGGAACTAAAACCGCAATGTCTCATAGAAATTCACATTTAAAAATCGATGTTTGCTACAAAAACAGCATTGTCCACTTGTGTATGTATCTGAACAAGCATTGTCCATCACAACCAATCACGGTCGCGTAAACAACATGGCGGAATATGGTATTTGCTGTTTAGAGTGCTCTCGTTTACTTAGAAAGAAGAAAGAAAGAAAACGTATTTATTTGGCTTTAGCCGCAAATACACACAACAAAATAAGAATAAAATAAAAAATAAGAAACTTAAAACTACACAATAAAAAAAAAAAAAAAAAACTAAGCAAAAAAATAAGAGAAATAATATTGCGTGTCTCACGGCTGCGCCAAATAGGCCCAGTTCAGCAAACTGCCGAGCAGCTAGTGCCCGACGCTGGTTTTCAACTGGACCTGAGATGGTGATGTCACGGACATAAAACAGTTTTGTGGTGTGCGTGTTCTAATTATATATTTGTGTGTATGAATAGATACTCAAAAAAATAAATAAATGTGTGTAAAATAATAACAAATAAACTACATATGAATAGAGAGAAAAGTGCAAGACAGGACAAACAACGTATGGCACATAAACAAATGAAAATGGACGAAATCTGATTCGCACGTTCCAACTTGTAATCATGTAAATTACTGTGCCATGAAACCGTGCACTTCGTCGCTCAATACGCTGCAAGCAGCCGAGCGCGGTGGATTAATAATATAAATAAGTGACAAGTGAACGTTAAAATTTGCAGATGCGATGGCAATTGTGTGGGTAGTGATAGGTAGGACAGTTTGTACATCATATAATTGAGACATTCAGTGCGACCATATCTAACTTCCGTTGCGATTCTATAAGATACTGCCGTAAACGTCTTCTGAATGTGTGTATTGTGTTGATCATTCTAATCGGTGGTGGCAGGTTATTCCATATTTTGGAAGCCGCATAGCGAAAGCTACCCCTGAAAGCTGCTGTATTATGAGAGTGAGTCGAGAGTTGTTGCGAGCATTGCCTTCTCCCACATTCGCGTCTACTGGTTAACCAACTTAGTTTATTGTATAAGTAATCCGGTTTTTTATATTTAACCACACCGAACAGGAGGCACGCTAAGTGTAGTTTCCGTCTGGACTTCATTTTAAGCGAGAAATGCTTGTTTAGAAAAGGTGTTACGTGACTGCGCCGAGGAATATTGTAGCAAAACCGCGCACAAGCATTTTGTACTCTTTGAATGAGTCGATCAGTACGAGCTAGCAGGCGCGGGCCGTACACTGTGTCGGCGTAGTTCAACCTAGATAGTACCAAAGATTCCACAAGCTGTTCCCGTAGTGATTCTGATAAGTAAGGCCTCATCTTATATAAAACTTTTAGACGATAAAAACAATTTCTGACAGAGCTTGCTACGTGCTTCTCAAAACGAAGGTCTTTGTCCATCGCCAGACCCAGATTTCGCGCCTCATACACTCGCTCAATTGGTTTGCCCATTAGTTTCAAGTCAAAAGTCAAAGGTAGTCGAGCCAGCCGCTGTCTGGTGCCAAATACTATATATTTCGTTTTGGTAGGGTTAAGTGACAGGCAGTTCTCCTCAGACCAAACGGCAATTCGTTGAAGATCTTCGTTAAGATCTTTAACGGCATTTTCATACTCGTCCGGTCTGAAGGAAATATATAGTTGGACATCGTCGGCATATATATGGTACTTGCATCTCTGTAGGCATTTTATTATGTCTGCGCAGTACAAAATAAAAATAATGGGACCTAAAATAGAACCCTGCGGGACTCCCCTGTCTACGGGAATCAGTGCCGATCTAAGTGTAGTGCCGTCACTTAAACGCAGGTCAACTAGCTGTTCTCTATTACTTAGGTAGCTGCGGAACCATTGTATCGCTTGGGGGTCGAAACCGTAATGTTTTAACTTTGACAATAATAACGGGATACTAATAGCGTCAAATGCCCTGGAAAAATCCAGCAAAACCAGTAATGTGCACATTCCCTTATCCTGGGCAGATAATATATTATCAGTAACATCCAGTAAAGCCGTAGATGTACTGCGCTGTTTTCTGAACCCTGATTGTAAATCAGGTAAAATGTTATTCTGTTCCAGAAACTGCGTAAGTTGGTGGCTGACAATTTTCTCTAGTACTTTAGATAAGCATGGTAATATACTAACAGGGCGTAGATCTTTTAGAGTTAATGGATTTGAATTTTTTGGCAAGGGCCTAATTGAGGCTATTTTCCATTGGTCAGGGAAAGTTGACGTCTCGATGGACCGGTTTATTATGTCCGTTAAAACATTTAACGTGTGCGGCAAAGTCATATTAATCATGTCCAGATTAATGTTGTCGTAGCCTTCAGCGTTACTTTTGAGACTAGCGATAGTGCGTGAGACATTGTTCTGGTCCACTGGAACGATTGTAAAAATTGCCTCACCGTGGCTATGATTTTCATAGTAATTCATAAGCGATGCGCTTGCCACGGGGTTGCCGGGAACAATCAAAAAGTTTCTATTAATCAAGTTAGGATCTTTAAAATGCGACGGAAGGTCTTGCCTAGTTTTAAAAGGTAATAAGGTGGATTTCAAATTTTTCCAGAGCAATTTGGGGTTTTTTATTTTAGTATTAATGTTATGCTTAAAATACGCAGTCTTTTCATTATATAGAGAACTAGTCACTAAAAGCTTCAAGTCTTTGTAGTATTTCTTTTTGGAATCTGACTTAGTTTTCCTATAACTATTCAATGCTTCGTCACGTAAACGCATCATAACTTTGACTATGTCTGTAATCCACGGATATGATTTTTCTTTTACTGTATATGATTTGATAGGTGCGTGAACATCAAACAAGAAAGTTATAAGTGTGTTAAAGACATGCACCATATCATCAACGTTGTCGAGTGTTGAAATAATACCAATGTTTAATGACAATAAGTCCATGTTAAATGTTTCCGTGCATACATTCTGAAGAGGCCGAAATTTTACCAAGTACGGTTGGAATTTGTCGCGCTTAATATTAAATTCACTCACTAAAATGGAATGGCCGTTGAGTGAACCGAGAGATTCTACTACTGTGTATCTTGCTGTCAAGTCAGTACATAGGAGATCGATGAGGGTTGCACTGGTTGCTGTGTGGTGGGTTGGGCTTGTGACCAGCTGTGTAAGATTTAGACAATTCAGAAATTCATTAATGCTTTTCGTTTTTGTTCCGTTTGTATCTAGCATATTACTTCGTTGTTGATGTGTTAAAAAAGATATGTAAGCTACAATTTTTATAAATAAAGGAACTATGGAATGTTATCCCCAAGTGGTGGATAATAAAGATGCTCGAAAACGCCGAGTTGATAGTGCAAATTGGAAAAAAAACAAGACCAAAAATGACCGGTGAGTAAATCACAATTAGATAGTTTTGATACTTTGTTTTTAAAGTTTTCAAACACGGTTTATAATGAGTTTATAAATCGTCCTTTATTGTACAATTTATTTACAAAAATGAAATTTTCACTGTATTTAAACATAAAATTTTATTTTTTTTATACAGTTTATTTATGATTATTTGTATTTTATTTATAGACTATTAAAATATCTTTGCGAATAAAATCAAAGTCTTCTTTGGCCAAAGTTTATTGTTTCAACACCGAAATTACATTTACACAAATCGCCTATCACACTTGACTAAACGTAGATAATTAAACATTAAGTATATAATTTTATTTTTTATTTTTAAATAAAAGCACCGCCAATTTTCTTCAATTACTGGACTTCAATCTTCTGGAAATCAAATGATGTAAGGATTATGGTCTTTGCTGTTCAAAGTATCAATACTAACCAGGCGTAGTACATAAAAATAGGTATGTTTCAAAATAAGCAATGTCCATCAGACGCGTGCAACAAAAACAGCAAAGTCCAGTGGTTTATTTCAAAAACAGCAAAGTCCAGACTATTTATTCAATTTTCTTGTTACTGTGACGAATCTACGTGATTCCATTAATATGCGACCATTACATTATAAATTTACCGTATTTTTATTATACTACATAAACCACTGAATGTACAAACAACCAATAATTCAAAATATATGTATTGTGGCCAAAACACGGATATGGACATTGCGGTTTTTGATTCTAGTAGACTCATATTGGTACCAAATTTCAGCTTTCTAGTGCTAACGGTCACAGAGATTAAGCGAGGACGGACAGACGGACGGACGGACAGACATGGCGAAACTATAAGGGTTCCTAGTTGACTACGGAAGCCTAAAAAGATCCTTTACTTATTATTTACGTATATTTTGCCTTACGTTCTAAACTTGAAAACGTATCTTTGGTTCTTTGCGGTTACTAAAATGATGTCATAATTTACTAGAATTTATTATTACATGTTATTTGTGACGAAGGAACGATTGTTATCGTACCATAATCGCTCAGTTAACACATTAATTATTATTTTTAGTTTTTAATTCAGCGTGAGATTGTTAATTGTACAACTTACTTTAATTCATTGAGCTTACATAATTCTGTTATTATGTGGGGGATCACAGTGTTAAAAATCTTCATCGCACCTACTCATCATCTGAGCTTAACGGCTTGTCAAGGTTTATTACCATTATTTAAATTTACAATTTCAAAGGAGCTCGTGGCTAAATAATAACAGCCGCTTTGGTCGATTTTTAGGTTAAGCCTTGCTTGCCTAGGTCGGTCTGTGGACGGGTGACCACCCTTACCTACATACCGAGTTTCCTCCGTGCTTCGGAAAGCACGTTAAGCTATTGGTCGCGGCTGTCATTTGTAGATCTTTGACAGTCGTTACAGGTAGTCATGCAGTGGCCCATAAAGTCTGACAAACAGTCTTACCAAGGGGTATCGTATTACCCAGTACTAACTGGGTTGTGGAGGTCAGATAGGCAGTCATTCCATGTAAAATACTGGTATTCAGCTACATCCGGTTAGACTGGAAGCCGACCCCAACATATAGTTGAGAAAAGGATAGGCACATGATGATGTTCATTATTTCAATCCATCTAAGCCCATTTTAATCACCATTCCCTGCTTATTGACCACCTTATTGCTTATGTAACTCCGTATTCTCCATTCCAGGTGCTTTTAATAGAAGCAGGTGGCGACGAACCAACGCAGTCAGGAGTTCCTTCCTGGGTGACAGCATACTGGTCGCGAGATGACACTGACTGGCAATACCACACCGAGACGCAGGAGCGAGCCTGTCTGGACGAAGGCGGGAACTGCTACTGGCCTAGGGCGAAGATGTTGGGTAAGCTACCTCTGGTTAGAAAACCTGATGCCCTATCTTGTGTGCCCACTTTACCAGTAAAAGGGGCACCCAAATCACAGCCGACAACATGCCATATTACAAAATACTACAATATGATGGGCCAGCCCATCATATTGTAGTATTTTGTAATATGGCATGTAAAACAGCGTCATTAGCCTAAAGCAGTCGACTGCTGCAAATTAGGCCTCTCCAATCACATGCCATTTAGGAGCTACGATCTTTGGTTACTCTTATCTAGCTTTGTCAGGCACGCACCACTGATTTTTCAGATTCATGTGCGTATTGTATTATCACTTGCTTTAGGCCTTCAGTGAAGGAAAACATCGTGAGGAAACCAGCATGCCTGAGAGATATTTCTCGACGGCATGAAAGCCAAGTCGGAGGCCCATGGGCGGCATAAATACTCTGACACCAGGTTAAGCAATAACTACACGATAAAGAAAGAAGCCACCTGATAAACATGGTGACTCTACCAAGCCTCTATCTACAGAACATGAACAAAGACACAACATGGACAGCAGCTGACATTCATTATCAGATGTTGGTGTAGATTCCAAATGTAAATGGCACCATTAACCGGAATATAAAGACTACCTATGAAATAGGATGTAGGTAATTCGCACAGTTAGTCGATAGTTATTTCCGATGCATGCTGGTATGGCCCAACAATCATAGAAATCAGGAAAAACGAAACTGTCTACGTTTCCAAACCCTTGGGCTAAGCGTGATCATCGAGCTTCTGTTAACCATTTAACTAAACATCAACTTTTTTCAGGTGGATGTTCAGTAATCAACGGTATGATGTACATGCGAGGCCAGCCAGCCGATTACGACAGCTGGGCAGTGAACGGCGCCACAGGCTGGTCCTGGTATGACGTGCTGCCCTACTTCCTGAAGAGTGAGGACAACAAGGAGATCGGGAACGGAGTGTCGGCCCAGTATCATAATCGGGGAGGACCATTGCCAGTGCAAAAGGTAAGAAGTGTAGGAAGAGATAATGGCAGCAACGATTGGTTGACATAACCAACTATCTTCTGCCTACACTAAATCCCGAGATCATGACAAAGTTCTCACGTTTTTCAGCATGGAGTCCAATATTTTTACAGGTTTTATTTTCTAGACAACTAACCAGAAAACTCCATGACTTTGGACTTAAAGACAACAAAAACAATCCAACATCGCAATACACTTCTGAACACACCAAAGTTTCTCGTCATAGTTTTTAAAAAACCTCATGTCCGAAACCTGTCTTCCAATTGAAAGGTTAGCGAAATCGGAACCTCAAAACTGATTTTGTTTTTCTGTTTGCAGTTCCGTCACGCGCCTCAGTTTGCTCACGACGTGGTATCGGGAGCCATCGAGCTAGGATACCCACCAACCAGTGACCTGAACGGGGAAACCAACACCGGATTCACAATCGCCCAGACTTTGAATGAGTTAGTATACTGAAATTGTTTAACTATAGTCTTCATTTCATGTCCGCACTATATGAGGGTACAGGCGTTGCTCTGATTATATGATCCCTGATTATATGATGCAGCTGAATACCAGAATTTCACATGGAGCGACTGCCTTTCTGACCTCCTTTAATGACGTGTCAAAGTGTTTGTAAAAACCTCTTGCAAAATAAACATCATTTATCACAACCCAGTTAGTACTGGGTAATACGATACCCCTTGGTAAGACTGGTTGTCAGACTTTTTGGGCCACTGACTACCTGTAACGACTATCAAAGATCACAAATGACAGCCGGGACCAACAGCTTAACGTGCTTTCCGAGGCACGGAGGAAACTCGGTATGTAATGGTTAGTCACCCATCCACAGACCAACCTAGGCAAGCACGGCTTAACCTAAAGATCGACCCGAGTGGCTGGTATTATTTAGCCACGAGCTTCTGATCCCTCTCTCCATTCGCACAAAAAAAAGAGGGGTCAGGTTATGCAGGTGTGGAAATGTTGTCATTTGCCACACAGGGAAGGTTAGTGTGGGGAGTGACCCTTCACACCTAATCTAAAATGCGGAATTTGAAAGAAATGTCTGTCTGTAGACCTGATTCCTACGCTAATCAATATTTTACCTCTACAGCGGAGGAACTCGCTACACCACCGCCCGCGCCTACCTGCGTCCCGCTTCGAAACGAGCCAATCTTCACGTGATGCTCAATACGCTCGGATCCCGCATCATTGTAGACCCGGTCACCAAGAAGGTCTCCGCCGTTGAATATGTCAAGGACGGGGTTAAGAGAACTGTGGGAGTTAATAAAGAGGTGAGTCTTTTGTAAAGTGTTTGCAAGTGATTCAGATAAATAGGGATACCCTGTATATTTACGGAACGATGCAAGTTGATCGGAGTCTTACAAAGAAACTTGAAAACTAGTTATGGAATATGTTTAGGTTTATTTTCAAGAAAAGCTGCTCAGGTTTGATATTCTAGACACCGATTCTTCTAAGTGGATTCCAACCTTCACTGAAAATGTGTTGATTTCTCACAAACCAAGAGACACCTGATATTGTATACCGTGTGCTCTGATGCTTGGACGACACAGGAATTAGTGGACACAAAGACTAGGTATAGCGCCCAACCCGCCTTACAACCTTACTAGTAGTAAAGTTCTGGACCAGCTCAATATTAATTTATTTAGTTAGATAAAAAATACCTAACTTATACCACCTACTTAACTGATTCTAATAAATTCCATAATATTTCCCAGGCAATCCTCAGCGCAGGTACTATCAACACTCCTCAAATACTAATGCTCTCCGGCATCGGTCCCAAAGAGGTCCTGGATAAATTTAACATCCCCACCATCAAGGACCTGCCCGGTGTGGGACAGAACCTTCAGAACCACGTAGGAGTGACCTTGGACTTCACGCTGACTAAGGAACCCAAAATCCCAGATTTGAACTGGGATATAGCTACTGAATATTTGCTGAGCAGAACTGGTCCTTTGTCGAGTACTGGAATGTCTCAGGTAAGACACAAATACACCAGAGTACTTCAACACAAACCTTTTATTTTATTTATTAAAACTTTATGCATGTACTTTTGCAAACGCTTATTTTTAGGTCGTTCTGGAACCGAAAGCCATAAACTCGATCATCGAACTCGAAACGATTGGGACTGTTTTTTTTAAAATACCTAACTAAAAAAAAATAAATACTATAAATTCAGTTTTTCGCGATTATATTTTTTTATTGTTATTTAAAAAAAAGCATATTTTTTTTATCCCAATCGTTCCGAGTTTGATATCGAGCGAGTTTATGGCTTTCGGTTCCAGAACGACCTAAAATATCTTTCGAGTAGCAACGCAAGTTTCACGACAAAACTTTTAATATTATTTTGCACACATGGTTTTTTTTTATTTCATTAGTATACGAGTGTACCTAGGTACAAGTATTTTATAAGTGGCGATATGGATTTTTTATTTCGCTACAAAATGGTAGGCCTTAATTATTTGGTTTCTCGGACGTAATAAAGTTTAGATGACTGTCCGAAGAAGTAGCCACTCCATATAATAAGGATTGAAATGGTAAATTTATATTCAAAATATGGGGTAGTTTTGATATTTTTAGTGTCCAAAGAACAAGTTTGAATTTTCAAATTTCTGGTAGAGACAGCACGTTTTACGACATAACTTGTTAGATGAGTACACAAAATAATGCCTTTCTTACAGGTGTTCTTCCCGCAATCATATCTTTGCTCAATATCTAGAAACGCATTCCCTAATGTTCATCTTATAGTTGACAGGCAAGGTGAACTCTCGGCTAGCATCGGCAGGAGGTCGCCATCCCGACGTGCAGTACTTCTTCGGGGGCTACTACGCTTCTTGCGGCGACGGAGTCATTGTCGAACCTCACACATTAGACGCTACAGCAGACAAGAGACATATCACGTGAGTTTATTGTTATGTAACACTGGAAAACTGCATTTTGAATGAAGAGTACCGAGAGTAGTTACATCCATCTGTTGACACTGCAACTAAGAGCTTTCGGATTGCGAGCGTCTTCAAAGCGGAGCGGGCGCGCAACGAACCGTTGCGAACGCGCAACGAATTTGCTGCGCATTCGCTGAGCAACGCAAACTCAATTTTCAAATTGAGTGCACTTTCACGCTGCTATTCGCGGCGAATTTGTTGCGCGTCCGCAACGAATTCGCTCCGCATCCGCGGCGGCGTTGCGCGCCCGCTCCTATTTGAAGACGCTCGCAATGCGCTGGTGTGATAAGGCTCTTAGGCAATCGAAATGGTAGTCGAGACCAGTACAGTTGCTTTGTCATTTGTCTACACACATGTATACAGTGTAGCCACAAATGACAAAGGCAACTGTACTGGTCTCGACTCACAACATTCTCCACAGCTATGTGGAGAATGTTGTTGGTTGCACATTGAAGTCATAGTTAGGTACCAACATTCTTTTATTATATTTTTACTATAGAATGTGTAATTGTTAGTTTTTCCGAATAAGTAAATAAAATAAAATAGCTGTTAGTTTCATCGTGTCTAACCAAACTCCATCATTCACCACCCAGGATCTCAGCAATAGCCTTGCAGCCGCGCAGCCGAGGCTACGTCTCCATCCGGTCAGTGGACCCAGCGCAGCCGCCGGTGATGCAGCCCAACTACTTCTATGAAGACCATGAGCTCAATGTTATTGTGGACGCCGCGAGAATCGCTTACAAACTGGCTAATACTACCGTAAGTTTGCCTTGGTTATTATTTTATGAAATTAAAACTTTACATTTCATGGTACCGTTACCTTTCATTTAATTTATCATGTTTGTTAAAGAGATTTCATCCGTATGATTGACCCTATCGATTGATGTTAAAAAGAGTACAGGATGTTATTATGTTTTTTAGTGTGGCAAGCGAATTTTGAAAATCTGTGAATGCAGATTTGTTTCTTTTTAAAAATAAAGGAATATATAATTTGCTATCTTTATTATTTAGAGTACTTTCCCTTCAGGTGGCATTGAAAAATTCCACCCTGTATAAGCGTATATACCTATAACGCAGTCTTTCTACCTCAGGGCAAATATTTATTAGTTTTATATTTAATTTACATTTGTTTATATAGGTATCTAATTGTTGTTGAATTGTGAACGTTGCATGCGCTTTCAAATCCACCCTTCGATTACCAGAAAGCCTACTTACCAAGTGGTAAATTCTAGATCCTCCGAGAGAAATACGGCATGAGACCCACAGAAGGGTACGGCGATGAGTGTGAGGGCGGCGGCCGGGACCCCACCGACGAGTTCTTCAAATGTCTCGCGCAGCATCACACGGCGCCCGAGAACCATCAGGTGGGGACCGCCAAGATGGGGCCCGACTCGGACCCCATGGCCGTTGTGGATATGCAGCTCAAGGTGCATGGAATACAAGGTTAGTTTTTACTGTTTAGATTTGAATGTTATGTACAATCGTACTGTGGAGCTTTCCTTACACATTCACGCCTGCACCCAAGCCAAGTTGACAATCTACAATCGTTAACGCTAGTAGAAAACTATTCAAATGAATGGGAATGACATCATCTCAACGTTAAATCACGTGATCAACACAAACGAATAGAAAATTCGTAGACAGGTTAACACTTCAATACCCGCAATTACAGACACAATTAAAATAACAATGCACTGTGCCTCAGGAGGCACGGCCGGGAGCATACGGGTTAACATCGTTCAAAATGATAGAATAGAATGTTATCGTTTCTACAATGTTGATCGCTAAACTCTTTGGTAGGAACGCTCACGGCTCACCATAGACTAAAGTGTAGGTTTTTTCTACAGATATATTAGAGAACGAGCGATCGACTCTGTCGTGTCAACTTGGCTACCAATTTAGCGCTTTCTACAATCGCTTACGCCGAGGCGCTTACGATTGTAGAAAGAGAATCGATACGAAACGTTGTAACTTGGCTAGGGGTGCTGTTCCCAAAGAGTACGGCGGACATGTAGGTACTACACACCCGCATTTCGTCAGTCACGTGTAATACTTACCCATGCAATAGGAGTCAAGACTACTATTGGCACTCACAGGGTTCCTTTAAATCCAGACAACCGGATTCCTGAATTACGGCTGTCTCCCTCAAGGATCCTAATTGATTATTCAATAAACCTATATTGTATGTTTACAGGTCTTCGGGTCGCAGACGGATCTATAATGCCATCATTGCCTTCTGGTGAGTGCACCAAACTTTATTTGTAGTATACTTTTACCTAGTTTGTTTCCGATATTATAGTTTTGTACATGTACTTACTAAATCGCACCCCCCACCGAATAATATGGTAATGTGCTATTACGATAGTTTACGTTTTATTGCATATTCGATATTTATAGCATTGATTACACCTTGTAATTTTTCTACGCATATTTGCAAAAGTACAATAATTCCAATGGTCCCCTAATGGACTTAACAATATTATTCCTGAAAAATCTTAACACACTTTTTGCACGAATAGTATCATAACAAGTTGTTACAGATTATGCAATCTTTAACTTTTTCGGTAAGCGACGATTACCATTTTATTCGCGTAAGAAACGCATATCTTGTTCCGCGTAAAGTGTAATACAATTATATTCGTGTATTATTTTAATTCACAGGATTTGGTAATGTTGTTTTACAAAACATGACAGAGACCTATGAATATCGTAATGTCGTTCACTGTATCATAATAGTTAATATTCTTAAAGCAAGCGGCTTGTGCAATAAAATATTATGATGGTGTCGGTACGTAATGAACGAATACAGTATTTATTCATTTATTATCCATTGTGATTGATGAGTAAATTTGTTTTCTTTTTTTGTATGGCATCTCGCAGTTCAACCTAGGAGGTTGTCGTCAGGCCTCCAGCCGGGGCAAAAGACTTACAAACTAAGCGACTACACTTAAGGCGTCGCTGAGGGAGGAAAGCAATCGGACAGGCTGGATCTAAATGGTATCATTATTTAGGGGTTGATTTTGAACTACAAGCTCAGGCACGTGGGCTAGCTCGAGCAAGGCTCGGAGTGGGCAGGGATCGGGACGTTGCGACGGTCCTAGATGACGAGGACAGAATGACGGCTGTTTGCGTCTGTGCTTCTTGAGCGTGCTAGTTTCCCTACTACTGGCCTGGTGATAGCGTCATCGGGGGTGCTCGTATCGGGCGGCCGATGCGCTTAGAGGATTACGTTATCTTATGGCAGAATCGAAGAAGAGCTTAGAAAAGCGTTTCATAAAGTGAAGGATAGTGGGCATTCTAAGCCTATGTGTAGACCATTAGGTCATTGCGGACATTGTAAGGGGCTCCCGTGACTTTGCATGAGAAACCAGCGTATGTCATGATGGGACGGATCACCGCGGTATAGAGGCGAAACTTGCACCTGAGAGACAACTTACTAACAGGAAATGGAGCCTACCCATAGCAAAGGCGACACAGACACGAGCTGCACTGTTATGCGGCCCAAAGGACAGATGGTCGTCGAGTACAACTCCTAGATATCTGGATTGCTTCTCCCAAATGATAGGCTTACCACACAGAGTGATTGGGCTGAGGGAGGTGGAATTAAAACGTGGTTTAAAATAAAGAACCGCTTGAGTCTTATCGGGGTTAACCTTACTTCTCCACTTCCGAATCCAAACATCTAAGACGTCGGCTGAGGTTTGTAGGTTTTTGGCCATAGTGTTCTTATAACGACCAGTGTAATAGATGGCCGTGTCGTCCGCGAACAGGGCTAACTGAGCCCTTTTTGATTCGACAGCACGGAACAAAGTAACAGCTTGAATATAAGCGGGGAGATGGCGGGTCGAATAGGGTGACCCCTCACCCCATTCGAGGTGAGGAGAGAGCTTCCCCGCTATTGCAATAGCGGAAGGTGCGATCCGACTGAGAGTCTCGTAGGATGAGCACGAGACGGTCTGGCACTCCTAGTTGGTACAGCTTGTATAATAAGCCGTTGTGGCAGACTTTGTCGATGGTTTTTGCTATGTCGAAGAAAAACCCGCCCGTCATCGCTCCAGCGCTCAAATACTCGACGATGGTGTGGACCTATTGGATGCACGAGTGTTCGGTCCTGAAGCAGAATTGCTCGTCGGGAATGAGACTCTTAGCCTCGGCATAGTCTTTATGTCGCTTATAAATAAAGGCAAAAACCCACAGCTGCGCATGGAGAGGCAATGCACGTGTTAAACTTCGCTTTGCAAGAAAATGTATGTGAATATGTCCACTGTAAGCCACGGACACGCTCTACATGACTTGACGTCATTAGTACATGCGTAGTTTGTTCAAATAAGGCGCTCAAATAGCTCTACGCTGTCAATGGCGCTGTGCATGCGGTACACACTATACACGAATATTTACCCACGGCCATACCGCAGTGGGCCACGCACGCTACAGTTGTACATTGTCGTGGGCGTATAGTATATACTGCAGTTGATACGTAGACCCACGTTATCAAACAAATGAATCCACGCAGCTAAAATGCACCGCGTGCCCGTGCACAGCGTGTACCGCGGCGGGTTTGCGCCTGTCTCTTTAATTCCAAACGCATACAGAAGACTGATAGGCCGGTAGCTACATGCTTCCGTCTTGGGTTTACCGGGTTTGCGGATAGGTATTGGTAACAGTGGCCTCTTTCCGTACCTGGGAAGAATTTTTTTCTCAAGGCGCCATTGAAGATGGCTGCTATTGACACTATTAACTTGGCGGGGAGGAGTTTGGGCATCTTATTGGTGATTCCATCAGAACCAGGTGCTTTCCGCGGCTAAAGCCTTTTTATGATGTCATGTACTTCGTCGGGTGTGACTGGAGGCACAGGGTCATTGGGGTCTTTTACGGGAGTGAGAGAGAGAGAGATCTACGTTCGACATCGGCATTCACTATGGCGAGGTGACGTTTGTGTACTGGTTGAGAGCTGGGAGAGCACTGAGACTCCAGGCTGTCGAATGCGGCGCTCGGGGCGGATAAGAAGAAACATCGAAGCCTCGACGGTGGCATGCATCTTTCTTTGCATTTGCGAGAAAGCTTGGTGGGTGGGCTCGAGTTGGTTGAGCGCCTTATACCATCGAGTGTAAGGATGTCACTTATGCGCTTCCTTACAACACGCTCTTTAAGTTGCGCATGTGAGCCTTGTAAGCATCCCTGGGCAAGTTGTCGTAGGCACGGATGGCTGCGTTCTTCTCGTTTATCAGTTCACGTACGTCAGCGGGTAGTCTCCATAACTTCATAACTTTTCACAAATTCGCAATTATGTACCTATATAATACTCGTATGTATCGTCAATCGATTTGTTTGCAAGCTGCTTAGCGACAATTAGTACTATCTTGTCTAAAAGCTGCATTGTTTCTGATGAATTTGCTGAATTGAGGTTGCGCCTGCTTTCCTGCCTGTGCAAGTACTAAATTTGTGGAGGCTTCTCATTTATTCTTTCATTATAAATTTTTGTATTGTTTGCTAGGCACCCAACCACAATAAAATATAAATTATCCAGCATTATTATCAACTTTCTCTAATATTGCTAAGCTACTGGCAAATCAAACAATAAGTTTTTACTGTTTTATTTAATAAAACATGATATTTGCAACATTATATTATTATTACTGTTAATCTTTTGACACTACATATCGACGAATATTATTGTCATGCTATATTACTGTATACACCATCGCTTGGATAATATCGTAATATCATATTGCCGGCAGGCTTTTCGGTACCGAATTTCAACGAATAATACCGTAATGCATTATTACTAACAACGATATCGTTGAGGTTACACGCGAATAATATCGTAATGATGTGTTGCCTACAATTGTTTTGTCCTACAATATCAGTAACATTATTTTCGTCAATAACTTTCTTTTGTTATACTATTGCAAAAAAATGCATACAGTAAAACAGACTGCAAAAAATTAGCTTTGTTTTGATGTATAAATGGTTATCGTAGGATTCACCCATGCTGAGATATATGCATAAAACAGTTTTTTATTTTTCCTGTAAAATTTAGAATTGTTGATTACCGGTTTATTCGGTGGGGGGTGCGAAATAATAGCTGTACTATTGGAGACAATAAACGTTTATTCTATTGTACGTATGTTCGTATGTTCCTCCGTAGCGCCTAAAATATTCATCCGATTTTGATGTTTTTGTTTCATTTCGATTCGTTAATAGGGCCCGGGTAACATGGCTACATTTTAACCGACTTCAACAATAGCAGGAGTCGATTTTACCTTGTAAACCCCGAATTTAATTAGAGCGTGATTTTTCAGACCGGTTTTTTAGCTTTAGTATACCACACAAATTCTGCTTAAACTTCGTTCCTAAACCAATATTTTCTATTTTAGGTAACACAATGGCCCCGATCATAATGATAGCAGAGCGGGGCGCGGAGTTCATAGTGACGCGTCATCAGCTATCGAAGAAGTCTCCCACTCAGGAGCAGTTGGGCAACAGGTTCGGACAAGACTCGCAGAACTCGGAGGACGTCAGCGGGAACTACGCCAGCCATGAGGGACCGGACCAACAGGGACATGGACATCATGAGTAAGTGTTCTTTGTATTATGGATGTAGATGTCAGTGTATCCGCAAACGGCCCACTCTGACTGGTGTTAGGTCAACGATTGCCACCAGTGTAGCGATCAGTAGCGGTCTTTGGCATGGATTGTTATGTATAATTTATCTATTTATCTATCTATACAAACAAAGTGTCTGTATGTAATATCAAAATAACAGCTTTTTACTGAATGCAAATGAAAATATCTACCTACGGCACTTACAACAAAAACACTTTTTAGGGTTCCGTACCCAAAGGGTAAAAACGGAACACTATTACTAAGACTTCGCTGTCTGTCCGTCTGTCTGTCACCAGGCTGTATCTCATGAACCGTGACAGCTAGACAGTTGAAATTTTCACAGAATGATGATGTATTTCTGTTGACGCTATAACAACAAACACTAAATATAGTCAATGGTACGGAATCCTTCGTGTGCGAGTCCGACTCGCACTTGGCCGGTTTTATTTTTTTCTGTCTGTTTGTTTCGGGCGGGCTGATTTTATAAGGAGTCACTTACTTCTATTTTAGAATAAGAATTAGGGTTCCGCGCAAAAACTAACCCTTGATATTGGTAACAAAAATATTTTTAAACAGTAATTTTACGCGAACGAAGGTCGCGGGCATTTAGTGAACAATAGGTATAAATGATAAATGATGTTTATTTTGCAAGTAGGTTTTTACAAACACTTTTACACGTCATTTTTTAAAACTAGATGGGGCCGGTGTTTCGTACCTAACTACTCTGAGAAGAAACAGCCGAAACAAACTCAGAGGTCTCTTTGGAAGTCCAGACATAATCTTGCTCAATTCACATGAGGACTATGCAGATTAGTGTCTGAGATGGTCTTTTGAATAAATATATTTCGTCATAATATACTGCACGTATAAACGCGACTGTAAAAGACCTGACGCATTTATTAAAGGTGGAGCCAAGCCGGATGCAGGTGCAATGCGCAAGCATTAAACACAGCAGACAGAAGGTCTAGTAATGTATGAAATGCTTTCAGAGATGACGGACGCACCAAATGCACTGTTCACACACTGATATTGCACTGCATTTGGTGTGAATATATCACGTGTTTCATACGCCAAGTAATTTTGCTTACTACACGCTTTTCAGACATATTCAGTGTGGTCTTGTCTAGTCAATTCATTCATTAAAATGGTAGGTGTCAGTCATAAATTTAATAATGTTATAAAAGGAAAGATTTGTATTTGTGTGTGTGTGTGTTTGTAATGAATAAATTCAAAAACTACTGCGCCAATTTCAAAAATTCTTTCACCATTAGAAAGCTGACGTCCGCTAGTCATAAATAAAATCCTGTATCTGTTTTGCACTCGAGCAATGATGATCAAGGTCTGGTTTCTTCCAACGTCCTCCGAAGACGAGCGCAGAGAAGTGAGGAAACTGACGGACCACATTCCACATTGCGTCTCACATGTGATTAGTCGAATCGGCTTAGTCGCAAAACGTCTCTTTCGCAAAATTACTACTGGTCGTAAAATGTCTCTTTCTCATAATGTCGTTATCGCAGAGTGACTTTTTCTCAAAAGGTCGCTTTCTCACAAAGCCTCTTTCGCAAAATGTCGCGTTAGAAACTAAGAATAAAATTCTGCCAGAGACATTTTGCGAAAGAGACGTTTTGCGACTAAGCCGTCGAATCTTGTGTAGTCTCCGCTTTAATGGAAATCAAGCCTCCCACTTCTCTATACGGTCCCCAGGACATTAAAAATGTTGGGTAGCAAAGAATGAATGAATAATAATGGTGTATATTATGCATTATTTTTCAAAAATCTTCCTCATTTCAGTTGGCACCACGGCGGCTACAACGGTTACACCGGCTACCAAGGGCCCACTCAAAAGCAACCAGAGAACCAAACAAACAAGAACTACCGCTGGGACCACCGGTGGAAGCCTTGGGAGAAGAACTGGCAACCAGAGTGGCAGAGCAAGAACCAAGACTGGCATAAAAACTGGCAACAGGACGATAAGCCCCAATCGCGGTAGTTTTACTTAGAAATAAAAGATTAAGTTAAGAAAATAGTTGGTTTATTTACTAATTAATCTAGGATACTTGGTTTATTTACTAATTTAAACTAATTAATCTAGGTTATTTCTTTTTGCCGTTTCGTTTGCCTTTTTTCGGTATTTCTGGTTCGGGCTCGGATCTGTAAATAAGAACGGGACTAAATTCCTCTTTAGTGCTGAGAATTCAAGGCTAGACAAAGCCACAGTGGACTCGACACTATCACCTTATCGGTTCACTGTCTGGTTAGCGAAGGAGATCATGTGACAACAGAAGTTTATCGTTCATGCAGAGATGGGCGATTTTTTATCGGGCAATGAAAATTGTATCAACGCACTGCGTAAAGTCGACAGTTAACAATCAGCAGTGTGCTTTTTGACGCGGTGAAATGCGCCCTGTTGAATTTTCAATACCGAGAGTTGAATGCAGTGAAGGAAAAGGTCTTATGGAACTCTTTAAACTGTTTTGGCTTAGCACAGGAGGAGGGGGATTAAATTGTTAATTTACAAGCTTGACAAAGTATCAGCGTTAGTAATATATAACTTACTCTTCACTAGCATCAGGAGTTTCAGGAATGGTGACGTTGGCTTTAGAATCGCGCCTAGTTTCCGCCAGCTCACCGGAGTCGTTCAATACTGATTGCACCTGAAATTAAAATCATTTCATAAACATTTTTACATTCCTCCGTGCCTCGGAAAGCACGTTAAGCAGTTGGTCCCGGCTATCATTTGTGATCTTTGACAGTCGTTACAGGTATTCAGTGGCTCGAAAGTCTTACTAAGGGGTATCGTATTACCCAGTGCTAACTGGGTAGTGGAGGTCAGATAGGCAGTCGCTCCATGTAAAATACTGGTATTCAGCTGCATCCGGTTAGACTGGAAGCCGACCCCAACATAGTTGGGAAAAGGCTAGGCAGATGATGATAAAACATTTTTACAATTAAAATTCGGATTCCAAGTGACGAAATTGAGCTGTTCCTAGGCACGATAAACTGTCTTTCACGACTTTTTAGCGTTCGAAAAACGTTATACGGGGCGCTATTTTTTCGAATTCATTTGTGAAATGTACTGTTGCAATATTGACCACGCACCAAAAGTTACTTGTACACTACAGCTATACTAGTACCGTACGATTTCTTTTCCTGTCGTAACGCCTCATTGGCGTCGATCAGAAACAGCTTATAGCGATGGAAAGTCAAAAGTGGGCAATTATGCTTCAAGCCTCGTTTACACGATGACATTAAACACATGAGAGCGATAATGCTCGCTTTCGAATCTCGCACGGGCATTCACCTCTTGCCAAGCTAATAATTCACGAGCTCGGCATGTATGGCACCCCGACTCGGACAGGTTAAGTTCGAACGGGATGGCGGGGTCTAGAGAGAGAGCGAAGTGAGTGAACTAAGACCCCGTCAACCACTTCGTGTTAGATTTGGGTAAGTTAGGAAAGTACAAGGAATAGAGATGATGACTGACAAAAAAAATATGATTCTGTTTAGTCCGCCAGTTAGATTATCGAAAAATATTGGACACGTGTTTTTTGTTTTATCAAATTCATAAAAATTGACGAAGATAAAACGTGTCAAAAATTTTGTTTACGTGAAAAAAGAAAAAATATGTGTCCAATATTTTTTGAAAATCTATCATTTATTCATATTCATAGAATAGAATACTCTTTATTATGTAAGTACACCATAAAAATTACAGATACAAATGTAGAACATTTTACAAGGGGTGACACAATGGGCGGTCTTATCGCTAAATGGGATCTTTTGAAGACAACCTTACACCATCATCTATCTATATTAATCTATCTGACGGACTAATTAGTTTTTTTTTGTCATCTACTGTATTACAATAAGTATACTTACAAAATCCTGTTCATATATGATGGTGTGAAGCATGGTGTCGTCTGAATCGTCGAGAGCTGATCGTGAGGAGCCTGCACTGCTGCGCCGTGACCCAGCCGAGGAACGTGTCGTACGTACCGCTACCGGCTTATTGGGTGCTAAGGAAAAATTATATTGATTTTAGCTCAATATGGTACTATTTCTTATTGTCTGAAAATGTGGGGGCAAAACGTGGGTATAGTTGGTGCCAGTTAAATGAGAATAGCGGTCATTGCCCTTTCCCTAATATCTCTTAAAACAAATAAACCATGTATCGTTTTTCATTAAAAAAATGCTGAAGATCACGATAGATGACGATTCCAGACTTGAACAAGCTTATTTTCGGTTTTCAAAGTTAAGAAGTTTAATAAATGTAGGTGGGTCAATGACCGCAATTCTCATCTTAACTGGCACCAACTATATCTTATAATATGGAAGAAACTATCCTAAATTGCACAAAACAGAGAGGTTTGGCAGGAGAAAGGGGGAGACCCAAAGGCCTCCCCCTTTCTCCTGCCAAACCTCTCTGTTCTGTTGTCTCTGGGCAAACCCAGCAGTGGGACACAGTAAAGGCTATGAAAAAAAAACTCTAATATTTTATAACCAAATAAGTAAAGATATTGGTGTCGATTCTGTTGTGCACAAATTAAACTAAATTTAGGCTATTGCTAACTTTTTCTCTCTAATAAAACGAGAAAGAGACAAACATAATTTAGAGCTGTCAAATTTAATTGGAACTAATATTCCCATACACATGAAGGGTGCACGTAAAAACATGTCGACTAAAACACGGTGAAGCGCAAGGCATAACCTAGTTTGACATCTCTAACTTAGTTCATTGCTATAGCCGTCCTTTTCTCGCACTGCCATTTAGTAAAATAATATAGCAATAGCCTAAATTAAGTTTAATTTGTGCACAACATAATCGACACCAATGTATCTATATCTTGTGCAAATTCCATTTACTTCTGAACTCGTCTACAGCACATTATAAGCTGAAAAAAATATTTCATTAGGTATGTGAAATATCACTTTGAGGTAAGAAATATAATCATACGAGTAACAATATTCAGCCAATGTGGTCCTGAATCTAACTTACCTAAACCACAACCAGACATAAATAAAAACCAAATTCAACATAACTAACCTGGTTTTTCCTTTTGCAATGTTTTTTTACTCTTTCCCTTGCTCTTGCCAGACCCATTAGAGTCAGAACTAGACCCAGACTGTGCCCCTCTAATAGACCTTCGCACGGTCACATTGGACACGTCCATTTCTGAAGGAGGAGACAACTCGACAGGTGAAGCTGGTTTCTTTGGTGACTGGCTGGCTGGCTTTTTGGATGTAGTTGAGGCGATCTTTTCTTTAGCGGCTTTCTCTCCGGCTTTTGCTTTAGCTGGGGAGTTGTAAAAGAATTAGGGACTGTCTTAATGGTATCGATTCTGTTGTGCACAAACTAAACTTAATTTAGGCTATTTACTAAAAGGCAGTGCGAGAAAAGGACGGCTATAGCTATGAACTAAGTTAGAGATGTCAAACTAGTTTTAGTTTGACATCTCTAACTTAGTTCATAGCTATAGCCGTCCGTCCAGGCATAAGCCTTGCGCTTCACCGTGTTTTTAGTAGTCATGTTTTTACGTGCACCCTTCATTTGTATGGAAATATTAGTTCCAACTAAAGGAGAATGGCGAGGTTGGACCCACGTAATTTAAAAAACAACGGAGCGCCGTTCACGGTCTAGTTTATATTAATTATAGTAAAGAGTTTATCAGAGTTCTATATAAAAATATTGAGTTACTAGATGATGGGAATGAAAAGTTACGAATGATTTTAATTTATATAAACATAAGTCATCGTGCAGTTTCCGAACGCAACCATGGGCGTGCGCCCTTAAGAGACAATTAGGCAAAGCCTACCCTACCAAGTGGGCATTTATTATAACTAATTAACTATGTCATAAAATAACACATTATGTACAAAATATAAAAAAAAGTTCAATCTCCGTTAAAATACTTATAGCAATTTGTCGCTCCCGTGTCACGTAACTCACACTATACTGAAAGTGACTACGAAGCTTGGAGCTGCGCCGGACAGGCAAATAGTCGTCTAGCCTAAAATCCATTGATAATTTTACGCACACAGCGGCACATTGGTGCATATTTTCGTGTATATGAACCGCACACATGTATAGATTGCGATCATTTTAGGGCGGTAACTCCTGCGAGTGTAGCTGGGCTGTGATTAGCTGCTCAACACAAGGCCAGGATTTAAGGTGGATGTTCTTTAGCCCGTGAAATTCAAATTTCCTTACGTTTTTTGCAATTTGCAGGCCAGTGCTAGGTTTAGGTTGTATGGTGATTAAAATAATGATTACCGGGCGTTATTGGCGCTTATTATTATTATAATAATTAACTAGTATTTGCGTGGATGCGCGAGCTGCGCGCAGCTCGCGTGTTGTCGTGTTCTTGAGAAGTATTCCCCACCATCATAAAATTTTGAGAATCCATAGGAATCCTTAAAATAATTGGAAAATCCGTTACAACTACCCCTAAATCAGTATGAAAACCCTTAAGAACCCCTAAAACATTATAAAATTAATATAAAAAACCTAATAAAATAAAAGTCAAAAACCTTACTTAAAAACTGAGACCCATTATAAAAAACATAACCCTAAAGTTGCTTGTCTTCGCCCCTGAGTTACGCTTCACCCACTCGACCTTCGTTACGCTACGGAGGTCGCCGGCTCGCTTCGCTCGCCACCTCCGGGGGGAGGTGGCGAGAAGGGGTTCTCTCCACTCGGTCTCGCAGGTTCGCTCCACTCGGGACTTACGACCACCGGACAGGTTTCGACGCCTACTATAATATTTGTTCAAACACATAATGGCTATCTCTGACCGTTACGAAGTTATAGCCCTTTTATTTTTAGGGGAGGTTGGGGAGGGGAGGCTACCCTCCGTATACAAATTGAAACGCTCCTCAATAATAATTTATAGTAAAAATCAAAAAGCCGCTACGTGCCCTAGATTCCGAGATACGATGGGGAGAGGGGTGAAGTGGGGGGAGAGTGGGGAGTTTTGAAAAATGATTTTGACTAACTCTAGGCCCCTTACGAATCTGAAAAAAAAGTTGTTCCAAGTCTCTCAACTTCCGAGATCCACCTCAAGGGGGGAGAAGGGGGAAAAAGGGGTCAATTTTGAAAACTGCTTCTTACTTTATTGAGCCTCTTCTATACGAATCTAAAAAAAAAAATGTTCCAAGTCTCTTAACTTCCGAGATCCGCCTTAAGGGGGTGAAAAGGGGGGCAAGGGGGCAACTTTGAAAACTGGTTTTTACTTTGCCAAGCTTCCTCTATACGAATCTGTAAAAAAAAATGTTCAGTCTCTTAACTTCCGAGATCCGCCTTAAGGGGGTGAAAAGGGGGGCAAGAGGGGCAACTTTGAAAACTGGTTTTTACTTTCCCGAGCCTCCTCTATACGAATCTGAAAAAAAAAATGTTCCAAGTCTCTCCACTTCCGAGATCCGCCTAAAGGGGGGAGAAGGGGGAAAAAGGGGTCAATTTTGAAAACTGGTTTTTACTTTTCCGAGCCTCCTCTATACGAATCTGAAAAAAAAAACGTTCCAAATCCCTTGGTTTCCGAGATACGATAGGGGGGGGTGAGAAGGGGGGCGAAAAGGGGAGGTTTGGCACTTTTCCCATACTCGCGGGAGTTACTTGTTTACGAATCTGTCAAAATATACCCACCTCCCCATCCACCATCTGGGAGAACAATTCTGTCAGTGAGTCAGTCAGTGGTAATCGAGCTTTATATAGTATAAAATCGAGCTTTATATAATAGAACTAGTATTTGCTTGGGTGCGCGAGCTGCGCGCAGCTCGCGTGTCGTCGTGTTCTTAAGACGTATTCCATACCCTTATAAATTTTGAGAATCCATAAGAATCCTTAAAATAATTGGAAAATCCGTTACAACTACCCCTAAATCAGTATGAAAACCCTTAAGAACCCCTAAAACATTCTAAAAACTAAATCAATAAAAAAATGAGAATTCATTAGAATCGTTAAAAGCTGAGTTACGCTTCACCCACTCAACCTTCGTTACGCTGCGGAGGTCGCCGGCTCGCTTCGCTCGCCACCTCCCCCCTTCGCTCCACTCGGTCTCGCAGGTTCGCTCCACTCAGAACCTACCACCACCGGACAGGTTTCGACGCCTACTATAATATTTGTTCAAACACCCAATGGCTATCTCTAACCGTTACGAAGTAACAGCCCTTTCAATTTTAGGGGAGGTTGGGGAGGGGAGGATACCCTCCGTTTACAAATTTAAACGCTCCTCATTAATAATTTATAGTAAAAATCAAAAAGCCGCTACGTGTCCTAGTTTCCGAGATACGATAGGGGGAGGGGTGAAGGGGGGGAGAGTGGGGAGTTTTGAAAAATGATTTTGACTAACGCGTTGCCCCTTTACACGAATCTGAAAAAAAAAATGTTCCAAGTCTCTGAATTTCTGAGATCCGCCTAAAGGGGGTGAAAAGGGGGCCAAGGGGGGCAACTTTGAAAACTGGTTATTACTTTCCCGAGCCTCCTCTATACGAATCCGTAAAAAGAAAAAAATACGGGTCTCTTGGTTTCCGAGATACGATAGGGAGGGGGAGGAAGGGGGGCGAAAAGGGGAGGTTTGGCACTTTTCCCATACTCGCGGGAGTTACTTGTTTATGAATCTGTCAAAATATACCCACCTCCCCATCCACCATCTGGGAGAACAATTATGTCAGTCAGTCAGTGAGTCAGTGAGTGGTAATCGAGCTTTATATAGTACTAGCTGACCCACGCAACTTAGTCTGCGTCACATAAGCTACCTACTACCTACCTACTACCTACCTACTACCTACCTACTACCTACCTACTACCTACCTACCACCTACCTACCACCTACCTACCACCTACCTACCACCTACCTACCACCTACCTACCACCTACCTACCACCTACCTACCACCTACCTACCACCTACCTACCACCTACCTACCACCTACCTACCACCTACCTACCACCTACCTACTACCTACCTACTACCTACCTACTACCTACCTACTACCTACCTACTACCTACCTACTACCTACCTACTACCTACCTACTACCTACCTACTACCTACCTACTACCTACCTACTACCTACCTACTACCTACCTACTACCTACCTACTACCTACCTACTACCTACCTACTACCTACCTACTACCTACCTACTACCTACCTACTACCTACCTACTACCTACCTACTACCTACCTACTACCTACCTACTACCTACCTACTACCTACCTACTACCTACCTACTACCTACCTACTACCTACCTACTACCTACCTACCTACCTACTACCTACCTACTACCTACCTACTACCTACCTACTACCTACTACCTACCTACCACCTACCTACCACCTACCTACCACCTACCTACCACCTACCTACCACCTACCTACCACCTACCTACCACCTACCTACTACCTACCTACTACCTACCTACTACCTACCTACTACCTACCTACTACCTACCTACTACCTACTACCTACCTACTACCTACCTACTACCTCCTACCTACTACCTACCTACTACCTACCTACTACCTACCTACTACCTACCTACTACCTACCTACTACCTACCTACCACCTACCTACCACCTACCTACCACCTACCTACTACCTACCTACTACCTACCTACTACCTACCTACTACCTACCTACTACCTACCTACCTACCTACCTACCTACCTACCTACCTACCTACCTACTACCTACCTACTACCTACCTACTACCTACCTACTACCTACCTACTACCTACCTACTACCTACCTACTACCTACCTACTACCTACCTACTACCTACCTACTACCTACCTACTACCTACCTACTACCTACCTACTACCTACCTACTACCTACCTACTACCTACCTACTACCTACCTACTACCTACCTACTACCTACCTACTACCTACCTACTACCTACCTACTACCTACCTACTACCTACCTACTACCTACCTACTACCTACCTACTACCTACCTACTACCTACCTACCTACTACCTACCTACTACCTACCTACTACCTACCTACTACCTACCTACTACCTACCTACTACCTACCTACTACCTACCTACTACCTACCTACTACCTACCTACTACCTACCTACCTACTACCTACCTACTACCTACCTACTACCTACCTACTACCTACCTACTACCTACCTACTACCTACCTACTACTACCTACCTACTACCTACCTACTACCTACCTACTACCTACCTACTACCTACTCTACCTACCTACTACCTACCTACTACCTACCTACTACCTACCTACTACCTACCTACTACCTACCTACTACCTACCTACTACCTACCTACTACCTACCTACTACCTACCTACTACCTACCTACTACCTACCTACTACCTACCTACTACCTACCTACTACCTACCTACTACCTACCTACTACCTACCTACTACCTACCTACTACCTACCTACTACCTACCTACTACCTACCTACTACCTACCTACTACCTACCTACCTACTACCTACCTACTACCTACCTACTACCTACCTACTACCTACCTACTACCTACCTACTACCTACCTACTACCTACCTACTACCTACCTACTACCTACCTACTACCTACCTACTACCTACCTACTACCTACCTACTACCTACCTACTACCTACCTACCTACCTACTACCTACCTACTACCTACCTACTACCTACCTACTACCTACCTACTACCTACCTACTACCTACCTACTACCTACCTACTACCTACCTACTACCTACCTACTACCTACCTACTACCTACCTACTACCTACCTACTACCTACCTACTACCTACCTACCTACTACCTACCTACTACCTACCTACTACCTACCTACTACCTACCTACTACCTACCTACTACCTACCTACTACCTACCTACCTACCTACCTACCTACTACCTACCTACTACCTACCTACTACCTACCTACTACCTACCTACTACCTACTACTACCTACCTACTACCTACCTACTACCTACCTACTACCTACCTACTACCTACCTACTACCTACCTACTACCTACCTACTACCTACCTACTACCTACCTACTACCTACCTACTACCTACCTACTACCTACCTACTACCTACCTACTACCTACCTACTACCTACCTACTACCTACCTACTACCTACCTACTACCTACCTACTACCTACCTACTACCTACCTACTACCTACCTACTACCTACCTACTACCTACCTACTACCTACCTACTACCTACCTACTACCTACCTACTACCTACCTACTACCTACCTACTACCTACCTACTACCTACCTACTACCTACCTACTACCTACCTACTACCTACCTACTACCTACCTACTACCTACCTACTACCTACCTACTACCTACCTACTACCTACCTACTACCTACCTACTACCTACCTACTACCTACCTACTACCTACCTACTACCTACCTACTACCTACTACCTACTACCTACCTACCTACTACCTACCTACCTACTACCTACCTACCTACTACCTACCTACCTACTACCTACCTACTACCTACCTACTACCTACCTACTACCTACCTACTACCTACCTACTACCTACCTACCTACCTACCTACCTACTACCTACCTACTACCTACCTTCTACCTACCTACCTTTCTTTTTTTTTCTTTTTCTCGCCGTAAAAACCATCCTTGAACTACAACGAACATTTAAAAAAAAAAATTGGTCACATTGGTCCAGGCGTTGTTGAGTTATGCGCTTACCAACACATTTTGTGATTCATTTTTATATTATAGAAGATAGATAGATAATAATATTATTGTTATTATATTTTTCTTCATGGGTGTCGTTTTCGAGGTTTTTGGGGTAGTTAATAATAAAATGAAGTCAAAATGAAAATCCAAGATGGCGCCGACGAAATTTGTTTTGTTTTAATTATTTCGTGGCCTACCCACCGTGGACGACCACTGCACGCCACTGAACGCAACGTTTGACATTTACCTTTTACAACTAAGAAAAGTGTCAAATTCATCTGTGGGCATAGTCTGTGGATCATTCTATTGTTTGTTTATGTTCAATGGCTATGTGGAATACGGATAAAAGCTATTTTATGCCATTCTACTCCTAAATAATAACCAATAAGTCCGTGCCTTAAGTTAGGTTATAATCTTCTACCTTTCATATCTTTTTTGTCCCAACTTCTACAACCTACTTTCCATTTGCTGTTTTGTTAGTCTTAGGTCGTTCTTTGACTATTTATAAGTTCCCACAATGTACGCTACCCATATCACTGGGTCCCGAATTACATGCAATCTCGCCATTCTCCGTTGACAGCTCTAAATTACGTCCGTCTCTTTCTCGTTATATTAGAAAGAAAAAGATAGCAATAGCCTAAATTAAGTTTAGTTTGTGCACCACAGATTCGACACCATTACCATTACTTTATTTAGGAAATGTCTTATTAATATAATTATTAATAAACCCTCGAAATACAGGGTGTGAACTGACCACAGATGAAACCGTCAATCAAGCATTCTATACATCAAACTAAGTAGCTCTACGCAAAAAAATATTGCTGGGAAACGACTTTTTTGGGGTGAAAAATCACGTTTAACGGTAAAACTCAATGTAACGTACTCAAAACATTGTGCTGACGCATTTGATAGTAAACGGGTTATGGAGGTATTTCAAGTAAAGTTATGACCTTAAAAAGTAGTATTTGAAAAAAAAATCCATTATCTCCGTAACTAGAAGGTTCCCAGGTAAGGTGTAGAATAAAAAAATGATCGCAATGACGAGGAGAACAAGAGCCTTTCGGCTTCATTAAGTGGTGTTTTACACCCTTTATGTATGGTTCATTTGAAGGTCATACTCGTTGTAACTTTACGCTTAATAATACGAGGTGCCAATCAACTCCTTACAGTCTGCTATAAACCTCATGTCAACGACAACAAAGGTACAACAGAAAGTAAAACAACGATGAAAGGGCAGTAGTTGAAGGAAAAACACTATCATCACGTCAACTTATTTCGAAAAGCTCTTGGATCCAACCAATGGGGAGACACAGGCAAAGTTAATCTAAGATGGCGCCACCATAGTTGGTCTCAATCTGACCAATGAGGTTAAGCTATTTTGAAATATAAAATGACATTACCACATTTTCAACCAATGGCGATGTTAGAAACCAGCTATGCTAGCGCCATTAGTTCCACAGTGTTTCCCCATTGTTTTCATCACAATGACATTATGAAAAATATGCACTCAATTGTTTTTGTAACAAGTTTTTTAAATACTAGATTTTTTGGCGAACAACTAAAAAACCCGACTACTGAAAAATCACGCTCTAATTAAAATCGGGGTTTACAAGGTAAAATCGAAACCTCCTTTTGTTAAATTCGGTTTAAATGTAGCCTATGTCACATAGGCTACATTTTAATTAGAGCGTGATTACACTCACGGGTGTCGTATAAGGCGACAAATGTCTGAGGCAGAACACCTTGCGCCTCCGTAGACCAGAGAATGGGCAGCAGCGTTTTCTGTTAGTCTTTCATCACTGCGATCTCCAATCCGCCTGCCTAGCGTGGAGATTACGGCAAATTCCTCCCATCATGGGAGAGGCTTATGTCCAGCAGTAGACGTTATGGGCTGTTGTTGTTGTTGTTTTATCTTAGCATATTACTAAAAGAGTGATGAATATAAATGTTGATGCATGGAGGATGGAAGAAAAAAACGTGTTGCGCCGACTGAAGTCTTTGTTTCATGTTTTGGAACAAAGACAGAAAGAAGATAAATAAAGGGTGTAAAACACCTCTTAACGAAGCCGAAAGGCACTTGTTCTCCTCGTCATTGCGATCATTGTATTGTTCTACACCATACCTGGAAAACCTTCTAGTTACGGAGATATTGGGGATCAAGGTTCCAACTTTTTGACAAGTTTTTTTTTAAATACAAGTTTTTAATGTAAGATTTTTTTGTTTAAACACCTCCACGACCCCCGTACTATTCCATCCATCCATCAGCACAATGTTTTGAGTGCGTTACATTGAGTTCTACTACAAAACATGATATTTCACTCCAAAACAAAAAAGTAGTTTCCCAGCAATAATTTTTGCGTAAAGTTACTTAGTTTCATAATGCTTGGTTGACGGCTTCGTGATGAGGTCTTTTACACCCTGTAGGTAGATGAATAGGAAGATGATTGGTGAAGCGTCAATGCTTTATCAATATAAAATATTAAATAATAATATTTTAGGATTCTCCCATAGAATATAATAAGGTTATTATTTCAAATTAAATATTTATGTTTCTCAATTGATGAGTCCCCGCACCAATATTTGTTGCCGCAGCCAGCGCCCATGTATTGAAACTTTCTTGAGTATTCTCTCAACGTGCCGATAGATGGCATTAGCGGTAGCAAAAAGACTTCATCCCGCCGCCGTTCGCAACACATTGTGTGTGCGCACCGCTCCGCCTTTTAAAAATTCAATTTTGGTGAAACCTTGAAGATATTCGTAAAATAAATGGACCTGCATCTGTGCTTCATTGAGAACTTATAGTGCAGTGTTGATTTTTGGAGTTTTAACCAGTCTACCGGTGGATTTGCCAAGTTGCCAAGTGTGGATTAGCGTGCAAAATTGACAGTCCGTTTACTGTGTACTGGGCAAGTGTACACCTGCACAGAAATAGGAAATAGAGTGAATTACCATTGTGCACTTATTTAACTTGTTTGGTTTACTAACAAATTACTAACACCTTTTTATTTTTTCTTTTATTATTTTTTTTTGTGTGTACTACTAACAACCCTACTAACGCTTTCTTTGTAAAAATGTATATGGACGTGTGTCTGAAATAAAGATATTATTATTATTATTATTTAACAAGATTTAGCTCGCCGGCCGGCAGCCCATACCTACAAGCCATCACGCGTATGAACGAGTCATCTTCCCATCTGCCTGGGTCTGAGTGGGATCTCTGGATTGCCAAGGTACGTGGGCAAGTTTTGCTGCTATTAATTCTTTCATATTGGTTTCTCGGGGATCCATCAATAGGGAAATTGGTTTTATTTTGAGGTCCGCTATTACATAGATTCTTAATTCAAATTTAGGTTTGTTCCTAAAAACAACTTACAAAAAGGTGCAGGCTATTTACACGCCTCATCAATGATGATATCGTAGTTTTTATCCTACCTCTCTCAACATCCACTAGCGAGCGCTGCGACCTGCTTCTCTTGACGCCTTTTTCACCGTCTTCCTTGGCGTCCTTCTTGCTCCGACCAGCTTTCTCCTTAGCTGGCTTACTCGAGTCCGAGCCGCTGGCCTGTCGAGTTATTGATAGCTTTTTCTTTTTGCCTAAGAATGAATAAATAGTTCATAATAAAGAGTAAATTGAAAATTGAGGCGTATTCGTAAGGGGGCGTCCATTAATTACGTGAGGCGTTTAGGGGAGGAGGCTTTTAGCCGTGTGGTATCCGGCAGAGTAGAATAGGACCAACCCATTACACTGACGGGAGTTGTATAAGGCGACTAATGTCTAAGGCAGAACACATTGCGCCTCCGTAGACCAGAGAATGGGCAGCAGCGTTGTCTGTGTCTTTCCTCACTGCGATCGCCAATCCGCCTGCCAAGCGTGGAGATTACGGCAAATTCCTCCCATCATGGGAGAGGCTTATGTCCAGCAGTGGACGTTATGGGCTGATGTAGTATGTAGTTAGGAGGGGAGGGGGTCGAGCCGAATCTCAACCAATCTCACGTGGGAAATTGGTCTCGGCAAAAAACACGTATTTTTTTTTCCCGCAAGAAACTGGAAAATTAGGTAATTAATTAAGTAAACATTTTTCTCGAATTTAATATGCCTAAATCCTACACGACAATATTCAAAGAAAATAATTAAGATATTTTTTTTTAATTCAACGCAATCAAGCACAGATTATCGTATTTAGACTAAACTACGCATTTTGATAAATCTCACGATATCTCACTGAAGGGTGAGGGGGGAGGGGTCGAAAAATCGCCAAATTTGTCTCACGTAATTAATGGACGCCCCCTGAGGTCTGTAGGGTCTAGTAGAGGACGTTTTACTACAAGTTGTGAGCAAAACATAGAAAACCAGTTCGACACACGATGCAAATGGGAGTATTTTTTTTTGTCTAATGAAAGCTCATTATTTTGTAATGTTTCTTGGAACTTTTTACACAAGTATAAAATTCAACATCAAAAGTATAATAAAAGCAACCGGGCGTAATAATAGCATGTCAAGCTTCAGAAAGAGAACACCCAGACATGCGTGATAGATACGACCATAGACTTAGTAAATATAGACCAACAAAGCGTGCGAGGGAGAAGAAAACCCCTTATGAAAATATAGCAAGATGAAAAAGGATCGCGAATCTAATATCACTGTGACCGGTTTTGAATGACAGGTCTGCACAAGTCGGCACGCGGGGAATCAACTTCTCAGTATTTTGGATTTTTAGCGTACATCGTGGTTTATTTTCAGTGAATACAGTTGTATTAAACAATGGTTACTTGTTCTGTGCGTGAATGTGGTGTTAATCATAGACATAAACCTGAAAATTGCACATTTCATAAGTAAATACTCAGGACGTAGTCACTGATAAGACGCGTTTATTTTTGGTTAAAATTTGCCTTTTTACCTATATAGAATATAAAATAATACCAATGTTTTTGTTTACTTTCATATTTTGTATAGCTAAAAGTCCATTTGTTGATAATTTACATGATTTTGGTGAATAGATTTTTTATCAATCTATTTTACATGTACGCTAGGGATTGACTTAAATTTATCGATACTATCGATATTTTATCTTGAATGTTAACTATGAAAATAAGCATAGCTTACGTTTACCGTCTGTGAACTGAACCATTTTATCAGGAAAAAGTTTATTAACTTTTAACAAATAAACTTATTGTTTTGTAGAATTTGTACAACAGATTCCCTCTAGATACTATAATTCGAGGAAAATGGTTGGGATTCATTGGGCGCGTTGGTTGGAATCCAAAGACGTGATACAACTTTGTTTACAGATTGAAAATTTTATTCGTGAAAATAATGAAATCAGGTATTGGGAAATCTACAATTTGCCAAGCTGTACTTCTTATAATATATTAGAAGATAATTTCGGCTTATTTTCGAGTTTCGAGATCCAAAATTTGGACCAAGATATTTTAAGTGGTCGTAGATATTTAATAATGGAACACATTATAGAAATTTACTTTGACATTCGACTTAAACATGAATGTAAACTTAATAATTTAGGAAAGGAAACTGTAAGAAACCAGTTAAATAAGATTTTTCTGTTTATAGGTCAGTATTGAGCGATTTTTAACCGACTTCCAAAAGGAGGAGGATCTCAATTCGATTGGTTTTTTTTTTTTTATGTATGTACCCCGATTACGCTGACATTTATGATCCGATTTACGGGATTTTTTTTTAGTTTGATGCGGCATAGTTGCCATTTGGTCCCATAAAAATTTAACATAGTTTGGTCCAGTAGTTTTCATTTTATGAACATTTTTACTTCAGTTGTGTGGTACAATTTCAAGTATGTTCACCGATTTTACCTCCATTTGTGAAGCGATTCTCAAAATTCATTTTTTATTTGAAAGAGTATACTTCTGAGATGGTCGCATTTAAATTTGGTGAAGATCTGATGCTGATCTTCGGAGATATACAATGGAACTCTTCAAAACTAGATGGTAAATCGGTCGTGATTGCTGCAATCGCTTAGATGTTTATTGTTTATACAATATCATGACGTAACAACACGCCTGTATGCTCTGAGGGGTACGCAGATGTGTACAATACACCCAAATTTCGACTGTTTAGGTGTTAAGCTCCATTTATTAGGGATAAGCCTATTACCATGACATGTATTGTTAACAATGTAAAATAAATGCATAGCAAATATTTGTATAGGATATTACAACTAAAAATGGAAAAATAAAAAAACTTTTTTGCAAAAAAATAAAACAGACTTCTAAAAACACAAAAAAGTGAAAAATAACTTTAGCTTCAGAAGTCGGTGACAAAAAAACACTAAATGAATCAAACAAAGGTCACCGACTTCTGAAGCTAAAGTTATTTTTCACTTTTTTGTGTTTTTAGAAGTCGGTTTTATTTTTTTGCAAAAAAGTTTTTTAATAAAATGTTGGCTGTTTTATTTTTTTAATGTATTACACTTTTTATTTAACATAATGTAAAAATTATAATCTGGACAAAGGCAGTCTATGGAACATCTTCCTCCAAGGGTCGAACTTCAACCACTTATCGATAGTCCTCCAAAGTAAAAGGTACATCGCTAACTAACGCACACACTGACAAATCAAAATTGGTCACGCTTTATCGAGCTGTCAGTTCGTCTATACGGCAGTATATACTAAGTCTATGGATACGACGCTTTACAATTTTGGATGTGAAACATTTACAGGCGCGGGTAAAAAAAAAAAACAAATTAAAATCGCTTGGCGAGCGTCGTAACTAGGGCGTGCAAAACCGGAAGGTCTTCAAAACCGGTTTTGAATTCCGGGTTTGAGGGCCCAAAACCGGAAACCGGTGTTAGCCCCGGTTTCGTCATTTTTTTTTTTTATACATATGTAGTTGAATTTTAACAACAAAATATTTTCAGATACACAAATAAAACAAATTGTATCAAACCTCTTTTTAATCAACCATTTATGCCAATACCAAGAAGACCACATTAATAGTTTGGAATATATGGATAACATGAACTTAAAATAATATAAAGATTAACTATCTGAGATCAAATCAACAACAAGTAAGTTTGTGGTATCTCTAACCGCATTGTCAGTTTTGGCAGAAACTACAAATCCAAGTGTTACGAGAAATGCGTATTTTGGTAATGTGTACCCACTGTTAACTTACGGTGTTATATTGGGGGAACTCGACAAACGTACAATCCACATTAATTCTCCAAAAGAAATGTTTAAGACAATAATATAATAACATGCATAGTACCGAATCATTAAGAAATCGAAAAGATTAAAAAAAACGTCTCGATTTTTTTAATCTTGAGCTCATTAATTACGAACTACTAACAACATTAAAGGATTCATATTTGACTATAAAACGAGATCAAATCAACTGTGTACCGTACACTAATTTAAATAAACAATAATATTTTTTTCCATGAGACCGGTGTTCTTGATAATTTGTTCTTACGAATAGAAGTGCATCTAACATTTTATCAGATCATAGCGTACTTCTTATTCTGTTGCAAAAGTACCCAGCACTCGAAAAGGCTTTCCCACTCTCAACACTTGTACACATCAAATAGTTACGTCATGCTTTCATACATGGCTTGTTCTTCCTTGACAAACCATGCAAGGTCGAAATAAGACCGATTCTTGGGGGTTTTCCTGCATTTATCCAATTCCTTATCAAGCTGCTCTTGAAGAGTTAGCTCATCAGCTACAACTTCAGCGTGAGATGATAACGATGGCACGAACTACTCGGAGACAACTACGGCGATGTTATCAGAGTCCTTGAGCTTATATTTTAGCTGCTGCAATAAGTTTGTAATAGTCGCAGATATGTCAGCACAGACAGCACAATTGGGTTTGGGAAAAGTTTAAGGTAAGGTTTGAGTTTGGGCATGCGGGATCGGGTCGCAGGAGTCGCTTCGTGGGTGCGGGGGTCGCGGAGGGAGAAGTGTAAGAGGGTGTGGGTTGCGTTCGGATTTATTTGATGACGACCGTTCGAAAAAAGTTGATTTAAATCAAAATGTAATTCAATAACGGCAAAACCGGTGTTAACTCCGGTTTTGACTCTCAGACCCGGTTTTCAAAAATCCGTAAATTTTGTCCGGTTTCCGGTTTTTGCCAAAACCGGAAAACCGGTTTTGCACGCCCTAGTCGTAACACAGGCACAACAAATGAAAATCGCGTGTTGAAGCAGCATAAGATCTACATATTCGACAATTTACAACAAATCAGCTGGTCTTGGGGCACCGGGGCACAGAGCGCTGGGTTACAATCTTCAGACTTCGAGTTTGCATCCAGCGTGAGGATTTTCTTTTTGTGAATCGAGTCATTTTGTTTTTATTTTCTTTTATTTAATTGTATGTGTGACTTTTTTTTAAGCAAATTTCTTGTACAAAATAATTTCGATGTTTCACATCTGCCAGGCGTCTCGCGACGGCTCACTTTAAAAAAAAATCAGCCGCATGTTCAGCTCTATACTGTAAAGAATGATTTCCACCAAACGGCTCGTATAGGATCGGATCGGAACGAATTTTACAATCTTTAAACGATATTAAATCGTGAACACAGTATTTTAGTCTATTACCAGTATTTATAGTAGTAGTGTTACCAAGCCGCGCACAGCATCTTGGCTGCAAGCGTCTTTCGCGACACGCGATCGTAGCCGCAAGTATGCTGCGACGCGCGATCGGCTACGTTGGCCTGTCATCATATCCGATCGGATCCTTTTGGCAATTAGAACACGCCAACACGGTAGAAATGAAACTATTTGACTAGGCGCAGAAACGCGTTCGCAAGCGACGGTACGGAGCCGATCGTATGTGTCGACATCCTGCCGGACGCGATCGGCTGTCGCCGCATCAGTTCGTATTCTTTCCAATCCGATGCGATGCAAGCCGTTAGGTGGAAATCATCCTTAAATGAAAGATGCTAGAAGTACAGAACACCAACCTTTGGTAACCTTGGCCTTCTTGACGGGAGACACCCCACTACTGCTGCTGTCCGATGGGATATCAGACGGCTCCACAGTCGGCCCCACGTCGGTCACCGATGAGTCGCGCACTGCTCTACTGCTCTCTGCTTGAGGTTGCGCTGTTAAATAGACACTGAAGATGTTAATAGGACTCTACTATACATAGTATATTGAGACCGTGGCGTTTCTTCTGTAAATGCCATGTTTTCGAAAACCTACACGACGAATTAATACTTATGTCATCTATACTAATAATATTATAAAGAGGTAACATTTGTTTGTAAGTATGTAAGTTTGTATGTAGGGGGTAATCTCCGGAAGTAATGAACCAATTTTAACAATTGTTTCACTGGTAGAAAGCTACATTATTCGTGAGTGCTATAGGCTATATTTTATTCCCATACTCCCACGGGAACGGGAACTACGCGGGTGAAACCGCGGGATGTCAGCTAGTATGATATAAGAAGCTGTTGCCCTTGACTTTCGTACGCGTGAAATTATTATAAAATGTTACTATCCCACTTGAATCAGATTTTGTTAACAATTTCATGGGTTTTTTGGCATGGAACCCTAAATCTTTTTCTAAAATAAAAGTAGCCCAAGTTACTCCTCATAACATCAGCTGCCAGTATAAGTCCCGTCAAAATCGCTTCTACCGTTTTAAAGATTAGCCGGAACAAACAGACAAACAGGCGGTGTAATTTGTGGTAACTAAACACAACAATCTTGCTATATACAAAGTATTGCAGAAAGGTTATACAGACGATCAAACTAAACAACTTTCTCCACGGGATTAACATCAAAATCGCAAAAAAAATAAACTCATGGAGCGACAAAGCCAATGCCTTTGGTATCGGATTTGAATATTAACAGTTTTAATAAAAGCCTGAAGAAACTTTAAATAAATAAATGCTACTATAATAATAATAATAAAACGTTTATATCAGATATACAATCCATAAAGCATAATAGTAATAAAAGGGGGAAAATATAATGACCACCAAAAATAACTTTGTGACCACTAACATCTATCACCTAAAATATCAATTGATCACCAAATTTAGCAAATTGAACACCAAATTTTAGCGAGGTGGTTGATGACAAACTAGTTTTGCCTAGGCCGACTTGGGGCACCCCGACACGGATGCAAGAGCATAACAGTTCAATTTCTGGTGGTCATAAATACATTTTTGGTTCTAATTTTACGATAAAATGGGGATTCATTTTGGTGATGATTTACTAATTTTGGCAAGCAAAAGTGATTTTTTTGCCGTTACATTTTGCTAAATCTGGTGGTTCGTTAATTGTATGTCGTAATGAAATAGCGCACAAATATTAAATAATGTTATTCTTCATCTTCCTGCCCTTATCCCATGTTACTTGTGGTCGGCGCAACACGTTTTTTTCTTCTATTCTCCCCTGTCAACCGTCACACAGTCATTTACACCTTTTTCCTTCATATCATTCCTCACACAATCCATCCATCGTTTCCTTGGCCTTCCTCTCCCATCCATCCACATTTATATTCATCACTCTTTTAGTCACATGCGATTCTTCCCTCCTCATCACATGCCCATACCAAGACAGTCGATTCCCTTTTAACTTTTCTGTAACTGGCGCAACTTTCAAACTTCCTCTAATATACTCATTCCTTATTTTATCCATTAATATTAAACAATGTTATTTAATAATGTTGCCGGCTATTTAAATTAAGTATGTACTTTAGACATTTCTATTAATTTAACGTAAACTTATGATTTGTTTGTAATTTGAATTATATTAGTTGTACGTCTTTCTAGGCAAAACGTGTTGAAACCTTTTTTTTAATCGTTCCAACTGATTGTAAACCTATACGTGTTTTTGACAAATAAATATATCTTTTCTTGGAGGTATCATCAATAGAAAAAAATAGTTCAAAGTTCCGGTTAATTCGGTTACTACCCCCGTCAGAAATAACGTGGGATTTATAAATGTTGGTGTAGTTACTAACCTTCTGAGATCCTGGATATAGCTTCAGTAGGGGACGTCTCATCTATTTCCGGTTCCTCCTCTACTGTTTCATTGACAACCACGTGTGTGCTGCGTGCTATTGGTTGAGCTGAAAAACCATATATAAAAAATGAGATTATCATTAAGTCTATGAATCTACAAAAAAAAACCTTCTATTTCTGTCAATCGTATAAAGATGACAGAGAAATAATAATACTACAAATGTCACTTACGGGATATCTTCCGTGATAATTGTTTATTTTTGAGCTCCCGATATTTCGACGCTGTTGCAAGCGCCATGATCGCGGGTGATAATTGTGTTGGGGTTGGGTTCGTGATAATTGTTTAATATCGGTAGCTCTAAAATAAACAATTATCACGGAAGATATCCCGTAAATGACATTTGTAGTATAGTTATGAACCGTGAAAGCTTAAAACAGTGTTAGAGAAATAATGTTTTTATTTTTTTATGTGGTAGTAGTGTAGTGTGTAGTGGCGTAGATAAGAACCGAACTTTCTTGATTTAAATGACTAGTGACGATGTCTCCATATCCCATATTCCCATTTTGTTAACATTCAACTAAACCTCTTGCGTTTCATTTTTTTTGATAATGGTATCTCGCAGGTCGACCTATGAGGTAGGTTTCTGCTTACCCTGTGGATGCCTTGAGTGTAAAGCCTCCCGACAGTGGCAAAAAACTTATAAAGTAAGCGACAGCGCACTAAGGGCACCCTCTGTGGGGTACGAGCCTCGGCTTAGGGCGTTGCTACGGTGTCAGACTGAACAAACCTCTTGTGGAAATACAAGTTCACTTACGTAAAGACGACGTAGTTCTTCCTAGTGGTGCCAGTGAGTCTTCCTGCATAGTCACACCTTCAGTTACACCTGAACAAACAAATTCGATAATAACATATTTTTAATTTACTAGAAAAACTCTCGATTCATCGAACAAAAATTCTGTGATTAGTTGAGTATATTATAAACAACTAGCGGACGTCACGCGGTTTCATCCGTTCCCGTGAGAGTACGGGGATAAAATATAGCCTATGTTACTTGCTGATAATGTAGCTGTCCATTGCTGAAATAATTTTTAAAATCTGTCCAGTAGTTTTAGAGTTAAATCGAAACAAACAAAAAAACAAATCTTTCATTTTTATAATATTAGTGTATAGATAGATGAAACGCATTACTTGAGTTGTGTTTCATTTTGGTTCCAGAAATATAAGTATGTTTAAGTTAGACATTCAAAACAAGGGCGAGGACCTGGGTTCGAATCCCGGGTCGGGCAAATTATTATTAGGCTTTGTTCAACAAGAATTTCTCAGTAGCAGCCACGGAGTCTGGATTTGTGCCTGGTTGATGGAAATAAGCTCGACCCCTATTAGACTTAAACATAACTGTCGAAATATGGGTGTGCTATTGCGTACACCTCTGCCTAACCCTTCGGGGATTGCAGGCGTGATGTTATGTTATATATTACCGAAACTTAGTGTTCTACGCGCGCCTCAAAGAGAGTCAGCAATAGGAAGGGGTCCGCAAGGCAAGGGCCGATGCCTGCCGGGGTTGCGGGACTGTTCGAAAGAGATACCGTGGCCCCGGAACACAAAGGGCGATGAAGGAACATGGATGGATGGTCATTTAATGATTCCACATCCGGAAAAAAAAGGGGTCGCCTCCACGAGCGAGAGAATCGCGGCGATATTATCGTCCTTGCCACGTTTTTCTATACCCTCTCTTTTGGGCTGTCTCCAGTGGCGTGCAGAGTTCCAGCAGGATGGGTAGGCCACGAAATAAGGAGAGCAAAAAAAAAAAAAAAAAAAAAATCGGCCAACTCCACAACGTCGCTCTACATTATGATGGCCCTCAAAATAGTTTCATTTATTGATTTATTATATTTGAAAATACAAACAAAACCTGTACAAACAAAAGTTATAGATGCAAGAAGTCAAGAACTCACCACATTATTCAAGGTTCTCACTCAACGATTCATGAACACAACTCACAATTTTCTAACGATGCAAACAGAAGAAAGGTTCTGCCACCTCAAATATCTTAACCAAGTGAGTGGTGAGTGGGTGATAGTTACAGAACACGTCACTTGCAAGATATCCGAAGCGGCCTTTGCAGGCCATATTTCATTGTGATTCGCATGTATACATATATTTAATAAGTTAACGGTACACATCTACCTTTAGACACAACTTGAAGCTTATCATTATACGATAATTGAGAAAACTTATTGCCTTTAACTTCTAACAAACACACACTAACAGCACAAACATCACAAGTAAACACCATTCTTATGTGAATAAACAATTAATATACACAACAAAATTAATATTTACACTACTGTTACTGTTAAATGTACGTATTTCGTTTCAAAACAAATGTGTAAATAAGTTAATAATATGTTAAAATTAAAACATTCAATTATTCAAGATCGCGATATAAATTGCTTGTCACAAAGAAACAATAATGGCTTCCTTCAGAAAAATATAATTTCTAATTTGTCGATAAAAAATACGACCAAATAAAATTGCATCATTTTCATATCGAGTTGCTCTCACGACAGTGATCAACAAAATTTTGCAGGATAATACAAAATCTCCACTAATTTATATTTAATTTGGAAGGGAACCGGAACCATTTAGTGCATTACTGCACGGTAGCCCGCGAAATTCAAATTTCCTCACGTTTTTTGCAATTTGCAGGCCAGTGCTAGGTTGTATGTTGATGATTATATGATTTGCGGCTGTAAGACGTATGTAGTCATAATTTAATCAACATACAACATAGCACTGGCCTGCAAATTTCAAAAAACGTAAGAAAATTTGAATTTCGCGGGCTAAAGAACATCCACCTTGAATCCTGACCTTGTATTGTAGCAGCCAATCATAGCCCAGCTACACTCGCAGGAGTTACCGCCCCAAAATGGCTGCAATCTATACATGTGTGCGGTTCATACACACGAAAATATGCACCATTGTGCCGCTGTGTGCGTAAATTTATCAATGAGATCTAGGCTCGAAGACAATTTGCCTATTACATACGTGCGGCGGGTGAGCGTCGAGCTTCTTAGCAACTTCCTGTACAGTGTTAGTTACGTAACACGGGCGCGAAAAATTGCTATAACTATTCGAACAGGGGTTGGATTTTTTAAAAATATTTTGTACAAAGTGTTATTTTATTACATAGTTCATTAGTTATAATAATTGCCCCAGTTGGTAGGGTAGGCATTGTCTAATTGCCTCTTCGGGGCGCACGCGCCTGGCTGTCTCCACGAGCGAGAGAATCGCGGCGATATTATCGTCCTTGCCACGTTTTTCTATACCCTCTCTTTTGGGCTGTCTCCACGAGCGAGAGAATCGCGGCGATATTATCGTCTTTGCCACGTTTTTCTATACCCTCTCTTTTGGGCTGTCTCCACGAGCGAGAGAATCGCGGCGATATTATCGTCCTTGCCACGTTTTTCTATACCCTCTCTTTTGGGCTGTCTCCACGAGCGAGAGAATCGCGGCGATATTATCGTCCTTGCCACGTTTTTCTATACCCTCTCTTTTGGGCTGTCTCCACGAGCGAGAGAATCGCGGCGATATTATCGTCTTTGCCACGTTTTTCTATAACCTCTCTTTTGGGCTGTCTCCACGAGCGAGAGAATCGCGGCGATATTATCGTCCTTGCCACGTTTTTCTATACCCTCTCTTTTGGGCTGTCTCCACGAGCGAGAGAATCGCGGCGATATTATCGTCTTTGCCACGTTTTTCTATACCCTCTCTTTTGGGCTGTCTCCACGAGCGAGAGAATCGCGGCGATATTATCGCCTTTGCCACGTTTTTCTATACACTCTCTTTTGGGCCGTCTCCACGAGCGAGAGAATCGCGCCGATATTATCGTCCTTGCCACGTTTTTCTATACACTCTCTTTTGGGCCGTCTCCACGAGCGAGAGAATCGCGGCGATATTATCGGCCTTGCCACGTTTATCTAAACACTTACTTTTGGGCCGTCTCTACGAGCGGGAGAATTGCGGCGATATTTTTGTATAGAAATACGTTGAATCGCCGCGATTCGCTCGCTCGTGGAGGCGGCCCCTTAGTAGCAAATCATATGATGATGTGTGTGATACCTGTATGTGACATTTTGTTGAGGCTGGCTCGTTCGGCCGCTTCCAAAGCGCCTAAGTACCGCGTCAAGTTACGACTTGACTGCTTGTCTGGCAGTTTCTGAAATAACGATTAAGTGATTAGACCAGTGAAGGAAAATAATCATAATTATCATATTTTACGTCATTATAAAAAGCTGTTACTTCATTTCACAATCGCACTAGTAACAATAGGGCAGACAACAAAAAAAACTAATTATATATAAATATTATAAATATTGGACACGTATTTTTTGTTTTATCAAACAAAAAACACGTATCCAATATTTTTCGGTAATCTAACTGATGACGGACTAAACAGAATTATATTTTTTTTAGTCAGTCGTCATCCCTGTTCAAATTAAATAACATCTTAAATAGGCATTTCAGTAACCATGCAAATAACAGGTATGCATAATATTGATGCATGAATATTAGAGACTAAGGAGTACAATAAAGAGTTTGTCTGTAGACCTTAATCTAGAACACTACATAACAAACCAATTCAAGCTACTAAGACATGCACTCATCGCATATAGAGTAGATATAGTTACTTCACACGCGTCTCTCAGCATGTGCTGGAGCTCCCGCGCCAGGTGCGCGTCGCGCGGACTGCTCAGCAGCGCTAGTACGCGGCACGCCAGCCCCACCTCAGGCGCAGTGGGGCGCCGCACGATGTACTGGCACAGCACTAGCGCCATGCCGCCTTGACTGTCCGCTAGCTGAGGATCAACATTATCAAATTATAGTTAAACCACAGATAGTCTCCTCTGGATTCCGCATGTTGAACATTTTGGTTGTATTTGAGGGGTTTGACGCAGAATGTGCACTTCGGAAAATGTGCACTTGACGCAAAATGCGCACTTCGCAGAATGTGCATTTCGCAAAATGTGCACTTCTCAAAATGAGCTCTTATCAAAATGAGCACTATTTAAATGAGTGAATTTTATCACAATGGGTCAAAATAAAAACCATTTGCTTACTATATTTTTTTCCACGATTTTTAGCACGATAACAGTAGTTTGTTTGTTAAAACACTCATTTTGAGTAGTGCTAATTTTGAGAAGTGCACATTTTGCGTCAAGTGCACATTTTGCGAAGTGCACATTCTGCGTCAAACCCTATTCAAGTTCGGGGCGATCGCATTTATTTCACGAAAAAAGTTTTTTCTGACCGGCTCAACCCAATTCAGAAAGCATCTAAACCCCACAGAATTCTACGCGGATTGGATCTTTTCCGTTAGAAAAAACATCAAATGTCTTTGGACCACTGAATAGGTGATTAAAACGTCCGAGTTTTCCGATTTGAATTAATAAGAAAATTAATTTTGTGTCAAATATTATCTTTGCCATTTATGTTTTATAAGATTGTTGTGGGTATTTTTAATTTAGAGAAAAACAACTTTTGAAGTATTATTACACACCACTCTAAAATCGTCAAATAACATATATTTTTCATACCAGTAGTTTTAGTTTTGCGCGGATTGAATACAAATCAGTAACAACAACGCTACTTATCAGATTTATACTGTTTCACCTCTCAGCCCCAATGTATTATATATGATTGTTAACGTAAAACTCACGCTGCATGCAGAAAATAATCGCTCGTATTCGCATATTAATGCGTCTATTGTTACTTGTACACTGGATAACCAACCAACACCATCATCATCAACATTAGGAAAGGCAGCTAGAAGGAGAACGAGTGCAGGTCGCAATCTAAAGTACAGGTCGCGGCACGAAAGTCTAGCGGTGAACGAAACGTGGAGGGGATATCTGCGCATGTTATACGACTGGAGAGCCAATCGGCGCAACGCACCCCCCAAGACATTCTTATTTTTTACTTCTGCGCAATAACGGTCACCGCTAGACTTTCGTGCCGCGACCTGTACCTACGCTGCACATATCTTTACTGCTGTCTGCATACAACTACTGTGAACCTCAACTTAACGTTTTTCGTAAGACCCTTAAAGCGGTCTACCCAGGGTAGCAGGAAACCATCAAACACATTTCGGATGTTCAGTTCATTTTTTTTTTGTGCTTTTGAGGACCTATCATCAACAGCACAAAAAAATGCAGCATGCGCATCAAAAGAAAGAAAGAAAGAAAGAAAAAGCATTTATTAGCCCGCACAGGACAAAACACAAATAAAAATGGTTAAATTAACAGTACTTACAACTAATAAAAATTAAAAAGTAAACAAAGAGAAAAAAAAAAAAAACATGAAATGAAATTGGTCCTGTACGAGGCCAAAAGGCCCCTATCTCAGCATGGTGCTGTAACATTTAAAAAAAAAACGTCACAGCGCTGGTATTATCAACAATACAATCTTTCACACTTGGCTTACCTCATGGTTGACCCTTGTGAGTGACACGATGAACCTGACGACGGCCTCTTGATCTATCTCTGCTAGCGGAGAACTGGACGGCGCGTTGGCGAGCGCACGCAGAGTGGGCAGAGTTGCTTTCTATGTGCAAAGATGGCTATGATATATTTTTATATAAAAAATTGCCAGATTTTGAATCAATAAGATACATATTATATAGCCTAATCAGCCTATAATGTTCCTACTGTTGGGATACACGGCCTCCTCTCTGAGGGAATTGGCTAGAATCCACCACACGGGCCCAGTGCGGGTTGGTAGATGTCACATGTCTTTGAATTTTTGGTTCTAGGACATGCCGATTTCTCCACGATGTTTTCCTTCACCCATTTGAGAGCAGTGGTGATGAAATAAATTACACAAAGTAATGCGTCTGCCCCGATTTACTGTGTGTAAGTCGGGTCCGCCACTACTAGGCCGCCGCTGCTATCAATATGCTTTGATTTTAATATTCTTTAATGCTCATACTATGAATAGCTTAAATTAATTTGTCTCGGCTGTGTCATAAACTTCGTAAAAAATACTTACTCAACTGCGGCGAAGCTAAAAAGTGGCAGTAGCGGGCATCATATCATTCCGAACCATTATTTTCTTTAAAATAAGTTTTTCTGTACTATCACAGAAGTAGTAAAACGTACCTGAATCTGTTCTTGAGCGCCATCCACGCTAATAGGGAACGTTTGAAAAAATACGCCAATAGTTTGCCTCAGCATATCTTCATCAACTGTACAGATAACAAACATTCATTGATACACATACGATTCGAAGCATTTAAAGCGTAAACCTCTCAATCATCAAGTAAAGAACAATGGCGAGATCTTAGCTGAATTTTATTTGAGCGTCTAAAAGTGACTTATATACGAAGGCAGTTCCATTATTTTTCTACGTTCTTTCAAAGTTTCACATTAACTAGTTAAGGCCGGATAAAAAAGATATGAGAATTGAAAAGATATTTATTTTTTTCATTGAGATTTAGTGTTGCCATTTTATATTTATTCTGCCAAGTGACAGTAAGTACAGCATTATTGTATTACATATAATCAGTTTTAGTTTGTTATTGTAACTAAACGGAGTAAATGAATTAACAATACTGTTTATTTCTAAGTGGAAGTGTTCCAGAGGTAAAAATATTGTAGTGTAAAAATAAATGAATTACTTTCAATTAATGACGGGCAAAAAGACTATTATCCCAAATCTAAAACAAATATAACTTGGTTTGACAACAGTTGTCAAACCAAGTTAGATTAGTTATTTTTTTTTAGATTTGGGATAATAGTCTTTTTGCCCTGTTGGTTGGTTGTTAGCAATAAACATGTCACAGACGCTTGCGCATTGTGCTGAAAAAAAGTAAAACAAATGAATCCACGTAGCTAAAATGCGCCGCGTGCCCGCACAGCATGCGCCGCGGTGGATTTGCGCCTTGTCTTCCTCGAATTTGAATTACCATAGACATAACCTACAAAAGTCCATGGCTTAATTTCTATAAATCTCGGCCTTCTCGAACAAAAATTCTTGCACAAACTAATTCAAAAGTTGACGCCGTGTTAAACAAGATATTTTTATTTAAAGACGCAATAATTTAATCTCAGCTAAATTAATGTATGGGCGGCTGCCATTGTCCTTTGAAGCTTATTCCCAAAGCATAAAGATTAATTTAACATACTTGTGGCTGGGTTGAACCAGAGAAGCAGTAGTCTGCTGAGAATGGTGGGAGACTCGAGGTGGCCCAAGTGCAGGAGGCGGCACAGACCTTCCACTATGATCAGTCTGTATGCTACACACTAGAAAAAAACGAAGACGTTATTAGTAAAAATAATGGTACATCTACCATTGTTTTTGTTTGTAGTGTGTTAAGTGTGTGTGTAGTGTGGTGTGCGTGTATGAGTGTGTGTGTGTGTAGTGTGGTGTGTGTTTGTAGTGTGGTGTGTGTGTGTATAGTGTGGTATGTGTGTGTATAGTGTGGTGTTTGTGTAGTGTGGTGTGATGTATGCGTGTAGTGTATTTTTGGTAGTGTATGTGTGACGTGTGTTCTTGTAGTTCGTGTGTTCTTAGGCGAACTGAGTTTACTTATTGGCAAGAGCCCAATCAAAGTGGAATAAATGTAATAATTGATTCGGGACGGATTTATTGTTAAACTTATACCGCCGAATCTGCCGACTGACTGAGTTTTGCAACACACGGGGCCGGTCGACATATTAGTATCATAAACAATCTAAAACAGTTCTAATAGATTATTTTTTTCTTTTACAATATTCTTACAATGGCGGTCTTAAAAACCTTTACATGGACTGAATGAATTAATAGTACAGTATTATTATATTATCTGTGGTACAGTGTTCAACCACCATCGCGAATGCTCTCACGATTGGTGTAATATAGTTGTACAGATATACTCACGGTGCTATCCATAATCTTCAGGAGCAATTCAATGACCGTGCTATGAGTTGGCGACATTGAAATGGCGGACTCCGATATGGTTCCTGCGAAATATGTGAAACCTTCATCAATTTGCGTAATTTTCTTGCTAGAACCGTTCGCACGTAGGTTTTAACTAGACTTTCGGTTACTGCGTACCCGTTATAGGGGTTTGACGCAGAATGTGCACTTCGCAAAATGTACACTTGACGCAAAATGTGCACTTCTCAAAATAGCACTTCTCAAAATGAGCACTACTTAAAATGAGTGCGAATTTTATCACAATGGGTCAAAGTAAAAACCGTTTGATTACTTTATTTTTTTTTTATCATTTTGCACTATTTTTGGCACGATAACTGACTAAAATAAGAAACTACTATTCTCATGCTAAAAATCGTATAAAATAACAAATAAAAAAATTACTTTGTTAGAAAACGGTTTTTACTGTGACCAATTTTGATAAAATTCTCACTTAAGGCTAGGTAGTTTTGCAAAAGTAGGCATTTAGCGCTGTAGGCTACGCGCGAAATACTTCGCATGGACACAGCGCGTCAGAGAACTCGCATGACTCCGCGCGGCGACACAGTACAGAAATATGCAGTAGGTTATGTAATATTACTTGACTTTTATGAAATATTTTTTTATGATCAAAATTTGTTACTCGTAGTAGCGATAAATTAGAGCTTCGATATAAAATATTACAATATAAAATAGGTAGTCATAATTGGGCAGTTGGAATAACTAATTGAAAATAAACAGCCAGTTCGCAGGTTTGAGAACTGTAAAGATAAAATTTTGATTTGTTTATGTTTTCGTATTATTGTTTTTTTTTTTTTTCAAAATAATTGTATTTGAGGAAAGTATTTCAATTTCAACTACGGTTATTTACTTCAAAGATAGATTTGCATAAAAAGAACCTAGGGTGTCAAATAAAACAAATTTATAAAAGAAATCTATATAATAATATAAAAATTAAAATTAATTGCTGTTCGTTAGTCTCGCTAAAACTCAACAATAGGTCAATGTTTGTATAAAAGATAAAAAATAGGGGGTAGGCAGTAGGTAGGTGGTTGGTAGCTAGTAGTTAGGTAGTGGGCAGGTAGGTACTGTAGGTAGTAGGTAGATGGTAGGTAGTAGGTAGATGGTAGGTAGTAGGTAGGGAGATGGTAGGTAGTACGTAGGTAGGTAGGTAGTAGGAAAAGGCGCACTGCAACGCATGCTGGGCACAGCTAGTTTTAAATATTTTCATGTACTATCGTGGTCTTTTCCGCCTGACCATTTTAATTTTTTTTCGCTTAAAACATGCAGAGGCGCCGAGCTACGCCCCCTTATAGTTTGGGCCTATTAGGAAAACGTCAACTTTGCCGCGCAAAATAACAATAACTCTCGTTTGGCGTGCGTCATCCGTGCGCTCGGCCGATTCGGTATCTTTTCATTCATTATTTCTATACAAAGTCAACGGGTCGGGGCTAGAGAGCGTTTCTATGTTGCGAGTGCAAGCAAAAATTAGCTTAGTGGTGGTCAGGCGGGAGTGTCCTCGATAGTACTTTTGTCATCTTAAAATTGCCGGTTGCAATTCTTGAAGCTGCTCCACTGACCTATAACAAAAAGTAAATGAAGTACCTATTTCACAGATGAAATTGATAGGTAGATATAGTATTAGTATTTACTTTTCGTTTGCAAACGCCAGGCTGAGATATCGATACTTATAGACAAAATATGATTTAATTTTATCAAAAATCTTAGCGTTCTCTAGTAGTACTGATATTTTTGTACTGTGGATATGTTTCTATTAATTTGTTTCTTTTATTGCTTTACACGACTTTTTTCGCCTGCGTTGTTTATTGCCCATTATAACTAACAAAAAAACTCTCAAAAACAGATGATAAGGTGCGCGAAGTTGTCGCGGAAAAAACTGACACAGGTCCGTCGTCCATAAGCGCCAGCGCGCGACTGAACGGGCCTGTCGGAGCCGCCGCGGGCGCTTTTAATTCATATTTAATTGTAGTAATTAAGAAAATCATTTTATCAAGTCAAACTCTGCGAATTTGTCTATAACTAATTAGTTTCTTTAATATAGTACAAAAATTAAATGTAAAAAATCAGTAATATAGTCATAATATTGACAAAAACGTTATAAAAAGGGGCAACTTTGCGATTTTTTTCTATCGAATGAAGTTCATCAGGTCTTGCAACTGAATGCGATTTTGACTAGACAAGATCCTTAACTAATACATATATTTTTTTCTTAATTTTAAACACTATATTCTTTGTCTCAGATTGTTTTAAAAAACTTAAATTCGGGGCCACCTAGCCTTAACTTGAGGAATGCTCATTTTGAGAAGTGCTATTTTGAAAAGTGCACATTTTGCGATGTGCACATTTTGCGAAGTGCACATTTTACTAAGTGCACTTTTAGCGAAGTGCACATTTTGCGAAGTACACATTTTGCGTCAAGTGATCATTTTGCGAAGTGCACATTGTGCGTCAAACCCCGTTATAGATGTAACGGGTCTAATTTCTAGAGCATTTCGCAATCCGAAGCAACCTAGACGAATTCTGCAAAGTCCTCACCGTCATCATCAATAACGCTATGGAAGGTGCTTCTCTTCTTGGTCGTGTTGACTGTGGTATCCTCGGGGTTGTTCTCGTCTTCGAACAGGCGCGCGCCGTGCACGCACAGCAAGTCCACGATACAGCGGAGCACGGTCGATACTATGCCCTCGTTCGATGTGTCGATTAGCTGGGAGATTAGGATAGATGGACATTGCAACATTGTGGTCAAATGCTACTGAGTGCAAAGTGTAGGCATAGATGGATGAATGGTGGTGGGTTACTCAATGCATCCTGGGGGTGTAACAAGACCCTTGACGAAGCCGAAAGGCACTTGTTCGCCCCGTTATTGCGTTTTTTTTTTTGTTATACTCCATACCAAGTTCCGACTTTTTCAAGTTTTTTTTTTAAATATCTTCATGTTTTTAAGGCGCTACCGAGCAAACGATACGTAATTCCAAAATAATTGCATTCGCTTGATCCCTTACTGCATCGTTATTACTTATCCTTCAGTTATGCAATTAATATGTAAGATATTTAAGGATTCACTCAATACATCATACGTTTTAGAAACACGATTACTTTTAGTTTCCTCGATAGAAAAAAAATCCAAAGTAATCTCTAAAAAACAAAATAAACCCTAAGTACGGCGTAAATACTTCATGGAAGATCATCAGATTTTGAATAATAACAAAACTACATGTTTTCTATAACGTATACGTTTTACATTTTCGAAATGTGTCTTTGTTTGAATATTATGAAGGAAATACCTAAATTAGCATGCGTTCCGCCCGTTCTAACCAGAGCCACCACGCTTCCCCCCTATCCGCTTAGTCCTGCTTCGGCTGTTGGACGGGGAGCTTGTGTCGCTTGTTGATTTTTGCGCCGCGCCATAGAAATATAATTTATTAAATTTCGACTTTCGGACCGCGATCGTAACAACAACAACGTGACGACTGTACTATTTTTGCAATAAATACATTGCTCTTTGACCACTACGTAAGTTTGTCGCTAAAGCACTGGACAAGCAATGTAAAAATCACAAAACGATACTTCATTAGGCGGATACTTAGCGTAGTACAGCCGCTTCTTCTTGCGACTAGTTAGGGGTGTGCGTGTGGAGATCCACTGACGTAGGCTGTCGACAATATCGACTGACGAATGAAATATTGCTATTATAGTCGATTTTTTAATTTGTCAACCGTTTTAACCCGGTTGGAACATCGATTTGTAATAATGTTTTTACGTATTTTGATTATTTTACAGCATAGTAGAGAAACGCGTAACCTACTTTCGTAAAGTAAGTTAATTAAATTTGAGGTTAAATCGGTGGAGTGTTTTTGGCTTTGAATTATCGTATATTATGCCTTATCCTCGTGCTACTAACTACTGTTTCAATAGGCCATGACAGCCTAAACCAGCAGTCGGCAACCTTTTGGCAGGCAAGGGCCACAAGGTGGCAAAATAAACTAAAGGCGGGCCGCACTTGTGATATTAACTCTAGAAGCCCAATATACCTACGTATCATATCCCATAGAAAAAATGAAAAGCGCTTGTTGAGGTTGCACTTGTCGCGGGCTCGAACTCACTGTTGCGCGTGCCCAAAAAGCACGCTGTCTCACCTGGCATCGTGCCCGACAGAATGAGCTCAGTGAGATGCAAGATAATTCATAGTAAAAGGTGCCTAAAAAAATACGAAAAGAACTTTGGAAAATCGAGTTTTATGAAAAAAAACCAGCGCATAAATGAAGTACAAATCAAATTGATTGAATTCTTCAATAATTGTGCTTTGTCAGTACCGACTTGTTTTGGAAATTTGACACATCTTTTATTACTAATTTACGCCCAAAGTTGCGTTAAAATTGGCAATAAAAAGTAAAACGAATCTTTGGTAGCTCGTAACTCTTTAAGGCGAATGCTTCAGGGTAGCCCGCGAAATTCAAATTTTCTTACGTTTTTTGCAATTTGCAGGCCAGTGCTAGGTTGTATGTTGATTAAAATATTATTCGCGGTTGTAAGACGTATGTAGTTACAGAATTATATTCATCAAAATCATCAATACAACCCTCTAAGTTCATAAAGGTGGAAAAATTACTTTTCCAAGGTCAAAATCATTCTTGCACCTTTATGAACTTGGAGGGTTGTATTGATGATTTTGATGATTATAATTCTGTAACTACATACGTCTTACAGTCGCAAACAAACAATTTTAATCAACATACAACCTAGCACTGGCCTGCGAATTGCAAAAAACGTAAGAAAATTTAAAACTTCGCGGGCTACCCTGGAGCATCAGCCTTAATGGCTTTTTATTTTACTATTCTGTTTCCTGTTGTGCTGTTCTGTGTTGTGTGTGTGTAAAATTATTATTGAGACAAAACGATATCATGTATAACTTTGGAGTTTGGATGTACAGTGTCCAACAGTGGAGTAATTCCCTCCCGAAATTTCTATGGAAAAAATATCGACTACCTTAAGGCTGGATTCACACTATGCGGTCGATTGTGGTTTGTTCATGCATTTATTTTATTTTGATAATTATAACTTATTTACAAAACTTTTACGGGCCGCAAGTGAGACGGCCGCGGGTTGCCGACCGCTGGCTTAAACCAACGTAACCAGATATTTTATTGTTTTAATTTACTTAATAATATATTTTTTAGCTACATATTGTTTATTTTTATTATAATATTAAATTCCGGACATTATGTTTTATTTAATTATTTTCAGGACCCCAAAAAAAAATTGTACAATAATAAATGGAAGATCGATAACTTTCTGATTTAGTCAATCACTAGCGTACAGTGCTTTTGCACAACACAACGATAGCGGCCGATGTTTTTGTGTGAGTGAGTTGAACGGTGCATAGTAAATACACGCTGCGTTTGATGGCATAAGGTTTATAATAGATTGTGTAATACGTTAAGTTTAAAAAATGTGGGTGTGTGCGAGGCTTTGTATCTATTACTTTTACTGATCTGCATGTGTAGTAGTTGCCCTGTGGTTGGGGCATATCTCCTTCTTTATTATATCTTGCGGCGCGCGGGTGTGCCTTACGCACACATACATGGAGCACATAGAATACCTAAACTCTATTAGCGCCAGAAGCTCGGCTCGCTCTTAATGATTTGATGATTTTTACTTTAAACACCTCCATGACCCTATACTATTAAATCTGCCCGTCAGCACAATGTGTTGAGTGCGTTAAAATTGGTCTTACCGTAAAAAATGATTTTTCAACCCAAAAATAAACTAATAGCTCTGGCCTACGAAAGGTTTTCCTTTCATAAAACATTGCAATAATGTTAAAAAATGGTCTAAATAGGCAGAGTTGCGCATATTTTACTTTGTAACCCAATTAATGTAGAATTAACTGAAAATAACAATCAACCTTTAAAAAAATACTATAATTAATTGCTGCATATACTCACATTAGCGAAAAAGAAAGCTTTGTTCTCTTTAGCGAACTCCTTGTCCAACATTCCATATAAGGCTACAGTTTCGAGCGCTGTCTCAATGATTTCCGGGTTTTGGAATATGTCTACCTAAAAACAAACAAGTATTTTTATATTATTGTGTTTTGAGGGCTATCACAATTTTTCTTGTATTTGAGTGACATCTAAATTGATATTTTTCATGTGAGATTATGGTTTAGATATGGCCAAAAAACAAATGTGCCCAAGAAAGTTAATCAAACTTTCTTGGGCACATTTGTTTTTTGGCCTATTTCTCTAGGAAGCGCTCAAAAATTATTTTTTTCTTGATAAATGATAAATGATGTTTATTTTGCAAGTAGGTTTTTACAAACACTTTTACATGTCATTTTTTTAAACTAGATGGGGCCGGTGTTTCGTACCTGACTACTCTGAGAAGAAACAGCCGAAACAAACTCAGAGGTCATAGTCTGTTTTAAAGTCCAGACAATCTTGCTCAATTCACATGAGGACTATGCAGATTAGTGTCTGAGATGGTCTTTTGAAGAAAGAACCATACAGATTTGAGTGGACCTGTCCAGTCAGTGCAAGCATTTGTCAGTTAACGTGTAGCTCGACTTATAACTCAAGGAGCTCAACGAAACGACGAACAATACCAAAGAAAGGACATTTGGGTAGGTCGCTTAGAGTACTCTAACTGCCAGACAGTTGTGGGAAAAAATAAACAAAAAATATAAATGTGACCCACATGGTCCCCACATTCTTGTTTTTGAGTGTTAGACTTTTAAAACACTCAAATACAAGAAAAATTGTGATAGCCCTCTTAAAAGACAGAATGATTCTCTGCTGGTTTTATTTAACAACTTTATTTTTGTCAGGAATGCAGCAACATATAATATTAACTTATCAGGACTGCCTCGTTGGTCGATTGATCGCGACTGTTGTGCATGCGGTCCTGGGTTAGATTCCCGGGTTGGGCAAAGTGATTTTGGGTTTTTCCATCAGGAATTTCTCACTAACAGCTACGGAGCCTGGATTTGTGCCCAGTTGATGGCAATAGGCTCGCCCCCTGTTACATGGGACTTATAACTTGCGAAATGTAGGTGTACTATTAGGTACATCTCTGCTCAAACCCTTCTGATTACAGGCGTGATGTTATGTTATGTTATCAGGATTTCAAAAGCCCGGGAGTAAACAGAACTTATCATCCTATATCATATACTATATCATCCCGTAAGTAGTTCCCGGCATGTAAGTTGGCAAGGTTTTGGCGTAGTGGGGGTAAGTTCGCGCATCGTGCACTTAGTGGAACAAAAAACTGGTCACTTTTATTGATTGTCATTATGGTAATTGCCATCATTTATTTTTAATCATGTAGTTAAACAAAGCAGAGGAATTCGTGACATTTATTAGGTGTTATAAATAAAATATAATATGCATTTTTTTAATTAAGAAAAAAAAAGTATTATTATTAAAAATTATAGGTTCTCGTCGTCACTATCGGTTAATAATACTGTTACCCCTGGCATCAAATTAGAACTACCACTTGAGCTGGCATATTATGTAATAAACACATCGATCACTAATAAAAAACTAGATACACAATCCCATGCAAAAGTTCTCTAAAAACTGTCGCCAAATGTTTTGACGTACTTCTAGTTGAAATAAAAATACATTAATGTAAATTCAACCTTAGACACATTGCCTAAAGTTGTATTCACAAAGCTACGGACAAAAAGTAATAACCTTTTACGACTGATACTCGCTGGTCAACTTATATCAAAATAAATTCAACCTTACACGCATGTTTTAAAGTCAGAATTACAAAGTGCTAATAAAAAGCAATAAAATTTTACGACCGAGGCTCGTCATTTGGACAAGGAATGAATGGAGTCGAACTGCCCAATATTTTAATTTATTTTTTTTGTTAAACTTGTTTTAAAAAATTGGTGTAATGAGGCAAATTCTATTCTATTCTATGGTGTATAAGCACAGAATAGATAATAGTACTAGCGTAGAGAAGTTGCACTCCTTTCATCTTGAAGAAAGCCGACGTTTTTACCTTACGCTCGATCTAAATTGTGCCTTGACGCCACGCGTTAGCATATGTTATTCGGCGTCTCGCTGCTTAAATGGTCAATCGGTAGGGTTGCCAAAAGTACTAAAAAAAAAAACTACCAACATTTTTGTGTTTTAATATATTGTTATCTAACTGTTAATTATTAAAACTTATATAAATACATTAGTTTTACTTTAATATAATATCTCATATATTTCTTGCCTTCTCTAAAATAACGATTATTAAATTTAATACAGCATCCATACACGCAACAGTTTATCCGGCTTGTCATTTTCACTAATAATGATTAATGATCAATAAATCATTCAGTTAACAAACACGAAGTAGGTAAGAGTAATTACTCGACGCAAGCAACCAGTCCAAAGAGCGCGAAAAATTAACGCGGCATACGTACGCAGTTACTCATGGCTAGAGCGCGACAGCCTTATAGAGCTTGGATATTCAATATGAGCGAAGCGGTAGGTAATTATCTCATGCCTACACACGGAGTGACAGAGCTCTGGTATAAGTGTAAAGGTTATAAGTTACTTGAATGTAAATATGTTTTAGGATAGGGCACCACATTCATTTAGTAATGAAACTTAGGTAATGAAAGTAATTGAAACAGTCATAATTATTTATTTATTCTTTAAAGATTCTTCAAAAATTTAAAGATATTGCTTGACAAACAACTTTAATCCATTCTCCACACCTGACTGGTTCTAGATGAAAGCTAAAAAATCCTCACGTCTTTAATTGTATTACATGCACATATTCAAAATTAAATGTGTAAAATGTTACCATAATATTTAAAGAAACAGTAAAGAAATCTCACAAAACAAAAAAAAAAACAATCATACTTTAATAATAAAAAATAATAAAAGAACAATAGCGTCTCCAACAAATGGAACAGAATCAACGTACATAACTCGAACAATTTAAGTGGGCATGCGATAGTATGATTAAATGCGTTTAGTAAGGGTCTTTACAATTGAGATGCCTTATAACTCCTGCTATTTATTACGAATTAATCTAAAAAATGTTTTTACGATGATTTCTTGACAAAATATCAGTATTTACAATACAGTGATAACAATTAAATAATGATAATATTAATACGTACCGAAAATATGAAATTCCATCCATTTTTAGCGTCCTGGACATGTAATTTTTACACTTTTTAAACGAGCACTGAGGCATGTTTACCGTCGGAGCGTTCAAATGCTACTAGATTAAAAGAGCACCCAAATGTTCGAATGGGTGCTCATTCGGTGAGGACATTTTTTGCCGCTGATTGTGTATCTAGTTTTTTATTAGTGATCGATGAATAAACATAACAAAAGCTAAATTTAAAACAATAACAACAACTCGTAATAAAAACTAAATTTAAAACAATAACAATAACTCATAACAAAAACTTTATTTAAAACTAAAATTGAAGTCGTAACTAAAAGTCAACAAAAACAAAGGGTACAACTTTCGTGCACGCAAGTGTAATCGGGAGCGAACGGTATGTAGACGCGGTGCGGGAGGCAGGGGTCGACTGACGCACCAATCGCGCGCTTGGATCGGCGCTACGTCATACCCCGCGTCCCGCTTGACCACCAGAGACCTAAAAAACGACTTCTGCGCATCTAACGACTCTTGCCAAGTTACGTGCCGGGGACTGTACTTTAAGTGTAGTGAAAAACCGTGAAAGTTTAAGACTCACAGTTTTTCACTACACTTAAAGTTACACAACTTACCTCTAACTCGTTGAATATCATCTGCATTATCGGAGTCACAGTTTTCAGTTGTGGCGTGTCTAGCGCGCTGTTCAATATCGTCAAACATTTGGTGAGGGTTGCTGCGTCCGAAAGCTTTTCTTTTATTGTCTGTAAAACAGTTTTTATTTATTTTATTAAGTATAAATAAAAATAAAATAGTTTTTATATTGCAGTTCGTGAAAATGTATGAAATCTGAGCAACCTAGACATTGGATTCACAAAACAGCGTTTTACTGAATGCATATGAAAGTACGTACAGCACTTATAACACATTTTTGTCTGTCTATCGACGGGACTCTAACTGGTAGATATCTGATGTTCTAAGGAACAATTTCACCTTAAGAACTTCTAACACTAAAATTAGCAACTCTATTTGTGGTGGTTCAAACTTCGTTTGAAATATTGTTAGAATAAAGTTCTAATCAGTACAAAGCGGTTGTTGCGTAAGTCACTGCGGCCGAATAGTGCGAAATAAGTGTATTTTTGCGATTTACAAAAAATCTATTGATTGGACTAAAAAATAAAACACATAAGACCTGCTTTATAGTTAGTTCAGTTAGTATGCAAGGTTTCATGATCTAATTTGAAGTAGTTTTTGAATACCAGCGTTCAGTTAGTATGCAAAGTTTCATGATCTAATTTGAAGTACTTTTTGAACAATAATGGTTTATTGGTCGATTTGGAGGTAACTTTGGATTTTTTTTCTATAGAGAAAAGTTTATGGAATCGTGTTTTCGTCACACATAGTGCCTAGCATTAATCCTCAACTTTACCATATATTTATTTCAAAATTAATGCTGCAGTATTTTAGGCGTAACGGAGGGTCATTGCTAATGCATGCATTTGAGGCATGGTAGGCCCTTAAACCTTAACAAACCTTTACCTTAGACAAAGGTTTCGAAATTGTTAACTAAATCTGATTCAATTAGGGATGTAATCTAATATATAAAAATCTCGTGACACAGTGTTTGTTATCGAATTCCTTCGAAATGTTTTGACCAATTTTTATATTTTTTTAAATGTATATTTGTGTGTCGTGGGGCACAGCTAGTAAATTCTTTAATTAAAATTGCAATTTATTTTTTTCTCTCAACATGGTCCAGCCTAAGGCTGCCGTTCCACTGAGGCGGAGCGGAGACGAGCAGTGCCGCGATTCACCAATCACATGGCAGGAGTGGAGAAGAGATATGGATTTCAAGCCATGTGATTGGTGAATCGCGGCACAACAACTCGTCTCCACTCTGCTCAGCTCCGCCTCAATGGAACCGCAGCCTAAATATCTGCAAAGACCGATGTTCTTTGAATAGCGGTAACAAACTGTAGTCGGGTTTTTGGTTGTAGAAATACCACACAAATTATTATTTTTTATAATCTTACCGGAACTGGTACAGGAGCAGGCGCCGGTGCTGCCGGTTGTATGGACAACTCGTCCAACTTCTTTTGAATGTCTTCCACCTAGACATTATTGCAATATTAGTGACAGAGCTTTGAGTTTCATGTGAGTCTGTTGATTATACAATTTATTCTACTGTAAGGTGTAGTTTTACATCCTAGTCAAAATTTAGAAGCTTGTCATAAAAGACATTTAATGATCAATTTTAATTACGATACCCGTTCAAATAATAAATAAAGCTACTATTTTAAATTGTTTAAATTTGACAGTATTTCAGAATAACACCGCGCGAAATGTCTCTGTGTGCGTTTATTTGTGTGTGTGTGAAGGCGCGGTCATAGGGCCAGTTACAGAAGGGCTGCGTTTCAATACGGGAGGTTTACACTTACCGATTTACGTAAATAAGAAAAAAACCTACCTATTTTACTATCGATTCGGGTCGAAAATCATTAGCATAGACCACCTTGAATTTGACCAGGATGCAAAGCGACACCTTGTATAGAAAGGTTGTCCAATACCTCATTATTGTACGTTCTGCTATCAATATATTTAAGACAGTGGTCAAAGTTAAAATCATCTACTTACTTTGACTCACTTTTTAATGGCGATTTTTGAGGCGAAACTTATTTGTTTAAATACATACATTTCGCCTCTTTAAACTTTACGCACTTAAGGTACATTACGCGTACTTAAGGCGATTACAGGAGTTAAATTAGCAACTCTATTTGTGGTGGTTCAAACTTCGTTTGAAATTCTGTTAGAATAAAGTTCTAATCAGCTTGAACTACAGAGTGGTTGTTACGTCAGTCACTGCGGGCCGAATAGTGCGAAATGAGTGTTTTTTTGCGATTTACAAAAAAATCTATTGATTGGACTAAAAAAGTAAAACACTATGATGCTAATATGTTGCTTGTAGAATTATTTGCCAAAAAAATAGAATTATTTTAGTATGGTTTTTACTCGATTAAAGACCTTTTTAGAGATAAGTTCGTGATTTTTTTTCTATAAAATAAAGTTATTTGTATCATGTTTTCAAAACACTATCGTACTAGCATATATCCTGAAGAATATCATATATTTTTCTGGTTTTATTTATTGCAGTGAATCATATGCTTTTTTTTTTTTTGGTTCTACAATCCGCCTGCCAAGCGTGGAGATTACGGCATATTCCTCCCATCATGGGAGAGGCTTATGTCCAGCAGTGGACTTTATAGGCTGTTGTTGTTGTTGTTGTTGTATATGCTTTTTTGCATTATAAAACTCGCGTTTAGCCCATGTAGTCGCCTCAATGCCCAAGGCATTTCCTATTATTGTATTTTTAGCTCTGTTGTAGTTAACCATACAACAGAGCTAAAAATACTCATAATTCTTTAACCAGTAATAGATCGGTGATCATTTGTCCATCTTTGACAGTCGTTACAGGTAGTCAGTGGCCCAAAAAGTCTGACAACCAGTCTTACCAAAGTGGTATCGTATTACCAAGTATGAACTGGGTTGTGGAGGTCAGATAGGCAGTCGCTCCATGTAAAATACTGGTACTCAGCTGCATCCGGTTAGACTGGAAGCCGACCCCAAAATAGTTGTAAAAAGGCTAGGCAGATGATGAGAACGGTGATAAGCATTTACTAACCTTGGCCTTGCATTCAGCCGCGAGCGCGTAGTTCTGGTCCCTGACAGCTTCCTCTTGCGCTTCGATGGCGACGTTCAGGGAGACGCGTAGTCGGGCCCTCTGTGGAATAATGTTATAATGCATCTAAAATAATCTATTATTGGACCTCTGTTATCATAGTTTGAAAACTTTTTGTTACAGCTACATTTTTGTGTCATGTCTTTTAGAAGAATAAAAGTTCAGTTCTCTGTGAATCACAACTCGGTTGTTTTACTATAAATAACAAGACATGTACGAAACCCGCCATGTTTTCTCTGCAACTCGGTTGTTTCACTTTATGTTCAGTTCTTCTAACCAGACGGAGAGACGGACAGTGGAGTCTTAGTAATAGGGTCCCGTTTTTAGCCTTTGGGTACGGAACACTTTTTTTTCGGATGGGAATTCATCAAATGACTCCCGCTCTGGGCGGAGCAGGAGGGAGTGTCAGACTTTTACTGACTAAAACCCATCCATGTTCCTTCATCGCCCTTTGTGTTCAGGGTCCACGGTATCTCTTTCGAACAGTCCCGCAACCCCGGCAGGCATCGGCCCTTACGGACCCCTCCCTATTGCTGACTCTTTGAGGCGCGCGTGGAACACTCCTGCTTGTCGACACGGCCTGTCGTCATGAGACGGAAGGACGGCGAGCTAGCCCATAGCCCACCGTCCACAGGCCCGCAACCCACGGAACCCTAAAAATATGATTATGTTTAGTCCGTCAGTTAGATTATCGAAAAAATATTGGATACGTGTATTTTGTTTAATCTAAATAATAAAAATTAACGAAAATAAAACGTGAGAAAGATCATGAGTGGGGGCTTGTGACGCCAAATTTGAGTAAAAAATGTACTCAAATGTGACGTCACACGAGTTTTCGACGCACTGTTTTGTCTTCATTTTTTGTTTACGTGAAGAAAGAAAAAATATGTGTCCAATATTTTTTGGAAATCTACTTGACAGACTATAATGGGCCTCCCCACCAAGGCAAAGTAAATCTCAGATGGCACCACTATTGTTGGTCTCAATCTGACCAAAGAGGTTAAGCTATTTTGAAATATAAAATGACATTACCACATTTTCAACCAATGACGATGTTTGGGTACCAACTATGCTAGCGCCATTAGTTCCACAGTTAGCCTCCCCATTCGATTTTTTTTTGTCATCTACCCTATAGTTACCTGTAACTTAGCCTCGGTACAATCTTGTACCGGTGGCGGCGGCGGCGGCGACGGCAGGTCGGGCTCGGGAGGGTCGCGCAGGGACTGCAGCACTCCGAAGATGACCTCCATGCGACCCGCCACCTCCGGCACCACCAGCGAGAGAGCCGACACGAAGGCGCGGATTACGTCGGAGTTTAGGACCCCGTAGTCACCTGGATGATTAAAAGCATATTTTGTTACTACTACTACTACAACAGCCCATAACGTCCACTGCTGGACATAAGCCTCTCCCATGATGGGAGGAATTTGCCGTAATCTCCACGCTTGGCAGGCGGACAGAAAACGCTGCTGCCCATTCTCAGGTCTACGGAGGCGCAAGGTGTTCTGCCTCAGACATTAGTCACCTTATACGACACCCGTAAGTGTAATGGGTTGGTTCTATTCTACTCTGCCGGATACCACACGGCTAATGTATAAATAATGTGTAAATTAATAAATAATGTGTGGAGGGGTTGGAAGATATTCAATCAACGTAAAGACTTTTGAAAAGTACTTATTATAACTTTTATTTGATTGTTGTATGTGGACCGTGTGGGTCACATTTTTATTTTTTGTTTTTTCCCACAACTGTCTGGCAGTTTGAGTACTATATGCGACCTACCCAGATGTCCTTACTTTAGTATTGTTCGTCGTTTCGTTGAGCCCCTTGAGTTATAAGTCGAGCTACACGATAAATGACAAATGCGCGATAACCACACAGTGGATCTTTCTTCAAAAGACTATCTCAGACACTAATCTGCATAGTCCTCATGTGAATTGAGCAAGATTATGTCTGGACTTCAAAAAAGACTATCTATGACTTCTGAGTTTGTTTCGGCTGTTTCTTCTCAGAGTAGTCAGGTACGAAACACCGGCCTCATCTAGTTTTTTTAAAAATGACGTGTAAAAGTGTTTGTTAAAACCTACTTGCAAAATAAACATTATTTATCATTTACTATAGATTCCATTTGCCTTGCCAACTATTGGGTGTAACACAGGGGTTCCCAACCTTTTTTTGTCTACTGCCCACTTTAAGAATAAATTATTTTTTAACGCCCCCCTTTTTAAACATACCTAAAAACCGCTAAGTACTTAATGTTATGAATGTTAGGAATGTTAAAATACTATAAAAATAATGACAAAAAGCGGAAACAAGACATAAATCGGCCAAATAACACAAAAGTTATAACCATTCAAACTTCTGTGTCTATCTCTTTCTAGATAAACGGAATTTAGTATGGATTTTGTACGTCGCACATAGGGTTATTTGACCAAAAAAAGCGGACAATATTCAACAAGATCAAAGTACAGTATCTTCGCAAATTGGATGTACTTGAACCCACCTAGATAAATTAAGAACCTAAAAATATCCACATTAAAAATTTAAAAAAATGTTGTGTATCATTATTTTGCCTATCAATTGAACGGTTGCAAACGGTCACGTAACAATCATTGAGTTTAACGATTTTTTATCGCGCAATTTTGGTTGTTATTAAATACACAAAGTCTTGTGAAGTGATATTCATGATGGATATTAATGAAGCAGGTATTCATTATTCGTTTTATTTTATTTGTTTTGATGTAGTATTAGTTTGCATAAAGATATGAACAATTCTTTAGACTGCATAAAAACGTAGTAAGATTTTACAACAAACATATACATAATAGTGTTTTTGTTATGTCTCAGGGCGTCTCACGGCATTTCTTGTTTTTTTTATAACAAGATTAACTATTCTACTATTGAAAACATAGAAATTTAGGTGCCTAAATCTGCCTATCATATTTTTTTCGTATTATTTTGTTAATACTATTTTTACAAAAAAACTTTTTAACAAAAAATAAAACCGACTTCAAAAACACAAAAAAGTGAAAAATAACTTTAGCTTCAGAAGTCGGTGACCTTTGTTTGATTGATGTACTTTTTTTGTCACCGACTTCTGAAGCTAAAGTTATTTTTCACTTTTTTGTGTTTTTGAAGTCGGTTTTATTTTTTGTTAAAAAGTTTTTTATTTTTCCATTTTTAGTTGTCCCCAAACAAATATTTGCCATGAATTTATTGTCAAATTGTTAACAACACATGTCATGGTAGAAGGCATATCCCCAATATATGGAACTTCAGATACCTTTTTTTTTCGGATGGGAAATCATCAATTTACCCCTCCCGCTTTCAGAGCGGAAGGTAGTGTCAGAATTTTACTGACTAAAACCCACCCATGTTCCTTCTTAGCCCTTTGCGTTCCAGGGCCGCAGTATCTCTTTAGAACAGTCCCTTTTGCTGACATCGCTATGAGGCGCGCGCGGTAAGTTAACATACCTAACTGTTGAAATCTGGGTGTATTGTAAACATCTGCGTACCCTCTCAGAGGATACAGGCGTGATGTTACGTCATTTGGGGCGCGCGCGGAACACGATCGCGCCAACTTAACATACTTAACTGTCGAAATCTGGGTGTATTGTACACATCTGTGTACCCCTTCAGAGTATACAGGGGTGATGTTTTGTCATGATATTGTATAAACAATAAACATCCAAGCGATTTCAGCAATCACGGCAGATTTGCCGTCTATTTTTGAAGAGTTCCATTGTATATCTCCGAAGATCAGCATCAGATGTTCACAACATTTAAATGGGACCACACGAGAAGCACCAGCTTTCAAATAAAAAAAGAATCATCAAAATCGGTTCACCCAGTCGAAAGTTCTGAGGTAACAAACACAAAAAAAAAAAAAAAAAAAAAACAGTCGAATTGAGAACCTCCTCTTTTTGGAAGTCGGTTGAAAACAAAGTTATATTATTCACTTGATATTGAAAACTTGACAATACACGAGTTTTTCTTTAGCAGGTAGTTCTGGAAATAATGTTATTACGCGGGAATACTTATTTAAATTGATGAAAAAAAGTACAGAAGTAGAATTTGGAAAGAAATTGGACTCTGTGGAGAAAGATATTGTAAGTAAGCCGACTTTCCCCGAGGAACAAAAACAACAGTTTCTGCACAAATTTTCTGCCATTAAGTCAGAAATGAAGACCAGATGGGTTGCTGCGAGTAGGACAGAAAAGGTTTTCTTGAAAAAAAATCACCGTTGGCTTCAAGGTACCGTAGAAATACCTACGGGATCAAGTAGAAATTCGGGTCGTCCATCGAAAACATTTAGTGATTTATGTGATCGCAGTAAAAGGCGAAGAGTTGAGAGCCTTAAGGGCGCGTTTGCATTTCAGGCAAAATTATGCTGTTTTTCGGTACATTTTATGGCATAACCAAGCAAAATCCAATATAACTAATGACTACCTCGTATAGATTGGTTCTTCATCTTAAAATACTAGGTACTAGATCATCGAAAATTTTAGTTTTTTATAATGTAAAATCGATCTGTCGTTGCCATTTTTCACAAAATTAACGATACCGGGTTGAGTTTAGGTACATTTTTTGTGCTATTTTTAACATATTTTACTATTTCTAAAAATACTATTTGTTGGCAAACAAATTCAATTCTTAATGCTAGGATCTTTTTTAAATCTAAATGCTTTATATAGTCGCAGAAAAAATTAAAACCGAAACTTATTTTTTCACATTTTTTTCTCTTCTGGATGAATCTTAATCGATTGCGTTAGGGGTTATTTTATTTTTGATACCCGTCTTGATTTATTGCAAAGTATTTCGAATGAAACTAGTCCGCGCGCGACCCCCGTCGAGAGTGGACACGTATCGCCTGTTTGGAGCGCCTCGAGTTGAAAAAGATCGCTGTACAAACACAAAATATTCGATAAACCAAATTTGATACTTCACAAGGTAGAGTTTTATTCTATTTTATTTCGCTATAAAAAGTATGTAAGTAGGGTTTCTAAAAGCCTATTCGTCCTGAACTTGGAGTGACCTGAAGGTGTACTTCGGTGACTGCTACTGGAACTCCTTGATGTGTTGTACTAGGTGAGCCGAGTTTGGGCTCGTTTTGTTAGTTATGATGAGACCTTACCTCTGGACTTGATGAAGTGACCTGCAGGTGTACTTCGGTGACTGCTACTGGATCTCCTTGACGTGTTGTACTAGGTGAGCCGAGTTTGGGCTCGTTTTGTTATTATGATAAGACCTTTCCTCCGGAGCTGATGGAGTGACCTGAAGGTGTACTTTGGTGAGCTACTAGAACTCCTCGACGTGTTGTACTAGGTGAGCCGAGTTTGGGCTCGTTTTGCTAGTTATGATGAGACCTTACCTCCGGAGCTGATGGAGTGACCTGAAGGTGTACTTCGGTGAGGTACTGGAACTCCTTGACGTGTTGTACTAGGTGAGCCGAGTTTGGGCTCGTTTTGTTAGTTATGATGTGACATTACCTCCGGTCTTGATGGAATGACCTGAAGGTGTACTTCGGTGAGCTACTGGAACTCCTTGACGTGTTGTACTAGGTGAGCCGAGTTTGGGCTCGTTTTGTTAGTTATGATGAGACCTTACCTCCGGACCTGATGGAGTGACCTGAATGTGTACTTCGGTGAGGTACTGGAACTCCTTGACGTGTTGTGCTAGGTGAGCCGAGTTTGGGGTCGTATTGTTAGTTATGATGAGACCTTACCTCCGGACCTGATGGAGTGACCTGAATGTGTACTTCGGTGAGGTACTGGAACTCCTTGACGTGTTGTACTAGGTGAGCCGAGTTTGGGCCCGTTTTGTTAGTTATGATGTGACATTACCTCCGGTCTTGATGGAATGACCTGAAGGTGTACTTCGGTGAGCTACTGGAACTCCTTGACGTGTTGTACTAGGTGAGCCGAGTTTGGGCTCGTTTTGTTAGTTATGATGTGACATTTTCTCCGGACTTGATGGAATGACCTGAAGGTGTACTTCGGTGAGCTACTGGCACTCCTTGACGTGTTGTACTAGGTGAGCCGAGTTTGGGCTCGTTTTGTTAGTTATGATGAGACCTTACCTCCGGACCTGATGGAGTGACCTGAATGTGTACTTCGGTGAGGTACTGGAACTCCTTGACGTGTTGTACTAGGTGAGCCGAGTTTGGGCCCGTTTTGTTAGTTATGATGTGACATTACCTCCGGTCTTGATGGAATGACCTGAAGGTGTACTTCGGTGAGCTACTGGAACTCCTTGACGTGTTGTACTAGGTGAGCCGAGTTTGGGCTCGTTTTGTTAGTTATGATGTGACATTTTCTCCGGACTTGATGGAATGACCTGAAGGTGTACTTCGGTGAGCTACTGGCACTCCTTGACGTGTTGTACTAGGTGAGCCGAGTTTGGGCTCGTTTTGTTAGTTATGATGAGACCTTACCTCCGGATCTGATGGAGTGACCTGAATGTGTACTTCGGTGAGGTACTGGAACTCCTTGACGTGTTGTACTAGGTGAGCCGAGTTTGGGCTCGTATTGTTAGTTATGATGAGACCTTACCTCCGGACCTGATGGAGTTACCTGAATGTGTACTTCGGTGAGGTACTGGAACTCCTTGACGTGTTGCACTAGGTAAGTCAAGTTTGGGCTCGTTTTGTTAGTTATGATGTGAATGTGACATTACCTCCGGACTTGATGGAATGACCTGAAGGTGCACTTCGGTGAGCTACTGGAACTCCTTGACGTGTTGTGCTAGGTGAGCCGAGTTTGATTGACCCCAGATAGGCAAAAAATATGGAGCTCATAATAAAAAATTGATAACGTTTTTTCATAATTATGAAAGTACCTACACCTTTAGGTCACTCCATCAAGTCCGGAGCCAAGGTCTCATCATAACTAACAAAACGAACTAAAACTCGGCTCACCTAGTACAACACGTCAAGGAGTTCCGGTAGCAGTCACCAAAGTACACCTGCAGGTCACTCCATCAGGTCCGGAGGTAAGGGCTCATCATAACTAACAAAATGAGCCCAAACTCGGCTCACCTAGTACAAAACGTCAAGGAGTTCAAGTACCTCACCGAAGTACACATTCAGGTCACTCCATCAGGTCCGGAGGTAAGGTTTCATCATAACTAACAATACGACCCCAAACTCGGCTCACCTAGTACAACACGTCAAGGAGTTCCAGTACCTCACCGAAGTACACATTCAGGTCACTCCATCAAGTCCGGAGGTAATGTCACATCATAACTAACAAAATGAGCCGAAACTTGGCTTACCTAGTCCAACACGTCAAGGAGTTCCAGTACCTCACCGAAGTACACATTCAGGTCACTCCATCAGGTCCAAAGGTAAGGGCTCATCATAACTAACAAAATGAGCCCAAACTCGGCTCACCTAGTACAACACGTCGAGGAGTTCCAGTAGCAGTCACCGAAGTACACCTGTATGTCACTTCATCAAGTCCGGTGGTAAGGTCTCATCATAACTAACAAAACGAGTCCAAACTCGGCTCACCTAGTACAACACGTCAAGAAGTTCCAGTAGTAGTCACCAAGGTACACCTGCAGGTTACTCCATCAGGTCGAAAGGTAAGGTCTCATCATAACTAACAATACGAGCCCAAACTCTCCTCACCTAGTACAACACGTCGAGAAGTTCCAGTAGCAGTCACTGAAGCACACCTTCAGGTCACTCCATCAAGTCCGGAGGTAATTCGTAAAAATATAAAGAGCAAAAATATTTTTTTGTAGGTACCTAACATAATTTTATTACAAAGAAATACGTAAAAAAAAAATGAATCATTCAAAATTTCAAAGTATCGAAATGTGTTCACTTGACTACTATTCTCGCAGTTAGTCGTGCGTACACTTGTGTGTATGACCCGTGTCAATAGAGTAGTTCGATTCTGTACCTATCAATTTTGCAAACGCGTCCTTAAAGATGAGGGTGACTCTCAACAACTCTTATATGCGAGTCAAATGAAGCTTCGAGAATGTGGTTATCCACAGGCTGCAAAAGTGGTCAAAGATATCAGTAAAAGTCCAACCCGAGGATCTACGTACTGAAACTGAAGCAAGTAGTGATTCTTTCAGTTAGGATTAATTGATTGATTCATCCATGTCACAACATTTGCTAATATTATGTAAAAAAAATTTTTCACGACTTTTTTTTAACTAAAATAATATCATAAAATAAGTAATAATACATTCTACATAGTGATTTTTGATCAATAAACAGGATAAGAGCATAAAATAATATTGTCCGCTTTTTTTGGTCAAATACCCCTATGTGCGTCGATGCAGAGCAATGACGTCATTTGTGTTATCGGATCTCTTCTAATCAGCAGTTTCAAATGCTTATAACTTAGTATTTTTAATTGATATTTAAAAAATAATTGACTTGGCTATTTCTGATGTTAATACGCTTTATTTAGAGTGATAAAAAAAGCATGCATCTTCCCTATTTTTCACCCTTTAAAAAGTCGTTTCCCAGCAATAATTTTTGCGTAGTTACTTAGTTTCATGTACAGAATGCTTGGTTGACGGCTTCGTGAAGAGTTTGTTAACACCACGTATTTTAGTTATTATTGGATCTTAAAACATCAAGTCTGTTATGTCTGAAGGGGTAGGAAGATATTCAATCAGCGTAAAGACTATAGATGTCATTTGTTTTGCCAGCTATGGAAGGACAATGCAGTCATATTAGTTTCTAAGCTGTCATGACCACTAAAATAGGCTTGTGTCCTGAAAAAATCTAATTAGTCTGTCAGTTAGATTATCAAAAAATATTTGATACATATTTTTTCTTTTGTTACGTAGACCGAAATCGACGAAGATATGACGCTTTCAAAATTCTCAATACGTCACGCTGTGCTATAATTTTTAGTGCGTTGTGACGTCACGAGCCCCCACTCCCGAGTTTTGATGCGTCTTTGTCAATATTCATTGATTTACAAAAACAAGAAATACAGTGCGACATAAGAGTACAAAATAAATGAGGGCGCCACAATCGGTCAGGTGGCAAGCCTGTTAGTACGACCTAGCTTATTTTGATACTTGAATAGTATTATTGGTTTATTGGCTATGAATAATGAGTAAAAAATTATTTTAAATAAATATGTTTATTAATTCATTGCTTTCAAGAAGTTCCGCGTAGATCATAGATTTGGTACGTAATAGTAATAAAAATACAAGTTCACTCAAATATAATAAGAAGGACACCAGCTAAACACAGGGTCGAGAGACGACCCTTTCTGTGTTTAGCTGGTGTCGAGAATTACCCGCCGTTTTGCACAATTCTGCGCTTACAGAAACACCTAAAACAAACAAAGCATGGTATTAACATAAACTTATAATACAACTTTGAACTAGTGCTTTTATCTTCATAATATATTTGCTGTCAGTCCGACGAAAAATGTCCCGCGCATATGTTCATAACGTGAAAATATTTTAAATTGTGGCTTTCCACTAGTCGGTTGCATCAACAAATATGGTATGGCAAAAAACGTATTTGGTAATACGCAATTAAATTTCATTAAATGTTTTTGCCTTACTATCAACGTTGTTAAATCGCGCTATAACTACAACGGTATTTGTTTATCTTAGCATAACCTCAAAAATGGTAGACAACTAATTTGTAAATACTATTTAGATCGAAAATTTTGGTCCCTGAATGTAATAATCGTTTGTAATTAACGTTTACTGCAACATTCAATAGTTACTTACCAGTAAAATCTGCTGTACGATGGCAAACATCTTCGAAGTAGGATAGCAGCTTCCCAGCTTGTATTTCGGTCAAACACCGCATGAAAACTTAAACATTATTTCACGGGCACCTCCACGAATTACCTTATTCATGATATGTCGCTGTTTTTCTGTCCGCACTCAGAAATAACACACAAAAACCAAAATTCTAATGAAAAACGAAACCGATGGAGTAGAATTGACAGCTCAAGTACTCATTTTAGATGTTGCCAGAAAATGAAAAATTTTAGTTCCCAAATATTTAATTTCTACTCTTTTATGTTGCACTGTACGTGTTCATTATTTTCCAATACTCTAACTAAAGGACTAAACAGATTTGCAATTTATTGATGGTGGAAACTAGCCTACTATCATACAACAACATGGTAAATATCCCGTTTCTAGAGTTAATGATAATGCAGTCATATCTTCAAAACGTACATTTCCGGCGCCTATATTTGGATGAAAACGTCTGCGCCAGATAAGTAGGAATTAAAGGTCATCAACCCGCATACATTTATTCAAGTACATAAATCTGAAAACAGAAATAATGACATAAACTTGCCCCGAAACGACCTTTATCGTGATCCTTGACTTTTTCTAGTAGAAAAAACGATTCATAATGTATTGTCGGGGTACTTAGGTACGCAGAGAAATTAGGGAAAAAGCAATGACTTTAATTCCAACTTATCTAAGAAAGAAAGAAAACAATATTTATTTATCACAGGGACATGACGTGCATAAAAAAATTGAATACAGAAACAAAAAACATAAACATTCCGAGTATTACAAAACGAAACATAAACAAAAAGTAAATTTAAAAAAATAGTTGGTAGCTTGCACGTCGTGAGTGCGATAAATGGGTTACCACTCAGCCTGGTGCTGTGCTATAGGGGCCCACAGCACATCGCTGGCGTTTAGTGGTCACCCGTGAAAAAAAACGTACGGAAGACAGCATACCTACTTATTTAAATATTTGATTACTTAATTAGAAAAAAATAAAACAAACAGTACTTAAACGTAAAACAATCCTAGGAAACAAAATAAACAGTTTCTTTCAAGGCGTTATCTGGCGTAGACTATAATTACCAGTGAGCACATCAGTGACAAGCGACTGCAGCGCGCTCCTGCCGGCCGGGTCTGTGGCGTCGTACACGCGCAGCATGGTCCCTAGCTCGTGCAGCACGTACTGCCGGGTGCTGCAGCCCACGGGGTCTGCGCTCTCCGACGGGCACGGAGACTCCACGATGCTGGAAAGTAGGTTGAGATTGTTGGCCAAAGTTAAGGCATTAAAAAAAACCGGCCAAGTGCGAGTCGGACTAGCGCACGATGGGTTAGGGAACAGTAGACAGAACGGCAAAAAAAACACTTTAATTTAATGTGAATATTTCAAGCGTCTATCTGTTGCCGTTACTAATATCGAACAAAACACGACAAAAAAATCACGTTTGTTGTATGGGAGCCCGGGCCCCTTCAATATTAATGTTTTTAGTATTTGTTGTTATAGCAACAACAGAAATACAAATTCTGTGAAAATTGCAACTGTCTACCTATCACGAATCATGAGATATAGCCCAGTGACATACAGACGGACGAACAGCGGATAAATGAATGAATTCGAGATTTTTATCAAGTCAAAAGATGTTTTTATTTTTTAATAGTCTTGTATATCCCACGGCTGGCAAAGGCCTTCTCCTGCGCCACCTCGAACCAGCCTTCGTGATGCGCGTCTAAATCATCTTGCCACCTCTTTCTAGGCTGGCCTCGGCGGCGCAGTCTATCCTTATCTATGCTAAAAAAAAACAAGGCAAAAGATGTACTCACGCTCTAATATAACCTGTGAGCACAACCAAGTCCGGTAGAATGGTCTCCAGCGTTTCATCGTCGTCGATCTTCTGCAGATGTTCCGCCAGATGGCGCCAGTACCACGCGGTCTCCTTATTCAGTTTCTCGGCGGGTATCAGGCGAAGTGACTTGTCGGTGGGCAGCCATTCTAGCAATTCGGATATTGGGAGGCGTCTGCAAGAGAAAGGATTCAGTTTATTTGAATAAAATTGAATCAAAATGTTAGTAAAGAGCGCTTTTCATGAAGAGATACGGTAAAAAATAAACTTCCAGTCTAACCGGATGCAGCTGAATCAGGGATGTTACGAAGCTTCGACTCCGACTCCGATACGTCGGAACTTCCGATTGATTTTACACCTCCGGTTCCGACTTCGGTTCCGATACTTTTAAATCGGAGGTTTTAATCTGAGGTTAAAGCATAGCAGATAGCAGCGGGCGGTGGTGACGCGCGGCGGCTGTGGTCAACGTGTACGAACAGGTTTATACATGTCGCGCGCAGCACGCGTTCTGTCATCGATTCATATTTCACTTAACACATTTTTCTTCTGCCACCATTTCCGACGCTGCCTCCGACTCCGATTCCGGTTCCGATTCCGACTCCGACAGACCAAATTTAAAAACTCCGACTCCGATTCCAGTTCCGATAAAACCACCTCCGTTACATCCCTGAGCTGAATACCAGTATTTTACATGGAGTGACTGCCTATCTGACCTCCACAACCCAGTTAGTACTGGGTACTACGATACCCCTTGGTAAAACTGGTTGTCAGACTTTCCGGCCACTGACTTCCTGTAAACACTGTCAAAAATCTACCACACATCAGCCGGGACCAAAGGCTTTACGTGCTTTCCGAGGCACTGAGGAAACTCGGTATGTAATGGCTGGTCACCCACCCACATACCAACCTAGGCAAGTGCAGGTTAACCTGAAGACTGAACCTAGCGAGTATTACTATTCAGCAACAAGCACCTAACAGCAGGCTATAATCATTTAATCTAGTTTAATTCAATAATATTTTTTTATGTTATTTTAATGTACTTAATAGGGTAGATGACACCATAAAACAATAATTCCAAGACACCAATCTCTAAAAAACAAACACTATTTTGGGCCTGAAAACCCGATTTATTTTCAATTAATTGCCAAATTCGATTTTTTGTTTCTTTGAAATCAATAAATAGTTACACAACAATAACAACAAACAACAACAATAGCAACAACAAACAACAACAACAACAATAGTTAATAGTTATACTATTAACTAGCTGACGTCCCGCGGTTTCACCCGCGTAGTTCCCGTTCTCGTGGGAGTACGGGGATAAAATATAGCCTATGTCACTCAGGGTGAATGTAGCTTTCTAATGGTGAAAGAATTTTTGAAATCGGTTCATTACTTCCAGAGATTAGCCCCTACATACAAACTTACAAACAAATGTTACCTCTTTATAATATTAGTATAGAAGTATAGATTCCTGTCTTCTCTATTGTATATCAGGCATATCAGCTACTAACACTAGAAATAAGTTATTTTGTTTTGCTTACTAACACGATGGATCACTGTTGTCCGAAAAATAAAGAATATTATTATTATAGTCGAGTCGAAAAAACAGTGACGGCACAGTTTGCTATTGCCATACAAAATCTATGAGAGAAGTGAGAGAACCGCGTTTTGACAGCTCTTTAAAAGTATCTCAATTGATTGGTGTGTCATCTACCCCATTCTGATATTTCAATAATTTATATATTTGTATTTGGTTTCTATTTTTGTTTTAGGGTCTTGGACCTGAAATAAAAGTTTTTTTTTTTTTTATAATAAATAAACTCACTTAAATAGCGACTCCAGCAGTTTCCCGGCGACATACTGCGAGTCTTTGGCGTCGTGCGCGTTGTCCAGGCGTATGGCCTTCAGCAGGTCCACGATGTTACCCTGGAACGTGCTGAGCCAGCCGGGGATCAGGATCTCTTCCACCACGCGCCGGACGCGGGCACTGCGCTCTGTTAGACCTACCTGGGGGTGGAAGACCGAGGTTTGAAAAAAAGGAAGACTAGCGGACGTCACGCGGTTTCACCTGCGTAGTTCCCGTTCCCGTGGGAGTACGGGGATAAAATATAGCCTATGTTACTTGCTGATAATGTAGCTATCCATTGGTGAAAGAATTTTTCAAATAGGTCCAGTAGTTTTTAAGTTTCTTTGTTACATACAAAAATACAAATCTTTCTTCATTATAATATTAGTATAGATATAAAGGGTGTAAAACACCTCTTAACGAAAACGAAAGGCACTTATTCTCCTCGTCATTGCGATCATTTTCTTGTTCTACACCATACCTCCGTAATTAGAAGGTTCCCACCTTCTAATTACGGAGGTATTGGGGGCCAGTTTCAAGTTTTTTTAAATACAACTTTTTAATGTAAGATTTTTACTTTTAACACCTCCACGAGCCCCGTACTATTCAATCCATCCATTAGCACAATGTTTTGAGTGCGTTACATTGAGTTCTACCACAAAACATGCCACACCCCAAAAAAAAGTCGTTTCCCAGCAATAATTTTTGCGTAAAGTTACTTAGTCTGATGTACAGAATGCTTGGATGACGGCTTCGTGATGAGGTCTTTTACACCCTGTAGATAAAACAAACATCACGCCTGTAATCCCCGAACGGCTAGGCAAAGATGTGGTACGGTTTGCTTATCAGTCCTAATATAGGCGAGCTGGCTAGTGACGTCATGACGTTTATTTTGCATAGAAATAAGCTGCCAAAAAGTCGATAGCGCCTGCGGGTTATTTTATAGCAATATGTTGTTGAAGAGCAAAGTTTTGTTGATTGAGTACGACTAGGCGTTTCGTGATGCTTGTAAAAAAGTACTGATTGTGCCATTTTTCAATGAGGGATTTTCTTTTCAGCTCTTCCCTAGTCGTTGGATAGATGGCGCTAGGAGTTAGTATGATAATGCACGGAACGGAACCTAAAAACACTTATTTTAACAAAGCGCGAGAAAACTAGGTTATATTCGGAAGGTTAGGCAAATGAAAGTGTCAGTCAACGAGAGTATGTGACGTGACACAATGTTTTTTTCCCAAGCGTTTTGGCTTTGGCACCAACTATCATAGTAAGTTCAACGCCATCTATAGAGTTCTTGGAAACTAAGTTTTATTTTAATACCTCAAAAAGAAAACCTCTCATTACGGTAGAGAGTGGTTGTGTTCCAAACTTCTGAAGGGAAGCCGGTGGGAATCGAGTTATTAGGAGCCTGCGCCACTGCAGTACACTCATATTTAGCTTGATATGTTTAACACGTTTACTGCCGCTAAGTAGATACAATAGCTTAACAATCGCAGTAAACCATAATGTTGTTCTTGAGACTGGGAAAGGATTAAGTTTATGTTATTGGGTTCTAGCCTATTGCCATCTACCAGGCAGACTCTATAAACAAGGACTTTTTAATTCACAGTAGTAAATCTGCAGTTACGTATAATGTAGGTTGGCAACTAAAATAAATACAAACAAGATAGAAAACTCGCTCTAGAACGAAGGGCATGATTTCACCACTATGTCTCTACACATAAGGATCAGTTTTACCTTGAGCGTGAGCACCCTCTGCCTCACCCTAAGTTGGGTGACATTGATTGCGGCGATGTACAGAAAGGCGGCGCGACGGACTGCTTCGTCCACATCACATAGTCGCTCTAGTACGAAGGGCACGTTGCGGCTGCATTTAGCTATTGACATCACTATAGCTCTGTAAATAAAGATCAAATTTGATAATATTTATATTAGACAAATGCATTTTATTGATGAGCTTAGGCATTTTGTTTTGGATTCTCCCTAAAGTTTGAGGACTGTACACAAAGTCAAAGTCATAATGCTACCACAGTTAATTTTAATATCATTACTTTGAAATAATGGTGCTAGCTTTCGAAATTTACGATTAGCCAATTCTCTAAAGAACATACATCAAGGGACAGATTTAAACTTACAAATCTGCATCATACAGGTCGCGGCACGAAAGTCTAGCGCTGAACGAAACGTGGAGGGGATATCTGCGCATGTTTTACGACTGGAGAGCCAATCGGCGCAAAGCACGCCCCAAGACATTCTTATTTTTTACTTCTGCGCAATAACGGTCACCGCTAGACTTTCGTGCCGCGACCTGTATATCAACTTATGATTACAAGTGTATGTAATCATAAGTTGATATATGATGCAGATCTGAAGACTTGGATATTTAGTTCATTTACTACAGTTGATCCAAATCTGGTTGAACAAAGGTAACGGGCGGTTCAAAGTTCAATAATATTTATAATATCTAAATATAATAATATATTTGTCGGCGTCGCATTGTAAACAACACGTGCATCAGGCCACGCGGTAGCGCGCTACGTCATTCGAGGCGGAGCTAAGTGTACGCTACGCCGTTACCCCACCTCCAAAACTAGCGTATAAAAGGGGCCGCACAGCGGCGAATGGACATTCCTCACAGACTAGACATCACTCACACCCAGCTGTGCGACCTGTTCTAAGTTAATATAGGCAGGGCGTGCAGCTATAACCACACATGCATTCTCTACACTCACGTAGACACACGCGTGGACGCGGCTCTTGAGCCCGCGGTAAACGCACACATGGGCGGTGTTACACATACAATACCGCCCACACACACATGTCGTTTCCACAGCCCGTACCACTGCCGGCTAGCTCTGGTTAGTGGGGCGGGCGGGAATCACACATCCACTGTAGGTGCGCTGTAAGTCGGTGCCTCTGCCGCTGGTTGTCTCCCGCTGGGCTTCCCTCGGGTAACCGGGGGTCTCACCCGGCGGAGATGGACCGCCGGGGCACTGTGAAGAAAGCAGCGCTGAGTAACAGCGCTGTGGCGCGCCTACAGTCCACAGCATCGCAGCCACACACATGGGCGCATGTTAACATGCGTCCAATAGACCATTGGACAGTAGTCCAACCTAAGGACGGGTCCGTTTTCACGGATCGAGGTATGGCCTCCGCGGTCAGGGGACACAGCCCCGATACCGCCTACCGCGCCCCCTTGCGGGGGCGCTGTGAATACTCCACCGAATGGACATTCTGACTTCAGGCGTGGCCCGGTGCACAGGTTGTATTACTCTTAATTATTGTTACTCTGCTTCTCTGTATATTGTTGCTCTTTTGTCTGAACTAAGGCCCAGTTGCCTAGCACCACGGATAAAATATTAACATTAATGGGTCCTACGTTGTGAGCAGTTGCCTAGCACCACGGATAAAATATTAACATTAATGGGTCCTAAGTTGTGAGCAGTTATATTTGATTCCAATAATAGATATGGCAAAAACGCTTGAACGCACGGAAATTTGTTCTAGTTTCTACAAGGTCTGTGTAGTAAATAACTCCGGATGTAACCTGTACACTATCCAACATAATATTGCGTTCATTCTGCCAAAGACTGCACTCCCATAAAATATGATGTGCTGATTGTTCATATTCGCAGTCAGATGTGGAACATTGACAAAAAGGCGAGTCAACAAGCTTGAAGGAAAATAATTTACTCTTAAAGTTACCATGACCGGTGAGAAATTGAGCAACACAGTGATCAACCTCCAGCCATGTCCTGGCCAGCCGTTCACGAACGGATGGAAAGAACTGGTGGAGGTGTCGGCCCTTGATGGAATTATCCCACCTACATTGCCTTTCAGACAAAAGTTCCTCCCAGACGTCGTCGGTCTGTGGTTTGAATAATCTAGAAATCTTATCACGGTCACGTAGGGTTAAAAAGTCTGCGTCCGTGGTCTCACGCGCGTTATAGTACATTGCAGCCCGTCGCTGCACTTCAAGATCGACTGGAAGTACACCTGCAAGTACCGGTAAGGCTTCAGTACTAACCGTCCTATACGCTTTGCATAAGAATATCAAAGCCAAACGCTGGCTTTGAAGCAATTTACGTCGTACCGCTCCTATGGTGGCCCTATCGGCCCAAACAGGTGCCCCGTAGCACATACACCCCAAATAGGTAGCCCCATAAATGGTCTTTAAAGTTAGAAATGACAGACCCCACGTAGATTTGTATATTCTCGTTAAGGCATAAAAGTTCTTTTTAGCTTTTTCACCGACAGTTTTTATATGATCTATGAATGAAAAATTCTTCTCTAAGACCAAACCAAGGTAGCACACGGACTGCTTTCTTTTCACGGGAACGTTATTAAATTTAATACTAGGCCACGATTTAAGATTACCTTTTAAAATTAGTTGATAAGTTTTTTGCGGTGCAAAGGTCAGACGGTTTCGATCGCCCCACTGAGATATTAATCGTAGGCAAGTGTCAGCTAAATTCTCGAGACCAGCCCGAGTACTCGACTGAATGAGTAGCAGGCCGTCGTCCGCGTAACCGGTTAATGAACAGCCGGGTGGGAGAGGAATCGCGAGAAAATCATCGAAACCTAAATTCCACAGATACGGAGCGATTACCGAGCCCTGAGGACATCCCATGGTAAGGGACTTTGACATAGAATGATGTCCGAGTTTGAGTTGCGCGGAACCATTTAAAAAATAAGAATAAACAAGATTATATATGTTTTTATAGCAGCCGCGATTTTTCAGTTTAAGTAGTAGCATCGGCCACCATGCGTTATCAAAAGCCCCGGAAATATCTAAAAAGATTCCAACCACGTACTTGTGTTCCGAGTTATTAACAATTTTTCTAACAGAAAGTGCCGCGTCTACGGTAGATTTTCCCACGGTGAAACCGAATTGGTTGTTATGAAACTTTGGCCCGTCTGGCAGCAAACGTGGAACGATAAGGCGCTCCAGGAGTTTTCCCAAAGATGGCAGTAGGGTAATGGGCCTGTAAGACTTAGGGTCGTCCGGTGGCTTATCACCACTTTTTGGAATTATTCGTATAAAGCCACGTCGCCATACACGAGGAAAAACGCCGTCCGCAATACATCGGTTGAAAACAGATAAAATGGCGTCACCCGCTGTTTTACAAGCTTCTATTATCATCCGATTAGATATTTTATCTTCACCTGATGATTTGTTAAGAGGCAGTTTCCTGACAACATTAATGAATTCGTCAATGGATGGAAGGTCTGACGTTGGTGATTCAGGTGGCACAGATGCCCACGCTCTGATCTGCTGATGGTAGTCATTGTCATTTACTGGCGAATCATCAGGTATCAGACTATTTAATAGAACTTCGGTTGTTTGCTCAATTGTGTCATTGCTATTGTGTGAAAGTATAATGTCGAGTAATTTGTTAGACTCAGTGTATCTGTTTGAAAAGAGTAACCATGGAGTTTCTTGCCGGTTCTTCTCCATGGAAACTACCATACCGAACCGTGCAATGCGAAATAAAATAGTGTATCGCATCCAGTGTGTTTTCATAGACCCAAACCCGTCTTCTGTCCAAATAAGCTCGAGCCTAGCGAAATAAAATCTTGACAACCCGATATATTTATAATCCCTATTATGTAGAAATTACTCTGTATTACCTCCTAACAGAAGAGCTAGGGTCGCAACTCATATGAAAACGGTATGCTCTCGTGACTTCATCATCTTGTTCCATCGGATTTTGCAGTCGTTGGAGAGCGAGCGCGGCGCGACAACGTACCGCACCGCGCGTGTCTTGTAGTCTTTGCATCTGATAAGAGAAAGAATTGTTTGTAAATATATGATAGGCGATTTCGTTTATGCGACTATTTTCCATGGATTTTCAACTCAAAGCTTGGCGCCGAAGGTTGAAAATCCAAGCTAGTTAGACTTGGCTGGGGCCAAGTCTTTTTTCCGCTGTTGAATTATCAATGCTCGGCTTAATGCAGAGAGTAGATTATCCAGTGGGCGATAAGAAATCGTTCGACGAGTGGCATGGGAAGTAGCGAGGAAAAGAGGCAGAGATATAGTGTGGCAACATTACTCGTCATGCCGCAACGTCATGCTCCTCGTCGTGCCCATCGCTTTCTAGTTTGTCGGTTTTTGTGCACGAGTCAAAGAACTGGCAATACGAGCGCGAGTGGCTGGCCACATAATCGCGTGGTCGCAGTGATGTGATCCACAATTTTCGTTGGCGAGGACGACGACGACGATGTGTATTTCTTTTTATGACATGACTGAATAAATAGCTATACTTAAAATGCATAGCGCGCACGCTGCCACAGTTTCATCGTCCATTGTCCAACAAAGGCAAATGACAAGTGAGGAGCGTCAGGATTAATTGCGCGAGTAGAGCAGTGTGTGGGCAGAGAGGGCAACATCGAGGCAAATATCAACCAGGTATCAAACCCAGGATCTAATTTTCAGCAGTCGCAATTGCAACCACTAGACCATTACATGGCATTACCGACAATTACATAGCATCATAATAATTAGTCAATTATTATCTCTACATACCAAACAATACAAATGTGGCCAACTGCCAAAAAAGGCACCCAAGTAATTAAAGAACGACACTGTTGCCGAGCAGCGGTGGCCCAGAGAGCAGCGGTGGCCCAGTGGTGGCGGCCCCGACTTACGAACAGTAAGTCGTGGGTTCGAACCCAGACAGGCGCATTACTTTGTGTAATTTATTTCATTACCACTGCTCTCAAAAACGGTGAAGGAAAACACCGTGAGGAAACCGGCATATCCTAGAACCAAAAAATTCGAAGACATGTGACATCTACCAATCCGCACTGGGCCCGCGTGGTGGATTATAGCCCATTCCCTCTCATAGAGAGGAGGCCTGTGTCCCAGCAGTGGGAACATTAATAGGCTGATGATGATGACTGTTGCCAAAATTTATTTATTTACTCACTGTAACTCTGGTATCAAGTGATTGAGTTCAAAGTGTTTAGCAGGAGCCTATTAATTTGTAGACTATTCACAAGTAATGTTCAAGATCAAGAAGTATGACAGGATCATAACAGTTAGTGTTTTGTAGTTTCTACTTGCCATAATCGGAAAAAAGCATGATTTCATGTATGAAACATGGCATTCTGGCAGCAAGATTTGAGGATGCTAGTAGAAAGTGAAACTATTGACAGCACGGTTGGAGCAGTAACTGAGTTATTTGCTGCTGCGCTGCAAGGAACAATTAGGCGATCTATATACCGGGAACTGGGGAGAATGAACCCGGGAGGTTCCATTTCCGCTTGGAACAAATATATATATCGCCTAATTGTTCCAGGTCTTACTCTTTGTGTATGTGAGTTTGAATGTTTGTAACCGCACCCACGACATATAAGAAATTTCTATTATTTAAAAAAAACTTTACCTGTGATGCCAGTAGCTTGTCACAAAGATCATCGTCCAACGAGGCGTCATCTCCAAGAGCAGACAGCACAGCCGCCAGTAGCTGACTGGCTCGGTACCTCACGGACTGACCCGATACACATTGACACTGCAAACAAGGTTTTTATATTAACTTCTTCATTCTTTTAACCAAAAAAGCTTTATTAAAACAACCCAAGAGTTAACAGGGTGTTTTGAGACATTGCATATGTTTTATCACGATCAAAATGCCAAAATATGCACTAAAATAGGGTAAAATATACTAAAAAATGAACAAAATATGTCAGTTCTTGTTCGTGAACCTACAATGAACGCATACAGCATTTAAATACATTGTTCTTCTCATTTTGCTGATAACTAGGGCCTTATTGATCATTAACAAGGAATATTGGAGGCATACAGGCAAGATTAATATTTAAAGACACAGTATAAAAATTCAAATTTAATTAAAATTTCCAAAATACTCACATCAAAAATAATATCAAATATGAACAGTAAGAACTCTTCTTCGTCATCAAGTGAGGTGCAGAATGTTGCCACAAACTGTACGACACGGTCCACATTGGCACTGGTGTCACCAAAAGTGAACAGGTATTGTAGGGCATTCTTGAAGCTCTCACGAAAGCTGTCCTCGTCAAGCTGTGAATAGAAGAGTTATATTATTGTTGGTCTGTTTTGTTGCTTTATAGATAGGCTGAGAAAGAAGATAGATAGACTAAAACATGTATTTTGGCAACAAAAGTAGATACTTTTGTTGCTAAAATACATGTTTTAAAATCCTGCATGACCAACTTTAGTATTCACAAACCTACTATTACTTGTATGACAAAATTATCAGTCGTAAGGCAGAGTATTGTTACTTTAGTTGCAACTTAGCCATATTTTCCAAAAAGAAGCAGGCAACTGCTGCAATGAATGTTGCAAAAGTATAACAGTATTGTAATTTCAACCATAGTTGAGAGAATCAACTAACTTTTTGATCATTTCCTTGGGGAAGATAGGCAAAATTACTTGTTGTTTGATGACTTTTTCCGAGGGAAAACTGCAGTATCTTGCAATTTGGTTGAATAAAGTAAGGAGACTTACCTTTTTATACAATTTAATCATTTCCTTCACATACTTCTTGTGCTGAACAACATTGTATTGTACATTTTGAAATATTTTGAACATAGTTGGATTGTTCCGAGGATTTGGTTTCACCGCGGACACTGGCTGCGGTACTTCGGCGTCCGTCGGAGGCATTATATCAAATCTAAATTACTTTGACTCTTATTTGTAATAAAACAGGTGTTTAATGATAATTTTACGAAGTATTAATCAATAACAGCACAATTTCGAACACATAACACCGGACAACCGTTTTGTTTTTGAAAATTTGATGAGTTTGACAACTTGGAGTTGACCCAGTGTTGCCAACTTTTTTTTTTTAGATATCGTACCGTGGCCCGTGGAATAGAAAAGATCGTATTTTGCCAACATTTTTAGGAAAAACATAGTACGTACCTAATGAAATTACAAAAAAAAAACAACGTAAGGAATGTAATTTTAATTTTGAATCAATATCATCTGGAACATTTAGCATTAAAGATATGTAACTGAATTTTTAGAATGTAAAACACCTTTTTCTGTTCTATTTTTATCTAGGGCAGATGATGTCGCTGCCAACCAATGTCGACAATTCTGCCAATGTCAGAAGTGAATGAGAAAGCAAGTGATATAAAGACGGAACAGAAAAAAAAGGGAGAAGTAATAAAACAATTAAATCAAAGACTACAATGTATATTGAATTAAATAGCTGAACTCGTTGCAGAACTTATTGTTGGGTTAGTAGCACAGAGAATCTATATATACGGTTAGTAGGACAGCACTGAAACAAACAAGAATATATAATAATATAAATTATAAATTTAGGTAATTTTTGTTGAGTAAAAACATTTTTACAATATTATTAAGACGGATAAAAACCATCAGCATCTGGAGCAGTTCTGGGGAGGAGTGTGTTAAAAGAGAAGGGAAATTAATTGGCACAGGAATCTTTAATTTGGGGAGACGACTATATAAGTCGTAGGATGGATCATTGTTGATGCAGTCAAAAAAGATGTGATCCAAGCTACCCTCATCCAATCCGCATTCGCAGAGGGACGAGTCCTGCACACGAATTTTATGAAGGCAAACTGGAGAACAGCAAAAGCCTAGGCGAATTCTACATAGGACCGATATGACACTTTTAGGTACCTTCTTGTAATGGTAGAACCATGGTTTCGGTTTTATCAGCGGTTGGACCGCGTAGTGAAAACTACCTTTCTTTTTGCTCGAGCTGTTCCACAGTTCCTGCCACGAGCTTACCAAATCCATCTTGGGAAGGTTTAGTAGATCATAGCCTTGGTGATTGAGGTGTTTAAGGTCTGCAGTTGGGGAGGTGCATGCGTCCTTAGCCAATGTATCAGCACATTCATTGCCTTTAATGCCACAGTGGCTGGGTATCCAAACTAGCTGAATGTTTTTTTTGCTGATTGGCACATGATAGGAGTGTCTTTTTAATATTTAAAATTAGTGGGCTATGTAATTTACTTTTGAAGGGATTCTGGGGTAGGGATTGAAGAGAGCTGGGGAAGGGAATCTGTAAAAATTACACCAGAGTTAATATTATGGGATTCTATGAAAAGGCATGCTTCCAATAAAGCCACACTCTCGCCTGTAAACACAGAAGATTCCTTTGGACATTTAAATTGCAGGATAATTTTAGAGTTTTGGTAATAAACAGCAGCACCCGTATAACTGTTACTTGCTATCTTAGAGGCATCGGTGAAAAACCTTTGAAACCCATGCCATCGCTCACAGACTACCGCATTAAAGATCGAGTTTGCCGAAGGGGACTTTTTGGAAATACCAATGTTGTAAATATTTGGGGTTTGAAGCAGAGTACTTCATACGGGAAGTTAAACAATAGTAATCTGGGATATTGGACAATAGGACAATCAAAATTTTGGAGCTGGCAAAACGCTTTTAATATTAGAGGAGATTCCTTGCATTTCCAATATTTTGAATTTCGTACAGATTATCTAATTGTTTCAATTTTGGAATAAGAGGATGTAGAGTTTTGGGGATAACCCTAGACAGGAACCGGGACGCCACATACTGTCTCCTCAGGGTTAAGGGAGGTTCAGCGCATTCGACCTGCAAGGCGTTAATGGGAGAAGACTTCATGCAACCTGAGATGATCCGAAGGCATTGAGACTGAACTCTATCTAATCCAACTAAACCGCCTTTGTTACATGGAATCAACAAAAATGAGCCATAATCTAAAATACTACGGACTAAAGCGTTATAGATTAATTTCATACTGTAAGGATGGGCACCCCACCAGACACCTGCAAGGACTTTTAAAATAGGGATAACCCTTTCGCATTTTTTAACTAAGTAATTAATGTGGGGTAAACCAGATAATTTGGAATCCAGATACACGCCTATAAATTTTGCTTTATTAACTACTGGAATACCATGATCTTCAATGCTAACTGAGACTTGAAGGATCCGTTGTTTCCGGGAGAAAATGACAACCGAACTTTTCAGAGCAGATAGGGAGAGACCATGGTCTAAAAGCCATTGATTTAAAGAGTCCAGAGAGAGACAGAGAGATGTAGCAGCATCAACAACTGATGCATTGGCTACGTACAGGACAAGGTCGTCAGCATACTGTAAAAGATGACAGTCAGTATTAAGACAGCGAGACTCAACAAACCACTCAAGTCTATTTTTAATTAGATGTTCCAGTAACTTGGCCAAGACGGACGACAAAGCAATTGGTCTAAATTCGGATTCGGGTAATCGGCATTCTTGCCGGGTTTCAAAAGAGGAATAACGATTTGGTGTTTCCACTGATCACCGGATCAGTGGAAACACCAAATCGTTATTCCTCTGTTGTAAATTACTGTTATCGTTTTGGTTGGGTACCGAGTTACCGACCCAACCAAAACAATAACAGCAATTTACAATTTCGAGAAAATAGTTCTTAGCGTTGGTACCAGAGTGGACTATAAAAGAATATGGGATGCCATCCTTGCCAGGGGCAGTATCCCGTACATTTCGAAGAACCGTATTCAATTCCTCCATTGAGAAGGGGTTTTACAGGCGTGAGTAATAATTCTGAAGATAAGGGAACATAGGCTGGAGCAATTTTATCGAAAAAGGATTCAGCAGTTTGTCTGGTGATGGGGGAAGAGATTGACGGGGAGCAACCACGCCTAAAGCGGTTTAGGCGTGGCTCTTCCAGACTGCTGATACGGGAGTGGAGGGGGATAGAGAAGTGCAAAACTTAACCCAACCTGAACGTTTCTTCTTACGAAGAAGACGTTCAGATTGAGCATACACTCGTCTATACTGTAGTAAATTGTCGTTATTCATCGATTCATTGTACTGTATTTCGGCGTCATTCCTCGACTGTATTGCTGTTGTGCATTCATGGTCCCACCATGGGGTTGATGGAATCTTGTTTCTGGCACAGTTCCGCTACTTAAAGGACGAATCTGCACTTGAAATTATGGCCGAAACAAAGCCTTCATAACAATTCTTAACATGGCAGTGACCCAAAAAACCTGAAAATGCTGAATTTAAATTTGGGAGTTCACTAATTTTCTCCTCCAGTAATGATGAAAACTTTGTCCAATCGGGTTTGGACAAGTTGTACTTCAGAAGTGGAGGAGAAGTTTTTTCTAAAAAGGTTTTATTAATCAAAGATATAACGATAGGGTAATGATCACTACCATGCGTCAGAGTAGTGCATTGCCAATGAATCGATGCCGCCAACTCCACAGAACAGAATGTGAGATCTACACAACTCTTTTGCTGCCCAGGAAGAGTTCTACGGGTCGAGCAACCGTCATTTAGGACACAGAGGTTAAGGTCATCTAGAATTTCTACTAAACCTTCCCCGAAGGAATCGCATCTATTAGAACCCCACCTAAAGTGATGGCAATTTAAGTCACCCATGACCAAAAGGGGACCATGAATACTACTAAAAATATTTCTTAAAATGGTTAAAAAGTTATGATGGGGATGCGAAATGTATACAGAGAGGACCGTGATCCCCTCAACAGTTCCTCCAACAACATTCACATCACCATCAAGCGCAGGTAAGGATAAGGACAAAAGTGGGACACGGTTATTGAAAAGGAGGGCCGACCCTCCATAGCCATCAGATCTATCGCATCTAAGAATATTTAAATGTGGTACACGAAAGCTAAGACTTGGGGTAGGCCAAGTCTCTGCAATGGAGCAAGCCAAGGGCTTGTACTCATTTAGGAGGGATATGAGGTCGTGTTTTTATGCCACACGCTCCTCACATTCCACTGAAGGAATACTGGGCGACCCGCCATTTTTAATTTAAAAAAGAAGAGTAACAAGTTGGTGGGCAACGTTGGACGGTATTTGTGAATTAGAAGAAGACATTACAGTGGTTAAGAGTTTTACGAGAATTTCAATGATAGAGGAAATATTATTACAGTCGACGTAGGGGTTATTAAGAGTTCAGCCGTTAGGCTGTGAAGATCGGGGAGAACTAGTTATTTGCTCATGAGCAACTCTATCGTATGATGGGGAAAGGGGGGCATGGGTCTTGGCTTTAGAAAAACTGTTTTCCGATATGATTGGGGTTGGGATTTTGTTACATTGGCATAGTTACGGGAATCAGCTGGGACAGTTTTGCTTACTTCAGCATAGGACAAGGATTTCTCAGCCATGATAGTCTTTATAGCCTTCTGTCTACCAAACTCCGGGCATGACTTGCTATTAGCAAAGTGATTCCCTGAGCATAGTACACAGAAAGCTTCAGCCTCAGAAATGCTGCAACCATCACCAGGGTGATCATTGCCACATTTACTGCAGCGTGGTTTTGACCTACAGATTGATGCAATATGTCCAAATCTGCAGCATTTACGGCACTGAATTGTAGGGAAGACATATTGCTGTACCCTCTCCGACGCACGACGCGCGGATTGCAAATCCCTCAACCGCGCACATGCAACAATTGTTGCATGTTTTCAAAACATTTTCTGCCCGTTCCGATAAAAACACCTGTAGCTCAGAAACTACAAGTCCTAGAGCAATTTCAAAAATACTGTTGTCAAGCTGATTAGATAAGAAATCTACTTATCTAGAAATCAAAATGTAATACTTTAATTATATACTCCAAATCATAATGTATAGCTAAAAAATAGTTACGCCGCCATCGTTCACAACGGAAATAACTACTTTTTCACGGGCGAAATACTGCAACTTCGAGATTCCAAAACGAATTTATGTTGACAAAATAATGAAGCACGGTTCACAAGGATAATTTTGATATATAATAGTATCAGCTACCATTAAAAATACCAGAGTAATCACGCCATTTGCTGCGCAGGTAAATTCGAGTGTTCAATGTCAGTCGTTTAATGTCAAATGAAAGTTTCTTTTTTTTTTTCGGCAAGTTGTCAATGAAATAGTGTTGCGAGGTTCGATTTTATTATTGAGGAATTTAGTAACGAATTGAACACAGAGGAATAAACTGTGGAGTAGACAGTTTTAGACGGTTTTTAATGCAGTTTTTTGGAGGCGGGTGCGCGTGCAACAAGTGTGACAGATAGCGCTCAAGCGAAGTGCAGGATGTCACGAGTGTGACTAATCGCGTCGGAGAGGGTACTGGGAGAGATGTGTAGCAACAGTAAATTCTATTTGGTAAAACCTGTCCGTCAAACGTGATCACGCAAGTTTCTGTGGGTTTCCATTCTATAGCCTCGTCATGAAAATTCTTTTTGTTTATGCGTCTGACCTTAAGAATTTATCCACAGCACTTTACACTCCTCTTCCGACATGTCGTGGGGAACTCCTTTTACAATACCCATACGGGTAATGTTAAATGTAGGGATACTAGCAATATAACCATTTTTTGACAAAATACTGTTTATGTAGGCATTCGCATCTTGAGGGGAAGTAAATTCCACAGAAACTCGGTTACGACCAACGCGTTTAACTCCGTCACGAACTACGTTACCAATGTTATTATTGAAAAGAAACATGCCGAATGTAACGGGATGGAGTGTTGTATTAGCATTAGGTTGGGATTCCGTGCGGGATACGTGGACTAGGAAAGGCGCTTTATCTGTCGCTGAGTACTTAGTACGACCAACTTGAGCTCTTTGTTGCTTCGTAGGAGGGCTTGAGTGTGTGTTGCATCGTCAACTGGGCGTTTGCGTGACGGATTGGTTGAAATTTGTGTGTCTGCTATGCTGCAGGCAACATGGGCAAGTTGGGATAGCGGGGAGTTCGGTGATAGGGGAGCATAATCGGAAATTGAGGAAGAAGGGATGTCAGGTGGAGAATCCGGATCGGGAGGTTTATTTCGCTCCATTACTACGGTAAAAACTACTGTAACAAGAAATGAACAATACAAACCCGATTAACGACACAAGGACAACACAGAAATACAAAAACAAGTCACAACAAGTCACTTTTTCACTGAAAACAGCTTAAAATTCAGGACACACGTGCTAACCAAATACACTCTGTGGCGAGAATCAAAAACACCTCTTTACGAAGCCGAAAGGCACTTGTTTTTCTTGTCATTGCGATCATTTTTTTGTTCTACACCATACCTGGGAAACTTCTAGTTACGGATATATTGGGAGTCAAAGTTCCAACTATTTGACAAGTTATTTTTAAATACAAGTATTTAATGTAAGATTTTTACTATAAACACCTCCGCGACCCCCGTATTATTCAATCCATCCATCAGCACAATGTTTTGAGTGCGTTACATTGAGTTCTACTACAAAACATGATTTTTCAAGCCAAAAAAAAAAAACGTTTCCCAGCAATATTTTTTGCGTAAAGTTACTTAGTTTGATGTACAAAATGCTTGGTTGACGGCTTCGTGATGAGGTCTTTTACACCCTGTATTTTTAGATATGAGAAAAGTTACTTAAGTGTTTTCTAAAACTCAGATGAAACCGTGAATATGTGTCATTTCCATAGATACAGATTTAAAATCTCGAATTTGTATACGAATAAAAGTTGTCCTCTACCTTGATTATGTAAGCTCTGATGCTAACAATTCTCAATTTCACTTGATTGAAACAGTAACTTTTGCGATTATATACAGGGTGGAATGTTTGCATGCCACCTGGAGGGAAAGTACTCTAAATACCGGAGATAGCAAATTTTACTCAAAGGTAACATTCCTTTATTTTTAAAAAGAAATTACAATTTGACAGATAGTCATAGGATGCATACATAAAAATACAAAAAAGTTAAACTCGTTCATGTCTTCTAGTTGTTTTTTAATATACTTAAAATAAAAAAAAATAAAAAAAAAATTGTTATCTATTTTTACTTCGTTAAGATGATCATGCTGATTTGAAAAGATCGATTATTTTGCGTGATGCGATGATTTCGATTACTCGATCATACATCGTACAAAGGCCAAAAAGGTCGTATAAATACGATTTAAATCGTACGGTTGGCAACACTGAGTTGCCCTGTCAGTGACTCTCGATGTTGCCAGTGGGAAAGTTAACGAATTTATAACGATGATATAACTAGATTTTTGTTCGGTTATTTAGCGTTATTTACGGTTTTTGCCAAATAACTGTTGTTGTATCTCTATATTCAGATCGCAAATTAAGTTCCGGTTAAAAAACAATTCAAATACTTTCAAGAAAGCGCGGGAGATTTACAACTTGGCGGAAGCGTCTTTTTGAACTTTAGTTGAAAAATTGTTAAGGTAATTATGTACGTTATTGTTATAGTAATCGTGTTTTAGTGTCGTAGTTTCTTCATTTACGCAAAGTTTGTGTGTGTTTTTATTTTCTTCGGTAGAGGTGTCAGCTATGACCCATCTGACGACCCCGCCCGGTCGTGTCCCCCCGGCATGCAGATACATTAGGTACCATTGAATCAAATGAATTGGGTACGGAAACCGAGATTCGCTTGCGAGATTTTGTCGTAAAAGATCCATTCTTTTACGACGAAATCTCGCAAGCGAATCTCGCAAGCACTACAAAAAGAAAAGTCCACGGATCCGAATCTTCGGAGTGTGGTTGTGGGAATAGGAAATAAATAGGGTACATCTGTCGCGAAAGATGAAATCGCGATATTCTAAACCTATAATAAAATTAATGTACCTAAATATATAATTGCACAGCACTAATGAGATGACAACAATAAATCAGTTTGAGCAACCGGCAAACTTAAATTTGAGTAAAGTAGATTCAGTGCAAGAAGATTGTATGGAGATTCTTGTCACCCGTGAGACGCGCCCACCTGGAGCTTTCCAGGTGGCGCGTCTCACGGGTAAGTATTAACTTTCTGTATATGTGAGGATTAGAGATTTGGTAGCCGTGGTTTAGCCGTGTGGTATCCGGCAGAGTAGAATAGAACCAACCCATTACACTCACGGGTGTCGTATAAGGCGACTAATGACTGAGGCAGAACAACTTGCGCCTCCGTAGACCAGAGAATGGGCAGCAGCGTTTTCTGTTAGTCTTTCATTACTGCGATCTCCAATCCGCCTGCCAAGCGTGGAGATTACGGCAAATTCCTCCCATCATGGGAGAGGCTTATGTCCAGCAGTGGACGTTATGGGCTGTTGTAGTAGTGTAGTAGGGATTTGGTATGTTTAATAATTGATGTTTTACGAAGGTACTTTCGCCTGCTTGAATAATTTGGAACATCTAATCCATTGGAAGTGATGGTCGTGTCTTCAGCTGCGGTTCTGGTTCACTAAGATGCTTCCATGATCGCGGCTAAAGGTATAACGACGACCTTCACGCGCTACTAGTCCGGACATTCTGGGGTTTGTGAGAAAGGTCGTGGGCCAACCAATCTTGTAAATCTTCTAGTATATTCCCCATGGGGTCCAATGGTAAGCGTCGACGGGCGCAAGCGTTGAGCGACGCTATATATATATATATATAATGATAAGGGGTGCGTTTCAGATGACGAGGCAATGGGCCGAAGTCGACTGGAATGCGTGCTCTTGCAGAGGAGAAAATCCAGAATCTGATTAGCACAAAGGTGTCACAAACGTTAATGATAAAATAAAACTAGTGAGAAAACAAAATAGATTTATTGATCACTAGCTTCTGCCCGCGACTTCGTACGCGGAACCTGTTGCTTATGCCAGCGACAACGGGGTCGTCAAAATAGATTCTTCGGTCGAGTCGGTAGATTCTTGGGATCTTATGATCCTCAATGTTTTAGCTCCTTTGGAACATTGGGAAAGATTTGACCTCTTTCTAGGCATGGTTATAGTTTTATTAAAATCTAAAATCTAAAAGTGACTGCTCCGCTGCATTACCGGGTAGGCACGAAGGTAAATGGAAAAGGAAATTAAACACTAAAATAACATAAGCCGGAAGGCATATTTATTCGATAAAATAAAAAGATAAAAGGGAGTTTTGGCCAGTAGAGTCAAATTTTCAATGATGTACCATCGTCATCGAAAATCAGTCCTAAACTGTTACCACCCTCACCGCGTGGAGGTACTCCCAGCTTATGTGATCTGTCAGCTACCGAATGAAACCACCGTTGCGATTGGATGCTAGTTTATTACTGGCGTAGCAACACAACATCATAATGGTGCAGGCACGCACACATACATACGTGTACATACACATCACTCCTCCGACACTATTTTCAAAAGTAAAGGACTTAACATTAGGTTGGTATAAGTAATAACAATAAGAAGACTTGCATAGGTAACTAGACTTACATAACTAAACTTACATAACTAGACTTACATAACTAGACTTACATAACTAGACTTGCATAACTAGACTTACATAACTAGACTTACAATACTAGACTTACATAACTAGACTTACATAACTAGACTTACATAACTAGACTTACATAACTAGACTTACATAACTACAAACAACAAGAGGCCACTCTCGGCAGGTCGCACTAGTAAGCACCGTATATCATTCGGTATCTATAGGTAGACATATCTAATACGGTGTGTTTCTTTACATACTGAATGTAGATATTTAAGTGCGTGGTGTGCTATACAATTACAATTTAAACCTTATAATTAATCTTGCGCCTACAACTACGTGTCGGTCTTGTTGGCTGTGGCTCAAAAGAACGATCGCTATGATCCTCGGCTACTTCTTGATTAGTCTCAGCGTTATTATGATCATTAGCATCAACTTCACTTTGAGCCTCAGCCCACTCATCCTCTTCCCCAATATCATTTCCCTCGCATTCTGTTGCTTGCGATTCAACAACAGGAGATAATAATTGTGGCGGCTGCGCCAGCGGGGAAGGGGGGCGCGGCGGCGGCGGCGGTGACTGCTTGGGGGGGGCTCACGACATCAGCACGTGCGTCTTTCGTTACGCTTCCTGTAACGGTTGCACCAGTATATTTCCTTATCTGGTCAATATGCCTTCTGCAGTTTACATTGTAATCCATAACTAATATTTCATACATGCGATTACCTATTATTTTAATAATTATTTTGCCTAAAATCCATATCTCTTTTCTAGCTACATACCATTTCAACCATACCCTATCGCCTGTCATTAATTGTCTTTTAGTTTTAATATTATCCTTATTTGTTTCAGTGATATGTTTATCTTCTAGTAATAGGTCTAGCCTTGTTGTTATTTTTCGGCCAAACATAAGCTTTGATGGGCATTCACCCGTTGAACAATGTGGTGTGTTGCGATAATCAAATAAAAATCCTAATAATTTTTCGTTAATAACATTTTGCTGACTGTTGTCGCTAATAATACATTTTATCATTTTTTTGCATGTTTTTACAGAATTTTCGGCCTGTCCGTTACTGGAAGGGTGATAAATTGGGGACGTTATATATCGGATACCATTCATTTCGCAAAAATGTTTAAATTCATTCGACTTTATTTTTACATCATTATCGGAAACTATGACTCTCGGTATACCGAACCTAGAAAACAATATCTTTAACTCAGCTATAAGTGCCCGACTTGTAGTACCGCAACTCATAAGCAAACACTCCAACCATTTGCTATATGAATCTACGACAATCAAATATACATGTTGATTTATAGTCATAAGTCAATGTGCAAACGTCGCCACGGAACCGAGTCGAGCGGCCAGGGCGCAGAAGGCGCGCGCGGCGGCGCGGCCCGAGTGCCGGCGCACGTGTGGCACGCGCCCACCCATTCCTCAATGTCCTTATCGATCGATGGCCACCAGAATCTACTGCGGGCTGCGCTCTTTGTTTTTACAACACCGAAATGACCCGAATGTAGTTCTTGTAATAACCTATTTCTGTATACCGCTGGTATCACAACTCTGTGGCCTCGAAAAATACAACCGTTTTCGACCTCTAAATCTATACTAATATTATAAAGAGGAAAACTTTGTTTGTTTGATTGTTTGTTTGTTTGTAATGAATAGGCTCAAAAACTACTGGACCGATTTAAAAAATTCTTTCACCATTCGGAAGGTACATTATCCACGAGTAACATAGGCTATATTTTATCCCCGTACTCCCACGGGAACGGGAACTACGCGGGTGAAACCGCGGGACGTCCGCTAGTCTGTTATAAAGTTAAAATAGGGCAGAACTTGTTTACAAGTCTGCTATTACAATAGTGTCAGAATAGTCGTTCATTGATCTCATAATTGTCGATTTTGACAAGTTTGGTAATCTACTAATTTAGTGGCGTCATTATGGCTTTCCAATGAACAACCACTGACACTCCATTGAAAGAAATGGCATAGAATGGTAATCTCGTACACAATGACAAATGAATGACTGACATAAGCGGTAATCTGCTAAAATTTTGACAGTTCCTTTGGATCATTGACTTATCATTGAAACGTCATTGTGCGGTCATGGTTTTTAATTCGATCGTGGTTGTGGATTATTGAATGGAGACAATGAATTTACTACGAACAAAATATTCTCGAGCCAGCCAACGCAAATCAAGTCTGCTATTACAATAGTGTCAGAATGATCTATCGTTGATCTTCTATTTGTTGATTTTGACAAGTTTGGTAATCTACTAATATAATGGCGTCATTATGGCTTTCCAATGAACAACCACTGTTTTAGAATGGTAATCTCGTACACAATGACTAACATAGAGCGGTAATCTGCTAAAGTTTTGACAGTTCTTTTGATCACTAACCTATCAGTGGAACGTCATTGTGCAATCATTGCTTTTATTTCGATCGTGTTTGTGGAATATTGAATGGAGACAATGAATTCACTACGAACAAAATGTTCTCGAGCTAGCCAACGCAGTGGATGCTAGAGAAAGAAGATGGGCGGAATGCAGAAGACGTCGTCGTGCCCTTCGCTTGACGCGAATGATGGACGTTTTGAGCCTAAAGGGATTATTTGAACCCTTTTAATATATTCCCGAGGCGGAATTTGTAAAGTCGTTTCGCCTTGGAAAGAACTCGGAGGTTAATAAATTGAAGAACTCATTCCCCATTGCAGCGTATTAGAAGCATGTTTCAGGTAAAGACCCATTATTATAAGCAATTTATTGTTTTAGATACTCAATAACAATGATTAGATGCAATAGTTTATGTCAAGAACAGTATTAATTAAATAAAAGTTAAGTTACCTGCGGTTGTACTTATAAAAGTAAATTGATTTTTTCAGGTTGCAGTTCATGCTTTACATTATAGTCGAACAACTGCAGGCAAGATTGTGAATGCATGTTACATATTGCACAACATTCCATACATGGCAAGAGCACCGTTGCCACCTGATGAAGTTTATCTAGAAGTACTTGGCTTGCAATAGGTGATTTACATTCCACATTTCAGTTAGAATGAAGATGGAATTTAAAATAATACTGCTATGTTAAAAATCAACATTTAAAATAATCTTTATTTCTCATAAACTATATATTTATTTAACATTTAAAACTTGAATTTCAAGTCAATTGAAAAACCTGAAATGTAAATATAAGTACTACATAAAACAAAAGACAAGTTACAATATCTAATGTAATAATAATAACAAATCAAAATCAGTCTTCATACAAATCAAAAAGATCTTCAATATTTTAATTTTAATCATCATTTGAATAACAAATCACAAATATTACCTTTTAATAAAAATAATAACAGTCATTCATGTCATTAATCACTAATCTGTCTTTTAATTTAGGAGGAAAATAATAATGCAGCACCTAATTATCAAAACCATCAAAGGGTGAATCGGGATCTTCTTGAAGGTCGGGCACTGCAGCAGGCTCTTCTTGACAGACTGTGGAGAAATGCATAAATTAAATTAGCAGGTATGTACTGTAAACCTACCTTAATGTTCTAATGAAGTACGAAAATGCTCTAAGTATTAATAAAATGATTTAACTCTTTGTTACAGATCCACAGTGAACACAGTATTGACAAAATATGATTTAACGTTTCAAGCCCGGGAACAGAACATTGTTATTCCTGTAATTACGGGTATACTTATAGGTTAAAATAAATTAATACTCTTTTTATAAACACTGTTTCATTTAATCATTTTGTCATGACATTATAATTCTGCAGAGTTTGTGTGAAAACAAAATTAAGTTTAATACAAAAGTTGCAACTTCTTTTATAGCATGTTGTGTAACCTAGCGCTTAGTATCAGAGTTACAATCAAGATGTCAGATTCTGGCCAATGTACTACTACTGATTGAGCCTAAACCTAACACAAGCTTAGATGGAGGGGTCATATTAATTATTATAATTTTTATTGTTTTGTTTTCAATGCTCCATAATACTTATTGTGGGTATGTTGGTAGCACACACAATGAGTAGAAGTTCCGATTTTGGGTGAAACCATTACCTAAAGGTGAATGACTTACCTATAAATCAACAGTAATTAGTAATTACCTTTTTTGGCACACAGTGGCCTCTATGGTTCACCATTTTTTCTGTGGTGGAGCTGTCCATCAATGCAGCAGCTGAGTTGTTGATGGCCTGCCCGAGCATGTTTTAAAGTCGCCTCGTTCCTGGCTTCAATAGCATCCAGCCTTGATTGAGCAACATCGAGAGGGTACATGGTCTGTTTCTATAAAAAAATATATATTTTGTAACATCGGGCGACATACTTTGCCCATAAAGTGGGGCGTTAATGGTCAAAACAAATAATTGCAAGATCTTTACCTTCGATAAACTTCGCCCTTCATTGGTGGTTTTAATACAATTATTCAAGTGGAGCCGAAATTTACTCAATTATCACCATTTTGTATAAAATCAATAAATATAGGCTTCTCGGTCAGTGGGTCGTCTTAGGGGTAAAAATATACAAACAAAAATCTAACTAGACAATCAAATGAAAATAAATACAATAACATAACACCGGCCGCTAGATACAAAAACAAATAAACGTCAGTTAACAGTAATGCCACATTTGACTTTGACATATAAACAGATAAAATATTAAATTTACATTAATCCGCGTTGAAAATTTTAATGTTTTTTCCTATTTACGAACTTTTTATTAATTCAGATGGCTTAAAACACTAATAAATAATATGTAAATAAATAAATAAATGAAATCTGGCATGAATAAATGTTCAAATGTAATAGTAGTTTTTCGAAAATCATTTCTACTAACGGGTCTTATATTAATGGCAATACAACAAAGTCATTACAACACGAGACCATTGTCCGGACAATGATCGATCACTATGAATTTAGCAGACTACGAACTTTTACCAAAATGACAATAGGATCGTGTTGGACTGACGAAGAGCGTTATATAAAGAGCATTATTCTAAGCAATTGTTCTAAATACTCATGATGAGTGATTATTAGAATAAAAAATAGAAAATAGAATTAATTTCTTACTTTATAAATTTAGATGCTCTATTTCTTGTTTATGTCAAGAACAGTAATTAAATATAAGTTAATCTACGTTTACCTAAATAAATAAATATTGCTCGACATTACACACAGCGCCATCTAGTGCCACACTAAGCAACGAGGCTTGTATCGTGGACACCAGATAGTTAATATCTACATAGATACTTTTTGTTTGTAAATACATACTTAATATACATATAAACATCCATGACTCGGAAACAAATGTCCATGCTCATCACACAAACATTTGCTCCGACCGGGATTCGAACCCGGAACTATCAGACTGTCACAGCTTCTATCCAAACACTATGGATTCCATGCCACAATCTTGGTGCGTCATACAGTTTATAGGGAACGTGCACAACGACGGTGCTGCCAACTGGCGTCGCCAATCCGAATCTTGTGCTCTATTAATGCTTGACATTGAATTTTCTAACAAGTAAACAGAATTAATTTTATAGTGAAAATTAATTAACTAATCATAATGCATTGTTGGATTTCTGGATGTAGGTACCAATACATCCACAAAAATGAAAATAAATCAATTAGCGTAAAATTCTATTACTTTCCAAAGAATACTATACTATCATACCATGTTTTGGTGAAAAACGCAAAAAATGGATAAACGCAAGAAAAATATTTGAAAACAACTTGTTTTTGTTACACTCTGCATTGAAAAGGCCCTCAAAATCAACCGTCCATGCAAACATACCAGAACCATTTATACTTCACTAGACGTGTTCTACTAGACCGCACTAAAGTTCACACCGAATATCCCTCAACAGTTAATCAAAGACTCCACATGTACTCAGAATATAAACATGGTAATACCCACAATAATGTTTTTAGTTGGCTGCACTCCTTTGGTTTAAGTTTTGTATCTAAATGCTACGGACTGCATTTTATTGATTGCTTCATCAAATGATTGTGAACGAATTGATTTATTAGAGCCTGGAGATACTGTTCTCGCTGATAAAGGATTCCCTTCCATTATAACATGTGTTGAAAATAAGAAAGCTATCTTAGTTATGCCAGCCACCATGTCTTCTTAGACCACAATTTTCATCAGAAAGTAAACGAAAGATATAAAATTCATATTATTAAACATTTATATTACGCTGACGATCGTTATTGATAGACCGGAACTCATATTATATACCTTTTAACATATTCAAAAATAATATAATTGAAGAGACAATTTTGTCTAAGTAAATTGAAAGCACGATGAGAAGTGATAAGTTTCCTTTTCTGTCCGCATAGTGTCTCTTTTGTCGATTAGTGCTGCCACCTATAGTTCCTGCACGTTCCCTATAGGTTATGTTTGGGATGCTTTGAAAATTATCTAGGCACGATGTTGCCTCGGTGTAATATAGTCTGCGGCATACCGCAATTGCCGCTCACCGTGGTTAATTGCATCATACCAAAAGATGACGCACGCCACAATATGTAGCTCGCTGCAATGCCGCACAGTGATGCCCCCCGGCGTAAAGCTACCTTTAGAATATCATTGGGGGCAACACTGTGCGGCATTGCAGCATGCTACATGTTGTGGCGTGCGTCGTATTATGGTGTGCTACAAATAACGATACAATGCAGCAATTGCGGTATGCGGCAGCGTATTTTACGCCGAGGCAACATCGTGCCTTTTTCAAAGTATCATGCTGTATATTTTATTGGTGTGTTTTGGTCTACCAACTTGATTGATTGAGGGGACAAGACACCGTAGATTATGGCTGATGAAGTAACTTTAGCAGCATGACGCAAGGTGTTGCCAAGCCACACGATTCTTGCCACAATGTGTAACATTTTAAAATATTGTAGCATGCGGCCATGTGGCATGCTGCAATATCGCATAGCGTTGCCCCGGCGTAAAGCAGCCTTTAGAGTTCAACAACTGCAGGCAAGATTGTAAATGCATGTTACCTATGGGTTAAAATCATCATCTGCCTGCCTAGCCTTTTCCCAACTATGTTGGGGTCGGCTTCCAGTCTAACCGGATTCAGCTGAATACCAGTATTTTACAAGGAGCGACTACTTAACTGACCTCCACAACCCAGTTAGTACTGGGAAATACGATACCCCTTGGTAAGACTGGTTGTCAGACTATATGGGCCACTGACTACCTACCTGTAACGACTGTCAAAGATCTACAAATGACAGCTGGGACCAACAGCTTAACGTGCTTTCCAAGGCACGGAGGAAACTCGGTGTGTAAGGGTGGTCACCCATCCACAGACCAACTTAGGCAAGCACGGCTTAACCTAAAGATTCACCCGAGCGGCTGTTATTACATAGCCACGAGCTCCTCCACTTAGGGGTTAAAATATACAAACTAAAATCTAACTAGAACACTCAAATGAAAATAAATACAATAACAAAACACCGGCCGCTAGAAACAAAAACAGATACACGAGAGTAAACTATAATGTCACATTTGACTTTGACATTTATACAGATAAAATATTAAGTTTTACATTAATCCGCGTTGAACATTTTAATGTTTTTTCCTATTTACGAACTTCTTATTAATTCAGATGGCTTAAAACACTAATAAATAATATGTAAAAATATATAAAATGAAATCTGGCATGAATAAATGTTCAATTTTAATAGTAGTTTTTCGAAAATCATTTCTACCACCGGGTTTTAAAAATGGCAATACAACAATATCATTCCAACACAATTCTATCACGAGACCATTGACCGACCAGTGATCTATCATTATGAACTTAGCAGACTATGAACTTTTACCAAAATGACAATGGCGTCGTGTAGGAATGACGAATTTTATAAAAATAGCAGACTTGGGGCCCTGAATGTATTTAATCACTGTTTTTAAAGTTTCATCCTTGCTAGTTTCTGTTTTTATATCGCTAAACGTTAACGGGGCAACGTTAGCATCTAAGAAATTTAGGAATGACGAATCATTTTGTCCTTCCGTTCTACAGTCAGGTTCAGGCAAAGGCGAGCGCGATAAATAGTCCGCCGCGACATTATTTTCACTTTTAATATATTGGACGTTATAATTATATGCAGACAATATTATTGCATAACGCTGTAACCTCGATGCTGCCATTACTGAAATACCTGTTTTCTTGCCGAATATCGCAAGTAACGGACGATGGTCAGTCTTAAGGACGAACGGTTCCTGACGTCCATACAGATATTGGTGAAAATATTTGACAGCAAAAATAATGGCTGTCGCCTCCTTCTGAATCTGACTGTAGTTTTTTTCGCTTGTGGACAATGACCTTGAAGCGAACGCCAGCGGTCGCTCGAGGTCCGCGCGCTGTCTGTCGCGCTGCGCTAGCACCGCGCCCAGGCCGGCCGGCCCCGCGTCTACCGTCAACACCAATTGTGCTGCGGGATCAAAATGAGCTAACACTCTTTCCGATGATAACTCGTCTTTTACACTTTTGAATGCACGTTCGTGACGTTCGCCCCACTCCCACTGTGCTCCTTTACGCAATAATTCATGCAGCGGGTGCAACTTAGCTGATGCATTCGGAATAAAATTACGATAATAGTTAATTAAACCAATAAACCGCTTAACTTCTGTGACATTTGTTGGCCGCGGCGCGCTTGTAATAGCTTCCGTTTTTTTAGGACAAGTTCGTAATCCATGTTTATCTATAATGTAGCCTAGGTAGGTGACACTATCCTGAAGAAAACAACATTTTTCCTTGTGTAATTTTAATCCGGCCTCTTTTAATCTATTTAGTACTTCGTTTAGCTTGCTAAAATGTAATTGTCTAGTCGGCGCAGTTACACAAACGTCATCCAACCAGATGCTAACACCTTCTATGCCAATTAATAGTGATTCCATCGCTCTTTGAAAGATGGCTGGTGCGTTAGCTAAACCATATACAAGTCGCGTATATTTGAAAAATCCTTTAGATGTACTTATAGCGGTCAGCTCTTGCGATGATTCCTCCAGGACAAATTGGTTATAAGCATTACTGAGGTCTATTTTGCTGTAACACTCCCCTCCACCTAACTTGGCGAAAACCTCTTCTATCCTTGGCATTGGGTATTTATCTATTTCTAAATCTTTATTTAACGTTATTGAATAATCACCGGCTATCTTAACCTTCCCGTTTTCTTTTAAAACTGGAACAATAGGGGTTCCGTATTTCGGAAATTTAACCGGCTGTAATATCCCTAAACCTAGCAGTCTATCTATCTCCTCTTCCACTTTTTTCTTTAAGGCGAAAGGTACAGAACGTGGCTTAAAAAAATTTGGTTGGGTACCCTCTTTTAAAACAAGTTTCACCTTAAATTTGTTGAACCTACCTAGTTCGTCGGTAAATAAGTCGGAGTATTTAGATAAAAGTTGCTGCACTTCTTTCGTGTCGGACTCTGTTACAAATTGAGTTTGGATGTTATTGATATCCGATGTAAAATATATCTTGAACTTCGACATAAAATCTCGTCCTAGTAACGGGGGGCCTCCATTCGGCAATATAAATAACTTAATGTCATGTGTATTATTTAAGTACGTAATTCGACATTGAAAATATCCCAAGGGCGAGATTTTATGGCCATTGTAAAGACACATTTTTAGGTTAGAATTTGTCAGAATACGATCGGAAAAATATTTTCTGTATAACATTTCGGAGATCACACTAGCCCCCGACCCGGTATCTCACTCCATATCTAATCCTATAGAATCTATTAACACTTTTATTTTATTGGCGAGTTACTAACGTACCTTACGTTAAATAGCTCACATTCCTCGCAGTCACTTTGCTCCGATATTATTTCCTCCGTGTTCAAACAATGTAAACGTGATTCACTCTTTTTAGCACTACACACTTTCTTTAGATGGCCTTTCACACCACACACTTGGCACCGATAGTTTTTAAAACGACACTTATCAGCGTCGTGGTTTCTGAGACCGCACACTGTACACCGACGATTCTCCTCGGAACTGTTGTTCGAGCTGCGGGTACCCTCGGCAGGCCCGCCGCGCGCGCGCTGCCCGCGCTGCCCGCTCAGCCGGTACACAGGTTCCTCCTTGATCTCTGTGGCCTTGATGGTTGTCGCTGCGGTGTCAACTACTGCTACGGCCCTGGATCGAGCCAATCGCGCATAGGCAGCCTGTTGTGCTACCTCTAACGCCTTAGCAAAAGTTAGTTTGCTGGCATCCTCTTCAAACAGCCGGTCACGTTCCCGACACGGTGCAAGCCCGAGTATAAAACGGTCTCTTACCAGCATATCCAATGCCTCTTCAAACTCACAGTTAACGGCTAAACCTCTCACACGAGCCGCCCATTCTTCGACGCTCTCGCCATCAGATCTCCTCGCCTCATAAAACTTCTCTCTATCAGCAAAAACACATCGTCTTGGCGTGAAATGCTTGTCTAATTTCTTAACTAGATCCTCGAACGTTACTTCTTCGAGTACATCAGGATGAAGTAAGTTCCGTGCAAGGCGGTAGGTGTTGTCCGAAAGATGGGTCAGTAACAATGCACTTTTATTTTCGGTTTTAATACTGTTCAATTTTATGAACTGTAGTAGCCGACCTTTAAATATAGGCCAGTCTTGAGTGTCGTGATCGAAATTTGAAATATTCCCGATGATATTCGACATCTTACACGAACTGTTTTTTTTTTTAAATAAGCTTGGGTAACTCGTCGCCAGTGATCTGTCAGCTACCGAATGAAACCACCGTTGCGATTGGATGCTAGTTTATTACTGGCGTAGCAACACAACATCATAATGGTGCAGGCACGCACACATACATACGTGTCCATACACATCATTATGTTATTTTATAATTATACATTGAAATTAGTGATAGCTTTGATTTCCACATCAGATGTTTCTGATCTTCGATTTTTATAAGTCAACAGAAAATGCCCATCAGACCGAACAACTTTTGCTAAGACGTCATTCCTATATGTGTTGCTGGGCTCTTGGAGTTCCACAACAGGTGTTCCAGATCTTCGATTTTTATAAGTCAACAGAGAGTGCTCATCAGATTGAACAACTTTTGCTAAAACGTCATTCCTATATATACGTATATGATAATGTAGCTGGGCTCTTGGAGTTCCACATTAGGTGTTCCAGATCTTCAAATTTATTCTCTCAGCAGAAAATTCTCATCACGTGGAACAATTTTTGCTAAGGTACCATTTTTGTATCTCTTATATTTTAGCTGGTCTGTTGCGGTTCTGCATCAGGTGTTCAAGTTTCCAAGATAAATTATAGCCTATATGTTGCCCAGACTTATTGCCTATACAACAAAAAAAAATCATACAAATCCGTCCAGTAGTTCCGAAGATTGAGTAGAATACAGAATCTCGACTCTCAAAATATCGATAAATGCTTAAACAACGCTACAAAACTGCGACGCACGTTACTGCGAAAGACCGTTTCTGCGATGCCATTACCGAAGATTAGCGTGTACAAACAAACAGACACACAGACAAACAGACAGATTTTTTTTTTGGATTCTTGCTCTATTATTGTTTCTAAACCCCCCTCAATTATTTCTTTTTTAATATATTCAATGTACAGACACAGTTTTTTTACTGTTTTATTATATGTACCTATATATGTATAGATAAACAGATAGGTAATACTAAACCCAGAGATTCATGGGTGCTTAAACTTACAGATGTCCTAGTCGCGACTGAGGAAATAAATAAACTGATGGTTGACCTGATGATAGCCACTTCGGTGTCTTTGAGGACCGAAGCAGAAGAGACTGGATTGAGAGACACTCCGTATATCGGTGTGTGATCCGTATCGGTGAGTGTTTCTGACATTTTGCGAGGCGGGGGTTTCTCTTTAAATCAAAAGTGAAGCAGTAAAATTCTACTAGTATTACTATGAAACAAATTACAATGTAGACCAGCCCGCTTAGCATGAACGCTGTAGACACGAAAGGGAATCGACAAATCTTTTGTTCATCTGTCATTTTGTCGATTCAATGACAGATGAACAAAAGATTAATTTGTCGTTTCTCTTTCGTGTCTACGGCGTTCATGCTAAGCGGGCTGAGGATAATTAGAATATAACATGAAGTAAAGAAAATTCACCGCACCGTCGCGACAACATCTACCACTTCTTAATGGTTGCTCTAGCTCCTCCAGTTTACGTTCAAATTCGGCGAAAGTGTACCTACTTACCTACGTCAAAACAGACAGCGGTCCTTTTGACATACATAAGCATGCATACATGTAAATTAACTTCTGAAAAATGATGGTGGTTCTATTATTTTCAGAAGTTAATTAATTATCTCTCATTTCACTCATGTATGTTGTTAGGTTACAAGTTAATAGAAATCAAAAAGAATGTATTATTGTGTAAAAGTTTATTGTGTCGTTTGGTAATACAATAGTATACTTTATAAATATTAATTAACTTAAAAATATTATGTACAAATCACATGATAGCAAAAATGAGTGAAAAAATAAGTGGACAGGTATTATTTTCTTATTCATGGTGGTAAATTACAATTTAAATTAACTATATTTAAAAATATTAATTAAATAAGGGAAGATATTTTGTAGGAGCAAATGTTAAAAATGTTGGCAGAAGACACATCAGCAGTCATTACTTTGAAGTTATTAATAAATGATTAAAAAGCCTTATTAACATTATAAATAATTAGGAATCATCAATATTATAAGTATTATAGATATTTTAACTTCGTCTATCTACATAAAAAATAATTATGAAAGATTCATTGAACTATCTAAGTAGTTGTGAGTAGTACTATCTATTTAAATCGGTAGTGTTGCCAGATTTCCTGTATTTAAATCATAATCATTAACTTATCTTTCAAGATCAAGGTATGAGATTCAAAAGTAATAAAAATCAAGTGTATTTTCCGGTTAGTCGATAATATCAGATCACTGATTACAAATTTATCGTAGATACTGGACGCAGTCAATAGAATCTGGCAATCTTATCAAATGAAACAAATTGTGAATGATCATCATCATAGATAACTTTGACCTTATGTTAAAAGGTCTAAAGTAGTCCTACTGTCCAAAAAAGAAGAATCATTGCCTCATTACTAAAACCTATTGTTAGAAAAGTAGCATGTTACAGTGCTACAAGGCTATTTTGGCGCTAGAATGACATTGACAGGCAGCGTTGTTGCTAAACGTTTTGTGAGAAAGTTATGGCGTCGTATGTTTCGATTTTAGCCGCGCACCAAAAGATCCTTGTACAGCTTACAGTGTTAAGAGTATCAAATCACTCAAGATCATCGATTAGAGAGTCGAGTTCTTTCTTCAGGGTCTGGGATTCTTCTCTCTGCTTCAACACATCGTCCTTCAAACGGTCCACGTTCGCCATGAGGAGTGCGTTGCCCTTCCTCAGCGCGTTGACCCTGGTCTCGTGTCGCTTCATTCTCGTTGTAAGGTTCTCTTTCTTTTTGGTTATAGGAGCATCCTGAAAAGCGGACATATTTTTTGTTTATAAAACAGTTTTTTTATGAATTAATTATGTGTGACTAATTGATATTTCTTCAACAATTCGCCCTTTAGCCAGGGACGCATTTTTATGGAGTGCTTATTACTTTTTTTGCTGACAAAGACCAGTCATCCTGATAGGTCGAGAGAGGTGAGATCTGCGAGAGATATCGTGTGTTTCACAGGGATCGGTTCTGGGGTTGCATCAGGGAAAGTAGAGCTTATGACAGAGTATGTCATGCCGCCAAAAAAACTTTTTTTTAAACTCTTATGTCGTATCTGCACGATCTCAAGCACTTTAGCTAACGATTTTACTACCAGACCGATTTCTTGTCCATTTAAAAACCACAATGAATTGTTTCCTCGATGTACCTATGAAACTAGTCCTTTTCCTTGCAATAGTAGTCATCATAGCCAGGGTAATAAACTACCTCCAGTTAACTCCACTTCCATGACAAACAGTACTGTACCTACAACTTTTATTTATTAACCTCACCTCAGGTTCACTTTCACTCTCCGTCTCACTCTCCGTGTCCTGTTCTGTTTCAGTCTCAGATTCTTCTTCCTCTGACTCTGACTTCTTCTCCTCTTCCGATTCTTCTTCTTCCTCGTCGTCTTCATCATCTGATCCGCATTCCTTCATCATGGCTGCCATCTTGTCGACCTCGCGTTTTAGCTCCTTGTATTTTCTTTTCTCTTCTCTGAAATTGATAATTTTAGATTAAATTCATGTGTAATGACGTGAGTTTATTACCCATTGAATCTAAGATATTAATTTTAACCAATTAGGTGGACGAAACAAAAGAATTACTTAGGAATCTTAGCAGGTTGCGTTCTTTTGAGTTCTGCCTAGCCCTATGGGAAAAGGTGAGAGGTGAGGTGAAGGTTAATGATGGCATGTGCGTCTTGCGTCTAGAAGATTTTCTTGACCTTTAATTAGTCTTCGGTACATGTTTTTGTTTAGCGGTCGATGTGGCGATGCTTAGACTGGCCCATACTGACCCATATCCACTGGATATGGGCCAGTAGGATGCTTGAGGTGTGAAGCTTAAGAAGCTTGGGGGAGACCCATTTCCCCCAAGCTTCTAAGCTTCACACCTCAAGCATCCTCAGTCTTTTGGCTGGACGATATAGATGAGACACAGTTGCTAAATATAATTAAAGACGTTTGAACTCCAAACGTCTTTAATTATATTTCATTCTTTGAGATTTAATCAAACTATGAAAAATCAAAACAACCAATTAGCAGTAACTACCTATCTATCGTTGATTTCGTCGTACCTAATATAAAAGTGATTGATAACTAGCAGGTAATCGTGATTAAGGTAAATAAACACGCAGATAAAGTATTTATACTTGAAGTACCGACGTGAATTTCCGAAGAAATGATTAAAACATTAGGTGTTGATGATATGAATGACTGACTGCTGGCATTAACAAAAAAATGCTACTATGTAGTATGGAATATTAATATTTACGAAGATTTAATTAAGGCCACCTTTTCGACAATCATGAACAAAGTAAATGACTTCCTAGTTGGTCAAGATGATCTCAAAGACGACAGCTAAGTTATGAGTAGGTAATGGTTGCTAAATTGTTGAGTTTATTTGGAAATTAAACGGAATACCTGTGGATAATTGCGCCCCGTCTATGGCAAGAGGTTTCAACTTTTATTGCTTAGGACTTATAACTGGCAAAATGTTTTTGTAGTTTATGTATGCCTCTGATCTTCGGGGAAGATGATTGTGATGCTTTATGACATGAGTAAAGAAAATAATGTAACTAACTTGAGCGCCGCCTGTTGGTTCTTCAGCGACATTTTGAAGCCCATGCGCTCTCGTTTCATTTGGTCTTGCTTCTCCTTCAGGTACCGGATCTTGTTTCTCATGTTGCGCACCTCCTTCTCCATTCGCTTCTGCTTCTTCTCTTCGCTTTCCTCCTGAAATATTAGGAAGAAACACCTGATTAATATTTGAAAACGATTAAAAGACTTATCTCCGACTTCATCGAGTTCATCGTGCTTAGCTTATTAAAAGGGCAGTACCCCTTTTAATACTGCATAGTACCTACTACCTCTTTTAACTTGTAAGTTTTATTTACTTCTAAAGGGTGTAAAAAATCTCTTAACGAAGCCGAAAGGCACTTGTTCTCCACGTCATTGCGATATTTTTTTTGTTCTACATCATACCTGGGAACCTTCTAGTTACGGAGATATTAGGGGCCAGACAGAGTTCCAACTTTTGGACAAGTTTTTTTTTAAATACAAGTTTTTATTTTTACTTTAAACATCACGACCCCCGTACTATTCAATCCATCCATCAGCACAATGTTTTGAGTGCATGACATTGAGAGTTGATACCACAAAACATGATTTTTCACCCCAAAAAAAAGTCGTTTCCCAGCAATTTTTGAATACAGTTACTTATTTTGATGTTCAGAATGCTTGGTTGAGGGCATCGTGATGAGGTTGTTTACACCCTGTCTAGGTATTCTATTCTGTTACTTAATCTATATCTATACTAATATTTTATAGAGGAAATATTTGTATTTTTGTATGTAACGAATAAACTTAAAAACTACAGGACCGATTTGAAAAATTATTTCTGCAATGGATAGCTACATTATCAGGGAGTAACATAAGCTATATTTCATCCCCGTACTCCCACGGGAACGGGAAATACGCGAGTGAAACCGCGTGACGTCCGCTTGTTTTACAATATTGTTAAATGTATGGATAAAATGGCGGTCTTATCGCTACCTACATTTCTAAAGAGTATCTATCCGTCTACATTAAAATATAAATAAAGATTGAAATACCTCTTCGTTTTCAGAATCCTCTTCCTCTTCGAAGCTGTCGTCCTTGGTGACAGAGAGCTGCTTGATGGCGTGGCTCGAGCGACGCGAACCCATGCTCGTTGGCATGATGCCCTGTAATGTTGGTGTTACAGTGTTATTATTGGTGACATTGTAGGTATGAGTCATGGGTAAAAATATGGGGCGGAACAATGCACATAAATGAATGTAGAAATAAAATGCAGGCAATTATAACGTTAGAGCACGCAAGCGATAGCTAAACACAAGTTGGAAGAATGAAGTGTCTTAGAAGGGATGAAAGGAACAAAGTAGGAAAAAACTAAAAAGTAGATGTTAATGACGGTGAAGGGAAAACATAAATAATATGCAATTAGAACTATTATCACGTACGATAAATGTTAAAACCGATAACATGAAGTAGGTATTATTAATTTAGAAGTTAAATAAATAGACCCCAGAATTTTGATGCGTCTGAAGTATGCAGTGATTATTATCTAGTAGCTATGTATGTGACTACGAGGCGGGTTAAGGGTTATTGTATTTATTATATAAAGCCATACCTCATCAGCAGAAGCGTTAGTATTAGAAGCGTCATTAATTTTAGTGGCGTTAGCTTTAGCTTCATTAGTTTTAGCCTCATTAGCTCTAGAAAGATTAATGTTTTCGTCAATCTTCTGTTTTCTCAACTTGTCGGCTTCAGGCGAGTTCACTTCAATATTCAACAACCTACATTCCTTAGCGAAATCGAGTTGACGTTTTTGGTAAAATGACAAAGGTTCCTGAGTTTCTTCTTCGTCCTGGAAAGCGTTAGTTAAGCAGTTATTAAGCAAAGTTTCTCTGTGTGTTGTAATGTCAACAAAGACCCTTTTTATTTCAATAAAATCAGCCCCATAATTATTGATCACGCACACAAATCAGCAGGTTTTAGTACCCTGTTTCTATTAAGATCAAATTTAATCTTGTTAGTTATTTAAATAATCATCACTTACCGACATTGCTTGTTCCAATTTCTTCTCCAACTCTGCGTTCCTTCTCTTTACTTCTTCCAACTCCGTGAGGGCTGTGTCCCTATCTTCAGCAGCATCTAAGTACTGTTTCTCCAAATGGTCGGCGTTTTGTTTAGTCTTTTCTACCTCCGATTTAAGGCTGTTCACTAGTCTTTCGTCATAAGCGTCAGTAACGGATATGACAGTCTTGTGCTGTTCTTGCTTGATGAAAGCCCTCTCTCTTGCTAACTCGGCTTCTAGGTTAGCTATCCTTGTCAGAAGTCGCTTATTTTCTCTCTCTTGGGCTTCTTTGTTTCTGTGAATTGTTAAGGTAGTAATATTATTGCATTGATCTTTGACGTTACATAAAATCCATTTAAAATACTGAGAGAACGGGAAAAATACTTCACGTGGATTTTTTTCCGGTTCTTTTCCAATAAAAATAATGTAATTTAAAACCGTGCCGTACCGGAATTTACCTATTAAAGCCAATGGTTTTGGAGCGGTAGTATTTTAACTTTTTTGAATACATAAGTATTGGTAATTTATTGAGGAAAACATATAATAAGTTGTGATTCATAAAATTTAGCGATCAACTTGATATTTCAATTGCTAGGTATTGCACAAGTTTAGGTATAATTATATTATCTGATTAAGACCATGCAAATCTAATCTACGTAGTCGAAATATCTGAAATTAATCGGTTATAAGCTGATGATCATGATAAAGCTCCACTGCGAATTGTACTAAGCTGATAATAGTCTTATTATCTAACTTTTTATAAATGAATCTCATAAATCGCTCCGTAGCTTGGAATTTTCTTTATTAAAAAAGATTTAAAGAGTAAACAGGTCAATATTGGATGGATAAGATGTTGTCTTGCTATTAGATGGTGGTATAACTATTGTGTCCACTCTGATTGTTTCAGGTTTCCGACTATGGTGACTTCCGTTATACCTGGTATTATCCCACGTCCGATATGCGATCGGCCACGCGAAATCGCTATCGTGGCGTTTCTATGTCACTTGTTTGTTTCAAAACGGACTCGCGCACTTTTCGGGGTCGTTGAAAAATTAACACCAAGTTAGCGTGTTCTCGCGAAGAAGATCATGTGGTCACTTTTTTCACCGATTTTCTAATAGTCTATGCTCACATGCTTACCTTAGTTCAATAGCCAGTAACTGCTTAGTTGATTGCAGATCATCTCTGACCTTGTCAATGTCGTCCATGTCGTCAACTTCTTCATCTTCCGGCGGAATCATACCAGGTATCTGAAACATTTAAGCATATTATTAAGTAAGTATAGTTTTTTATTTTATATTTATTTTTCAGGTTCCAGTGTAGAATTATTTGGTAATTGTATACATATTGTCGGTAGATTGGGAATATAGACTTCCTTCACTGGATAGTTGTAACTTCTTTCTGTGTTTGAATCGGTAATTTTACAAATATTTAGTAGAGACTAGAGCCTACCTTCAATTTGTTTTTTTGTGAGTACATGATCAAAGATGGATCTCCCTAAAAACTCGGACAGATGTTAACATCTGCTTGTCTTTTCCCTATAATATTTTATATTAAGTTTATATTAAGTACTTATTAAATGTAAGTGCAATAAAGTGTGCAGTGCGATACATACATGTGAACTACTCGCCTCTGCCGCCGAGGCCAGACCGACTCCTGAGGGCGAAGCCGCGAGGTTTGCCTGTGACATGCTCTTCTGCACCTGTTCCTCAATCGTCATCTGTCTCCTGAACTTCCTCAAACCTTCCAGGTTCGGTTTACTCCTGTCATTCGTCTTCGTCTTCTTCAGCCTGATTCCCTTGTTGATCTCTTTTAGTAAGTTGTTGTGAGAGTTCGGCTTTTCTGACTCGAAGATGAACTGTCCCTTGTTCTTTACTACCGCTGATGTTGTTATGATAGGGCTTGATCTGAAATACCATATGTTTTATGTATTTATTATGTGTGCTGAATTATTGTCTCAGTGGCGTGAGTAAGGGGTTTGAATGATAAGTAATAGAGGGTAGGTTAAAAAAAAAGCACCACCAAAAGGCTTAGCTAGCTATAACTATAAACGCACGTCGGACAGCGCAACATTTAGGAAACTCTTATCAAATACTGTGGCTATAGTAATAGCCAGACACTAAGTTCTCTGTCATCAGAGAATTCAGTAGTATCATCCTCCACTATTCTCGGCTTTTACAAAGCCGAAAGGCACTTGTTCTCCCCGTCATTGCGATCATTTTTTTGTTCCACATCATACTTGGTAACCTTTTAATATTACGGAGATATTGGGGGTCAAAGTTCCAACTTTTTGACAAGTTTTTTTAAATAAAAGTTTTTATTGTAAGATTTTTACTTTAAACACCCATATGACCCCCGTACTATTCAATTAATCCATCAGAACAATGTTTTAAGTGCGTTACATTGAGTTCTACCACAAAACATGTTTTTTCACCCCAAAAGAAAAGTCGTTTCCCAGCAATCATTTTTGTGTAAAGTTTGATGTACAGAAAGCTTAGTTGACGCCTTCGTGATGAGGTGGTTATGTACATATTAATGTTGTAAACACACCCATAACAACTCCGAAAGATAAGTACTTGTTCTTGTATTATATGTCTTTTGCTCTAGACCACACCTAGTTACAACTTTTTCACACGGTTTTTATAAGTACAAGTTTGAAACTTTGCTTTAAATACCTCCATGACCCCTGAACTATTCAATGCACCCATCAGCACAATATTTTGAGAGTGTAACATAAAGCGCATTTTTGCACAGTGTTACTTAGTTTGGTGTACAGAAAGCTTGGTTGGCGGCTTTGTGGAGGTTCCATTTATAACCTGTAAATGTGCGAATTTGCAAAGCCGTGTGGTATCCAGCAGAGTAGAATAGAACCAACCCATTACACTCACGGGTGTCGTATAAGGCGACTAATGTCTGAGGCAGAACACCTTGCGCCTCCGTAGACCAGAGAATGGGCAGCAGCGTTTTCTATTAGTCTTTCATCACTGCGATCTCCAATCCGCCTGCCAAACGTGGAGATTACGGCAAATTCCTCCCATCATGGGAGAGACTTATGTCCAGTAGTGGACGTTATGGGCTGTTGTAGTAGTAGTAGTAGTATGTGCGTACCTGTCATTACAAACAACATGTTTCAGCTTCTTCCCTTCTTCCACCTCCTTCATCATGTCGGTCCAATCGGGTCTCCTCCTGGGCCTGCTGCGTAGCTGTTCCAGTCTCTTCAGCTTCTCGGGGTCCACCGCCACCTTCTTGAACTCGGGGGGAGGGGGCATCTTTGGCGGTAAGGGCGGAGGCATCGGCGGTGGTGTGGGTTTCAGCAAACCTGGGTTTAGCGGTGATTCGTGAATTTATGGCTCTGTACCGTTAATAATTCAAATAAAAAATAAACTAATTTAAACACAGCAAATTAATCACCACTTTTTGGACGTCAAAAATATAAGGACTCAGCTGACACTGTCTTTAGTATTTTAGCTGGGAAGAAGTAGCGCAACAAATTCCAATAAATGCTAAGTTCTCTTTACGCCATAAATGTAAAACAAAGTCGCTCCCGCTGTTTGTACGATTAGATCTTTTAAACTGCGCAACGGATTTTAGCTAGTTACTGATAAATTTTGATCAATCATTGTTTTGCTAACTTTGCGCATTCTTGCATTTATTCATGATGGGTATCTTTGTTAGTATCGGTGTGAACTGGGCCTAACACGTAGTTTATTGGTAATTTGTCGAGTATATAGCTGTCTGAACTTGGAATGGAAAAACTTACCGAATAACATCTAAAAATCTATAATTACTGTACCCGTATTCTGCTTCAGAATCAATAAAAATGCGAGCTCTATTCACAACATAGGACAGCGATAACTTCAGTTGATTGATTAAATCATCTATCGTCATTAAAATACGAAATTTTAATTATGCTATCCAAGTACCTCTAATAAGCAGTACTACATAGTTCGAAACACTTACAGATTTCTATTGATAGATAAACCAATTGTTTTAATAGATCGTAAACAAAAAAGACGCAATCAACGACCTTAATTGATTTTTCTCGCAATTAATCAATTTGTAATTCTAGATAATCAATAATAAAACAGGATATTCATAACAGTGACTAAACAAATCATCAAACTTATCTAGTAATACTATGCGCAATGGACGCGCGTCATTCAAAATCAAAATAGGAATCAAATTCGAGTGCACAATAAATAATTAAGTACCTTGCGGATCGTCTTCTGACTCAGCCATTTTATCAACAAAATAACTAATCACTTAATTAAAATTTACACGGAAAACCTCACAAGTATCACAATTTTCCTCAACACAGTTCACAATTAGTCAGGATAGTTCGGAATAGACTTGTACCGTGGTAAGAGTGCATGTTAACTGAGGTATGGGTGCATTTACACCTGATCTGCGCACGCGACGCATGCGGAACTGAGCTGTACTATTTTGGGTCGCATTTAGACCACAAACTAGTCTGGCGCACAAGAGATCAAAAGGTAATGGTGGTGTTGGAAGAAACACTTGAAAGAGACAAATTAATGTTGGTATTAATAAAACGGCAGATTGAGATGGAATCGTTAGAGACTGTAATAATGAACTAGACGAAGATGAAAATGTAATAAGTAAAGATCAAATAAAAGTATACACCGCTACCGGCGATGATTCCTCAAAAGGTATGGAAAAGTTGAGATAGTAGAGTGGTAAAAGCAGAGACTAGCTTTTCCTCGCATCTTCTCTTGCACCAATTATCTCGCTAAAACGCTTTAAATATAGCCTATGAAACTCATGAATAATCTAGCTTTCCATTAGAGAAAAAAAATTCAGAATCGGATCAGTAGCTTAAATGTTGTACACAGAAGATGTTGGTGAACCTATATTAATAAATAAATAAATCAGTAGCTCCGAAAATTACATACAAACTTACAAATTTTACCTCTTTGTAACAAAAGTATAGATCTAATCAAGTAAAGCTTACGAAAGACAGGAAAAACTAGCACAAATAATCAAGAGAAGATAATATTAAGAGAGAACCTTTAGTTGGAAAATTATTTTGACGCCTTTTGAAGCGTTACGGACTTTTATGAAACAGTTTATTCAACGGCAACTGGAGGAGATGAAATTGTAATAAAGAGATGAGAAGAAGAGAAAGAATATGGGAAAAAAAGATTGAAAAGTTTCTTGGTTTTCACACTATTATGGTACAGAATAAGAGAACAATTTCATAGATTTTACCAACCTTCTGTACCTTATTTACGCAAATAAATGTTTTTTTTTTTTTGATATTATATTGATCGATATCTTTATTGGATAAAAAAAAGAATGTGAAATCGATCAAAATGTTGGCGATTAATACATAACTACTCAGATGACACTACGAAACCGTATTTTCTAATTTTTCTAGTGAAAAATTAGAATTTAATGGTTATTAAATTTATAGTAAATTTAATAACCATTAACTTCATAAAGTAGATAGGAGTATTAGAAGAGGCGATTTCTTTGTTTGATAAATCAATTTCTATCGGACACTCGTCGGATGTAAAGAACAGCGCCAATAAAAACAAAATCTATTTAGGTCTGCCAACCATTGTTTTTGAAAAAAAAAAAACCTAAGGAACGTCATCAAATAATCCTAAGAATATTAAAACGATATCTGAAAACAATAATCTCATTAGTATCAGACAGTGCGCAATGCCAAAATCGATATAGATTGATGTCACCGCGCTTGCGATCGAATCCAATCCAATTCTCTATAAATACGATAGAAAGTGCTACTGTGTCAATGTTGATGTCACAACCAAGCAAATAGAAAACTCTTTGTCTATTCTATTCTTGATGTAATTGACTCATGAACTAGTCACTTATTAAAATGAGTCTATTTTTGATAAAGACGGTAATAGAACAGAGGAAGTCTCAAGTAATTATTTTATCGTCACTAAGGCAAGATTTAAATTGGATGAAAATCCGGAATTTGAATCACGCAGCTTTGGTTGACTGATAAGGTTGTTTGCTACCCTAAATAAGAGTATTTTTTTGATAAGTCAATTCTAGTATTTATTTACATTTATCTTGTGATCTATTGAAAATTGATTGCTATCAGTTGTACGTGTTTCATTTGTCCCTAAAGGTATGCGCCAACAATGAATTCGAAGCTCCAACTGCAAAGTTGTGAATTCTATGTATCTACAAAGAGTGGATTAACAGTGCATTCGCAATGGTGAAATCTAATAAAACATGTTCAAATCTATATTTCTCTCTTTCTTATCTTAATTTACACGTATGTCTTTAGCAGGCAACATGTATTTATGTGAATATTTCGCCATTACCAACGCACAGTAAGCCCTACCGACTTAAATATTGAGGTTAATTAAATACGTAGGTATTAGTGCAAAAGTACTCACTTCTCAAGCTCTCATTTTTAGTCAGCGTGTGACCCTTGGGCACTTCGTTCAAGGTCTTGTCAATGTTCTCCTTGACACGCTCATGCAGAGGGTCCCGCCATTTCTTTACAGGCACGTCATCCTTTGACGGTTGCTTTTGAATCGGTGGTTTGCGCGGTGGGAGCTGGAAACGATACCATGTTAAAAGTTATAAATCATTCGACAGGAAATGCGATTAATTCAATATAAAAGAAAGCTAAATTAGAGAAGTTAGTTACATTAATTAGACTCTGTTCAGTGCTTACCTTTGAAGGGGGTGGTTTTGTAGCCATTTCTGTGCTTTCTGATTTTTCTACTGCCTTCTCAGTTGCAGTGGATTTGAGTTCGGCTTTTGCAGTAGCTGAAGGTTTAGGTTCAGCTTTTGCAGCAACTGAAGGTTTTTGTTCAGCTTTTGTAGCAACTGAAGGTTTTAGTTCAGCTTTTGCAGCAGCTGAAGGTTTTTGTTCAGCTTTTGTAGCAACCGAAGGTTTTTGTTCAGCTTTTGTAGCAACTGAAGGTTTTAGTTCAGCTTTTTCAGCAGCTGAAGGTTTTTGTTCAGCTTTTGCAGCAACTGAAGGTTTTTGTTCAGCTTTTGTAGCAACTGGAGGTTTTGGTTCCGCTTTCGTCAGTGCAGGTTTAGTTGCAAGCTTTTCAATGGGCTTTATTTCAATCTCTTCAACAGGCTTTAGTACTAACTTTTCAGGAGCCTTGAGTGCCGCTTTTAGGGCTGAAGTTTTAGAGGCTGGTTTGTCGTTAAGTACTTTCGTCGCGGGCTTTGTATCTTTACTGGAAACTGTATTCCTAGTTTCCGGTTTGTCATTTACCGTGCTATTTGCTTTAGTTGGACCATTTTTCTCTGGTCTCTTGTCTACTATAGTTACTGACTTCTCTTTAGCTTTATCGTCGATAGTTCTGACACTCCTTAGAGAAGGCCTGTCTACTTTGTCATTGCCTTTATCTTCAGACTTTAGGGCACTTTTTAGTGCAGATTTGGTGAATCTTGGTTTTTCTTCTGCTGGCTTTGTAGCTTGGTCCGCCTGCTTTGCTGCTGAAGGCTTCACTAGTTTTTCTTCTACAGGCGCTGACACTCCGTTTTCTGTTTTATCTTTGATGGTCGCCTGTTTCTTTAGTGTGGCTGAAATTTCAATAAAATGTGTGTGTGAATGTGTATTCATTTAAATTGTATTAGATATCTGCTTGCTTTCTGCTGTCATGTTATTATTCATATAAGTTTTACAGAGCAAGAATTGACCCCATCTGCTAGTGATTCAAATGATAAATTAATTAATTAATGTCGACATTACATAATTTTTTTACCCATTATTTACTACCTAAATTTCCTAACAACTAAGATATTCTTGAGTAGTGCTCTGTACCAGTCTCATAATGTCCAGCGTGTGACTTAGATACATAAACACATCCAATAAGAAGTACTTCATTAGAAAACAAAATGTTTAAACGCTGAAAACTAAAACATGAAGAACAGTGAAATTGATTGTAGCACGTGTTTCGGCCCCGACGCGCTGCAGTTTGATGGCATTCGCTTACGTAAATAAACACGGCGTTTGCCAAGATGGCGGCCTTCGCTATTTTAGCGCGATTACATGTCAAATTCCCCTATTAGATGGCCAAGCGAATACGGAAAATTTATCGTAGGCATAACACTTTACACTCTTAAATCCAGGATATATCACCTGCTTGTTTGTTTATTACTGACCGCTAATGTTAAATTGCGTTGGCGCCAACTCGGTTTCAAATCTTGCTAATCGGTGCTAACGTTTACCTACAATCTAGTAGATGTCTTTGTTAGAGTTACAAACATTGTGGCCAACATTTGCTGCCAAGCTTTTTGAGGGAAACCTAGGTAAAGCGCGAACTTTCTGAACATAATTTTTTAGTCTTATAATTGCTGCATTGTCGTCGCATTTCCCGTCGTGTCATTTCAAAATCGGTACTCTCATATGATTTTAAATAACGTTCTTATAACCGTAGTGTTCTTATAAATCAGCCGCTAACCCCAACATCGCCGTTTATTTTGTAAAAAGTCTCTCCTCTCTAAAAATACCGCGGATGGCGGCGCGTGCGCTCGAAATATCTCCTAAACATCGTCGACGAACACGTCACGACAAACGACCGCACCAGCTTTTTCAATTCCATTTTTATTTAAACTTTTGTGATTAATCGTTTTGTTTTTAAATAAATTTACTTTATTTTTTAGAAAAAAGTCAAAGGTACTCTTCAGCTTTGAAAAGCTTTTTAGCTTCGTCATCAACACAAAACACATTCTACAAATGTTGAGATAGTATTCTATTTTCATAAAAAAATTGCAAGTCACACAAAAGCTCTATTTTCAAAGAAAACCGATTGTTTATATGACGTTGTCTAATCACGTTTCTTTAACTCGAAGCTTGGCAGGAAATATTTGGAACATTAAAACGTAATACCCGATTTTATAGCTCTGTCCAATACTGAAACATTTTATTTTCAATGGCACGAACTTTATTGCACGGTCATGTAAACATGTGAAAAATTTGCATATGGGTAACTAAATGCAGGTTTTGATTTACCGTAGGAACAGCACTGGACACTAAACTGGAGGAACTGGAGAGATCACTTTCAAACACAGTTTTCACTAGTCATACGCTAGTAATATTCGGTCGAAATTCGGAATTATACTGTTGTGAAGCGCGTGGTTTCCATCGAACGATCACGTCATTCGGTTCCGAACTCCAGACTAACAAACTTGTGAACGGTTTCGGAGAGTCAATTATTCAGAAGCCGTGTCTCCTGCCAAAGTTTCGGTCAGGTGGTGACGTCATCATATACTTACACATATGTAGCCTGCCCACAAATAAACAGTCACAAATATTATGCACTGTGAAATATTGCTTTCTTGCGGTAGCGTCTGTACAAAAATGTTGTCGTGGATATGGGACATTCGGTCAGAGTGTCGAGTTTAGTAGAAAGATTGGTGGAGCTTTTGGTGTGACGATCAAAGTTGACGATGTATATTGGAGATTTCTGACGGGAAGTTCAAGTGTACACCAATAACGTCATCCTTAAGCTTTCAATTAAGAATACGTGAAATGCTTAAATAATGAAGCATAATGTAAACATTTTTGGACCTTTGGGTCGCAATCAAATGCCTATTTTTGCACAAGCTTGCACAACATGATGAGATTGAGTATTGGTAAGTCTAAATATCATTTTTATTTCAGGCATACTGGTAATCGTACATTATTATGTTCGTTAGATGAGTTACTGACCGCTTCCACTTTAATGAAATCTTTCTTTAAATTATCAGACCACATGCATGGTGCATGTTAAAAACTGCTTATGAATATAACACAAAGTGGCATGAACATGATCAACGTTTGAAAACATGTCATAAAACCAGCTGTTCCAAAATCCTGATAGAAGAAGCATAACTGCTTTCCATAAAATCTATTATTTACACCTCGGAAGTAGCAAAATAAACAGGTATCAGCTGATCCAGAAACAGAAACAAAATAAATACAAAACATTCTAATCTACATTATTTTGTTTGCAGACGCTACTTCACCCACACATATACACACACGCAGGGGATATGACGTGGCGTTCGGCACCAAATACAGATTCTGACAGAAAAAAGGCAGAAGAGATTTTCCCTGTTTTCCAGAAAATATAATTATAATTTGTTTACTAGGTATATTTTTTTATACATAACATTCGGGAAAATACGAGAAAAATCCTAATGTACCTATGAGCTGTTTCTAATATATTATGTCTGTAAGTCCAATGAAGGTTTTCTGTGAATAATAATAGCTCAAATTAACCTTAACATCACGAATAATAGTGAAACATATATTTGCCTACTCTATTCTTGTAGAACTTCCCTTCGATCGAGGAATACTTGTCATAGAAACTGAGGGACGACGGAGGAACTATGACTATAATAGAAAACTCAAAAATGTATTGAACTGACACAGAGTATCGAAAACCTTTAAATGGGGTGTAGAAGTTCTCTTAACGAAGCTGAAAATTTTCTCCCCATCATTGCGATAAAATTATGCTTTAGACAATACTTGGAAACCGTCTTGTTATATATATTGGGGGTCAAAGTTCCAACTATTTTTTTTAAATATAATACAAGTTTTTCATGTAGCGGACACAAAAACAAGTGACATTCGATTGCCCGTACTTTTGTTTGTCTGGTCATGAAGTCGAACGTTCAAAGTCTCGACCCTGACTGCGATTTGTAGGTTGTGACAGCTGTAATACGTCTCTATTATATTCGAGTGCAAAGCTAAGGAGATGTTCAGACGGTCGGCACGGAATAAAATAATATGCGACGATCTCTACGTGAAACGTATGCTGTTCTATCGATGTAATTCCACTGATTTGGTGTCTTACCATGGTCATCTACTGGTGATGACCCGGATATCCGCGGAATAAAAATAATCCGTATCCGTATTCCTATCCGTTACATTTTTGACGGCTCTTTTACCTTATTATTTTTTTAATAAGTACATAGATTCAATTCTATAATTATGTAGGTGATTAGGTAGCAATACAATACTATTAAATTTCAATCAAATTATTTTTTTAATTTTAATATTTGGCATCCGTATCCGCGGAACTTGCCGCCAATGATCCATTTCCGCGGATCTACATTTTTAATCATCACCTTACTATCATCTACGCTGAAGATGTTTCAAAACTGGTCAGGACATAGGCCTCTCCTAGGCAAATCAGCAAGTAAAGGTGGATCGGTAGCCCAGCCTGCAGCTACATGGACAGAAGACTTCAAAAGCGAAACTCGTTTCAGATGGATCTGACGAGGCGTGTCTAGTGTTGATGTTGAGATGGTTCCTTATCCAGCTGTGGACTGAAATGCTGGGAAAAACTCACTTAAATTCCTAGGGTGATAACGTGGAGACTAACGCTATGTGCATACTTGAGGGCGTAGGCTAACCTGCGGGACTGGTCGAAAGAGATACCGCGACCCTAGAACACAAAGGGCAATGACGGAACATGGGTTTTAGTCAGTAAAAGTCTGACACTCCCTTCGGCTCCGCCCAGAGCGGGAGGGGTTATTTGATGATTTGCCATCCGAAAAAAAAGGGCGTACGCTAAGACAGTGAAGATCTTGCAGTAAATTGACCGTAGCTTTAGCAGAAGGTAAGGTCAAAGCCATTTATTATCTGCTACTTCTACAAAACGACGCCATGTGACGCCCGACGATCCTTGCGTTAGTTAATAGATGTCTGAACAAGTTCTAATTCTCAATTTGTTCCGCTACTAGTAGCAAGTGTGGCGTGTCCACACTTCGCGTCCAATCTGTTTGGAACGTTGCCTACACTCCACTACGGCGTAGGCCACGGTCCCACTAGGAAAAGAGCTTTTCATAAAAATGTATGAATACTTTTTTTTTTCACGCAGTAGTTTTTGAAATGTTGAGATAAGTACTATAAAGAGGATGCCTTTACTGTAATAAAATAATGGACCACAACCTATGTGTATTTAGGAATAGGAGTTTCGACACCTACTTTAAAGAGTTTACGAAAATGATTCTACACATTTCTAAATTGGAGTAGGAGTTGCTAAAAACCCGCGATCGAAGCCCTGGACCATTCGCTGTGGTGATGCTAGCTAGAGGGAGACCTGCGTCAACCTGTGGACCCCTTTCCACTTGATGACAAAAATAATAATAATGACTATTTGCACTTGTAGTATTTGTACTTGCCTATTTCTCATAAACTATTCTACTTCCTTCCAACATGCAATAAATCAAGAAACTGTTACTTTCAAGAAAAATATGACAGAGTCACGGGATGTACAAGAGGATGCTATTATTACTGATAATATCTTGATCATCACTGCGTGGGATGAGAACATTTACGTAGTTTTCAGCGTATGTTGTTGTATATTTTTCACTCGGAAACGTCACCCATGGAAGGAACTGGAGTATTAATAATGTCTAATTTGTTTGGAGGTTATAGTAAGGTCTGACGTGGACTTCAATTTGCTGAATTGGGTGTTTGTGTGGGTAGATAGGGAGGATTATTTCCTCTACGTCATTTCCTGTTACGACTTAAATTATCTAGAGTACGAATTAGTTACGAGAATTTCCTAACGCCAGAAATATGTATGAATGATATGCGGTCACTTTATTATATGGAAAATATCCTGCATGAGGTTGGCACAAGAGCGTGGAGCTTGGCACAAACAAAGAAAGGCCTATACCCAGCAGTGGGTGAAGTCGGGCTGTGGATGATGATGATGATGATCACTTTATTGAGTACCAGAATCATCCGGTTGGACTGTAAACTGACCCCAGCATAGTAGAAAAGAGTATAGATAATGCTTTGTGATACGTCTGAACAGCTTGGGTGAACTTAACATAGATTTAAGAAAAACTGTAAACCTTTACCTCATATATTTTTGAATAAATTTATTATTATTTCCTTTATTCACCTTAACTCCTTATTTTACATATTTTTAAATGTACCTTAAAAAAATATATATTAAAAAATACATTCAAAAATATAAAAAATAGTGGTCCGCCGGTGTCGGTAGCACGGTACAAGCCACCGGTGGTGAGGGCTGCAGAGACAGGAACCTCCTCACAATGCGAGCCGTATCGAGGAGTACTGCCTTCTGGATCAGGCCCTTGATCCAACCGTTATTATTATTATTGATCCATTCATTTATTATTATTATAGATAGAAATATTATCCGTATAGAACTCCATCGAATGCTAAACCTACGCCACGTAACATAGTAAATGATTTCTTATTTTTGCTCCGGTAATACGCCAGCGCGTCCGCTAGATTAAAAATGTTAAAACCAAAATTGCATAAAATAAAATAAGACAGGCTCTAGCTAATAAATTTAAATTATTCTGGCTCATTTGCAATTGACTTTCAGTGCGTTACGGTCGTTTTCCAGTTAGACTTGGCATGAACTGGAAGTAAACGTCACGTAAACCGATAATGGGAGATGTACAAAGATAATATGAATATCCTAAGTATCTCAGCCTTTTATAATTAGCCTATAATGTTCACGGGTGTCGTATAAGGCGACTAATGTCTGAGGCAGAACACCTTGCGCCTCCGTTGACCAAAGAATGGGCAGCAGCGTTTTCTGTTAGTCTTTCGTCACTGCGATCTCCAATCCGCCTGCCAAGCGTGGAGATTACGGCAAATTCCTCCCATCATGGGAGAGGCTTATGTCCAGCTGTGGACGTTATGCGCTGTTGTTGTGTGTTGTTCCCACTGCTGGAAGACACAAGCCTCCCATCTATGAGAGAGAATGGGCTATAATCCACCACGCGGGCTCGGGTTGGTATGTCGAATTTTTGGTTTTAGGACATGCCGGTTTCCTCATGATGTTTTCTTTCACCTTTTTTAGAGCAGTGGTGATGAAATAAATTACACAAAGTAATGTGCCTGCCTGGGGCTGCTCTCCTTAACAGAGCAATATCTGATTTGTAATGACAAAATACACGGATGACTTAACTCGATATGTTATTTAACCCTTTAAGCATCTAAACTGACCCAGTATTTCAGCGTTTTTAGGGTTCCGTAGTCAACTAGGAACCCTTATAGTTTCGCCATGTCTGTCCGTCCGTCCGTCTGTCCGTCCTCGCTTAATCTCTGTGACCGTTAGCACTAGAAAGCTGAAATTTGGTATCAATATGTATATTGATTACGCCAACAAAGTGGTAAAATAAAAATTGGAAAAAAATGTTTTATTAGGGTACCCCCCCTATATGTAAAGTGGGAAGTGATTTTTTTTTTAATTTTAACCCTAACGTGTGATATATTGTTGGAAAGGTATTTAAAAATGAATAGGGGTTTCTTAAAATCATTTTTTGATAATGTCAATAATTTCGGAAATAATCGCTCCAAAAGTAAAAAAACAATGTGTCCCCCCCCCCCCCCCTCTAACTTTTGAACCATAAGTTTAGAAAATATGAAAAAAAAACTGAAAAGTAGAACTTTATAAGGACTTTCTAGGAAAATCATTTTGAACTTGATGGAAACAACAGTTTTTGTACAAAAAAGACAAAAAGTTGTACAAAATAATTTCTGGACTAAGTTTGTAGTATATTCGTATATGCAAGCATTTTTACATAATGGATACCCACCTTTAAACTCATAAGTGGGAACACTTATTAAAACTAGTGGGAAACTACGGAACCCTACACTGAGCGTGGCCCGACACGCTCTTGGCCGGTTTTTTTAGTTATTACCTGCTCTATCTTAAATGAAAGACGCCAAATAAATTGAGATAAGATAATGGCGACTCTATCTTTAATCAGTGGATCTGGAACTAAAATCCAGTGACGCTGGATCAACCGCAGCACTGCAGAAATGCTGTAGATTGAGCCCGTATAGATCCATTGTCATTGGATTCCGATCCAAACACTGGATTAAAATGTAAATCAGCCACTACGCGAAGAAACTGTCATTGATTTTATGACATTTTTTTATTATATTTTACGTACAGTATTATTTTCGAATTTATGACTATTAATAACGAATTTAAATTAATTTTCGACATTGTATAAGGTATTCATTCAATTTTATTTTCATTCCGATTCTGTTTATATGTTGTATAATTTTAATGTTAAATTTTGCATGCCTGCATTTGGTCAATACTCAGTGCGCTCACTGCGCATTCACGTTTGACATCTGGAAATGTATAAAATGTGTCTTGTGCAATAAACATTTGAAATTTTAATTTATTGTAATTTGATTAAGACGCTAATCATATATGCAACTCACGCTTCAAAGGTTTAGCAGGCGTCACTGCAGCAGCTGGCTCCACATCCACCGACGCAGTCTTGGTGATACTCTCCACGGGCTTGAGCTTCTTCTGCATCCAAGATGGCGGCTGCTCTACATCCTTCTCCTTCACCCAGGGAGGCCGGAAGGACTCCCGCCGTGGCCCGCTGTCTTTGCTGACGTTACCGATCGGCATTGTAAGCTGGAAAATGTGTTTCTTAGTTAGATATTTGGATTTTTGTTTTTAGGTTCTGTGAATGTGTTTGGATGTGGTGCGTACAAAAAAATCTAACATTCTCGAACTTTTTGATTCTGAAAACTGTATGTGTGGTTGTGTAGGTCTTATTAATTATCACTAACGTCACGCCTATAAACCCCGAAGGGTTGCGCAGAGGTGTACCTAATGATATACCCTAATTTCACCAGTTTTGTTTAAGTCCCATGTAATCCTAGCGAGCCTATTGCCATCAACCGGGCACAAATCCAGCCTCCGTGGCTGCTACTGGGAAATTCTTGATGTAAAAACCCAATAACAATTTGCCCGAACCGAAAATCGAACCTAGGTCCTCATGCTCAGCAGTCTCGATTTCGAACACTAAACCAACGAGGCAGGCCTGTCTCGTAAATACTCGTAATAAGTACCTACGTCTCTAATGGTTTGTTCTTTTGCAATTCATTTACAGTACCTACGTGCCACGAAAGATGAGACCTGTCCACAGAACATATAAAGGAGGTTAGAAAGGCCTTGTGGGCGGGGCACGCGCGCCGCGGTTATGAGCAAATGCTCAATATCAACCGAAATTGAATTTACCGGCCAGCAATCGCTCTCTTGTTTTGACAGCGTACGTAAGCTCCGCAAAAATATTAAATTATGCCGTCTTGCGCTATTATAACGTGTCGGAAAAGAAGCCAGGTGTGTAGTGTAGCACGAGAAGGGATTTCTTTCCACCGGTAAGTCCAAAAACATTAAAATACTTGTGATATTTGTAATTATAACATTAGCATTATGAAGTTTGTAGACAAAAACGAAATAATAGCAAGCAGACGAATAGTAATACATTGCTTGCAATAGATGGACTATACATTTTGCATTACGTGAGCGATCGCGCAATGTATTACGTTCACTGCGAGAGTCCCGAGTGCCGAACCAAATGTGTAATTCCATGAACTCTAGGCACATCGATAGTGCTGTGCCAATTTGTAAACAATGTCACACCACTTGTATACGACTTAATTGTGTAACAAAATACAATGAGGGATTTTCTTTTTAGCTCTTCCCTAGTCCCTAGATAGATGGCGCTAGGAGTAAGTATGATAATGCAAGGAACGGAACCTAAAAAAACTGATTTTAACAAAGCGCGAGAAATGTTGGTTATATTCGGAAGGTTAAGCAAATGATAGTGTCAGTCAACGAGAGTATGTGACGTGACACAATGTTTTTTTTTTCAAGCGTTTTGGCTTTGGCATAGTAAGTTTAACGCCATCTATAGAGTTCTTGGAAACTAAATTTTTTTTGACGTGACAACGTCTTATAAATTGGTTTGCCGGGTGACACTTCAAGAAACTGCGTTACGCTCCGCTCACGTTATGCGCTCACAATGAGAGCGAGTGAGAGGCACGCGTCCCTTCCACTCGGGCATGGTTAGCCCGCCTAAGAGCGAGAGAGACAGACATAAAAAGTTTATTTTACCACTCAAAGTCGTTGTCACGTAAAACTTTCGCCCGTATACCGACTTTACAGGCAACCAATTTTTTAAAACCTCTCTCATTGACTTATAGGTGTACAGTACAGCTATTTATTCTATTATTTTATCCGTGTCTGACCGTGGCGTCATTCTGAGCCCTATCAGAATATCAGCGCAGTGACGTTTTTTTTTTTAAATGTTACAGCACCATGCTGAGATAGGGGCCTTTTGGCTTAGTACAGGACCAATTTCATTTCATGTTTTTTTTTTATTTTTGTCTTTGTTCTTTTGTTTTTTTTATTAGTTGTACTGTTAATTTAACCATTTAATTTATGTTTTGTCCTGTGCGGGCTAATAAATGCTTTTTCTTTCTTTCTTTACAGGGTCGTACAGGCTTGTATTTCGTTAATCATCTTCCTACTTTGTGTTCTTAATGTTTTTTTTTTACCTCTAGGAAAAATGAAGATTTCACAAAGTTTCACTCGTTTCAAGTGGTTTGACAGGTCTCATCTTTCGTGTCAAAGATTGTATCTACATATCAGTCTAGCACATTCTAAAATCACTTTTCGATCATTACAAATCAATCAAAACCAAAAAAAAAAGAATCCAAGAAAGAAAGAAAGAAGAAGAGAAGGCGGGAGTGGGGGCGAAAAGAGGGGGGGGGGGGAGAAGGTTCTAAATAAAGATTTATTATTATTAAAAGTTGACATACTCAGTAAAAGTTTTAGGTACTATCTGATTATGTTACGTATCTAAACTTGATAGTTTAGATAGATTACTTGACAGTTTTAATGTGTTGTCCGATTGATATCGGAGCAGTGTGAGCATAGCTAAACCTACCAAAAAAATCCATATCTTGAATGAAAAAACAAGCAGTAAATGACAATAAAATATGCTTAAAACAGCTGTTTCATTAGATAGGTAATATAGGTACGTGATTAGGTTGCCACCTAAAGTATTAATTACACCTACAAGAAGATAAAATAATAATGCACCAATTACAGAATGAGACAGACAGATTTTAAGTCGAGATTCTTATTTAAGTAATAACTTGCTAAATCAATCATTGACGTACCTAATCAAAGGAGATAAGGGAATTCACATAGGCAAGCTTGCTTAAACGCGTAAGAATGTCTCATTGTTTTTCTCGAAATGATGTCTATCTAAATAAATTTGATAAAAGTGTAATCCTCCTGACTGAATTTTGACCATATACTTAGTGGCCCATCTTAGCAGAGAGTGTCCATCATCACCATAGTCTGCCTAGCCCTTTTAACAACTATGTTGGGATCGGCTACTAGTCTAACCGTAAGCAGCTGAATACCAGGGCAGGCAGTCTCGACATAGATAGCGACAAATTCGCTAACTTTTGATTGCTACTTACTCACGAAAGAATTCGTTTGCAATAACGATGCTTGCGGGAAATGCAAGTTTCTATATCCAAGATGCGTTTCTCGCAAGCATCATTATTGCAACCGATTTTATTCGTTAGTAATCAATCAGCGATTGAAAGTTAGCGATTTTGTCGTTATCTCTGTCGAGACTGCCGGCCCAGTATTTTACATGGAGCGACTGCCTATCTGACTTCCATAACCCAGACAGTACTGGTTAATACAATACCCCTTGGTAAGAATGATTGTCAGACTTTTGGGCCACTGACTACCTGTAACGATTGTCAAAGATGTACTGTAAATGACAGCCGGGACCAATGGCTTAACGAGCTTTCCGAGACACGGAGGAAACTCAGTATGTAATGGGTGGTCACCTATCCACCGACCAACTTTGGGAAGTGCGGCTTTAATCTAAAAATCGACCATTTCGGGCTCCTTAAGAGTGGCCATCGATGCGAGATATATTGTAGTACACAAGTAGTGTGCGGGCAAACACAGATACACTCTTCGATGGGACGGCAATCAGACACGACCACAGAGAGATCAGACGAGGATTGAGATGAGAAATTCCTAATGGATAATAATAAATAATATTATTATCAATAATATTTCCCGACCTGAGAATTGAACCTAGCCCCCCCACGCTCAGCAGTTACGCTTGCCACCTCCTCATGATACTTAGGTATAGGCTGAAATATCACTGTGTTTTATAGGACTTTAATAGTAATATGCAAATGCAAAATGCAAATGGATACTGTATGGGCACTACCTAGTTAAAGGCGACCGTTAATCGAGCAACTCCTAATCCGGGGTGCTGCTATGGATTTCCCTGAGATCAATAATAATAACTAAACCATTTATTTTTCAGGTAAAAAAGACCCATAGATAAATACCTTAGCCTAAAAATACATACTAATAACAATTAATAATCCTGGAACACTGCCTGGGCCGGGTATCGATCCTGACTCTACAGTTGAGTTTTCAGTTACTGTTGACAAGAGCTAAATAAACGTCTTAATTATGAAAGCTATAATTTTTCTAATGAAATAATATTAAAGCTAAATTAGGAGTGGGCTGGTCACGTAGCACTAATGCATCCGAAGATATAATGGGCACGATCATGGATCAGATCGTCACTGGACATCTGATGGAGGAAATCGCTCAGGTAGACCGCGGCGAAAGTAGTGTGATGATCTGATCTTGTTTGAAAGGGTAACAAAAAAAGATATTATAATACTCTGTATATGTCTTTATATATTCTGTATGGTGTCGGACGTAAAGAATAGCACCATCCCATATCTTCCCGTGGGTGTCGTAAGAGGCGACTAAGGGACTTACCAGAGAATGGGCAGCAGCGCTCTCTATGCTTTTGTAACAACCGTACTGCGATCGCCAACCCGCCTGCCAAGCGTGGCGATTATGGCAAAAACCCCCCTTTGGGGGAGGCCCATGTCCAGCAGTGGAAGTCTTTCGGCTGAAATGATGATGATGATGACTGAAAACGGTCATTGATCGGCAGACAACATTTTTTTTTATTACATTGAATATCTACCAAAAAAAAAAACAAAAGATAACATTTCATGAATAAAGAAAGACGCAATGGGGATTCGTTATCACTTTCTTTATTCATAAAAAATGTTATCTTCCTACGTGCAAATATTCAATGTTTTATTCAATTACTCTCTCTATCTATCTCTCTCTCTATTATTTCTCTCTTATCTCTATCTTATCTTATATTATATTAGGATTAAGAGATTATGTTTTATTTTTAAACAAAGTTTTATTGTTATCATAAGACATAAAGGTGAGGAATAACATCTAAATAAGTACATAGATACCTAAAAATCGAATTAGTGAGCTCATTCATTGATCAAAAAATATGATTAATTAAATACTTATCAAACGTTAAAACAGTTTAGTTGGTTTTGAAGTCATAAGTATTGATCTCAGTAACTTCTTTCCACTACAAAAACCATAAAAAAACACCACCCGCGTTTGTGTAATGTATGTTCTTCTCCATAGAGATCTACGCTAGGGAATGGGCAACTACAGTACTTTCACAGTTTTTAACCGACTTCAAAAAAGGAGGAGGTTCTATGTTCGAATGTAGGTTTTTTTTAAATGTATGTTTACCGATTTCTTCCCTATTTGTGAACCGATTTTCAAAATTCTTTTTTTAATTGAAAGAGTAAGTATACTATTGAGGTGATCCCATTTAAATTTGGTGAAGGTCGGATGCTGATCTTCGGAGGGATCCCTTTTTTTTGCATAATCTTCTTTTTCCTAATATACTTTGGCATAACTGTTTTGGCATAATTTGTTTTGCCATAATAATACTTTGCCAATTTTTTTTTGGCATACTGTTTACATTGGCATAATCATCTTGAAGGCTAATTAGCTTTGGCATAAATTGAATTTTGCATAATGTTACTAGGCATAATGACTATTAGCATAATAGTATTTAGGCATACAAATAATATAAATACCGGAATCAAATTTGAGTTATTCTTACGTATTTATTTTGGTCTGTATGGTGTCGGACGTAAAGAATAGCACCATCCCATATCTTCCCGTGGGTGTCGTAAGAGGCGACTAAGGGATTACCAGAGAATGGGCAGCGGCGTTCTCTGTGCTTTTGTAACAACCGCACTGCGATCGCCAACCCGCCTGCCAAGCGTGGCGATTATGGCAAAATCCCCCTTTTGGGGGAGGCCTATGTCCAGCAGTGGACGTCTTTCGGCTGAAATGATGATGATGATGATGATGATGATTTATTTTGAATTAAAAATTCATTAAGTTGTGCTACAAAAGTTAGTGACAGAAACGAAACGCTGCAAAACCGACTCCACGTAGTCTTGTCTGCCCTACCCCTAGAGTGTAATCTAAGCCAGCGTAGGCGTGGAGGGGCGAGGCGGCCTGCGAGTTGAGGAGCAAGTGGTTTTAACGCTCGCCGCCGAAGCTGCGGAGGTGAGTGTAAAACACATCTGCGACGATAAGCTCGCGTGGGACCGCCGGAGCCCCGCAGCGCCGGAGCCGTGACAGAAACCTTGCCTGCTGCATGTTGCATACTGCATGCTTGCTTGCTTGCTGCATGCTTGCTTGCATGCTTGCTGAACGCATGCTTTCTGCATGCTTGCTGCATGCATGGTGTATGCTTGTAAGCTGCATGTTTGCTGCATGCATGGTGTATGCTTGTTTGCATGCTTCTTACAGGGAAAAAAACTCACATATGTTCACAATCAACTATGTTTAAAACAAATATGTTATGTATTACCTGCTTCGGAGAGATGGTTTTTTTCCAATCGTCATAATAAATTGGTATATCCAATTAGGGTATGTCTAACATTTTAGGACTATGCTTCTTTGTTATGCCTATAAAAAATATGTTTTAGTATCATTATGCGTAAATCAATTTATGCCTAACAATGTTATGCTTAATCATTATTATGAAAATTATGCTTAAGCAGTTATGCGTAAATAATGTTATGCTTAAATATAATTAGAAGTAACAAAAGTATGCCAAGTTATATTATTTCTTAAAATTTTATCATCTTCGGAGATATACAATGGAACTCTTCTAAAATAGACGGCAAATCTGTCGTGATTGCTGCAATCGCTTGGATGTTTACTGTTTATACAAAATCATGACGTAACATCACGCCTGTATGCCCTGAGGGCGTACGCAGATGTATACAATACACCCAGATTTCGACAGTTAGGTATGTTAAGTTCCGTTTATTGGGGATAAGCCTATTACCATGACATGTATTGTTAAAAATGTTAAATAAATGCATAGCAAATATTTGTATGGGATATTATTACAACTAATAAAAATGAAAAATAAAAAAACTTAAAAAAAAAAAAACAACTTTAGCTCTGAAGTCGGTGACAAAAATACTGAGTCAAACTAAAAAAGTCACGGACTTCTGAAGATAAAGTTATTTTTCACTTTTTTGTGTAATTGAAATCGGTTTTTTTTATGTCTTGTGACTGGGACTGTAGTAGTTAAGTACATTTAATTTTCATCTTTGTTTCGACAATTCAAAAATCATCCATCAGTCATTCATCATCACAATGTTTTGAGTGCGTTACATTGAATCCTACCGTGAAACGTGATTTTTATTCCCAAGAAAAAGGTCGTTTCCCAGCAATATTTTTAGCGTAAAGTTACTTAGTTTGGTGTACATAATGCTTGGTTGGCGGCTTCGTGAAGGGTCCGTTTACACCCTGTAAGTATAATCGTTAAGGGGGCTACAGGGTAAACGCGAGTTTTATAATAAAAAAAGCATATGATTCACTGCAATGACCAAACCAGAAATATATATGATATTCTTACGATAGTGTTTTGAAAACATAATACAACTAATTTTACTCGTTAAAAAAATCACGAACTTATCTCTAAAAAAATATTTTATTAACAAGTAAAAACCATACTAAAATATATGCGATCATTCTGATTTTTTGGCAAATAATTCTACAAGCAATATATTAGCATCGTATCGTTTTATTTTTTTAGTCCAATCAATAGATTTTTGTAAATCGCAAAAATCCACTCATTTTGTACTATTCGGCCGTAACAACCACTTTGTAGTGCAAGCTGAATAGAACTTTATTCTATAATAACAGTATTTCAAACGAAGTTTGAACCACCACAAATAGAGTTGCTAATTTAGCTCCTGTAGTCGACTTAAAACCGATGAGTTTTACGAGGAGAGAGCGGATTGCAGGCAATCACTACATCTGAAGGGTCAATACTGGAATTAACACAACATGTCTGAATATTCTACCACTTGACATTCCTGGCACGCGTACCAAAGGTTCGGCATTACTGCTCTAGGAAATATTATAAGAGTCATGGACTATTCTCACTATAAGTACACTTGAAAGTTAAGGACTTAATAGAATAGAATATAGTAATAATATTAGAATTTATAAGTAAATATTACTTATGAAGATAAGTACGTAGGTACAATTATATCGTAATTCGTTCGTCATAAGTGTGCAGTCGGAATGGGACATTATATTTATCACAGTCATAGTCTCGGATATCGTATACTTATAATTACTATCTGTGAACACAGATAATATTATAATACTTTGTCTGTGAATGAGTGACCGCACGTACTACATTTATATAGGAAACTTTGAATACTAACTGCCTGTTCTGATAGGTGGAAAGAATTCATAGCATTACATAATCTGTCTACAACAGGGTAATTAATAACAGTAAACCCCCGTTCAGGTTTTTAGTAGTCATCGATCAGACTTTCTTATAAAGTACTTTTGGTATGTGAAAAACACTGAAATCGTGAAAAATATGAGCTGTTCTTTACATTATGAGGACACACTGCCGTGTCACGCACAACTCTTCTTTCCTGAAAAACTGCGTTTTGAGTAAATCGTCTTTTTAATGTTAGCTAAACTAATGCATGTATTCCTTGTGTTAATTGCCTGAAATACTTAATTACTGTTGAATAAGTTTTTAAAAGAAGTAAAGAATATGGGCCCTATTTTTTTTTGTAAATTGTGAATACTAAACGTTTTATTCGAATTAAAAGAGTTGGGCATAACCACTGTTTCATACTAACGTGGTCAAGCGTCGTGTATTCTCTTAAGTTAGAAGAGTTCTAACTAATACCTAACAGAAATCGCGCTATGATGCGACAGCTACGGCGAGTAGGTAATGCACAACTATGCTAACTTGAGTTGAAAGAGTTAGGTATGATTTAATCATTACAAAATGAAGTTGAACGAGTTTGCCATTTCAAATATCTCAGACACTAACTACAAATTTTTAAATTCTGTTTTAGTATGATGATAGTTAGGGTTTTTAAAATCATATTGCAGTGGTTAGGCGAAACTCTATTATTTTAAGATAGCAGAGATGTGCGTGACACGGCAGCACAGGGCCTGCGAGAAATTTCAAAAATATAAAGATATCGAGTAAAGCGATCGTTATAAATGTTTTGTGTCAAAAAACCTGAACTTTATATAACATAAAATATCCTTTAAAAATGACCAAATTCAATTTTTCGCCAAATTTTCTTGACAAGCAACGCCATCTGGAACTGCATAAAAATGGTCATACTAATATGTCACTTTGTCTAAGCCCTCTAAGTGGCACATTTTGGTCACAAAAAATTTACCGACCCAAATGGCGCAGCGGTGGTGAGGTTGCCGTACGTTCTAAGGGTCTCGGGTTCGAATCCCGGTTGGAGCAAATATTTGTTTGATGAGCATGGACATTTGTTTCCGAGTCATGGATGATTATATAAGTATGTATTTACAAACAAAAACTATCTATGTAGTATATCAACTATCTGGTGTCCACGACACAAGCTTCGTTGCTTAGTGTGCCACTAAAGGCGCTGCCACTAAAGGCGCTGTGTGTTAATGTCCAGCGATATTATTATTTACGCCAGAAGTCAAAGACATGCCAAAACGTTTCACCATCACTGTCCTAGAGCCCTAAACTATTCATCATCAAATCGTAGCTGTATTTAGAGTTACATCATCGTGGTAGTCACTTTCCATAACCGATCTCTTTGCTTGCCAAATGGGTGACTATGAGGTCTAAAATCATCCCAAAGTAGGAAAGATTCAAGACTCAGCAGTATAATTATAGGATAAGAAGAAGCATTCATAGTAGAAATAGAAGAATGATAAGATACTTTGATAGCTTCCCAGAGAACTTATATAGAATAACGTATGGACTTCACAAAATTAGGAACAGTGATGAAATATAATAAGGTACCTATACATATACATGATTTTTTTTATCACTCTAAACAAAGCGTATTAACATCAGAAAAACCGGCCAAGTACGAGTCGGACTCGCGCACGAAGGGTTCCGTACCATTATCTATACATTAGACAAAACGGCAAAAAAATCACGTTTGTTGTATAGACTGCCCCCCTTAAACATTAATTTTATTCTGTTTTTAGTATTTGTTGTTATAGCGGCAACAGAAATATATCTGTGAAAATTTCAACTGTCTAGCTGTCACGGTTCATGAGATACAGCCTGGTGACATACAGACGGACAGACGGACAGACAGCGAAGTCTTAGTAAAAGTGTTCCGTTTTTACCCTTTGGGTACGGATCCCTAAAAAGCAAAGTGAAATTATTATTTTAATATCTATAAAAAAATACTAAGTTATAAGCATTTGAAACTGCTGATTAGACAGAGAGATCCGATACAGCGAATGACGTCATTCGCTGAATCGACGTACAAAATTCATACTCAATTCCGTTTATCTAGAAAGAGAGAAACAAAAGTTTAAGTGGTTATAACTTTTGTGTTGTTTGGCCGATTTATGTCTTGTTTTCGCTTTTTGTCATTATTTTTATAGTACTTTAACATACCGTTTCGAAAAAAAAATAATCATTTTCCCTATTGGTGAAGCAGTGGTGCCGATTCTGTTGTGCACAAACTAAACTTAATTTATGCTATTGCTATCTTTTACTAAAAGGCAGTGTGAGAAAAGGACGGCTATAGCTATGAACTAATTTCAGAGATGTCAAACTAGTTTATGCCTTGCGCTTCACCGTGTTTTTAGTCGACATGTTATTACGTGCAGTTTCATTTGTATAGAAATATAAGTTCCAATTAAATTTGACAGCTTCAAAATTACGTCCGTCTCTTTCTCGTTTTATTAGAGAGAAAAAGATAGCAATAGCCTAAATTAAGTTTAGTTTGTGCACAACAGAATCGACACCTACTTTTCCAAACCACTACTAACCTAACTGGCTATTGACCAAGGTTATTAGGCGTATTATTGAGAAAAAACTAAAATTATTTAAAAATAATACGATTTCCCATGCTGGCATATATAACACAATACATTTTTTTATCATCTCTGAAACTGAGTTTTAAAACTCCATAATTATTTTTTTTTGTCATACGATTCCGCTTTCCCAAAGCAATCAGCAAGGTTTCTCTTTGCAATTCTCACACACTCTATGGTGTCATTTACAGTTAACCTCAAGAGCCCCGACAACCTCAATCAGTATTATTTCATAAAATAAATCGTATAACTTATTGTTGAAAGCTATAACACACATTAGCAGCTGCTGAACCGAGCCAAACATCGCATCCATTCATTCAACAAGACTAGATATTTTTAACGCGCCCGTCATAAGCTCTTGTAGACTTAGGACTTGTTTAGACGAACCACTTTATCATAAAATATCATGAACATATGTAATTGAATTGAATTGAAATGAACATATGTAATTAAATTCAGTCCAAAAAAAAGTATGTGAAAAAACTAAAAAACCCGACGGAAAAACTGAAAGAAAAAATAAGCACATTTTAGATTAAACAAAAGTTGGAAGCAGGCGGGCGCCCATTTGAATATAAAATTATGAGAATGAAATGTGCTTTGTTTTTTTCTTTTCAGTTTTTCAGTTGGGTTTTTTTAGTTTTTAATACATTTCCTCGAAAACTGGCTCTTATGGCATTACGATTACGTTCGACATGCAATGTATTTCACACACGTGCATTTTTTTTCATTTAAAACAACGTGTGCGGAAGTAAAAATTTCCACAGATAACTATTACTTGACTGATGACCTGGTGAAGGTTGCGGGAATCCGCTGGATGCGAGTCGCACGGGACCGCTCAATGTGGCGACACTTGGGGGAGGCCTATATCCAGCAGTGGACGTCTTTCGGCTGAAATGATGATGATGATGATGAACTATTACTTATACTAAGTCCAAATTGTCCATAAAAGTGTGTTGTCTAATATACCCATACTTTTTCATGATTAGGTTATCACGGACCAGACATTCGCATCAACAACGTGACATGCAAACACCTATAACTATAATAGAAAAGTCAGATTACATAAACTAGCGAAAAGCTAAAAAAGCTATTTTTTTGAAAACCGTTGCAGAAATACGATACGATTGGGCAGTGATTGACAGGCTCGCTGAACTCCTAAAGAGAATTGGAAAGATATCTGAAGATCATGAAATCCTCAATCAAACATTAGCTGAAAATAAACTACTGAGAGCTGCGCCTCATAGTCAGCAGTCAGTAGCAGTTGCTATTGTATAGTTGACCAAAAAGGCAGCCAAAACAATAAAATATAACATACCTAAAACAAGGTGTGATCAGACTTATGGTATGCGAAGGTGTGTATCTCTGTCAATCACCAATGGCAACAATTCAATCCTTCAGATAGACATCCAAGTTGATAAAAAGTGACCCGTGTATATGATATGAAACGTATATAATCAGAAAATATTATCCGATAATTCTAATCAACATAATAAACACGTGCACCTTCACGTGCAACGCTATCTAAATGCTCCTTGGTCAATCACACCCCTGGCTAATCTGATGACCATGATTTCTGGGAAATATTCCTTTGATTATAATGCGTTTTCGTGTCGTGATGGGGCAGTGGTTTAGGTCCTATCTTTCACACACGAGATTGTGTGTTCCAAACTGGAAAAGTATCGATGATGTTTTTTTGAATGTGATTAAAGTTCTACGTGTATCTTGGACATCACTGACAAAATGGTGAAGAAAAAAAAACGTCGCGACTGGCATTTATATTCCTACTTCCTACTAAATATTTAATAAACTTATATTGTCGCTTACGGGATATCTTCCGTGATTATAAATTGTTTTTAGCTCCCAACAACCACAACAACACAACAATAAAACAACAAACAACAACAATTAATAATCACGGAAGATCATTTAATATCCGTGATTATTAATTGTTGTTGTTTGTTGTTTTATTGGTGTGTTGTTGTTGTTGTTGTTGTTGGGAGCTAAAACAATTTATAATCGGAAGATATCTCGTAAGCGACAATATAAGTTTAGTTTTAAACCTTGAAAGCTTAAAACAGTGTTTAAAAATTTAATATTATAAATGCGAAAATTTGTGAGTATAGATGTATGGATGTTTGTTACTCTTTCACGCAAAAACTACTGAACGGATTTGGATGAAATTTTGCACACAGATAGTTTATAACCTGGATTAACACATAGGATACTTTTTATCCTGGTAGTAAGATCCCGTGGGACAATTATCAAAACACACGCGAGCGAAACCGCTGGCAGAAGCTATTAGTTAGTAATCAGTGTAAGTCTGAACTCACCCAATCCGCCTTGAGTAAGCGATGAATGCTCATTGCATTGCCTTTTTTGTATGAGAAGACCCTTTCGTCCTGCAGTGGGACCTATCATGTTACTTATGCCACCGTCATTAATATCACGAAATTACAGTTCCATAAAAAAAACAGAATTCTCCATATTTTAAGAAAGTTGATTTAGTTGTTATTTTTTAAAATCATTATTTTATTAATAGTCAATAAAATATTAGGTATGTAAACTGAAAGATGTAAAAAAAAACTTTTTGCAAAAAAAATAAAACCGACTTCAAAAAACACAAAAAAGTGAAGTATAACTTTAGCTTCAGAAGTCGGTGTCCTTGGTTTGATTCATTTAGTTTTTTTTGTCACCGACTTCTGAAGCTAAAGTTATTTTTCACTTTTTTGTGTATTTTGAAGTCGGTTTTATTTTTTTGCAAAAAGTTTTTTTATTTTTCCATTTTTAGTTGTAATATCCTATACAAAAATTTGCTATGTATTTATTTTACATTGTTAACAATACACGGTAATAGGCTTATCCCCAATAAACGGAACTTAACATACCTAAACTCTCGAAATGTGGGTGTATTGTACAGATCTGCGTACCCCTCAGAGCATACAGGCGTGATGTTACGTCATGATGTTGTATAAACAATAAACATCCAAGCGATTGCAGGAATCACGACGATTTACCGTCTAGTTTTGAAGAGTTCCATTGTATTATCTCCGAAGATCAGCATGATCAGATCTTCACCAAATTTAAATGCGACCATTTCAGGAGTATACTCTTTCAAATAAATAAAGAATTTTGAGAATCGCTTCACAAATGGAGGAGAAATCGGTGAACATGCATGAAATTATACCACACGACTGAAGTAAAAATGTTCATAAAATGAAACTAAATGAAAAAAAAAATAATGAAATGGGACCAAATGGCAACTATTTTGAATCAAACTAAAAAAGAATCACGTAAATCAGATCATAAATCTCGGCGTAATCGGTGTACGTACATAAAAAAAAACCAATCGAATTGAGAACCTCCTCCTTTTTGAAATCGGTTAAAAAGCAAAATTCTTTACTCCACTACTAAAGTGTGACTGTGAATGAGACTGCGATTTTTTCTTCCAATCGTGCATTATTACATTTTGTCTACTATTTGGAATTGGTTCGTCTACACAGGCCCTTATCGGAACACTTGTTACTATTAAATCTGCGTTATTATTGTTTCTGTTATTATTTTATACGTTGGTTTATGTGGATGCCACGACCGTTGAGTCATTAGCTCTATTTCGGGTGTTTGTTTAGAGTATTAGCTAAACAGAAGCTGGTTGAGTGATATCTAGTATTTGGCGTACTTCGATATCCCCAAAAAAATTGGCTTTTAAATCCAACTTACTTCCTAATCACTACATATCTACATCTACACTAATATTATAAAGAGGAAAGATTTGTATTTTTGTGTATGTGTTGTTTGTAATGAATAAACTCATAAACTACTGCGCCGATTTCAAAAATTGTTTCACCATTAGAAAGCTACATTCACCTTGAGTAACATAGGCTATATTTTATCCCCGTACTCCCACGGGAACGGGAACTACGCGAGTGAAACCGCGTGACGTCCGCTAGTCACTTCATTATCACTAAATATTATAAAACAAAGTCCCCCGCCGCGTCTGTCTTTCTGTCCCTATGTATGCTTAAATCTTTAAAACTAAGCAACAAATTTTGATGCGGGTTTTTTTTAATAGAGTGATTCAAGAGGAAGGTTTTAGTATATAGTTCGCGGGCGGGCGAAGCCACGGGCATCAGTTAGTAATAATTATTATAAATGCGAAAGTTTGTGAGGATAGATGGATGTTTGTCACTCTTTTAAGCGACAACTACTGAACGGATTTGGATGAAATTTTGCACACAGATAGTTTATAACCTGGATTAACACATAGGATACTTTTTATCCCAGTAGTAGTATGATCCCGTGGGACAATTATTGAACTTCACGCGGGGGAAGCCGCGATGATTAATAATGAATATAATTATGTAGTACAATCATTTGGGTAGCTGTACCAACTGATGTTTTTAAAACGTACCTAGGTAGTAGACACGCCAGTGGTTGATATTTTCTAAGGTGTCAACAACACAAGATTGATTATTTTCAACTAGCAAGTTTCAACACTGTTAATTTAAAAAACCACAACTGTGAAAAACTTATATAATGTAATTACACAATAATATCGATCGAACTAAAAGGTGTGACCATTGACAGTAGTGTGTAAGGATACTTTTATATGTCTCTATAGACCAGCTCGTAAAATTATCTATCTAGCTGACTGCCTACTTGTGTTCTTTCAATATTATACACATCCTATCAACTTAATGAATCTCAAGTAAATACCTATATTAGGTCTTCCACCTAATAATACATAGTTACATAAAGTCTGAAATTCAAGGCGAGTAATTTCATGAACAAACTTCAAAAAACAGGTTTAAATATGAAACTGTGAACAAAAACCAAACGTTTTTTCAAAGCTCTGTCATCAGATGCTTCAGCTAGATTTTTGACAAGCGCTAGGCCATTGATAAACTAGATTTAAAATGACACATTAGAAAATGTAGAGTAGAAAAAACCACTGTCACAGCTGCTGATTGTTACGGAAGGTGACGCTGTCTGTTTCTTCAACAATTGGAGTATAACTGAAACATTTTTTAACAACAATATCCTACTCAGTTTCCGATATTTTCTTGTGATACTTTGAAACAAGTGAGGATCACTGTTTAAGACTTTCACGGTTTTTCCGGCGGAGCTCATTAATAAAGAAAATCACGGATATTATCCCGTAAGTACTTTGAGTGAAGTGAGGATCAACCTTCAGGTTAAGCCGCGCTTGCCTAGGTTGACCTGTAGATGGGTGACCACCCATTACATACCGAGTCTTCTCCGTAAATCGGAAAGTACGTTAAGGCGCTGTGAACACCAAAATCGTGCACACTGTCTATTTGTATGGGAGTAAATGAGACGTCACTATTACTGGGCGGCCAGGTTTTAGAAGAAAATAATGTTATTAATATTATCAAGATTTGTTTATAAATAATACAGTTACAATTGCTACAATTTCAATTTAAATGGTTATTTTATGGTTTTTTTTTATCGAGAAAATTTTCCGAAAACGCGTTTTGAACACAATGGTCCACCCATAAATATGATCAAGATTAACATATATTTTTTTAGCTGCTCTAAAATGTATACATTTGGCTAAAAACTGTTTTGTGAAGCCTATTTTGACTAAGTACAGCGCCTTAAGGCTCGGCGCAAACGGGCCACCCACCACAGCCACCGGTAGCCAGCGACAAGCAGTTCACACGCTTTTTCATACATTTTGTTGAAACTCGCCGCACACGTGTGGCCGGTGGGGGCCACTCGCTATAGTAGTCGACAAACAACCACCACCAACAAGCCACCGCCCCGCGGTGGCTGTGGTTGGTGGCCCGTTTGCGCCGAGCCTAAGCCGTTTGGTCCTAGCTGTCATTTGTCCATCTTTGACAGTCCTTACAGATATAAAGAGTCGAAGCTGAGGGCATAAGTTAGTAAAAAAATATTGTATCTATGATGTACAACTTGAATTGTTAAAATAAAAAGCACGAACGGGCCAAATTGGGCACCGAACTTTTATGCTAGTAAATCGTTCATTCAAATTGTAAAGTGCAAATCTTTATTTTCTTTAACGTTCATTTTTAAAATTTTCTACACAAAATCCCGTAAAGCTATACCATTTTTATTTCAACGCGATATTCAGAATTTATACATTTAGTGGGTGTCTTGGCATAGCATCGTAACCTTTTACTAGTGATAAATTAGAGTCACATTCACGAAACGAGGTGACTTGGTGACTTCTTGTTTAGTTTTCGTATTTATGAAACACACTACGAAATATTTTAACAAGTTTTCGGCTTTTCTTAGACTTTTTTAAATTTTAAAATGTCACATGTTTGTATTCGAGCATGTCCTATCATAATTATGTAAGTTTGTACGATGCACGTGATGATGCCAATTCATGCACATTTTATACAAATAGGTAGATAATCCAGGACCGAGCGTGGCTACAAACCACTCGGCTAATAATTATAAGCGGCATACAATTAATGCACCACCAGATTTAGCAAAATGTAACGGCAAAAACATCTCTTTTGATTGCCAAAATTAGTAAAATGATCACCAAAATTAATCTCCATTTTATCGTGAAATTAAAACCAAAACGGTGTGTTGGGGTGCGCCAAGTCGGCCTAGGCAAAACTAGTTTGTCATCAACCAGCTCATTAAAATTTGGTGCTCAATTGATATTTTAACTGATAGATGTTAGTGATCCCAAGTTATTTTTGGTGGTCAGTATACGCTATTAATTTATTGATTTTATTATTTTTACTATGTCTGTTCTTTATTATTTGTGCGATGACTATTTTATTATTACGTACTATTATGCTTTTTGGGTTGTATATCTGAGATAAACTTTTTATTATTATTATCTCCTTTATTCATTTAGCATCTTATTATTTACATTTTTATTATTATTATTATATTTTCCACCACTATAAACACTACCAAAAAATATTGACAGTGATTTGGACGAATTTTTTAACGCCCTGTAATTCTTTTCCCCTTTTGATACTTGTACATATTTTATTTATTTTACAACACATCTTTTACATTTTTAAATATTCCAATATAAAACAATAAAATAATAAAAATATATAAAATGTAGCCCACCAGCGCTGGGAACAGGATCCGAGCTGCCGGTGGTCAGGGCTCTTGAGAGAGGAACCTCCTAACGATACGCGCCGTGTCCAGAAGTACACAAGCGACATATATTATTACTATTAGAGATCTGTAAATTGTAGTTTGTAAATAATGTAAATAATAATCTATTAAGTAAGTATGTCCAATAGGTACGTATTTATATTTGTTTTTAATTCTGTTTTAGAGTCGCGCAGGCTAGGGAAGAATTACATGAAAGGAAGAGGGTTTATTCTCACAAGTGGATGGATCTAGCTGCCAGTGTAGTAGTGTGTAGTATTTTTTGAAGTTTTTGAAGTAGAGGCACGATTGGGTAAAAAGATGAACAGGCGACAAAAAGAAAAACTAAATCGAATTGTCTATTGATTGAGTTATCTACTAGTCAGCTGTCAACGTGCCACAATTATGACAACAAAGGGGAAAGCCCGTTATAGGATAAAGGCATTAGTTACGTTTATATGCAGTAACCCGGCACTGGTATCGATCTAAATGGAGATCGAAATGATAAGGAAAGAAAATCATCTGTTTAGGTAATGCTGCAATCTATTACTTCAATTGTTTTGGAACTGTTTTGTTTTTACCTTTTTTGCCTTCACGATTTCCAACCCTCTTTACTGGACCTAGAGTTAAGAATCATAGAATTCAATGATATTTAAGCATTAAATTAGGTATCGCCTAGTGTTAGTGAACATGTACACAGCCATAGTATCGACATCAATCGATCAAGTATTCCGTCCGTGATACCGTAGTTTATCAGACTTAATCATAAATCGTAAATGTGAATTCCCTGATTGTACGTCATTCATTATAATACTAGGTATCTTATAATCTTGTTTCAAAATATAGTTAATTTCCATTCAGAAAAATCCTGTAGTCTGTAAATGAGAATGAGTGAAATCAAGAGAACTTAATTGTGATAGAGCTGTGCAAGGATAACCCTAGAACTGTCAGGGAGATTCTAATTTTTCACTGACAACTTTTGCACAGTTAAACTTTGCCTGCTAAGCTTTCCATCGCGACAGAAGTTTGTAAACTTTAAAAAGCGTAACTTAGAAACGCGCAATTAACGAGCCCTACCAATCCCACAGAGCTTTATCAGTTCTATTCTAGTTATCTACGCAAATCCCTATTTCTATCTGATCTTCAAATAGAATAGATTTAATAATACTTTCACCAAAACCATGATTTTGTCTTACATTATACAAGAAACTCCGTGTGTATGTGTAATGTTACTTTAAGCACAAATATACGCACTTTAAAATTCGAACACCGAACACTTAATCAACTGGTCATATTTTTTTAATTAATACAGTGTGCCTCGGATATTTTGGGGACGCGAAACCGGGAGCGCGTGTAGCCCGCGACTAGCTTCGGAATTTCATCTGTGAACAATTCCTCTGGAACTTATAAATAGGTGCGTCGAAACGACGTATACCACGTTTTAGTTAACGTATACACTGTCTTAGATGAGAAGTGCACGCGGATTTTGATGCGGTCCATTGATTAGCGGGAAAATCAATCGTCCATACTTTTTTAAAGCTGTTCTTTTTTTCTATTGGTGGCCAGAAACGAATGTTCTTTTTTTGAATAGCACGGTGGGCTAATGATCTTTGTTTTTTTTTTCTTGTTGTATCGTTGACAAGCTCTGAATTTTCTTGGCAGCTCTAGGGCTCATTAAGGAAAGTTGAGATCGTGAGACAATAATGATTGATTTTTAAGTATAACAGATGGATCAATGCATTATTTTATTGGATTTGCATAAAAACTTTGTGTTACAGGTATCGGTGGGTACCGAAAGACAGCAACTAATTTTGTATTGCTAATCTTATATCCATTATCCCATCTTTAGGAGTAATATTAGTACTTAAATTGTATTTGAGGAGGTTTGCTGCCCTGCCGGGGGCTGCGGGACTGTTCGAAAGAGATACCGTGGCCCCGGAACACAATGGACAATGTAGGAACATGGATGGGTTTTAGTCAGTAAAAGTGTGACCCCCAGAGCGACCGCCCAGAGCGGGAAGATTCATTTGATGATTTCCCATCCGAAAAAAAGGGTGTTTACTGTTGATATCTCAAATGAAAAAAAAAAAAAATGTTTTACTTTGCCCTGGTTTTCTTGTTCTTCATTTGTTGTCTGTATTAATAAACGACCATTTAGGGCATACCCAATACCCCGAATGTTCGTTTCGCTGGAACAGCCACCATGACGCTGAAAATGCTGCTGTCTGTTGTCATTTCATGGAACCAACAGCAGACGAAGCTTTCTGCACTATCCACCTTTCTGTAATTAGTACCTATCAATTATTTCTTAAGTCATTAAGTCGGTAGTTAAATTATAAATCCTAAGACAAAAATAAAAAAGATTCATTTGTATCTACACTCTAAAGCTCGACTCGCACTCGACAAATGAACAGATTGCTTAGTTAGGTTAAAGCTTGGTTAAAGCTAATAAATAATACTACTTACGACACCAAAGACATCACAGATACGTTGTTATTCCAGAGACTAAACTAATAGTACATTGTTACCCTAGGGGTGTAAGTAACTTATTTAGTCCCGAGACGGCGGGCGTTTGGTAAACAATGTGCTTTTGATTATGAATACAAGGAAAGTAATAGTAGATTATGCACCGAGGGGCTAAAGTTGTGTCTTATGTCACGGGCGTCATATTGAATCTCGAGCGCAATGAAGGATTCGGAATTTAACTCACGAGCAAAGCGAGGGAGTTAAGAGTTTAACTCACGAACGAAGCGAGGGAGTTAATACAAGAATCCTGAATGCAGCGAGGGATTCAAGCTAGCCCAAGGCAAAGCCACCTTTAGCCCAGAGGAGGATACTCTACTTTTTACACCTACTGTGAGAAAATAATAGCCATAGTACGAAAAACAAAGTATTTATTAAATAAACAAACAGTAAGAATAATTAACTAATGTTACAGCCAATTACTATTACGGTATTACGGCGCGGTACGGTATTTGTTATTATTAATGCCAGTTTTAATGTTATTCCATTCCTTTTAAAAAATGCTTCGTAGTTTTCTAATTATTCTTACAATATTATGTCTTCGAAAACATGGCAACGATATGAAGAAGCAGTCGTTATGATTTTGTAGGAAATCGAGAATAGCTTTCCTCTTTCTGGCACCAAAGGGTGTTTGTTAGTACTATACTGCCAATTTAGCTGAACATGTGAGATTCCAAATTCAAATCACATTATTGACCAGCGGGGCATAATGAAATCCAGTACAACATTATTGACCGGCTGTGCCCCCCCGGCCACTAATGACTCACTTTAGGTTAAGGTTGCTTGACATATAATTTGACATTTTCGAGCAGGTGGTGTGAAATAGTAGATTGTATGACAAGGGAGCAAAATAGTATTTTTACGGCGAGGGCGCTATTTTGATTCCAGAGCGAAGCGAAGGATTCTAGAATAGAATCCCGAGCATAGCGAGGGATTCTAAAATAGAATCCTGAGCGTAGCGAGGGATTCAAAGTACATCGCCTAAGGGAAAAATATGTTTGCTCACGAGTCATATACTCTACTTTTCCTCTCGTACTATGAGAAAATAAATAAGAGACACTTTTAAGTAATTAATGAATAAGTTTAATTAAAAAAATGACAAGAATGTAAAAAAGGTCAATTACAAATTTATATTTATATCTAATACACTGGCGAAATTTTGAAAATGTATTGTCACTGTGTGTGTTTTGTTTGGGATTGATATAGTAGTGGATTTATTTATACAGGATGACATTTTTATCACTTTCAAAATAAAATGGGTATAATAGGTGAACGGAGTAGAAGCAAATGCCACACTTAGTTTTTTTATTTTTTATTTCGAAATTAAAAAAAATACATATATTTTTTCATTTGATTTGAAATTCGATATTTTACATTTTATGTTTTTTAATTTCTCTTTCTTTGTTCTAATATGAAAAGTTTACTTGAAATTTGTAGCGTTTTTTGATGATGGATCAATTCTTTTCTAACCTGTGAAAAAAAGAAAAACAAAACTAGACTCCATTCACCGAATATACCCATTTTTTTTGGAAAGTGATAAAAAAGTCATCCAGTATTTTGAGTGTTTGTAATCTCAGTATCTGGCTGGTGCTCAAGAAAAGGTTCCTTTGATGTAGAAGAGCGCGGTGACAACGGTATGGGCGAACTATCTGCAACTCTTAATTTGATATTTTGTACAATGCGGGTGCTGACCCCCGCACCGTACAGTAAACACTTACGTATACAGCCAGTAATTTATACAATTTTCGTTCGATTTCAATGAACGATTCATGTTCCAAATTCAAATCTCATTACTGCCCGCTAAAAAGTCTAGTGGAGAAAAGAGCTACTTTGCTCCCGCTAAAAGGGGAACAAAACGACACTTTTCGAATAGAAGGGATGAAAAAATATAAACATGAATTAGCTAAAGAAAAAATGAGTAAATTTTATTTTTCCACAACTGCTTTATGCTCTTTTCTTATGTAATCAGGCGTTCAATCCATAATTATTATCTGAATTAGATGAACTCATTGTGTATAAAAATCTCTGCTATTCGGAAGTATAAACAAAACTCGAAACTCAAAAAAACAAATGAAGATCCAGAAGATCGGATTGCCGCTTTCCCGCCTATTTTGTTTTTTTTCATCCCTTCTATTCGAAAAGTGTCGTTTTGTTCCCCTTTTAGCGGGAGCAAAGTAGCTCTTTTCTCCACTAGACTTTTTAGCGAGCAGTAATGAGATTTGAATTTGGAACATGAATCGTTCATTGAAATCGAACGAAAATTGTATGAATTAGTGTTTGTACGGTGCGGGGGTCAGCACCCGCATTGTAGAAAATACCAAATGAAGAGTTGCAGATAGTTCGCCCATACCGTTGTCACCGCGATCTTCTACATCAAAAGAACCTTTTCACTTCTCATGCTCTGAAAGTGCTTGTTTATGCAGGATATAGGCTGCACAAAATCGAATTTTGTGCACAAGGGCATTAATGTATCTACTCATAAATGTATCTATATTAAGGCAAAGAAAATGAGCCATACAGCCAATGATATTTAATTAAACAGATATGTTATGAGCGCGCAATCGTGAAGACTCGAAAACGTGTCAATTGGCCTGTTTTTCCTTTATTCTGCGTCACTGCGTGTATGTGAGCTGGCTCTCCCCCGCGGCACACTTTTTTCGGTGGTTTTGTAGGTGTATAACATATCTGTTTGTTAGAATATCATTGCATACAGCCAAACGCAATAAGAAGTTCATAGATAGAATTTGTTATTTTATAATATTTACTTTAATTTATTTGCCTTATGTGTTTTTTAAGACATAAAATACATAAAAAATTAAATTCAAGTACCTACGGTAGGTTATTTAATTAATTTAAGAAAATTATTATAAAAAAAAAAAAAATAGTAGGCTGTATAGGTCTGCAGCCCAAGTCTAATATCAATGTCGTAAGATTTCAAAAAAAGAAAGCGGCGGGAAACAGCTCTTGTTTTTGCGTGTTTATTAATTTCTTCAATTTATACTACTGTTTTATTTCCTCGCAATCGAAGTGAAAAGCAGAGTTTATAACTCGTCCACAAAACCATTTTTATCCTCGACATTACTATCAGCCCTCGCCTTAAATCTCGGATAAAAATGGTTCGTTTTGTGCACTTGTTGTAAAATCTACTATTTCCTGAGCACCAGCCAGATACCTACTGAGATTACAAACACTCAAAATACCGAATGACTTTTTTATCACTTTCCAAAAAAAATGGGTATATTCGGTGAATGGAGTAGAAGCTTAAGGCATACCTAGTTTTGTTTTTCTTTTTTCCACAGTTTAGAAAAGAATTAATCCATCATCAAAAAAGGCTACAAATTTCAAGTAAACTTTTCATATTAGAACAAAGAAAGAAAAATAAAAAACAAAAAATGTAAAATATCGAATTTCACATCAAACGATTTTTTTTTTATTTTTTTATTTCGATTTAAAAAAAAAACTAAGTGTGGCATTTGCTTCTACTCCGTCCACCGATTATACCCATTTTATTCTGAAAGTGATAAAAATGTCATTCTGTATGAATAAATCCACAACTATATCAATCCCAAACAAAACACACACAGTGAAAATAAATTTTCAAAATTTCGCCAGTTTATTAGATATAAATATAAATTTGTAATTGACCTTTTTTACATTCATGTCATTTTTTTAATTAAACTTATTCATTAATTACTTAAAAGTGTCTCTTATTTATTTTCTCATAGAACGAGATGAAAAGTAGAGTATATGACTCGAGAGCAAACATATTTTTCCCTCAGGCGATGTACTTTGAATCTCTTGCTACGCTCAGGATTCTATTTTAGAATCCCTCGCTGTGCTCGGGATTCTATTCTAGAATCCTTCGCTTCGCTCTGGAATCAAAATAGCGCCCTTGCCGTAAAAATACTATTTTGCTCCCTTGTCATACAATCTTTACTATTTTTTCTGTGGCCGGTCAGCTATTCAGCCATTATTTTTCATTTTCATCTATTTTCATCATTGAACAAATGCAAAATATTTTACCCAAATCTATATTATTTTAAATAAATAGTTGAAACTAAATTTAATAAAGTTATAAAAAAAAAATATTTAATCAAAACTTAAGTTTCATGTTATTTTAATTTTACATCGCGCTGTAAGTAATTGAGTGGCTGTATGTAGAAAGTTGGAATGGTTCAATAGAAAGGTGAAAATAGAACTAGTTTTTTTTTATAATTTGACAGCTGGCAACTGAAAATAATTCTCCCTGGGGTTAAAAAGTATTACTTTCAACCCCCTCCTCAGGCAACTTCAGACCTACTTACAGAGTACGAGTAGGTAATGAAAAATATCATTATGTTTTAGTCTAGTGATCGCAAGTGTCGCTGTTGAGCATGAGGTCCTGCAGGGCTATTATGTATCTCTGTTGACAGCTCGAATTGATAGTAACTGGGCTCAGTGTATAACAATTAACTGTCAAACGGTTAGTTTCGTATTATGTATGACCAATCGCGATCAAATATGACGTCATTGGTTGTCATCGAGGCTGATAGTCACCGTAACTCATTTCGACAGACGCTTTCGTATCGATTCTTCTAATAATGCGATTATGTAAGCATAGTGGACATCAAATTGATGACAACTGAGTTTGAAGTAGCTTTCGTGAAAGACGTTACACCGTACCCGGGCTGTTAGTCAACGTAAAGTGACATCCACTCTGTGTAATACGTAATACCAATATTTTGACATTCACGGTTGTCATCAAAGTTCGGTGTACAACCGAAGCTTGTTAGTCACTGGATATCAAAAAGATACGTAATAGGCCTGCTGAGGTTCGATTCCCGGGTCGTTCAATTCAAAGTTATTGGAATTTTCCATCAGGAATTTGTCAGTATCAGTCCAGGTTCTAAATTTGCACACGGTTATTGCTAAAAGCTCACCCCCTATAATTAGGTACAAGGGGAAACTGTCGAAATGTGGATACCCAATTACAGGATCATTCCTCTACTAGAACTAGTGGGAATGATCCGAATTACGGATGGATAGGCTACAGGGCGCACGGGATGATAGTTAAAATTCAAATATAGAAAGAAATAAAAATATTTATTTGGGACAAGCACAGGAACTACAAAAAAAAAAAACGTACTATCCCGCTCGCACTATCAAGTAGTAAGTATCAACTTTTGTTAGGGTGAACTACACTATTGATGGAACGATGACAAATACTCATCTGCCTAGCCTTTTCCCAACTATGTTGGAGTAGGCTTCCTGTCTAACTAGATGCAGCTCAAAACAACGGGTTCAAAAGAAAGTAAACCATAATATCTCCTGTTTTATACATAGATCGACTATCCTGCAAAGTTTAATTACATAATGGTGCCGATTCCCTTGTTCACAAACTAAACCAAATTTAAGTTGAATGCATCTTTTTCTTTCTATTTCATTATGAAAAGGACAGAAGATAAACATTAGTTTAATCCTGTCAAATTAGTTAGCACCTGACGTAATTTTATGTAATTTTAGTAGTCAACTTTTTAATCGCGTCTAAAACTTGTATGGCGCTGATTAATTTGACAGAACATAACTAACGACATAGGGTTGGGCTCCTTTGGGGAACTGTCTGCCCGGGGTGTTCACGTTTCACGTGTCGCCTCGGGACTAGGTCTTAGGCTTAGTTAGGCTTTTAACCTCTATTAGGTCCCCTGTACTCCGTACATTTTTCTGCCCCCTACCCCTGCTTTCTCAGCCACCATGGCTGACGAAGGCAAAAAAATACTCGACCACTTGGTCTGCAAGCTCCTCAAGACCTTGCTTGAGGAAGAAACCCCGTCATCCGGGAAATACGAGGGCATACTAGCCCAGATTCGTCTCCGATGGAGTGGCTTCGTTCCCGAGGCCCCATCATCTCTCGCAACGTTAACTGAATTCAGTGATGCGTTAGAGTCCCCCCTCTCACCCATACTCATGCCGCCTCTTACTGAGGCACCAACCCACCTCGAGGAGGTAACTCCCTCCAACCCACCTCAAGACTCCGAGATGGAAATTCACATCTCGGACGATGAATCCGTGGCGACCTCCGCCTCGGAATCTACCCCCACCTCGTCCTCTGAAGACGACTATTTGGTCGTCGGAAAGGGAAAGAGGAAGAAGGGAAAGTCCTCTTCGTCGTCGGTCGTAAAGGCCAAAAAAATCAATCCCACGCCATCGGAGGAGGATGCTGGCCCTTCTCATAGCCGCCCCCCCACCCCCATGGCCATAACCACCCCGGCTATTGCCTCACAGACAACCTCCCAGGTTGCCCCATCGGACTCTCCCCAGAGTCGCCCTCTGAGCCCTATGGTTACAGCCACCCAGGCTGCCCCGCCCAAATACGCCCGTCCCCCCCCCGTTTTCATACATGACAAGGGGAGATGGACAGAGGTATCGAGAGCATGTAATGAACGCTCGATTCATTACACCAGTGCCCGTGCTGTTGAGCAGGGCATTAAAGTCAGCGTACCAACGCCTAATGACTACAGAGAGCTAACAAAGCTCCTTCGCTCCAAGAGCATCTTCTACCACACCCACACCCCTCGTGAGAACATTCCAACCAGGGTTGTTATTAAAAACGTCCCGGTTGAAATCTCCCCTGAGGAGATTCTCAGTGACCTTCAGTCACAGAACATCCCCGTCTCAGAGGTGCACCGTATGCACCGCAAAGTTGGCGGCCGCACAAGTTCGGAATCATACAATATGGTTCTAGTCGTATGCGACCCCGTGGATGGGCACCACCCCATCCACCAAGTTAATAAGATATGCGGACTCTCGGGAATCCGCATTGAAAAACCCCACAAAAGTGGCGTCATGTCCCAGTGCCATAACTGCCAACTTTATGGCCACGCCCAACGCAACTGTTTCGGGAAACCGCGTTGCGTTAAGTGTCTGGGAGACCACGGCACTGCCGACTGCACCCGTCCCAAAGACCGCACACTCTGCACGGAGCCTCCCAGCTGCGTGCTGTGTGGCGAGTCTGGGCATCCCGCAAATTACCGCGGGTGCCCTAAGGCCCCCAAATCCTCGGCCCCAAAACTGACCAGTCGTGCTAGAAACACGCAAATGAGAGAGTGCCCTTCTCTAGTTGAGAAACTCCCCACCTCTCTCAGCCCTCAGCGTCCCAGCCCTTGGAACGCATTGAACCATCAAGCCCACTTCCCGGCTTTGAGGCCCACTCAATCGCCGCTCTCCCAGCCCATCCCACCTCTGATGGCTTCGGCAGTCACGCCTCCCCCTCCCCCCAGACCGATCATTAAAGCGACCGCGCCCTCAGCGCCTCGACCCCCCCTTCAACACACTGCCCCAGCGCCCTCAGCGCCCCGTCCCACAGCGCCCTCAGCGCCCCGTCCTTCAGCGCCCCGTCCTCCAGCGCCCTCAGCGCCCCGTCCTCCAGCGCCCTTAGCGCCCCATCACCCAGCCAAAGTGCACCAAGCACCATACACCTTCTCGGCCCCCCCCCCTTTCCCTATGACAAACAACGCTCCAGCGCTAGACCCATTTGACCCCTTCAGGGTTATCTCTAGCACCTTTGCAGTCTTCCACTCCCCAAGAGGGCATCAAATGGCGAGAGACATAATCGCCTGCAACGGCGACTTCTTCGCCTTGCTCCAAGTATACAACGCGTACCCGGATGTTACGCAATCCCTTCATAACCTCCCCCATAACAGGAATCCATAGAGCTCCTCCCCCCTTGTAGATTCAAACCGAAATCCCTAAAAATAGGGACCTTCAACGCCGAAGGCCTGAATGGCCAACGTGATGAGATCGCCACTTTCCTCCGCGACCATCAACTAGACATCCTCCTAGTCCAAGAGACCTTCTTCAAACCCCACCAGCGAGACCCTAAAATTGCCAACTACAGGTTAGTTCGCAATGACAGGACTCGCTGTCACAAAGGAGGTACTCTCATCTACTATAAATCTAGTCTGTACTGCATCCCCTTAGACCCCCCTACCCTCTCCAACTTCGAAGTCTCTGTCTGTCGGCTGGGCATGACAGGTCATCTACCTATTACGATTATCTCGGCGTACCTTCCGCCTCCTAACTCCAACACCGATTCTGTGGCGATTAACGCCTCCATCAAGGATGACCTCACTACCCTACTCAACCTAAGTGACTCCGTCCTTCTGGCGGGGGATCTTAATGCAAAGCACCCCGCATGGAATAGCCGCTTGTCCAATACCAGAGGTAATGTCCTCTACAACCTCTGCTCGTCCCTCGATTTTGATGTCATCGCTCCGATGCATCCCACACATTTTCCAAATAACCCTAATCACACCCCCGATGTGCTAGACGTCGCGCTTCTGAAGAATGTAAACTTGCGATTACATTCTATGGAAACGATCGATGAGCTCAATTCGGATCACAGACCTGTGATTATAGAATTTGCCCCCAGATACGGTCCTTCTGACCCCTCTCAACCCCCCCCCACCAAAGTGATCACGGACTGGGGGAAAGTAAGCGAATTGCTGAAATCCACCGAGTCCCCTCACTTAGATCAAATCCCCGACAACATTGTAACCGTAGCCGACACGGAGGCCGCGATCGGCTTGTTCACTGGCCACGTTCAGTCAATCCTGAGCGAATGCTCAAGGGAGGTTCCGGCGGAGGATCACCTCCGCTGGAAACTTCCGGATGACGTACGTGAACTGGTGACCGAGAAGAACGCGGCTATCCGTGCTTACAGAGCCTTCCCTTGTGCCAATAACAAAGTTTTTATGCGTCGGTTACAACGCAAAGTAAGTAGATGCGTCAAAAAACTGCGTGAAGAACAATGGGACAAGATGCTCGACGATCTAGAACCGACCCATCAGGCCTTCTGGAACCTGCAGAGGAAACTCCGCTCCTCTGAGGTCACTCCCATGCCCCCTCTCATTAACCCTGATCAGAGTGTCGCCTTCGACGACGACGATAAAGCCGAATGTCTGGCCGACAGTTTAGAGTCTCAATGCTCCCCCAGCACCCAGCCAGTAGACCAAGCTCACCTTGCTAAGGTGGATGCTGAAGTCGAACGCCGGGCCTCCTTACCCCCTGTCGAAGACCCTGATGACCCACTACCCCCAGTCACTCCAGACGAGGTAGAGGACATCATAAAAGGTCTCAAACCTAGGAAAGCCCCTGGCTCTGACAGAATCACCAACAAGGTGTTCAAACTTTTCTCCCCCGCCCTCATAGTATTACTAACCGCTATCTTCAATAGCGCCATGTCCAATAATATTTTCCCTCAGTCGTGGAAACAGGCTACCGTTATTGGTATTCCCAAACCGGGCAAGCCTAAATCTTCCCCGAGCAGCTACCGCCCCATTAGTCTTCTCAATGTCATAGGCAAAATCTACGAGAGGCTTATTTATAAGCGTCTCAAGGACTACGCCGAGGCAAAGAGCTTAATTCCGAAAGAGCAGTTTGGATTTAGATCCCAACACTCTTGTGTCCAACAAGTGCACCGCATTGTAGAACACATCAGCGACCGCTTCCAGCGAAGCATGATGACCGGTGCCTTGTTCTTCGATATTGCTAAAGCATTCGACAAAGTTTGGCACAACGGGCTGATATACAAGCTGTATCGGCTCGGTGTGCCAGATCGTCTAGTTCTCATCCTCCGAGACTTTTTGTCGAATCGCACCTTCCAGTACCGCATCGAGGGTGCGCTTTCCGCCCCTCATCCGATTCGCGCCGGTGTCCCTCAGGGCTCGGTGCTATCCCCGTTAATCTTCACGCTGTTCACTAGCGACATCCCAAAGAGCAATACAGCCCAGTTAGCCCTTTTTGCTGACGACACGGCCATTTATTGCTCTGGAAGGAATCCCTCAAAAATCGCCAGCACCCTCCAAACCTCCGCAAACGCCTTAGGCGATTGGTTCCGGAGATGGAGAATAGAAGTCAATCCCGACAAGAGCCAGGCGGTACTTTTCACCAGGCCCCACCGCACTGTTCCCCCGAACCCTAGTCCGATCACCATGTTTGACAAGCCGATCCCTTGGGAGACGCAAGCCAAATACTTGGGGGTCATCTTAGACCAACGCCTAAACTTTCGAGAGCACATAAGGACGGTACGCTCGCGTGCCGCCTTCGCTCTTGGTAGGCTCCACTATGTGCTGAATGCACGCAGCAAATTGTCACTTAAGTGCAAATTGCGTATCTACACCGCGTGCATTCGGCCTATCATGACATACGCGTGCCCCGTGTTCGCGCACTCAAAACCCTACCTAATCCACAGGATGCAGACCCTACAAAACCGTTTTCTCCGAAGGGCTACGGGCTCACCGTGGTACCTTAGGAACGAGCAACTTCACGTAGATCTTAAAATCCCAACCATTCAACAGTTCATGAAACGTCTTTCTAAGAGTTTCTTTGATAAGGCCGAGAAGCATGCTAACCCCTTGATCTATTCAGCCGCCCATTATGCCCCATCTAAAATCTCCAAGATTCGCCGCCCCAGGCATACATTACTCATTCCCGATGACCCCACCACCCTCATTCAAGAAAGCTGTAGGGAAAGTAGCACTCTACGTAAAAACAAACACAGATACAAACCGCGAACTCGAAACCGACCCCGCCACCGTGACGTACCGCGAGCGCGACCCCCCTGTAACATCACCGACCGACCCTTGCTCGACGAGCCAGCCCGCGCCGCTGAGCATGTAGTTTCAAATTCCCAAAATAATAATCCGACCCAGCCACCCTTGCTGCCCTCCCTCAATGACTCACTAAGCCGAGGCCCGAACTCCACAGGGAGTGCCCTTAGTGTTGTTCATTTAATTAAAAATCCTAGCTTGTAAGCCCTGGCTGGGGGCCTTAAAGTAATTTTTGGCCACCACAGGATAGTCCGGTTAAGCAGTTTGACAACCTTAACGTGTTGTGTCTGCGAGTGGTCCCATCAAAAAAAAAAAAAAAAAAAAAAAACTTAAAAACTAGTATTTGTAAAAGAACTTGTGAAAAATTTGGAACGACCTCCAATATCTCCGTAACTAAAACATTCTCAGGTATGGTTCAAAACAAAAAAAATGATCGCAATGAATGACGGGGAGAACAAGTGCCTTTCGGCTAGTTTTCCTAACAGATAAAGTTTATCAGTCGTTTTCGTTAAGAACTTTTGAAAGTAACAGAATAATTTTATGTTCTGTGATTCTTCAGGAGTGTCCACACAAACATTATTTTTTACAGCGTGTTACCACGCGTTGTTGAGAAAACGGGCGTTGACAGATAGACAGATGGACAACAAGTTGATCGTATATAGGTTCCGTTTTTCTATTTGAATACGGAACCGAAAAAAAGCTAGCCTACATTTCTATTATAGTGCCAACCAAGCAACTCTGCTACAACACAGGCCTCCCCAAAGCTCGCCGCAATGTAGAGTCGAGGACTTTAATTGATAAGCCACTTTCACTACTTTCCAATTTTGCACTTTTGTACATACACGAGTACAAATACTATCGACTAAACCCGATTTGCATTACACGGCTAAAATACAAAAGCTTACTATCATGTTAATCACTATCTCGAAGATAAAAAAAGACTTGGGCTGCTCCAATGAAATTTGCTCTGTGAATGTCGAAATTTCGGACTTCACTTGTTTATTATTTGTTTATTATAATTCCTTTCTTTTCACTTTGACATTGAATGATCTGACATGAACACTTAGTTCAGTTTTTTTTTTTTTTTGTGATATATATTGATTTGACATGAATACTTATTTTGTTAAGTATTTTACTTTTTTTATTATTATTGTGACATCTTATATTTTTTTTTATTGACATTCGTTTTTTTAAATTATTGTTAATTTTATTTAATTATTGTTAATGTGAGGACCATGTGGGTCACATATTTTATTTAATTTTTTCTCCACGACTTATTTCATCATCATTTCGGTTCATTAGTGGTAAGTGGCTCATCAATTTAATTGCGCGACTGTACCTATACACAACGATCGGATTACAAGTTACCTATAACCGATCACTAATTCTTGTAAGTCAGTCAGGATCTACAACAATACAAAAGACGTTCGACAAGGCTCAAGAAACTCATTCAACTGTCTCCAAACCCAGCAGGAAATTAATCAAACCAAAAACAATGTAGCAGTCAATAAATAGAAAAAAAACATCCAAATTATTTATAATTCATCGTTCTACATTTGAATACTTACGAGTACTAGCAGTGCCCACGGTTTCACCCGCCGTTTAATTTTGTTCTTTATGAACGACTCATAAGGGTTACAGTTTTATTATGTACTAATGCTTAAAATATAATATGCTAATACATTTGTAATTTTGTAAGTAGTGGATAATCTTCGGAACTATTGATCCAATTCTGAAAATTCTTTCACAAACGGGAAGTTACATTATCCCCAAGTGTCATCATTTATTTATTTTACTATTTATGTACACACAGTATACAACAGGAAAATACATTGTAAAATATGAGTACATAGGTACTGCTTATTTCTTATAGTCTAAGATCCCTTGAAGAACGACCTTCACCGAGCTGGTTATTGGATGAAAAGTGTTTTATTTCAAATTAAATATGTCAAAAAATATATTGCAAATGGGTTGTCTAAAAAATTTCAGTCCAGAATATGATTAATTATCAATTAATTTTTTAAATATATTTTTTAACTTTTCTCTGGTTTGCTTAATAGACAAATTCCATACCAATTGAAAGTATAAAGCCTATAGAATAGATACAAACGTTAGGTTGACCGGTTAACCTAACGTTTGCATATTCTATAGGCTATAGAATATGCAAAAGTTATGCAGCCTATAGAATGTGCAAATGTTAGGTTAACCTAACGTTTGCAGATTTTACAGGTTTCATACTTTCGATTGGTATGGAATTCGTCTATTAGCCAAACCAGTGAAATGTTGAAAAAAAACAAAAAAAACAAAAAATATTCTGGCTGAAATTTTTTAAACAACCCGTTTGCAATATATTTTTTGACATATTTAATTTGAAATAAAACACTTTTCATCCAATAACCAGCTCGGTGAAGGTCGTTCATAAAGGGTTCTTATACTATTAAGAAGGTTCTGCCTGCAAACCTGCAAAAGGAGAAATGTAGAAAATAGTGTGTGAGAAAAGGAAGATAATAGGGATTATGTGCCTTACCTAACTTAACCTATGAAGATATAAATACACATATAAGTAAATATTAATATCTACTCATACAAATACATAATGCTAAGATATATATACTAATAAATATAAATATGTATATAATAAATTAAAGTTCAGGGGAAAGTTAATGCTCTTTCACTCTGGATTTGAATAGTGAAATGATCTTCAAATCGCGAATGCTAGGCGGAAGTCATCATTCTCTTAAACAAGAGAATGATGACTTAAGGGAGGTTAAGCACTAACCTCCCTTAACTATTGGGCTATCAAATATATATAGTAGATTGTTATACAAGGGTGGAAAGAAATCAATTCCCATACGAGGTATTTAGACGCACGAGCGAAGCGAGGGCGGCTATAGTCCGAGTGGGAATTGGTGACTTTCACCCGTGTTAAACACTCTACTTTTCATTTCAAATATAAGGAAAGTAAAAAATAGTAGTTTTTCTAAAATATTTATTGATAGTAATAACATGAGTAGTACCTATTTAAAATTAATTGAGAAGTTAGAACAATTTGTGAAATTCAAAGTTAAATTTTTGTTTGGAATATTTACACTGTTTGATATATTATGACAAATTTGGCTGTGTTGGATCTCTGTAAAAGTAGAAGACTCTGGTATTTCATTAGACGGTGGAATCCATGGCGGAGACTCTCTTGAAGTGGTTGGTTGAGGCGAATTGGGGCGTATATTTATAGTCTCAGTTAATTTCTTTGAAATTTTAGATTTATTTTGGATAGAATCCTCAATGTAGCCTTCCGCGACTGTGCTGGATTTCCATCCTCCATGTCTTTTTAACGTTGTTAAGTTCGCCCCAGAATCGGCTAACAGTGTCACTGACGTTCTTCTATAACAATGCCCGGTATACTGCTCACAGTTTGGTAAATTCAAATACCTATGTTGCTATCTGCTTTGGCATAACTGAGATTTTATTTTTACCGATCACTTGTTTATAGCATTTTCCCTTTTGGTAGTTAAGAAAAAAACGATCCGTTTATAAGTCAGTAGGTCTAAGCTTTTGATACTTTTTACTGTTTGTGTAAACTCTTCTCGTACTACAAATGTGCGCTCAATATTTGTTTTTGTTTTAGTCAATTTTACAACGAATAACTGACCATGATTTTCAACGTCTTTAATTGTTAGATTTGTGAGCTCACTGCTTCTGCAGGCGCCGCTTATACCGAGTATCAATACCACCTGTGAAAACAGAGAATTTTGTTAGTATATATCTTTTAGGTATGTAGGTAAAATAAACAGGTTTACTCTAAGAATGCATGCCGTTCCAACGTCTTTACTCTCAATATACGCAATCTGGTCAGTGTCATTGTCTCTTTTTAACCGACTTCCAAAAGGAGGAGGTTCTCAATTCGATTGGTGTTTTTTTTTTTTTTTTTTTTTTTTTTTTTGTGCAAACTTATCTATAATACTTATCAGAGTAAAGACGTTGGGAACGATGTTCATTTTGAGAGTAAAAGACTTCTCCTTACTTAGATAAACGTTTAGCTTACCTTCATTGCCAAATATATCTCGTCAGGGGCTTCATTTAAAAATGATTCCACTTCGTAAGAGGTGAAAACCTTAGATTTTTTGCTCTTGAACCCCTGAGACTGTCTTTTCAAAAACGCTGTGAGATTATGGAATTTTTTCAAATCCACATTATGTTTTACACTAAGTGTACTCTTGAGCATTGAATACCCATAATGCTCCATAGCGTAGAAGGCTGTATTTTGCTAGATAGTCCATTGAAGTATGTAAGAAATACACTTTCGGAAAACGATTTTATTTTCTTGTCTGTTCGCCACTTCATAAAATCATTGTAAATATTTAAGTATCTTTCCTTTGAAATTTCTGGCAAAAGATTTTCAATAACTGTATTGGCCTCGTCTTTAACGGAATTGGGGGTCGACATTTCAGAATCGCTTGAACTCATTTTTAATCAAATAATTTCGGTACAGAGTTAGTATCCCGCCAAATTATACATAAATAGTCTTTTTAGGGTTCCGTAGTCAACTAGGAACCCTTATAGTTTCGCCATGTCTGTCCGTCCGTCCGTCTGTCCGTCCTCGCTTAATCTCTGCGACCGTTAGCACTAGAAAGCTGAAATTTGGCACCAATATGTATATCAATCACGCCGACAAAGTGGTAAAATAAAAATTGGAAAAAAATGTTTTATTAGGGTAGCCCCCCTATATGTAAAGTGGGAAGTAATTTTTTTTAAATTTCAACCCTAACGTGTGATATATTGTTGGAAAGGTATTTAAAAATTAATAGGGGTTTCCTAAAATCATTTTTTGATAATGTACATAATTTCGGAAATAATCGCTCCAAAAGTAAAAAACAATGTGTCCCCCCCCTCTAACTTTTGAACCATAAGTTTAGAAAATATGAAAAAAATCTGAAAAGTAGAACTTTATAAGGACTTTCTAGGAAAATTATTTTGAACTTGATAGAAACAACAGTTTTTGTACAAAAAAGACAAAAAGTTGTACAAAATAATTTCTGGACTAAGTTTGTAGTATATTCGTATATGCAAGCATTTTTACATAATGGATACCCACCTTTAAACTCATAAGTGGGAACACTTATTGTGACGGACGGGAAACTACGGAACCCTACACTGAGCGTGGCCCGACACGCTCTTGGCCGGTTTTTTAATTTAAATTTCAAATATGGAACACACCGCCCGCATCACCGCCGCGGGCCATCCCACTTTAATGGGTATTTTTAGGGTTCCGTACCCAAAGGGTAAAAACGGAACCCTATTACTAAGACTTCGCTGTCTGTCCGTCTGTCTGTCCGTCTGTCCATCTGTCCGTCTGTCCGTCTTTTCGTCTGTCCGTCTGTCTGTCACCAGGCTGTATCTCATGAACCGTGACAGCTAGACAGTTGAAATTTTCACAGATGATGTATTTCTGTTGCCGCTATAACAACAAATACTAAAAACAGAATAAAATTAATATTTAAGGGGGGCTCCCATACAACAAACGTGATTTTTTTGCCCTTTTTTTGGTAATAATAGTACGGAACCCTTCGTGCGCGAGTCCGACTCGCACTTGGCCGGTTTTTTTTTAATTCACATTGGCCGTATACACTCACAAGACCGCAGCATTTTTTTTTTAATCGATATTTTTCTTAATTATGTAAACAAAATTATAGCCGACTAAATAACCAATTTTAGTTCTATTTTTAAAATTCATTCCCGCCCTAGGGAGGGAAGCAATTACTATGAGTCTTTCCCGCCCAAGGGAGGGAAGCATCGTTTTCGACCCGCTGCTCTGATCAAACAAACACTACTTTCCGAGTATGAGAAATGAAAAATATTTTTCCATATCCGACTGATGGTTCCAAAGATAAATGCATCCAAAAAAGCAAACCAACAAACTCTTCAGCTTTATTAGGTACTAGCTGAGGTCCCGCGGTTTCACCCGCGTAGTTCCCGTTCCCGTGGGAGTACGGGAATAAAATATAGCCTATAGCACTCACGAATAATGTAGCTTTCTACCAGTGAAACAATTTTTTAAATTGGTTAATTACTTCCGGAGATTACCCCCAACATACAAACTTACAAACAAATGTTATCTCTTTATAATATTAGTATAGATAGGCATAGATGAACATAAATTAATGCGCAAGAGTGTATTCCGGACAATGCCGGCGCCTGGCTTCCGGACGACGCGCCTGGCTTGCGTAAGCGCCGCGCCCAGATGTTAGGTCAAGTGTGAAATTATTATATGTTACAAGGGCGCCACTGGACCGGGAAGGAGGCGCCGAGCTGACTCCAAGATGACATCGCTCTTGGATAAATAAAATATTCATGAAGCATACAGGCTGTAAACGAAGCCATCAACCAAGCATTCTGTACATCAAACTAACTCTACTTATCAAAAATTATTACTGGGAAACGACTATATATTTTAGCTTTATTTTTTGGGGTGAAAAATCAAAAATCACGTTTTAAGGTAAAACTCAAACGCACTCAAAACATTGTGCAGATGGACGCATAAATAAGGGGTTATGAAGTTATTTAAAGTAAAAATATGACCTTAAAAAATAGTATAATCTATACTAATATTATAAAGCTGAAGAGTTTGTTTGTTTGTTTGTTTGTTTGAACGCGCTAATCTCTGGAACTACTGGTCCGATTTGAATGATTCTTTCAGTGTTGGGTAGTCCATTTATCGAGGAAGGCTATACGCTCGATATAACATCACGCTGCGACCAAAAGGAGCGGAGCATAAATGAAAAATATTGCAAAAACGGGGAAAAATGTATTCCTTTTGTGAGCTGTTTCTCTTTTATGTGACGCAGACGAAGTTGCGTGGGTCAGCTAGTTAAAGAATAAACTTGTGAAAAAGTTGACCTCTAATATCTCCGTAACAAGTAGGTTCCCAGGATGGTATGGTCCAGTACAAAAAAAATATCGCAATTAATGACGGGGAGAACAAGTGCCTTCCGGCTTCATTAAGGATCTATTTTACACCTTTTATAGCATAGATTTGTCACGGTAAAGCCTTACTGGTCTAGCTGTCATACCAAACAGAAATTTCTATTTCTTCTGCACCTCTAATATATCTACTTACTATACAACAGAAATGGCTATCATAAAAGCTGAATTCATAACTGAATTTAACTCTACAAAAAAGTGAAAAATAACATTGGCTTCAGAAGTCGGTGACAATAGTACATTGTTACCCTAGGGGTGAAAGTAACTTATTTAGTCCCGAGACGGGGTTTGGTGCCCGAGCGAAGCGAGGGCGCTAATAGTTCGAGGGATAAATAAGTCTTTAACCCGAGGTAAACACTGTGCTTTTCATTACGAATACAAGGAAAGTAAAAAAAAAAATACAACTCGAAAAAACTAATGAAGATCGGAATTCGAATGGGGTAGATGACACACCAATCAATTGAGATACTTTTTAAGAGCTGTCAAAACGCGGTTCTCTAATAGACTTTGTATGGCAATAGCCTACTGTGACGTCACTGTTTATTCAACTCAATGACTCGACTATTTATTGATTTCAAAGCAACTAAAAATCGCAATTAATTGAAAATAAATCGGGTTTTCAGGCCCAAAATAAAGTGTTTTTTTTAGAGAAAGGTGTCTTGGAATTATTGTTTTATGGTGTCATCTACCCTATTGCCGCTTTCCCACCTATTTTGCATTTTTTTTCTGTGGCCGGCCAGCTATTCAGCCAATACCTATTTTTCATTTTCATCATCGAAAAATGGTGAATATTTTTCCCAAATCTATGTTATTTTAAAGAAATAGTTGAAACTTAATTATAATAAAGATATTTAAAATATATATATTCTTTAATTAATACTTAACTTTATGTTATTTCAATTTTACATCGTGGCTGTATAGAAAGTTGGAACATGGTTCAATAGAAAAATGAACCATTTTTTTTAATAATTTGACAGCTGTCAGTTGAAAACGATTCTCCCTAGGGCTGAAAAGTATTACTTTCAACCCGCTCCTCAGGCAACTTCAGACCTACTTTCAGAGTATGAGTAATGAAAAAACACTAAATCAATCAAACAAGGGTCACAGACTTCGAAGCTTGTTCTTTGTTGGATTGATTTGGTGTTTTTGTCACAGGCTTCTGAAGCCGCAGTTATTTTTCCCTTTTTTGTGTTTTTTTTAAGTCGATTTTATTTTTTACAAAAAAGGTTTTTTATTTTTCCATTTTTAGTTGTAATATCCTATACAAATATTTGCTAGGCATTTATTTTACATTGTTAACAATACATGTCATCGTAATAGGCTTATCCCCAATAAATGAAACTTAACATTCCTAAACTGTCAAAGTCTGGGTGGATTGTACACATCTGCGTACTCTTCAGAGCTTACAGGCGTGATGTTACATCATGATGTTGTATAAAAAATAAACATCCAAGCGATTGCAGCAATCACGACCGATTTACCGTCTATTTTTGAAGAGTTCCATTGTATATCTCTGAAGATCAGCATCAGATCTTCACCAAAAAATGGGACCACCTCAGGAGTATACTCTTTCAAATAAATTTTGAGAATCGCTTCACAAATGGGGGAGAATCGATGAACATACATAAAATTGAGTAATAAAATGACACAAGAATGATACCGCGTTGATGTCTTTTTGAAGTCCCTTTCTTGGATGTATACTCTATTTAGACCACGTACACGACTGAAGTAAAAAAATGTTAATAAAATGAAAACTACTGGGCCAAACTATGTAATTTTTTTTCATCCTATCATAAATTTCAGCGTAATCGGTGTACATAAAAAAAACAATCGAATTGAGAACCGCCTCCTTTTTGAAGTCGGTTAAAAATGGAGTTTTTTATAGAAGGTGTAGTCATATATTATGGAAATGGTATGGATAGATAATCATTCTTACGGTTACCTTGTGTACGCTTTGTGTCCGGAATGCGGGGAAAATTCTTAAATATAAACCAATTTACACAAAACCCAAGTAGTATATTTAAACCTTTCTCATAAATCACTCTATCTAATGGTGAAAACCGCATGAAATTCCGTTCAGTAGGTTTTGAGTAAATCGCGAACAGACAGACAGACAGACGCGGCGGAGGACTTTGTTTTATAATGTGTATAGTAAAGCACAACGCAATTAGTTCCAGCACTGGCTCGGGCACTTTCTTCCAGCACTAGCGCGCGCATTTGCTTCCAGCACTGGCGCGGGTACTTGCTTCCAGCACTGGCGCGGGCACTTGCTTCCAGCACTGGCGCGGGCATTTGCTTCCAGCACTGGCGCGGGTACTTGCTTCCAGCACTGGTGCGGACACTTGCTTCCAGCACTGGCGCGGGTACTTATTGCTTACAGCACTGGCACGGGCACTAGCTTCCGGCACTGGCGAGGGCAATTACTTCCAACACTGGCGCGGACATTTAGCGTTTGTGCGTCTATATCCTTCCACCCTGTTTGTATAGCGTGTGATTTATAGTTTTGCGTTTTGGTAAATTATAGAAAAAGAAGACGTTAACTCACTTAAATGTAATTAGTAGCTTAGGCATAATCCATTCTTTAATGTTCCCACTGCTGGGACACAAGCTCCTTCTCTACGTGAAGGAATGGGCTATAATCCATCTTTGAATTTTCGGTTCTAGGAAATGCTGGTTTCCTCACGAAGTTTTCCTTTGCCGCTTAAACAAATCACACTAAGTATGTAGTATTACTTTGTGTGATTTATTATAGCGGCAAAAAAAAACTTCGCCTGCCTGGGTTCGAACCCATACGGCTCGTAGGTCGGGGCCAATACAATTGGGCCATCACCACATGAGTCATCACTGTACAACTGGACTGGATCAATGCTCCATATCAATTTTCACTTTTGACAGGGACTTTACCGCAGACGAGACAAAATAGGATTATCATCTTAATTACAAAGATAATGGCATCGGATAATGGGTACTTTTTTCAACGAAAAGCTTTTCTTATGACGTCATTGGTAACAAACATCCTGCGTTATACATTATTTAACGATTTTGAACGGATGGACTTATCTTTTCCTTATGATTATAATCAACAAAAAATAACGAATTAAGGTAATTTCACCTACACAATACTAATTGTCTTTAGTGTATAACAAAGAAACTAGACGGTGTTATCGTTCACAGGGCAAGCATTTCTAGATTATTTATTGCTTGCGACCAAGCTACCCCGCTATTTAAAAACCAAAGGGCCTAGTCTCACCCAACGAGCTCTTGTCACCGTCAGCGTTCCAGATGTCTGAACCGTTCATCGTGCTATGCTATCTCTTGGGCACATTACCAGCTGACAGCGTTGGGGAAGAGTTTTCTTATGCCCTTTTCAACCGACTTCCAAAAAAAGGAGGTTCTCAATTCGACTGTATTTTTTTTTTTTTTTTTTTTTTTTTTTTTTTTTTTTTGTGTTTGTTACCTCAGAACTTTCGACTGGGTGAACCGATTTTGATGGTTCTTTTTTTATTTGAAAGCTAGTGCTTCCCGTGTGGTCCCATTTTAATTTTGTGAACATCTGATGCTGATCTTCGGAGATATACAATGGAACTCTTCAAAAATAGACGGCAAACGTACCGTAAATGTTGCAATCGCTTGGATGTTTATTGTTTATACAACATCATGACGTAACATCACGCCTGTATGCTCTGAGGGGGTATGCAGATGTGTACAATACACCCAGATTTCGACAGTTAGGTATGTTAAGTTGGCGCGATCGTGTTCCGCGTGCGCCTCAAATGACGTAACATCACGCCTGTATGCTCTGAGGGGGTACGCAGATGTGTACAATACACCCAGATTTCGACAGTTCGTTCGTGTTCCGCGCGCGCCTCAAAGAGATGTCAGCAAAAGGGACTGTTCTAAAGAGATACTGCGGCTCTGGAATACAAAGGGCTAAGAAGGAACATGGATGGGTCTTAGTCAGTAAAAGTCTGACACTCCCTCCTGCTCCGCCCAGAGCGGGTTAAATTATCCCTGTAATTTGATGATAACCCATCCTAAAAAAAAAGGTATGTTAAGTTCCATATATTGGGGATACGCCTATTCATCATCCGCCTATTAATGTTCCCACTGCTGGGACACAGGCCTCCTCTCTATGAGAGGGAATGGGCTATGATCCACCACGCGGGCCCATTGCGGGTTGGTAAATGTCATGTTTTCCTTCGCCATTTTGAGAGCAGTGGTGATGAAATAAATTACACAAAGTAATACGCCTGCCAGGGTTCGAACCCACGACTTACTGTTCGTAAGTCGGGGCCGCCACCACTGGGCCACCGCTGCTCACGCCTATTACCATGACATGTATTGGTAACAATGTGAAATAAATTCATGGCAAATATTTGTTTGGGAACAACTAAAAATGGATAAATAAAAAACTTTTTTGCAAAAAATAAAACCGACTTCAAAAAACACGAAAAAGTGAAAAATAACTTTAGCTTCAGAAGTCGGTGACAAAAAAAAAATCAATCAAATAAAAGTCACCGACTTCTGAAGCTAAAGTTATTTTTCACTTTTTCGTGTTTTTTGAAGTCGGTTTTTATAGTTTGTTGTTAGTTTATAGTTTGCAGTAAAAATGGTGAGGTGAAAATTACTTTATACTACACTTGCTTAGTAAGTGTACGTCAATACTAATCCACTAAAAGGCTTGAAAGCTGTTCATTACACCTTCTCAAAAATCTAGGCAGTTACGTTGTATAGAATTTCATTACTGCCCTGAAAATCAGGGTAGTAATCCATTACTGCCCTGAAAATCAGGGTAGTAATGCATTACTAACGTGTTTTGTTTTTTATTTAAGTCTTGATGACGTCATCATCATCATCTTCCTGCCCTTATCCCATGTTACTTGTGGTCGGCGCAACACGTTTTTTTCTAATCAAACGATTTAATTTTACCATAAAAAGTACTGGCCACTAGCACTTAAGCAGGTAGCATACATTCCGATAAGGCCGGCAAACTACAAACCTCTATGCGGTAGAGCGAGAGATTTATAACATTCTCTCGCTTTAACACTCGCGTAAGTTGGAACCTGCGAAACAGGGCGTTTTTACCTTCTGTAACGTCTTTAGGCGCGAAAACTCTTTCTTTTTAATAAAATGCTTTTTTTGTTATTTTGTCTTTTACTTCTTTGTGCAAGTGTAGTATAAAGCAGTATAATTATATTACTCGAGGGTAAGTACAGATTACTAAACTCGTGTGGTTCACGGCTAGGGAATGCAAATCCGCTCTGTTTTAAAATCCGGATTTTTAAGAACGGATTTTTGGTCCAATCCGGATTATCCGGATTTTTCATAAAAATAAAAAAATCTACCCATTGTTTATTAATATGACGTTTCTTATATTTGTGTAAATGGGTTAAAATAAAAACAGGAAAATCAAATCATAAGATTTTTTAATTTTTGTTATTTGGAATTATACAAATTAAATGAAATGAAATTTTAGTGTTATAGCCATAATATTCTAATTCCCTTTATTCATTTCTATTTGCTTTTTTTAATATTCCAATTCAAAATAATATAAGAAAAACCTTTAAAAATATAAAACAACTAGCTGTTGCCCGCGGCTTCGCCCGCGTAAAGTTCGGTAATTGTCCCACTGAATCATAATAAAGGGATAAATAGTATCCTACATGTTAATCCAGGTTACAAACTATATATGTGGCAAATTTCATAATCATCACAATTTATTATTATTGCATGTGTCAATGATACTGCAATGTCATTGCGAAACCTTTAAATTTGTGATGCTTTTTGTTTTTATTATTAACGTGTTTCAGACTGTTTAAATTGTTTGAGAATTTTATAATTGTTTTGATTAAGAGTCCGCCGTATAAAATCCACTCGCTAGAGTTTAGGCAAATTCGTTGCGATCCTATGTTTGTGTGCATTGTTCATGCAGATACACGCACACACGGGTTACCTTCCGAATTACCCTCTACATCTAAACTTGCAAACACGCAAACCAAACATAGAATACAAATTTTACGCCGTCATCATAACATATTAGTATTGAATCTGAACAAAATTTGAACAATCTCAGTAAACAAGCAAAGTTCTTTGTTTATAAAATGAAAATAAAAAAACTTTTCAGATCAAAATATGGTAGTCGGCGTACAATCTCCGGAATATAATTTACGTAGAACACGTGACCGCGCGCAGCAAAGTCATACGTCCTCACTCTGGGATGGCCCGTTCGTTACTGAAGGGAACGGTTGAAAAGGATAGCGCTATTACTACCGCGTGCAAAACAAGGGACAGAAAGAGTGCGTGCTCGCTTAGAATAAAATAACGTAAGCGCCAAATCACATGTTGCTAATTACGAGAAAACCAAGTAGAAAAATAAAAAAATAAGTCAACACGATGTTAGATAATATTGTTATCTATCTATTAGGCTAAAAATCATCATTAAATTCCTTAGGGTTTCAGAGATCCAACACAAAATAAGTGCAAAACGAGTTTTCTTTGTATTTTTTTTCTAACGTGATTTTTTTATCCAATCGTGTTTGTGATGCTTTTTGTTTTTATTATTAACGTGTTTCAGACTGTTTAAATTGTTTGAGAATTTTATAATTGTTTTGATTAAGAGTCCGCCGTATAAAATCCACTCGCTAGAGTTTAGGCAAATTCGTTGCGATCCTATGTTTGTGTGCATTGTTCATGCAGATACACGCACACACGGGTTAAGATCGAGTGTAGTGATCGCTTAAACCATTTTGATCTTTTAGTTATTTTTAAGTAACATATTAAGTAGTAAGTACGGTTTAGAAATAAAAGTCACGAATTTGTGTTCTTATCACAATCAATATGTCGTCTTATTGGATTTTCCATCAGGAATTTCTCAGTAGCAGCCATGGAGTTAGGATTTGTGCCCGGTTGATGGCAATAGGCTCGGCCCCTGTTACATGGGATTTACACAGAACTGGCGAAATGTGGGTGTACTGTACTGTTAGGTGCATCGCTGCCTATACCTTCGGGGATTAAAGGCGTGATGTTATGATGGTTAAGTCATAATTATTAGATCCACGCAGATTAATATCTAAGATGATTTTGAGAAAAGAACCGTACACATTTGAGGGGACCTGGGGGTCGAAAATGGCCGCTTTAGTAGAATCGTAATATGAATCACGTTAAAAATTTAAAATTCTTAAAATGGACTTTATGACTATAACTATAAAGTCCATTTTAAGAATTTTATTTTTTAACGTGATTCATGCTAAGATTCTGCGTGGATTCTGCTAAAGCGGCCATTTTAGATTGCAAACATTTGAAAGTTATCGTGTACGTCGACTCATCAACAATACAATAGGGTAGATGACAAACAAAAAATTAACGTCAGAAAGATTGGAAAAAAAATATTGGACACAGATTTTTTTTATTTTTTCACGTAATCTAAAAATGAAGACGATACAGTGCGTCGAAAACTCGTGTGACGTCACATTTGAGTACAGTTTTTACCGGAAAGTGACGTGATGACGTCACAAGCCTCTCTCTATCTTTGACGCGTTTTATCTTCGTCAATTTTATTCATTTGATAAAACAAAAAACATGTATCCAATATTTTTCGATAATCTAATAGACGGACTAAACAGAATCATATTTTATTAGTCAGGATCATCCCTAAAAAAAACATTGTTGTGTTCAACTTGTAACCCGCATAAAGTACCGAAACTGTCAGACATTAGTTAAAAACTAAGTGAAAAGAAAGAAAGAAAATGGTCATATTAATGTCGTAGGCAATTTGTATGTATGACGCGCCATTATTATGTATGGTTGAAAAACGCCGCCATTATGTAATACGACGTCCTCACGTTCAGCTGGATTACAATTCGGCTGAAATAAAGTACGCCGCATTTAATGAGCTCTTCGCGTTCGTCAAAGCGGCGTAATAACGTGCCGCCGTTATACAAACTGGCGCATCGTCGATACCGCTTTGAAAGTTTTAGTTCCATTTATCACCGCAAGTGGCGCTGCATGATCATAACAAGAAACATGGCGTCACAATCGACAACGATGTCACAATGAAATGGCCGCTTTTCCCGCTTTTCAGTTTTTTTTTTCATTTTTTTTTCGATTTTTTTTTCATTTTTTTTTACCTTCATGTTGAGAATTACGTGGCACGGGGTTCCTAAAAGGGGGGTGAATTTTTCATTATTTTTGCGATAGGACGCACCGTTTTCGAGATATAAGCAAATTTAGAACCTGCTACGACTCCATGACGCGCGCTCGCTACGACTCGCATTTTACATTACACATCCACTTTTTGTCACAAATGTCGTCGTCGCTCCACCGGCCTTCGGCCTACACTCCTCATGCCAGCTAGCAAGACTTTTAGGACAATTTTAGTAGGTTATTTGAGGTATCGGAATTGCTGACAATACGGCTAAACGTTGGACGCCGCTTATCAAACGTATCGCCACCACAATCCGGCTGAACGTGAGGGCGCCGTATTACATAATGACGGCATTTTACAATCCGGCGCGCCATTATGTGAAACGGCGTATTATACGAATTGGCTGCGACATTTATACAAGCAAATTTTGTTGGGTACATAATCTTCTAAAGCGTCACGTTTCAGAAATATGAGCTATGAAAGCTAAAGTCCATTCATGGTGGTCCATTAACACATTCATTTTGTCTGAGACAGCAACGTTAGCTACGTTTTCGAATATATATAGCGTTGTGATCGCTACCAGTACAACTTTGATAGCTTAAATCTCGGAAACGTGACGCTTCTATCTATCCCACGGGAACGTCCTGCAAATAGCCTTTGACACTCGGCGATAATATAATTAAAAAAAAAATATAAAGAGTTTTTGTAATCGGATCAGTAGTTCCGAATTACCCTCTACATCTAAACTTGCAAACACGCAAACCAAACATAGAATACAAATTTTACGCCGTCATCATAACATATTAGTATTGAATCTGAACAAAATTTGAACAATCTCAGTAAACAAGCAAAGTTCTTTGTTTATAAAATGAAAATAAAAAAAAAACTTTTCAGATCAAAATATGGTAGTCGGCGTACAATCTCCGGAATATAATTTACGTAGAACACGTGACCGCGCGCAGCAAAGTCATACGTCCTCACTCTGGGATGGCCCGTTCGTTACTGAAGGGAACGGTTGAAAAGGATAGCGCTATTACTACCGCGTGCAAAACAAGGGACAGAAAGAGTGCGTGCTCGCTTAGAATAAAATAACGTAAGCGCCAAATCACATGTTGCTAATTACGAGAAAACCAAGTAGAAAAATAAAAAAATAAGTCAACACGATGTTAGATAATATTGTTACCTATCTGTTAGGCTAAAAATCATCATTAAATTCCTTAGGGTTTCAGAGATCCAACACAAAATAAGTGCAAAACGAGTTTTCTTTGTATTTTTTTTCTAACGTGATTTTTTTATCCAATCGTGTTTTCGCTTCAACAGATTTAATGATTATAAGTCCAAGTTTAATGGTGTCCAAATAGCGAACTCTTAGGTCTTATAGATACCGAGATCTAGATCGCCCAATATCACCAAAACAGCAAATACAGGCTCTTAATATGTTCATGTATAATCGTGAGATAATAAGAACATAAGTTTCCTACAATGTTTAAGTATTTGATAATATTTTTTATTTTAGTAAACACTGAGTTTATATTGTGTAAAAATAAATGATGATTCTATTCGTGTTGTTATGTTACATTATTTGCAATGTATAATAAGAATGCATCAATCCAATGCATAAAAAAAATGAGTTTTCATTGACAATTTTTTGTTTATTTTTAACTAGCGGACGTCACGCGGTTTTTCCCGCGTAGTTCCCGTTTCCGTGGGAGTACGGGGATAAAATATAGCTTATGTTACTCAAGGTGAATGTAGCTTTCTAATGGTGAAAGAACTTTTGAAATCGTTGCAGTAGTTTTTGAGTTTATTCATTACAAACATACACACAAGCAAAAATACAAATCTTTCCTCTTTATACTATTAGTGTAGATATCAGTAATTTGTTTTTTAATAGAGGCAATTAAGACGTCTAAATTTGTATAAGAATGTTATAATTGTTTTAAATTTTGATTAATATGTAGCTAGTGCTAGGTTTACTTAAAATTATTTATTTATCACAAACACTACTAACATTACAGGGAAATCCATTAATGCGTTAGCGTGGTCCTTACTTAAACTATCTTATATAATAACTATTTTAAATAACATAACACATACAACATTGTTTTTGTGAATTCATTCAGAGAGCAGGTGAATAGATCGATCCTTTCAGCAGTGTCATTGAGTGCGTGCAAGGCGCGCGTCAGTGGTGCTTTGCTGAGCAAGTTGGTTCGTGCGCGAGGCACCGCTAGTAACCGTGGCTTCCGGCGCCGCAATTGTTATATATATATAGTTCCTAAACGCAAGGCTGCTCAACTTATTTTGAAGGTGGACCAACATTTCGTTTACGTGTCAATTGGCGGGCCATCTAGTTAATAAAACTTGCTTTTATAACCTTTTTTGAACTAATTTCTGATAACTGTGGCTATAAATAAACTTTCAGAAAAAAAAAATGTAATTTTTGTAATTTCTAGATAGATGTTGGCTTACTGAGTGGGTTCTTATGGAGAACCAATTTTATTTTTCGATCTGGCTGAAATCTGTTTTCAAAACACACAGTTGACCACTGTTAGCGGGCCAATTGAAATGCGTTGGCGGGCCATATTGTGGCCCACGGACCTGGGGTTGAGCAGCCTTGTCCGACAGCAATAAAAGCTGATATTTTAAGTGGCTTTTTATTTTTTGAAAATATTCGAATAGCACTCAAAAAATATTCGAAAATCAAAATTATCGAATATTTGCAATCTCTACACCCAACCCAATTCACCATACAAACAATACCTATGTTGAATTTCAGGCTTAAAACCTGAAACACAAACGTTAACTCATTTATCAATAGGAGCACTCCTGTGAAGTTTCGAATAAAATAGTCTAACTAATCTTGTTTCCCCATACAAACTTTGGAGCCCCGTTTAACCCCCATAGGGGGTGAATTTTGAAAAATCCTTTTTTAGTGCACCCCTAGACCACATAAGGAACCTACTTGCCAAATTTGGAATCTCTAGACTCAGCGGTTTGGGCTGTGCATTGATTTTTATACTTTGCCACCCCATTTCCCCCTCTTAGGGGTTGAATTCTGAAAAAACCTGAAACTCGTTTCTACTCATTTGTCAATAGGAGCACTCCTGTGAATTTTCAAATAAAATAGTCTAACTAATCTTGTTTTACCCATACAATCTTTGGAGCCCCGTTTAACCCCCCTTAGGGGTTGAATTTTGAAAAATCTTTTCTTAGTGCAACCCTAGACCACATAAGGAACCTACTTGCCAAATTTGGAATCTCTAGATTCAGCGGTTTGGGCTGTGCATTGATTTTTGTACTTTTCCACCCCATTTCCCCCTCTTAGGGGTTGAATTCTGAAAAACCCTGAAACCCGTTTCTACTCATTTATCAATAGGAGCACTCCTATGAAGTTTCGATTAAAATAGTCTAACAAAAATGTGACGGATTGATTCGCCTGGACGGTGGCATGCCCGTCATATGTCAATTGTCAACTGTGCCGTCCTTCACAATAAATCTTCGTCATCTTAACCTCATCTATTATAAAATTGCACAGACAAAACCTTCGGTTTCTCCGAATAGGTCCTCGGAACGTAGATAGGCTACAGATGCTGATATGTCTATATCGGGCCCATGCAGGGCCCGGAAAGAGAGCGGAGTGAGGCCCTTGTCCATCGCGACCACATCTCGATGCATCCCCACGTCGGTTTCTAGGAAATATTCCCTGAGACTGCAATGGAATGGAATGAGGAGAGTCCTAGCGTTTAAAGCCTCGACCCCCACACTTCCGCGGAATATACAGTCTCATAACCGAAGAACGTGGGTGATACATTAGATATCAACAATTTACGGGCCTCTAATCACTACATACCTATTATAAAACAAAGTCCCCCGCCGCGTCTGTCTGTCCCTATGTATGCTTAGATCTTTAAAACTACGCAACGGATTAGATATTCTTATTATTAAAATAATCAGTCTTTGACTCGCGTGCGGAGTAACGTCAGTAAAATAATGAATAAATAATTATCTCCACAGTTTCTTTTAGTTTGTACCTTACCCCTGGAGACCTGGAGATCAAAAATAAAGACAAATAGACTTCTTCCTCAGAGGCGACGCGAATATTCGCGCTATAATTTAGCCCTTAAATTACAATTTCTTATAATTCATAAAATCTGGATTTGATTTTCAAATCCGGATTTTGAAGTCGTGTAAAAATGTACGGATATCCGGATTTTTCCGATTACGGATAGTCCGGATTGCATTCCCTAACGGCCCTCCGCTTCGCGTCGGGCCGCAAATGCACACTCCATTACTAATCTGTGCCTTACGCCCCTTGGTGAATAAATAGCTATTTCATTACTCATACTCGGAAAATAGGTCTGAAGTTGCCTGAGAAGCGGGTTGAAAGTAATACTTTTCTAGGGAGAATCGTTTTCAACTGACAGCTGTCAAATTATAAAAAGAAATAGTTCATTTTTCTATTGAACCCAATGATATTCTATTAAACAGATTATGTTATGAGCGCGCAATCGTGAAGACTCGAAAACGACCCAATTGGCCTATTTTTCCTTTATTCTGCGTCACTGCGTGTATGTGAGCTGGCTCTCCCCCGCGGACCACTTTTTTCGGTGGTTTTGTAGGTGAATACCATATCTGTTTATTAGGATATCATTGATTGAACCATGTTCCAACTTTCTATAAACCACGATGTAAAATTGAAATAACATAAAGTTAAGTATTAATAAAAGAATATATATTTTTTAAATAACTGTATTATATTTAAGTTTCAACTATTTCTTTAAAATAACATAGATTTGGGCAAAATATTTACCATTTTTTCGATGATGAAAATGAAAAATAGGTTCTTATTGGCTGAATAGCTGACCGGCCACAAAAAAAAAAACATACAAACAAAAATAGGCGGGAAAGTGGAAATCCTATCTTCGTTTGTTTTTTCGAGTTGATTCATTGTTTATTTTTACTTTCCTTGTGTTTGTAATGAAAAGCACAGTGTTTACCTCGGGTTAAAGACTTATTTAGTCCCTCGAACTATTAGCGCCCTCACTGCGCTCGGGCACCAAACCCCGTCTCGGGACTTAATAAGTTACTTTCACCCCTAGGCTAGGGTAACAATGTACTATTGAAAGCGTTTTAGATATTATGAAAAATAGCACTTCCAACGAGATTGACATAGGCTTTTCGGTAGCTTATGTCATTCCCATACATTTTCGTATTTTTACACGACTACGGCGAAGCCAAAAGGAAGGGTTATGATTTTAGCACTCTATGTATGTATGTAACCTAATGTATATAAGTGTATTTACGTATGCTCCACCGTAGCGCCTAAACTATTCATCCGAATTTGATGAATAAGTTGTCTATCGATTCGCTATTAAGGCCCAGGTAACATAGGCTACATTTTAACCGATTTCAACAATAGAAGTTGATTTTACCGTGTAAACCTCGATCCCCGGACGTGATTTTTCAGTACTCGGGTTTTTTTGTTGTAGTACACAACACAAATTCTTGTTCATCATTGTTATCACTGATAAAATGTCACTTTGTCTATGCCCCGTGGTTGTAGGCCCACTTTGTAGGTAAAGAAACATCCTGCGGGCAAGGTTTATGTAGCTTGTAGGCATTATTCATGTAAATCACCTATAAATTGCATGTAATGACATATCAATATCATCACCACATTCCATTGAATGTTATTACTTGTCACAATAAGTCCCTTATTCATTGAACCAATTAGTGTAAGGTCATGACAGTACTGCTGTAAGTCCCCTAGCAGACCATTGTTTACTGTTATTGACTATTACAATAACATGTGGAATTCTAAGAAATAGGTTATCAGTTGATGTTGTATGTTCTAATGTAAGGGTGGCACAAAATACGTTTAAAATAGAATTGTTTATATTAAAATTCCCATAAGGAGAAAATTTTACACGTCAGTCGTTATTGAGCACGGGATTGAATACATTCCGAGGTTTATAAGAAGTAAAAGGTTTTGGAATTGTCAGGTATAATAATAGACATAGTTTTATCCCAGATGAAAAAAATAATAAGACAAATGGAGAAAACTTCGACTATTTTATCAAGCGAGATGGTTTGATTCTAGCCTTTCCTGACTACATTAATTTGTTCGGCTTCCAGTCTAACTGAATGCAGCTGGATATCAGTATTTTACATGGAGCGACTGCTTTGCTGAACTCCACACGATACTGGGTAATACCAGCACCACCAACCCTAGCTAGGACTGGTTGCCAGACAGTCAAAGATAAACGTGCTCTCCGGACCCTTTGGATTATTTGCAGGTTGTTGAAGTTGCCGATAATTTTACTGCCACGATTTGTATCTACAAATCAAGTCAATCTGTTAATTCATATTAACAGATTGACTTGATTTGTAAATAAATGTTTTCACCAGACACCAGATAAATAAATGTTTTCTCTCATGAGAAAACATTTATTTATTAAGTACCTATGTTTAATCGGGATGGGCATGCATTTATTATTTATTTACAAGATCAAGTGACCACCTCTGCCCATCCCAACTAATCTTATTCTGATGTCAAGCCAGCCAGTAGATTTCTTTAAACTATATGGCCAATTGCGCCGAAAAGTTTTCGCCTGGACGGTGGCATGCCCGTCATATGTCAATTGTCAACTGTGCCGTCCTTCACAATAAATCTTCGTCATCTTAACCTCATCTATTATAAAATTGCACAGACAAAACCTTCGGTTTCTCCGAATAGGTCCTCGGAACGTAGATAGGCTACAGATGCTGATATGTCTATATCGGGCCCATGCAGGGCCCGGAAAGAGAGCGGAGTGAGGCCCTTGTCCATCGCGACCACATCTCGATGCATCCCCACGTCGGTTTCTAGGAAATATTCCCTGAGACTGCAATGGAATGGAATGAGGAGAGTCCTAGCGTTTAAAGCCTCGACCCCCACACTTCCGCGGAATATACAGTCTCATAACCGAAGAACGTGGGTGATACATTAGATATCAACAATTTACGGGCCTCTAATCACTACATACCTATTATAAAACAAAGTCCCCCGCCGCGTCTGTCTGTCCCTATGTATGCTTAGATCTTTAAAACTACGCAACGGATTAGATATTCTTATTATTAAAATAATCAGTCTTTGACTCGCGTGCGGAGTAACGTCAGTAAAATAATGAATAAATAATTATCTCCACAGTTTCTTTTAGTTTGTACCTTACCCCTGGAGACCTGGAGATCAAAAATAAAGACAAATAGACTTCTTCCTCAGAGGCGACGCGAATATTCGCGCTATAATTTAGCCCTTAAATTACAATTTCTTATAATTCATAAAATCTGGATTTGATTTTCAAATCCGGATTTTGAAGTCGTGTAAAAATGTACGGATATCCGGATTTTTCCGATTACGGATAGTCCGGATTGCATTCCCTAACGGCCCTCCGCTTCGCGTCGGGCCGCAAATGCACACTCCATTACTAATCTGTGCCTTACGCCCCTTGGTGAATAAATAGCTATTTCATTACTCATACTCGGAAAATAGGTCTGAAGTTGCCTGAGAAGCGGGTTGAAAGTAATACTTTTCTAGGGAGAATCGTTTTCAACTGACAGCTGTCAAATTATAAAAAGAAATAGTTCATTTTTCTATTGAACCCAATGATATTCTATTAAACAGATTATGTTATGAGCGCGCAATCGTGAAGACTCGAAAACGACCCAATTGGCCTATTTTTCCTTTATTCTGCGTCACTGCGTGTATGTGAGCTGGCTCTCCCCCGCGGACCACTTTTTTCGGTGGTTTTGTAGGTGAATACCATATCTGTTTATTAGGATATCATTGATTGAACCATGTTCCAACTTTCTATAAACCACGATGTAAAATTGAAATAACATAAAGTTAAGTATTAATAAAAGAATATATATTTTTTAAATAACTGTATTATATTTAAGTTTCAACTATTTCTTTAAAATAACATAGATTTGGGCAAAATATTTACCATTTTTTCGATGATGAAAATGAAAAATAGGTTCTTATTGGCTGAATAGCTGACCGGCCACAAAAAAAAAAACATACAAACAAAAATAGGCGGGAAAGTGGAAATCCTATCTTCGTTTGTTTTTTCGAGTTGATTCATTGTTTATTTTTACTTTCCTTGTGTTTGTAATGAAAAGCACAGTGTTTACCTCGGGTTAAAGACTTATTTAGTCCCTCGAACTATTAGCGCCCTCACTGCGCTCGGGCACCAAACCCCGTCTCGGGACTTAATAAGTTACTTTCACCCCTAGGCTAGGGTAACAATGTACTATTGAAAGCGTTTTAGATATTATGAAAAATAGCACTTCCAACGAGATTGACATAGGCTTTTCGGTAGCTTATGTCATTCCCATACATTTTCGTATTTTTACACGACTACGGCGAAGCCAAAAGGAAGGGTTATGATTTTAGCACTCTATGTATGTATGTAACCTAATGTATATAAGTGTATTTACGTATGCTCCACCGTAGCGCCTAAACTATTCATCCGAATTTGATGAATAAGTTGTCTATCGATTCGCTATTAAGGCCCAGGTAACATAGGCTACATTTTAACCGATTTCAACAATAGAAGTTGATTTTACCGTGTAAACCTCGATCCCCGGACGTGATTTTTCAGTACTCGGGTTTTTTTGTTGTAGTACACAACACAAATTCTTGTTCATCATTGTTATCACTGATAAAATGTCACTTTGTCTATGCCCCGTGGTTGTAGGCCCACTTTGTAGGTAAAGAAACATCCTGCGGGCAAGGTTTATGTAGCTTGTAGGCATTATTCATGTAAATCACCTATAAATTGCATGTAATGACATATCAATATCATCACCACATTCCATTGAATGTTATTACTTGTCACAATAAGTCCCTTATTCATTGAACCAATTAGTGTAAGGTCATGACAGTACTGCTGTAAGTCCCCTAGCAGACCATTGTTTACTGTTATTGACTATTACAATAACATGTGGAATTCTAAGAAATAGGTTATCAGTTGATGTTGTATGTTCTAATGTAAGGGTGGCACAAAATACGTTTAAAATAGAATTGTTTATATTAAAATTCCCATAAGGAGAAAATTTTACACGTCAGTCGTTATTGAGCACGGGATTGAATACATTCCGAGGTTTATAAGAAGTAAAAGGTTTTGGAATTGTCAGGTATAATAATAGACATAGTTTTATCCCAGATGAAAAAAATAATAAGACAAATGGAGAAAACTTCGACTATTTTATCAAGCGAGATGGTTTGATTCTAGCCTTTCCTGACTACATTAATTTGTTCGGCTTCCAGTCTAACTGAATGCAGCTGGATATCAGTATTTTACATGGAGCGACTGCTTTGCTGAACTCCACACGATACTGGGTAATACCAGCACCACCAACCCTAGCTAGGACTGGTTGCCAGACAGTCAAAGATAAACGTGCTCTCCGGACCCTTTGGATTATTTGCAGGTTGTTGAAGTTGCCGATAATTTTACTGCCACGATTTGTATCTACAAATCAAGTCAATCTGTTAATTCATATTAACAGATTGACTTGATTTGTAAATAAATGTTTTCACCAGACACCAGATAAATAAATGTTTTCTCTCATGAGAAAACATTTATTTATTAAGTACCTATGTTTAATCGGGATGGGCATGCATTTATTATTTATTTACAAGATCAAGTGACCACCTCTGCCCATCCCAACTAATCTTATTCTGATGTCAAGCCAGCCAGTAGATTTCTTTAAACTATATGGCCAATTGCGCCGAAAAGTTCTGGAGAGGCGACCGCGAACCGGAAGACGTTGCGTTGGAAGGCCTCCCACTAGGTGGACCGATGACCTGTGTGACCGGTCAATGTGGCGACACTTTGGGGGAGGTCTTTCGGCTGAAATGATGATGATGATGATACGACCCCAATAAACCTGACACCTAACCTGACTGGATACGCTTACTTTTTGTGGTTTGTGTCAGCATGAGAAACAACTTAGTTTGCCAGATGTTAAATTTATTGAATGAAATTATATTTTTTAAGGTTAAGTTTTGGACAGTTTAACTACATACATTATTAATTAAAAACTATTAAATAAACTGACAACGAACTGTAAAAGTAAAACTGTTTGTAACTGAACTGTAAAATAACTCCTCCGCAACGCCATCAGCTGTCAAGATATGTACCTACTAATATTTTGAATAAAATATTTTGAAAGATTTTTTATGATGGACTGAAGTTTGCCCTAAATAATTTCCTAGCAAAGCACTATTATATTCTACCAATCATAGAATCTGTTGAGACGATCAGATATCAATAGGAACCCTAGCCTATTCCCCAACTATGTTGGAGTCGGCTTCCAGTCTAACCGGATGCGGCAGAATACCAGTATCTTACATGGAGCGACTGCCAATCTAACCTCCACAACCTAGTTAGTACTGGGTAATACGATACCCTTTGGTAAGAATGGTTACCAGTTTACGAGACGCTAAACGGCATAACGTGCTTTCCGAGGTACGGAGGAAACTCTTTACCGACCTAGGCAATCACGGCTTTACCCGAAGATCGATCGGCTGTCATTATTAGGCACGAGCTCCTCATCAGATATCATTAGGAACAAATTATTCATGAATCCTTGTAACCAAAAAATAAAAAATAAAATAAAAAACATATTAAATATTGCTGGACATTACACGCAGCGCCATCTAGTGCCACACTAAGCAACGAGGCATGTGTCGTGGACACCAGATAATTGATATACTACTTATGTACTTTTTGTTTGTAAATACATACTTATTATACATCATATGACTCGGAAACAAATGTCCATGCTCATTACACAAACATTTGCTCCGACCGGGTTTCTAACCTACCGCTGCGCTATTTAATTCAGGTCGTCAAATACATTAGCTATCCACATCCTACGCCACCTTCATCTAGAAACGTCTGTCACTTGTACCTAATACAACAACAACAACAACACAAGGCAACAATAACAACAACAACACAAGGCAACAACAACAACAACACAAGGCAACAACAACAACAACATAAGGCGCGGTTTAAGGGTTAAACAGAAGAGACGTGGCGCTGGTGTCACCGGAAGCGCAGGCGCAATTCTCTTTCCGAAAAAAACGACGCTATGCTACATAACTATTATATTCATTTTTAACCGACTTCAAAAAAGGAGGAGGTTATAATTATGTTCGTGTGTATGTATTTTTTTTTCTTTTAAATGTATGTTAAGTACCCTGATTTCTCCCCCATTTGTAGACCGATTCTCAAAATTCTTATTTTTCTTTTTTTTTTTGAAAGAGTATACTCCTGAGGTGGTCCCATTTAAATTTGGTGAAGATCTGATGCTGATCTTCGGAGATATACAATGGAACTCTTCAAAAATAGACGGCAAATCTGTAGTCATTGCTGCAATCGTTTGGATGTTTATTGTAACAACATCATGACGTAACATCACGCCTGTATATTCTGAGGGGGTACGCAAATGTGTACAATACACCCAGATTTCGAAAGATAGGTATGTTTGCGGATGGATGGACAAAGATTTTATTGGCATGTCAGAAGTATTGTGAGAGGTATTTATGAATGTGTGACCCTGTGTGACCCTTTACTTTGTTATTTTGTATATTTTAATTTTATGTTTTCTCTTACTCTTTTAGTTCTAGTTTTAGTTACAGTACTTGGTTTTGCGTTGTAATTAATTAAATAAATAAATAAATGTTAAGTTCCATTTATTAGGGATAAGCCTATTATCATGACATTTGTGTTGATAATAATGTAAAATAAATTCATAGCGACTTATTTGGGAACAACTAAAAACTGAAAAATAAATAAAAACTTTTTTGCAGAAAATAAAACCGACTTCAAAAAAACACAAACAAGGTCAAGCTTCAGAAGTCGGTGACCTTTGTTTAATTGATTTAGTGTGTTTGTCACCGACTTCTGATGCTTGACCTTTGTTTGATTGATTTGGTGTTTTTGTCACCGGCTTCTGAAGCTAAAGTTATTTTTCACTTTTTTTATGTGTTTTTTTTTTGAAGTCGGTTTTAGATTTCTTTGATTATCCGCCACGTCCTCTCCGCGTCTCTTCAGTATAAACCGCACCTAATACATTAACAAAGGTTAATACCCGTCCTCAATTCATGCAAATTAATAATAAACAACAACAATTATTATTTCGTGACAAATCACGGCTGATAATATTATCTCCGAATTAGGTACTTATCTTGTATGACTCCGTAATTAATAATCAACAATACATCTATGTAATGTACATGTAAGTATATTATGTGCCTACTTATACTTTCATATAAATACTAAGTAGTTTCGTTGACAGATCACAGTCGTTTAGTGTTTTGTTAAAAAGTAATTTTGTGTTATTTGTTTTATTTAATTTTGATTATTTTTTATAAGGTAAGTCTGATTTTGTGTTATACACTGGCCTACAAAAATAAGTATCACACTTTTAAAGTTGCAATAACTTTATAAGTAGGTAAGTACACAAGATATACTTTCGAAACAAAAAGGACTCGAAAAAGAGATTTATTTTATACATAAAACTAATAAAGCTGATAAAAAATCACAAGATATACTTTCGAAACAAAAAGGACTCGAAAAAGAGATTTATTTTATACATAAAACTAATAAAGCTGATAAAAAATGCTATACAACGTTTTTTATTTTAAATCTCTAACTTCTATAGAGTTTAGAAAAAAAAAAAAATTAAAGTGTGATGCTTATTTTTGCAGGCCAGTGTAGTTTGTTTAAAAAAACCCTTACTCTATTTTACGTATTTAAAATAGGATTTGAAATATTTTATTTTAATTGTTATGTATACGGTTTTAATTATGAGATACAGTTACGTTAATCAGATTATAAAGAAAATCAGAATTTGGGTAACATTTTATTTTGTTCTCCCATAAGATCAGTCGTAAAGCTACCTTTAATCAAAATAGTACATAACTAATGTTTTGTAAATTAAATTAAGTAGTAGTGGTCACCCATAAACGGACCAACCCAGGCAAGCATGGCTTAACCTAAAGATCGACCCGATCGGTTGTTATTATAAAGTAACGAGCACCTCGCTCCTTCCAATAGTGCAACTAAGGGGTGTTATGTAAATACACCCTCAAAGGCACTAGTTAGTGCAACTAAGGGGTGTAATGTAAATACACCCTCAAAGGCACTAGTTAGTGCAACTAAGGGGTGTAATGTAAATACACCCTCAAAGGCACTAGTTAGTGCAACTAAGGGGTGTAATGTAAATACACCCTCAAAGGCACTAGTTAGTGCAACTAAGGGGTGTAATGTAAATACACCCTCAAAGGCACTAGTTAGTGCAACTAAGGGGTGTAATGTAAATACACCCTCAAAGGCACTAGTTAGTGCAACTAAGGGGTGTAATGTAAATACACCCTCAAAGGCACTAGTTAGTGCAACTAAGGGGTGTAATGTAAATACACCCTCAAAGGCACTAGTTAGTGCAACTAAGGGGTGTAATGTAAATACACCCTCAAAGGCACTAGTTAGTGCAACTAAGGGGTGTAATGTAAATACACCCTCAAAAGCACTCCTCGGAGTTCTCCTCGTCATTGCAATCATTTTTTTGTTCTGGAACCTACCTGGGAACATTCTAGTTCCAGAGATATTGGAGGTCAACGTTCTTACTTTTTCAAAAGTATTAAGGTTTTAACTATACTTTAAATACCCGCCTCCATCACCCGTTTACTATACAATGCATCCATCACCACAATATTTTGACTGCGCTACGTTGAGTTTTACGGTAAAACGTGATTTACCACCCCAAAAAAAAGTCGTTTCCCAGCAATAATTTTTGCGTTGGGTTATTTAGTTTGATGTACAGAATGCTTGATTGACGGCCTCGTGAAGAATTAGGTACACTTTGTATAAATAATTAAATTATCTAATAGCACATTACTATTATAGTAAACCAGTTATCTGAGAAGGAGGGTTCTTGTACTAGGAATTACAATAGTCTGTAGTTATAGAGCCAGTTAATTAGTAATTTACTAAGCTAAGTGTCGATGTCGTTTAGTTTGAGAAAAACGAGCATAAGTTACCTTCACAGGTTATGACCGCCGAAGTACTAAAGTAAGTTCATTAGCGAGTTTTTTTCTGAAAAACACGGGCGCAAATATGAAACCAATTAAGACTACGAAAAGCTTAAACTCAAATATTTAATTTTCAAGTCTAATACAAGTTTAATGATCACTGCACTAATAATAAGTAACCTCTAAAATGAATAACTCAGTATTATTGAACTGTCGTAGCTTAGCTGAGGGTTGAAAATCCAATGGAGTGCTTTTTAGCAGGCATTTAATTAGATAATTAAACAGGGTTACTTGGTGTTACTCGTAAGTCGACGTATTCCTTGCAGGACGTCTTAGTAGGGTTAAAATGCAAATTAAGCCATCAAATGTTCTACTTTTGAGTTACTTGAGTTTAAGTAATTACTTGTACATTATAACCATTTTATGTAATACACAAGAATTTGAACGAAGTTAGAACCGTCAAAGAAAGCAAAGCTTCGAATTCTAACTTTTGACAGTTCTAACTTTAAGCAATTACTGAACTACAGAATAAAATTATCCTAAAATAATTACATTTACTCAATTAATCACTTTGACTTGTTTATAGATACGGGTGTAAGCATTTTTTAAAAAACGGGCATTAGGCATATTCCTTCAAAACGATTTTGATTTATCGTTTTTGATAACGCAAATTCAGAGATATTATCAGATAAAATGTATTGTGTTTGATTACCTATATCGTTTAAAGAGGCAAAAGCTTTATGATTCAAAATTTGGTGTTTTACCAAGAGGTATCGTATTACCCCATACTAACTGGGTTGTTGAGGTCAGATAGGCAGTCGCTCTATGTAAAATACTGGTATTCAGCTGCATCCGGTTAGACTGAAAGCTGACCCCTACATAGTTGGAGAAAAGGAGCAGATGATGAATATGTTGTTTGTTGTATTGCAATAGGTACACTATTTGGCAGTTATGGTTATATCACGGCAAATTGATGAAGTATATCAAATTGCTACGTAAACAAATTTATTATTTGCATAAAAAAAAAACATTAAATTCCGTCCGTGCGCAGATTAGTCATACCAGCGTGCTAACCAAATAACCGGTTAAAAGTCAACGAATTCCATTGACATATTAATATCATTATAATTATAACATAATACGTTAACATATAGGAAAAATACCCGAAACCCGTCGTAAAAGGGGAATGCTCACTTTCCTTTACGCATTTACGTATTTGACTCATCTTTGATAGTAGATTGACCAAGTACCTACCTCTTGAATTTTACAAATTTTCTACTATTAGATTAGATAGGAACCTACTTGAGAATATTCCTATTATAGATAAGTTATCTCCTATCCTTGATTGCGTTTTAAGGTTACTTTGGCACGTGGATATAAGTGTGCTACAATGGCAATGACAATAAGTAAAAATCTACCTATTCACAGGCAATAATTGCTATTCCTGCGGATTTAACCTCATTCAATAACTAAGTCCGATGACCTGGCGAAGGTTGCGGGAATCCGCTGGATGCGAGTCGCACGGGACTTGTCAATGTGGCGACACTTGAGGGAGGCCTATGTCCAGCAGTGGACGTCTTTCGGCTGAAATGATAATGAATATTTAAGTATGTATTTCATGAAATAGTCATTCAATGGGGTTAAATAAAGCTTAGAGGGTTTTATTGATTACTAGTGACCCAAACCGGCTTCACACGGGTGAAATGTAGATATAAACCTTCGTCTTGAATCACTCTATTGTTGAAAACAGCATTAAAATCCGTTGCGTAGTTTTAAAAGATGTAAGTGTACACAGACAGACATTTTATGGAAGTGCAGTCTTTGGCAGAATGAACGCAATATTATGTTGGATAGTGTACGGGTTACATCCGGAGTTATTTACTACACAGACCTTGTAGAAACTAGAACAAATTTCCATGCGTTCAAGCGTTTTTGCCATACCTATTATTGGACTCAAATATAGCAGCTCACTACTTAGGACCCATTAATGTTAATATTTTTATCCGTTGTGCTAGGCAACTGGGCCTATCCCAGTTGTCAACGTCGCTTTGTGCCTATTGGCCTTGTTTCGTTCTGTCTCCTGCTGATATGGAGGGAAGTGGAAATTACAGTTTTTTCCTACTCCTCCGCTATAATTTTCTGATTAATTTCGTTGCGGGATCCAAGACAGTTAAATTCATTCTCTGGGACTTCGTCGAGCTTCATTGTCTCGGCGCTTTTCTGGTGGTCGCCACTGTTGATTCTGGCTTTCAGGAGTTACAGTGGTTTGGGAATAGTGTGGCGGGGTTGACCCAATAAATAAAAATTAAAAAAAGTGTACAGACAGCGACAGCGACTTTGTTTTATACTAATATGTAAAGATTTTAATGATTATAATTCTATAACTACATAGCTAACGTTTTACTTGCGCGAATCATATTTTCATCAACTTTTAACCTGACATTGATCTGAAAGTTTCAAAACACGTAAGAAAATTTGAATTTCGCGTTCTACCCTGGTGCTATCACTATAAATTCAATTGGCCCATCACCACTTCCGTTACCCAAGAACCTACTCAAATAAACATGGTTACGTTTAGTGCAACGTGATGGTGCCTATCTTTATTCATATTTAATAGCACGTGCCGAAGCGCGAGTCACGAAATACCTAGTCATAAGTAGGTAGGTACTTTTAACATTCAGACACACCCATTCACAATTTTCTGCTTCAAGGTTTTGAAAGACGGATTAACCAGAGATAATTTGTTTACGATCTCGTTTTAAAAAAACTGTTCCATTGCATTTCCTACTGAAGAAATAAGGTAACAAACTTTTTTCTTGACTTGAAACTTTTTGTGGCTTTTCAGTTATTAGTTGCTTGTAAATAAAATTGTCATGAAATGATTTCATATTGTCCATTAGTCAAATTAATAACCCTTATTAATGGAAATATTATGTATTAGCAGAAATACAGAAGTCCTCAGTATGTCATAAATAATCATTTAAGTTCGGGGAATTTATGAGTTTTACTGCCTATATAAACTTGAACTTGCAACAGTCGCCATCATTGAACTGTTCGCATTCCCACCGAAATCAAGACAAGTTTTGGCGCGAAACCGTATACAACTTGTGTTGTGAGGTCTATAATTCGATATTCAAATTTATGTTACGAAAAACCAGATTCTAGAAAAAAAACTAGTGATTTATTCAAATCTGTCACGAAAAGAATAGTAATTTGTTTGAATTAAAAAGGTTAACTAACCGGCCATAAACGCTACGTCAAGGTACAGGTTTTTTTTTAAAAAATCCAAAAAAAAAAATTGACACGGTCATGAATTAACCGAGTTATAGCTATTTCATAAATACTTAATATTAAAGAATGACCGTTGTGATTTTGATGGTCGGAAAATTTGAATTAGTTTCTGTAACTTTTCATTAATTAGCTTGCACGTAGTGTGCTCATGCAAGCTAAATTATTAATCTTCGTGATTAGTTGTCGTCTTTCTTTTTTCATTCGATTCGGGTAGATATAAATTTCTAACCTAATTTTATTTCTTTCTAGAAACCATGGCCAGTTTATTCCACATCGTTGTTGCCTGCGTGCTAGCCAGTGTTGCGGCTCTCCCATCATCCCGAAACCCACGGAGCTCTTACGGTAAGCAACTTTTAAAAATCTAATCAATATCTGTTTTATTCATAACTTAACTTATCTGTCACTTTCGGGATATCTTCCGTGATTGTTGTTTATTTTGAGCTCCCGACGTAAACAACAATCACGGAAGATATCCCTTTTTTTTCGGATGGGAAATCATCAAATGATGTCATGACATCCCGCTCTGAGCGGAGCAGGAGGGAGTGTCTGACTTTTACTGACTAAAACCCATCCATGTTCCTTCATCGCCCTTTGTGTTCCGGGGCCACGGTATCTCTTTCGAACAGTCCCGCAACCCCGGCACGGAAGATATCCCTTAAGTGACAGTATAAGTTTAATTATATACCGTGAAAGTTTAAAACAGAGTTTTATTGATAACTTGTTCAGTGTTAGATTGTTTGTACAACTGCTGTCAAATTTTTTTTCGCCTTTGCGTAGAGTCTATTCCAATGTCCGATTACTAAAACCACCAAATCTAAAGGTGCTACACAACTCTCATTTCTCTCAAAATCGGAGAATCTCGGTGAACATCCAGAAAATATTCGCAAACTTTGTCACATTATGTCGCGATAGCGAACTCGAGTGCGCGTACCTACACGTTCAAGAGGTGGACTTTCCAACTCCTTATTGCGAGGTGAACTCGAAAGCAAACACGGAAATGGTGTAAGCGAGGAAAAAGTCTCATTCACGCTTCCACTGCCGGAGGGAACACGTTTCAGAGTGTTTTACAATAAATGTTATAATGGAGTGTACTGGGGCAGACAGGCTGAAGTTTCAGTGCATCGGAACTGAAGGTGAACTTGACGTCTAGATTATTGAAGCCAATCTGTTCGCATTCTTTCGCCAAGACCTTAAAAACGTCACTAAGCGCCTTGGCTTTTAAACAGATCCCCGATTCTATTTTTCACTTGTATTTTGACATTAGTATGCCAGTGACAGAAATAAAGCACGAAATTTTAAACGAACTGTCGGCATTGTTTGAGAATTTATTCACAATGTTGGCAGCCTGTACCCGAAAAAAAAATAAGTCTCATACACCATGCACAGCCTTGCTCTCACTGTAAATGATATTCAACAGATTACCCCTTTAACTTCGTTGTTCGAGAGACATGGGGCGCTCGTCCACCGAACGGGGTCACAAGCCTGAACCTTCCAGTGCCGTACGTCGTCGTACACCACAGCTACATTCCTCCGGTCTGCGAGACCAAGGACGCCTGCAAGAGGAACATGAGGGTCATGCAGGATATGCACCAACTGCATAACGGGTGGCAGGATATTGGATACAAGTAAGTTGACATTTTTAAATGTAATGCATTCCTGTGCGGGTGTGCATATGTGATGTAATGTTCATAGCAACTCATCATCTGCCTAGCCTTTTCCCAACTATATTGGGGTCGGCTTCCAGTTTTACCGGATGCAGCTGAATACCAGTATTTTACATGGAGCGACTGCCTATCTGACCTCCACAACCCAGTTAGTACTGGGTAATACGATACCCCTTGGTAAGACTGGTTGTCAGACTTTTTGGGCCACTGACTACCTAACGACTGTCAAAGATCTACAAATGACAGCCGGGACCAACAGCTTAACGTGCTTTCCGAGGCACGGAGGAAACTCGGTATGTAATGGGTGGTCACCCATCCACAGACCAACCTAGGCAAGCACGGCTTAACCTAACGATCGACCCGAGCGGCTGTTATTATTTTGCCACGAGCTCCTCTATCATATGTGTGTGATGTGATGTGATGTCTCCAATGTTCATAGCAACTATCAAGACTATATTTAAGGCCCTTCTAACTAACCCTAAAATTAGCAACTCTATTTGTGGTGATTCAAACTTCGTTTGAAATACTGTTAGAATAAAGTTCTAATCAGCTTGCACTACAAAGCGGTTGTTACGTCAGTCACTGCGGCCGAATAGTGCGAAATGAGTGTTTTTTTTGCGATTTACAAAAAATCTATTGATTGGACTAAAAAAAAACACATGAGACCTGCTTTATAGTTAGTACTAACTGATAGTATGCAAAGTTTCATGATCTAATTTGAAATACTTTTTGAATACCAGCGGTTTATTGTTCGATTTGGAGGTAACTTTGGATTTTTTTTCTATCAAGAAAAGTTTATGGAATCGTGTTTTCATCACACATAGTACCTAGCATTAATCCTCAACTTTACTACATACTTATTTATTTCAAAATTAATGCTGCAGTATTTTAGGCGTAACGGAGGATCATGCTAAGCCATTTGAGGCATATATGGCCCTTAATACGGATCGGTTAATGGACTGTATTGTATTAAAGTATACTGATAAGATAATACTATAAACTTTACATTGAAAGCCAAGGGATATCTATCAAATCATTTAATTTCATTTATTCAAATTCGATTAAGAATCAGCATGTTACGATCGACACAATCACGTTTAGGCAGTCCACCAGAAGGCCCGCTCTTCGCCATTTCCTATTGTTTTAGCAAGGAAGAAGAACGAACTCTCACATTCTCCATAGGAACATAATATCAATACTTAGTTAGCCAATATATAACAGGGCTGGCTTTTACCTTGGCCACGCCAAGTACGTATGTGGACGGTCTTGGGGACATTACGAGTTGACAGCGTTGAGGAGGAGGAGCTCGTGGCTAAATAATAACAGCCGCTCGGGTCGATCGTTAGGTTAAGCCGTGCTTGCCTAGGTTGGTCTGTGGATGGGTGACCGCCCATTACATACCGAGTTTCCTCCGTGCCTCGGAAAGCACGTTAAGCCGTTGGTCCCGGCTGTCATTTGTAGATCTTTGACAGTCGTTAGGTAGTCAGAGGCCCGAAAAGTCTGACAACCAGTCTTACCAAAGGGTATCGTATCACCCGGTACTGACTAGGTTGTGGAGGTCAGATAGGCAGTCGCTCCATGTAAAATACTGGTATTCAAGTTGGGAGTTTCAAGCCGCCAATTTTTATTTGATTGTTAAGTTTGTTATTTTTTTTAATTTACAACAACAACAACAAGAACAATACAATTTGTACAATATTGTTATGAAATAAATTAGACAGCATGCATAACAAATCAGTGCCAGTCGTCAACGTACCTGTGCACTAATTTTATCTCACTACCGATTGCCGATCTTGCCAAGATGAGTAAGGTAGATACTATGAAACTGCACCTGCACGTCTTATTTACGAGTATATATGTAATGCGTATATAAATTGTATATGTCATGTGTCATAATATACATTCATTTGCGTGTAGATTAGTCGTAGATCAGTAGCAGAACACTATTTACAACCATTGCCGGTAATAAATGATTTGCGCTTTGCGCAGTAAAATAATTAATATAGTCGAAAATTCTAAGGAGTGACCACACCAATCGACGAGGGCTCGGCTTCAGTCGGGCAGAAATAACTTCATCCAATAAATCCAAAAAAGACATAATGGTCCAACAGTAGGACAAATCGTTAGGACCACGGGTACAAGACACATTCGACGCGTGTCGGATTAGCAACAGCGCGCCGTCGCGTCGCCCGGCGCAAATGAAATGCTACAAAAATCTGATGATTGAATGTATTGATAAAAGTCAGTTACATTCATCTTCATAACCATGTTTAGTACAACTCTATCAGACCAGATTTCAATAACCAATTCAGCAACATTCCAAGTAAGAAAAACAGCTTATAAAGCGATAAAAGATTGATTTAATAGAGTTTATTGGTCTAAAGTTCTAAACGCAATACATAGTTTGATTTAATAGTAATGTGGAATTGCGGATATACAGACAATCAGTGTTCTTATCTGCACCTTTGCTTAGATGATACCGTCCTTACATACTATCATTTTGTAAACTAGTAGCAATTAAAGTAATAGATTGACTGTAGGTATGTACTTCAAAAGATGATAGATACTATTGGAGATTGTCATGTTTTTCACCGCATGCACAGTTTGCGTGCGTTAGTTGAGTCTTGAGAGGCAATTCAGTATTTCACTTGTTTTTATGGCCTTATTATAGATGTTTGTGGTTTATTTACACTAATTATAGTAAGTATCTAAATTAAGTGTTTTGTACAATCTGGAATTTCTGGTTAGAGTTACACTATCACATTGTTTGAATAGCTACTTCAATTAAATCGATAGTAATTCAACTAAATCCGAGACCAGAAAAAAGTCCCAGTAGGTAGTCGGGAACCAAAACGTTCATGGGGCTGAAAGATCCTCCAGTCTTTGAGGCTATATTGTTAGAAAGCCTCAGCCCAGGACCGACATATCTGGCCCCAAGCCAGAACTAGATAGGTCATGATCCTCAGCACAGAGAGAGTCGGCCTTTCAAAAGAGAGAACTTGTAAATAAAATATTTGTTGAGAATAAACATATTGTTGTTGTGTTGTCGCATTGCCGTGTTGGTGTTATTGTTGTTGCGATGTTGTTGTTGTACTTTGTTAATCAGGTTTTTTTTTTCTCTTCCAAGTTTCGCAGTCGGTGGCGAAGGCTCAGTATACGAGGGCCGCGGCTGGGACGCCGTCGGCGCACACGCAGTCTCTTATAACGTAAAGAGTATCGGCATCTGTATGATTGGTGACTTTGTAGGTGAGTTAAGAAAAAAAAAGTTACCTATCTTAAGTTTTCTAAAGAGTACTTTTCCAAGTGGCTGTCTTAATGTTGTCAGGGAAAATAATTGTTTACCAATTTGACTAACAACTTATATTACCTGCAATATTCAAATGTCATTCTTTGTCGGTAGTAGTCAGTTGGTCAGTTTTTCACGAAAAATTGAATTATTGGTTCAATTAGCAATTAATTTTCTTGTATGTATAATACTCGGGCAGCTCTGGCCAATATATTACTTTAAATTATATTACGCCTTTAAAAAACTGTCACACATTAATGACCTGATAGAAAATACCCTCTACGCCATAATTCTAATATAATCTGCAATTTTGCTACTTTTGTTATCATAAGTCATTAGGAATTAGAAAGATTAGTCAAAAGTCATTAGTAGGGGGGAACTCCATTCATAATTTATGAATTCTAATAAACATTAGGCTAGATAAGAATAAAGTCCCAATAAATTAGCACATAGCTACCAAGCGACGCAAGGCTATTTCAAATCAAAGCAACATTTTTATTATAATTATCGAAATAATCCCCCAGAAATAAGTCCCCAAGATTAAATAGGACATATACCGATCTTTAGGGGCCGCCTCCACGAGCGAGCGAATCGCAGCGATTCAACGTATTTCTATACGAAAATATCGCCGCGATTCTCTCGCTCGTGAAGGCGGCCCCTTAGAAAGCTTGCGAGTATGACAATCAGTTGGTTGAAATTATCAAAAACTTAACTCTCTTTCTATTTTTTCCAGAAAACCTTCCCGCAGCGACTCAAATTCAGTCCCTCAAGGAACTGATAGCCGCTGGAGTGGAGCTAGGCTACATCAGTCCCGACTACAAGCTCATAGGCCACCGCCAGGTCTCCGCGACTGAATGTCCTGGCCAAGCACTCTTCGATGAAATCTCCACCTGGGACCATTTTGCCCCCTCATAAAATATGGACCAAATAACGTGACCTAGGATGAATTCTGTACAAAAATTATGTTTAATTTAACCACCGAACAATTTGTAAATATAAATTTCGGATAAAAATGTACAAAACACTGTGATTTTAATGTTTTAGGAAATAAATTGACTGTTGTAGTTTTTCATTTTTGTATTTTATTCATCATCGTCCTCCGTTCGTTCGTTGTCCTTAAACTAATTCATTTGGCGTCGGCGCAGCGTCTTCTTCTTCCATACTACTCCTTCTCTATTGCTCGTCATGTCATCAGAAAACTCCTTTCTTGCCGTATATTCCCAGTCGCCCCCGCGGGGATTGCCACCAGAGGCAAATGGGAAACAAATTCCCAGTCGCCACTGGTGGTGACTGGGAAATCATTGCCCCCACTTCAGTTTCGCTGTACATTGCTTTCTTCATCGTAGAGAATAAAAAAGATGATGCAACTTATCTTATTATTAACTTACCGAATGAACCATTATGTATGTAGGATCAGGAGTGCCGAGAGGAATATCGTCAGCCACATCATTCTCAAAGGCCTCCCTTCCCTCCTTCCACATTTCGCGATCTAGTGCGATTCCTTGTAGGATTCCTGTAGGCCAATCCTTTGCGAAAGAGTCTAGCTCATCCCGCCATCTCCTTCTGGGACTGCCACGCACTGTCACTTCACATCTATCGTTTCTTTGGTCTTCCTCTACTCTTATATACCCATCCACATTCATACTCTTAACTTTCCTCTTTCCTCCGCATTCCGTATCACATGCCCCATACCAATTACTGTTAATTTTACAAGCCTTTATTTAACTTGTAATGTTCGTATGATGGCAGTTGTCTGCTTCTTATTTTTCGACCACTTGTTGGGAATCCCAACAAGTGGTTAGGTGTTCTCTCGTGAGGATCCCAACTTGGGATCCTCACGAGAGAACGCCTAACGGACACAAACTTTGTATATCTACGCTTTCAATGTTCATAGATTATTATTAATTATCTTTTTCATATTAAACAAAAAATAAGTTAACAGTTTTAAATTCATAATAGACATAGCTACACACGCACAAATTCAGACTACTACGTAGCTACAGAGAAATTCATAGTGAACCTCGAATCCAGCACGTCATGCTCAGCACTATAAATAATAGTAGAAACCTGTTGTGATTGCACTTGCAGCCGACATTAGGAGAGCACCTATATTACAATGCGGCATGCTCTAAGATTCATGAAGTTGATAACACTTTAATTAAACTAAATGGAATTCAAATATAGATAAAAACTTGAAAATTTGTGTTTTTTTTAATTCACCATTAAATTACTGCGTAACTGATTATTTATTATTAAAGTCGAACTAAATAAATAAAAAAATCCGTAAATAAATAAAAGGAGCTAATCTTTCCAAGTAAGTGCCTACTTATCTACCTTCTCTTGGGTTTGTTTCGTTAGCCACACATCTACATAATATAAATTTTAATCAAGAATAAATGACGGAATGAGGGAAAATTACGTTACTTTTCTTATTTTATCAATTAAACATAATAAAAATAAAAAATGGAAACTTCTCCAACGGGTGTTTGTCGCATTGCGTATGCGTACTTTTAATTAGGTCACAAGTATTCTGCAAATGTAATAACAAAACAATAATTATCATAATTGATTCATCAATAGATAAATTTAAATAGGGTACGGTAAGTAAACAATATAGGCCATATCGTGATAGATTGATTCATCAATTCATCATCAAAGACCCTCCTAATAGAATTTTTAATTCATACATTATAATCTAAGATGATCAATCGATGAGCACTTGTAATACGATAGTGTTTTGTTTACTCATTAGTAAGTGGCAAAATACAGTCAGCTTCAAAATGATGTGAACACCGTCAAAAATTTATTTGATTATACAACTTGTGTTCCTTAATATTGTAATATTTAATAGATACAATGAAGTACTCAATGATGAAAAATGTCTATGTGGGGGGGGGGGGGGTCATAATGATGTAGGTAGTGTAGGTATTCGTAGTAACCGTTTAAGCGTAGGACCATATCATACCATAGCGAATTTTATAACTGCACTAGCTTCTGCCAGCGACTTCGCCCGCGTGAAGTTTGATAATTGTCCCATGGGATCTTACTACCGGGATAAAAAGTATTCTATGTTTTAGTAGCCAGCCGTGTGGTATCCGGCAGAGTAGAATAGAACCAACCCTTTACACTCACGGGTGTCGTATAAGGCGACTAATGTCTGAGGCAGAACACCTTGCGCCTCCGTAGACCTGAGAATGGGCAGCAGCGTTTTCTGTTAGTCTGTCATCACTGCGATCTCCAATCCGCCTGCCTAGCGTGGAGATTACGGCAAATTCCTCCCATCATGGGAGAGGCTTATGTCCAGCAGTGGACGTTATGGGCTGTAGTAGTAGTATGTTTTAGTAGTAGTAGTATTCTATGTATAAACTATCTGTGTGCAAAATTTCATCCAAATCCGTTCAGTAGTTTTTGCGAGAAAGAGTAACAAACATCCATACATACATCCATACTCACAAACTTGTATGATATTAGGATAAAATACGTAATGAATTTCACTAAAAAGTCTCAAAATGAGAATTTTCATTAATGTCTATGAAACAGTTAGACATAATTCAACAGCTAGCACGTACTAACGCTTGTGGTGAAAACGTAAGACATACGTGCATAATAATTGTAGAGGTATCTTGGGTTCGAACTCGAGACCTGTGGTGCCTGTGTCTTGGCAGTCTGACGGTCACACCACTAGGATAAGGTCAAGACACGCACCACTGATTTTTCGGATTCATGTGCGTATTGTATAATTATCACTTGCTTCGGTGAAGGAAAACATCGTGAGGAAACCAGCATGCCTGAGAGATATTTCTCGACGGCATGTAAAGCCAAGTTAGAGTTCCATATGGGCGGCTTAAAAACTCTGACAGCAGGTTAGGCACCACACGATAAAGAAGATGTCGTCGTAGGTGTCTACATTCTACATCTAGATAGGTACCCTGCACGAGTAGGTACGAGTGTATTATGGTCTCCGCCAGTTTTAGGCCCCTCGCCCACGGCGACTTTTTGTAGCGATGCTGTCACGCGTTTACGAAATGCGCGCCTGCATAGCTACTAACGCGCGTTATACGCATTTGCAACGCGCTACAGTATCGCGACTGTATCGATACAAACGTGCGACCGTGTTGGACGACATCGGGGAGAGAACGGAGGGAGGGTGGCGCGTGAGTGGAGAATTCACAAAATGTCGAATATGACATTCTATAACAACTTCTGAATTTGAAATCATAGTTTTTTAGTATTTTAAACCTTGTTACTCATATGTCAACAAAGTAATCTCACTTTATTAAATGGGTGCATCTAATATTGACGCTGCTTTCGTTGCCTACGCTTCGGATGCTTACGTAAAAGCAACACCAAAGACAACCTGACTAATGTTATGCTAATCTTGCAACTGTAGCGATCGCAGGTAGTTTTGTGCCGTGACTGAATCGCGTTTGCATCGCGACAGAAGCGCAAAAGTATCGCGTTTGCATCGCGACTGAATCTGGGCCCGTGGGCGAGGACACACAGCTAGCGACCGCTTCGCGACTGTGTTTCGATACGGACGCGTGACAGCATCGCTACTGCATCGCTACAAAAAGTCGCCGTGAGCGGAGGACCCTTAAATGTAGGTCCCCAGGACACCAGTCGTACGCGCGGTCTAGCGATGAAACGGATCTCACGTCCGTCCCATTGGTTTGTTTGTTTGTTTTAATTTATTTAATCTATACATATAATAAATCTGTAGAAAAGTCATTTTTGTACATTGAAGAAATTGAAACAAAAAATAGCCAGCGTGTGAAAAGATAAGTAACAGAACCCATTTCCATCATTTTTGAAATTTTTGTCTGTTTGTCTGTTTGTTTGTGCGCACATCACGTAAAATCTACGAATTCAATGCTGACAATGTTTATACATAAAAATTGTGTGTAACTTGGGGTATGATTTAGTGTTTGTTTCATTGAAATCGGTTAATTCTATCAAAAGATATATGAAGTTTTCAAGAAGAACTAATCATCAAATGTAAGATACATACATGCAGCGACATCTGTTGAACTAAAATGATACCAATGACTAAAAATGTGCTCACCACAGTCATAACTTCTAAATCGACTGACCAGCTTTAAAAAAAATTATAGCATAGGTAATATACTTTAGCAGTTTAACATTTTGGTCGATAGACGGCGTTGTTTATTTCACTCCATTTTCTGAATTGAATGACCCTCGCCCGTGTCAGTTGCCTATTTTTTGTTTTTTTTTTTCGGATGGGAAATCATCAAATGACTCCTCCTGCTCTGGGCGGAGCAGGAGGGAGTGTCAGACTTTTACTGACTAAAACCCAGCCATGTTCCTTCATCGCCCTTTTGTTCCGGGGCCACGGTATCTCTTTCGAACAGTCCCGCAACCCCAGCAGACATCGGTCCTTGCGGATCGGCCCTTCCTTTTTGCTGACTCTCTTTTAGGCGCGCGTGGAACACGAACGCGCCGTCCGTTGACACGGCCTGTCGTAATGAGACGGACGGACGGCGAGCTAGCCCATAGCCCACCGTCCACAGGTCCGCGCCTACGGTGGCCGGGGGCCACGTGGTTGCCCCGGAAGCCCGGGGCGTCTGCCGCGGCGGCCGGGACGTTGAGAGGTTCTCTCCCTCTCACGTTCCGCCACCTCCTTCTCTAGCATTACTGCTTCGCAGAAGGAGGTGACGGCGTCCCATTCCGTCTCGCTCCGGACCATGGTTTGCACCAGGGCCGGACGCGAGAGGTCGCCGCCGCAAACGTGTAAGTTGCCTCAAGATTGGTTTTTTAACCGACGAAACAAAAAGAAGGCAGTTCTCAATTCGACGCGTATTTTTTTTATATATGACCACGGATAACTTTTACAGAGAAGTCCGTACATGGTCCTTTTGTTTGTAAAAGTAGGTACATCTCAAAGTTGGTCCCATTTATAATTGAAAAATCGTGTTTGGGCTAATTTCTTGCACCTTTGATGAGAACTTTCGACCTAGCTGGAGTATGACTGTCATCGAGTGTCTAAGGATGAAGGAGGTGGCGGAACGTGAGAGGGAGAGAACCTCTAAACGTCCCGGCCGCCGCGGGAGACGCCACCACGTGGCCCCCGGCCACCGTACGCGCGGGCCTGTGGACGGTGGGCTATGGGCTAGCTCGCCGTCCGTCTGTCTCATGACGACAGGCCGTGTCGACGGCACGTTCGTGTTCGACGTGCGCCTCAAAGAGAGTCAGCAATAGGAAGGGGTCCGCAAGGGCCGATGCCTGCCGGGGTTGCGGGACTGTTCTAAAGAGATACCGTGGCCCCGGAACACAAAGGGCGATGAAGGAACATGGATGGGTTTAGTCAGTAAAAGTATGACACTGCCTCCTGGTCCGCTCAGAGCGGGAGGAGTCATTTGATGATTTCCCATCCGAAAAAAAAAAGGCTGTCGAGGTAAGCCCTTTTTTGGAAAAACATAAGTAGATTATTTTAGCGATTAATGCAAATATATCGAAGAAATTAAATTGTTACCCACTTGGATCTACGTAGGTATATATCTACTAATATTATAAAGCTAAAGAGATTTTGGTTGGTTGAACGCGCTAATTACAGGAAAACTTTTAGTGTTGAATAGTTATCGAGGATGGCTATAGGTTATCTAACATCACGCTATAATTAAAAGGAGCGGAGCATCAATGATAAATGTTGCAAACACAAGGAAAATTTATTTCTTTCGAGAGCTTCCTTTGCGGGCGCTGCGTAAACGGTTAAAGTTGCGCAACAATCATGTGTTAGGGAATTGTTCGTTTTAAAGCGTTCTAAAAAAACCGCGATAGCATTATGTCTATCTTTCAAGGTTGACTCCACTCTCTCTAACCCTCTCTCTCTCTCATGTGACGCAGACGAAGTTGCGCGGGTCAGCTAGTCCATAATAAACATAGTTTTACTTAAATACAACATCTGCCAACTGCAGAGCAATTTGTCGGCAGTAGGTTCTAGAATCTTAATAATATTTATTTATTTATTTATTTATTTATTAAAACTTTATGCACATAACGTACAAAGGCGGACTTAATGCCTTGGGCATTTTCTACCAGTCTACCTTAGGGTGATGCAGAGACAAAACAGTAGGTGCAAGTACAGAACATATTCTATCTAAGGTAAAGTATAAATCTAAGTTAAAACTAGGTTATTGTAAAACTAAGACTAAGACAAAGGGTCAATCAAAGCCATTGTGCTCAGCGCCATCCGTCAACCAGTGTCATGAAACCATCCCTTCGTCATAGTCATCAGTGTAGGGTAAGCAAGAATAATTTTATTGGGCTCACGACATTAGCCGACCGGAGGCCGTCAATCGACCGCAGCCCCTATGGACACATCGACATGTAGTGTTTTCTTATGACGCTTTTTAGGTGGTTTTTACTCTTGACACGATCCATCATTCCCTCAGGTAATTTATTGATTAATGTTGGGGTCATCCATTGTTTAGCTCGCTTAACGTAATAATTATTTACATTTGACACATGTAGTTCATGCCTAACACACGTACTATCGAGGACACTCCCGCCTGATCACCACTAAGCTCATTTTTGCTTGTACTTAAAACATAATGGGAGGAATTTGCCGTAATCTCCACGCTTGGCAGGCGGATTGGAGATCGCAGTAATGAAAGACTAACAGAAAACGCTGCTGCCCATTCTCTGGTCTACGGAGGCGCAAGGTGTTCTGCCTCAGACATAGTCGCCTTATAGAAACGCTCTCTAGCCCCACCTCGTTGACATTGTATAGAAATAATGAATGAAAAGATACCGATCGGCCGAGCAAACTGACGACGCACGCACGAGAGTAATTGTTATTTTGCGCGCCAAAGTTGACGCTTTGCTAATAGGCCTAAACTTGAAAGGGGCGTGACTCAGCGCGTCCGCATGATTTAGGCGAAAAAAAAAATTAACTGGGTAGGCGGAAAAGACCACGACTGTACACCACCCGACCGCGCGGATGTGCGGCACTCACCGCTCTCATCACTCCACTCTCCGCGCGGTACAACACCACAAAATTTTCGCCACCTCCGCGTGACCGCGCGGACGAGCGGTGTCGTGAGAGAATCGGATGACATCTAGATGGGAACTAAGGGCTACAAAGTGGCCTTGATTCGTGAAGAATAATAAATATACATAAATCCACGGACTACCGTACAAGCTGCCTAATTAAAAAAAATAAGTAAGGGCTAAACTCCACCGAAGCGGAATAGCAGATATAATGTCGTTATTTACACTTGTCGTCTCCGCTTGTGTACCTATGTAAAATTACAATAACATAATTCACATGCCTTTTAGCACCACTTTATATATATTACGATACATATTACGATATATATTACGATACGACCAGTAATTTAACCGAAGCTTTAGTACTCACGGGCGCGGCGACCAATCAAGTTATAACAAACCAAATAAAGCTGATGTCTCATTGTCATCATCATCATCATCATTTCAGCCGAAAGACATCCACTGCTGGACATGGGCCTCCCCAAAAGGGGGGTTTTTGCCATAATCGCCACGCTTGGCAGGCGGGTTGGCGATCGCAGTACGGTTGTTACAAAAGCACAGAGAACGCTGCTGCCCATTCTCTGGTAAGTCCCTTAGTCGCCTCTTACGACACCCATGGAGAGATATGGGATGGTGCTATTCTTGTCTCATTGTATGGCAAGTTTATACAACGTGAGATCAGATTATACTGGATATTTATAGCTTGATGTGTGGCCGGATGTACAAGGATCTTTTTGAACGTAGCTAAAGTTAGAAATAACGTCACCGTTTATAGCTATACGGGATAGCTTGTAGCTGAAGTAATGTCTGGATTTTTTGAAAATACAGACAATACTTCCCAGTATTTGATCCCTATTAGCGACACTATCGAATGGTGTAATAATACAGTAGGTAGGTATTATTATTTTTCTCAAACATGCTTGGAAATTTGAGCATTATTTTGTTTATTAAAGTTGTATGAAAATCCATATCTGTCGTATCTTTTTTTTTTTTTTTGGGACAAGCCCGCCACACTGTTCCCAAACCACTGTAACTCCTGAAAGCCAGAATCAACAGTGGCGACCACCTGAAAAGCGCCGAGACAATGAAGCTCGACGAAGTCCCAGAGAATGAATTTAACTGTCTTGGATCCCGCAACGAAATTAATCAGAAAAGTATAGCGGAGGAGTAGGAAAATCATATCTGTCGGGTTATTTAAAAATGGAACGTTTTTTTACTCTGAAACATGGCAACCAAGGAGGTAACTTATCATAGGTGTTATTTAAATTTCGAATTAGCTTGCAATAAACCGCTTTCTATTTGAAAGCCGTTTATTGAAAAAAAAAAAACAAAACAAATGAACTCTTCAACGCGAGAGTTTTAATTTCCTGGCATTATTTGAGAAAAGTAATAAATAAGCCACAACTAGGAACTAGGCATTGATGGACTTACGTATGTGTGCCTCGGCACGGTTGTCCATCAATGCCTCTGTTGCTGGCCGCTGCAGTAATGTATCTATTTTGCAAAGCAGCGAGTTCGATTCTCAACTAGAAGTAATGATTTTTCAAAAATCGAATGATACAGTTTAAGTTTTCTTCAAAATTCTTTGAGTGTTTTTCGCTACTCCTCATAGTTTCGGAACTTGTCATCCACGCCCATTTGAAAAATAAAATTCACTCTGTTTATTATTTAAAGTGTTGCATTTTTGCCACTTGAATGACAGGGCAGTAGGAAAAGCTCTTGGTATCAAAACATTAGATAAATAGGCTAGTTTCCACCATCAATAAATTGCAAATCTATTTAGTCCTTCAGTTAGAGTATTGGAAAATAATCGACACGTATTTTTTGTTTTTGTAAATCAATGAATATTGACAAAGTTAAAACGCGTCGAAACTCGGGAGTGGGGGCTCGTGACCTCAGAACGCACTAAAAATGGCGTGACGTATTGAGAATTTTAAAAGCGTCGTACCATCGTCAATGTTGGTTTTATTATCAAATGAAAAATACGGGTCAAACATTTTTTGATAATCGAAAATTGAAGCTATATTCCAATTAAAACTCCTTTTTGGAGTCGGTTAAAGACTCGGCGGCGTCATAGTCCATAAAATCTAACATGATTAAAATGACAGCGGTCAAACTAAAGCGACATTCAAGTCTTCGAAATAAATGATTACAAAAGCATATTTATGCAGTCAGTATTTTACGCTACGTAAATATGGGTATTAATTAGGGAAAATTTAATTAAACTTTAAAAAAAAACACATCAAGCTAATATAATGTCCAAATTTCTTTAATACATTTTCAACTTTATATCTAAAGCATTAGGTTCACGATTGTAAGGGAAAATTTGACAGTTTCGGGTAGTTTGATGTGCTGGCGTCATTCTGACAGCTGTCATTTTACTTTTTGTCAAGTTACATTTTAAGCGCCAAAAAATCCCCCTATTTCCGGCGTGCTCTCTGTCAACGTCACTCTAGCGCCAAAATATCTTTGTATCACTGTATTACCTAAAGTACTGAAAACCATACATACATCCTACAAGTAGATAACTAAGCGCCATATTATGTGGATCTCGGCCACAAAAGTAATTGCCACCATGTTCTTCCCCACACGAGTGCGTTCACCTTTTTGTAGAATTACACTCGAGGTGCAGAAATGTGGTTACTGGACCACATATTTTTTACTACAGTGTAAATGTGGAATCACATTAAAAACAGTATAATGCGTACTGTATGTGATTCCACATATGGACTGTTTTATATGTTTAATTGCACAAGTTTTGAAAAATTGACAAAAAATATGAAAACGCTTTCGTTTCTACAGGATCGTTTTAAAATTTAAAATTTTGTTTAAAATTTTGGTAGACACATTATTGACTTTGCGGTCAACTTTATTGTTATTAGAATGACACATTTTCCAGGCCTTTTTATTATCTATCAACATTGAACTCATATACTGTATAAATACATAATATTTCGCTGTTTTGATTAATTTGGCAATATTACTGTATGGTAATAAGAAATATGGCTAACAGAGAACTAAAATATTCATTAAGAAATGCAATAATTAATATCGTACCACCGAATAATCAGTTTTAGATGTGAAAAAAAGTATTTGGTAACTTTCCAAATGCCTTGTTCCGTTTTGTTCGATATCGAACACTTTAATTCTTATTAGTTACTAGCTGACCCGCGTAACTTTGTCTGCGTCACATAATATAGCTTATAACATGTCATTTTGTGCATTCAATTACGAAACAAAAACCTTTTAAAATCAATATTGCTTACCTCCCATAACATACGGCGTAATGATATGTAGCTTAAAGCCTTCCTTGGTTTACAAAGAACATTTTTGCTGAATTTCAATGGGTATCATTTAAGCTATCACCAATTTAATTAGTTTTGCGTTCCTTAAATAATAGGGTTTGCCCTCAAAATAGTAGATTTGTCACCAAAATGTAGTCACCAAACATTATAAAATCAATTCCACAATAAATCACCTAAAATCATGAAGATATAGGGTCTAGTACCAAATAAATGTTTTTGTATGTAATATAAAAGGTTTGTCCTAATAAGTATTTAAGCAAACTAATTTAAAGAGATCACCAATAAATCATAATTATTATGTAACTAGAAAAAGAGACCCGGTCGACGGACCTACTTCTGAATGGTTTATAAAAAAATAACCACGAAGGGTATGGCGGGGTCTATTCGCTCGCTTCGCTCGCTCATTCGACCCCGCCATACCCTTCTAACCTAATCTATCCGTGTCGGGGTGCCCCAAGTCGGCCTAGGCAAAACTAGTTTGTCATCAATCACCGATTTATTTGGTGACAGATCTACCATTCTGAGCACAAAGCTATTATTTAAGTAATAAAACTATTATTATAAGAACGAAGTTTATATTCATGTAATGCACTACAATGTTATTGGTAATCCATCTCTTATTTTACACATATATTAACATTAATTTGATAATTGGAACCTGGGAACACTTTTTGTTTAACTGAGAACGAACATATTTCGTGGCGATAGATCTATTTATTAGGTGATACAACTTGATGACAAACATAAATTTTGGTGACAAGAAATATAGTCCCCAATTTCAATTCAATCTATCCAGTAGTTTTGGCGTGAAGCCGTACCATACACACAGACAAACAGATAATCAGACAAAAATTCTAAAAAGTCACTTTTTGTCATCAGTTACGTTTTTGTAACAAAAGCCACTTATTTTTTTTTCGAAAATTCTTAATGTACAGTTTTACTTTCGTTAATGTTTTATTTTAAAGGGTGTAAAGCCGAAAGGCACTTTTCTCCCCGTCATTGCAATAATTTTTTTGTTCTACACCATACCTGGGAACCTTCTAGTTACGGAGATATTGGGGGTTGGGGGTCAAAGTTCCAACTTTTTGTCATTTTTTTTTTTAATACAAGTTTTTAATGTAAGATTTTTGCTTTAAGAGGGCTATTACAAATTTTCTTGTTTTTGAGTGTTTTAAGAGTCTAGCACTCAAATATAAGAAAAATTTTGATTTTTATTTTGAGCGCTCCCTAGAGAATTAATCAAACTTTCTCGGGCATATATCTTTTTTAATTTTGTGGCCATATCTAAACCATAATCACACTTCTAAACTGAGATTTTTGATGTGTGATTATGGTTTAGATATGGCCACAAAATTAAAAAAGATATATGCCCGAGAAAGTTTGATTAATTCTCTAGGGAGCGCTCAAAATAAAAATCAAAATTTTTCTTATATTTGAGTGCTAGACTCTTAAAACACTCAAAAACAAGAAAATTTGTAATAGCCCTCTTAAACACCTCCACGAGCCGCATACTATTCAATCCATCCATCATAACGCACTCAAAACATTGTGCATGTTTTGAGTGCGTTACATTGAGTTCTACCCCAAAACATGATTTTTCACCCAAAAAAAAAAGTCGTTTCCCAGCAATAATTTTTGCGTAAAGTTACTTAGTTTGATGTAGGTACACAATGCTTGGTTGACGGCTTCGTGATGAGGTCTTTTACACCCTGTATGTATAGATTTAACAACTCGTTTGTGTCCCAAACTCCCAAGTTACGTTATATGGGCTTGTGGCTAATTAATTAGTCGCACGGGTAGATTGTCAAGGTTCAGCAACGTTTGCCGAGGTTGGTCCGTGGATGGGTGATCGTATATTTGTATATGCTTCATCATCATCATTTCAGCCAAAAGACGTCCACTGCTGGACATAGGCCTCCCAAAGTGGGAAAATGCTTAAGTACCTTGTCATAAATCACAAACGCTTGTGAATTTTCGTCAAGACAGTACTTAAGGGCGCGTTTATATGACACGGAATGTTACAGCGTGTCGGCCGCGCGGCGAGAGTACGGTGACCGCGTACTAACTGTTCAGTTATAGCAAAATTATGTTTTATTAACTAGGACGTAAAGTTGAAATTAATTTTGAGTAACTGACTGCGCGGAGACCGCGCGGCCGCCGTGTGATCGAGGAGCGAAAGCCGCGCGGCCGCCGCGCGGTCTCCGCGCAGTCAGTTACTCAAAATTAATTTCAACTTTACGTCCTAGTTAATAAAACATAATTTTGCTATAACTGAACAGTTAGTACGCGGTCACCGCACGATCGCCGCGCGGCGGCCGCAAGAATTTTTTCGCGTCGTCTAACTGCAGCCTAAACTCACTAAAGCGATTGAAAATCCGAAAGTTTGTTGTCTAGTGTTACTAGTGTCATAAAAATACCTACTACAATTTCCTCTTCGCCTCATCCCAGTGAATGTGTCTATTTATAGAAAAGGATTTCCCCTTTAAATACGCTTGGGAGATAAATTCACAAATGATATTATGTAAACGTTATGCAATGCATTTAGTAAGGAATAGATTTCTTTATTTGCGACTAGATTGCTCTGAGTCTCATCTGCTAGTATGCAGTTATGTTCACATTTCTCACATCCATGCATGCCTGAAAACACTAAATATAAAACTAAACACTTCGAATAATACTTAATGTCAATTTAGGCACGGAAGCGACCTACATAACCCAAATTTTAGTTTATTTTTTCCTCAATCACCAATGACCCCGTCATCCTGATTCAACCTTTCTCCGAAGACCAAATTGTTTACAAGATAAACATTTTGGATTCCCTAATTCCTAAAAGCGTCAAGTGCGTTTCCAATATCCAACCGATACAAGTTCTTGTATGACTGTATGAGCAAGCGCTTATCGCCGAACCGCTGGTAAAGTACCGCGGGTTCGAGACGTATCTCAATATAAAGAACGGGGTGCGCATACGCAGCTCACTGGTGAACTAGCCTAGCTCGCTAATAGGCTACATCACAAAACACACATCGTAAAAATTTATTGATTAATAATTTAATTCGCGTCACAATGACGTCGTTCACAGTGTTAGTGTCTTTCATTTTAATGACCTTGTTATCTGCGCACGCGCGATTTACGAGCAAGAGTGAGTTTTTTAAAATTGTTTTTAATTGGAGGTTGAGGTCGTCCTCTGATGTTATTTAATAGGCTTTTTAACAGGGTTCAAATGTATTATTAAACTTCCCAAAGTTGATTTTCGCAATATATTTGTGTCATACTCATACCAAATGACAAAGACCTTTAATTTGTAGGTATTCAAATTCAATAAGCATGTTTGATTCATTAATGATTAATTGTTACTTCAAATAGTGTATTAATTAACCAGGAGTTTTTTCCTGCACAAATATCATTTATCATTTCTTTTCTTTGTGCACTGTTTATTAACACGTTTAGGCACCACCCCAGCCCAGGGCTGATGAAGTGAAGTGAAAACGAAACTATTTAAATTAGTACACCTGTGCTAACCTTGCTTCTTATTTTCAGGCCAAGCACATGATTACCCGTTCTACAGCAAGTCAGACTGGCTCGGTCTGCCTGGCACAGACGTGCACCCTCTACATCTGCCGGCGCCCTACGTCGTCATCCACCACACCTACATCCCGGCAGCATGCTACACAGTGCAGGACTGTTCCTCCAAGATGCGAGGCATGCAGAACTACCACAACGGTCTGGGATGGGGAGATATTGGATATCAGTAAGTGTCATAATAGACTTTTTAATATACTTTACTCTTCGAAAGTGACCTGATTTATCGACTTAGAATCGAGTTGATCAGAAAGAGCATTCAGTAATCCACGAGTACTTAGTCTGAACCAAAACGAAGCGATTAATAACGTTTTTGCTTATGTTGCATGAACAAAAAGTAATTTCTGACTGGGCCACGATTCTAAATTGGAAAGTGTGTCCCTTAGGGAAAAATCCAATTACACCAATATAAAATGTTTGATTCTGGAGAAAACTCGCTCTATAAAGGAAGTGGATGACCCAGCATCTCAATACACTTTCAATCACAATTCGGAAGGAGATTACTTACTGATCCATTACGTCACATTCATGAATCATACGTCTGCTCAACAACGTCATAATAAAGGCATTGCCATTGTTAGCGATCTGTGAAGGAATAATCACAATTATCCAGCAGATCTGTCACACTACGCGCAGAGGGTTAAATACTCATTACTCATTTGGACCGATCCGAATAGCGATTCAAATCATTGCAACCAAGAACAATAACCTACGGCGCACAAATCTATCAAACAGTACAATCCGTTTATAATGTTTTCACTGTTAGGAAACAGACCTGCTTCCTGTCAAAGGGCTACAAATTATCATCATGCGAGCTCAGTGTGGGTTGGTAGATAATCTAAATTGACCGAACGCTAGTGATGATTTCGAATTTTCGAAGCTGGAGTGTCCAATGGTTTTGATGCCGTAACGTCCACAACGACGTCGCGTCGCGTCACGTGCCACTATGACATAACTGCGTCAATGGACTGATTATCATCTTATCAAGGGGATAACGGCCCAGCTTAACTTATCACGATTCAGATCTGATCCGTCTTTAAAGACTTCCGAATCACGACGATATTTTAATCAATAGGTTGAATCTTCTGGAGAATGCAGATAGGGCAGATTATCATCAAATGAATTGAATAATCATCCGAAACCTTTCAATGGGTAATCCCATTGAAAGGTTTCGGATGATCATTTTACGCAGTTTACTTAAATGGGATAATTAGGCGTCTTTGGTTTGAGGACCGACGACGATAAAAGCTTGACGTGTAGCATAGCAACATTTAATGCGCTCCTAAAATCCTTTCAGTATTTGTTTGCTGTGAGGCATTCAAAGCTTCACCAGCTATATAATATTTCCGCGCTGGAATGTAGTCCCAACCAAGTCGTTTTAAGGGGTTAAAAGTTGTCAGATAGGAAATCAGAAGGCCAAGTCTGCAAACACAATTGTGTCGGAATGGCCGATCATTGTCGACGTAGTTTTGGTAATCTCGGAAAGGCGTTAATATGATTTTCCGATGACGATTAATGAACTTTGAATACATAGATAGTCTTATGCGATGCTCGTATACCAATAAGACACCAAGGCAAGATCTGCAGAACGTCGGTGGGGCCTGCTATGATGTACGGAGCGTAATTTTGGCCAATGAAAAAGTCGCAAGCACAAAAGCTTCAATCTGCCGAGACAGATGCTGAGGTGTTCTGGAGGCGTGATGAGACTCGACAAAGTACGAAACGAGCATATCCGTGGTAGTTTCAAAGTCGCCCCTGTACCAGAGAAACAATCCCGTCTCAGGTGGTATGGTTACGTGATGCGAAGGGACGAGGTAGTGTAGTGAAGAAAGCAAGGCAACTGTTCTACCTGAATATAATAGGGGTATATAGAGGATGACCTTCGGCTGTGTGGTGGACTAGCATGACGAAGCTTCCCTCTCCAACAACCCAGAACAGATTGTCTTGGCGCCAGAAAATTAGAAGAGCCGACCCCACGTTAAGTGGGATAGAGCTTAGAAGAAGGATGAACTTTTAATACAAAGCAACGGCGTTATCTTGGTACAGTTATCACGACCAATCATTGGAACTGCGTAGATTTTTCCCAACTATGTTGGGGTCGGCTTCCAGTCTAACCGGGTGCAGCTGAATACCTGTATTTTACATGGCGCGACTGCCCATCTGACCTCCATAACCCAGTTAGTCTGAGTAATACGATACCCCTTGGTAAGACTGATTGTCAGACTTTTTGGGCCACTGACTACCTAAAACTGACTGACTGTCAATGATCTGCAAATGATAGCCGGGACCAATGGCTTAGCGTGCTTTCCGAGGCACGGAGGAAACCCAGTATGTAAGGGTGGTCACCCATCCACAGACCAACCTAGGCAAGTACGGCTTAACCTAAAGACCGACCCGAGCGGCTTTTATTATTTAGCCACGGGCTCCTTGCCCCCCAGTAAGAAGTATTAGAGTGCGTGGATTTACTTTAAGTAGTTTGTGCCGATAATATGACAAAGGTCTAATTTTAGATACCTAAATCTTAGATAAGTACTTGTAGATAACGTAATTTTACCTATTCTCCGTACTTTCACTTGTTTTATGCGTAGTACTATTGTTGTGGTGTTGTGGTCCACAGATGACATCTGTCAAACACTAGTGACGTTCCATTACACTACACACATAACATACAACATGACGAATAAGCAGGTGCGTCCCCGTAGTAATTTAGGTACCTACGTATTTATGTAAATAACCAAACGGTACGTGGAATGAACAAACCAATTTATTCTATGTCGTTTACCTTTCTCTCTATGTAGTAGGTAGTACCTATTGTAGTATGAGTTATGGGCGCTTTGCCATGTCTCGTTAATAGAATATTGATCAACAGAATCGTGTATTGTTCAGACGTAGTTTTGTACAATTAATTAATTGATGTATCTAGTCATACAAATCATTGCACATGTAATCCCCGAACAGATAGACAGTGGTGTAGAGACAACAGTACATCTAGATTTCGCAAGTCATGTTTGAGTCCCATGTAATGATAGGATGCCTAATGCCATCCAACGGGCACAAAATCCACACTACTGTTAGCTAATAATAATAACAACACCTTTATATTCAGGCTACTTTGGCCCATAGATAGATAATACCTTACAGACTAACATATTTATAATAGTATACCTACAATGTGTGTTAGTGGATAAACTTAAAAACTAATAAGAAATCGCTGATGAATAACCCAATAACACTTTACGGGACCTGGAAATCGAACCTTGGATGTCATGATGCTGTTTGCATGTCTGCCTATAATATACTTCAATGCAGACATGACGATGTTTAGAGCGCCATCCATATTGGCAGCCATATTTGATTTTAGATTTTCCTTAAATAGTAAAAAAAAACATTCTATGCATTTTTTTATGATTATGGTTTTTCTTAATGTATGTAATTTGCTCACTCATATATTATGTGTATGATTTAACATACATAACTATTCTTGTTTTTCAAAGACTTTAAGTTAAAAATAGAGGAAAAAATATCAATTTTCCTTTGTTTAATACACGAGGCCAAAAGAATGAAGTTATCCTCCCTTATTTGTACGAGTAGATATTCTTATTACCTTCAATTATTGTACAAGAAACACTTAATCTAAGTAATAAGCAGCATTACAACTAGGGTCAAGAGTGTTTACGATGAGCTCTGGCACCCAATGTAAGATTTAACTTGTGTTTAGGGAAAAATAATACAAGATAAATAATACAAGTCCCAGCTGATACATACATACTTATGATATGTATGTATGTCGCAGCCAACTAGCGTAATTAGCCGTTCAAACAACCGCCTACTCTTTACTTTAAAGAAACCTATCTAACCTAACTTCGGGGTGCCCTAACCTCAAAACACTTTATATTCGCCTAAAAAGCATAGTTGACGTAGCCCAGCGGGGCTCCTATTTCTGTCCGCAGGGCTTAAAGGAACCTAACTAACCTAACATCGGGGTGCCCCAAGTCCAGAACTTAAATGTTGTTTTTTTTTTCAGGCCGCTAGTTAAACGGCCGCTGTTTAGTAAAGAGGCTGTTGTTTGAACGGCTAAATAAGCTAGTTGGTTGCGACATCATCATCATCAGCCTCTATGAGAGAGAATGTGCTATAATCCACCACGCGGGCCCAGTGCGGATTGGTAGAGGTCACATGCCTTCGAATTTCTGGTTCTTGGATATGCCGGTTTCCTCACGATGTTTTCCTTCACCGTTTTGAGAGCAGTGGTGATGAAATAAATTACACAAAGTAATGCGCCTGTCTGGGTTCGAACCCATGACTTGCTATTCGTAAGTTGTGGCCGCCACCATAGGGCCGCGGCAGCGACATACGTACATAAGACAAAATATGTGTTGCGTTTTACTTGCATAAAATGTCAAACATGTACCGTACCTGAGCGATACGTAGGAAATGCGATGAGTTCCTATTTTTGATTCTGTAATTAAACGCATGTTTCTATAGATAGGTATTTAGAATTTTATTGATTAGTGGTTTCCAAGCTGTGAAAAGGAAAAACCGACAAAGATAAAAGGTCAACGCCTCTAACAGACAATTAGTGTACATAAAGGAAGTTTAAAATTGAACGTAAAGTACCTACTTACAGTTAGTTTGCTCATGCTGACCACACAACGCATCAGAAGTGTAATAACAGAAATAATTTTATTGTTATTGGATGCTGGGACAGATTTGATCATTATCTCGCCCGTCAAACGTCACAACACCACTGAACTTTGCATTGGCACTCAATCTGCTCTTGAAATTGAATTTAATGTTTTGTTTATAAATTAAGCGGTTATCTTAAGCTATCAGGGGTCACACTGGGGAAGCACCGCAGCTGTCAGCTGCTTACTACATAATAATAATGAGTAATTGTTAGCAATACAGTGTTGAACTCCAAAACACATATCGCTGACGTCACTCAAAAAGCAGCAAAGCTTAAATGGAACGGAGGTATTCACTTTAAGACTCCACCGCCCGACCCTTGCTCGGCGAGACCCCACGCTGCTGAGCCTGTAGCTTTAAATTCCCCTAATAATAACGACCCAGTTTGACCCTAGCTACCCTCTCCTCAATGATGAACTAAGCTGAGTCCCTAACCCTACGGGGAGTGCCCTTAGCTAACGTTCATTTAACTAAGTATTTATAATTAAGCCCTGGCCCCTAAAGTAAATTTTTGAAACGACACAAAGCTTCTGCGTATTATTTTCGGATTAACAAGTTTTGGAAATACATACCTACATAGGAAGTAGGGAAACTGCCCAATCGTATCGTCATTCATAATTATATAACATAGGTATGTAAACGGGTATTTATAGCGAATTTTACCTTAAATATAAGCCCGACCTTTCGACCGGATTGCAACAGCCGTGGTCGCGAGGTAAAATTCGCGATAAATACCCGTTTACATATTATGTTTTTTAATGTGTTCTGATCGTGAAAGTTTAAAAAAGACATTCATAATTAGTTCGGGTCCCGAACTAATCAAATGCCCGTAGATGATACGGAGGAGGAACACCCGTGAATACGCTCAATACTACGAGCTTCGATCGTGCTTAGAGAGTGGGCTTCCTGGACTGAACACGTCAGCCTCATGTCGAACGGACCCTGGGCTAATACAACCACAATGTGGGTCCCGGAAAACGTCCAGCGACACCGTGTTAGACCCACATGAAGAAGGCGGGACAATCTTGACCCCTACGGTCAGAATTGGACCATAATTTCTCATAACTTAGAATATTAGAAAATCGATCGGAGGCCTTTGTCCTGCAATGTCTCGGTGGAATAAACTTAAAAAGCAGCAAAGATAAAAATGGGACTAGACCGGATCACCGGACACGTCTGCCGCATGTCTAATCTTGAAAATCGTCCGGAGACACCTTGGCAGACCCAGAGGAAGATGGCGGTATAAGCTCGATGCCTACTAATGGTCCAGTATAATATGTACACTAGTTCAAAATAGAAAGTAAAATGTGTTTTCCCTGCAGTGGAACGAAAAAACTCTGCTTAAAAAAAACCGACAACTGATCATGTTCGCGGTGCAAACATGTTCAGAAATTGCACAAGACCGAATGTTTGAAAGAAGATGGGGGAAGGTTTGCCCAGCAGTGGAACCCGAGAAAGGCTGGCAAAAAAAAAAGCAATGAGTCACCTTCGAACATTGTGGGAGTCCCGCGCTTGGTTGAATGTACGATTAGGTAATAGGCGCGATCAAGTTTTGAACCGGTAGCGGTTATAAACATAATGTAGATTGTAGATCACGTTTAATGAGGTTTTCGATTATGCTAAGTAGTTTGACTCAATATGTGAACGTCTTTTAAATAATATCCATCCTTATCATCACAATGTTATGACGTAGGTACTTCGATTTTCCATTTTATCCTGTTCTCAGGTAATTTTACTGTGTTGCGGGACTGTTCGAAAGAGATACCGTGGCCCCGGAACACAAAGGGCGATGAAGGAATGGGTTTTAGTCAGTAAAAGTCTGACACTCCCTCCTGCTCCGCCCAGAGCGGGAGGAGTCATTTGATGATTACCCATCCGTAAAAAAAAAGGTAATTTTACTGTAACTTAACATAACGTAACATTACGTCTGTGTACAAAGCCCCAAAGATTTGGCAGAGGTGTAACATAATAGTAGAAGTTCTTAATAGAAAAACCTAATAGCACTTTGACCTGGGAATCAATCCCAGGTCCTCATGAACAGCAGCCGCGCTTGACCAACGTCGAGGCAGTCGGACACTAAACAAATACTTCAATACATAATCAGTCAGGGTCCAGTATGCGGAGCCGCGCCCGAAATAAGGTAGATGACAAAAAAAAATCTAATTAGTCCGTCAGTTAAATTATCAAAAAATACAGGGTTTAAAAGAGGACACAAACTAGTTGTTAAATCTATTACATACAGGGTGTAAAAGACCTCATCACAAAGCCGTCAACCAAACCAAGCATTCTGTACATCAAACCAAGTAACTTTACGCAAATTATTGCTGGGAAACGACTTTTTTGAGGGTGAAAAATCACGTTTTGTGGTAGAACTCAATGTAACGCACTCAAAACATTGTGCTTATGGATGGATTGAATAGTACGGGGATCGTGGAGGTGTTTAAAGTAAAAATCTTACATTAAAAACTTGTATTAAAAAAAAAACCTGTCTAAAAGTTGGAACTTTGACCCCCAATATCTCCGTAACTAGCAGGTTCCCAGGTATGGTGTAGAACAAAAACATGATCGCAATGACGGGGAGAACAAGTGCCTTTCGGCTTCGTTAAGAGGTGTTTTACACCCTTTATATGACACTTAAGTATGTTTTATTTTGTTACGTAAACCAAAATTGACGAAGATACAACGCTTTTAAAATTCTGCGTAAATACGTCACGCACTCACGCCGTGTGGTATAGGGAACGTGCAGGAACTATAGGTGGCAGCACTAATCGACAAAAGAGACACTATGCGGACAGAAAAGGAAACTTATCACTTCTCATCGTGCTTTCAATTTACGTAAACAAAATTATCTCTTCAATTATTTATTTTTGAATAAGCTAAAAGGCACAAAGAATGAGTTCCGGTCTATCAATAACGATCGTCAGCGTAAATATAAATGTTTAATAATATGAATTTTATATCTTTCGTTTACTTTCTGATGAAAATTGTGGTGCATGAAGACATGGTGGCTGGCATAACTAAGATAGCTTTCTTATTTTCAACTGATGTTATAATGGAAGAGAATCCTTTATCAGCGAGAACAGTACCTATCTCCAGGCTCTAACAAATCAATTAGTTCACAATCATTTGATGAAGCAATCAATCAAATGCAGTCCGTAGCATTTAGATACAAAACTTAAAAAACCAAAGGAGTGCAGGCAACTAAAAACATTATTGTGGGTATAACCATGTTTATATTCTGAGTACATGTGGAGTCTTTGATTAACTGTTGAGGGATATTCGGTGTGAACTTTAGTTCGGTCTAGTAAAACACGTGTATGGTGAAGTATACTTAAATGATTCAGGTATGTTTGCATGGACGGTTGATTTTGAGGGCCTTTTCAATGCAGAGTGTAACAAAAACAAGTTGTTTTCAAATATTTTTCTTTACTGCGTTTATCAATTTTTTGCGTTTTTCACCAAATCATGGTACCTATGTTATTAGTATTCTTTGGAAAGTAATAGAATTTTACGCTAATCGATTTATTTTCATTTTTGTGGATGTATTGGTACCTACATCCAGAAATGCAACATTGCATTATGATTAGTTAATTAATTTTCACTATAAAATTAATTCTGTTTACTTGTTAGAAAAGTCAATGTCAAGCATTAATAGAGCACAAGATTCGGATTAGCGACGCCAGTTGGCAGCACCATCGTTGTGCACGTTCCCTATAGGTAATTTTTAGTGCGTTCTGACGTCACGAGCGGGACTCCCGAGTTTTAATGTGTTTTATCTTTGTCAATATTCATTGATTTACAAGAACAAAAAATACGTGTCCTTTATTTTCCAATAGCTGACGGACTACTCGTCAATAGATTTGCAATTTATTGGTGGTGGAAACTAGCTTATTCCTCCGTCTGGTTTGACCGGCCGAATCTTTGACATAGGAAAAGCCATAGTTTTAACTTGTTTCACCTGGCTTATTATGTTTCTTAGGTACTTATAAAGGGTGTAAATAGACTCTAAACGAAGCCGAAAGGCACTTGTTCTCCTCGTCATTGTGATATTTTTTTTGTTCTGGACCATACCTGGGAACCTACTAGTTAAGGTCAAAGTTCCAACATTTTCACAAGTTTATTTTTACAAATTCTATTTTTTAAGGTCATAACTTTACATTAAATCCATAAGCATTCATGAACATACTGTTTCAGTGCGTTACATTGAGTGTTACTTATGTTACCGTAAAACGTGATATTTAACCCAAAAAAAAAGTAGTTTCCCAGTAATAATTTTTGCGTAGTTACTTAATTTGATGTAGGTACAAAATGCTTGGTTAACGGCTTATGAAGGGTCCGTCTGTATTTAAAGTGACGGTAATTTTCTGATTATTTATTTATTCGAACTCTGTACAATACTTACCGTGGTTAGTGTTGCCAGGTCAGATTGGATTAAAATCGGGGCAGATGGTAAAAGAAATCGGGATTTCGGGTTTTAAATCGGGACAAACAGAAAAACCTTTTTTTTTTCGTTCGGTTTCGGTTCTGAGAGAGAAAAAGCTGGTGATGCGTTGCGCACGATTTTGAACGCATTGTCAGCATGTCGCTCTCGACATGGTGATTCCAATCCGACTGATGTAATACATAAAATTTACATATTATGTTTTGGTAATAATTATGGTTTTTATTAAAGTTATTGATTTATAGGGACATTTAGCGTCCCGATCAGGTGCAAATCGGGACGCGTCCTCAGACCCCTAAAAATCGGGACGTCCCGTGCAAATCGGGACACCTGGCAACACTACTTGTGGTACATAGGCGGAGCCGCATGGCATTTTCTACCAGTCAACATTTGGGTTAAAAAGGACAACGTTGCTATACTTAGAGTAAAAAATCGTTTCAGTCTCTTCAAATGAATCAGCAACCTAAAGCTCAATCAAGCTATGTACCTAGTGGAAGACCAATGAACTCAATACCAAGTCATCATGACTAGTGACTCAGTATAAAAATTTTTCACTAAACAGCAATTAGGTATGTAAGTCATACACAACTACTTATAGAAATGTTTATGAACGACCAATGAAGATTGCTCATTGTCGAGCATATGATGACGTCATGGCAGGAAACCACGCCTCCCAGAGTCCTGTAGGTATTAACTGATAAGTTCTAGAGACAATACCTACTGTATTTAATTACACGGGTAGTAGGTACAAGGTATAAGTATGTAGATTCACTTATTATGTTTACTGATTGTGTATCTCTTACAAATTAATAAAACTACCACCACTGGAGACCGAGGAATAAGGGTCCTGGAATTTTGGAAAGTGCACGATTATAGTCTGCGCCAAATGAGTAGGAATTAAAGTTCATTGCTCTTTCCTTAATTTCTCTGCGTAGGTACCCCGACACTACATTATGAATCGTTTTTTATTACTTACTAGAAAAAGTCAAGGATCACGTTAGAGGTCGTTTCGGGACAAGTTTATGTCATTATTTCTCTTTTTGGAATTATGTATTTGAATAAATGTATGCGGGTTAATGACCTTTATTTCTAAGTAAATAAAGGTCATTAACCCGCATACATTTATTCTGGTGCAGGCTATAGTGAAAATTTAGTGCTAAGGCTCTGATTTTCAGAGGTTTTATTATACAGGGCGATTTCAATGAAATAGGCGATACTAGACCTAATTTGCAATATTTTTATCCTGATAACTTGGCGGACTGGGTTTTTTTGGAGAAATCGAACTTCAAAGTTTTATTTGGAATTTTTTCACCTATCCACCATAAACTGCTGATTGTGAGAAATCTGCGACGGTCAAGAACGATATTTTTTTTTTTGATAGCTCATGAATGAATGAATTCATTGAGAACGAAATTGTTAAAAAATACTCTTAAGGGCCTATACTACCTCAAATGGCGTAGCATGATCCTCCGTTACGCCAAAAATACTGCAGCATTAATTTTGAAATAAATATAAGTATGGTAAAGTTGAGGATTAATATTAGGTCTTATGTTTGGCGAAAACACGATTTCATAACATTATCTCGATAGAAAAAAATCCCAAAGTTACCTCCAAATCGAACAATAAACCGCTGGTATTCAAAAAGTAGGTACTTCAAATTAGATCATGAAACTTTGCATACTAACTGAACTAACTATAAAGCAGGTCTTATGTTTTTTATTTTTTTCAAAAGACGAAAATTTGATTTTATAACGAATAAAAACCAAATATTTCGCACTATTTGGCCGCAGTGACTGACGTAAAAACCGTTTTGTAGTGCAAGCTGATTAGAACGTTATTCTAACAGGATTACAAACGAAGTTTGAACCACCACAAATAGAGTTGCTAATCTGAGGTAGTATAGGCTCTTAATTACGTTGGGAAATTTAGCGCCCTACAGCTCTTGTATTATTATTTTTTTGTATTTTCATAAAACTTGTCTTTCAAGGCAAATTTCTCAAAATACTGTTGTAGTACTTATTGTACATTAGAATTCAAGATGTCTAATTTGCACATTAATTTAAACTGATAGGTATCATTAAAATTTCAAGTACTTGCAAAAACTATCAAAGAACTGAGGGGAACCCCCAATAGTGCAGCAACTATTTATGTATATCTCAAAGACTTAAAAAAACAACAGTAGGTAAGTATGCTTAATCTGGTTTCGTTGATAAAAAGCGGTTTAGCTAAATTATGTTCAGTTAATTTCATTCTATTTATATTCTTTATTCTTCTTTTATCTTTTAAATTCTTTTGGACAAAAAAAGGTGATTTGCGCACGTGCTGGTTGGTGTAGGTATATTAATATCAATTCATACAATATGTAAAAAAACCATGCCCAATCCATGAAGGTATATATTTATCGAGATTAGATTCCACATATTTATTATTATTATTAATCCTTTTTGGAGAACAAGTAAAAAAATACCCCAATAAAAATAAAATAAAATGTACTAAAATGAGGAAACTTAAAGGCAACACACTGGCACAAGCGGTCGCTTTTCAGGTGGTGACGTTATACAAAAACAATTATTATCGATTAAAACTACCTAGGCCGAAGAAGGTGTTGTCACATTTTAGAACTTTGTTAGAACACAGGGAAACGGTTGTAATTAAAAGGAACAAGTTTCAAAGGAACTTAAAACTTTTTAATTGCACACGTTAAATAAAGGTCTACTAAAAACCTTGTTCTCCGAGAAATCCAGGTATGACGCTATCTAACCTTTACTTATCACAGAACTTGTCTTTGTCCTTAGTTTCTGCGTGGGTAGCGAGGGAGGTGCCTACGAGGGTCGTGGCTGGGATACCGAGGGGATCCACGCCACCATCGCCAACAAACACAGCATCGGAATCTGTCTTATTGGAGACTGGAGATGTAAGTACATGCATTAGGCCCCTACCACACGGCGTATTTTAGACGCGCGTTTCAGGAACCCGCGTTTTCTGCACCGCAGATGCCGATTTTTGCGTTATCATAGATTAAAATGCGCGTAAAGCGCGATACAAACGCGCGTGTGAAGCGCGTTCGAAACTCGTTTGAAGCCCGGACAAAGGGTGAAAGCCAGCATAAAACCGACGCCGTTGTACAACTGACGAGGACTACAAGGAGTCGCTGACCAAAACGCAGAAGCTATAAGCACGGTAATATTATGATACAGTAGTGTAACTCGGCCGCATGATAGAAATAAATGCCTACAGCCGCGCGGTACGTAAACATGCGTTAGGGCTGCCCGTCTCCAGCATTTTAATTACATTTGCCTACTTTCTGTTTCTATTTAGTTTTGTGATTGTAAATATCCTTTTTATATAAATAAATTAAATACTTTGTATATTGAATAGGAACTGTTCAATAAAAATGCGTGTTGTTTTTTTATTGGTAGATTTAATTAAAAAAACATGTTTTTGTTCGAAAAACAAATCGGGCTTATAAATTTGCGACCGAAAAATATTTGCGCCTCGACTGAGTCGTACGAAATGCTTTATTGTTAAATTTTAAAGTATAGGCACCGAAGTTTTAACACAAGCGTAAGTAGGTAGGTACCTACCGTATCATGATTCATTCAGAACCGCATAAAACTACCTATTTCACTCGTCTCAATAACTTTCCGTTACTCTATTCGCTTTATTTATTAATCCAAACACCTTTTTTTTCGTGAGATAAAAGGAAATACTTATCCATTAAAAAGACACACATTATGTACCTACCTACTAGTAAGTAAAATAATTTTATAGTCTTACCTTTCAGAGTTTCCAGGTAATTTAAAAAAACTTATGTCTGGATGCGTTATTGACGAATTCATACAACCAAAAACAGCACAATATTTCCTACTCGTCATATTAACTGATTTTTAGAGAAAAAATCGCGCAGTTATTGTTAAAAAAACAACACACCGTCCGTTCGACACTGCGGTACAGCCGTGACTGTCTGCGCCCCAAGTGCACCCTTAGATCGAGGCGCGTAGGTATAGCTCGCGTTTCGTCCGTTTCTATGAAGTCGGAATACTGTATCATAATACTACTGTGCTATAAGCGACTAGAGCGCGTCTGTATCGCCGTCTAAACGCGCGTTTTACGATCGCCCCATGTGCTTAGGTTACAAGGTTGCGTTCAAATCTCCTTTGAAGCGCGTATACCCGCGTCATCTGCGCGCCTGCGCGTTTAAAATACGCAGTGTGCTAAGGGCCTTACCTTTAAATTTTATCGTCAGTGACAGCCTAGTGGTTAGACCCTTGAACTCTCTAGTCATAGGTCTCAAGTTCGAACCCGAGATACACACCACTGATTAATCGGATACATGCGCGTATTGTATAATTATCACTTGCTTCGGTGAAGGAAGATATCGTGAGGAAACCAACATGCCTGAGAGCCGGCAAGTCAGAGGGTGGCATAAAATTCTGACACCAGGTTAGGCACTATCCGCACTAACCACAAGATTTTAATGCTGATTTTAACCTTTAAGGGCTATATACCCCCTCAAATGGCTTAGCATGATCCTCCGTTACGCCTAAACTACTGCAGCATTAATTTTGAAATAAATATATAGTAAAGTTGAGGATTAATGATAGGTCTTATGTTTAGCGAAAACACGTTCCAAAAAATTTTCTCGATAGAAGAAATTACAAAGTTACCTCCAAATCGAACAATAAACCGCTGGTATTCAATAAGTACTTCAAATTAGATCATGAAACTTTGTATACTAACTGAACTCAGCAGGTCTTATGTTTCTTATTTTTTCTAAAAGACGAAAATTTGATTTTATAAAGAATAAAAACCACTCATTTCGCACTATTCGGCCTGCAGTGACTGACGTAACAACCACTTAGTAGTGCAAGCTGATTAGAACGTTATTCTAACAGTATTTCAAACGAAATTTGAACCATCACAAATAGAGTTGCTAATTTGAGGTAGTATAGGCTCTTAAACATTTTTAATGCTGCAAGAAAAAACCAGGGCAAGTTTAAATAAATAAATAAGTAGGTACAGTCAAGAGCAACAATATGTATACACTTTACTGAATTTAGAAGCATATTTTGCGAGAAATAACGATTGTAACTTGGAGACAGGATCTTTTTCATAATAATATGAGTTCCAAATTACTTACTATGTTCATAATAACATGAAATTTTAATCAGAACAGTAGGAGAAAAACCTTTTTAAAAGTTGTGTTTGGTGCTCGTGACTGTACCCAAAATGCCCTAAACCAGATTTTAAATCATCCTCAGCTACCAAGCGTTTTCCCAAATATTGTTTATTTTATTGATGTTGGGGTTGGCTGGCTCTCATTCTAACCAGTTGCAACAGAATACCAATACTTTACATGAAGCAATTTGCCTATTCGAATTACAACACAAAATCGTACATATATAGTGCTTGATTCATATTATTGAGATGGGTGCTAAAAAATCTAATGTGAGGTTTTTAGGAAATGTTGTATTCAAGGATTTTTAAATAATCTTCACTAGAACTTGCCCAGAAATGTAGTGAATTTTAACATGATGCACGCTTCAAGCCCGTGCGTACCGTTTTCGGAACGCAGACAATGGCTTTTTAATTGTGTCTGTAATTACGGTAATCAAAACGAAGAATCTATCCTTATCGTAGTACGTCTACTGTCATTGTCATTTTTTTAATTCTCTTTTTCCAGTGGAATCTCCAACACCAGAACAGCTGGAAACTACCAAAGCTATCATCGCTGAAGGAGTCAAGCTTGGCAAGATCAGTCGTAACTACAAACTGGTAGGCCATGACCAGGTCAGCGCCACCGAGTGCCCTGGACCTGCCCTGACCGCTGAGTTCTCCACCTGGCCCAACTATGCACCTGGAAAACCTAACTTCGATAGCAGTAAGCTTTTATTGGTTGATTTAATTTTTACATTATGACGTCTTTTAAATTGTTAGGTTTTGTAAACCAATGGGGAGACACAGGCAAAGATAATCTAAGATGGCGCCACCATAGCTGGTCTCAATCTGACCAATGAGGTTAAGCTATTTTGAAATATAAAATGACATTACCACATTTTCAACCAATGACGATGTTGGGAACCAGCTATGCTAGCGCCATTAGTTCCACAGTGTGTCTCCCCATTCAAGTGCATTTATTGTGAATATTTTTACAATAAGTTTTCAGATCATTTCAAATAACAAAGCTCTTTCTGTTTTAAAGTCTAAAATAATTATATTAATGCATAGTCATACGTAACCAGTTAATTATTGAATCATCTTGAAATCACTTTGAAAAGAAGTTTTGGTGTGCGGCCAAAATCGGAACTAACAACTAGCGGCCATCTTGTTATTACAACACAATGTAAAAATGTTTACCAACACCGGCCCCTAGCAACGTCACTCAAGCGCCAAAAGATCCGTGTTGCTCTGTTCGCCTATGTATATTGACAGGTTTTTTCTCATTTCAGTTACAATGCGACCCTTCCCGTTCTATGACAAGTCTGAATGGCTTGGCCTACCCGGCACAGAAGTCGAACCCCTGCATACCCCAGTGCCGTACGTCGTCATCCACCACACCTACATCCCAGCCGCTTGCTACACCGTGGAGGACTGCTCCGCCAAGATGCGCGCCATGCAGGGATACCATAACAGTCTGGGCTGGGGTGATATTGGTTACCAGTGAGTTTCTTTTAAGACTTTATCTTGAGAACACAATTACATAATGATACAGTTTTGTACTCTTTTGGACACGCCATCTTATGATGCGATTCCACAGATTCCACTGGTGTGCGGCACAATGCCGCACAAATTTTTCTTTCAAAAGAAAATACAGTTTTGAATTTTTTAAGGAGTAGAATAGTCATCATATACTTAGTTGAAGCTTGTTAGTAATAAGGATCGTAACACGTCCTGTTTCTGCCTACGCCCATTCATACGAAAATAGTTTTTGTTTTTAAATAAATACTAAAAAAACACCATACCTACACGACCGACGACAACATGCCTATAAATATAGATTTGATTTTAATTTACACCAGTACGTACGCAAATGACTTTTTTATAGTAAACTAAAATTTAAAAATAGAACCCAATTGACTGAACATAATTTGACTAAAGTCAGTAACCGCTTTTGTACGACGGAACCGGATTTATCATCTTTTTTTTATATAAACACAAGTCAATTCTTCGACATGAATATTTGTAGTTCCACTTTATTAGTTTTTTTGCAAACTCTTGACATATTATTTTATGATCTAAGTTCGTACTAATGTGCATTCCTTCACACATCTTAAATTTTAATTGAAATAGTTTTTAATTTTATGGTATAAGATGCTTTGGTTAAATGTTTCGGGTTTTCGATTGGACGCTGATGATTATCAGCGTCCAATGACGTTTAGTATAATTATGCTGATCGTGATTACGATCAGCATAATTATACTAAACGTCAAAAAATACATGAGGAGACAGTTCCCCAAAACGTCCGTTTTCGTCACTACCTGGTGATGAAACCTAGAGTTTTAACTAGGTATATTATTAGCTCTGAAAATTGACCTTTCATCTGGAAATTTTCCTGGCTACTCGTATATGTTCATAAGTTTAGTAACCAGACGAGAACACCTTTTTTTTTTTTCGGATGGGAAATCATCAAATGACTCCCGCTCTGGGCGGAGCAGGAGTCAGACTTTTACTGACTAAAACCCATCCATGTTCCTTCATCGCCCTTTGTGTTCCGGGGCCACGGTATCTCTTTCGAATAGTCCCGCCACCCCGACAGCCATCGGCCCTTACGGACCCCTTCCTTTTGCTGACTCTCTTTGAGGCGCGCAACGCGCCGTCGACACGGCCTGTCGTCATGAGACGGACGGACGCGGACGGCGAGCTAGCCCATAGCCCACCGTCCACAGGCCCGCGCCTACGGTGGCCTGTAATTCCAAAAGGATTAGACAGAGGTGTAGGTACATCCACATTTCACGAGTTATGTTATAGTCCAAAGTAATAGGGGGCGAGCCTATTGCCATCAACCGGGCAACCAAACCAGACTCCGTGGTTGTTACTGAGAAATCCTTGACGGAAAAACTCAATAAAAACTAATACTTAAGGTTCATTAATATTCTCCACCATGTGCTGTACTTACTTATCTACTACATCTGGTACCGTGTATTTATTTTTCAAAAATACCTATAAACATAATACAGTAGGTATTGTGTCTAGAATTTATCACTAATACCTACAGGACCCTGAGGGGCTGGTTTTCCTGCCAGCAATGACGTCATCATATAATACTCGGTGTTCAACAATCCTCATTGGTTGTTCAAAAAATTTATTACTAGTTGTAGGTATATGACAAGCATACGAAATTGCTGTTTAGTGAAAAATGGTTATGTGTCATTAGTCATGATGATCATGTAGGTACCTATTGAGTTCATTGGTCTTCCAGTAGGCTGCAAGCGTGACTTAGCTAAGACGCTACCTCTGATTTTTCTGATTCATGTGCGTATGTATAATTTATCACTTGCTTCGGTGAAGGAAAACATCGTGAGGAAACCAGCATGCCTGAGAGATGTTTAGGGACTACAAGCAAACTCAAACTCAAACTCAAACTCAAAGCATTTATTTCAATTAGACCATTATGGCACTTTTGAAAGTCAAAAATACAAAAAAGAAAATCAAAGCTACAGTCCCAGTCACAAGGCATAATAACTTGAGAAAGTACTGTAGTTGCCCATTCCCTAGCGTAGATCTCTATGGAGAAGAACGGGCAAGAAACTCCATGGACACTCTTTTAAAATCAAAATATTGTTACAAAATCTTGGTTACATCATTAATTTTGAGATTATACATATCTGTGAGAACGATGTAGAAAGATGTGCACACTAAGAGCATCCAGAGTAAAAGATTAGATCAAAAATTTATGAATAAAGTAATTAAAATGAACCTTGGCAGCTAAGAGATGACCAGTCCCAACTGACAGCGCCCGTTCACAGACATGACGCATGTACCGGCGCCATTCAACTCAACCATATTGAAGGGAACTAAATGACCCGACACACCCGCCACCATCAGCGAGACATCTAAGTGAGCATGACATTCTCTCAGCTACCAAGGCATATTCAAGTCAATGAAAGATAAATAAATGTAAATGGTGGCTGAACAGTACAAAGTACTCACACATGTGCAATGCAATTATATAATACTAAGAACTGGAATCTATACAATGCAAGTATATTTTTACAATCTTCTGCAGCTTCCACAATACATTAACATGGGAATCAATTCTTCATCTTCTTCTTTACGTGTCGATGGACTCAAATAATGCCCGACCAGTACAAACAATTAGTTTGCCCCCCCCCACCTATGGTTGTGGAGCAGGACCAGCATTTAGCCAAGCATTTTTATCATCAATGTAATCCCCCAACTTATAATATGCTTGCCTACATAGTGTGCGTTTTATACAAGATTTAAATTTCGTCTCATTCAGTTGAAGAATGTGGGGAGGTATTTTATTGTAACATTTCAAACAGTACCCCATGAAAGATGAATCCACTTTAGCAAGCCTGAAACCTGGCTGAACTAGTTGGTCCCTATTTCTAGTGTTATAGTGGTGTCTGTCCCCTCTCTTACTGAATAAATGCCGATTTTTTCTAACGTACATGATGTTTTCATAGATGTATTGACAAGGTACTGTCATGATATTAATTTCCTTAAATAGTTCTCTAAGAGAATCGCGTCTACGTAATTCATAAATGGCTCTGATGGCTCTTTTCTGCAGAATAAATATAGACTCGATGTCTGCAGCCCGTCCCCATAGTAAAATACCGTATGACATAATACTATGAAAATAACTAAAATAGACCAGCCTCGCGGTATCAACATCAGTAAATTGACGGATTTTTCTAACAGCATATGCTGCTGAGCTTAGCCGTCCTGCAAGAGATGTTAGATGAGGACCCCATTGTAACCTTGAATCGAGCGTGATTCCCAAGAAAACCGTTTTATCGACAAATTCTAGTTTCTCTTGATTCAATATTATGTCACAATCACTACTTTTGACATTTGGTAGAGCAAATCTAATGCATTTAGTTTTTTTCCCATTTAGTACTAAATTATTAGCGGTAAACCAATTGTGGACCTGCAGTAGGGCGTTATTTACGTCATCAAGATTAGTGGCACGTCTGTTTATTTTAAATATTAAAGAAGTATCGTCAGCAAACAACACCATATGCGGATGGTTGTTAAATAGATGGGGTAGGTCATTAATATATACTAAAAAGAGGAAGGGACCCAATATCGAACCCTGTGGTACACCCATTTTTACTTTTAAACCCATTGAGTTGACTCCATTTATTTGTACCTGCTGCTGTCTATCATGCAAGTACGATTTTATTAAACTGAGCGCAAGTTTACCTAAACCGTAATGCTGAAGTTTCAAGATCAGGGTTTCGTGATTTACGCAATCAAATGCCTTCGAAAGGTCACAAAAGATTCCTATGGCATCTTGTGCCTCTTCCCACGCAGTAAATATGTGTTTTAATAAAGTGACACCGGCGTCAGTTGTACAACGTCCTTTGGTGAAACCATACTGTTGCTCGTGTAATATTTTATTAGTGTTAAAATGGTTAAGCATTTGATTGAGCATTATCTTTTCAAACACCTTGCTGAAAACCGGCAACACGGATACGGGCCTATAGTTATTGGTGTCTTTACTGTCCCCGGATTTAAAAAGCGGTATTACCTTACTGAATTTCATCAGATCCGGGAAGACCCCTTGATCCACGCACAAATTAAATATTGAGGCTAAATACGGCGCTACAGTCTCAATAATTGAGGTACAAGCTTTGATAGACATACCCCATAGATCTTCCGTTAATTTGACCTTGATTTGCTTAAAACCTTTTATGACTGTTAAGGGGTTTATATGTTGAAATTTAAATTCATTTGGACAGGCTGAAACGTTCGCTTTCAATAAATCAATAGAGAGCAAGGGAGAGGAATTTAAGGTTTCAGTAGTTTTAAGTGGGATACTGGTAAAGAAATTTACAAATTCTTGAGCAACTTCATTGTTTGAGCTCACAAGGCCACGCGGTGTCTCTAGTGTGAAGTCATTACCTTGTTTTTTATTTCTATTTGTTTCACTGTTGATAATTTTCCAAACCGTCTTTATTTTGTTGTCGGCTGATTTAATCTTGTTGCTAATGAATAAGGATTTGGCTACCTTGCAAGTGTTTTTAAAAATTTTCGAGTAAGTAGCAACATATTTATTAAAAGCTTCAGTGTTGATGCAAGGCTTAAGGCCGTACAGCTCAAACAATCGTTCCCTACTTTTCCGAATACCCTGTGTTGCCCAGTCACTGAAAGTAAACTTTGGGCCAATAGTTTTAGATTTCTTTTTTAAAGTATTATTAAATTCAGTGTGCACTACCGAAAATAATTCTTCATAAAATACATTTGCATTGTTTCTAATATGACCCGGTATACTTAACTTGCTAATTAAATTATTATTAAAGGACAAAACTGAATTAGTATGGAGCTTGGTACTTTATTCAAATTGAACGCAACCACAGATTTTACTGTATTAATCGGAAGAGGATAAAATATAGTTTAACTTAACTAAATCCTTATCACGTAAATATCCTGCAAAATAAAGATATTCATTTTTGAAGTTTTTTATTTTTAGTTCACAATGCAACACAGGTAGATTTTGGTAACACCCACCGTGTTTTACGTTCCTATCCTATCGCAGCGCTAACTAAGAATTGTGAGGATGGTCGTACTGAAACGCATTTTTGGTAATCAAAGTAATAAGAATGGTTACGAGAATATAATGAGGAATAAAAATGAAAAACAAGGTGTACCTACCGACATGTTTGTGCTTTGAGCAAATATACTTAAGAGGACGCATTGGAAATCATGTAGTCAATGATCTCAATTTTTGTCAGTAATTACAAAACAAATGAAAATATAAGTTGGTGACCTGATAATTCATGATAAAACCCTTATTTTGTTAGTTTTCAATACATGATTAAGTAACTTTTGTAACAGAGAAAAAAATATCAAACATACCTCTTTTTAAAAAGAGATTCACATTTAATGGGCAAACGGGACCAATTTAAGCCTCTTAACTTTCTCCGTAGATGAGCCTATACATACTCTTTAAAATTATAGAAGGAATTTCTGAAATTATCGTTCCCAACTGAATTAAATAACAAAAACCATTTTGTCGTTTACGTCCTTTAAGTTATAAGCTAGCAATCCTCGCCCCGCTCAGACGCCCAGTCCCCCGCTCAGTCCCGATGCGCGCGTGCCCGGATTTAGAACGATGCCTCGCCTTAAGAATGCATTCAGCGTAATTCGGAACTCGCTGCGCTGAATGACATTTGAAAAAAGCTAGATGTCAATGTCACGATAGATAAGTCCGTCAGAGTCTGAAGACGAGGCGGTATGGTCCTAGACCTTAGCCTGCCCATGAAGGGCGAAGGAAAAAAAATAAAAATAAATAAGTCCGTCAGACAGTTGAGACAGTTAGTGATTTGACTGCGTGCGTTCTGTTCAGTGTATTATTCGGTGCAAAAATAGAGTGCATCATCTATATTAGAGAGATAAGAATACCACCAGTGCATATTTGTAATCATAAATTAGAATTGGGCCCAAACTCAGCACAGCGCCATCTATTGACGTTATTAAAACTTCTCTACATCTACACTAAATAATAGATCTTTGAACATTATTTTCTCGAAAATGCAGGCGATTTCCAGCTTGGAACTTGAGATTAGGCAGTCTATTGTGCAGTATTATCTGTGTTAATTTTCTTTACAGTGGTTAGATTATCTCAGAATAAAGTACCAAAAAAGACCATGTCCTTTGTCTAGATTGCTGGGTGTTATTAGTCTAGTTTGTATTTGAATTCTTTGTAATTGTCTATTGTACGCGAAAGTAACCGTCTGACCACTATGATCTGAAGGCAGGTAATTTACGATGGATTTATTTATGTAATCGCAGCAACAAAAAACATTATCGATACATGTAGCAGTATTTGTAGTAATTCGAGTTGGTTCTGAAAACACATTTGACAAGTTAAATGATTTAAAGAAACTTAAGAATCTACTGCTATTCACATTATTCTCTATGATATTAACATTAAAGTCACCACAGATAATTATTGGTTTGTTACCAGTTACAAGTTTTGCCAAAGTATCTTCCATTACTGACTCAAAGATAGAATAGTTCAGGTAATTAGGGGGTCTGTAAACGCACACTATTACATGCTTATCTAGCTCAACACAAGACAATTCAATGCTATGTTCAACCGATAGATCGACTATATCATTACGAGACTTAGATTTAATACAATTTTTTACTAGGATTAATGAACCCCCACGCATCTTAGATTTTCGGTTAAAGCAACTGCTCACATTGTAATTCTCATAATTTATTTGCATTACTTCATAATCTTTCATCCAATGTTCAGTAAAACAGATAATATCAAACTTAGTTTTTTCTAAAAATAGTTCTATTTCTAGTTCTTTGGAAGAAAGTCCCTGAATATTCTGGTGAAACAATTTTAAGGTATTCTGGTCAGCCCCTTTTTTACAGTTATTTGATTGAGAGCTAGAAGATACCTCGAAGTTGACGAGATTAACTAAATTGTCACTCGTACCTTCTATTGTCTTATTGACTAGTTTAAATCTAAGCTAATACTATTTGTATAATTACAATTAGTATAATTACTAATTTCCGTAGACCTATTTACAAAAAACTGCGACATACCACATATGTCTGAGTTTATATTAAAAGCTAATAGCCGAGCTATTTGACGTCTAAAACTAATAGGCAAGTACGCATGGTTCCTGGTTGACTTCAATTTCTGAACGAAACTGTTAGTGTCGAAAAATGTCAACCTGTCACTATAGTGACTAACTAGAAAATGCATATGATTATTTAAGGCATGAATTTGATGGTTTTGCTTGCTAGACAATTTCTTAAAGTACGGGAATGCGCATAGAATAATTTTCTTACATTTTAGTTTTAACAGTTGAGTGACATTGTCAGTGATATCGTCAATTTTAACGTTCGAACTGTTACCTACAAATACAGTTACAATGGCATGAGGATCTAATTCCTTCCGAGTTATGGATGACATTATGTGGTTGTATGAAGCCTGAGGTGTACAATAATTTTGACAAGAATGACTCAGATTGTTACTAATTAATTTGCCTAAACCTATTCCAATACCATCTGAATACATGATGGAGCAGTCACAATGTGTAATACAACGAGAGGGAGAACTGCGTTCTGTTTTTCCCACCTGTGATGAAACTTGTACAATGTCTGGTGAATTTTGAATGGGGATACAGTCCCGAGCACTTCCTAACCGGGACGGGTCCTCCGTTTCCTCAGGCAGGATAGTGTCAGGGCTGGGTTCCCTTTGTGATGTACATTGAGTGATGTTGCTCATCCTGTCTACGCAGTCTGCATTACTATCACCACTATTGACCAACTCGTTTGCAGCAAGGATATGTTCCTTAATTTGTTTTTGAGATTTCACATACATGGAATAACATGATTGCAGTTGACGCTCTAGTTCTTGAATCTCAGACTGTAAGTTATGAGTGTCTATTTCATAAAAATTCTTACTGTCCTCTAATTTAATCTCTAGAAAAAAGCTCTTTTCTATTATATTTATTGACACAGAAACACTGCCATAATATATTCTTCGGCGACATGCAGGACGTGATGGTATGCTATGTTATTCACACAATAATTCTCTTTGTCCTTAGTTTCTGCGTTGGCAGCGAAGGAGGTGCCTACGAGGGTCGTGGCTGGAACACCCAGGGCATCCACGCTTCGCTTGCCAACAAGTACAGCGTTGGCATCTGTCTTATTGGAGACTGGAGAGGTAAGAACACGCATTCACTCATATCCATTGGACACTTTAATGCTGGATAAGTAAAGCTTAAGGTGCATCTTGAAGGACTTAAATATCTACACTCAAAATTGCATGTACTCATAGGTAGAATGCCATAACTATATTTAAAAAGACTGATTCAGTGGGATCAGAAAACTCTGTAAATGTTAGAGATTCTAAGGAAAGAAGTTAATTTTTGAGTTCAGTAAAACTAAAACGAAAGATAACCTCGCGTTCGCGTGTAGAGCTTTTGCTCTTTCTAAATTAATCAACGTTAATAATAACATATTATATTTATTTCCAGTGGAAACACCACCAAAGAAACAGTTGGAAGTCGTCCAAGCTCTGATCGCGGAAGGAGTAGCGAAAGGCAAGATCAGCCCCAACTACAGGCTGATAGGCCACAACCAGGTCAGCGCCACCGAGTGCCCAGGTCCAGCACTAACGAAGGAGTTCGCCACCTGGGACAACTATGTTCCCGGAATGCAACAGTTCCCTGAAAACGATATCGACTGGTTATAAACAAACTTGCTTCTGTGGCCATACCCCATTCTACTGCTTTAGGCTGTACAAAGAAACAAATCAATGGCGGTTTAATTTAATTATTATCAAACCGTGTAACATAATGGTTGATGTTCCTAATTCAGTTTAAATTGTATGTTTAGGTTTTTTATTTTTGTAAACCATATTTTGTTAAAAGTTTGGATATGTCTGTTGTTTCGATTTTGTCTTTTTCAAATAAGGTTTTGTATCTCGATTCAATTGTGACTGTTCTCGGCATACCTTCGGATCTTCAGTTAATGATTGACCTTTGCTCTCGAACATGGCCCTTGAAAGATGCGCTACAATATACACGGAGTAAGGGAGTTCGTGACGCCGAACTGTTACCAAAAATTCAGTACATTTTTAAAAAAAATAACAGTTTCCATACATTTTGAGTGTATCTTTTTGTGTGGAACATTTTTTAATTTAACCTTCCTAAGAATTCAGCACTGGAGGTTCTAGAAACTTGTACTAAAGGCGGGGTAAAATTTCGTGTCCCAAATCACGATTTTTCTAAACACCTGTGTACTGTGGTGCGATAAAGTACGTAATAAAGAAAGTTAGTTACCTATTATTTTTTAATTGTTATTTTTTATATTTATTGTGATAAGTAAGTTTGCAATCTTTAAATTGAATAAATTTGTAAATTACATAAATCGTATTGATTTTTGGTTACCTACAATTTGTTACGTAGCTTTTTTTTAAAAAAAGTACCTAATTCTTAATTCCTAAAGGTGTTTTATTTTTTAATCCAATATTACCGTTATATTACCGTTTATGTACCTATAATTTGTGCTTAACCGCATTAACCACAAACCGCAAAATGGATGATGCATGTGTATGTAGGTTTCTAAACACAAAAAACGGACACGATTTTCCTGGTTCATCATAATTATGCCTAGCCTTTTCCCGACTATGCTAGGGTCGGCTTCCAGTCTAACCGGATGTAGCTCAATACAAACCAGTGCTAATCTGACCTCCACAACCGACTGACTGGTTGTCAGACTTTCGGACTACGGACAACCTGCGTAACGACTACCATAGATCTACAAATGCAAGCCGGGATCACCTGCCTAACGTGCTTTCCGAGGCACGGAGGAAACTTGTATGTTATGGATGGTCACATTGGTCACCGATCTTAAAGATCGTTGGTCACCGATCTTAAAGATCGACCCTTAGGGCTGCTGTTATCCCTTAATTACCTAGCTCGGGATCAAAGCACTTTCGCATTAGAAAATGAAGCACTTACCGCGGTCCGAATTTCCCTCTAACTTCACTCGCGTCGAAGTTTGCATTTTAGTAGCGATCAAGTCACGGGAGTGGAAGGAACCACCCACCAACCACTGAAAAGCGCGGGTGTTGCAACAACTGCCCGCGGAAAAGCGATCGAGAAGTCTAAATATTTTCAACTAGGTTATAAAAATCAGCTGTTCCCATTTTGACCGTGTACAATACGGCCGACGTATCTTGGCGAGTCCGAACTTCGCGCAGAAGGTTGCGCAATCACTGTTTTGTGGAACCAAATGGTGGCATGAGGCGACGTGCGGGGGGCGGTGGTCTAGGCTAGAGATTGACCAAAAATAAACACAATCGACCCTTTATTCAATCTAATATCGTAATCGATTATTTTTATTTAGAATTAACTGATTTTTGTTTATTTAGGATATTAAACGAAATAGATTTACAAATATAGTGTATTTTGTTTGTGAATAAACGGGATTTCGATTGAAATTAAAAAAAACTTATGTAATTTTATTTTCTCGGTTGAAAGACATGATTTACATAAAATATCAGTTACCTATTAACGACTACTTGAGTAACGACTATTTGAGAAAATTTAAAACCTCCTTAAAAAATATAAATAAAAATATTTTTTTACTTAATTTTAATCGATTTGAATAAAAATCGATTAAACAGCACCCTCAGGAACGCGTATTGGACATCCCTATTTGATTACTTCGTGAAGCTTCGTGCTTATTCGGCAATGCTCGGTACACGGTAATATGTCTCACTCACACGTTAGCATTGGTGTCGTTTTCGTGTTACTATCTCTGTCTTGAGTACAGTGGGTTATAAAAGTTTTCGTTGTTATTGTTGTGAATTATTTATTATTGGTTACTATTATTGTTTAGTTTTTTGTTTAGTGTTAAGTTTGTTCTATTTGCGGTATTTGCAAGTGTCAGTTGGCACTTATATTATTCGCCAAATATGCCAACCAAAGCAATATTAAGGTTATTTTATTCGTACATTGGTTTATAAAAAATAATGACAATAACAGTTTTCTTCACGAGTGTACATGCGCTAAAGTTCGCAAAGCCTATGTTCAGACTCGCCAAGATACATCGGCCGTATTGTAGGTTGTGTGCATAACCCTAGCAAAATGTTGTGCATTTGAGAGATGAGACCATAAAAAATAATTAGTGTATCATGAGGAGCAATTTGTTTAATAGTAGCAAAATTTGTGTGAATTGTAGTTTTAAAGTTAATTGAGAAAAACACATTTTGCTGGAGTAACGTTTAGAAACGTTATCCTGGCAAAATCGATTTTCAAAAATTCGTTCAGCCCGTAACCAAATACATGATTAGATAGCTTTTGTTGCATAGTAAATGTTTGTAAATAGCAAAATTTGTGTGTGGTATGGTTCTTGAGTTATTTAAGATTTTGCTGCGGTAACGTTTTGGGATTTCCCAGATCTCGAAAACGGCTCAACGCAGAAGATTGAAAAAAATACCAATAAGAAACCTTAATTTGTTTAAATTACTTTAAACATTAGTTTTTGATTTGGTTGTCGTAAACCAATGGAATTAAATGGTTTCAAAAATCAGATAAAAACGGATTTGCAAGTAAACCAAAACACTTATAACCAAATAAACAGCTGTAAAAAATACCCATGGTAGACACTTATCACGTCAAGTAAAATAGGTTATGTAACTTTATACGATATGAAGATAAAAACAAAATTGATTAATTTAGACTGGTCGTACTTTAGCGATGAAATACGCAGTTCCCAAAACATTAAGAAACGTGGCATACTTTAAACTAATTAAAATGATTCATGAACATCAATTCCTGTTAATTTCAGCTTTCAATTACGGCTGTGATGAAAGTTATATCAAAATCAAGAATATGTCAGAAATTCTCTAATAGCCGACCAAATTAAAAAGGTCACGTAAAAGCGGCCGCACCATACGTACGAGTAGTCTTCGCAAATTAGCAACTTAGTGTCCGATGTTTTGTACAGTTAAGCAGAAAAACGTTTTACGTGTAACCGATTTTTTAATGTTCGAAGTGCAGGTACCATAATACACATTTTCTACTAGTTTTCTATTTTATAAATGAAAATCATGTTAATTAACAGTAGTTTAACAATTTAATGGATCATAAGTAATTATTTAAAGTCAAGTAACTTTAAAAAGGTAAGTAATAATCTCAGTAAATAATTTATAGTGTGATTTTGATTGACGACGCGTGGTTCACACGTTGATCACCTGTAACTGTCACATGTAATGTTGAAATAACCACTAAGTTACACGTTACAAAGCTCATGTTTAAATGCCATACTGTGAGTCGAGGGGAAATGGAGTCCACCTACCTACCTACGTATTTAGTAGGTGCCTATCTTCGTCTTAAGGAAAATTGTACAAACTATGAATCAACATTGTATTTTAAGTTTAAGCATTGGTACTTGACAAACAGAAAAACATTTATGCCAAATATTAAAATTAAGTACGTACGTAACTTATCTGAGATTTTTTCCTCAATATGTTAATGCTAAGGCAAAGATATACAATAATTTGTATGAGACTGATTTTTAAATAAAAATAATGAACACCATGACCAGCAACCTACGCAACAGTAACAACAACGTACGTACGCAACCGTACTAACAAAACATCCATATTATCCCATTCATTTAAGATGGTTACGTACGATTATGTATAGTGCGGCCGCTTTTTCGTGACCTTTCCGATTTGGTCAGCTTATTAGAGAATTGCTGACATTTTCTTGTTTTTGATATAACTTTCATTACAGCCGTAATTGAAAGCTGAAATTAACAGGACTTAATGTTCATGTATGTTTAAAGTATGCCACGTTTCTTAATGTTTTGGGAACTGCGTATTTCATCGCTAAAGTACGACCAGTCTAAAATTAATCAATTTTGTTTTTATCTTCATATCGTATAAAGTTACATAACCTATTTTACTTGACGTGATAAGTGTCTACCATAGGTATTTTTGACAGCTGTTTATTTGGTTATAAGTGTTTTGGTTTACTTGCAAATCCGTTTTTATCTGATTTTTGAAACCATTTAATTCCATTGGTTTACGACAACCAAATCAAAAACTAATGTTTAAACAAATTAAGGTCTCTTATTGGTATTTTTTTCAATATTCTGCGTTGAGCCGTTTTCGAGATCTGGGAAATCCCAAAACGTTACCGCAGCAAAATCTTAAATAACTCAAGAACCATACCACACACAAATTTTGCTATTTACAAACATTTACTATGCAACAAAAGCTATCTAATCATGTATTTGGTTCCAGGCTGAACGAATTTTTGAAAATCGATTTTGCCAGGATAACGTTTCAAACGTTACTCCAGCAAAATGTGTTTTTGTCAAATAACTTTAAAACTACAATTCACACAAATTTTGCTACTATTAAACAAATTGCTCCTCATGATACACTAATTATTTTTTATGGTCTCATCTCTCAAATGCACAACATTTTGCTAGGGTTATGCACACGTGTAGGTTTGCAGTTTTGTAGGAGAAAACTGTTTTTTTTTTTTATTAATTTTAATAATTCATTCATTTCATCATCATCATCATCATTTTACTCAGTGTACAATGTAGATAAAACTAGATTAGATGTAGATGCGGCGATAATAGAAGCGGGCAGTCAGAGCGGAGCAGGCTGGGTCCATCTTGACAGCTTAGAGTTGGATGACGTGGTTCGCGCCATGCAGAAACTTAAGCCGAAAAAATCGTCAGGGCCTGATAGTATTCCGACGTACATTTTTAGGGACTGTCGAATGGGATTAGCGAGACCACTTTTGCACATCTACAATCTTTGCCTTAAATCAGCTGTGTTTCCCGAAATGTGGAAGATTACCCGAGTCATACCTGTACCGAAGTGAGTTTCGGGAACTAAAGTTGAAGAATACAGACCGGTTGCAGTATTGTCAACAATGGCTAAAATATTAGAATCTGTTATTCATAGCAGCGTATTCCACCAAGTTAGCTCGCAACTTACAGACGCGCAGCATGGATTTAGGCCGACTAGGAATACTACAAGTAATTTACTCGGCTACATGGCGGATGTGGTGCCGATAGTAGATAGTGGGGGACAAGCCGATGCTGCATATTTCGACTTTAAAAAAGCGTTTGATTTAGTCGATAATGACGTGTTACTGAAAAAGTTAGCAGCGGTTGGTTTCACCCCGCATTTACTTAAGTTTTTTGCTAGTTATATGAGAAATAGACAACAGTATGTTGACTATGCGAGATATCAATCGAACGCATATTATACTAGATCTGGGGTAAGCCAAGGAACGAATCTAGGGCCTCTGGAATTTCTCTTAATGATTAATGACCTACCAAACGTTGTGCAAGATGCTAAGTGTTTACTGTTTGCCGACGACCTCAAGCTTTATCTCCCCATTACAAACATGAATGACTGTGAAAGACTGCAGAGAGATATAGACAGAGTGGTAGCTTGGAGCAAGAGTAATCTCCTGCAGTTTAACACATCTAAGTGTGTGACCATAAGTTTCTCGCGGGCACACACACCCATCACATTTACCTATACTGTGGACGGGGTGCCGATGGATAGGGCCACTGAAGTGAGGGACTTGGAAGTTCGTTTCACCACTGGACTAACATTTCGTGATCATATAGTTAAGGTATGCAAAAAAGCATATAGAAATCTAGGATTTGTGCTTAGAATGGTTAAAGGCTTCACAAATATTAAAGCTATAACAACATTACCTATATAATGCTTTAGTAAGAAGCCAACTAGAATGTAATGCAGTTATCTGGGCACCACATGAAACTAAGTATAGTCTCATGTTGGAGCGAGTACAAAATAAATTTATTAGGTACAAATATATGAGGGAATACGGGGTATATCCATTTTATCCATTGATGTATCCAACTCTATTTGTCTTGGGAATGGTCGGATATAATGAACTAAGGGTCAGGAGGCAACTCACACTAGTGACTTATATCTATAAGGTAATTAGAGGGAAGATACACAATGCGGATATATTGCGAAGAGTGGAACTAGCCGTGCCAGACGGGTATGTGGGTCGTCGTCGTCAGCCGCAATTGCTGGTAGAACCGCGCGCGCGAACTAACTTGCTGCGCGAGGCGCCGCTCACGACCGCGCTCCGCACTCTCAACCTCATTGCTGAGGACTTGGACATATTCTGTTGCGCTTTGGGTGAATTTACAAGAACAGCTACATATAGAATTTGCTATGGAAAAAACTAAATTATTTTTAAATTAAATTTAATTATTTTGTTATTTTTTTTTTAAGTGTGCTACAATATCGCATTGGGTCTAGCCTGTAAGGATATTTGTATGTTTAGAGTAAATAAATAAATAAATTTCAGCCGAAAGACGTCCACTGCTGGGCATAGGCCTCCCCCAAGTGTCGCCACATTGACCGGTCCCGTGCGACTCGCATCCAGCGGATTCCTGCAACCTTCACCAGGTCATCGTCCACCTAGTGGGAGGCCTTCCAACGCAACGTCTTCCGGTTCGCGGTCGCCACTCCAGAACTTTTCAGCCCCATCGGCCATCCGTTCTGCGAGCAATGTGCTGCCCACTGCCACTTAAGTTTAGCAATTCTTCGGGCTACGTCGGTAACCTTTGTTCTCTTGCGGATGTCTTCATTTCTGATTCGACCGCGCAAGGAAACTCCGAGCATAGCCCTCTCCATTGCCCTTTGGTGACTTTAAGCTCATCATTTCGCTTTCATTCATTTATTTTCAGGTAATTATCACCCATTGCCACAATATACATTGATAACCAATAAGATCTAATAAATTTAAAAATAATCAAAATGAAATCAAATGATACACAATAACATCAGACCATTAACAAAATTAAATAATATTAATAACCAACGAATAATTTCTACGTGGGTGTTCAGAAAGATCTACAATACATAAAACTTAACCGTTTTACCGTCGGCGTCGGTTTATTTTCCAGCCTGTATTTTTTCCCCAAATTGATACATTTTGCAACATATTTAATTTTATTTATTTATTTATTGGCCTATCTACAATTGTTACACTGTTTATTCTAATAATACAAGCATAGTGTACAATATGATGCGATAGACACAGCATGCAAAAAACAAAATAATATGAAAAAATAAATTACAATAGTAGTGCAGAAATAACACTTTCAACAACAGTGGGTAGTTTTAGAAACACAGTAAAGACAAAGATGACAAAGGAAAAAGAAAAAAGTCATTATGGTGAGTAGTTTTGATGGACCTGGCGCTTGAACTTTTGAAGTGTTGTGGAAAAAATATCTATTGATTCATCGCAATTATTAAGAAGCCTGCAAATTCTGGGGATATGGGAGTTGGATCCTGACACAGTTTTGCGGAATGGGGGACGTAATAGTTTTCTAGGGTGACGCGGATATTTGTGGGGTAGGTTAAAATTAAACTTACTTAACAACTGGGGGCAGTCTATTTTACTCTGAAGTATTTTAAAAAGAAAAATTAAATCTATATTATCTCTTCGTTTTTCAAGTGAAGTCATGCTAAATTTTTGAAGACGTTTTGCATTTTAGCTCCGTATTTTTTTGCTTAATCCCGCAGAATAGGCAAGATGGTATAAAAATCTTCACACACATGCTACATTCAATTTTCGAACAGGAAATTAAACTGATGGGGAAAAATACCTATGTTTATTGATAAAATGGACAGGTTACACGCACACTATAGTTGGTGCCAGTTACGATGACAATAGCGGTCATTGCCCTTTCCCTTATACCTATCTAGTGTACGAACCAAAACAAATGAACCATGTCTCGTTTTTCATTAGAAAAAATGTTGAAGATCAAGATAGATGACGATTCAAGACTAGAACATTATATATTTTTGGTTTACAAATTTAAGAACTTTAATACAATATGTAGGTGGGTCAATGACCGCTATTCTCATCTTAACTGGCACCAACTATAGCAGTGTCTGTTTTGTGTCTGTGCGTGAATATCTTTTAATTTAAGTACTAAGGCCCTAAAAAAATCAATGAAAAACGGTTCAAATGATTTGGATGAAATTATTAAGTAAGCACACAGATAGTTAATAACCTGGTAAAAGCATACCATACTTTTTATTCCAGTAGTATGATTTCGTGGGACAAATTATCGAATGGGACGCGGGCGGAGCCGTGGGCATAAGTTAATTTGACATAATTATACTTCGGGTCTCAACCGAAGACGATTACTTATTTACTTGCAGCAGTACATGAGATGGTGCTATCTTCATCACACGTTTAGATCCTAAACACTAAAAAATAGGATTAAAGGACATATTTTTTATTACAATTTCCTGTTTCACCACTGGCAACACCGTACGCCCTTGAATCATTACGTGTTTTTGTGTTAACGGATTCACACGAAGTTTCACTGCGCGTGTTTAAAATGGGAAAAAGAAAGTGTTCAAGGTCAAAAGAAAGTGATTGTGATAGTATTTTGCGAAAAGTGAGAAAATTTGAGTCTAAATACGACGGCCTTTGTCTTCGTCAGCGTCGGAGTCGGTGGAAACTGATAGGTCGTACAACCGATATTATGATATCCACGGATATGAACAGTATACCAGGTAATTTAATATTATTTTACATAACAACAGAATTTAAAATACATAAGTAATTATATTGTTTAAGTACAAGAAAAATATCGATTAAAATTTTAACGACCTACCCTCATTCACTCGCGGTCTTCAAAATCATTAAAATTTCTAAGGAGTGTTTGTTGGCTATTCGAAATGTTTCATAGCGTAATAATGTAAAACGTACACCTACATAAACTATGCAAAATAAAACTTGTGTTGACGAGATTGTTATCGCGTTTTGATATTTTATTCCGTGGTAATATTGGTGTTGGACTTATTGTCCACTATTGATTTTTGATTTAGAAATTTCTTTTTTTAACATAAACACAACAGATAAATGACATTCAGATCTTATTCTAAAAGCATTATACATTAAGATTAGGTGTTTTGTGCAGACTATGGCGCCTTTATAAAACATTTGCGAATACAAACAATATGTAATGTAAAAAACTTGTTGTTATGAATCAGAAGTATCTTATTACTTACGGTATACAAATGTCGAACTGTACAGCGCGATGATAGACACAAACGCACTTTAAAACTATTAATATACACGAAAAATCGTGTCGAGATGAGACTCCACTATAAGTGTTGTGGAAAACTTTATAACACGAAAGTCGTGTTGAGAATACTTACTCCACGTAAACCGTGTTGAGGATATAAGTACTTACTGCACTATAAGTTGGCTCCACGTGAATCGTGTTGAGGATCTATGCACCATACTCCACTATGAGTGTTGAGGATAACTTTTCTCCACGTGAATCGTGTTGAGGATCTATGCACCATACTCCACTATGAGTGTTGAGGATAACTTTGCTCCACGTAAATCATGTTGAGGATTTAGGTACCTACTCCACTATGAGTGTTGAGGATAACTTTGCTCCACGTAAATCGTGTTGAAGAATGAGGTACCTACTCCACTATGAGTGTTGAGGATAACTTTGCCCCACGTAAATCCTGTTGGGGATTTAGGTACCTACTCCACTATGAGTGTTGAGGATAACTTTGCTCCACGTAAATCGTGTTGAAGAATGAGGTACCTACTCCACTATGAGTGTTGAGGATAACTTTGACCCACGTAAATCCTGTTGGGGATTTAGGTACCTACTCCACTATGAGTGTTGAGGATAACTTTGCTCCACGTAAATCGTGTTGAGGATTTAGGTACCTACTCCACTATAAGTGTAGAGTATAACTTTGCTCCACGTAAATCGTGTTGAGGATTTAGGTACCTACTCCACTATGAGTGTTGCGGATAATTTTGCTCCACGTAAATCGTGTTGAGGATTTAGGTACCTACTCCATTATTAGTGTTGAGGATAACTTTGCTCCACGTAAATCGTGTCAAGGATTTAGGTACCCACTCCACTATGAGTGTTGAGGATAACTTTGCTCCACGTAAATCGTGTTGAGGATTGAGGTATCTACTCCACTATTAGTGTTGAGGCAACGTACTCCATGAAAATCATGTCGAAATTAAGTATACTTCGCTATATTTTAAGCAAGTTACACAATGGTGTCATTCTGTTGTGCACAAACTAAACTTTATTTAGGCTATTGCTATCTTTTTCTCGCTAATAAAACAAGAAAGAGACGGACGTAATTTAGAGCTGTCAAATTTATTTGGAACTAATATTTCCATACAAATAAAGGGTGCACGTAAAACATGTCGACTAAAACACGGTGAAGCGCAAAGCATAAACTAGTTTGAAATCTCCAACTTAGTTCATAGCTATAGCTGCCCTTTTCCCGCACTGCCTTTTAGTAAAAGCCATATTATGCCAAACGGTTTGTTCAAAGATACACAGGTGGAGTTAATTAAATTTTATTTACCACCAGAACACTGTCCAACTATGAGAGCTTCAAAACTGAATTTAGAAATCAAGGCAGCCCTTTTGGTGTTAGACATTAAAAAAGACTTTTTCGGTCAAAAATAAACAAAATCAGCTTGGTTGTGGTCTCTCCGTAATAGGACGTGTTTTGAATTGACTAATAAAATCGTTGAGTGATCCCGGTACACTCATATACGATAGTCACTATAAAGAGTCTCAAACACGACTATAATATGCGGCTTTAAGTACTTTAAATTAAAATATCAAAGATACTGTCAGAAACACAAACATAGATGAACAGCTATTCGGTTCTGACTTATCTGAGCATAGTAAGTTGTTAAAAGCTATAACTAAGAGTGGTTCAGAAATTAAATTAAAAAGTCAACGGCCTATGTATTGGACATCGACCGTTATACAATCTCGGGGTGCTTTAAACTCGAGGGGGGCGCCGCTACGTATATCACCAGCGGTCGAGCCGCGCATCACGCAGACCGTCGAGGGGCCAACACGTCTGGAAGCAACCCAGTGACGTCGTCATGCCAACAGCTCGCGGTATCAGGCAAGAAGGCGATATTAGACTTATTGCTGGCCGTTTCAAACTTTTATGATAAATAGTGCGAGCTCACTGAAGATGACACTATTTTACAATGGGTTCAGGGATATAAAATTCCTTTAAGTGAAGAACCTATACAAATTGCTGAGCCCCTTAACAATGCATGTAATTCGCAGTCACAAAGTCAAATCATTGACAAATTTATGTCAGACTTTATACGTTCGCGATTTATTTAAACATGTACATCTTGCCAAGGACAATTTATTTCACCAATATTTACAGTGCCCAAGTCGAACGGAACCCATAGGTTTATTTTAAATTTAAGAGAACTAAATTTTATATCTGTTGAGATTGATAATTTTAAGATGGAGGACTATCGCACTGCACTAAAATTGTTAAATTGTTACTACTTTATGGCAACAATAGACATTAAGGATGCTTATTTTTTAATTTCCATAAATGATGATGACCGGGAAAAATTACGGTTTAGATGGAAGTCTCAGTTATACGAATTATATGTTCTTTCGTTCGGCCTTTGCACTACACCATTTGTTTTCACAAAATTACTCAAACCCGTTCTGAAATATTTACGCATTTTAGTATTAAAATCAGTAAACTACCTCGATGATTTTTTATGTATAAGTAGCTCGTATGACGAGTGTTTGTTAAATGTTAAAACTACAGCCGTAGTGTTAGAATGGTTAGGTTTTATACCTCAAGCATGAAATATCGAATAAGTTACCGAGTTGATGTCCAAAAATCAAGGCACTATAAGGTACTTTGAACACCGGCTGGGGTGCAACATGCAGTGGTCACAGTGGGAATGGAAATTGGTCAGAGATAGAATTGTCCTTACATATAAACACACTTGAGGTTACGGCCGCATTTTATGGCTTAAGATTACTAAAGGCTTAAAAAATCTCAACTTTGTTAAGGATTGATAACACCACTGCTATATGTTATATAAACCGCATGGGTGGTGTTTAGCATTTAAATGACATAACTCGAAAGATCTGACAGTGGTGTGAAGCTAGAAATATATTTGTATTCGCATCGTATATCAAATCTAGCGACAACGTAATAGCAGATCGAGAATCTCGGCAGATTAATATAGATACAGAGTGGGAAATCCCAGATTGTGTTTTTTCAGATATAAGTCAATTGTTCGGAAAACATGAGTTTGACTTTTTCGCGAGCGCTCAAAAATACAAATGTAGTAGAAATACATCATGGAAATTAGATCCGTATTCCGAAGTTATTGATGCATTTACTGTTTTTTGGTGTAACAATTTCTTTTATGCCCCTTTCTGTCTAACTACGAATGTCAAAAACTTTGCAAATATAACCCTTATGGCAGTTCAATAGTTCGATAAATCTTGGTGGCTTTATTGTAAAGAGTGTCCAAATTATATCATTAAATATATATATATTGAGGAGCGGTCTAGCTACGATAGTTTAAATACGCATAGGTCTGCTCAGCCGCTTCCTTAAAGGTGTCTATAAACTTACTCTCCCAAAACCAAAATACAATTCAACATGGGATACAAACGTAGTACTGAAATACCTTTCCGATTTATGCCCTTACAATAATAATTAATTTGTCACATAAGACTTGTACATTATTGGCTATCGCTTCTGCCCAAAGAATGCAGACCACCAGTGCTATAAAGTTGAAAAATATATCAATACAAGAAAATGAGATTGTAATTAAAATAAATGATTTAATCAAAACATCGAGGCCCGGGACATACCAACCACTTAACAAACTACCGTACATTCGTAAAAACCCCAGTATTTGTCAAGCATTTGCTATAGAAACCTACCTACACAAAACTAGATCTTTGCGAAATGACTACGCTGAAGGAAATATTTTTATCGGTGTACCCAAACCTCATAAAAAAGCAGGCCCTCAAACATATTAGCACATTGGGTAAAAAAGGTTTGCAAGACAGGAATGTAAATTTCCATAATCGGTGCTCATAGTACTCGCTCGGCATTTACATCTGCGCACACAGATCTGGGGTCAGCCTGGAGGTGGTTCGTAAGGCCGCGGGCTGGAGCAATTGCTCAAACATCTTTCTTAGGTATTATTTTAAAGATGCGGTAGATTCGAATGACACCACTTTTGTCAATTATATCGGCTCATAATGCGGAAGATTAATTGCATTTGTATAATTAACATGTTAAGGCTAGTTAATACACTAAACAGCTTTTTATTTATTTTTTCTTTTTCCTCTACAATATTGCAATGCTCTAAACATCTGCAAGTAAATAAGTAATCGTCTTCGGTTGAGACCCGAAGTATAATTAAGAATCAAACGAACTTACCTGGTGAAGTTTGATTCCAATTATGCGAGGGTCTCAACCGAAGACGATTACTGCCCTGTCCCCCCTCAACCCAATGGCCAAAAGGCAATGTTATAACACAAAAATCTACTCTGAAATAATGATTCAAGGGCGTACGGTGTTGCCAGTGGTGAAACAGGAAATTGTAATAAAAAATATGTCCTTTAATCCTATTTTTTAGTGTTTAGGATCTAAACGTGTGATGAAGATAGCACCATCTCATGTACTGCTGCAAGTAAATAAGTAATCGTCTTCGGTTGAGACCCTCGCATAATTGGAATCAAACTTCACCAGGTAAGTTCGTTTGATTCTTAATTATGACTGCAACGACGTGACGCAATACATAAATTCATTACTTACATCATCGTCATTAACTATGTAGGTATAAAGACCAAAACGTTTCCGGTCAATCTTTTCAGCCACCACATAAGGAAATAAAACTAAATTTACTACCTAGAGAATATTTACCTACTGTAAATATATTTATAGCATTCCTATAGTAAATACTAGCTCTTGCTCGCGGCTTCGCTCCCGTTACCTACCTACGGAAATTAGGTAACACACGGAAACGTTTTGTAGTCTATGACACTCGGGGATAATGTAGTTTCCCTTAAGTGAAAGAATTTTTGGAATCGGATCAGTAGTTCGGAAGTTTACCCCCTACATACATACTTACAAACAAATTCCTGTTTATTATTGGTATTTATGGTGACTGGTAATTAGTGTACGATACTTACGTGATTGTACTCATGATAGCAAACAACTTTTACTATGGATCCAGCCTGAAATCGCGAAAAAAAAAACTAGCTGTTCAGTACATTTTGTCCAGCCCGCTTAGCATGAACGCCGTAGACACGAAAGAGAAACGAGAAATCTTTTGTTCATCTGTCATTGAATCGACAAAATGACAGTTGAACAAAAGATTTGTCGAGTCTCTTTCGTGTCTACGGTGTTCATGCTAAGCGGGCAGTTGAGCGAGGTCAAAATGTACTGAACAGCTGATTTTATGGAGTACCTACAATCAAAGTCAATGTCAAAGTCAAAGATCTTTATTGTGAGACAGTGGTTAGAGTAGAGTTGTTATCAGGTTATTTGACACAATCACATATTTGTTACAATCACGTGTTTAAGTATAGTACACTAATTACCAGTCACCGTATAAAAGTATAGATCAACAATACTGACAGTAATAAATAAAACAATATTGCTGGACATTAAACACAGCGCCATCTAGTGCCACACTAAGCAACGAGGCTTGTATCGTGGACACCAGATAGTTGACATAGATACTTTTTGTTTGTAAATACATACTTATTATATGTACAGTCAAAGGTCAAAATTCCACTTCCACCGCAATGCACATTATCGTTTGCGCTATACGGGCGGCGGCGCCTATACACACATACGCATAATTAAGAAGAAGGTCATAAGTACCACCAATATTGCTTTGCCATTGTGTTGCGAGATTGGCAGTCGACTTCTGACTGTTACTGTACATATAAACATCCATGACTCGGAAACAAATGTCCATGCTCATCCCACAAACATTTGCTCCTACCGGGATTCGAACCCGGGACCCTAAAAACGTCAGGCAGTCTTACTACCGCTGCGCCATTCGGGGCGCCAAACAGTAATTACTTACAGTAATTACCAGTCACCGTATAAAAGTATAGATCGACAATACTGACTGCCTCGTTAGTCTAGTGGTCGTAAGGCAAGCGCGACTACCTAACATGAGGGCCTGGGTTCGATTCTCAGGTCAGGCAAAGTCTTATTGGATTTTTTTTTTTCACCAGGAATTTCTCAGTAGCAGCCACGGAGTCGGGATTTGTGACCGATTGATGGCAATAGGCTCCCTATTACATGGTACCTAACCTACTTAAACATAACTCACGCAATGTGGGTTCTATTTAGGTACACCTCTGCCTAACACTTCAGGTAGTACAGGCGTGATGTTATGTTATGTAAAAGGCAAACTAAAAATAGTACATTTTGATACAAGTGGAGAAAGTTTGTTATTGCATTCGAGGCGGAATTATAACATGTTAAGGGTCCCTACAAGAAATTAAGTCATTTTGAACATTTTTGATCACTCCTTGTGAGAAAGGCAAGAAGAATTTGAACCTGCTTTATTTTTATTATAAGAGTCGGGTTCTTATTCTTGTCGACTGCGGGAACAATTGTTTTAAATAATGTATATATATTAATGGCAATCACCCATATTCAAAACCCCTTTTCCGCAAAAGTAACGAGCGAGTGATGTTTGTGGTTCCCTGAACAAAGAACTACAAAATATTCTGAATATTAAAAAATATGAATAACATCAATATATGGTCTACTCGTAACATACGGGAAAACATTATTGATATCTATACGAAATATAGCAGAAAAAAAATGTTGAAAAAACTTAATTTATGGAAAACGTCGGGCCAAAAGGGTATTTTTTTCTATACCTTAGAAACACTTTAAAGAAAATTTAAAAATTACTCATTAATCTCAAGGTAGCCCTTTATTAGAATCTGAATTTTAATTTATAAATAAACAATAAATTCATTTCGTAAATTAAATGCAAAGTGAACTATATAATCGACCGCGCAAACCCGCTCCCGTCAGTAACGAAAGGGCTCTCCCAGCGTGAGGACGTATCACTTTGCTTCGCAAGCGCTCGCGAGTTATTACGTGAATATATTTCCGAGACATACACAGACTACCACATTTCGATCCAGTATAAAATATTATAAATTATTAAACTTTTTGATTGTACATATTTAGATAAGATTTTTTTTTGACGTTGGTTGTTTATTATGATTGGTAATATATTTTTTGTTTTTTACGGATTCGTATAGAGGAGGCTCGGGAAAGTAAAAACCAGTTTTCAAAAGTTGACCCACTTGTCCCCCTTCTCCCCCTTTTAGGCGGATCTCGGAAGTTGAGAGACTTGAAACATTTTTTTTTTCAGATTCATATAAAGGGGCAACGCGTTAGTCAAAATCATTTTTCAAAACTCCCCACTCTCCCCCCCTTCACCCCTCCCCCCATCGTATCTCGGAAACTAGGACACGTAGCGGCTTTTTGATTTTTACTATAAATTATTAATGAGGAGCGTTTAAATTTGTAAACGGAGGGTATCCTCCCCTCCCCAACATCCCCTAAAAATAAAAGGGCTATAACTTCGTAACGGTCAGAGATAGCCATTGGGTGTTTGAACAAATATTATAGTAGGCGTCGAACCTTGTCTGGTGGTAGGTAGGTTCTGAGTGGAGCGAACCTGCGAGACCGAGTGGTGCGAAGGGGGGAGGTGGCGAGCGAAGCGAGCCGGCGACCTCCGCAGCGTAACGAAGGTTGAGTGGGTGAAGCGTAACTCAGGGCGACGACAAGCAAACTTTAGGGTAGTGTTTTTTTTAATGGGTCTGAGTTTTTAAATAAGGTTTTTTTTATAGGTAATATTTTTTTAAATTGGTTTTTAGAATGTTTTAGGGGTTCTTAAGGGTTTTCATAGTGATAAAGGGGTAGTTGTAACGGATTTCCCAATTATATTAAGGATTCCTATGGATTCTCAAAGTTTTATGTTGGTAAGGAATACTTCTCAAGAACACGACAAAAAGCGAGCTGCGCGCAGCTCGCGCACCCACGCAAATACTAGTATTAATATAATGTAGAAGTAAGCAAGTTTTGGGGTCGCTGATTATGAATATGACATCAAAATGAAAATCCAAGATGACGTCGACGAAAATTTTCGGTTTTTTCTTCATAGGTGTTATTTTCGTGATTTGGGGTTGCTGGTTAGTAAATGAGGTCAAAATGAAAATCCAAGATGGCGCCGAGGAAATTTTTTGATTTTCCGTCATGGGTGTCATTTTCATGGTTTTTGGGGTTGCTGGTTACGAAAATGAGGTCAAAATGAAAATCCAAGATGGCGCCGAGGATTTTTTTTTTATTTTCCGTCATGGGTGTCGTTTTCATGGTTTTTGGGGTTGCTGATTACGAAAATGGGGGCAAAATGAAAATCCAAGAAGGTGCCAGAATTTTTTTTCGGTTTTTCCGTCATGGGTGTCGTTTTCATGGTTTTCGGGGTTGCTGGTTACGAAAATGAGGTCTAAATGAAAATCCAAGATGTCGCCGAGAAAAACTTTTGTTTTTCCGTCATGGGTGTCGTTTTCATGGTTTTTGGGGTTGTTGGTTACAAAAATGAGGTCGAATGCAAATCCAACATGGCGCCGAGAAAAAAATTCAGTTTTTCCAACGTAGGTGTCATTTTCATGGTTTTTGATGTCGCTGATTATTTTAATTTTTTTGCTTCCTCGGCGCCATCTTGGATTTGCATTTCGACTTCAGTTTCGTAACCAGCAAAATCCATGAAAACGACACACATGACGGAAAATCAAAAAATTTTCTCGGCGCCATCTTGGATTTGCATTTCGACTTCATTTTCGTAACCAGCAACCCCAAAAACCATGAAAACGACACCCATGACGGAAAATCAAAAATTTTCCTCGGCGCCATCTTGGATTTTCATTTTGACCTCATTTTCGTAACCAGCAACCCCACAAACCATGAAAACGACACCCATGACGGAAAATCAAAAATTTTCCTCGGCGATATCTTGGATTTTCATTTTGACCTCATTTTCGTAACCAGCAACCCCACAAACCATGAAAACGACACCCATGACGGAAAATCAAAAATTTTCCTCGGCGCCATCTTGGATTTTCATTTTGACCTCATTTTCGTAACCAGCAACCCCAAAAACCATAAAAACGACACCCATGACGCAGAGTCAAAAATTTTCCTCGGTGCCTCTTGGATTTTTATTTTGACCTCATTTTTGTAATCAGCAACCCCAAAAACCATGAAAACGACACCCATGACGGAAAATCAAAAATTTTCCTCGGCGCCTCTTGGATTTTTATTTTGACCTCATTTTCGTTATCAGTGACCCCAAGTAAACCATGAAAACGACAACTATGACTTAATAACCAAAAATTTTTCCTGGCGCCATCTTGGATTTTTATTTTAACCTCATTTTCGTTATCAGTGACCACTTAAACCATGAAAACGATACCGATGACGGAAAAAATAAAAAAATTCCTGGGCGCCATCTTGGATTTTCATATTGACCTCATTTTCATAATCAGCGACCCCGAAAACCATAAATGACACCCATGATAGAAAAAACAGAAGTTTTCCTCGGCGCCATCTTGGATTTTCATTTTGATCTCATTTCGTTATCAGCGTCTCCTTAACCATGAAAATGACATCCATGACAGAAAAACAAAAAGAAAAAACCACCTTCAAGTATAAATAGCAGGGGTATGTTATGTTTACTCTACAGAGTGAACCTCAGTGGCCATTAAGTCGCGCTAAAGTCCAGTCGCGCAAGTTTCCATTCGCGCAAGTGTCCTTTCGCGCAAGAGTCCATTCGCGCAAGTGTCTTGGCGCGCAAATGTCCGTTCGCGCATAAGTCTAATCGCGCAAAAATCCATTCGCGCAAGTGTCCAGGCGCACAAAAGTCCGTTCGCGCATAAGTTCAATCGCGCTAAAGTCCCAGATCCAGAAAAATTAAGTTTGTCCTTTAAAAAGTTTGTACGGAACCCTCAGTGCGCGAGTCCAACTCGCACTTTTATTTATCATTTTGTAAAATTTTTATATGTATCTAAATTCTTCTAATACAAAATTAAACCATTTTTATTTTGATTGTGATAAATATACAGTAGACACACATTCCAGACTTTTATTTCTAAACCGTACTGACTTTATAATTATGTATCATAAAATAATATCGTCTACAGGATCAAAATGGTTTAGGCGATCACTACGCTCGATCTGCACCCGTGTGAGCGTGTATCTGCATGAAAAATGCACACAAACATAGGATCGCAACGAATTTGCCTAAACTCTAGCGACTGAATTTTTGGAAGGGGCTCTTTGAGCCGAGAACTGCAATAACAAATGTTCACGTGTATCAAACGACGTTTTTCAGTACAGTTTTGAAGAAATAAAATAAAATATAACGAACAATATTTTTGTCACGAACTATGAAACTATGATTTTAATTTTCTTTTTTTTCGCGCTTTGCTTTCGCCAGGTTGAAGGAGAGGCTAAGGTATGAAGCCTTTAAACAGCCTAATACAAAAAATAGATATATTTTATATTTTTGAATTCAGAACACAAATAAATGTGAATTTGTGTATAAAATAACTATTAGTTTTTAATAACCATGTTTATCAATCCCTACTATATATATATATATATATATATATATATAATATTATATTATATTATAATTATAATATTATAATTATAATAAATATTATAAATGCGAAAGTAACTCTGTCTGTCTGTCTGTCTGTCTGTTACCTTTTCACGCCTAAACCGCTGAACCGATTTTGATGAATTTTGGTATAGAGATAGATGGAACCTTGGGAAAGGACATAGGGTACTTTTTATCCAGATCCCGATCCCGATCCCGGAATTATACGGGTGGAAACGCAGAGTGCAGTTGTGTATCGTATATCCCTACTAAATGAATTTTGGTATAGAGATAGATGGAACCTTGGAAAAGGACAAAGGCAACCTTTTATCCCGATCCCGATCCCGTAATTATGCGAGTGATAGATAACGCAGGGTGCAGTTATGTATCGTATATGCCTACTAAATGAATTTTGGTATAGAGATAGATGGAACCTTGGGAAAGGACATCTTTACTTTTTATCCAATGATTGTGATTACGATGATGATGATTGTGATGATGATGACGATGATTGTGATGATGATGATTTTGATTACGATTATAATGATTGTGATTACGATGATGATGATTGTGATAATGATGATTGTGATAACGATGATAATGACTGTGATTACAATGATAATAAGTGTGATAACGATGATGGTGATTGTGATAGTGATTGTGATTGTGATTGTAATGGTGATGGTGATTGTGATGGTGATTGTGATGGTGATGGTGATTGTGATGGTGATTGTGATGGTGATTGTGATGGTGATTGTGATGGTGATGGTGATTGTGATGGTGATTGTGATGGTGATTGTGATGGTGATTTTGATTGTAATGGTGATTGTGATTGTAATGGTGATGGTGATTGTGATGGTGATTGTGATGGTGATTGTGATGGTGATTGTGTTGATGATTGTGATGGTGATTGTGATGGTGATTGTGATGGTGATTGTGATGGTGATTGTGATGGTGATTGTGATGGTGATTGTGATGGTGATTGTGATGGTGATTGTGATGGTGATTGTGATGGTGATTGTGATGGTGATTGTGATGGTGATAGTGATGGTGATTGTGATGGTGATTGTGATGGTGATTGTGATTGTGATTGTGATTGTGATGGTGATTGTGATGGTGATTGAGATAGTGATGGTGAGTGTGATAATGACTGTGATTACGATGATAATTATTGAGATAACGATGATGGTGATTGTGATAGTTATTTTGATGATGATTGTGATGGTGAATGTGATAGTGATTGTGATAGTGATGGTGATGGTGAGTGTGATAATGACTGTGATTACGATGATAATTATTGTGATAACGATGATGGTGTGGTGATTGTGATAGTTATTTTGATGGTGATTGTGATGGTGATGGTGATTGTGATAGTAATTGTGATAGCGATAGTGATGGGGATAGTGATGGTGATTGTGATTGTGTTAGTGATTGTTATGGTGATTGTGACGGTGATTGTGATAATGATTGTGGTAATTATGGTGGTTGTGTTAATGATGATAATTGGTGATAATGATGGTGACTGTGATAGTGATGGTGATGGGGATTGTGATGGTGATTGTGATTGTGACAGTGATAGTGATGGTGATTGTGATAATGATGGCGGTTGTGATAGTGATGGTGATTGTAATAATAATAATTGTGATGATTATGAAATGCGGCACATAGATAGTTTATAACCTGGATTAACATGGAGGACACTATTATCCCTTTAGTATGATCCAGTGGGACAGTTACCGAACTTCACGCGGGCGAAGCCGCGGGCAACAGCTAGTGATATTCTATTTATAAACACAATTTTAATAGAAAAAAAAATGTTTTTGCGGTAAAGACGCGTAGTGCTTTGCCGAAATAAAAAAAAACTTTCACTTCAGACTAGGCATTGAACCAATTTGGACTAAGTATAGGTATCTGTGGCAGCTGTGAAAAAAAGTAAGTACATTGCATGTTGTACCTAATCGTAGTGCGTTATGGACCAGTTTTTGAGGAAGTGTTTTGAAAATAATGTTCTGAATGTGTTTGGTGCATAAGATGGTAGGTACCTAAATGAGACGTCTTGCAATTATATTGGCATGCTTATATTATTAAACGAGGACTTTACCCGGTTGAGTCGTACAGACGCTAAGCACATGTAACTACTACGATCTTCAACTTTATTGCTGAAGCATTAGGTACAAGGTTGCTTAGGAAAATTTGACATTTCCGGGTAGCTTGATGTTCTGACGTCAGTACAAGAGGGCAAAATCCTATTCCAGTCGTGGACCGCTATGTTGTTAATGAGTTGGTTAGGTAAACCTATCGATAGGTCAACACAGCGTCAACACGCTAATATATTCCGAAAATAAATAATGTTTCATGAAGAGACCGACCAAACATTTGATTCGGTTTCGGTCAAGAAATCTAGTTTTGGCCATTGAGCTATTACTACTACGTATAGAGAAGACAATCTGTGCTCCGTTCAACTGCAGTTCGCCGGTTGTAGTGCACTCAGTCGCTTGCTCGTCACAGAGCATCTCTACATACGGGGTTAGCCGCCCCCCGCGCGTCCCGCACTGCGCACAGATTTTGTTCGCGCTGTGTTCTCTACACGTAGTATGTAGTAATAGCTCATTGAGCTATTACTGATACGTATAGAGAAGCTCGCGCGTTACTTTGAATACCGAAATTGTGGCCAAAACCATTAGGTTTCGGTCGGCCACAATTTTGGTTTCGGTTTATTATTGACCGAAACTGGAATTCGTGAATTGTTGGGGTCTATTTTTTTTATAGATAACTAGCTTCTGCCAGCGGTTTTGCTCGCGTGAAGTTTGATAATTGTCCAATGGAATCTTACTACTAGGGTAAAAAGTATCCAATGTGTTAATCCAGGTTATAAACTATCTGTGTGCAAAATTTCATATAGGTAAATCCGTTCGGTAGTTTTTGCGTGAAAGAGTAACAACATTCAATGCAAATTTTGTGAGTATGGGTATGTGAGTATGGATGTATTGATGTATAATATATCAATACATCCATACTCACAGAATTTCGCATTTATAATAAAGAAAAAGCTCACAAAAGGAATAAATCCCCGTTTTTGCAACATTTTTCATTTATGCTCCGCTCTTATTGGTCATTGCGTGATGTTATTTTATCCTATATACAACCTTTCCCGATAAATGGACTATCCAACACAAAAATATTTTTTCAATTCCAACTAGTAGTTCCTGAGATTAGCGCGTAAACCAAACAAACAAACTCTTCTGCTTTATAATATTAAAGTACCTATTGACTTTGAGCTCCCGATATTTCGACGCTGTTGCAAGCTCCATTATTGTGGGATGACTGCAGAATGCGGGTGAATGGAAAAAAGTCGAGACCAGAGAGTCGAGACCAGAGAGTTGAGACCAGAGAGTCGAGACCAGAGAGTCGAGACCCGAGAGTCGAGTCTAGAGTTTCCGAGTTTCAGCCGAAACTCGGAACAGGGCCTAAGGTTCGGTTTCAGTTTCGACTAAAACTGAAACCAGAGCCGAAGGTTCCGTTTAGGCCGAAAATCCTGTTTCGGTCGGACATTAGTTAGTTACAAATGTTATAATGCGAGAACTTGTAAGGCCTTCAAATACGTATGGTTTGGTAACGTTGCTTATATTAGCTGTAAGTTTCCCCAACAGCATAAAGTAAAATAAAATAAAAATAAAATACCTACTCTTCTTTGTCGGTAACCAATCAAAGGTCGTGTTTTCTTCTGAGTCTTAGAGAGGGCCAATCACAAGCGAACTTACCGTTAAAGACGGTTGATGTTCAAGATAGAATGGTTGATAGTAGGTTTCATTAACCTTTATTAAAGGTGGAAGTTTAAGCTGCCAGGGAATCACCTTATCGATTAAATCAAATAAGCCATAATACCTTGCTTATCATGATTAGAATTATTTAATTAATATAATGTAATTACTGATTACAGCATGTGGGTAACTTCAGTTGAGTAATAGGTATCTTTTATTAGGAAATGTACTCTTGTCTGATAACAATCTTCGTCATTCAGGCGATTCTCATTGACAAACAAATTAATTAGTAAGTAGATCTATTCAGATTTAGCAGTTAGTCCCAAAGTAATCCGTAGATCTTTGATAATCGTTACGGGTAGTCAGTAAACCGAAAGTCTGACAACGTGACAACCAGTCTTGCCAATGAGTTGAGGAGGTCAGATGTGCAGTCACCCCATGTAAAACAGGGTATTCAGCTTGTACGGTTAGACTGAAAGGCAATCCGGACATGTTGGTAAAATACCAATGATGAATCAGATTTTGAGGCAGATGAGGAATAGGAGCATGTAGCGATACTACAAAAAGTACCTAAGCAACATAATACAAAAAGTACTTCAGCGCCATCTACGACACAATGAAGAACTAACATCAAAATTCAAAATCGCGCAGTTAAAGTTATCCGAGACTTTAGACTATAATTATTACCTATAGAAAAACCCGACAGCCATTTTACTGTCGGGCAGTAGCAAACCAGACATAACACCCGTCTGGCCGGAGGATCCTCCCTTTTCTATGGGGGATGAAGAACTTTACACCCTGTTCTTCATACCCCTAAATCCTTTTCACACATAAACGACATTTCCCAGTTTCAAGGGCTGTAGAACTTTCACACGCACACGACCTTTACCCTTTTTTTTCGGGTGGGAAATTATCAAATAACTCCTCCCGCTCGGGGCGGAGCAGGAGGGTCGAGTGTCAGACTTTTACTGACTAAAACCCATCCATGTTCCTTCATTGCCCTTTGTGTTCCGGGGCCACGGTATCTCTTTCGAACAGTCCCGCAACCCCGGCAGATACCCCTAAATCCTTTTCACACATAAACGACATTTGCCAGTTTCAAAGGCTGTAGAACTTTCACAAGCACACGATCTTTAAAAAAAATCGTACTACATTTCGCAATACCCCACCATACACGGCCGGGGCAGAACCGTGTTCACGTGCGAATCTGCACGGCTACCTATACGACAGCAGCGCGGTCAGAGTCATGCGAGATCTTTTATTATTATATGTCATGAGTAAACCGGCGAGGCTATGACTGAATTCAGGGTAATTATATGTAAGGCCATGCGAGTTAGGAGGTGGCGGAACGGGAGAGGGAGAGAACCTCTCAGCGTCCCGGCCGCCGGGGGAGACGCCCCGGGCGTCGGGGGCCACCACGTGGCCCCCGGCCACCATAGGCGCGGGCCTGTGGACGGTGGGCTATGGGCTAGCTCGCCGTCCGTCCGTCTCATGACGACAGGCCGTGTCGACGGCGCAGGAGTGTTCCACGCGCGCCTCAAAGAGAGTCAGCAAAAAGGAAGGGGTCCGCAAGGACCGATGCCTGCCGGGGTTGCGGGACTGTTCGAAAGAGATACCGTGGCCCCGGAACACAAAGGGCGATGAAGGAACATGGATGGGTTTTAGTCAGTAAAAGTCTGACACTCCCTCCTGCTCCGCCCAGAGCGGGAGGAGTCATTTGATGATTTTCCATCCGAAAAAAAAAAAAAGGCCATGCGAGTTAGAAAGGCAAATGATTAAGGTTTTTTTTATTCAAGAAAATGGGCTTTGTCGCATATGCCAATTTTCTGCCCTGGTTGGCTTTCCAAATGTTTATAAATAACACAATCTGGCTGTAAAGTTACGGCTATATAGTTAAGGCTGTAAAGTTAAGGCTGTAAAGCCCCAGAAATGAGTAATTGCAAAACACTGGAACCTATTTATATCTTATAAGATATGTATAATCGAATCTATGTCTAAATTCTTCTCTATGTCTAAATGTTTCCGAATTCGTTTCGGAAACATTTAGACATAGATAAGAATTTAGACATAGATTCGATTATACATATCAGCATGTGGTGTTACGATAATGGATATCATAAGAAATGAGTACATAAGAGGAAGTCTGAAAGAGGCGCCGGTGACTGAAAAGTTGTGTGGTAATCGGTTGTCGTGGTATGGACATGGACATGTCGTGAGGAAAGTTTTGAGTATGATTGTAGATGGGTATATGAGTAGAGGAAAACGAAACAAACGATGGATGGACTGTGTTAAGGATGATATGGCAAGGATGATATGGCAAGGAAGCAGGTGTGTATCATCAGCAGGGGTGCTGATGAGATGACTGGTAAAATGAAAGGAGAAGACATGCTGCGTCGACCCCAAATGAATTGGGGTATGCCAAGAATGTTGATCTGTTCAACAACTGGTTATCTATCCACGACGAGTTCAAGGAATGCGGCTGGATCGTTTTGTACCATCATCTGCCTAGCCTTTTCCCAAGTTTTATTGGGGTCGGCTTCCAGTCGAACCGGATGCTGCTGAATACCAGTATTTTACATTGAGCGACTGCCTATCTGACCTCCACAACCCAGTTAGTACAGGGTAATACGATACCCTTTGGTAAGAAAGGTTGTCAGACTTTTTGGGCCACTGACTACCTGTAACGACTGCCAAAGATCACAAATGACAGCCGGGACCAATTGCTTAACGTGCTTTCCGAGACACGGAGGAAACTCGGTACCTATGTAATGGGTGGTCACCCATCCACAGACCAACCTAGGCTTAACCTAAAGATCGACCCGAGGGGCTG